>OY755038.1:5928755-7378755 GCA_963576565.1 Aspidapion aeneum
CAGACAGACAGACAGACAGACAGACAGACAGACAGACAGACAGACAGACAGACAGACAGACAGACAGACAGACAGACAGACAGACAGACAGACAGACAGACAGACAGACAGACAGACAGACAGACAGACAGACAGACAGACAGACAGACAGACAGACAGACAGACAGACAGACAGATAGACAGACAGACGGCGCAACAAAAAAGTTTCAAAATCATCTGAAACGCAAAGATATATAAAAAATTTTGAAATCGGAGCAGCTTTTTTTTTCTCGAAAAAATTAGGATCACTATAGCTCACACTACTATAGTATAGTAGTAGTGTGAGCTAATACCATTTATATTTAAATCCCATTTTGTTACAAAGGTATTTATGCATAGTTGTTTGTTATGCATCATATTGCAACAAATCTTCGCTCCGTCTTTTGAAAAATGTTAACAGTTTAAAAAAAAATTGATTATTATCTTGTTTTAAATTAGGTTGCTATCTTTATGTGAAAATAGGAGGTACTTGTTTAATTTTTAGTGGTTATTCTATTATAATTTGCCTGGTATTGTCTAATATAACTAAAGTAATTTAACGACGAGACCGCGGAACGAACTTCCGGTCTTTCATTGTTATTTTGTTCCTATCTATAAAGTCCCCATATCGCACCACATGATACGCTTTTTCTTATTTATTAAGAGCAGGCCCCCGTCAAATTTAGTTTTTTTAACTGATCCCAATTAATCTAGAAAAAGATGGAAAACAATAAAATGCAATATTGTCTTTGTCGATCTGGTCAAGGTGGGTGAGTTGATGGCCTGAATTGATTAGACGGCGCTATATGGGAAATAACTCCGGTGTGACCACGTTCCGTGACGGAAACTACCGGAAACGACCGCGCACTTGCGATTTTCATCTTTCTTTCCCCAATATTGACCGACTATTAAAAGTCCTTTCGTATGTACTTTTTGTTCTAAATAATATTAAACCCATCACATATAATTTGAGCTGCTTTGACATGCATTTTTATTACGGCTGACCGTTCAAGGTGGGGTACATAAATAGAATTATTCGTACCGGAAGTGTTTTCTTTTGGACAGCATATGGACAACCCATTATTGCTTGATAGATATCAACATTTACCTTGTTTACATTTACAATTTGATTTTAAATTAATTTAAGAAAATCTTTAATATAAACTTTAAAACAACGTTGTACCTTCAAGGAAATGTAAACGTAAAATTTCATGAAAATCGGTTCAGCGGCTTGGGACCTGTTGTGTGCCGGTCAGACATACACACGCACACACACGAACATATGTTACGATGATTACTAATATTACAATTTAAGACACAGCAGTTTACCCTTACCCATCCCCAAAACAACACTAACCAAAAACTCAACCAAAAACTCAATAATTTATGAGAGTGTTAAGAGTTTTAATTGCCTTCCTGAAGAACTGAAAACAGAGAGATTACAAGAGTTCTAGTCAAACACTTAAACAATTACTAGTCACTAAAGCATACTATAGCCTACAAGAATTTTATTAAGAATACTTTTAAATGGTTCAGTTTCTTTCATTTTATTTTACTATAAATATTTTTATTTTGTTTTGTTTGTGAATTTTTCTGTATTTTTATAATATGTTTTTTAATTTTTAATTTTATTTTTGTTCTATCTATTTTTTTTGGTCGGTTGGTTTTAGGATAGTTCTGCCAGAATCACTTTGCCAACTCAGGTCCTCTATGTTAGTATTAAGTTTGCTTTTTTGTATTTTATTCATGTCTTAATTATACACCATAATTTTTATATTTTTTTTATACAACTATTGAAATAGTATGTCTTAACATTTTAACTTTTTGAATGGTTTTAACAATTTTAATACTTTTATAATTTTAAAACTATAGTTTTTATATATTAATAGCAATAAGTACATGTTTATAGAGTTTGTGTAGATGTTCAAATTGTGGTTATGTACTTATATTGTTTACTTTACTTTAAATTTTGAAAAATTTATTTAGAGACAAATTTTACATGAAAAGAATTAAAATTAAAACAATGTGATTTTGATCTATTATTAATATTATTATTATTGTTTTTTAAATGTGGATTTATTTTTTACTTTAGAGAGGTGGTTACTATAAAGTTTTAGGATTTGCTTTGTCAATGTAATGTTATAACATTCAGACAATAAAGTTTATTTTGAACTGAATTGAAAAAAAAGATAGGTCAAAATACACGGAATACATTTTCGGGGTTATCTCTCTAAAATAATTTTTGTCACCCATGGGATCCCTAATCAACTACTCGTAGTAGCAGATATCGGAATTCAGTTTACGTCGTCAAAAGAATTAAATAAAAAATTTTAAAACAATATAAATACAAATAATTCTCCAGTTTAGTTACAATTAGATTGACAGACTGAAATATTAGTCCAGGAAGCAAACAATTTTTTTAATGTTATCATTTAGTCAACATTGTTTGGTTTGATTGGGTAAAAAGGAATCATGTAAGTTGTTTTTGAAAACTTAGATTGAGAAGAAATGGACATCAAAATAAGCGGCCAATACTTGAACCACCTAAGAAATGCTGACGATATTGCCTTAATAACAGGTAAGAAAGAGGAACTGATAAAAATGAGGGAAGAACTGGATTTAGCAGCAAAAAAATATAGACTTCAGTATGAACTACACTAAAGCTAAAATTGTAACAGACAAGGATGCAGATACCAGGATCAGAATAAACCAAGAAAACAAATATAGAGAGAGAGAGAGAGAGAGAGAGAGTTTTGTTTTTGAGGTAGGGAAGATATTTTTTAATATGTCCCGGCCAATCTTACTCGTGTCTTGATATCAGCTGTTTGTTTTTCTTTTTTAGTTTAATAATTTGTCTCAGGTATATAATTATATTCCTCTACTTATCTACTGATCGTGACAGTGGCGTATATACGGGGACCTGCCCCCCCCCGAAGCTAAAGTTTTTTGGATATTTTCCACATATTTCATGAATACAAACATAAAATACGGATTCACAGTGAAGTTCATTCAAACCTACGTTTTTGCTGCTGTATCCAGCATTTCTATCAGTTCTTCATTTTATCTGTTATTAACGCGATATAGTCAGCATGTCTTAGGTGGATCGTACTATCTGCTTACTTGAATACTTATTTCTTCCCAATCTAAGTTTTTAAATCTTTTAGGGGCTGGTTAAATAGTTTAAGGGATATTGTGTCAACCTCTCTGACACCTTTTCTTATGATTGGCTTGGCTCCTTCGTGGAATTTGATTGACGTTGTTGCTCCGCTATATATATTGGCTATTAAATCTGTATATCTGTTCGGCTATTAATTTAAGATGCTTTTACTGCCCAGTGCTCAATGCTATCGAAGGCGTTTTTAAAATCTATAAACGAAATATACGGTGGAATATTGTATTCGTTGGTTTGTTCTTTTAGAATTTGTACTGAAACCATTTCTTTCGATTAATTATAGTTTAGGATCGTATAAATTAATTTGCAATAAAATTATTATACATTTTTTTAGTCGGGTTAAGATTGATCTCATTCCCATGTAAACAAGGTCCCTATTAAATGTTTCTTTTCGTGACTTACCTTTTCGTAGGCACCTGTGGTCAATTCTGTAGGGCTGTTCCTATGTATGGGAATCGACGCCAGTTGTTGCATTTTTTTCATGGAATAATGATAATTTTGTTAGGTAAGAAATTTTAGAAGGGTCGGTTTTGAGTTTTTGCGGTAAAACCGTTTTTTGTGGGTTAATGACTAATGTTGATTGAGTTCATATTATCGATGTATACCGGGTCGCCGTTTGAAAGGGGAATCTAGGAGATTTCTCATTTTTTTGGAAAAATGTTTTTTTTTGGCTACTTTGGTGGGGATGGAACAATTTGCCGCCGTCGAGGTGTAAGATTGCAATTTTGTTTATTTGATGTAGAAAACATATTTTTAAAAAAATATTTCAAAAAAAGAATTTTTTGGCAATTTTTTTTTGTTTTTTTTTAAATTAGTAGTTAAAAAAATTAGATTGTCTTAAAAATCTATACATATTTCTAGATACTTTAAATTGGATCGCCTATCTCTACCTCAAAATTTCGAGGTTTGTCTAAATTTAATAGTTAGGTAGCTCACGTCTCTTAAAGTGGTGTTTTCAGCTCAATGAAATTAAAGTCTTCTTGCGGACACCTCTATTAAGCGGACACTCCCTTTAAGCAGACAAATTGGTTGGAACCAAGCTTTTCCCTATTCCTTTACATGTAAAATTCACTCCTATAATCGGACACTCTAATAACCGGACGCGGACTATTTTTTTTGGTTAAAAAATTCTGAAAGCTCCCTTAACCGGACGCAAACCTCTGACAATGGGACGGAGCGCTGAATGACATGGGCATAAATATTATGTAATATGTTGGCAATAATTCACTCTGCATCCCGGGAATTACGTCTTTCCGTTTTAATGCGGAGACTAAATACTTCTGTCGTATTTACAACATATTTTATTCGGCGGGATTGCTGTGTTTTATTTTTATTGTTCAGTTGGGTAGTAATAGATCTGTTTGAAATGGCGCCTTGTAATAAACTTCTTAGTTTAAGTTGAAAAAATGGAAGTTAACGTTTCGGAGAAGGAACATCTATCAGCACGAAACATCGCTGAAAAATTAAATATCTGAAAAACTCAAGCAGTGGAAATTGCTAATAAATATAAATTAAAATTTCGCAGTTCTCTCTCATAAGAGGACACCTCCAATAAGCGGACAAAATCGACGAAACCGTGAGTGTCCGCTCATACGAGGTTTCACTGTATATTATAATTGATTCAACAAATTATGTGGGAAATAAAGAGGTCGATTTTTTCTGTGTATCTATGACTATTTAATTTTTTAGTAACTAATCGAATGATTGTGTCGATTTTTATTTAAAAAAAAATAAAACCGCAAGTAGAAAAGAGCCTAACTTACTTAATATCCACTTAATAATAATAATAAAACGTGATGACTTCGCGTCAAACATTTACACTTAACGTTAACAATGTTTTTCCGCTCTTGAAATTAAAGAAAACGGAAGAACCATTTAAAGTTTGCTTTGTATAATTCGACCTATTTAATATTTTTCTGGATGTGTCGCAGTCGGCGCAAATTTAGAGAATTACACACAAGTCGTTTAGATAATTTTTGCTTAAATAATTTTAATTAATTTGTGTATTTAGTGTCAAGCCTCGACGCAAAAACGAGTTATGTCGTTCTTTTATTTCTACAGAGAAAAGGAACTGTTAAGTTAAAAAAATAAATGGAACTCCACTCCAAACGAAAGATTCTATAAAGTTTTTGGTTATAACCTAAATTTTTGAGAAAAATGTGCTTTACTAAATTTCGAAAACTGCATATTGATGCGACGCTTCATAATATTTAAAAAATACTCTGCCAATATATGGGCCCCTAAGCTCACACTAGGTACTATAGTTATACCGTACGTGTGAGCTAATATAACTAAAATCTGAAATATATTTTATTTAACTCCAGACTAAATTACCTTTTGTTTGATACCACACAAGCCATGTTTTGACTTAATCTCAAATTTTTGAAATCTACCCCCACCCTTAACAAGAAAAAAACTAAAATGTATATTGTTAAACTCCGGACTCAATTACCCTACGTTTGATATCACACATATTTTCACTTTAACTCTAATGTTTTAAATATACTCCCACTGTTTTTTTAAAATAAATTAAAATGTATTTTGTTTAACTCCAGACTCAATTACCTTTCGTTTGATATCACACACGCCATATTTTCACATAAACTCTAATTTTTGAAATCTACCCCCACCCTTTCATTTGGTTTGTTTTCGGTGGATTTTGTTCATTTTTAAATGGGACCATCTCGACCGAAGACCCAGCCCAGGTACCAAATTTCATTAAAATCAGCCAAGCGGTTTTTGAGTTATGCGCGTTAGTCGTTACAGACAGACATACAGACAGACAGACAGACAGACAGGCAGACAGACAGACAGACATACAGACAGACAAACAGACAGACAGACAGATAGACAGACGGCGCAACAAAAAAGTTTCAAAATCATCTGAAACGCAAAGATATATAAAAATTTTTGAAATCGGAGCAACTTTTTTTTTCTCGAAAAAATTAGGATCACCATAGCTCACATTACTATAATATAGTATATGTGTGAGCTAAAATTTTTAACTGTCATTAGCATTAATGAATTTTGACCAAAATCTAATCAGCTCGTTATAGTATCGAACAGTATTTTTCCTGAAAATTTCATGAAAATCGGTTCAGCGGCTTAAAAGCTATCGTGAAACGGACAGACATATAAACACACATACACACAGATAGATATCACGACGATGCTGGTAGGATACGTCAAAATACCACCAAATAACAATAGCCGCGTTTAGAAAAAACATTTCCAAACTAGTAAGAACCTTTCATTTTGAAATATGTATTGGAGAACTTGGCTTTACTTTTATCTCAGTTCTTTTTACGGAATACCATTTTCGCGTACTTGGCGTTTTTTTTTACATAAAATGTTTTTGTTATGATTTCACTCCTTTTTGAAAGGATTTGGATAATATTCAAATTTTAAAGTAGTTAAATATGCGGAATATTGTTTTAACATTTTTGCAATGCTTTATTAAAAAATTTTGAGGCTTTTTAATTTTAATTTTTTCCTATGGTTTTAGCATAGCTCCTATCAGCTTTCTAAAGGTCAACTCTCTAGCATTCCTGGAACTAGGCAATGGTACTTTTACATAACTTCACAGTAATAGGAGAGGAAAGTAAATTAAAATATTGGTGTTTTTACATTTTTTCTTATAGTTATATCATAGCTCCTACCAGTCTTCCAAAGCTTAGCTCTCTAGCGTTTTTGGAAGTGGGCAATGTTACTTTTACATAATTTTACATTTATAGGGGAGGGAAATTAATTAAAATTTTTGGGTTTTTAAATTTTTCTCTATAGTTTTATTATAGTTCCTATCGGTCTTCCAAAGCTTAGCTCTCTAGCGTTTCTGGAAGTGGGCAATTATTGGTCTTCCAAAGCTTAGCTCTCTAGCGTTTCTGGAAGTGGGCAGTGCTACTTTTACATAACTTTACTTGTATACGGAATGGAAGTAAATTAGAATTTTGGGGTTTTGTGATTTTTTCCAAGTGTTTGGACATAATTATTTCTATCAGTCTGCTAAAGTTCAGCTTTGTAGCATGTCTGGAAGTAAAGTAGAATTTTGATGATCTATACATGAGTGAGTGGCAATTTTGAGGATTTTTGAAATTTCGTAACTACCCCAGCGATTACAAAAAAAAGTACTTTTTAAGTACTGGCTTTTACTGCTGCCTATAACGGCAAAGTACTAAGTAGCAAGTACTTAATTCGTATTGATTTGGAACAACGGCCTGCATCAGACCAGCAAGTATATATTTTAGTGCAAAAAACACTGTACTTTTAGAGTAATGCATTTTTTTAAACTTCTTTGTACACAAAAGCATGTACTTTTAAAGCAATGTATTTTCTTCATATTTTTAGTACTACAAAAAAAACCCGAATTTTTATACATTTTTCAAAAACAACCTGTTCTTTTAAAGCATTGAATTTTATTAATTTTTTTAGTAGTACAAAGAAACTACTTTCACGTCTCATATTTACGGAAAGAAATATTTGATCATTATATAAGGATCTTTAATATTTTCCTTTTTATATCAGATGAGGATATTTCCAAGGATTATGGAACATTCTACATCAATTTAAAAATAAATAAAATCATTCACATTCTTAAGATTGACATTCCTTAGTATACCTGTAAAATGTTGACTAGTATTTGCCATCTAGTGGCAAGGACGGCAAACATCAACTTGTCAGTTTTTTTTGTAAATATTTTATTTTCACAGTAAAATATTTAATATTTTTGTACTAAAATAAAGTGCTTTAAAAGCAACTGTTTAAAAATACTTTTAAATTTTTTTTTCACTGTTATAATATTTCTGCAGTAAAACTTTTAAACTTTTAATAATAAATTAAATGTACTTTAAGTGTACCTTCTTTAAAATGTTATGAAAATGTTTTTTGTGAATATTTTATTTTCACAGTAAAATATTTAATTGTTTTGTACTAAAGTAAAGCATTCTTCAAAAATAAAGTATAGCTTTTCGTTGTATTAAAAATAAAGTATTAAAGTGATGCATTTTTTGCACTTTTAAATAATATGCAAATTAGACAATACAAAAATAATAAAAATAATACACATCGTTGCCGATGCCAGCAGTTAAAGTACAATATTAGTAAAGTACCAGCAGGTCGATGTTTACTGGGACTTTACTACTTTATGGCAGCCAATGAAACTTGGAGGAGTTTTCAGCTCCATGAAGATCTACGAATGTGGAAAGTTTGAGTTTCTTACCTTATTCCGAAGTAGAATTTTAGATGGGTCATATATGATTCAAGAAAAGATGGTACAGCAGTTTATGCGAACTTGGCGGGGCACTGCCGTGCACCCAGATAAACATTTTTGAAAACAGGCAACAGAAACACTATGTTTTTTGTTGTTGTTATGGCAACGTTCGTATCTAAGGTGACATCGTTTCCCACGGCCTTCTAAATGTGACTCATAATTTACCTTTTACTATTTTTAGTGTAAAAATTTTACGTTACATATTGTGAAATTTTTGAGGTTATTTTACACCCATGAATATTGATATTGAATTTATCCAAATATCTCAAAAGAACTTACTGTCTTTTTAATTCTGAGGAAATATTTCTGAAAACTATTTTTTTATTCATTTTGTAACTTAAACACCCTTTTAAATAATAAATAACACGCAAGAAACTTTTTGCCCATCCTGTAGATATTATAAAACAAACACTATAATAAAAACAGACGGCTAATTATCATCAGCAAGAGGCAAAGATAAGACAAACTAAACCATATCGTTTTGCGACAGATGGTGAAAAAGTGTGAGAAATGTAAAAACCATATCGGCCACTCTATATGCCCATATGGCACATACAGTTCTTTATCTCCGAAAGAGTCTTGCAACAATGCTAAGGACTCGCCAGGAGGTTTGAAAGAACTGTTAATGGGTCTCATGGGATGTGTTCACTTTATAGATTAATTCTACAAGAGATGGTATGGAAGGAGATTCGGTACCCTAAGTTTGATTTTTAAAAATTTTTAAAACTATGTGCCAAAGTAGTATAAGTAGTAGTGGTGGGGAGACCATTTTTGGTCTAGCGACTAGGCACACGGCGAGCCCTTTTCGCAAACCCCAAATTGTCCGTGCACCATATACCAAACTGATGCACGTGCCCCTTAGGATAAAGTTTTCTTTTCAGAACTTGATTGTAAACGATAGAGTTCTTTCCTTTTCAGTGCAACAATCGTGGTCGTCGTGAGTTGACTGTAGGAGCGGGGCATCCTGGTACCGACTATATAGTACTTATAGCAGGCTCCTGGGTTAATATTCCTGGTTCCTCTGCTGGCTGCTTGTCGGCTCCTGGACTACTCCTGCGTATATTCTCGATGTTCAAGGTCAACTTATATTTTGCGTGCATCGCGTCGCACACTAATTCAATGACGACTGTTAAACACTGAAAAGGAAGGCGACGGACTATTTTTTTTGTTTTTGCATCGTTGTTCGAGACGCGAACCTGTTACCTTCTGCATGTAAAGCCGACGACCATACCACATCACTACCCTGCCGCCCAGGCGCCAAAGAAAATACCACTCAAACATTTCTAAAGTTATCAAGAAAATGCATGACTTACTAATTTTTCAAACAAAAAAATAAGCTTTTTTTTTTGAAACCCACACAAACAACTCGAAAATGTCGAAACCGGTCCGGTTGTGGATTGGCATGGATCACTTGTTCCTGACTATCAGGACGTGTTCCAGACGGGGATCACTCGTATCTCTGTGATCGACGTTGAAGATAGTGAAAACCAAACAGTTTTTAAAAAATAAGCTGTTTCCTCTCTCCTTAATATGTGTACCATCTGTCCCTGAAGTAAATTCCATCATTTTTGTGCGTGCCCTCTAATCTATATGTCTGGTGAGATGGTTTTTTTACATTTTTTATTGGTAACTAACATAAAAATAACCTGCTTCGCCAGTTAGCCCGCCTTACATAAAAAAATTGCCTTAACCAAATAGAATAGCTTTTAGAATATGTGTGCTAAATTTAATTGAAATTGGATAAGTAGCTTCTGAGATTAAGGGGTAACAAAAAATGCCCTGTTCCTTTATATGTGTATTGATATAATTTTTACCTTCCTAGCCCGCGTAGCAATGGCTAGAGAAGGGATTATTTTCGAGAGTTTTTTTTTTGAGAAAACGCCGAAAATGTGTGATTTGGGTGTATTTTGACCTATCGGAGCAATATCGAATATCGTCGTGATGTCTGTCTGTGTGTGTGTGTATGTCTGTCCGTAATACAATAGCTCCTAAACTGCTGAACCGATTTTCATAAAATATTCAGGTAAAATAGTGTTCGACACTCTAACGAGCTGATTTTGGTCAAGATCCATTAATGCTAATGACAGTTTTTTGACAATGAATTTTTTTTTTAATGCTGACTTTTTAACGGACAATATACGCTTTTCGGATGACGTTCACAATGTCGAAATACATATAATCGAAATTTAAAATCTTGAACTCATTATTTCGAAAATCAAAATCTCGAACAATCAAAATGTCGAATAATTAAAACATAGAAAATCAAATGTCGAAAATCAAAATCTCGAAAAATCGAAATGTAGAAAATAATAATATCGAAAATTAAAATATCGAAAATTAAAATGTCGAATTGAAAAATGTTGAATAATTAAAATATCGAGAATTAAAATATCGAAATTACAAAATATCGAAAAATTAAAATCTCGAATAATCAAAATGTCGAATACTAAAAATACCGAAAATCAAAATATCGAAATAACAAAATATCGAAAAGGATAATATTAAAAATTAAAGTGTCCAAAGAATTAAATATCGAAACCACAAAATACCGAAAAATTACAATCTCGAATAATTAAAATGTCGTTTGGTTGGGTAAGGTTAGGTTTGGATAGGTTCGGTTCGGTTCGGTTCGAATTCACAACTTCTAGGATCCCGGGAAAGAAGTCAGGAAAGTTTTTTTTTTTTAATTGTTGGTTTAGTTTGCTTTGGTTCGGTTTGATTTGGTTCGGTTCGGTTAGATTTCATTAGGTTTCGTTAGGTTAGGTTTTTGAAACTATCTATTTTCGTGTGGTTATATCAGATTAGGTTACGTTTGAGTAGGTCAGGGTCAGGTTAGGTGAAGGTTCCGAAATTTTCTGTTTTTGATTTTTGATATTTTGTTGTTTCGATATATTGTATTTTCGATATTTTGTTATTCGATATTTTGTGTTTTTGATATTTTGTATTTTCGATATTTTGTTTCGATATTTTGTTGTTTCGATATTTTAAAATTTTCGATATTTTGTTATTGGATATTTTGTGTTTTCGATTTTTTAATTTTTCGATAATTTAACTATTCGACATTTTTTATTTCGACATTTTAATTTTCGATATTTTAACTTTCGATATTATTATTTTCTACATTTTGATTTTTCGAGATTTTGATTTTCGACATTTTGATTATCTGTTTTAATTATTCGACATTTTGAATATTCGAGATTTTGATTTTCGATATAAAGAGTTCGAGATTTTGATTTTCGATTAAATGTATTTCGACATTGTAAACGTCACTCACGCTTTTCGGAGTATAGTAGACTGCATTTTGTTTCATTAATTGTGTTATAATCAAAAACTTCGTAGGAGCTTTGGTTTCTAAGATATTTACAAATATAGGCTAGCTAGGAAAGTATCAGATCCGTCATGGATCGATTTATTTTCTCTTTGTTTAATTGTAAAAGTTGGTTTTATGGCTGTATTTTGTATTTTTATAATGTTACAACAAACACAAGAAATATTGAAACTTTAAAAATGTGTAGATAACCATGTTTCCTGCAATTACCTTTATATATTTGCAATGGCCGTGAAATTCGGGAAAGTAAAAATTTGTCAAGTTTGATCGATTTAGAAAAATAATCACATTTTAGATCTTTCAAAAAAACATTAAAAATATAATAAACTCAATTTTAATCAATTTAAAAAATAAAAACACTTTAACCATATTTCTTGCTTTATCAATTTTAAAGTGAACACTACCCTCCCGCCCCTTATAAAACAGAATTGTCTCTAATCGATTTATTTTGTTGAATAACTGATTCTACTAATGTATTTTGTTTTCTAATGAGATAACAATTATGGGAAAATTGGGTTTAACCCTATAGATAAAGGAATATTTAAGATGCTTTCAGCAAAGTGTTAGCACCCTGCGGTGAAGGTGGGAATAAATTTTATTGAAAGAACTTTAATTTTAGTCTTCCCCTAACTTTTATGGGCCAGACAGATAAGGAAATCGAAAAAATCTAGGAGAAATACCTAACAATTATGAAATACTCTGCCAATCTATGGGCACCTAAGCTCACACTGGGTACTATAGTTATAGTGTATCTACGTGAAAGCTAATATAACTAAAAACTGAAGTATGTTTTATTGAACTCCAGACTCAATTACCTTTCGTTTGATACCACACAAGCCATGTTTTGACTTAAACTCAAATTTTTCAAATCTTCCCCCACCCTTTTTTTTAAAACTAAAATGTATTTTGTTTAACTCCAGACTCAATTACCTTTCGTTTGATATCACACACGCCATATTTCCACTTAAACACTAATTTTTGAAATTTACCCCCTCCCCCCTTTTTTTTTATATAAACTAAAATGTATTTTGTTTAACTCCAGACTCAATTATCTTTCGTTTGACATCACACACGCCATATTTTTCATAAACTCTAATTTTTTAAATCTACTCCCACCCTTTTATTTGGATTGTGTTCGGTGGATTTTGTTCATTTTTAAATGGGACCATCTCGACCCAAAACCCAGCCTGGGTACCAAATTTCATTAAAATCGGGCAAGCGGTTTTTGAGTTATGCGCGTTGGTCGTTACAGACAGACATACAGACACACAGACAGACAGACAGACAGACAGACAGACAGACATACAGACAGACAGACAGACAGACAGACAGACGGCGCAACAAAAAAGTTTCAAAATCATCTGAAACGCAAAGATATATAAAAATTTTTGAAATCGGAGCAACTTTTTTTTTCTCGAAAAAATTAGGATCACCATAGCTCACACTACTATAGTATAGTATATGTGTGAGCTAAAAAATAATAAAAACTCAATGTAGCTGTAGCTATTAAAAAATAACTGAATCCATGACGGATCTGATATCTCTCTAGCTAGCTTATTAGCAGACCTCAAGTGAAGCCATGATCTACTATGTTCCGAAAACGGCATAATGATATGATGCTCCGTTAATTGTCAAAAAACTGTCATTAACAATAATGGATTTTGACCAAAATCTAATCAGCTCGTTAGAGTGTCGAACACAATTTTACCTGAACATCTTATGAAAATCGGTACACCGATTTAGGACCTATTGTGTTACAGACAGAAATAATATAACATTTTATAAAAAAAAACAAAATTTACAACTTAAGTTTTTACATTTTTTATAATCAAAAATTATCAAATTTTTTTATTTTATTAGTTTACCAAATTATGTAGGTATTCAATGAACCTACCTAATAAATAGTCCTGCACCAGAATTTATTCTTTGGCTTGTGAGAAAGCCGTATTTAATTAGGCATGTGACAAAATGGGGGCATCATTTTTTCTAATTAATTAAAGTAACGTAGTATTCACACATTGATTGAACACTTCATATTCAACAAAAATAAAGCTTCCCCCAGAGCAACTAGGTCCTATGAATAGCTTTGTTTTTTATTTAGCAAAATACAGATCATAAAAAAGTATAACAACTTTTTGGGACAGATAAGGAAAAAATTTATATAACTTCGGCGTTTGATTAAATTTCTTGCAAACATTTTTGTCATAACTAAAACAAAATACTGTCAGAACTTTGGTTTTTGAGATATTGAAAGGAAAAGCAAAATTCAATATTTTTCACCCAATAATAGATTGCCAACCCGTCCTAATTTCTCAGGACTGTCCGGATTTTTAGCAAAAGGTCCTGCGTCCTGACAACATCCTTATCTGGAGAGCAAATGTCCTGATTTTTTGAACATAGAAAAATAAAATGCTTCTCAAATCCCTAAAATCTTTAATTAAATTTGATTTAAAAAAAAAAGTGTAACTTGATTTGTTGATATAATTTACATTTCTTAGTCCGTAGATTTAGTGCAAAAATATTTAACCTTATCATATTTTCCAATATTGCCATTCCAATGGAGATGAATACTTTGATTTTTCAAAATACATACCATTTGTCCATTGATGATGTCTTCAAAAAAGGTGCAAAAACATTGTTTTTAGCATTTTTAAGAGCTTACCAACGATGTATTACAACATCAATTTATGCTACATGTAACGCAAATATTTTAATTATTTTTAAACACATGATGTAGTTAAGGTGGAGGGGAAAGTAACTATGATCGAGTGTCTTCCCACGCTTTTTTGTTTTCGTATCTTGACAAGCATCGTGAAAATTTTTAACTGGTAACCCGAAGTAAAATATTTTTATGGTATTTGTCAACAAATCCATGGACTATATTGTTATAATTTTTATTAGATAGCTAGTTATTAGTAAATAAGTACCTACTAAATATGTCAGTGGCGTATATAGAAAAAAGTTTCGGGGTGGGTCCAAGACCCCATAAGGACGTATTTTAATATTTAAAAAAATCTTAGTTCGGGGGGGGGGGGGGGCAGGTTTTATATACGTCACTGAAATGTGTAATCAGTGGCGTATATAGAAAAAAGTTTCGGGGTGGGCCCGAGGCAGTTTTGGGGGGGGGGGGGCCGAGACCCCATGAGGGCGTATTTTATGCTATTTTATGTTTGTCTTCATGAGAAATGTCGAAAATATCAAAAAAATATTAGCATCGGGGAGGTCCGGCCCCCCCCTCCCATATATACGCCAGTGTGTGTAATGTTATATGCAAAATTAGGAAGTTTTTTAAAACTAATAATTTAAGATATTTTCACCAGAATTTACTAAAACCTTAAGACTTAGCATTGTAGACCGGGTTTAAGTATCAAGTCTATAGACTTGATACTGACCGGTTTAAGTGTATTTTTTTAATACTCACAGGTCTAATAACTGCAAAGATTTGGTTCACCCTAATGTGCAATATGATAGTAAGCATTTCTGTCATTTTTTGGAAATTTAGTCCGTGCAGTCGTAGGATTCCCGTTAAAAATAGTGTCAAATTGTAGTACCACCCCTGAGGGGCGGCTTAAAGTTCGAAAAACAATAGAAATAATCAATGATTGACAAAAAAACTTATATACAAAAATATTCAAAGCTAAATAATACATAAATAACTTATAACTATATCTGTAGATGCATTACCGTATTAAATACGTATCAATATTTAAATACTGTAAAAAAGTACAAGATATATTAGAATCCCTTTTCAATTACTGGTTCACTAAAACAATCGACCATCGGTTTAATCGTGCTAACTTGTCTAAAAAATTAACATGTAAAATATAGCGGACAGATAACACTGACTTACACCGTTTTTATTCGACATTTCCTAGTGACGTTTGGAGGTTTAAATATGGCTATCATTTTTAAACCAAAATATTTTATTCTTTTTATTTATTTATAACATTTGTGTGGAAATAATCTTTTTGTTACAACAAAAAAAGATGACCCATATCGCAAGGTATTTATGAACAATTTATATAAATATTAAAAACTATTGCATTCACGGGAAAAATAAGTTAAACCTTCAAACAAAATGTAGACTTTTAAGCCCAGGATTGTAGCACTGTAGACTCTTTAGTAAATACTGGTATTTATGCATTGATAACAATTTGTGGCAGTCCTGATTTTGGATCAAATGTCCTGGCAATTTAAAACAAATGTTTTGATAAACCTAAATTTAAAGTTGGCAAGCCTACCTAGACTCAAACAAAGTAAATATTTTAGCCAAATTATTTTTTAAAATTAAAATGTTTGTTATTTATTGTCGTCGTTAAAATAAGTCTATCGCAAAATACAAACAATATTGAAAGCAGATCCCTCGCCTTAATTTGTACGAAGTTCGAGTAACTGTACTGTATGCGCCTTCTGCTAGCTTGAAGTTTGTTAAGCGTAAAGCGCTCAACAGTTGTCGTCGCCGACTGCGAACAAACTTGGGCAGGTGATCGAGATCGAGACCCTCGCTTTAAAAGCTCTAACGAGACGCTTATTTTTCGTTTTCAGGTATCGACATGGGCGACTGTTCTTAAAGTGGGGACTCGGCGATCTGGAGGGGGCACCTGGACGACCAATAACGCCCCAACTTATGATGTCATCGGAGGAGGAGACAGAGTTTGGCTTGTATACTGATAAACTTCTGAAGAAAGCCAAAAGAACCAGACAACGCGTGGACGCCGGCGAACCTCGTAACTCGTACTCGTCTATACCGAACTTTAGTTCGCGACCGAATTTTCTTGGCTCGGGTAATAATTTATACGGCGCCATTTTCACCCAACACCAACAGTTCGGTCTTTTTGGACCGGGGTTTGCACCCGCGAAAATGCTTAACGAACTTCTGGGCCGCCAGAAGTCCGAAAACGGGGGAGACAGTGAAGATTCTGTGATCCGGTGTGACGGCAGTCCTCCCTCGGGGGAGACCCTCGCGCATCACATGTTGAGGGATATTTTACAAGGCCGAAAGCACGAGCTTATGGCTTTAGAACAAGAAATGAGAAACGGACAGGACCACATTATAAACAACAACAACAATGAGCCTAAAGAAAGCTCGGACCGCAGTGACGTAGATGCCGACGTTGCTCTTAAAGAATGTCTAACAGACTCAGACAATAGGCAACAAGAACAACTAAGCGAAGATGCAATAAACGGTATGGAAACAGATTCTTTACCGTCACCCAAAGTCGAACCTGCCAGTCCTGCTAAACCAGAGGACGCCAAAAAAGCACGGGTGGAAAACATAGTGTCAGGTATGCGTTCTAGTCCTGCACCTCCTCAAGTAAACGGATGTAAAAAACGTAAGCTTTATCAACCGCAGCAGCACGATAGCAACGCTGAACGATACATTGACGACGAAGAAGACGAAACCGAACCAATAAGACAAAAACGAGTAGAAAAAAGTATACTTAAATCTCAATTAAGGACAATGCAAGAACAATTAGCAGAAATGCAACAAAAATACATGCAATTGTGCACGCGAGTTGAACAAGGCTCGGAAGAAAGTCAAGAAATTGAAGAAATACCCAGTGATAGTGAACAAAGTGTTAAAAGATCTGCACCTCCATCACCGATTACCACGACGCCAACCCCAACACCAACACAGGTAACTCCGTCACTCGCTCACGAGGTAAGCAAAATGAAAATAAGTCCACCAGGACCTCCGTTTCCAAACGGTCTGTTACATGGTCCTCCGCACATGAACAGCGCCGCAGCAATGTACCTTGGGCACAAACTACTAATGGAGCAAGAAGCTCGATTAGCAAAAGAAGCTGCTGTAGCAGCAGCCATGAGCAATGAATCACATCAACCGCAGCAACCTCCATCAATGCCACAAACACCTCAAAAGCAAGAAAACTTATCCGACAGGATTCATGCGATGCGAACTATTGCAACACCAGCAGGAAGCGACCTCGAAGGCCTCGCGGATACGTTAAAAAGTGAAATTACCGCGTCTTTATCAAATTTAATCGATTCGATAATGACGCGTTTTGTGTACCAAAAAAGACTTAAACAACAAGATGCGTCTTCAGCCGCGGAACAATTAAACAAGGATCTGCTGATGGCGTCACAACTCCTTGACCGAAAATCTCCCAGGACCAAGGTGTCAGAGAGGCCGCAGGCTCCTCCACCACCTCCACAACAAAATCACATGGTAAATGGACAAGCGGGACATCATATGATTCCCGTCCACAATATTCATCATAACAATAATCACATAATGCATAAACCGTCAGATCTACATATTCGACCTCCGATGTTTCAGCCCCCAAAGCCGCCTCCAGGGATCAGCCAGGCACCACTTTTTGGCATGAACCACCCTTTCGTCTCCAAACAAGATGCACCAGAACAGAACGAAGCTCTCAGCTTAGTTGTCGCACCAAAAAAGAAACGACATAAGGTAAGAAAATAAAAATAGGTTACCTACATCAAAATGGTCCAGACGACAAACTTATTAATAAAAAATTAATTGGACAATGTATTTCGAAAATACTGAAATTTAACAAATCTGAAGGTTTGCTAAAATAACAATATAAATTAACAAAAGAATACAATTTTTATGGGCTAATAATTTAAATGTTTGTAGTACAAATAAAAAGGTTTAATGCTTTTTCTATTTTTTTGTAAACAAAAATAGACAGTTTTATGTTGAAAACAGAGGACGAGTGCCTTGTCTCATTACTGTTCTCGAATTAACAATACAATGTTTATTAATCACTTTCCCTTAAACTGTAGAGACCATTTTGATATAGTTTCTAAAATACTCTTCATTATCATCATTATTTTTCAGACAACTTTTGACTTTTTTCCGATGGCCTATGCTATTTGTTATAGTAAACAAAAAATTTTCTCAAAAATTTTGATATGAAGTTTAATAATTTGCATTGACAAATATGGCATTAAAACTATGATATAGGCAACTCAGAAAAATAAAACTGTCAGTAATTGTTGCGTGATTTTTAAAGTATATTTTAAGAAATTGTAAATTTTAATTTCTAAATCTTCATTTTAAAAATACCAAAAAAAGATATTTACTCATTTTTCTTAATTTTGTGGCAAGAAAGTTTTAAATATATATTTTTTTAGTTATTTAGATTTTTATAGAAATTATAGAAATATTCTAAATGATTAGGAATTCCAAATAATTAAAAGTGTGTCGTTGATTCACAGGTTTAGTTCAGGCAAGATTCGGGAAAATCCACTTTCTAGAAGCATTTTATATTACTTTTTGGCAAATGGGCAATTCACCCTATTATGACCCCGCTGAATCCAAAAATCCCTGTTGCCAACTCGAAATATTGACAGGGGCTGAAATATTCAAGATGGCGGCCAAAATGGCGGCGGAATTTTAAATTGCCGCTGGAAAGCCCAAATTGTCACAGGTGTACATTCAAAATATATATTTGTGTAATTAAAAAATAATAACATATTATTTTTTTTTAATGGCTGCAAAAACCCCCCCAGACCCCCCAAAATCTGAAAGTTTGAGGTTTTTTCAAAATTTTCTTGAAAACTAAGCTTCTAAGGGAAAAATGTATAATATACTTTATTGTAGACAATAAAATTACCTTTTCAATATGGTATAACTTAATAAAGTTAGACTAATAACAAGCTCTCCAGCGGCGTCCGTTAATTGAAGTAATTAAAAAAAGTTGAAAAAGTACCTATGTTTTTTCCAAGATTTATTTAATTTTTTTAAAAACTAATATCTACAGAAAACCATGTATTACACTTTGGTATACTCAATAAAATTTCCTTCAAAATGACGTATAACATGAATAAATCGGTTTTATAAATAAAACTTCAGGGGCCTCCGTAAATTAAATTAATTTTGAAAAAACAGAAAATAAACCATTTTTATTACAAGTTTTATCTAATTTTCTCAAAAACTAAGCTTAACATAAAAAAAAACTTGTTCTTCACTTTTTGTAGACAGGGAAATTCCCTTTTTAAAAATGTGAAACTCGTTGGGTTTTGACTTATAGCAAACTCTCCAGCGACGTCCGTCAATGGGGGTGATTTCAACAAATCATTAAAAAAAAACATGTTTTTCATACGTTTTATTCAATTTTCTTAAAAACCAAGCTCTTTATCAAAAAATGTGTTCTATACTTCGTCATAGAATTTATTTACATAAATCAAAATATCTAATCTTATATCAAAAAACAGTTTATTTTAATTTGGAAACATTTTATTTTAGTAGGTATAAATTACGAACCTTTTTGAAGTATTTATCATAACATTAACCTCACTTTGTAATATATCATTTAAAAAGAAATATCCTCAATAAAGAATAAAGGCACATTTTTATCTAAAAATCTTAGTTAGAAAAGATATTTAAATATGCAAGAGAAACTGATTATTTCAGTTATTTTTGAAAATAAGTTTATATTAGTACGCCCCTGAAGCCTTGATTATGGCAACAACCCGACATTTTAATAAAGTTTTTAAAAGAAAATGTTATGTTCTACAATAAAGTATACTACATATTTTTTCCTAAAAAGTGTAGTTTTTGAGAAAATTTTGAAAAACCTATAGTAAACATGTTTTTTTAAAAATAATCCCATTTTACGTACGCCACTGAAGAGCTACTTGCTTTTCCTAACCTTATTGACCAATACATCGTTGGAAATGGAATTTCATTCTTCACAAAAAACTATTCTATGCAATTTTTGATAAAAAGGTTAGTTTTCGAGAAAATTGCATAAAACTGAAAAAAAGACAGGTTTTTGGGGGTTTGGGGGGGATATTCTTCGTCCCTGTCGATCCCCGACTAGTTGATCCGTGGTTGAGTTTCAAATAACAGTGTGAAAATAATGCGAATTAAAATTTTTTGTTTTAAGTGGGCCACTTTCCTAGATATTTGCTGCCTTCTTGTTTCACCTCCTTGGAGACCTTCCCATAAAATCTGCAATAAGAAAGGAGATTAAATGACCTGGTTAAAAAATCATTTGAATTTTCTTTACGATAGGGTAGACCGGGGCTAGTTATAACAATTTGGCTTTTTATTAAATACTTTTAACTTTGCCTATTTTATTCCAGAATTTACATTTTTCATTATATGTTTTGGCTATGGAATGTTTTATTTAAATTGGTAAAAATTTTATTATCAGTTGTACCAAATAAGAAAATATTTTTTCTCTCATTTATTTTTTACAGTAAAAATCATTTTCTACTAATTAAGAAATTAAAATAAAAATCTCAAATTATATTTACTGTGCAAAATAATTTTATGCAATATATATTATGATATTTTCCCCCCTTAATAAAATTCCTAGATCCGCTCCTGCCTAATTCTTCTTGTATTTAAGATTTTTGATGTAAAATATTTTTCTCCCAGGGCGTTGAATCACAAGGGCTACAATGCAAATAGGTATTCTTTAATCAACGGCGTATATTCCAGACTTTCTAATTTTTAATATTGAAAAATACTATTTTTTTTGTATTTTTGCTACTTGAGTTATTGAAACATACACCATTTTAAAATAATCCAGGACATTTCGGATTTCAAGGTGACGGATACGCGGATAACTCCCAGGACAGTGAGTCGTATCCTGGGCCAAGACGGAGGCATGGGGATGTCCCCCGCCTCTATGGAGAACGGGAATGGTCCTTCCATGGATCGCAACGGACCCCACTGTACGTCGCCCCGACCCCCACCGTACCACCAACCCCCACCGATGTTGCCAGTGTCGCTGCCCACGTCGGTGGCGATCCCCAACCCGGGCCTGCACGAGTCTCAGGTTTTTTCCCCTTATAGCCCGTTTTTTCATGGGCCCAGTCATGGACATCACATGGCCATGCAGGTGAGCATTTTATGGATATTAATTCGTTCTTTGTTTATTATTTTTATTAATTTATTTTTGAAAATAAAATGTCACATTTATATATCTACATGCTGTCAACTAAAATAAAACTAAATAATTATTATCAGATACTGTCCAACCCAATAATAGTAAATCTGCATACAGAGTTTCCTTTTTTTAAAAAAAAGCCACGGACAGAAAAACAAATTTGTAAAACAAGAAAAACTACATTCAAAAATTGTATTCTTCAAACAACATTATTATATTCCTCAAGCAAAAATTACTATTTTCTTTTTAATAAAGCATGATATATTTAAAATATTCACTTGTAAACAGGGCCGTACCCAATAGAATATCATCATTCTCGATAAGACCAAATTGCCTTAACTTGGGACATTATATTCTGTAAATAATTAATTTGAGAATATTTTATTTTTGTATGGGGAGAATTTATTTATTACTAGAAAAAGTGGATCTAGTGACGTTTCTCTAAATTCGCACTATAAGGACCCAAAAAGGGCCCTGTTTCAAAGTTCGTGAAACACAGTGTATATGTGCATGAGTGGCGTACACAGAGATGAATCCTGGGGGGGGGGGGGCTTGAACGCAGATCGACATTTTAATCTTTTTGGGGAAAATTCATGTTTTAGTGATCAATATTCTTGCCTCTGGAGAGGGGGCTTCAGCCCCAAAGCCCCCCTGCTTACGCCACTTTATGCATGTAGATACGAGAAAGCGAGTTACTACAGGCAATGATTATGCAATAACTACAAAGAAACAGTATTTTAAAACCACATCCAATGGACGAAACTTGATCATAGATGGCGCAGCTGCGTCTCAGACAAGACGATGCCAGTGTGCTTTAACTGTCGAGTGCTCGAGCCAGATCGCTAGATGGCGCTACATCTCTAAGTTTGCTCGTATTTCACGGATGTGAGTAATTCATATGTAGTAGTTGGTTTTGGTTAAAATTGGCTTACACAGGTATGCTATTCTCCACTGATGACGTGAAACACACAGAAACGGTACGTCTGGAGTTGCTAACTTGTGTAAGTTGGAAACTAACCGAAACCAATTATTTCTTCTCTTGTTCTGACACTCGCGAGTTAGGCACACACACGTTTTCGTGCAGTATATTTTTGATTATTATTCTAAATGAATTTTTGTCTCTAATTTGCAGGCGTCCTCCTCACCTCCTCGCATGCACAAAATGGAGCGAGAATCGCCTCCAGTACACCATCCCCCCACGCTGCTCCATCCGGCGCTTTTGGCGGCGGCGCAGCACGGAGGATCACCAGACTACGGGCACATGAGAGCCCCCTCGGGGGGCATGGGGGCCATGGACAACGGGGACCGCAGTTCCGACTGTAATTCCGCGGATATCAGCTACGACGGGATGCAGCCTACCATATCCTTTTTATACAAGAAACAACAAGAAGTATGCATAATTTTATCTATTACTAATGTTTCTTCTTACTAGCGTGCGGAAAGTACACGTTTGCGCACTCATTTGCGTGCGGAAAATTGTAGTTTCTACACTAATACAGTAAAGTAATTTTACCGCACGCAAAAAAAAAATTAAGAGTGTGGTTAATTAACTTTTTCACACTAGTGCGGTAAAATTACTTTTTCGCACTAGTGCAGTAAAGTTACTTTTTTGCACTAGTGCAGTAAAGTTATTTTCCCGCACTTCAAAATTTAACGCTGTTTTTTCTTTTTCTTTTTATAATTTCTAATAAATTAGCGATGATTGGAGGCTCGATAACAAATTCAAAACTGATTTTCTGAATTCCATATATCCTTTACTAGGGTAGGAGACAATAAGCCGCTTTATTTTTTAACATATTTTTCTTAAATCATAGCTTCTTTGTTGTCTTCTTGGGAGACTAAAGTCTGTGTTAAAC
This sequence comes from Aspidapion aeneum, assembly GCA_963576565.1. NCBI lineage: Eukaryota > Metazoa > Arthropoda > Insecta > Coleoptera > Brentidae > Aspidapion > Aspidapion aeneum. The sequence continues at coordinate 5,952,283 of OY755038.1, forward strand.
CTATCCTTGGTGAATGATCGCAAACATATCCTAACTGGTCCAGAAACCAAAATTTTCCAAAAAATAATGTTTCCACGAAAAAAAATGATTTTAAGTAGTTTTTCAAAAAACGACTTTTTGAAAACAATTTATTACTTATAGTTAAAAATTAAACCTATTCAAAAAGTAGATTTTCCAAAAACTAATTTATATAAAATACTCTGCCAATATATGGGCCCCTAAGCTCACACTAGGTACTAGAGTTATAGTGTACGTGTGAGCTAATATAACTAAAAACTAAAATATATTTTATTCAACTCCAGACTAAATTACCTTTTGTTTGATACCACACAAGCCATGTTTTGACTTAAACTCAAATTTTTGAAGTATACCCCCACCCTTAAAAAAAAACAAAAACTAAAATGTATTTTGTTAAACTCCGGACTCAATTACCTTTCGTTTGATATCACACATGCCATATTTTCACTTAAACTCTAATTTTTGAAATATACCCCCACCTTTTTTTTAAATAAATTAAAATGAATTTTGTTTAACTCCAGACTCAATTACCTTTCGTTTGATATCACACACGCCATATTTTCACTTAAACTCTAATTTTTGAAATCTACCCCCACCCTTTTATTTGGTTTGTGTTCGGTGGATTTTGTTCATTTTTAAATGCGACCATCTCAGCCCAAAACCCAGCCTAGGTACCAAATTTCATTAAAATCGGCCAAGCGGTTTTTGAGTTATGCGCGTTGGTCGTTACAGACATACAGACAGACATACAGACAGACAGATAGACAGACAGACGGCGCATCAAAAAAGTTTCAAAATCATCTGAAACGCAAAGATATATAAAAATTTTTGAAATCGGAGCAAATTTTTTTTCTCGAAAAAATTAGGATCACCATAGCTCACACTACTATAGTATAGTATATGTGTGAGCTAAAAAGATAGTTACAAGAAATAATTATTTAAAAATATTTTTACAAAAATATGTTTACTATACAAAATAAACAAAATTGCAATCTTAGCGGCGAATTGTCCCCGCGGCGAATCGGCCGCGGTGAATTAACCTATCCCCCCTTTACCATTATTTTTAAAGTGATTTTAAATTTTTATGGGCAGTCACTATTAATAAAGTATCTGAAAATAAAAGTTTTAAAGTTCAGTCCACCAGCAGAAATAACAATGATTTTAATATTAAAGATAAAACCGTCAAAGTTATTTTTCTAGGTAATATTATATAAGGAGGGGATGTTAAAAATTTAACAATAATCGAAAATAATACCAATATAACTTTTATTAAATTAACTAAAGGTAACAAGATAAGTATCAATAATTTTCGTAATTATAAGAATAAAAAATTAAATCTAACAAAGTTTTACAAAAGTTTTTATAATAAAAAAAGTTGAACTTATTCTAATAAAGATGTCTTACACTTAATACCCTATAATTTTCAAGTAAGTTCTTGAAAGTTTTTTTTTATCGAATAATCGGATTATACCCTTGGTGACCTATGTTAAATTATTTATATGAGCGACAAAAAAGTATCTTTTAAAAAACTATAATATCTAAGGATTCCCCCCTAACAGGGATCGACTTAGATTTAATTCCATTGAAACCAAATCCTTATCTAGAACTTAACCCCAAGTCAAAGGTTGAATTAAATAATAAGAAGACCTACGATTTAGATTTAGAAATTGGATTTGTTTCTCTTTTTAAATCGGATTTAGATTTATTTGTTCTTGATTTTATTGATTTTGCTACTCCTAGAAAAAGCGATTAAAACTAATAGACCAGGCAAAAATTCTATCATTTTTCCGCGTCGTCTTAGAGGTTGCTTTTATAATTATTTTCGCATAGAAACGAGGAATGTCTATTATCGTAGGCAAAATTTTTTCTAATTTAACCAACAAACACATTTATTCTTATTTTTAATCTAGTTACTTTCAAGAAGTTCTTAAGGTCAAGATTAACACAGTTTGACAAGCTATGTTGTCCTAAAAATGTCGAGGGGAATCGGGAAACTCAAAGTAGAATAGAGGAAAGGTGCCTATTATCGGATACTTTTTTCTTTTGGCCTATAAAATAAATTTTCAGCTATATATCAGAAGTACGTGTTGGCAAACAATTACGTAACCTATATTTTTCAATATTCTGAAATGCCAAATGTCAAACAATTCATTTCTGAGACAGATAAAAATATATTTTGGAATACAAAAATCACCATTTTAAAAATGGTGTCCTAATATCGGATAGGAGGTAGTCCCAATATCGCAAATGTCCGATATTTGGAATCCATGGTAAAGTTAGAGCTTTTTTATTATACTTTTTAATCAGTTAAAACCATACACTACATTTTTGCAATACAAAAATAATTTGTCAACGCTTAAAACTAAAAACAAAATTGGGAAACCCATAGTGTCCGATATTAGAACATACATTATATGTGATGTTATCAACCTTCTCGAAAAGACAAAACTGCACTAAACCTAATAAATTATACATCAAATAAAACCTTACAATATGCTTAATCAAATGATGTATATCAAACTAATAATTTGCTTACCTTCTAAGAATAGATTGCCTATAATCAGTAGCGGTAAAATTTTCGTGCACTATGTTTTCACGTAAACAACTGAACAGTAAATAAAAACTTGCGGCAGAAATCTGTAATTTATGTAGAATCTGTACAGCTTGGTGTAACATCGGTACATGCACACGCAGGTAGATCGGACCAGTAGTTTAGGAAATACTTGACTATCCGATATTAAGAACCTATGCAATAACAGAACCTTTCTTCTATTAGTTAGCACAAATTGTCTTCTCCCTTCGCCTTGACAGCTGAAACCAGTTTACAGACTTACAAGGAGAACAAATTTAGAAAGTTTTTCCTAAAAGAACTCTTAAAGATTTCTTGTCTATAATTAGCGATTTCTTGGGGCATCTGTTTAAGTTTATAACATATTCTATAAACCTTTAACTTCAAAGTAATTTTTTTAACGCAAAAAGTAGAAGTTTTGACATATGATTGGAAATCTTGACCCTTCAGCTTGCCTATATGCCCTAAAATGTTGGTGGAGTGTGGAGTCTCAGAGACGCCAGGCTTCCAGGCTGTAGTAAACCTAGTTTGCCATGATCTAGACTTTGACATTTAAAATTATCATGTGGTAAAATCTAATGTATAAAACAGCAAGTTTCTAGCTGGCTTGCTGGCTCACTTTGTCCAAACAGGAACGCTTGATAAAAATAAATATCAAAATTGTTTTCCAAATGATCAAGTTCTGTATAAAGTAGTGATCTTTAGGAATTTAAGTCATTTTTTGCAAATTTTTTGTGCCCTCTCTTCATATTTGGAAATAAGTTCTTGAGGTAAAAATGCTTAAAATCAACTTTAAAATCTACCCTAGGAATTACTGCATATACATATCTCAAGATCGCAGAAAATGTCCTCCTCTAAACCAAATCTCAAAGTTTGTATAAATTCTTAGCAGTTATCAACAAAACTTGAGTGATATGTTTTAAATAAAACACGCTGTATAAAATACTAAATATAAGAAACTCGAAAGTTATTAGAGTGTAGATATTAAAATATCAAAATTTTGCTTCAAAAAATATATTTGTAAAAATACCAATATTTTTTTCTTTTTGTCCACATATAGTCGTCAAATATTTCCTTAACTGATCTCCACTCCTCAACGCTAACGCCGATGCACTTGAGGAAAGCAAAACTGATGTTTTTTTGGGTGCGATACCCCAGTTCGGCGGTTCTCAAGATGTATTTCCCAGACATCAAGTTCAACAAGAACAACACTGCCCAGCTGGTGAAGTGGTTCTCCAATTTTAGGTAAGTGATTCTTTGTTCCTTTTGGATCATCGGCAAATGCCAATAATTCCACATTTTTACCTTAGGAATAATTTTGTGGAAGACAACAATAAAAAGAAGTGGTCCGAGATTTGACCCTTGGGGAACACCAGAAGAACTTACATAAATAGTATACCTGCTACCTTTTAGTTCTATATCTAATATCTCTTACTTGTGCTAGTTCCCAAATAAGATTGTATTAAATTAGTTAGGTTGAAGAAACATCCATTTCAGTTAGTTCATCCAATCCAACTGATCAATAATGTTGCTTGAAATTAAAAGAAAGTTATGGCAAACCAAAACTTACATATCTATAATATTTCACAAATAGTTTATCCCAATAATAATATAACGTAGTATTCTGGTTGCAAAGTAAGTGGTTTTTATCTGAGGGCACGGCAGTGCCTCGCCAAGTTCGCGCGCCGTAACCATCTTTTCTGGAAACATTTCAGCCGATATTTGACCTACCTAAAACTCTACTTCGGAATGAGCTGCGATTCTCAAACTTTGCACAGTCGTAGATCTCCATGGAGTTAACAACCCCTCCAAGTTTCATGGACTTCCATAAAGTAGTAAAGTAGTGACGATATTTCAAAAAACGTCAAAATTGCCACTCACTCACTGACTCACTCATGTATAGATCATCAATATTCTACTGTACTTCCAGACATGCTACAAAGCTGAAATTTGGCAGACTCATAGAAATTATGACCAAACCCCTGGAAAAAATTTAAAAACCCCAAAATTTTAATTTACTTTCCTCCCCTATACATTTAAATTTATGTAAAATTAGCATCGCCCACTTCCAGAAATGCTAGAGAGTTGAGCTTTGACAGACTGATAGGAACTATGATAAAACTATAGGAAAAAATCAAAAAACCCCAAAATTTTAATTTACTCCCCTCCCCTATACATTTAAAGTTATGTAAAAGTAGCATTGCCCACTTCCAGAAATGCTAGAGAGTTGAGCTTTGGCAGACTGATAGGAACTATGATAAAACTATAGGAAAAAATTAAAACACCCCAAAATTCTAATTTACTTCCCTCCCCTATAAAGGTAAAGTTAAGTAAAAGTAACATTGCCTACTTCCAGACATACTAGAGAGCTGACATGAGCTTTGGAAGACCGATAGTAACTATGATAAAGTTATAGGAAAAAATTAAAACACCCCAAAATTCTAATTTACTTCCTTCCCCTATTAATGTAAAGTAATGTAAAAGTAACACTGCCCACTTCCAGAAACGCTAGAGAGCTGAACTTTTTAAGACTGAAAGGCAATATGATAAAACTATATGAAAAAATGTAAAAACACCAATGTTATAATTTACTTCCCTCTCCTATAAATGTAAATTTATATAAAACTAACATTGCCCACTTCCAGAAATGCTAGAGAGCTGAGCATTGGAATGCTGATAGAAATTATGATAAAACCATGGGAAAAAATTTTAAAAGTCCAATATTTTCATTTACTCTCCTCCCCTATAAATGTAAAGTTATGTAAAAGTAACATTACCCACTTCCAGAAACGCTAGAGAGCTGAGCATTGGAAGACTGATAGGAACTATGATAAAACTATAGGACAACATTTCAAAATACGACAATTTTAATTTATTTCCTCCCCTATACATGTAAAGTTATGTAAAAGTAACATTGTGCACTTTCAGAAACGCTAGAGAGCTGAGCTGTGGAAGGCTGATGACTACGATAAAACCATGGAAAAAAATTAAAAAGTCTTAAAAATTTAAGTAAGGCATTGCAAAAGTTTTGAAAAGAAGTGAAATCATAACAAAAACATTTCATGTAAAAAAAGGCAAGTACGCGAAAATGGCATTCCGTAAAAATAATTGAGATAAAAGTAAAGCCAAGTTTTCCAATACAAATTTCAAAATGAAAGGTATTGGCTTGGCTATTACGGCTGTAAATGACTCTTAGGCACAGTGCTAAATTGAACATAAAGAAGTTTGGCTGTAATAGCAAAGTTTAAAAAAACATTTCCAAACTAGTAAGAACCTTTCATTTTGAAATTTGTATTGGAAAACTTGGCTTTACTTTTATCTCAATTCTTTTTTACGGAATGCCATTTTCGCGTACTTGGCTTTTTTTACATGAAATGTTTTTGTTATGATCGTATATTCTAAGAGAGTTTTATTAAATATCTAATTAACACCTTAAGAAGCTAATTCCTTACAAACTTGGTAATTGTCACATAATTAAAGCACTAATTATCAAATTAAATAACATGGAGCGTGCGCTAACTTATCACGTAACTAAAGCACAGTCAAGAATACCGCAAACTATAGCAAAGAAAGTACTTTTGAAGACTTAGGAAAAAAAATCAAATGAAGATTCATTTAGTAAGGAAAAGAGAAGTTTAGTTTGGTCTGATGCAGTTACCAAAATAGAAGGAGATCGTTATAAGCAAAAACTTTTTTCCAAAACCATAAAGAAAAAACAATGAATTAAGAATAGAAATGATTCAACAGAATAACATAGTTGTTGGTCCCGAAAAAAATTAAGCATACCGATCACTAAACCAAATTCTGATATTCAAATTTTTTGAGATGTCGTTAAGGATAATAACAGAGTCCAAATATTTTGCAGAGAAATCAATAAACTTTTAAACGAATGTGCTATCGGAAGCACAGCCTACCTAACAACGGTAGGCTGTGTCGGAAGCAAGCAACATTACACAAAGGAAAGCTATCTTTGGAAGGATGAAGAATGTAATGATCATGCTAATCAAAAATAAATTAAAATTTTTCTAGTAATAGCGAAGCAATTTTCTAGGACAAAGTCACTACAATATTTTCGTCAAAAACTTAAAAAGAACGTTGGCAAGTCTATTAAGCTTACCAGATGATTTGAAGTCCATAAAATGATTGACCAATTTGCAAAGGAAAGGATTGAAGCACAGAATAAATTGTTGAATGCCATTGTATATATCCTTCAAACTGGAGGAAAAATAGATCTCGATTAAATACGCACATTCGATAGATTGCCGCAGATAATTTCTCTTCCCATTGATACATATTTGTCGTTGGTAATAAAAATGAAAACTAAACAAATTCCATCAAAAGGTTTTGAAAACTATGTACACTAGAATGTACACTTTGCAGATCCAAAAACTATACAGAACAAAACCTTAAAAATTTATCATCTTAGTCTCAAGTTCATAAAATGTTTGATTAATTTGCAAGTTATTATAGACTAAGAAAGGAATGAGGTATAGAATGAAATGTTGAATGGCAGTGTATATATTCCTCAAATTATAGGAAAAAGAGATATCTACTTGCACGTGTTAAGAAAAAAAAGAAAAACTTCAGGTATGGAAAAATGAACTGGCTAATTGGAATGAAGTTCAATTTAACAATTCATAATAAGTTACTGCTTTATAAAGAAATACTGAAACTAGTATGGACATATGGTACTATAGGTTGTACTAAAGAGGGTAACATTCTAGTTTTACAGAGATTCTAAAATAAAGGATTAAGAAATATTGTAAATACACCTTGGTACGTTCGAAATAGTGACTTTCATCGGGACCTAAAAATCGAAACTGTAACAAAGCCTATAAAAAAATACGCAAAGAGCCATGAAGATAGACTACATCGACCGCTGAGTGTGGAAGCAATTAAGCTTCTAGACAATACTATGCTAGTTTGAAGAATGAAAAGTGTGAACCCGTTTGAGTTAGTGAACTAAGTGAAATAAATAAAACCAAATAATGCTATAAACACAATAATTGTAAGTTACAGCTGAAGCAAAGCGGGGAGAACTGTTGAGTGAACCCTAAGTTTAAATCTAACTTTTGTAGTAAATTAAGTTAAAATAAAATTGTATATTAGTCTAATTGACTAGACTGTAAGACAATACACACAAAAAAGTAAAAAGGTTTTAAAGAATAATTGCACTGAAATGCACACTTTGCAGGTGGGTGTGTCCAGAAAATCATACAGATTAGAACCTTACTTAAACGAATTGCTAATTAGTAGTTAATTAAAGCACAACAAGTAGTTAGTAGTAGATAATTAAATTTAATTATTTAATTCTGTTCTTGTGGTCTCTCTTCTAGACTAAATAAATAAAGTAATGTCCAAAGAATGGAAAAAAACACTAAAATCGAAAGAAGAGTAGGTAAAATAGGCGTCATAATATAAGGAGGCTCTAAACCGACTAGTTGTGTCACAATACATTAAATCTAGAACGTACGTGGCGTTAATTTAAATGAAAATGGAGGAAAAAAGACGGCCGCAAATGCAGGCAACCGCATAGAGCGAGAAGAAATCAATGCAAGCCAAAGAAAAATGCCTACATCGCTAATTAGTCTCAAGACCTTAATTAAGTTATTTTTAATTGAGCAGTAGGCAGTCGCAGTCAGGGAATTTTTCGTTTTGTAAATGTGCATACAATAATACTTCAATTTACTAATTATAAGTTAGTTAGTTAGTTAGTTAGCTATCACCACAAAAAAGCACATCCCTTCAAAGCCTGCAGTATTCGCTAGACTTGCTTCTAAGTGAGAAAAAGAACATGTCGTGAATTGGTACATCGAAATAAGTGGTTGCCAATTTTTTACCCCTGAAAAATAATTGAAGAATCCAAATATTCCTTATTTCCAAACTTCAATAAATATAAATAATTTAAAATAAGAATCAGAAGGGGCAGAAATAAAAGATATGGAATTAATATAAGTTAAAATTAATCAAAAGAATGTTCACAACAAACAATCATACAACAAAGTGAGTACTATTACAGAAAACACAAACGACTAATCAAGGAAAAGATGTCCAAACCTGTCCTGGAAAAGTAACAAGAGAAACTAAAGCTAAATCATTTACAAAGAGATGTCATATGTGCTATATATAGACTTCGCTAGACTTGCTTCCAGGTGTGAAAAAGAGCATGCCTGGTTGTTCGGTCCTCAGTACATTCATTTCGTGTGGATGTTAGAATTTAGTTATTTTAATTTTACTTTTTATTGGATTAGATATTTTTTGGCTCACTGTGTAGAATTGGGATTTGTCCACCTTAGCTGTAGCTTTTAGAAAAATATAATGAAAATTCAGTGTGAATTTGTAGTTACAACGGGATATATCGTTTCAAATCCCTATTCAATCACACGGTGTGCAATCAAGTGAAGCACTTTTAGTTAAATAATTTTAAGTAAATAGATTTATGAATTTTCGCGAGTGTTTTCCCTCGTCCTCCCTTCCTTAAAACCTCTGCAATGGAAACCCCTCAACAGAACTGCTGAAGCCAGGATAAAGGCGGCCGCCCATCGATCCCACAACACAGCAACGAACAGTGAGTAGAACAAAAACCCTTTATACAGTCCATTTTAAATCTCTCCTGAGTAAATTACTCAACACCCCCACATTTTTGGTCCTTTTCGCCAGATCCTTTCTAGCGTTACTCCTACTTTACTACCCTAATCGTCGTTTTTTTTATATAGTAGGTAGACTTTTTGATAAAAATACATAGTGACTTTGATCCGCCTTTCACTAAACTCAAAGTTAGGAGTAAACTAATCGGCATATAGTCATTAATTAACATAAATTTTTAGAGTTCTTGCTGTAAAACATTCACACAAAATTTCCAATTATAGGTCGTGCATTTATTCAAATTGAATAGAAATCAATTTCTTCAGTATCGCCTTTTTTTGCTTTGTTTCGAAGCCGGCAGTTAGCAGCCGGTCTCTGTCGTGTTAGTAATGGGAATGGATTCTCATATAGTATAGAACGTATAGTCGTCTCAGTTAGCGCTTGATTCACCGTTGATTTCACACTCGCAATTAGAATTTAGCCACACTCCATATTAGAATTTACTGTATGCATTGCTTTAGTACTGTGTCCAGCCATTAGTCATACACAGTGACACGTATAAATTGAAAATTGTAGTAGCTTTTTTCTGAAACCATAAAATAATTAATTATAGATGCTAATTAGGTAAATAACTGATAAAATTAATTGCGTATTTAGTAGTAGGAGCATTTTTTCTTAAAATTTTCAATTGATTGCTCAATTTATTAGTTGAGAAAAAATAGTAGAAAAATTTTGTTTTCAACAAATAGTAGCACTCGTTTACCACGTTTAGACAACTTCATTAAATTGGTAGTTAGTAGATTTCTCGCCATTTATTAAGTTTAAAATTTAACTTAGGAAATAAAAAAAAAAAAATTTTTTGTTATTTTTTTAAATTTAAAATATAAAACAGATTTTTTTATAATTTTTAATTTGGTTTAATTATTAAGCTACAATGTCAGATAAAGTTAGAAAAGCAACAAACTTAAGACTGAGTGAAATTAGTCGCATGACTGAAATATACGATTTTGCTATAAAAGCTGAGACTGATAGCAAATATCATGCTTCACTCAAGGTTCGCTATCAAGACCTAGAACAAATTAGAGATGATTTCAGTAAACAGCATAACATTTTGATAGGTTTATTAGATGAACAGGATGATTTTCAAGCTGAAGATAAAGTTCGAGCTGATTTTGAAAATAAATTCTGGCATATTAAAAGCATATATTTTAGCTTATTTTCTCATACAACTAGTGAAACGCAATCTTCTGTTTCCTTATCAAGGGCACCTCAGTTTACTAACAATCTTAAACCTTTAGATTTACCTATTTTTAGAGGAGATGTAACTTCATTTCCTAGTTTCAAAGATATGTTTGAAGCCCTGGTTCATAACAATCCTCACTTTTCGGATGTAACTAAATTCGAATATTTACTGAAAGCCCTTGAGGAACAGCCAAAACTCCTAGTTCAGCATTTGCCACTAACTCATGCTAATTATTCCATTGCTTATGACACTTTGTGTAAAAGGTATTATAGAAAACGAATCATAGCAGCTAGTCATTGGTCAGCTATTGAAAATGCTAAAAAAGTATCTTCAGAAAATCCTCAAGATTTACGTACCCTGTTAGATACCTTTAACGATAATTTAGAGGCCTTGCGCAATTTACAGTTACCTATAGACGCCTGGTCATTTCCATTAGTTCAAATGATTAATAGAAAAATAGATATTTCCTTAGCAACAAAATTTGAGTTACAGCTTTCTGATTCCAATAAAATGCCTGATTATAAAGAGTTAATAGCGTATTTGGAAAAACACTGTGAAGCTTTAGATAATGTAGAATTAACCCGAAAAGAAGATAAAAAATTCTTTAAAAAATCTATAAATAATAATAGTAGTAGTTTTAAATCAGGTAGCTCCAGACAAACTTCCAATGTTTTTCTAAGTCAACCCAATCAAAATAATAATAAAAATACTTGTGTAGTTTGCAAACAGGGACCTTATCACACTCTTTTTAAATGTCAGTTTTTTCGCTCAAAAACTCCCAATGAACGTTATAAACTTGCCAAGGCAAATTATTTATGTTTAAATTGCCTTTCTAGATCGCATAGTATAAAGGAGTGCCCCTCCACTAATTCCTGTTTTCGTTGCGGTGTTCGTCACCATAGTTTACTTTGTTTCAGTGGAAATGATAGTTCCAATCAAGTTAGCACCTTATATAGTAGTCAGAATAATAGTAGTCAGAATAATAGTAGTCAAAATAATAGAAATTTTCAAGCCTGCAGTACTGTTACACACCATAATAGTCAGGGTCCTAAGTACAATCCTGTACACAATCATAGTCAGGGTCCTAACCCCCATTTTAGTAGCTTTAGTTCCACTCCAAATTATTATAATCAGAGTGTCAATACTCATTGTAGTCCAGTAGCGCATTCTAGTTCTAGTTTCCCGAATTCCATTGGCCACCCCACTAGTTCGGGTGCCAACCACCATGCCAACCATAGTAGTATAGTTTCCAATAATGCTAACTCTGTAGCTCAATTACCTCATATTGATAGTCAAAATTCACAAAGCAACCCCAATGCTTTTGTCGGATTAACTGTAGACAACCCCTTATGTTTAAGTAGTAGCATCGATTCTTCGGGTGTATTATTATCCACCGCAATAGTAGAAATTTTAGATAGCAAAGGCGATTATCAACCTATTAGAATAATCGTAGATTCAGGTTCAACCTCAAATTTCATAACGAAAGCTTGTGTTAAACGTCTTGGTTTACATAGTTACAAATCAGATATCGATGTGCAAGGCATTGGTGAAGCCCCTATGCTTAAAAGTTGTGAGAGCATTTCTTCTACCATTCGTCCTTCAGGAAAATCTAGTCCCCTTTTAGAATTTAGTGCCGTAGTTATCCCTAAAATATGTGGAAATCTTCCACTTTCAACACTTTCCACTACTAATTGGCCTTTCTTAAAAAATTGTCAGCTAGCCGATCCTTATTTTTACAAATCTAGACCGGTTGATATATTAGTAGGAGCTGATATATTTGCAAGAATACTTAAAGATGGAAAGATTGTTGCTGGTCCTAATGATCCAGTGGCAATTAATAGTATTTTTGGTTATTTGCTTATGGGTAAAACTTGTTCTTCGTCTAAAGTAATTAGTCAATTCATTTCTCAAACATTTTTGGCAATGGACACCCTCGAAGATACCATTCAAAGATTTTGGCTTGTCGAGGAAGTTCCCAAGGTCAATTCAATGTCACCTGAAGATAGTTTAGCTGAAAAAATATTTTCTGAAACCACTTATAGAACCGAGACAGGCAGATTTGTAGTATCTTTACCTTTTAAATCTAGTGAACCTTCTTTTCCCAACAGTAGAGAGTTAGCACTCAAGCAATTCTTAGCATTAGAACGTAGATTGTTAAAAAATTCTGATCTTTACATGCAATATTCCGATTTTATGAAGGAATACTTATCTTTAGGGCATATGAAAATAGTTTCATCTTTGGCCATTCCAGATAAAAGTTATTATATCCCACATCATTGTGTACTAAAGCCTTCTAGTGTCACAACTAAACTTCGCGTGGTTTATAATGGCTCTGCTAAAAGTTCTAGTGATCCTTATTCATTAAACGATTGCCTGCTTCCTGGTCCCAAACTTCAAGCTGACATATGTCAATTACTTCTGTTATTTAGATTGGAAAAATTCGTATTTACAGCGGATATCTGTAAAATGTTTAGACAAATTCTAGTTACTCCTCCTCATCAGGATTATCAACGTGTTCTTTGGCGTTTTCAGCCTGATGGTCCAATCGAAGACATAGCTCTCTGTACTGTTACTTATGGATTAACATGCAGCCCTTATTTAGCTATCAAATCATTGCTTACTTTAGCTGAGCAGGAGAAAGTTAATTACCCTGAAGCTTCAGAACTAATTATCTCGCACTCATATGTAGATGATATAACTGGCATGCATTGTGACCTTGAAGGTGCCAAAAGGATTCAGAAAGACCTAATTTCTCTTCTTGCCAAAGGTGGGTTTGAATTGCGCAAGTGGTGCAGCAATGACCCAAGACTCTTGGCAGACTTTCCTTCTTCTCATCTGTGTAATGAAAATTTATCCTTTGATGCTGATTCCAATAATACTCTTAAAGTTTTAGGACTTGAGTGGAGTCCATCATCAGATTGCTATCAATTTTCGATAAACTCAATTTTGTCACCGTGTACAAAACGTAATTTACTTAGCAACTTAGCTAAGATTTTTGACCCTCTAGGTATCTTAACCCCTGTTACTTTTTTCCTAAAACATTTAATACAGAAGCTTTGGGACTTAAAGCTCAATTGGGATGATCCACCCTCGATAGAAATTAGTAGAATATGGGAAAAATTTACAAGTGAAGTTAGTTTGCTCTCTTTATGTAAAATAACTCGTAGAGTAGTGCCTGATAGTTACCAATCAATTCAGATTCACGGCTTTTCAGATGCCTCTGAAAAAGGCTATTGTGCTGTTGTTTATTTTAGATTTTCATTAAAAGATAATGAATTTTGTGTCAAATTTGTGACTGCAAAATCCAAAGTAGCCCCTTTAAAAACAATTAGTATACCCCGCCTTGAACTGTGTGGAGCAGTTCTGTTATCAAAATTGTTACATTATGTTCTAGGAATTTATCAGCCCAGGCTAAAAATTAGTGAAATATACGCTTGGTGTGATTCAACTATAGTCCTTTCTTGGATAAAGTCTTCCCCACATAGATTTACCACTTTTGTTAGTAATAGATCAACTTTCATCCAAGAAAAAATCCCTTCCTCGCATTGGCATCATGTCATATCTGAGAACAATCCTGCAGATTTAGGTAGTCGTGGTCTCCTCCCATCTGAGTTGTCAGAAAGCTCAATGTGGTGGTATGGCCCTAGTTTTTTGTCGCAACACACCGACACATGGACAGAAATAAATCTTCCATTGTCTGATGAAGACATTCCTGAACATAGAAAAACATGTCTTCTTGTAGCAGAATTAGAACCCCATTTGTTAGCTCAACTAATAGAAAATATTTCTAGTTTTGATAGATTACGTAGAGTTTTAGCATATATTTTAAGATTTTTGTCGAATTGTAGAAACAAAATCAAAGTAACTGAACCTCTTACTAGTTTAGAGTTACATCAGTCTGTCATGCTCTTAGTAAAGCATGTACAAACTTTAGCTTTTTCTCATGAAATTGATAGAATCCAACAGCATCTTTTACCCTCAAAATTATTTAGAAGACTAACCCCCTTTTTAGATGATGAAAGCATACTTCGCCTTGGTGGCAGATTAAGAAATTCTACTTCGTTGTCCTATCAACAAAAATTTCCTGCTCTATTGCCCAACAATCATCGATTTACGGAACTTTTGGTTAGTTATGTACACTTGAAATATTTCCATGCAGGAATTCAATCAATTCCATACATAATCGCACAACAATTTTGGATAATTTCCTGCAAAAATGTAATTAGAAAGGTAGTTTCTAAGTGTATTACTTGCTATAAGATAAATCCAACCCCTGTTCAAGCTCCCATGGGTGATCTACCCTTACTTCGCGTGAGCCAAGTTAAGCCTTTTCTTCACACAGGTGTTGACTTCGCAGGTCCCTTTAATCTGTTAATGACTCGCTACCGAGGAGCTCGCACGACGAAAGCATACCTTTGTCTTTTCGTTTGTTATGCTACCAAAGCTTTGCATTTAGAGCTAGTTTCAAGCTTGTCTTCCGATGCTTTTCTGGCAGCCTTACGTCGCTTTGTAGGCCGTAGAGGCAGACTTGTTTCACTCCACAGTGACTGTGGAACTAATTTTACTGGAGCTTATAGAACTTTATGTAATCTAATGCGTGATGCTTCGAAAGCAGAAACAATGGTCCTTCGAACCGGATTAGATCGTTGGCAATTGCTCCAGAAGTTGCACCAGGATTTTTGGTCTCGGTGGTCTAAAGAGTACTTACATACTCTTCACCAACGTGCTAAATGGCATGATAGTAAAGGTTCACTAAAAATTGGTAACCTTGTGGTTATAAAAGAGGATAACACTCCCTGTATGCAATGGCGACTGGGTCGTATTGAGGCAGTGTATCCAGGTTCGGACGGTGTAGTACGAGTGGCAAGCGTGCGTACCACTAACGGTACTTTAAAGCGACCGGTTGTTAAGCTGTGTCCGCTCCCCATTGAAGACAATGTAGATAGTAGTTAAAATTAAAAGGGGTAAACCCCTTTTGGCCGGCGGTATGTTCGGTCCTCAGTACATTCATTTCGTGTGGATGTTAGAATTTAGTTATTTTAATTTTACTTTTTATTGGATTAGATATTTTTTGGCTCACTGTGTAGAATTGGGATTTGTCCACCTTAGCTGTAGCTTTTAGAAAAATATAATGAAAATTCAGTGTGAATTTGTAGTTACAACGGGATATATCGTTTCAAATCCCTATTCAATCACACGGTGTGCAATCAAGTGAAGCACTTTTAGTTAAATAATTTTAAGTAAATAGATTTATGAATTTTCGCGAGTGTTTTCCCTCGTCCTCCCTTCCTTAAAACCTCTGCAATGGAAACCCCTCAACAGAACTGCTGAAGCCAGGATAAAGGCGGCCGCCCATCGATCCCACAACACAGCAACGAACAGTGAGTAGAACAAAAACCCTTTATACAGTCCATTTTAAATCTCTCCTGAGTAAATTACTCAACACCCCCACACTGGTGTATCAAAAAGAGTGGCTGTTAAATATTTGCCCCCAAAAAATAACTGAAGAATCAAAATATTCCTTATTTCCAAATTTCAATAAATTTAAGTCAATCAGAAAAACAATCAGAAGAGGTAGACATAATCTATGATATCGGATTAAAATAAGTTTAAACTAATAAAAATAATGTTGGCATAAAACAGTCGTAGAACAAAGTGAGAACAAAGACAAAAACATAAACGACAAATCAAAGTATAAAAGAAAAGATGTCCGAAAGTATCCTGGAAAAAAACAAGAGAAAGTAAAAAATCATAAACAAAGATATGTCATCTGTCTACAGACTTTGCTAGACCTGCTTCTAAGTGTTCGAATCTTCAATAAATATAAGTCAATCTGAAGAAGAATTAAAAGAGGCAGATATAAAAGATCAAGATGATAATAGGTTAAAAGTAATAAAATGGAGGTTGGCATAAAATATTCGTAGAACATAGTTAGTACAAACACAAACAACTAATCAAAGAAAATATATCCGAGCATACCCTTGAAAAAACAAGAGAAACTAAAAGTAAATCATTAATAAAGAGAGGTCATATGTGCCTACAAACTTCATTAGACTTACTCCTAAGTGTGAAAAAAACTTATCAGGAACTGGTATATCGAAATAAGTAGCTGCCAATTTTTTTGTTGTAGTTGTAGAAGAAGAATCAGAAGAGTCAGAAATAAAAGATATGGAATTAATATAAGATAAAATAAATAAAAATAATGTTGGCATAAAACAGTCGTAGAGCAAAGTGAGTACAAACACAGAAAACACAAACGACTAATCACAGCAAAGATGTCGGAACATATCCAGAAAAAAAAAACAAGAGAAACTAAAAACTAAATCATCAACAAAGAGATGCCATATGTGCACATCCAGGTACGACGATAAAAAACTTTTCCAGCAATTTTGATTCAAAAAGAGGCACATACACGATGACACAGGCAAATGAAACAAGGTGCTTTTTGTTTCACGGACCTTTGCTGTTAATAAGCATACATGTTGCGCCACAGAACAGTTCCTGGCAAAAAAACAGCAAAATGTAAAGCTTCATAATGCTTGCTCACTAGAGAATTTTGCTTTTTCCCATACACGCGATAGTTTGTTTAAACAACAATGTTTAATTTGTCCTTTATTACTTTTCCTCAGTCGGTCTGATGCTTTTTTGAGATTCGTATTGCACAATACATATTTAAAACAAGGTGGTATTTCAAAACCAATTCATTTATTTGCATTTTAAACTTCAGTTTCTTAAAATTTAGCATCTGTTTTATCAAAAGAGTTACTATCATCAAGATTTTGCTAGTAGATAACAGTGAGACCTTAACTAATCAGCAATTAATTACACTGTTATACAAAAAAAACTTCCTTTCACAAATTGCTTCATTAAACCTAATTTTGTGTGAAGCGGTGGTAAATTACATCTTAAGGGGCAACAACAGATTCCAGATTCGTCGCATGTTTCTCTCCAAAGGTTAATTTTCTGGTTCGACATCCTGTTCTCACAAAAAACAACAGTACTTCGTATCTCCTCCTTGCATGCCAAATATCATTGCGATTATTTTGAAGTGTCCGCAAATTTTCCATTTGTGCTCTTGGTATTTAATTTTTGTTAATATATGTTGAAGCACTCTTCTTTCGTTATACTTGCAAAACCAATGGGAACTGAAGATATTAAGTTAATGGTATGAAGTAATACCGCTTTTAAGCACGGATCACCTATGATCCGTGTTTTAAGCTTGTTTTAGATGCATCTTTGAATGGGCGACAGTCAAAAGCTTTATATGGTTTATCTAGGGCTGTCATTAGGCCTTTAATGTCCCTAAAAGATATAATGATGTCATCTTTCTTTAAAAAAATTGACAAAATCAAGCTCTCTGCCTCTAAAAGATTCCATTCTTGCAAAAGTGAACCCAGAAGCTCTGCCTCACTCTTACTTAGACCTAAATCTCTGACCAAGTCATTTAATTCACCCTGGGACAAGAGATGCGGTACTACGTGTTCAGGAGGCTCATATGTTGGGTCTGATGCAGACAAGGACTCTTCATTATTTGAGTGACCTTCCTCCCTAGAAGATGTTTCTGCTTCTGTTTCTGGCAGATTCTCAATTACATCACTTATTTTATATAGATTTTTATTATAGATTTTATAATTTTGTGGAAATTACCGGGTGGATATTATCCTAGATAACTGCATTTTAATTAGGATAATTTTTACCTGCATTTTATCATAAAATACTAAATATCTCAAAATCTGCGCCTGATGGACAAATTCAAATTACAAATTCTTTTTTAGAACGAAAATGCCATTTAGAATCGAACATCAGTACCCCAGAAAAGTCGTGTAGAACAGTGTTATAAATACTTTTCTGAAAGGCTTAGTTTTTATCTCGAAGTCTTGCGTCATTCTAATATACAACAAAAACCTTCAGTAAAACAAACATCCCTTCTGACAGGTTAAAGTAATGTTTTTTATTATTGAATATTTATCTTATCTTTGCTACATCCATCTGTCGATGATACTCTATATTGTTTAAGTGCACTAACTTATTGGCTTTTTCTTTTCCAAAAAGAATATTTTTAGCAGGTCTTTGTTTGCTGTGTGGATAAATGTGTACATAAAATTATGTCTGATAAGGTTTGAATGTAAACAAAGGGATAAGAGCTTACTTTTAATGCTGATAAATATGAGTTTAATCAGAGAAATAACAAATAAAATGGCTTGAGCTTTCTATTTCTCTTTGGTACGATTTGAACCCTTAAGAATTACCTATTTCTGATAGGCTAGCCAAGTTTAGAAAAACATTTCCAAACTAGTAAGAACCTTTCATTATGAAATTTTTATTGAAGAATTTGGCTTTACTTTTATCTCAATTCTTTTTACGGAATACCATTTTCGCGTACTTCGCTTTTTTTACATAAGATGTTAATTGTTATGATAT
The DNA here is from genome assembly GCA_963576565.1 of Aspidapion aeneum. Taxonomy (NCBI): domain Eukaryota; kingdom Metazoa; phylum Arthropoda; class Insecta; order Coleoptera; family Brentidae; genus Aspidapion; species Aspidapion aeneum. The sequence continues at coordinate 5,971,119 of OY755038.1, forward strand.
CACTCCTTTTTTAAAGGATTTGGATAAAATTTAAGTTTGAAAGTAGTAAAACATGCGCCATATTGTTTAAAACTTTTGCAATGCCTTAATAAAAATGTTGGTATTTTTTAATTTTTTCATATGGTTTTATCATTGTTGCTATCAGCCTTCTAAAGCTCAGCTTTCTAGCGTTTCTGGAAGTGGTCAATGTTTGATTGATTGATTGATTAGTTCCGCCAGCAAGAATAGGTTTTGGGAGTCCCCGACACTGCAGCTATTTAGCTTATTGTATCTCCTGCTAGGTGGTTTTCCATAGTTTAGGAGGCTTGACGACCTCGCTAAGAGGAGCAGCCCCTTTACTAGGTTTCTCTGACAGTTTGCCTCTCTGGAAGGGTTTTCCTCCAGGAGGATTTTTGTTCTGCAGAAGGTCAGTGCTGGACACTCAAATATTATGCGAGAGGCTGTTTCGTCGTCCTCATCACAAAGTCTGCATATGAGCTCATCTCTGTGGATTACCATTCTATGCATATGTTTTCTCAGTGTGCAGTGGCCGGTTATAAGTCCCGTTACCTGCCTGATTTGTTTTCTATTGAGTTTTAGTAGTTCACAGGTGAGTGAGGGTAATGGTGATGACACCATTTTCTTACTGTGGTGTAGCCTTGGTCATAAATACCAGTGGTTTCGATGTTCCTCACTTATCCATAGTATGATGTAGCCACGTACCGAGGTTTTTAAAATTCCAAACGCAGGTGCTGGCCCTATGACTGGGTTTTCAGATCCTTTTCTAGCAAGTGAATCTGCCTTTTCATTGCCTGGAACCCCCGTGTGCCCTGGCACCCACGCAAGAGTAACCTTGTTGTGTTTTGGCAGGGTTAAAAAAGGATTGCAGACAGTTCCAAACTTACTTAGAGTTAGTTTGTTGACTCGCTAGAGCTTTAATTGCTGCTTGGCTATCTGTGAAGATTGTGATATGCTTGTTGAGATATCCTCTTCCCAGATTCCCCTCTATAGCGTGTATTTCTGTTTGGAATACTGTTCATACTGTTTTTTAATATTTTTCTATAGTTTTATCATCTTTCCTATCAGTCTGCCAAAGCTCAGCTCTCTAGCGTTTCTGGAAGTGGATAATTTTACTTTTACATAAATTTACATTTATAGGGGAGGGAAGGAAATTAAAATTTTGGTGTTCTTTAATGTTTTTAAGGGTTTGGTCATAATTTCTATCAGTCTGCCAAATGTAAGCTTTGTAGCATGTCTGGAAGTACAGTTTTTTGGAATTTCGTAACTACTTTACAACTTTATGGAAGCCCATGGAACTTGGAAAAGTTCTTAACGCTATGAAGGTCTACGACTGTATATGGGGTGAAATGTTTCAAGAAAAGATGGTATATCTGGGACAAATTAAACTAAAAAAATAAAACCAAACATCTGAAATCAACGACGAGTAAGATTTTCCTGGGAAGCATATGGTAAATTAAGCTACAAATTAAAAAATAAAAAATATCCTCAGTACCTCAAGACCCAATTCCAGACCTAGACACTTACAAAATCAAACATGGAAAAGGAAACAAAAACCCAAAGAAAAAGGAATTAATTGAAAAGTAATTAAACAAATATAAGGGATGTCAGAGAAGAGGAAGCAAAAATAGAATGAAAATTTGCCGGTCATAATATCAGATAGATTGACGATCGATGGAACAAATGTATTGGAAACTGAAGTCCTTGAAAATAAAAGAAATAGTGAGACCCCAAATGAGATGACCGGAGGATTTGAAGAAACATGCAGGAACTAGATGGATGAACACAGCGACAGAAAAAAAATAGTGGAAGATATCGAAGAAAGCTGAATAATTTATATTTGTTTTTGCCGTTATTCCTGCAGATTATAAGCCGAGAAGTCTCGGGTTTAAGCGACTCTAAAACTGCAGCGCATTCTGCAAAAATGGAGTCGCGCTTTATTATATTTTTTAAGAAGCCAATTGTAAATATTCAGTCTTAAAAACATTATCATTAAAAAAAAGATTTATCTTCTTCTGAATAATAATTATTTTACCAGTTCCCAAACCACCAAAGTTGTCTTGCAAAACATCTTCTATTTTATTATTTTGGCATGAATTTACATTTTTAAAAGCTTTAAAGATACCTGCCCCAAGTAATTCAAACCCTATTTCTTCCGAATGCAATACAATATACAAGTTTTGAACGTGAAGAAAAAGAATGAGACCCCTCGGCTTAAATCCCTCGAAAGCTTTTTAACCTTGTGTGGAAGTGAATTCCCACAGGTAAGGCACATAAGACCGTTTTCTTAAAGCCAAAAAGACGTTACGCCCCAGACAAAAGAATTTTTAACAGCTGGCTTTTGATTTACCCTCCTTTTTCCGTTTACTTTCTCATAGAGGCTCTGTTGTAAGACGTTTTACTGAAATCAGGGCCGACCTCTATCAGGGCGACCGCCTGAGACCCCAATTAGAATTTAGAACCTCTCCTTGCGGACACCTCTATTAAGCGGACACTAACTTAAGCCGGACAAATTTGTTAGAACCAAGCTTTCCCTATTTCTTTACATGTGAAATTCACTCCTATAACCGGACACTTTAATAACCGGACGCGGACAATTTTCTTTGGTTAAAAAATTCTTAAACCTCCCTTAACCGGACGGAAACCTCTGACAACGGGACGGAGCTCTGCACGACATGGGCATTAATATTATGTCGTATGTTGGCAGCAATGCGGAGACTAAATATTTCTGTCATACTTCAGAAGGTTCTAGCTTCTTTATTTTTTTATATAAGTCTACCGAGATGTTTCGAAGTTTTTTATTATTTCATCATCAACGCTATATTTCAAACGCCTACACAAAAAGAGAAACACTTTGTAAGAAAAAATCTTTTAATACAATTGATCAATAAAATCCTTTTTTAAAAATTACACCAAGTAAAAAAAAAACATTAAAACCAACTATTGCTAACAAACACAAATTTTTAACTTTTCAGGGATACCGGAAAAATTTAAGCAGCGGAAATTGTTAATAAATATATATTAAAATTTCTCAGTTCCCTCTCATAAGCGGACACCTCCTATAAGCGGACAAAATCGACGGAACCGTGAGTGTCCGCTTATAGGAGGTTTCACTGTATTTATGTTAATTCTTTGTTTGAAACTCGAAATTTGAATCAATGATAAAATAGAAACAAAATTTTGGACTTCAATTGTCTTTATTTATTTTAAACACGTCGTTTCGGTTAGTAAGTATCTCTAACCATTTTCAAGTGTAAACTAAACAATTCAATCTTCGTGTGCCATCAATAAATGAATCACACAGTTTCATCAAAAGCACATTACAAACCAATGATACCAGTGGCGCACCCAGGAATGTGTCTTGGGGGGGGGGCCGAGGCCTCTTGGGGGGGGGGGGGGCGAAGCCTCATGATGTCATATTTTATGCAATTTTTTGTGTTTTATCATGAAATATGTGGAAAATATGTAAAAAAATCTAAAGCTTGGGGGGGGCCCGGGCCCTGGGTGCGCTCATGATGATACACTTCACGAGAGAACAACGCTATTGATGGAGGGGGTGATGGATCTATTGAAGCTCTGTCTCCGTAATTCTCACTTTTAAGTGAAAATAAGTTTAACGCGCAAAATGATGGACTTCTAATGGTTTCGTCTCTTTCGCCAGTGGTAGCAAACATCTAGATGTGATGTGAGTGATTCGAGAAGCATGTGATCAACACAGCAAGAGTTAAGCCAAAACCATGGTTACGATACATGGATGACGCATTTGTTATATGGCCGGAAAATGATGACAAACTGCAGAATTTACTACACCATCTGAACGGTATTCGACCAACAATCAAAAGCATAATGGAAATTGAAAAAATCCGGCCTTACCTTTTTTGGATGTTCTTGTCAAACAAATAGACAAAAACATTTAAAGAACTGTACGAGTATATAGGAAACCTACACACACGAAACATAATAATAATCCATTGTGTGTTATTAACATTCCAATGTTCAAGGGATTTCAGAAAACATTAGACGAATAATAGCCAAAAACTATAATAATATAAAAACAGTATTTTAAATAGTAAACATTGGTTTCGTCCCAGTAGTATGTACAAAACTAATTTGTATCGATAAAAAGGCCTAAAAAATTGGATTTAATAAATGTTCATCTGACTGGAGATGCTACACATTAAAATTAAAAAAAGTTTTAAGAGGCGCCAAATTATGGTTTTGTCCGGACTACAAAACCTCTAGAGTCAGCCCTGTTGTAAGACGTTCTGCTCAACGTCTTAAGAAACTTGGGGCACGCGTCTTTAACGAACTTTACCGCCAAATTTTTTGATTGTTGTCTGAAGCGTGCGTTGTTGTGTGTTATGGGGACGCTCACATCTGGCTCTATTTGTACAGAAGGTGTTTTAATGATAGGTTATACTGGGTTTTGTGATAGATCGTTTTTTATGTTTTATTTGAATATCATATTTTAGATTTTTAATAATAAAATCTGCTTCATGAGATTAGAATATAGGAATCATAACAAAAACATTTTATGTAAAAAACAGCCAAGTACGAGAAAATGGTATTCCGTAGAAAGAATTGAGATAAAAGTAAAGCCAAGTTCTCCAATACAAATTTCAAAATAAGAGGTTCTTACTAGTTTGAATCAAATCAAATCAAATCAAGCTTTATTGTCTTATATAAAGTATAAAACTTTGTAGACAAAGCAAATACATAACTAATAATAATAATAGAAAAAATCATTTAAAAAATATAAAATATATAAATCCATCCAATAAGTGGTTTAATTATGTTGTTTGATTATATATATATATATATATATATATATATATATATATATATATATATATAAATATTTTTTTTTAATTTACTTGTTTTTTTTATAATAATTGAGAATTTTAAGTTTAAAATTATTCCTTAATTGTAATTCTGATCAAGAAATTCGTTAATTGAATAAAAAGCTTTAGTGATAAGAAAATCCTTGCACTTATTTCTAAATATGTTATAGTTATTATTAAGTTTAAGTTTTATATTGTTTGGCAAATTATTATACAATTTTATACCGTTATAAATTATGAATTTTTTAAATAAAAATGAATGTGGTATAGGTAATGTATTATTATCTTGTCTCGTTGAATAAGTATTTTGGTTTATTTCAAAGTAATTTAGATGTTTATTTATCAGACAAATTGTTTCAAGAATATATAATCAAGGAAGAGTCAAAATATTATTTTTGATAAACAAGTCTTTGCAGTGATATCTAGAATTTACATTGCATAAATACCTAATTGCTCTTTTTTGAAGAATAAACACTGATCTAAATAAATACATTGAACATGTACCCCAGAAAGGAATGCCATATCGTAAGTTTGATTCAATTAAAGAAAAGTATACATTTCTGCCTATTGATTTATCTAATTCATTTGTAATAATTTTTACACAATAACAACCCGAACTTAATTTTTTATTTAAATTATGAATATGGTTTTGAAATTTTAAATTTTCGTCTATGTTAAGTCCTAAAAATTTAATATTATCTGTAGTATTAATTTTATTATTATTTATATTTATAATTTGTTGAGATATTTCTTTAAAACCAATTACATATGTTTTTGAAAAATTAAGGGATAGTTGGTTTGATTCAAACCAAGTTTTTATACAAATAATATCATTTTTTATATTATTCCAGAGAACATCTATATTTTTATTTTTCCAAAGAATAGTAGTATCATCTGCAAATATTGTAAAATAACCAGAAATTTTAATATTTAGTAAATCATTAATGTAAATTAAAAAAAGTAAGTAAAAAAGTTTTTTTTTTAAGGTTTTTTAAACTTTGCTATTGTTTGTTTGCAATTTTACAAAACACTTTTTAGGTGCATCAAATAGTATACTTAGTTTTGGTCGGAACAAATGAAGAAAATTTAAATTTTTTAAAAAACCACTAGTTTTAGTGTCTTTAAAAAAGTCATGTAAAATCACAAAATAAAATTATAAATGTGCCTTTATATTTTTCTTTGGTTAATTATAGTTTTTTTTTGTAAATTTGTATGTAAATAGGTCACATCTTAAGTAATGTAAATTGGTGTTTTTTCACAAAGTGGATGAGAATTCACATACAATTTTTTCAGTGCTGGTTATTTTTAATTGTGTTATTTTTCTAAAAAATGCGTTTCCTTGTCAATGTTTATTTAAAAAAGAGCTTTGAAGAAATTTTGATGGGGCGGATCTAGGAATTTTATTTGGGAGGGGGGGGGGGGGGGAGAGAATCATAATAAATATTGCATAAAACTATTTTGTGATCAAAAGGTGTATTCTGTGTTTAAAAATTAAATATAGTTTGAGATTTGGGGGGATTTCTCCTTTTTCCCCTCCCGTAGATCCGTGCCTGTAATAATAGATTTTTTTACTTGCGCGATAATTTGGGGTGTTTTGGGTCAGTTATAATACTGTAAAACGTTAATTTTATTATTATTGTGGTCAGCGGCGTATAGAAGAATACGGCCTCATAGAGTCTCGCCCCCTCCCCAAAATTGTCTAGGGTTCACCTCAATTTTTTTTTCTATATACGCCACTGATTGTAGTTAACTTTTTCTTTATTATATATAAGTTTTCATCGTAACATGCTCTAACCTTTAACCTTATAGGACTGTTATTTAAACAATTAACCATAATCTATTATTTTTTGTGATAATTAACACATGGGCGCACCCAGGGGGGGCCCGGGGCCCGGGCCCTCTCCAAGCTTTAGATTTTTTTTACTTATTTTCTACATATTTCATGATAAAACACAAAAAATAGCTTAAAATTTGATATCATGAGGCTTCGGGACCCCCCAAGAGGCCTCGGGCCCCCTCAAGACAAAATCCTGGGTGCACCACTGGCTAACATAACTAACTAATAAAACATTCATAAAAATAATCGCTAATGTTTTAAACATAAAAACAAGTACAGAATTGTAAAATATGAATATTTCCATAATAATTGCAATGTTTCTTAGGGTAGGGGGTCCGTATCCTCTGAGCCCCTCTCTTTCTACGTCCGTGCACCTACACGGTAAAAAAATTGTTTTAGATCAAAGCAAATTGCTTTAAAGTAAAGTAATTTGTGCTTTAATTATATATATATTTTTTATATTTTTTTGATATTGCACAAAAAATGTCTTGCCTGTTTATTTTAATGTGAAACAGAAATTGTTTTATTATAAATTGGAACTGAACTACCCTGAGGCACCGTTTTCTCTGGAACCAAAATATTACTTATATGAAGACAATTTGCTTTGTTACAAAATGGAGTATACTAAAACAAAACAATTAAAAAAGAAAAATAAAGTCTCATTTCAAGATTAAACGTTTAAATATTTAAATGCAAAACAAATTGTTTTAAGGTAAAAGAATTTATTTAAGAAAAGAACGTGTTTTTATTGTAGACAAAATTTTTTACAGTGTAGTACTTAAAACAGAATGATGCGACTCAAAGTTAAAAATTAAACTTGAAGTTTTTATAATTTTTCTGAGCATACTAGGCATTTCAACCCTTTCAAAATTAGAAAACATCTTTTGAAAAGCCACGGCATACTTTGCACACTCTCCAAGGGAACCTGTTGAAAAACTTTTTATGCACCGCACTGCATAAGGAGTATAAAAAAGTTCGATAAACTCAATTGCATCATACCTTGCCGCATCTTTCGTATTTCTACCCCATATTTGCAGTATTCGAAAAAAAACTTTGTTTCTCTTTTTCCGGCTGAGTCATATTCACTGCTTCGTGTTTTTTTAATTAACAATGACTAATTAGCGTTAACCAACTTCAACAAAGTTATGATTATTTTTCAGAAAGAACATACAATAATAGATCGAGGCCTCTTTTGTTTTCTGGCTCTCTCCGAGGTATGAGGATCTTTCTCCGATTTCAAAAGAAAGTTTTCAATTTTAATTTGCAAAATGCTTTGTCCCCCGGGGAAAATGAGAAAAAATAAGATAATAGTGATTTTTCTGGGTTTTGTTTAAAGTTCGAATGAAAATGACAAAGTCATTTTTTGTGTTTGCTAATTTGTGTCTTTGCAAATGACCCTTTTTTATATTATGTATAATTTAAAAAAAAAAACCCTTTTTGTTAGTATGCAACTCTCAACTCAACTCTTTTTAAAATATATATCGTAGTAGCTCTAAAATACTGTAAACGTAAAGTTCACGGCATGGGAATACAACTTAACGACCGATTTACCATATACACACTACAGTTTGCTGACGACCAATTAATTGTAGATAATAACAACAAGATATGTAGTATATGATGAAAAAGTTAACGGAAGGATACGAAAAGTGATGGTTAAGAGTGAACGTGGACAAGACACAGTACTTATGTATTGGAAACGAATCACGTGAGTTAGAACTAGACAATGGACAAACAATATCTCTATGCATTGAGTTTGTATACTTGGGTACAGACAGGAACAGACTGTAATGAACTGGAAAAAGAATAGTAAAAGCAAAAAAGGTTAATGGATGTCTTAAAGTATTTTATGGAGAAGAGAGATAAAGAAAATGTAAAATTTAACATACATGAAACAATGAAGAAAAGCACGCTATTGTATTTAATAAAAACTTGCCGTGTAACAGAAAAATATAAAACAAAAATGGAAAATATTGAAATGGATGCAATAAGAAGATCAATGAGAATATCTAGAACAGATCATATAAGAAATGAGATCATAAAAGAAAGAATGGGAATCCAGGGAAGCATAACAGATGACATCACTAAAAGATAACTGATAGGGTACGGCCATGTACAATCGATGAACGACGAAAGATTACCATAGCAGGTCTTAGAATGGCAACCAATAGGGCGCAGAAAAAGAAAGCGTCCTAAACTAGAATGGCAACATTCAATCCAAAGATCAATGAGTCAAAAAAATCTCAGATAATTGTCGGGATCGAAGGAGGTGGAGAATAGGCGTCGGACAACGTACAAAAACATTCTAAACTGACATAGTAGTATGTATGAGATGTATTCTTCCACTTTGTAGATTGTTAAGTATTTATATTATTTGTTGTAGTTGATGTGTTGTAAGTTTGAATTAATATTTTCTTTGACCTCTGAATAGTTCATACCCGCATTCTAAAGAATCAAATTAAAAGATCACGTATTTACGCTAACGGCATACCCACCTGCTTTTTTGCTGATAACGTCAGTAAGTTTTGTGTCGCATCATGTTGAAAATTTATATTATTTTTATCAGGTTTAGTGTAGAGTAAATGAAGAAAGTTGCGGGGTTTTCTTTAATATGCGGGTCTTTTAAAACCATTGTTTAAATAATTAAGTGTTTCTCAACCAATTTTTGCTTGCAGTATTTTATTTGTGATGTAAAAAAAATCAATTTACTAGTCAGATCAGAATATTGTATCTATTCCAGCTAAACATTGGACTAGACAAAAAACATCCGAAATATTCTACTTGCGTTCCAGCTCGACGTTGTACTGTTATCGGACAATAAGTTGAACTAGTTATTTGGTCGCTCCATCTGATCAAGCCTTTAGTTTTACAGTCCAATGATGAGCTGAAACAGACCCATTTTCTTTTTTTTTGTGAAACCAACAGAAACAACTACTCCGAGGGAAAATACCCCTACCGGCATTGAATTATACTGCTGGCTTGGTGCTTTCGTTGGGAACTTGTTAAAACTGTTTGGTTTTCACTATCTCCAACGTCGATCACAGGGATACGAGTGATCCCCGTCTGGAACACGTCCTGATAGTCCACATGGATTGGCATGGATCACTTGTTCCTGATTATCAGGACGTGTTCCAGACGGGGATCACTCGTATCCCTGTGATCGACGTTGGAAATAGTGAAAACCAAACAGTTTTAGATTTAGACCCATTTTCTGTTTGAGAATTGGAAAGAGGCGATAAAAAGAAATACTGAAAGAGACAGATGGCCAATCAAAGCATAAAATAGGGAAGCGGCTACTTCACGACTAACTACTGTGGGGTCAGAAATAAAAAAACCCTAATCCCATCCAAACCTTCGAAATGGGTAGTTTGTATAGTTCTTGGGATTTAGGGTGCATAATTGTTTATGAATTTTACGTTTAAATTTCGTTTTAACAAATCAAACTTTTGAGGAGCTTATTTCTGATTTATTATCATAGGGTAGCCAATCTACTTTTAAATCAATTAGTAAGTCATTATTTTGGCCTTTAACATTAGTATCTTCGCATATTACAGCCAAAAGAAATAATCATTTTGCCATATATCTTAGATAGCAATCAACTTTAAGCCAATTAATTAACTATCAATCAGTATTACGTACACCAATCAAAGTAATTAATTAGGATTATAATTATAATAGAGCTAAGGCCAAATGTAGATACCACAGAAATAAGCCAAAACAGAAAAGGAGTAATCAAACATAAATTGGGTTATAGTATGGATTAACCATGAAAATCCTAATAGAACGAGCCAATAATTCCAACATTCCACTATATATTGCGTTTATGGCCTTTGCAAAAGCTTTCGATAGCATTGAGCACTGGGCAGTAAAAGCATCTGTAATTAATAGACGAATAATTCACAGATACACATACTTAATAGCCAATATATATATGGCGAAGCACCAACATCAAATAAAATCCACGAAGGAACCAAGCCAATCAACGTAAGAAGATGTGCCAGCCAGGGTGACACAATACCACACAAACCATCGCGTAAAAATGTCTGTTGCAAATACTGAAATTATTTAAACAAATTGCAGTGTGGTAACATTGCTTATTATTTTTTTAAAGAAATCTAACATAATATTTCAACGGATGTACCAAAATGTCTTTAATAAAAGGATAGCCAACACTTTGGTCGAGATATCACTGTCGAAATGAGGTTGGCCATCGCGCATTCATTATAAAATTCGTTACAAATTATTAAAAGTTTTAGAAAATAACTATTTAAGTAAAATACTAAACTGATTTTGACTAATTCTGCTTATGTAAGTGTGAGTTTGGCGGCGGAAGGGGGTGGGTCAAAGGTGTACCCCGGAAATTGCGTCCGGTCAATGCGAAACATTCCATCGCCGATGGTTTTTAATTTACTTCATCAATATTAATTTCGATAATTAATTAATTAATTGGACACACTCCCAGAGAACGAAGGTAAAATAGAAAGTCAAATAGATTTCCCCGAAGCTTATATTGGAAATATTTTTGTGTATGATGTACATAGTTAGAAATTAATTTTATCTGGGTATTCGCAAGTTTTACTGTAGAGGAAAGGCGCCTATTATCGCGTAGGTTCCTAATATCGGATAGTCAAGTATTTCCCAAATTACTGGTCTGGTCTACCTGCATGTGCATGTACCGATGCTACACCAAGCTGTATAGATTCTACATAAATTAAAGATTTCTGCGGCAAGTTTTTATTTGCTGTTCAGATGTTTACAACAAATCATAGTGCATGAAAATTTTACCGCTGCTGATTATAGACAATCTATTCTTAGAAGGTAAGACAAAGACAAAGAAGGTAAGACAAATTATTTTGATATACATCATTTGATTAAGCATATTGTAAGGTTTTATTTGATGTATAATTTATTAGGTTTAGTGCAGTTTTGTCTTTTCGAAAAGGTTGATAACCTCACATATAATGTATGCCTTAATATCGGACACTATGAGTTTCCCAATTTTGTTTTTAGTTTTAAGCGTTGACAAATTATTTTTGTATTGCAAAAATATTATGCTAGTGTATGGTTTTAACTGATTAAAAAGTATACTAAAAAAGCACTAACTTTACTATGGGTTCCAAATATCGGACATTGCTCCTATCCGATATTAGGACACCATTTTTAAAATGGTTATTTTTGTATTCCAAAATATATTTTTATATGTCTCAGAAAAGAATTAAGTTTGACATTTGGCATTTCAGAATATTGAAAAATATAGGTTACGCAATTGTTTGCCAACACGTACTTCTGATATATAGATGAAAATTTTTTTTTGTAGGCCAAAAGAAAAAAGTATCCGATAATAGGCACCTTTCCTCTATATGCTAATTTTAACATTAATGTATGTTTAGATGTAATCTATGATATAATACAATAAAATGGTTAATAAGAGACCATTGATATTAGGTTAAAACTAAATAGGACCTAAAACCGTTCTTTGGGGAACGCCATGTTCAACAAGCCAAAGAAATTACTAGCTATGGTTAACAGAAATACTTGCTAGCAGCTCAGTATAAAAACCTTTGCAGATGATACAGGCGTTCGTCCCCCTGGCCCCCTATACGATACGCCACTGACTTTGCTATAACATACTCCAATTAGGGTAAATATTTTACTGAAATACAGAAAAATGGATTGAATTGTAAGAAACCATTTAAAATTGACAACGCATAATAAAATGAAGTAGTTTAATAATTTTAACAAATAATCCAGCGATTCCTAAGAATGTACACTAACATAACTTACTTAAAATTTACCAGAAATCAAATATATATTATTTAAAAAAAAATGAAATTATATAAACAAGTACTTAATCAAACAGATCTGGACTGACGGTACTCAGCTTTGGGACTGTACTAAAAATACTCATATAATATACAGATTTCAAAACAAAGCACTAAGAAACATGTTAAATGTCCCTTGGTACATAAGGAATAGTGATCTTCACCGAGACTTAAAAATAAAATCTGTTGACGAAACAATCAGAATATTTGCAAAACGTCACGAAGAAAGGCTTTAAGCAACTCAAGATTGAATCAATAGAACTGCTAAATAATAATAAGCTAATACGATGAGTCAAACGATTGAATCCATTTTAAAACTAGGTTAGACACGTTGGTGAAAACTAATTCTGTTTATCTATCTAGCCTTCTTCGATCCATCTTTGGACATAGGCCTTCCTCAATATCTTCCATTCGTCTCTCTCTTTTATCGCCGCGTTCATCCATCTAGCTCCTGCATGTCCCTTCAAATCGTCCGCCCATCTCATTTGGGGTCTTCCCCTACTTCTTTTATTTTCCCAAGGTCAAGTCTATATTCTTAGCTGCTGTATCCAGATCATCCAGCATTTTTATCAGTTCTTTTTTCTTATCTGTTATTAAATCAGTGTTAATTTACTTTCTCCAACTATTTCAAATGTCTACCCTTGAAAGTGCTCGATTTTGGTGTATTGAAGCATATAACTAGAAACTTCAGCCCTTTAGCTACGTGGTGCCAGCATTAGATCAAGACAGGGGCCCCTTGGAACGTGGAGAAATTGGCTGCAAACTGGTGAGTGCTTTGTTTCTGATTTCCGTTGTGTGGTACCAACAATTAACCTATGGACCTTAATTATTTCGTGATTTCATATCAATATATTTATGTTTGTTCGCGCTTTCATTAATTAAAATATATACAGTCCATTGCAGTTATCGTTTTTCTAACTGCGGGCAAACAACAATAATAAAATTATAGGAAAAAATTAAAAAACACCAAAATTTTAACTTACTTCCCTCCCTTATAAATGTAAAGTTATGTAAAAGTAACATTAGCCACGTCCAGGAACTCTAGAGAGCTGAGCTTTAGAAGGCTGATAGAAACTATAATAAAACCATAGGAAAAAATTTTTAAAAACCTTAAAATTTTTAATAAGGAACAGTACAAGCTCGGAAATGTGAACACAAAAAAACCAACCTCTATTCATATGACCGATAGTTCACATTAGCGGAAGTCATAATTTGACACTTTTTTGGGGAAATTAGACCATATTTATTTGCTTAGAAGTTTAATGTGCCATTAGGTAATTACATTATAATGTATTAATCCAATTCCAGACTCCAGAAAAAAAGAATATTACTCCCTGAAGTTTTCAATCAATGCGACTAAACGTATACTACACACACCACACATAAAAGAATATTGAATTAAACGATTATGAGCTCAGACACGCTGAAACAAGCTTAAAAATAGAGGATTAGGTGGATCAAGTATTGTCCGTTTACTTTGATGCCTATTTCTTCCCAATCTAAGCTTTTAAAAACATCTTCTAGGGCCTGGTTAAATAGTTTAGTGTATATTGTGTCACCCTAACACAATATACAAGGAAAATTAATTACTACAATTATAACAAAAACGCTAAAGGTTTACATTAACACATCAATATTGTGATATTTTGAGAGAACAAAATACGTAGTGCATTTGTGTTATTCCTTAGTTGATATGACAATCAACAATTTAGGATGAAACTAAATTTCTTTACAAATTAGTCTACAATAACAAGATTATAACTAAACACTAGTGTTTCAAAAAATAAATAAAAAAAAACATAAACACGAATTTGGATTTGGCCATGATTCAAACATATTAACGCTATCAAAAAGAGATAACTCAGAACATATCGTTCTTGAGTTGACATAATGCAAGGTCTCCAGCTACACTCAGCAGAGAGAAGGCTTATTATATTACTGTAATTGTATGCGCTCAAACAGAATTGATATTACCTAAACATTGTGGTGTCATGTCAATGAATTTAAATGCCAATTATAAGCCAATTTGGCATGCATAATTAATGCGGCCGGCTTAGCCGAGCAGGCAAAATATTAACACTAACAACAAACTGTTGCTTGCTCACTTGCTAGCTTGCCCAACAATTTTACATGTCGTGACACTTTACCTGGACAATTTTCTTCTCGATAATTTGTAATGAGGTAAATTTTAAATACAGTAAAGTCCGCTTATAACGAACCCGTTTATAGCGAACTTCTGGTTAATACGAACCTTTTTTCTTTATACGAAAAGTCATCCATAAATACTCATGTATTGTCTTACTGGTTATAACGATCCCGCTTATAGCGAACCTAATTTTAATAATCTAGAATATGTATTTTTCTTTTAAAACGAACTTTATATAAGCAGACAATGGGCGTTTTCACATTAGACGATACGGCAACGACACGAATGGTTGCAAAGACATGCACAAGACCCAGAATATGATCACGAGTATGAATTCGATAATGATATGCTTGATTTAGTAGAAGAACAAGCTAAGAGAAAAATGTGTGACTTCGACTTTAATGATTATGTGACTATTGATAAAGACATTGTAGCAAGAGAAACGTTGACTGATGAGCAAATTGTAATCTCTCCGTAACCTCAAACATGGTTTCAAGTGATAATGAGGAAGATAATGATGATCCTGTTCAAAATAATTCTGTTGAAGTCACTAAGGTTTATGTTCCAACCATTCGTGAAATGGAAAACAAAATTTCGGAAACTCGTAATTTTTTGGAATCACGCCAAGTTCATGATAAAATATGAGCATCATTTTGTAACCTTGAAAGCTATATAAACAGAGAATATTTTTCAAGTAGAAATGTACAAACAAAAATTATGGATTTCATAATAATAAAAAAAAAAGATTTAGGCTTATTTTATGTATGTATTACATACCACCATATTATGTACTTTACATATTCCTATGTATAACAATATTAATAAATGTCTTTATTCGTATGTATTCTGCCTTTTCTTAAAAATACAAAAATGTATAGTATTTCTTGTAATATTTTTAGTTTTCTTAATCTTGGATACTATTAAAAAAAAGAAACACAAAAAATTAAACAAAATTTATTTATTACTGTTTATAACGAACCTCGGATATAACGAACCGTATTTAGTTCAATTTTGAGGTTCGTTATATCCGGACTTCACTGTATATAAATTAGGTCTGCAGGTATATTATTTTGTTTTTTACTTTTTAATATTTAATCTTGTGATTAGTACGTACCTACACCCTTTATACCAATTTTCTTTAAATGTTCTTCTTGCTCTTAAGTCTTTTCCTAATTCTATTTAAAAATTTATGAAATTTTATTAAACTGCAAACATTTAAAACAACTCTCTTATTGTGTACTATTTTTATATTTATCAAGAATACGGGATTTATTTTTTTCAGGTCAGTTACACTAATTAGCAATATGATTTAATTTAATTTACTAGAAACGTTTTCAAAACTATGAGGTTACTCTACAGTTCACTCCACTTAATTTAACTATTGTAAATCAAAGTTTTGTTGTATTTATAGCATTATTTTGTTTTATATAAAATATGTTATAGATATAAATATTCCTAAGCTACAGTTTCAACTTTTGGGTCCTGATGAAACAGTTCCCAATGGATCAAGGTGCATTATCAATAATACTACTCAATACTTTATTTTGAACAGGACTATCAAAACGGACCGACCACGATCCTGCACTTTGTTGACGTCACATCGAGGGCTGATTTTTTTTGATGGTCACGTCACGACACAGCTGATTGTATTTAACAGCGGCGTCGCGTGCCTGAAGGGGCCGACAGCTAAAAAGGGCGCCCATAAAAATCTTGCGACCAAAAAAAAAAAGAGGTCATCATGTTTTTAGTTTTCTTTGCCGCCCTCTCCATTTGTCTGCTACTTAATAAAGGGGCGCCACTACCTTCGTGGCGGAAGGGGGGGGTGACAAACCCACCCCCCCACGCTACGCCACTGGTATTTAACGGTTCATGAATATTTGATTTTTTTTAAAATACAGCCGGTTTTGAGATTGTTTTTACTATATTTTTGCAAAACAATTTCTTTTTATGTATAGTAATCCTTAATTTTTCAGAGCCGCTTCATTAGCTCACACAAAAATTACATTTAAAGCAGAAGTGAATGTGTTCGTTTCTGCGTGAAAAGGAATCGGATTACCTACATCTATTTGTTTATATTTGGCACTCGGCAGATTTTTAAACTTAATATAGTTCTTTACATGCGTTTACAAAAATTACATCGTCAAAAAATGATTTTTTTTTAGTGTAATCATGTTTTAAAAAGACTAACGCTGGTATTTTTGTATTCTAAATGAAATTTCAGTGAAATATTCTCAGACACCATCCCCATATTCCACCAAACTTTTCTCAGGATGCAAGATAATTAAAAGGTTAAAATCTTCAAAATTTAGCTTTTCTTATTTTGAATTCAAATTACCCGCCATGTACCGCATGCCAACTGTTATATTTGACATGTATTTGACTTGGTCATCTGTGCTTTTCACATTCGCTTCTGTTTTAAATTTAATTTTAGTGACTACTATACATTTAAAAAAAAATGTTCTTCAAGTATATAGGAGAAACAATCTTAAAACCTGCTTTATTTTTTAAAAAAATCAAATATTTATGAACAGTCATTTTAACTTCAATATTTTAAAGACAATCAGCTGTGTCATGACGCAACCATCAAAAAAAAATCAGCCCCGGATGTGACGTCAACAAAGTGGAGGATCGTGGCCCGTCCGTTTTGATAGCCCTGTTATATCTTGAAGATTTTAACCTTTTAATCATCTTGCATCCTTACAAAAGCTTGGTGGAATATCGGGATGATGTCTGAGAATATTTCAATGAAATTTCGCGGTAATCTGTAGTCCCATTTTGAAAATATCATAAAAAAACGTCTGACCTCCCATAAGAGCCAATGTAAAAGTCGACCCCCCCGAGAACAGCTGATTTTTTCAGGGTCGTAACCTGTATTTTTTTATTGGTCTTGTTTTGAAATGCGGTTGTTTCGTTTTGAGAACCTTTTCTTCTTTTTCCAAAATTATATTTTGTTCTAATTTTCGTTTTCTTGTTGTTACAGGGAGTTCTACTACATCCAAATGGAAAAGTACGCGAGGCAAGCGGTTTCCGAGGGAGTGAAGAACGCTGACGATCTGCACGTGTCAGCGGACTCCGAACTCTACCGAGTGCTCAATTTACACTACAATAGAAACAATCACATCGAGGTATGGGGCCCACAGGTTCGTGTGGTTACCGAGACATCATTTATTTTCCTTTATTTTTACTATTTTAATTTCATGATTAATGCTTCAAAAAAAATTAACTTGCTTCTTTAAAATCTTTATCTTCTCCTTCAATTTATATAATTTTTTTTTCATTTTATTGTTTTACTATTTTATTTATTATTGCATGATTGTTAATGTGAGCTTAAACTTGAGATGTCTTGGCTACATCACGCTTACTTTTTTTTGCTTGTTTTTTATTTGTATATGTTATAGCTCTTTATGGCAAATAGTGAAAAATTTTAACTTTGATACTCTGCAGCTTTGCCAGAAAGTTTGACCAAAAGTAATTGGAAACTTTTTGTTCTGTCCTGTTTCAAAATTTTTATTCTTTATTTTGGAATATAATAAAAATCGTTACTCTTTTCCAATTTTTTACAAAAAAATTATTTAAAAATGTGCCCTTTTAGACCTCCCACATAGCACAAAAATCACATTAACGTTAAATTAACGTAAACAAAAATAACAAAGTTATTTTCTACTAGAAAACAACTTCATACCATGTAATATTTATTTTGTTAAATCTACATGCTAAAAGATAACTTATATACAAGGTGAAATCATGTTATAAAAAAGTAATTTTTGCCGAAGTTTTTGGTGCTGTGTATATAACGTCTTTTTACCCTCGTTATTTTCATGTGCCAACTTCACACTTGAGAAGTCCTCCACAAAATGTTCTAAAATGCCACTAGATTAAGACCCTTCAAACCTACAACCTTCCTGCGTCTTTTATTGTCACGTTTTTTCATAACATGTTTTTAACTTAAAAGGGACGCGAAAGGTAGTTATAAAAGTTCACTAGTTTAAACAACACTTTAAGATGTTTAATTTTAAAGATGGCGCTTAAGGCAAGATAAAATATCTATACATACATTATGTTTTTTTAAAAGCTAAACAAATTTTTTTAACAGTAAACACTTTCACAGAGTATCTTTATCAGGTTAATGACTGATGCGTCGTGATCGTAAAGGATCAGGGATCATCAGGTCCTTTACAGGTTTTTGGAGTTTAGAGGCCAAAGGACTCCCTGATAGGTGAAAAATGCCGACAATAGGTGGCGCTGCTGCTAGTAAAACCTCAAAAATATTCGGAAGAAAAGCCATGCAAGTCGCGTTTTAAAATTCGTGTAGAAAAGGCGTGAAACTAATGTGATTTTGGCGTTGATAAAAATCACTTAAAAATAACATAAAAACATTGCTGTCTTAATTTGATAATGGCGTTATTACAACACAGTTTTTAGCAACGTTATTTTTTATAACGTTAATGAATGACCTATTAGGCTTGTTTTCATATATGAAATAAACGTTTTTTTTCTAGCAGCTTTTAAAATTAACGTGTTTTTTTTTCTCACTTGTTTTATGTGGGCTTGTATCTTCAAAAAAAAAGTTTTCACAAAAAGTTATTTGAACTCTCCTCTTTTTTTTTTCTTGCTACCTTCCCTTTTTAAATAATATACTATTTTTTATAATAATAATAACATCAAATAAGAACAGAAACACAATTATTGCTTGAAGAAACGTTTTAGCTGACTTTTGTTGTTTTTGATTACAGGTTCCTTCAAACTTCAGGTTTGTAGTGGAGCAAACGCTCAGGGAATTCTTCAAGGCCATCCAAGAGGGCCGGGACGCAGAACAGTCGTGGAAAAAATCAATTTACAAAATTATTTCCAGGCTGGACGACCCGGTACCGGAGTACTTTAAGTCTCCAAACTTTCTGGAACAGTTAGAGTGACGGATCGAGGGATCCGCCGCCATTAAAGCTGCGCCCCCTACATACATGACGCCTCCTGTCAACGGCATGCCACCCGGCGCGCCACCTATGGCGGGCATGGTGCCACCTATCGGTGGGGTATGGTACTAAAACGCTGCGAATCGGTGAAAAACAAAACATATGAATTTCTTACACAGGCTGTCAGCAATTAATGTTATTTGCAATGGTTTTGAAGACGTCCCATATTAAAGTAATATATTATTATCGCGGGTGGATTTTTGAACATTGTTATCTATACATACATATATAAAATAGTTGTGTTTAAACAGGACTAAGTTATAGTTAATCCGCGTTAACACAGAAACTAATGCACAGCAACCGAGTATTAAATCAATCAATTTTTCAGTGATTATACTCACTGAACTGAATTTAATTATTGAGCACAAAGTGATTTACTGTATTTTAAGTAATCTCACATTTCCAAGCTAAAAAGAAAAATAACTATGTATTTAGTTGTAGTTTTTCTGCAAACAAAAATGGCAACTTATAAAATAGACTACACATTTTTGTTTAAATGTGTTTTACTAATTATTGTTTTATAATAAACACAAAAGTATAAAATGCAGTAAGTCACTTTGGATATAAGACGCCAAGTCCAAAATTATTTCTCTTAAGCCAGCAGGTAGCAAGTTCAAAATCTGCACTCTCTCTCTATTTTTTTTGAAATTTGGTTTACATTTTGGCATGTTTTTGTTTATTGCCACTGTAAACTGTACCGATGTGTTTTAAAGCATAATTGTATATAAAAAATCCCAGTAACTTGTACATAGAAAAAAAAATTATTTATATATTTTTTGATTTTTAAGAATCAACCAAAGTTAATATTTAATATGTTTTTGCTAGTCGTTGACCTGAACATTCCGGGTTTTATTTTATTTTTTTAGATCTTTTTTTTTCTTGAATCATCTTTTTTAATTAAAATACACTTTCTTTCATTTTTTGACTTTTGATAATAGGTACTTCAAAAGTTAATATCTATTTTTTCATAAATTAATATAAAGTCTTGCAGGCAAAACATTATTACAATACAAACTGAATAATCCTTAAATATTTTCTGTGATTTTCATTTTACAACTTTTTAGATTTTTAAAATTTTACCGTTTTATACCGCAATTTAATATATTTTTAATTTTTCTTTAAAAATTCGATAAAATTGATTTGATACTTTTTATTTTCTCGATTTTTTTGAGATTTTAAATTGCACTTTTTTTAATAAAATTTATAAAAAGATGAATTTGAGTGTAGCATAATTACAATAATGATTCAAAAATTAGTACGATTTTATTTAATTTTTTGTACGACCCCCAAGTTTAATTTTTTTTAAATTTTAATCAAACCGAAAAAAGATTTTACTTGGAGATCGTACAAAAATAAATAAAGGCTGTATGCAATATTTTGATTTTACTGGATTATCTGCATTTTTGTATTTTAAATATAAGTTTGCAGACAATTCAAACAAGTCATATGTGTTAAGTAGATATGCCACTAAATCGGTATTTTTATTTTATTTAGTATTTTTTTATTGTTTTTTTTTTGTAAAGGAACATTGAAATATTTATTTAAATAAAATTAAAATTTTTACGTGACTAAAAAAAATAAATTTGTTATCTGTACAAGTAAAAATTGTCTTTAATAAATAATATTATAAACAAATTAAAGATTCATTTTAAACCCTTTTGAAAAATGCATCGATTTTTATGAAAATACCTAATCTCATAATTTGTAAAATTAATATAATAAATTAAAATTTACACCAAGTTTGGAATGAATCTTTTAAAATTTTTGTCGTCCTAAATATGTCGGTTTTTTTTTCTAAATATACCTCTTTATGTTTCAATGTTTCTTTCATGCATCACATTTTTTTTTAATTTGTTGTTGTTTTTTGCATATTTCCCGTCATTTTGGCTAGTTGCTGTTTTATTTTTTTTAATATCAGCATATCTGCTTAATATTATTATTTAAAATTTAGCCTTATTTAATTTTAGTTAATTTATTTTCACGAGCACATTTTTTTTATAGAGTAGTGAAAAAATAACACGATCTCTATGACACGTGTAAAGCAACTAGTCAGTTATTTATAATATAAATAAAATATATTATATGGTTTTAATTTATTTTTTTGTTTTTTTTTTCATTTAAAGTATGCCAAAGAATTTTAAACTAAGGGTTTACTAGATTCTGTTTTGATTTAAATATTTTTAATAATTGATTATCTGATTCTTAAAAAGAAATGAAAATAGTTATATTAAAATATATTAATAATTCGAAAAAACCATAAATGAATAAGTATAAATTTTATTTATGAAAAATAAGGTTACTTTGTGGTTGCTACAATTTGATGAAGTATATTTTCTAAAAATATTGTTCCATTTATTTCTTCAATTGTAAGATTGTAACGAATTTAAGGGTAGCTAATTTTTTATAATTTTATTGCTCCTTAACGATAAGAACAATTATTTAATATAAAAACGACCTCTGCTTTGTTAAAATTCAAAACTGAAATTATCACAAAAGTATTTTTTTCCTCAAGGGAATCTAAAACGGGGTTTTAATTCAAATTTAGGCTTAAATATATTTTAGTATAAAGTTAGTCAAATCAATAATTTTAATCAAAATTAACATAAACCTATGTTTGGATATGTTTGGTATTTAATTTTTTTTTGTTTTTTTTTCCAACAGTTTACAGTGGATCTTAGAGAAAATTATAGATATATAAAAAAATCAATATTCTAGCCAAAAATTGCAAAATGTATATAAAAAATTTTAAACGAAAAAATTTAATTCAATATCCCTTAATGGTAAGGTCACCAAAGTATTTAAAACAATAAGGGCCCAAGTGAATTTTATCCTAGTCTACATCTAGGCTACGAAAAAGTGATTTTACTGTTCCTAAAGTTTATTCGAAACTGCCGAAATTCGAAAGACTGCCATTCATTTATGGTTCAGTTTTATTTTGGTTTTCTTATAAAATTTTAGTTCTTTTCAAAATTAATGGTTTTGGATATTATCAAAACGCTTAAGTTACATTTTAATTTGATCTTGGGACCTTGCAGAAATCAGATACAGAAAGAAGTTTTTAAAAACCACAATAGAATTTTTGGTTTTAAATTAAAAAAAAAGAAAATGTTTGTTCCAAGAATTTTCATAAAGTATTGCTCTTTTAAGAATTTTCTTCGAAAAGAAAAACTCATGAATTCTAGTAGTATATTATTTACAATGTTAAAAAACTAGTTTTCAATTGCTGATTACTATTATTTCTTATCGTGTGACCTTATTGAAAAATATGGCAAGTTCTCAAACTCAAAAATCACTCGATTCTTCAAAAACCATAACTGTAATTATTATACTTATATAAAATTACATTCAATTTCAAAATTTATTAAGGTGACTTGACTTTTCTGTTTTTTTTTCTGTTAAAGGTTACTAGGTACGTATCTTTTTAGCTAAAAAAAATTAAGTTGTCAGCTTCTAGAATTACTAGATTCAAAAAAAATAACCTACATATTCATTCAAATAATAAAAAAAATATAAAAATATGTTCTTCACAATCACAACATTTTTTAAAGTATTTTAGTACAAGAGAAGTCAGTTGTCTTAATAAACAAATTAAAAGAATGTCAAAAAATATGTAATATTTTGTAAATAATAATCTTATCTCCAGTACCAATAATAGACTAAAAAAAAGATTTTAGTGTACATGCAAGTATATTTGGTGTTTAATTTTTGATATGTGTAAAATAGCGAATCGAGTCAGCTAATCTCAGTACAAAAATTGTTTGTGATCTTGCCAGTTTTGTCGCCTGTAAGGGATTTTGAAGAGAATACAAAATTAACCAAAAGCTTAATTTCACAAATTTTTATACCTTTGATTGTAGATCAAATCCTGCAGATTTTTACTTGGCTATGATAAACTTTGATAACAAATTTGATCATTTTATTTCATACTTTTTGTAAAATAAGACTGTTTAAAAATTGTGACACAATTTTATTTATATATTATAATAAAGGAAAGGCAGTATGGTTCATAAGCGGATTAAAGCCTAAGATTGTATATAAATTTGATCCTGTAGGAACTATTTAAGAACAAGTAGTACATTTGAAAACTTTAATCCAGTTCTCAGTTTAATTGCCTCCTCACAAAATCATTTTTGGCTTTTTGTTTAAAAAAAATAGCTGTTTTCCTATCAAGTGTGGAAAATCCACTAGTTGACCAAAGAACCGAGGAACAATTGTTTTTCTACAAGCGTGAGAAAATAAAATAGTAAATGTACAATTATTTGCACTGAAATTAATGGCAGATGCCATTTGGCTTCCTGATGGCATCGCCAGAATCTGTTGTGGCTTTTCCAAAGCCAGAGATTGAGAAGTCACGTTTGATTCTTGCTGTGGGGAAGTTAGGACAAAATCACCAGAGGTAACGTTAACTGATGTACCATTTGAAAATTTTAAAACTTTGCCGGCTATATCTTTTTTGTTTTCAATGGATTCTTCCACGTGTCCCTCAGCAACTTTAGCATCTGCAAGCGTAGTGGCAGAAGATCTTCTGTAGCAATGTCCAGTTTATTGCTCAGGATTTGGCATTCTCAAGAAAGCTGCGACGTCGGAGGGCATTTTTCCAAATTTACTAAATCCCACACACTGAGTAGTGATAAATAACAAAAAATCTTTGGTGCGTAGTATCTTTTGATCTTAATGCAACGTACTTATTATTATTTTTAAGTTTTTCTCGCCAGTGCTATGGCTACTTTCACTAGAAGATAAGTGTGATCGGGTGCTGTAGTTAAAAAGACTTCTACTTGATCTGCCCTAAGAATTTTTGATTTTTTTGGTTTATACCCGACCAATTTCTTTTTAAGGAATGCAATTGCATTGAACATTTTACACATATCAACATTTTTTTTGAGCTTAAGCATGGTGGTTTTCAGCAAGGAATACCTTGACCATAAAGTGGGTGGTGCGAATGTTGTCGAGAGCTTTGCAAAGTATGCCAAAAAAAACTCTTCTTTTTCAAAATTTCTGTTACCTTTTTCGATGCTCGATTTACAGAAGTGCTCGAACTCCTTCTTATACTTTTTCTTCAACTTTTCAAGTAGCAAATCCGCTTTGATCCCTTCAGCTGCGGTTAAGATATTTTCTGGAATGTTTTCCAAATGATTTTCTACCACTTTCAAGCTCATTTTTATTTTTGAAGGAAGTTCACGAGGTATAAAGTCTTAACAAAAAAGTTTCACGGGCAAGACCTCAGAGGTAAAGGTAAACTTTATACCTCGTGAACTTCCTTCAAATTTAAAAAAATTCAGGGCTCAGGCTGTTTTCTGGGAGCAGATTATATCTCTCTCTATATCTCCGTCGCGACGTCAAAATTAGCCTCAAAACCGAGGCAACCCTGACCGAAGCTGCAAATTGACAGTTGGTCTCTCCTCAGTAAACACCATATTTCATATTTCTTTTTCAGTTACCCACATCATCATTTCATCTCCTTCCATTTTATGGTTGTGCTCGCGCTGAATGAAGCCTAATGAGGCAGAAACGCGTCCCCGTAGCTACCTTTACCTCTGAGGTCTTGCCCGTGAAACTCATTTTTATTTTTTGTTACGCTTTTGATAAAAAAAGGAGCAAATCTAGGAGAAACGAGGCCGTCACTTTGAAAATAAATAAGCAACTGTCGTTCATAGCAACCAAGTATATCAAAGCCACTGCAATTTACAAATTTTTTACATTTCTGTGCGGATAAGATTTTCCGCACTAGTGAGAAAAAGATTTTCCATGCTAGTGCGGAAAAGTAGAATTATCCGTACTAAAAATAGTGTGGAAAATCACATTTTCCACACGCTTGTAGAAAAAGGTACATATCTTTTTTGGTGCTTGTCATTTTTGCCTGAAGTTCCAAACAAAAAACGTTTTTTATTTAGCATTTTTTAAGTGACAAAAAAGCACTTATAGATAATTTTGTTAGGAAAATCGCCGAAATATGTGAACCGAGAACTTATTGTTTATTAGTTGGTACAGGACCAGGTTTATTTTCAATTTTGAACTTATGACCATCAATGTAAATACAAAGTATTGAAGTTTACATACTTATTAAATGTAATAAGTCATAATAAATCCAGAATTTTTTTTCAGTGTACTAAGATCAAAATCAAACTTTTAACAAAAAGTCTCTTTTATTGGACAGTCTTCTCTACAAATTACAATAATATACAACCTTTATTTTGATACTAGCACATTTCAAAATCTCCACAAATATGCAATAGATGTTAATGAACAAAAAAATGTTTAGTTTGTTATTAAAGTTTATTCAGTAATTGACGAAGAAGACCTCAAAAAGTTACTGTTGGTTTTAACAATTCACCCAACCTCAACCAAATACAGATTAATAGAATTAATTGCAATATTCGTAAACATACATAAAAATAACCCCTTGAATGAGACGTCAATACAATAATAGTATTATAATTCACAGAACAAAATCCTCGTTTTATTTAAAAAGATAATCAAACCAAAGTTTGAGTTGATGTTTTTTTAAATAAAGAGAACTTTTACACAACAAAGCAACAGTTTTAAACAA
This sequence comes from Aspidapion aeneum, assembly GCA_963576565.1. Classification (NCBI taxonomy): domain Eukaryota; kingdom Metazoa; phylum Arthropoda; class Insecta; order Coleoptera; family Brentidae; genus Aspidapion; species Aspidapion aeneum. Next base: position 5,997,282 of record OY755038.1, read on the forward strand.
AAAGAAAGCATTTGCAGAAAAGTAAGTTCTTTTTTATCAATTCGTACTAGGCCAAATTAAGAAAGCTCCAGTTAACAAAGATTAATTTTTTGAGGGTTATCAACAAGCCAATGAGAAACTAAACTTAAATTAATGTTTAAAACCAAAGGCAGTGTTGGTAATTCCTAATTTATTAAATCAAATTTTTCTGAAAATCAACCAATAATTCTTTGTTATCTGACGCCTTTTTAACTTAAATTTCTTAACAGCATTTGAAGTACAATAAGATATTGGGGTGTTGTTAAAAAATGTAAGGAATTTTTTGAACTTGGCTTTAGTTCCGGATTGTTATATCATAAACGACAGATGAATTCAGAAAAGGCCTTTCTTTAGGTCCCGGAGGTGCATCACAATTGCTTTCTGGATGAGACTGTAATAAGTAATTTTTGAGGTCGATCCAATAAACTCCTCACTCTGTATATTGGCAGTGAGGAGGGAAGTAGCGTAGTTTTTCCTTCTTTAGGTAGGACACCCCAGCATAGTCCAGTTTTTGATATTTTTTAGACTGGTTTTGCTCGATCATCGCTTACATCACTGGAATCTAAAGAAATAACTCTTCTGCTAGTTTTACATAGTGAAGTGAGTTTTAATGATTGAGCAAACCATTCTATACTTGTAAGAGATTTGGCAAGTCAAAAATAAAACGAAAAAACATTTTTTAGTTTAAAACCAAGGTTAATTTATTCGCGTCGTTCGGTATAATGATATTATGCACACACATCATACTTAACAGTTGAAACTAAATCTTTTGTTTCACAAACAGAAGATTAGATTGCTTCTGCTTTTTCAGGTTTAAAAAATAAATTAAAAAAAAATCGCATCATTGTTGGGATATCTTTTAGATCACCGGTTCAAAAAATATCTCGACCAGAACGTTAGTGTGCCCCAACTTGTTCATTCAACAATTTTTTATAATCCAGTAAATTTAATAAACAATGAACATTACCTACAATACAATAATATTAATTTTTCCATATTTTATTTGCAATAACAAAACTTTTTAATGATTGAATCATTTCTTTTTCATTACTTATTATATGAGTCAATGTCTGTAGTTTTAATTTGGTTGAATTTTACTAAATTGTGTATTTTGGCTTGACGTTGACTCTTTAAACCTCGCATTTTAAAATTATTACTTTAATCAAAATTTCTAGTTCAAGAAATGATTTAATTATTATTAAGTTGATAATTTCGTACAATGGTTTTCTTTAAAAGGCTTGTATTTTGTCATTTTTTGTCAAAACTTTAAATATATTTACTGCGGACTATACTATTTCTTTTTGAAGACCATCATGAATTTTTAAATTTTTAATTAGAAATACACACTTTTCATGTTTGATGAAGTTTATGTCTGGTAAAAAGCAGGTATGGAAACAATTTAACGCTTTCTTTTAGAATATCGGTTAAAATTGTCGAAATATTTAAAATTGTCTGTACAGCGTGTCCGATTTTCGATGAGATTAAATGGGAAACACGGTTATTTTTAAAAATATCGATTACCGTGCTCTTTTTTTGAGCCCTTAAAAATGGTATAATCAGATTTTTGCTATACCCCGTAGTTTCGCTAATACAGGGAGTTTTTGAAAAAATGCATTTTAAATAATCGCTTATATCTCACTTATTTTGCAAGATTTTTTATTCTGTAAAAACCTTTTTATCATCTTTGGTAGAAGAAAATAACGACGTGGTCAATTTTTTAAAATATTGTTTAGTTTTTGAGATATGGTATTTATCATAAAAAAATAAAATACGGACTTTTTATTTATGATATTTTTATTTTTTTATTACTATTTTGATTGGTTTCATGCTATTATTATCACAAACAAACAGAAATTTCATATTTCTGTGTTTTAAGATTAAAAAAATATATTTAATATTTAAAAAAAAATTAGTCCGAACCTGGAAATTTCAAACATAAATATAAATTCAAAATTGCTGGTCAACCAATTTTTAGTTTAAATATTTTGACACTTAGCAAATTAAGATGGTTTTACGTTAATTTAAAGATTTATTTAAAACAAAGTCTACGACAAATATAAAAAAATAACGAAATACAAAAAATAATAACTAATTTTTTTTTTAATGATATAAATGTTCAAACTGATTGCCATTATGTGTAAGACATTGTTGGCATTTTCTAGAAATTTTTCTTAACGCATTTTGCATAAAAATATTTCTGCCGTTTAAATATTGGAATTTTCTTGCTTGGATAAAGCAGTCGTTTTTCAAAATCTGGCTATGGTCGATTTCTAGCCATTTTAGAATATTTTTGAGTGTTGTTGTTTTTCCATGTTGAAGTAAATTTCATTAGCTGCTGTGCTACCATCAAATAATTACTATGATATTATTTTTGTAATTTTTAATGTTTTTTACTTTATTTATAAATCTTTTAGTTAACGTCTTCCAATTTTTTATTTATATTTACGTTGGAAATTTCCAGGTTTGGACTATTTTTTTTAAAATAATAAATATCTTTTTTAACCTTAAATCAAAAAATATTAAAGTTTTATCATTTTAAGATAATAACAGCATGAAACCAATCAAAATAGTAATAAAAAAAATCCAGATCCCTATTTAATTTTTTTATGATAAATACCATATCTCAAAAACAAAATAATATTTTTAAAAATTGACAACGTCATTATTTTCCCCTAAAAAAGTTGCCATAAAAAGGTTTTTACAGAATAAAAATATCCTGCAAAATAAGCGAGATATAGGGGATTATTAAAAATGCAATTTTTTCAAAAACTCCCTGTATTAGCGAAACTACGGGGTGTAGCAAAAATCTGATTACACCATTTTTAGGGGCTCCAAAAAAAAAGCGCGGTAAGGTGCAATCAGAAAACTTCAACTCAATTTTCTTACAGCTTTAAAAATATTTCGTTTAACCGCAGTGAATGACAGGCCGGGTCAAAGTTATATCCAAGAATTTTCCATATTTTACAGCAAAAAAAATAAACACAAATGAGTTTAAATAAAAAATGACAAACGAAAAAAGTCATATATCAATAGCCCGAAAAAATGTATTACTTTTTAAAAAATTTTTAATAAAAATCAAGAAAATCAACGAAAGGCATATTTAACGATTTTGGTCGAAGAGAAAATGTATCACGAAAAAAGTACAAGCTTACATTTAAGCACACCTGCGCCTTAGAATTTTCGAAAGCAAAAAAAAATGATATGAGTGTGTATAAACCAAAATCTGCCTTATTCTATTTTCTTATGACAAGAACCTCCTACCGTTATCATAGCATTCTTATTTGCTAGTTGTATCATAATTAATTATTGATATATCGTTCTCTTATCACAGCTAGCTTGATTTGCATATCGAAAAAAAAACTTTGTTGCACACAAAGTGTCGCAGCCTACTCTATGCTTGTCGGTTTTGTGAGTTTATTGGTCGTGATGGAACAAAAGTGCTAATTTAACGTTTGTCCAAAAAAATCAGTCATTCTAATTGATTTAAAAATGTTTAAACATGATTTAAACAAGAAAAAAAAATAAAAATTGCGACAAAAAAATTCTATGAGTATAAATATGTAGATTAAAATAAATAACAATTATATAACAAACGTGTTACCCGTGAATTTAAAAAATCAAACAAGTTTCTTGGCCAATCGGGTAAAAAGGAGTTTTTGTTTCTCTCATATTTTTCCGTGGGTATCTTGAAAGCTTAACCTCACGGGGGCCAAGATCTAATGGACACCTAATAAGTGTTGACAGTTAACTGTTTCGTCCTTATGGGTATTCTCAGAACACTGCTTGGTCAATGTGACACTCTTGCAAAGTTAATTAGAAGGTTTTGTCTCTAATCCTATGTAAATAGTAAGAAATCTCTCGCAAGAAGCGCCATCTACCGAGATACGAGAGAAACCACATCATTTAATTAAGGAGTCCCATAAGGACGAAACAGTTAACTGTCAAAACCTATTAGGTGTCCATTAGATCTTGGACCACCGTGATGTTAAGCTTTCAAGCTATCCACGGAAAAATATGAGAGAAACAAAAACTCCTTTTTACCCGATTAGCCACGAAACTTGTTGGATTTTTTTGCAATTATATATTTTAAAGTGAATTTTCACATTCTGCAAAACTTAAAAATGTACATACATTTTTTTAAAATAAACTCGACAGGAGTATTCAAAAAATTAAGAAGTTTATGTATATTTTTACGTTTACAAAATCAAAACTTTTTTTTTAACTATGATATTTTTGTTGAAATTTTTGTTGAAAATGTTTTTTTAAACAATTGATATACCAATTTTAAAATTAGCAAACAACGCGCTGATTTTTTTTTTCGATAAATCATAAATTATCACTTTTGCACTATAACGAATAGTAAACTCACAAAAGTTAAATGGAGAGTAGGTTACGACATTCTACAGAAAAAAAACTCAAACAGAAGTTTTGAAGCTGATTTTTTCCTTGCTTAATTAAAAGCAACAAATAATATGTGTGACAAAATTTTATCTGTGTTTTTATTCGATATGTTGGTCGGGCTACACACCTGACACTGACGATTTTTAATCCATAATTTCTATAAAAAAAAGTTAATTATTATTATGATTATTATTAATTATTATTATTCATTAATCTAGTCCAATAATATGTATTACATAGAATTTTTGTGTGGGTTGTAGTATATATGTACAATTGTTGGTAAAAACCACCGGGTGTCTCCTGTGTAGGATTTAATATTATTTCGGATTTAGTTTTCCTCCATTTTGTTGATTTACATTGAGTTACAGATGGCACTGCAATCAAAGCACGCAAACCTGGTGATATTTAGTCAGTTACATTCTCGAGATAAATGTCCGTATATTTTGCAATTCTTACATTTTTATTGCCATAACTTAAACGTTTATAAAAATATGATAATTTATTACTGGAACTTTTCATGCAGATAATTAATATATTAAAGCAGTTTATACTTTTCTCATTATCCGGTTTTACTTTATATCTAATACATTTAACTAGCCATAGATGTCTGAAATGTCATGCAAGATTTTCGAAATTAACGGATGATTGTTTCATAAAGTTTTGCTAATTTATCAACCACATTTAGATTTGTGGCATAACCTAAACGTTGTGTCATAGTTTATTTAAGATTTATGACGACTGCATTCATATTAGTATAATTTATGTCTCTATACTAGTAGTTTGTAGGTCAAATCATCAACAGTAGAATAATAATAAAAGTTAGAGGTAAAACAAAAGTATCAATAGATAATATATAGCTTCATTGGCATTTGAAATGGTAGACTTACGTGGACAATTTTATACATAGACTGATGCCATAATATTAACAATATATAGATTTTTTTACAGTGAACATAATATAAATATTATATTTTAAAGCAAATGAATCCCACAAGAAATTTCTCTGCAATAGCCCGATATTATACTATAGTAATTTATCTCATACAAACAACATCCACTTATGTCTACCAAGTTTAAATGTGTCAAATACATAACTATTTAATAGTATTTCCTAAACTCAAAACTTCTTTTCTTAAAGATATCTGAAAAGATATTTTTACTAGAAGTAAATCAAAATAATACATACTAATAAAGTTCTGTGTACAGGTAAGAATTTAGACTAAGTTACAAATGTTCAGCTTACTATTCGAATTCAGACAATTTTTAATAAAAAATCTCCAAATTTTGCATTTAATTTTCAAAAATTAAAAATAAATTGCACCTAAACAATTCATCGCTTTATACAGTTCGAAAAATTTGTTAAACTTCTCAATGATTGTCATGTTTGATTTCGTTCTCGTTTACGCCAAGACCTAGGAATTGAAATATTTTTTGAAAGAAGCAACATTTTTCAGGAATTAATTAAGAAATGTTATTTCTAATTCTTGACTCCACTTTTTATAGGTTATTCGGATGCTCTTCAATTTTTTTTATATCGTCTAGGAAACAATTGTCCTCCTTGAGTTTTCCTATTTTTGCTTTTTCCGCTCCGCTGTCTGTAAGATTGAGTAGATAATGCATCAAATATGAAATTAAATCAGATCCAATTTCACGATTTGCACAATTGTGACTTAGTTTTACAACAACTTCAATTCAGCTTCCTGTAAAAAATGAATCGAATGTAATCGGCTTATTAGGGCCATTTTCTTTCAATAATTGATCTTGCTTTATATCTTCTAAGGAAGACTGCATCAAATCAACATTTTGGACTCCTGTGAAATTTGTTTAGTTTCTATCTGTTCTTGTTCTTGTATTTTATATTATTGTTCTGTAACTTTGAGCATTGCCAGTAGTTTATACCTTGGTTGTGCATAATGTATTCAAGTCTTTCTTTTTACTGGTTTCTTTTTCATAATTAAATCAAAATAGTAAAACTGATCTAATCACGTGGTGATTTTCAGAGTATATTGATAGATTAAAGTTTAAAATATTAATTTTCGGAATAAAGGACAATTTTTTTGTTGAAAATTGTCAGAATTGGACTATAGAGCCTGACTTAACTACACAAAATATGTTTTGTGGTGGGAATGGTTTTTAGTGGGGTTCTCAATTTGAAATAGTCACTCTAAAAAGTCACACTAACTCTGAAGCAATAGTAAATGAAGGCAACCAACCAAAAATACAGTTCTTTAATAAAAAATTAGCATAACCGGCGCTTAACGGTGTTATCTTTGAAGATTTATCCGCGAAGTTAGACCAATATCAAAATTTGTTAATATTTGTACTAAAAATTTTGTAAATATAGAAAATGTTTGGCGTGTAAAAATTGTTAAATATATAAGATATTTCGGACTGTAAAAAATATTAAACTTCAACCATAGCACCGTCAAATTTAACTCATTCAGAAAGCACACTGGGCCGATTCGTCCGTTCAAAAAGTGCCTTCAAAGTTGTTTTTACGAAAAAAAAAACAAAAAAAAGGGCCCTAAATAGCCTTGATGCCCAACCAAAACGCCACTGAAACCCCAGCCCGCCAGTTACTTTGGATCTAATTTTCATGCAAAAGGGACACTCGGTTTCCATAACCTTACATTAAGATTATTCCATAAAATATTATATTGTTATGCTAAGATAGTCGATCGGAAAATTTAGCTACGAATAATATTTGAGTTCTTATTTTAAATTTACTTATTATGTTATTTATTTGACAAATCTGAAGAGAAAAGATTTGAAAAACCTAGCAGCCACAAGAGCCTTTAAGGATTTTGAAAATGAAAACAAAAGTCAATCAAAATATAAATATATCAGGCAATCAGGCAATTAAAAATACAACAACGTAAGTGTTTTCAATTCTTTCATGAAATCACCAACAAAAGTTAAACATAGAAGCAAGGGTTATTTCAAAATGTAATTTGAAATTTGCGAAGTACTTTTAAAACAAGAACTCAAAATTATCAAAAATCATCCAGGAATTATCGTAGGTAAACATTTGATCGGCAAAACTATTTGTGGTATATAGTAATTTCGATTAGAAGTAGATAATAAACATAAACAGATTAATGGTTTCAGTTGATATAAACCCATGTTATGTACAAGGATTTTGTTAGATGTTAATCTTGTTATTTGTTAGGGCTTTGACGAACTGAGCGCGCCTATCTGCATCAAACAGGATGACTTAACAAGCGTCAACAATATTGCTAACATATCTAATATTTTGACAGCAAATATTTCGTTTTCTCCATACATACAAATGCTTAGAGAATAACAGCTGAAACTACTGCACTTGGTTAATATTTTGTCATACAATTTTTAAAATTAGCATGCGTAAATGTTTTAAATATTGTGGCAATTTCAGCAGCAAAAATGAAGCCAATTCGGACTACACAAATTTTTGGTTGACACAATTTTTACTTTTCTTTATTCGTATTTTTTTGCTCCAACCAACTTTGCCAATATTTTGCTACAGTCATTATTCAATTTAATATTACCATCAGTAGCTTATACCAAAAATCTAAACTCACTTTACATGTCGAAGAAACAATCACTGCCTTTATTAGTAAAAAATGTTTTGCTGGATATTTTTCTAGAACAAACAGTTAATTTTAGAGGTTCTTATTTACAGAATAGTATCGTACTTTTTACCCCAAACTAATAATATAGCAAGTTACAACAATTTGCTTTTTAGAAAAAAGATGCGGTAAATGTTTTTATTTAGTTATCACAAATTTTGTTACCTATTACAAGCGCAGACATAATGCCCATTATTTTTACATGTAGAACAGCAGACGATGCACCTAATTGAATTATCGTAATTCTCGATACAAATATTGATCAAATAATAATTTTTTAAAAAGCTTTAGCAATATTAACCTTTCTAAAATTGCAATATGAATTACCAGATACAATACATTTTTAAAATAAAAAAAAAATTCAGCAAATGTGTTCAATTTTAGATTCCGTATCCTCCATACACATAAATGCTTACAAAATAATAACAGAAACTACTGCACTTGGTCTAGTTCTTGTTTTATAGTTTTTAAGTATAGCTTGGGTAATATCTGTTGCCCAATATTTTGACAATTGCAGCGACAAAAAATGAAGATAATTTCTTCACAAATTTTGATGATTTGACACAATTTTTACTTCCCTGGTGTCTCATTTTTCGACTTTGACCAAACGTCAACAATAGATATTATCAACAGTTTACAATAGTCACATTTGTTCAGTTTATTATTACCAACAGTTTTCAAGACCAAAAACCTGAAAACTAACACTTTGTTTTGTAAAACCAACCAGCAAGATCTATGTTTTTCTATAACAAATATTTTATTTTATCGGTTTTTAGTTACAGAACAGTATTATACTTTTTTACCTCAAATTAATAATATAACAAATTACAACAGATTTTTTATTCTAGTTGTATTTAATTTTTTAATATATTAAATTATTAAATTTTGTTACCCATAACAAGCGCAGAACAAATGGCCATAGTTTTTACAACTACAGCAGCGGATACTTAAATTTTCGGAATTCTAGCTAAGAAGTTAACTAATTGCAATTTTTGCAAAGCTTTGGCAATGTTAACGCTTCTAAATTTGCAGTAAGAATAATCAGATACAATATTCCCAACATTTTTACAATTTTAACAGCAAATGTGTTTAATTTTATATTTCGTATTCTCCGTACACTTAAATGCTTACAAAATAATAGCAGAAACTAATGCAATTGGTCTAGTTTTTCTTTTACAGTGCTCTAGTATAGCATGCGTAGATCTGTTGTCCAAGATTTTGACAATTGCAGCAGCAAAAACTGGGGCTAACTTCTTCACATAAATTTTGATGTTTTGACATAATTTTTACGTTCCTGGTTTCTCATTTTTCTACTGCAACTAAATGTCAACAATATTATTAAAATTTTAGAATAGTTACATTTGTTCAGCCTAATATAACCAACAGTTGCAAAGACCAAAAACCTAAAATCTCTTAGATGTTTTTCTATAACAAATATTTTATTTTACCAGTTTTTAATTACAGAACAATATTTAAATGTTTTAGTTCAAATTAATAATATAACAAAATACAACAAATTTTTATTCTGGCTAGGTGGGATACATAGTTTTGTATGTTATCAAATTTTGTTTCCAATCACAAGCGTAGAACAAATATTCATAATTTTTACAACTACAGTTTTATACAGTGCACCCAATTGAACATTTGGAATTTTTGAAACGACTGTTGGTCAAAGGTAATGCTGATTAAAATAGTAACAAAAATAATCGCATGGTAATTTTAACTGTAAATAAGAAAATTGCACTGCGGTTTGCATTAGTTCATTAGTGGTTAAAAATGCTCTTAGCAGTTGTTCAGATTTTCTTTTTTAACCTATTTTTATTTTATCGCTATTAAGATACAGGAGAATTTATTACTATTGTGTTTTAAATGAAAAGAAAACTATAGAGTTTTACATTAACCGATAAATTGATCATTTAAAGCTTGTCTTTTTTTATAACAAGCAAACAATGTTGTTATAAGACGTTTGTTGGTCATCCACCACCCTTAAACATGGAAACTATAATATATTTTGCAATAGTCTTCATATACCGGAAGCTCATATTAATGATTTTTGTCTTGTTCACCAAAAAAACAAACTTACAACAGTACGAAAAATCAAAAATCATTAAGCTGAGTTATTAATTATACATAATGTACATACACAATATAAGCACAATAATTTTTGTAAAGTATACAGTTACCGCAATTCATTGACTTCTATATATCAATATAGATATCAATATTAATTTATCACACTGTTTCTAAGAATTAAAAAATTGGCATAAAATTATTTACAAAAATTGTGTTAGGAATAATACACATCTATGGAATCAGTAGAGTTTGAAACAAATCTAGTGTTCTAACATTTATAATAAACAAACAAATATGGTTTTCCATTTAAAATCACAGAATTTTGTAATGATTTTGTGACATTTTTTGAGGATTAGAGATAGTGTGACAACCACATACCATAAGAAAATTCAAAATTTTACAGTGATGTCAGTTTGTTTCCATATTAATCCTGCAATTATGTGCAATATGGCGGCAGATTAAGCTCAGTGCGTGAAGTCTTTATAGGATCCTATTAAGTTTAATTTTTTGTCATCAGATAAGAATTTGGTCTTCCTTAGTTTTGATGCTCGGCAACGATTTGATAGCTTTTGTATTTTTAGCAGCCACCATAAAAAATTTTAAAAGAAATTTTGAAAAATTTTTTGGCTTCCAAATTTCCGAATATACGGCTGAAACAGAGCCGTATTGATAATTTAAATTGAATTTACCATAATTTGGCATTTGTACACATATGATATTTCGGTTAAAATTTGTCAGTAGAGACACAAATTTAGAGATTAAAAGTTTTAGGTCTTTTTATCTAGCAATTCAGGTTAGGTGCTAGCTTATGTCGAATTTTAGTCGCAAACCTAGTAAAGGGAAACCTGCATACCCTTCAGGAATACCGTTAAAGTAAAGCAAAACATTAACATTTAAGTTTAATATAATTTTTATTTTATACATTTTTTAATAATTATTTATGTGTTGAAATATATTTTTATTTTAACTTTGTTCTGAAACTTAACAAATATGTTTTACAATTCTGTTTTGTTTTAAAATGGTTATTTTGGAATAAAAGTTTAAGTTTTAAAATTGTGTCTCTACGATAACTCAACTTTAAATCGAAAAAAACTTCCTTATATGACTCCACAGATATCTAAATTATTGTGGGTGTTTGACCTGGCTTTAATTAATAGTACAATAATATATTGTAAAGCTAAAATTTATATAAAAATTTTATATAAAAAAAAATTAAAAATTATTTTATGTGTCCTATGTTTTGGCTGTTAATTTGTACATACTTTTAGATTTAGAATTGGGACATGTTTTCAAAATTTGTATAAAAACAATTATTATCAAAGCTTGGAAGTAAACAAGGACGGATATACCTAAAGGGGGAAAGATCTTGAAATAATTTAAAATAAACCGTATATAAAAAGGACCAAAAAAAACGGGCCATTTTTAATACACAATTTTGCACAAAATTCTTTGGCGCAGGAATTGGCCCCTTTTTGAAATTGGTAGTATCCGCCCCTAGAATAAAAGTTGAGTTAAAAAACTAAATTAAAAATTATTGAGAAAAAAAATGGTGGCTAAAAAAACTTCTAAAAAATAATGTTGTCGGGACCCGGTCATTCACGAGGTTCCACTCTACTAAAACAGTAATTTTAAGGTTAGGCATCACTAGAATCGAATAAGAATGTATATTTAGTACAAAAAATTTAAAAAGAAAGTCGAGATAGCTCAAAATTTTCACCTTCCATCCCTGAACCACCCTCAAAAATTATATGTAAAAATTTGAGAGTATTTTTATATTTATATTGGTGTAAATCAAAATTTGGTATCGACAAAATTATTGTAGAGTTTTAGGTTCATAAATTTAATAAAAAAAGAATAATTAAGGTTTAGGAACGTTTAAATAAATTTGTATATAAAAATTTATATAATATATATAGAACGGTGATTTCGGGATGGAAGGCGTTCTAAAAAATGCGTTGGCGTATTTAAAATAATTAAAAAGAGACGACGTATACCTACTAAAAATATTAAACTACGTACAAGGTTAATCATAGTCGTGCGGAAGAGCACTTTCCTACGTTGTTTGCTTTAATTTTTATTTTTAGCGTGTGCCGTATTCATGTTATATTAGAAAATTTTACTATTTGGTGTACAGCAATATTCTGATCCCACTTCTGAAGTGCTGGTCGGAACGTTGTGACTGTGTTTTCATTGAGCAGTATAATAAATATATACATTTATTTGGAATTATTTGTGAATTATTTATTTATTTTAATTCCCTTTAGTCCAGACAAGTCCAGCAAAAAAATACAGGCCACGACCATGTAAAAATCAGCTGTTGTCCGGGGGCTTACTTTTACATTTGGTCTTATGGGAGGTCAGACGTTTTTTTATGATATTTTTAAAATGACACTACAGATTTCCGTGAAATTTCAGTCAAATATTCTCAGACACTATCCTCATATTCCACCAAACTTTTGTAAGGATGCAAGGGGATTAAAAGGTTAAAATCTTCAACATTTAGCATTTTTTATTTTAAATTCAAATTACCCGCCATATACCATGCCAACTGTTATATTTGACAAGTATTTGACTTTGTCATCTGTGTTTGTCACAATCGCTTCTGTTTTAAATTTAATTTTTGTGTGAGTTAATGAAGCGGCTCTGAAAAATTAAGGATTACTATACATTTAAGAAAAATTGTTCTGCAAGAACATAGTAAAAACAATCTCAAACCCGGCTTTATTTTTTAAAAAATCAAATATTCATGAACCGTCATTCCAACTTCAATATTTTAAACACAATCAGCGGTGTCGTGACGTGACCATCAAAAAAAAATCAGCCCCGGATGTGACGTCAACAAAGTAGAGGATCGTGGCCCGTCCGTTTTGATAGCCCTGGTCCAGATCATATAGCCAAAAAGGCCACAAAATAGGGAATTGAAGCAATTAAAGCCTTCTCTGGAAATATTGGAAAATTTCAACTCGCAGATGCTCACTTCGAACTGAGAAAGCGTGTTTTTTTTAAACAAATCGCAGCTGTGGCAAGGATATAGTTTTTGTTTGTTTACCTTTCTAACTGTACCCTGTAAATATGCCAGTACGATTGCAAAAACTTTTTTACTTTCAATAATGTCCTTTTTTTAGCTCAAAACTTCGAATTAATTCAAAAAACAGGTCTTTCCCATACAATATATTGTGTTTTTGTCCGTGTTTTGCCCTCACTAGCCTCATCTCACTCTGGAATTACCTCGCCAGCATTATTATAGGTCTATGGGTCACGTGCAAAAACATTCTAATGCCGTATTCCATTGGGCAAATGAGTGCAGCACTAGTGCACAACTGGCTCGGTGTTTGCATTCCATTGACATGCACTTTTTCAGTTTTCGTATTCCATTGAGGAACTTATGAATTCAGTTTTGCACTGAGTGCGGCTTTTTTGACACCGGCTCTGAGGGCTCGTGCCGCACCGAAAACTTTTTCCCGTCATTAATTTTAAACGCTTATTATTGTCGTGGGACGTAAACATGAGTGAAAATAAAGTTGTTAGCGATTTTTTATTATTTTCTTCGCTGCTAAGTAGTAGCAGCGGTGAAGATGAAGAAGAACAGTTCTGTGCAATAAAAACAATATGAACGGAAACCCCAAAAATAAAAAACTTTATTGAAAATGTGGTTTACCGATTTAACAACAAAGTAAGTAGATTTGTATGGATTTGGTTGACTGGGGCCCTAGGGCCCTGGGGCTAATTTTCCGACAGTTGGGGTTTTCTGGCAGCTATGATTATAAGTAAAAATAAATGTATTTTTTAGTTCAAGAAACACTTTCGGCTCGAGATGAGCACTGCAGAATTTCTCATAAATAAATTCAAGTAGCCTCAATTTTGTCCAAAAAAAGAACAAGGGGGACGAAACCCCATTAGCGCTGAGGCACATGTCTTGCCATTTTTATGGTATGTTAAAACACCCTTACGTTTAGCTGTTAGGTTAGGTTATGTTCTTGTTGAATGGAAATTTGTTCAAAAATATTTTCTTCAAAAACTTTTTTGAACAATTTTGACTTTCAAAGAAAATGTTTTTGAACAAAAAAATTTTAATAAAATGTTTTCAAACAATTTTTTGTTTAAAGGAAATGTTTTTAAATAATTTTCCTTTTCAAGAAAATGTTATTGAAGTATTAATATTACTTTCGAACAAATGGATTTTGAACAACAAGTTTTTGACCAAATTCCGCAAGGCAGAAAAGTTAGGTTTAGTTGAAAGAAACTTGTGAAATATTATATATGTATACAAGGTGTTTCGAATACTTATGTTCAAATTTTGGGAGCATAAAGTAAACTTCTGGTTAGTGTTTTTTGAAAAACAAGCGCGAAATATAGATAACTACTTTATCTGTTGGTATACGAGCACAAGCCTGCATTCAACAAGGAGGTGGGCATTTTTAAAATATTCTTATTAACTTTTTTTAAATAAAATCATTATTTATTTATTTGACGAATTTTATTTATCTTAGGATAATATTTATCGGCGTGTAACTTTGAAACAAATAAAAATGGATATCGTCGTTGGCCTGATAAAACTACAGGTTGTGTGACATTTTTTCAAAAATGAGATTTTTGCATTATCAAATTGCCCTATTCATAATGAATATACTATAAAAAATTATTTGCAAGAAAATGTTATATTAACGTTGCTTAAAGCAAGAATAAAAAAAGAAGTTCTACAGTTCATAATGGCATACCACACTAAGGTCACTATATCACGATGTTAGGAACTTCGTGATATAGTGACCTTATACCACACGAGTGCGATTTTTCATTTTCCGCGTGTTCCATTGAAACTGCACTCGGTGCAAATTTTTGACAGCACCGTTTCAGTGTCAGTGCACCACCAGTGCTGCACTCATTTTCCCAATGGAATACGGCATAAATTTCTTTGGTCACGTGCGATGTTCCAAAACAACTACACCTAACGCGTGCGCAGGAACCAAAGTTTTGTATACCCGGAATGTAATCCGTATAAGAGTAAGGTGAGTGGCAAGTGCAACCACTTTTTCTATTAGTACGGCTTTAGAACGCATGTTTTTTTTAAATTTATTCAGAATTTCGAAGCTTTTTTTTCTATAATATTTTTAAAATAAATTAACAATTATTGATTAAAAAGCGGCAACCCTGAATTTTTTGTAAATTAATTTTTTTGTTGGTGACCGAAATCGCTCTTGCCCCTTTAAATGGGGCAAGAGCGATTTTACACAGAACAACGCTATCTAAAGTTGTGGTAGATTTATTGGGGGAAAAGCCTTTTACTGCAAATGTTTCTAATTTTTTTATTTTTTGAAGAATGATTTTATCTTTAACCGTTAACATTTTACAAACTTTTAAAGAAGGTAAAACTAAGAAAAATTATTTTTTATATTCATAAAATTAAACAAAAAAGAGAAACACGAGAAAACTTAGAAATAAACTTACAAATGCAAAAAACCTGAAAAAACTACTAACTAAACAGCTTTTTTGAGCTAACAGCATATAATCCCTGAATATTAAATCTACTGAATATTGTAGGTGTCAAATGAAACTGGAAAATTCATTTCGCCTCTTCTCACAAGTACTGGAGCAGGTAAAATGAAATGGTGTCATCCTTTTGAACATCTGAAATATCTTCAATTGGGGGGAATGTAAAAAGCGTATTTTATTTAAGAAAGGAAAAGGCGTACTAGCCCCGGTAGCGCATTTCGGGGGGGCAAGTGCGACTTATGCTCCATTCTACAAACCCGAAAAGAAGAAAAACATTATCAAATTAAAGACTAGAAGATTTACCTCAAACAGGCCCAACTAAAATGTTCACAAAAAAAATCGACAGGAAATTGATTTAAAAAATGAGACGTGTACTCGATGTGCGACTGACTGATTAGGGCAGCAGACAAAAGCCGACTGAAGCCGCTTTGCTTCAGATACTAGTACGCGGCAGTGGCGTATATAGAAAAAAGTTTCGGGGTGGGCCCGAGGCAGTTTTGTGGGGGGGCCCGAGACCCCATGAGGGCGTATTTTATGCTATTTAATGTTTTTATTCATGAAATATGTAGAAAATATCTAAAAAAATCTTAGCTTCGGGGGGCCCGGGCCCCCCAGCCCCCCCCCCCCATATATACGCCAGTGGTACGCGGTGTTGCCAAGCCTAGTAGGATATAGTTTATTTAAACAAATTGTAATTATTGCTCATAGCTTTATTATTGAAGGTTGTAGTTGCTCTTGCCCCATAGTCGCACTTGCCCCAAGTCACCTTACATATTTTTATCAATAATTTGTTTTATAACCAAAAACTGAATAGAAAAGTGAGTGTTTGTGAGACATTTATTAAATAAAAAATTTTTTTTATAAAAAAAACAAACTAACTGCTAAATTTACTTGCAGGTAAGTACTAGTCGTAGTTGAGTACAAAATTGATAGGTATATCTATAATGTACGACATGCATGCATGCTTCAACTTTTATTTTTGATGCTCAAAGCGCACTTGTATTTTCATGAATCAGGTTATTGGGTAATTTTGTACCCAACTGCGACTAGTAGTTACAAGTAAATTTAGCAGTTAGTTTGTTTTTTTATTTATTTTTTTTTTATTTCCAACTTTTAGGTTTAATTCTTATTCAGCCTTATAAAAAGCACTATGCCTTTACAATTCATTTAGCTTTACCCAAAAAGTACGTGTAGATTTTCTACGGACGCGAACACTGTTACTTTCCATTGAGTGAAAGTGGTGGAAGAGAGAGGGAGGAGGGAACTAGTAAAATGGTGTCGAAAAAAATCTTAAAACATGTACCGAAAGAATTTTTGAAATTGTTCTAAATTTGTAGAAGGTATAGCTACAACTATTACTAATAAGGAGGGTGTGGAGAAGAGAGGGAGAGGAAAGGGGAAACTAATAAAATGATTTTGAAAAAAAAATTTTAAGCGTGTGCAGAAAAATTTTTGAAATCGCTCTATATTTGTGAAAGGTTTAGCTACAACTATTACTAATAAGAATGGACGGAAGAAGAAAGGGAGGGGTAAACTAATAAAATTATGTTGGAAAAAAGCCTTCAAGCGTGTGCAGAAAGAATTTTTGAAATCGTTTTATATTTGTGAAAGTTAAAGCTATGACTATTACCACAGAAAATATAGGCTATACCAATACAGTGCAGACTCGATAATCCGAACATTCGATAATCCGAATTCTTCAGTAGTCCGAACAAGCATTTTCAATACATTGGGTACTCTGTAATTCGAATTTCATAGTACTCGATAATCCGAACTTGTACTTTTAGGCCTATTTCCTATAGAAATTATGACTAGATTTTCAGGGATTCCCCCAATTACCCTTTTGTTTATATCTGGGATTCACATTAAACAGGTGTGCAGCATTTTCTTTCACTGCTTTTGTAGGTTTTTGAGTAGTGATATTTACATGCTTTGCTTGTTACATGGGATGTTTCTAATGCCATTTTAGGTACTATAAGTGGGTTTTTATTTTAATATTTACTTAAATAAAAATGCCCCCTAAAAGAAAACACAAGACATTATTGGAAGACTTAACAAGGGAGAAAGTGGAAAAGTTGGCCGCTGAGTATGGGGTTGGAAGATCTACAATCTGTGACATAAAAAAGAAAAAGCCTAAAATCGACAGGTAGGATTAATTTTAAATCAATTTTAGTGGTTTTCTTTGTACAATTGTGTATTTTTTTTTGATTTATTTGTCAATGTGATTCTGGCCCAAGGCGCAGAAAATTTTTACGAAAAGCTGAATATCGTGAAATGGAAACTCGTTTGTATGCATGGTTTTGTAGACAAAGAGCGAGGCATGTCTCAATTTCCTATGAAATTTTATCTGCTAAAACAAGACAGTTTGTTACCGAAACATATGGAAATGATAATTTTATAGCTAGCAGGGGGTGGATTTGTAACTTTCGAAAAAGGCATAGTCTTCGTGCTTTAAAAGTGAGCGGCGAAAAACTATCCAATGATCAAAGTGTCGTCAATCCTTTCTTGACTAGGGGAGACCGGAGCTAGTTGGCGCAGTTTTGGTTTTTTAATTTGTATGTCTTTGTGTGGTTTATTATGCAAAATAAAAAGGTAGTGCAGCATCTAGACGTTTATATCAGCTATTTATGCGCCATGTATAATTTTTCTTTAGCTCTTATAGTTTAAAAGAAAATCAACAAAAATCATGTTTATGCAAAATGCGCCAACTTGCCCCGCCCAGGGGTAAGTTGGCGTATGGCCGGGGTAAATTGACGCTTTGGTTCTGGGTTGCGGACTAAATTTACTAAATAACAAAAAAAATCACTTAAATTATGTTAATAAACATAAACTAAGCTTTAATTTAAATGTAGTACTTTTTTTTAACAAAAATTAAAACATAAACTATATCAATTTGTTTACTCGCTTAAGCAATTAATGCGCAATTAATGCACAAAAAAATTGTTGAAGTTTCACCAGCACATTCCTCATAAGCCCCGCCATGGCACCAGTTGCATTTAATCCATTTTTCCCTAAGGGCACTATTCTTATATGTATCAGTGCAATACAGACAAAAGCAGTCATCATCATCATCATCATCGCTGCTTAAGGGGTCATTATTTTTTTTATTTTTTATTTGCCGGTACCTAATTTTTCTATTTGCCTCCTTTTCGCTTATTTCAGAAGCTTTTTTAAGTTCTACCCTCTTTTTTTTGGAACTTGCTCTTCGCGAAGAGCTTCTTTAATGGGCGTATCGGTTAATATAGCCGTAGTTCGTCTTTTTCGCCCTTTGGTAATATTTTTTCTTGCTTCCGCTTTAGGTAAGTGCCGTATTTGGGATGGAACTATTTCGTTTTTTTCTGAGGTTATTTCTCCCAAAGCCAAAATTTTACGAGACGGCCCTGGACGAATATCCTGGATTTGATTTTCGTCAACTTCTAAAGCTTGTTGTAAAAGATCAGGTTCTTGATACTCCTGTAATTCTTTCACTTGATCATCACCCAAGTCATTAATATTAGGGTTAGGTCGGTCCGTAGAATATGAAGGTGAAAACTCCTCTTCGGAAAAGATATCCCGATTAAAAGGATAAATTCCTGAAACTTCAAAACCGGCAGTAATATTTATGTTATTTCTGTACCAAAAATACTGCTGGGGGTAAGTTGGCGCACGCGCCAAATTGCCCCTGAAAAAATGAGCCAACTAACCCCTATCGTATTTTCTTGTTTCTTGGATTTTTTTCTCGTACAACACTAAGATATAAACAAAAATTTTAGCTTGTTTTTGAAACTAGAAATTCCAATCTTTAAACTACTCTATCTAGTAAGTATCTACAATTATTGTATGAAAAGTTATCGCAAATATATTAAATGAATAAAAATTTACTTCCCACGTGTATGAACACATTAGAGAGCGCTCACACTGAGCGACTGCACTCTGAATACTGGAACTCTTTACAAGCAGACACTAGGTCACATACATCAAAATTGTCTATTAGCACAACGTTGCCAGACTGGTGGTTTAGTAGAAAATAGCCGTGCGCCAACTTGCCCTTGCGCCAACTAGCCCCGGTCTCCCCTACATTTAAAGAGAAGGTAAGGCAATTAAATCTTGTGGCTACTCAAATATACAACGCAGACGAATCGGCTCTCTACTGGAAAATGTTGCCGGAAAAAACGCGTTTCATAATAAAAATTTTAATAAAAAAGAACTGCTTCGGTAATCCGAATTATGTGCTAATCCGAATGGCATTGGTTTTTATTAGTTCGGATTATCGAGTCTGCACTGTATTACTAATAAGGATAGCGGGGAGGAGAGAGGAAGTGGCGGGGGGGGGGACTAGCAAAATGGAGTTTGAAAAAAAATCAGAAAACGATTTTTGAAATCGCTCTATACTTGATAAAATTATGCGAATATGGTTTTTGAATAGGGTGGGGGAATGACAGGAGGGGACATGAGTGGAAGCAAGGAGGACTACAAAGTAACTACAGCAAATTAGAGGACATTTGCAATGGGTAATCAAAGGAATTTCAATAAAATCACCTGAAATTTAGATAATTTGTATGCCTTAAAGCTTACATCATATGACAAAATGGCGTCTGGAGACCGCCGAGTTGATTCCTGTTTAAAAAAGTATAGCCTATAGCACCTTCGGGATCAGTAGCAACTCAACGACACCTTTTTTGTTAAAATCGTTTCAGCCGTTTAGCCTCTAGCGTGACACAAACATACATATTAACTTACATAGAGCAATCTAAAAACATTACCCTTCCTTTCGCCGTGCTGCACTAAAAACTGTTTTCAAGGTTGATAAAGTCATAGTCATCCATTTTTTTACGTAATGTATCCTATATACTATTAGATGATTTTTTTAAAAACTATTTGGACATTTTATTACATAATATATTTTCTAATAAAATAAGTAAAATATTTTGGTGCAATCACAAAAGTTATTAAATTTTCTTTAGAATGGTGCAAAGTGGTACAGTCAGGGACTTTAAATTGCCGCACTCGAAAATAAAAATTATTCCTATTTGATATTAAGAAAACCGGTTCGCACCAAACAAAAAAAATGGTGAACCTTGCCTCTGTATGTATAAATACATATTGAAAAAAACTCTTCTTTCTATAGTCTTTAAATGATAAATTTTGCGAGAAAAAATATACAGCGGCAATTTGAAAAGTCCCTGATTGTACAACCGCCCAACGTAGGGCACGGTTTTGTTTAAAAACTTTTCATTTGATGCAAGTGTGCTTTCCCACAATTTAAAATATTTAAAATAAATTCTATCCAAACGTTAATGATCTTTATTGTATTATATGTGTATAAGTTAATGATCACTTCAATTTGCGTCAGTGTTCAATACAGGAGTGAATGATCTTTACCGTTTTATGTAGTTACATAGGATGTGAATCGAAATTAGACATCAATATTTCAACCACAAAATAGAGATAAAAGTTTATCATAACAAAAACATTTCATGTAAAAGGAAGCCAAGTACGCGAAAAAAGGTATTCCGTAAAAAGAATTGTGATAAAAGTAAAGCCAAGTTCCAATACAAATTTTAAAATGAAAGGTTCTTACTAGTTTGGGAATGTTTTTTTAAACTTTGCTTTACGTGGGCCAAGTGCCAAGTCCACGTTAGCACTTAATTGGTATCCATAAATTGGGGTTATTTTTTAAGTTCATGAAAAAAATCATGTTTTTTTAGGTTTCATTCAAAAAATTTTAAAATGCCTTTTTCACAAAAAATTAAATTTTCTTTTAAAAGGCGTATTAAAAAATTGTTTTAAAGCTATTATTGACAGCCCAGAGGCGCTCGCATATTGAAGTTCATTTTTTCAATTTTTTTTTTTAATTTTTTATTTGTTATATTTAAATTTCTTAAAAATTTAGCCTTCTTTTTACCTTTAACACCCTGGATCTCGAAAACGGAGTAATTTTGGGCCCTAGTTTATATCAAAAACTGCATCTGTCCCTGTTTCCCGTGGAACATGCGAATAAAATATTGGCATCTAATTTTGGGACACCCTGTATAAAATAAGTTTGATGATCACTATATACATTTTTAGGCAATAGAGACTTATTGGAATAAAATCTGACCTTATTTTAGAGTCGGCAATATTTTGACAGATTTACAATGAAAACTGACCCCTCAAAATTGACATACCAAAGTCAAATTTAAAAATAAAGTCGCTAACTTTCATTTAATAAAAACAGGCACTAATAAATCCGGTTCTTAAATACACAAAGGCCGAATTTTGAAAGAAACCAGCTGCTTCTTATATGTAAATCTGTCACAATACTGCCGATTTTAAAATAAGGTCAGGTTTTATTCCAATAAGTCCCTAATATTGAGAAAATTTTCGAAACAAGGGCCAATGATCCTTGATTTATCATTCAGGTTACCTAGGCTGAAGATCACTACATTTTACTGAATAAGCTAAACCAGCAAAACTCTCAGTAAATGCGTCAGTGATCCTTACTGCACCATTTAGGTAAAGAAAGTTGAGAAACACTTCATCGTTAGTCAACAATATAGTAAGTAAAGTTCTGTCATTTCAAAATGCCGCACAAAAAACTGAAGCGTGCCACCCTAATCATAATAACCATTTTGTGATTTGCAGGAGTCTGTGCAAAAATTGAAAATTTATTTTCAAATTTTGAAAAGAATTTCTGTGTTTTAAGCACGGCTAGGAATACATCATTCTTTAAAGTTAAAGTTTCGAATATACCTTATACCATTCTATAAGTACCTAATTCCTTCTGGAAATTTCGAAAGGTACCACCTGCATTCTTTAATACAGGGTCAAACTCATTTTAAAATTGTTAGCGGTTGTGTTTATATTACGGATTTGAATTCATGTCATTATTATAGTGACATTTTCATTATTATTGTAAATAATAACAATTATAAACCCGTATATTTTAGTTTGTTTTTATAAGTGAGAACCTAGCAAGTGATATTAATAATAGCGTTTTGGCGGCCATTTGAAACACCACAAACAAATTTTTGGAGACCATTTAAGGACCAAGGAGGAGAAGAAGTGGTGGTACCATTAGAGTCTGCGGTATATACACACACGCAGACAGACATCACGACGATATTGCTAGTATAGGTCAAAATACATCCAAATAACACATTTTAAGCGTTATCTCAAATCGTCGAAAATAATAACTTCTCTAGCCATTGCTACTCGGGTTAGGAAGGTAAAAATATCCAAAGGGCAAGGCAAAAATTTTAAAAACACATTGTACGAGGAAAACTCAATATAATATTTTTATTATGCGCAACTCTCAGTAGAAAATTACGGGAATCGTTCCAGAATATACGAACGTATTACACAAATTACTGCATAGTATATAGTACCTAACTATTAATGATTATTATATGCATTAAGCAGCAACTTTTATTAAACGTTTTATTTTACTTGACTATATACTATTTTTACTTGACTATATACTATAAACAGTTCCCAGTCCGGCCCATATTCTCTTTTATTTGTTTAGGATTCCTTAATGGGTTTTACACTTCAAATTTTATTATGGTTTTTTTGGCGGCTTTTTGAAATGAAAGGACTATAGCTAAAATTGTAGCGCTATCTCTACAGCAACAATTGAAATAAAAGCTCCATGAAGTATGGAGGCCTACCTAATCGATAAAAATGCAGTTTGGGATATCTTTAATTATATAACAACACTGTGTAACAAAATTTTATAAAAAATAAATCGGGACTTATTGCAATAATTAGTAGCTGGCTAGTAATTGTGGCGGGCACAATTCTGACAGTTTCGCATAATAAGAACAGCTGTCTTCTTTCAAAATTAGGCCTTTGTCTATTATAAGAGCCGGAATTAATAGTGTCGCCATTATTAATGGAAAATAAATGACTTTATTTATAAGGTCGAGTTTGGTATGTCAATTTTGAAAGATCAACTGTCAGTTTTCAACAGAAAACTGTCAGAATAGTGCCCGGCACTATTGCAATAAGTCCCTCATATCTAGTGAATTTCCGCTATAGGTATAGTTTTTGCAAAGTCACCTGAAATGCCCCTAATACGGGGTTCTATCGATTTCATAAAATTTTGCTTCAATCTGCCCTTCAAAAATTATCCAAATTCATATAAAATCTTCCTGGTATAATTTCAACCCTACCGACAGAGAAAAGGCGCGGCTCTTTGCGGTCCAAGCACAAAGTATTTGTTTTCTGACCGACCCAGCACAGGTGGATAGACGGCACATGATTGGCAGATTTTTTTGAGATGCGCTTTTAATTGCTTTCAGGTGTTTTTTTCGGGACCCCTTTAGTCGGCAGTATGCATAGTTAGAAAATAAATCAGTGTCGTTTCTGTAGGTGTAGGAATAGAGAGTTTTATTATCTATTTTTATTTCTTTAGTTTACGCCATAATTAAATGAAATAATTTTCATGAGTATACCGCCGCCCATGTCACTTTCTTTAAAGGATATGCCGATGGTCGGCTTTAACCTTTGTTCAACTGACTTTGCAAAAACTATACCTAATTATAACAGTGTCCAGAATGATTTTCAAAGTTAGCTTGATAACCGAAACACAATTTTTGTCAAGGGTAGATATATTTTTTTCAATATGACACTCCGAAGCAACAAAAAGGTCCTTATGGGGGGGGGGGGTATTCGGTTCGGTTCGGTTCGTTGTGAAAAAACAAGCTATTGCACAAGGGTCGGCCATGAAAAAGCTGGCCCTCCATGGAGATTTTTTTGTGTTGCGCAGTGTAATGTAAAAATCAACGAAATCGACTATTTATTTATTTTAGGATTTTGTGCTAGATGTTAGATGGCCACACTATCTGAACAAATAGCCCAGTCATATTAGGAATTCACCTGGAAAAAAAAAGGTGCAAGCTGGATTTTTGTATAATTATTCCTAATACCCTGTTTCCACCAATGCATGCCCACCCCGATTCAAAAAACGCATCACGTGACGGCCTATGAATTTGCACCGGTTTTAAATCCGGCGTCACCTGATGCGTTTTTTGAATCGGGGTGGGCATGCATGTCAAAATCCTCCTTGAGCTTCGCTAGATATAAGTTAGGCCTCAAATGTTCCAAATCAAAATGTTTTTTATTGCAAAAGCCTAAAGCTGTACAATACAACATTCGTAAAACTAAAAACCTTAAAACTATATATAGCACAACGTTTTTCCGAATCTATACTGAAGGTGTGGTTTTTTCGCATCTCTATGGCCCCACTATACTGTAACTCGGTGCGTTTGCTGATACAGCGGCGTAGCGTGCCCGGAAGGGCGGGGGGGGCGACAGCTAAAAAGGGCGCCTCTGAAAACTGATGAAAAATCTTGTGACAAAAAAAAAACAAAAAGGTCAAAAGGGCGCCTCTCACAAATCTTGCGACCAAAAAAAAAAACAAAAAAGGTCATCATGTGTGAGGGGGCGGCCGATAAGTCACAAGGGCGCCTCTCACGAATCTTGACAAAAAAAAAAAAAGGTCTTCATGTCGTTAGTTTCCTTTGGCACCCACTCAATTGGCCGTTGCCGGCCCGACTTAATAAAGCTGAGGGCGCTTCGGCCACCTATGGGGCGCCACTACCCTCGGGGCGGGGGGGGCGACGAACCCCATGCGCCCCCCCCCCCACGCTACGCCGCTGTGCTGATATAGTATATTTTGTGAGATATGAATTTTCAGTTTTGCCATTTTGGTCTCATGGTATTTCCTGTACTAAAAATCGCTAAATCACGTGTTTCCGAATCTACACTGAAGGTGTGGTTTTTTCGCATCTCTATGGCCCCACTATACTGTAGCTCGCTGCGTTTGCTGATAACATGTATAGTTTGTGAGATATGCGTTTTCAAAGTTTTGCCGTTTTGGTCTCATGGTATTCTCTATACTAAAAATCGCTAAATGACGTTTTTCCGAATCCACACTGAAGGTGTGGTGTTTTCGCATCTCTATGGCCCCACTATACTGTAACTCGGTGCGTTTGCTAATAACATGTATAGTTTGTGAGATATGAATTTTCAAAGTTTTGCCATTTTGGTCTCATGGTATTCCCTATAGTAAAAATCGCTAAATGACGTTTTTCCGGATCTACACTGAAGGTGTGGTTTTTTCGCATCTCTATGGCCCCACTATACTGTAACTCGGTGCGTTTGCTGATAACATGTATCGTTTCTGAGATATGAATTTTCAAAGTTTTGCCGTTTTGGTCTCATGGTATTTATTCTCTATACTAAAAATCGCTAAATGACGTTTTTCCGAATCCACACTGAAGGTGTGGTGTTTTCGCATATCTATGGCCCCACTATACTGTAACTCGGTGCGTTTGCTGATAACATGTATAGTTTCTGAGATATGAATTTTCAAAGTTTTGCCATTTTGGTCTCATGGTATTCCCTGTACTAAAAATCGCTAAATGACGTTTTTCCGAATCTACACTGAATGTGTGGTTTTTTCGCATCTCTATGGCCATACTATACTGTAACGTTTGCTGATAACCCTATACTAAAAATCGCTAAATGACGTTTTTTGCATCTCAACCAAATGTACTGGTGTGGGACGGTACGATCCGGTTCGGTACGTTTTGGTGCGGGACGGTACGATCCGGTTCGGTACGTTGTGGTGCGGGACGGTACGATCCGGTTCGGTACGTTTTGGTGCGGGACGGTTCGGTTCGGTTCTGTTCAATAATAGTTCCTCCTCTTCAATAATAGTTCCCAGCTACTTTTCATTTGTATTGTGTCATCTGGAAAAATGTAAAAAGACCTTTTATGAGAAGGTCAGAAATATCATCTAAAAAAAGCAGAAGGAGAATTGGATCCAAAATCAAGATAAGATTGAAACCACTGTAACACTTTGACACGAAAACTGTAAAACTCCATTTTCTGGAGCAGGGCACCATGATCGACGCAATCAAACGCCTTTGCGAGGTCGCAAAATATTGAGGCAACAAAACACTTGTCAATTTTAGCATAAACTTCATTTTGAAAGTTGAAAACCGCATCTCTGGTATTCTTTTTACTTTGAAAGCCAAATTGTTTGGGAAAAGAAAGTTTATTTTTTGTGAAATATATCAATTTTTTTGTGATTTTCTCGAAAAGTAATAACTTTTTTAAAAAAGTCATGAGAAGAAAATACGCAAAATCGCAAAAAGCGTTTTCAAGGCTGATGCAGCGTGGAATGTACTTGGAGTGGGCTTGAAAGGTACCTATCAGATCTATCATTGTCGATTTATTTTATTTTGTGAACCGGTGTTAATATTATTTTTTTTTCGTTTGTGTGCTTTTTTTCGTGTGCGCCATCCCCCCCCCACCCCAAAGAAAAAATGTGACATGTAAAGCTAACAGATAGAAAAAGGAATGAGTGGAAAAAAATAAATAAAACAAAAGTAAGGGTGTCAGAGAAGCGGGAACAAAATAACAAAATAAAATGGCCGATCATAATATCACACAGAAAGACGATCGATGGAACAAATTTTACTCTATTGTAAACTGGAGACCTTGGGCCTTGCGAACCGAACCGAACCGAACCGAACCCATCCCCCCCCTCCCCCGTAGTATCACTGGTGATGTTTTTTGCATTTAGCAGTTCGGCCATTTCAAGCATGTGGACGGGACAAATCACAAAATAGGACATCCAAAAAAAATTGTAGCCAATTTGTTATGTAATATTTTAACACCAAAATTAGCAAATATATTCTTCATTAATTAGACAATATTTTGGAAAATATAAATGCAAGCAACATGTTTTTATAGTAGAGATGATATCAATAAATGACGGTTGTGGACGGGACAGGAAAAATCCGTATCATTTTAGTTAACATAAAAACAACAAAAATTTCTGAAATGGTTGTTTTAAGAAAAAAGATATAGTTTTTAGTTTATAACAAAATACTAGTAAATTACACTAATTGATTAAGAAATAAATTTTCTATAAGAATTTGTGACGAAAAAATAATATTTCTTGGTTGTGGACGGGACGGTTGTGGACGGAACAAAACACCTTAAGAATTATGGAATATTTTTTTATAATTTATTTTAGTATAAATAACAACATCAACTAAATTAAAGGGAACAATAACGACGAACTAATTTTAACAATAAATTAATGATTAATGTTTTGTTATAGATATTTTTCTTATATTGTTTTGATGGGTGTGACCAATTTCCAACATTTTTTCGGACACAGGCCTAAAAAAGTGGCATGATTGGAGCCCTGCAATGGGCAGGACGCTTTCCCATCGAGAGGTTAACATGTTTTTGTTCTCCGTAATCTTTTGGCTTGAAACGTAGATAAGATTTATATTGGTGTATTAAGTGCATTAAAAATATATTTTAATGCACTTTTATATTTTATGAGAAAAATCCAAATCGCTTGAAATGGCCGAGATCTGTTGTTTCTCGTATATTTTCTGCTATAGTCTGCTATTATTTTCGCTAAACAGTATATTAAATAAACCAATGCAGACGTATAAGAGCTTTATTAAATTTTCCTGCAACTTTGTTTCGTTTGTTGGTGAGCGTTCGTCATATTGCCCAATTTTCCTCGCAGTTTACATCTCGTATTTTCGTCAATTAAGAAAATAAATTCTGGCAAGTAAAGTACACCACCTAAATATACAAAATTTCAACGAAATCCCTGACAAAAAAACCGCTTGAAAACTGTTAAAAAGTCACAAAATCTTTACCAGATTTTACTAAATTTAACAAACTTGACGACTATTGACTAAAATCACTATCAGTGCCCTCCCAAAACTAGACAACAAACAGTATTTTTAAATGATTTATTTAAAAAAAGTTAAATCTTTTCTTATGACATGATTTTTATTTCAATCCTGGAGACCGGGGTTAGTTGTTACAGGGGTAAGTTGTTACAGCAGCTTTTACTGCTACTGTATACATGGCAAGAGTGCCGCGACAAGTGCGTTTTAAGACTTGTTGCGTCAGCTTTGTCGTCTCGTACTTTGGTTTAGTTCCCTTCAGATTCGTACGCGTGTTGATGATTAATGTGTTTTTCACGTCTAAAAGTAAATTCTTATATTGAAAACTATTCTTTTATGCATTTTTGTGTGTTAGTGAAAATAATTTGATTAAGACATCAATGTAAGCTTCCTAAGTTCTTCCATAACCCGCTATTTTTATTTGGTTATTTACCGTATCTAAAAAAATATCATAAAAATATTAGCCAAATGTCTGATGGGGTTAGTTGTGACACCTTCTATGGGGCAGGTTGTTACTGTAATGACTTACCCCATAGTAAATTTTACAATGTGCATTTATCATAAGAAATTGTTTTAGGAAGGAAAATGAGGACCTATAAACGCAAAACTGAGAACTTTTGCAGAGAAAATGGAGTTGTCGTAATTTCCATGCCTCCGCATAACTCCCATAAATTCCAGCCACTGCGCACTGGAACGATCTATCTATGAACCTCTTAAAAAGTATATAAATACTGGTTGCGATTTCTGTAAGCGCCATAACCCGGGAAAGACATACCGAAAATTGCAAAAGATGCTCTACTGTTAGCGGCAACCCCGAAGAATATTCAGGCTGAATTTAATGTAAGTGGAGTTTTCCCCGTCAACATAAACATTTCCGGAGAAGACGAGTTTTTTCCTGCTCCTGTAACAGACCGTTCGAATCCAAATATTGAAGAGCCAGTACCAAACGAACCCGAAATCGTTCAAGAAGCAACCCCTCCAAATTCACCTGTTATAGTGAATTTATCTCCAGCATTACCCGATATAAATAAGAAAATAGACAACTAAGCACCTGATAATTTACCTGGACCTTTTAAAGTACAATCGTACTCCTTCCTTCGAGATTTACGACCATCACCAAAAGCACCAGAAAAGGACGAAAGCGCGGGCGGGCTGCCATCTGGACTCACACACCCAATAAAGAAGAGTTGGAAAATGTATATAAAGAAAAGGAAATGAAAGAATTGAAGAAGAAAGCAAAACTGTTAGGCGCAAAAAGAAGCATTTACAAGAACAAAATTAAAAAACTTCTAGCAGCTTTAAAGATGAAGAGGAGGTTTTTTGCCTTACTTGCGGTGAACCTTTTTGCGTACTGTGTTCTAAATGAGCGCATCTGGAATGCAAAAATAAAAATCGATTTTTCATTTGTTTAAATTGCAGTTGTGACGATCAGATGTAAAAATACAAGCTTGTCACAACTAACCTCATCAGTGTAACAACCAACCCCGGATCGGGGTAACTTGTGACATTGTGCTTTACTTACTTAAATTATTTATAACTTTATTTGTGGTAGTTTAAATAATTAAAACTTATATTTTTTTAATGAGTTAAATGTTGGCAAATAAATATGCGTTGGAATAAAATTTGTCATAATAATAGGGAAAATATTAAAAATAGATTTGTAAAAATCGTAACAACTAACCCCGGTCTCCCCTACTCCATAAGATACATAAAATGCATATTGGATGTGTCAACAAGTATAAAATAGTGGCCTAATAATATCTAACTAACAGTCTAACAGAATACTTATATTATTATTCTCAAAATTATAAAACTTCCATATTATTCAACTCAAAGAAAAATACTCTGCCAATCTATGGGCACCTAAGCTCACACTAGGTACTATAGTTATAGTGTGAGCTAATATAATCAAAAACTAAAATATATTTTATTCAACTCCAGACTCAATTACCTTTCGTTTGATACCACACAAGCCATGTTTTGACTTAAACTCAAATTTTTTAAATCTACCCCTACACTTAAAAAAAAAACTAAAATGTATTTTGTTTAACTCCAGACTCAATTACCTTTCGTTTGATATCACACACGCCATATTTTCACATAAACTCTAATATTTGGAATCTACCCCCACCCTTTTATTTGGCTTGCGTTTGGTGGATTTTGTTCATTTTTAAATGGGACCATCACGGCCCAAGACCCAACTTAGGTACCAAATTTCATTAAAATCGGACAAGCGGATTTTGAGTTATGCGGGTTGGTCGTTACAGACAGATATACAGACAGACAGACATACAGACAGACAGACAGACAGACAGACAGCAAAACAAAAAAGTTTCAAAATCATCTGAAACGCAAAGATATATAAAAATTTTAGAAATCGGAGCAACTTTTTTTTTCTCGATAAAATTAGGATCACCATAGTTCACACTACTTATATAGTAGTAGTGTGAGCTAAAAAACTAGATCACTAAAAATAATTTCACAAACTATTACATTGACAAAGAGAACTTAGAAAATAGTAAAGTAGTCACTGTGACTGTATATATCACATTTTCAGTTAGGATATTTTTAACTAGTACTTTAAATGTTTTAAAATTTTGGATATTCCTTATGTCTGCTGGAAGTTTGTTATACTTTAATAGACATGTAAAGTGGTGATTTTTCGAATAGTGTAGAGTTGTGTGAAGGAATGCTGAGTTGGCATGAAGATCTTGTTTTAATTCCCATGTTAATTTGGTTGTTTGTTGTGAAGTATGACTGATACTTTTTAACAAAAAATAGAAGTTTATAAAAATACAATGAGTATACAGTCATAATTTTGTACTTTCTAAAGATTGTCTAGTTCTTTTTATTATCTGTGGTTAACATCAAGCGATTAATTGGGTGAACTTTAGCGTAAATAATTACAAGCCGGCAGCACCGCACAGGGCAAGGCTTCAATTTTCAGCGGGGAATATGTGTTTTAGTTGAAGTCCGCCATCATCATCGTGCGGAAACGTTCGTTGCCCTTCTACACCTACACCGAACCGAACACCGAACCGAACCGAACCGAACCGAACCGAACCGGTTCTATTCTTCGTGAAGACGTATGAGTTTGTTTTGATTTGGGGCATGTTAGTAGTAAAAAGCATTGCCGATCGCGTGTTATTGTTTATAAAATGGAAATAAATACCGTCGATTACATAATTAACTGTGCAAATTTAAATACGTTAACATATAAACCGATTACAAATAAAATCTTGGCCACATAGACCAGACCTAAAAATCCTAAAAATTAACCAAAATTTTAGTGAAGTAATAAAAATTTATACGATGCTCAAAACTGGTTATGCGGTTCTGAAAAACGAAATTCTTTTTTTTGTCGTATTTGTCTTATTATTAACAATCCACGAAGTGATCCTGCGTGGGTGACAAAAGAAATGTGTGATACCTATCAAGCACTTTAGTGAAAAGTTAAAAGTTAAGTAAGTGTTTAAATTATTTAATTAACCACATAAAATTTTCTATGCTAGGCAAGACTGATATTAGGTGTCAATTCAATAGTCCCTATAGGTAAAACATTACCGATCATAATGAAAATGAGGAAAAAAATAAACATATACTTAATGGGTTAATAGACTGTTTAAAATTCTGTGGGATTTTTGAGGTTGCTCTACGTGGCCATGATGAGTCTGAAACTGGTGCTAATCCAAGCACTTTGCGCATGTAAAAGAAGGGCGAATAGACTTTGTCTATAAACAAATAAACTAAAAACTACACCCACCCACTAAGCACAAAATCGTAAAAAACGTTAAATAAATGTTGAAATAAAAATGTTTTTTTTTCTAACACAAATTTGTGCTAAAATTAAGTCAACTTTTGACATTAAAAAAACATGTAGAAAATCCTAACGAAAATTTCATGTAAAAGCATTACCAAAGATATATTTCTTAATAACGTTAAGAAACCAGCATTAAAAAATCCATAATATCACTAACATTAAAAATAATACCATCAATATATGGTTATTTTTATAATGTTTCTCCTAGATCTCATTTCTAACGTTGACTTTAAGATATATGAAGCCAATAAATGTTTTGTTTTTAAACACAGTAGCGTGTCGTGGATAAAAGGGCGGGGGGGGGGGGGCGAAGACCTTAAAGGGCGCAAATATAGGTATGGGAGTCAAATAAATTACAAACCTTTTTTTAAAATAATAACACTATTAATTCTATTTTTTGCTCAAAGGACGCCAGGGGCGCAAAGCGCAGAGGGGCGGGGGGGGGGCGTTCGCCCCTCTGCCCTATACGACACGCCACTGTTTAAACATTTAAAAAAATGATACTATAAAGGGCGCTGCCGCATAGTTCCACTACCAGAACGGGCCATCGCCATGTTTAGTTGCATTTCGCTGCGAGTTCATACAAGCCGATAGCAGATACGCTTTGTGCAATTTTGGTTACAATATTTACCGTTTGTAGACACAAACATGGCAAATTAAAAGCACAATTATTAATAATGATAGTAAATACATATTTGGATAGGAATATTACTCCAGTTGTGTGGGAAATATGGTATCGTTAAAGAGAAACAAATGTGTATGCAGTGATCTAAATGAAGCACCACAACCTAAGTAAACAAAAGAAAAAAAAATGGTTTTGTATGAAATATCGCATACCTATAGGTAATCAGACAGGGAATGCGACAATTTACCGCGAATGATTAGCCGCCGGACCTTAAGCCGCGTATTCATTTGAGGCAGAATTCGCAAGCCTCGCAGTGGGACCAAACGAATGCTTCGTTTGCATTCATGCTAAATTGAATAGGCGCCTTGAAATTTTTTGCCTTGTATTCACTTAAGAATGAATTGTTTGGCCTTGTAGCGAGGCACTTACTACAAAATTATTGTTTACATAGAATTTTAAATTTTATTTTCAGAAGCTACGGATCCGAATTTCCTTTACTGAGTGTGGAGTTCACGAAAACCTCAACAGACTGTTGCTGCCCTGCGTTTCCAAAATAGAAGAATTTTATTTATGTTATTTATGTTACCTGATCTTTAGAGATATTTGGAAAAAAATATTTTTCATTGTTAAAAAATACATTTATTTTTCAATGTTAGAAAAACATTTCTTTTCCACTGTTAATCAATATTTTTTTAACGTTCTAAAAACACTTAAAAAAACGTTATAAAACCATAAGATTATTTTTTTAACGTCAGAAAACGGGTTATTAAGCTTCTTTTTCACTATGAATATGACGTTAGAACTAACATCCAACCTAACGTTATGTTTTTAAATTATACATTATTTTGACATTATTAAAACCAAGGGCGCACCCAGGGGGGGCGGGGTCCGGGCCCCCCCCAAGCCTATGATTTTTGTATATATTTTCCACATATTTCATAAATAAACACAAAAAATAGCATGGAATACGACATTATGAGGCCTCGGGCCCCCCCCAAGACATATTCCTGGGTGCGTTACTGTTAAAACGTTTTTGTGTTTAATGGGCAGTAGCTGTTTGTTTGTAAAATGCTAAAATAAAATTGTTTGAGTAAGTTTTTTATCTTCTTTTCCATGCAATATAAATTTCTGTTCCCCCCCATGAACCGAACCCCCCCCCCCAATTTATAACGTCACCAACCGCCACTGCTAGAAGCTATCCGTTATGGATCCATTTATGTTTTTATTGACTTGACAGAACATCATGGATCAAGTTAGTGCTACATACGCCATTGCCAAAACTGTCATAAGTGCGCTCCAGTATGGCCGTAAAAAGTTCTCGAGGAAATTGCGACGATCGCCAAACAGGGATAAACCCTTTAATTTTGAAAATCCCGCCGCGGAGTGTCGTAAATCTTAGGCCCGGTCCTGGCGTATACCTGTCAAGCCATCAAAACCCGCTTCCCGGTGGTTTTATTGGCACATTAAATTGGGTGACCATGCTTTTTCGACTTCAGCTCAAAGCAGTGGCTTATCGTAAAATGCAAGGATAAATTGGAGGGCATTTCTGAAAAAGGAGCCAACAGCCATTTTTTATATTTTGGGAAAATCAGAGTTAAAGTTAAGATTAAGTTGTTATTCGTTTAAAAGAGAATCAAATTATATTTTGATATACTCTGAACAGAGTACTCCTAAATAATTATACCCTTTAAAAAATCTTTTGCCAGCATCTAACTATATTTGATTGAAGGCGCTTGGCACTTATAATGCAAAATTTAGGTTGGCGCTTGGCTCCTTTTCCAGTAATGCTCTCCAATTGTAGTTATGTTACATCAGGCCGTTCAACAGTCCGAAAAACCGTGCGAAAAATCCTATTTGCGTTCCAGGTTGACGTTGTACTGTTATCGGGCAGTCAGTTTTCCGTTCCATCAGACCACTTAAACCGGCTTCCAACTCCTCTGAAACACAAGGATTGAAGACAGGCGCATTAGAAATAATTGCTCTCTCTCTTTTCTTTGTCTGTGTTTATTATATGTTGCACTGGAGAAATTGTATGTAAAACACACACATTTCTAGTTTACATCACCTGAGATAAAAATATACCATAAAATTACATTAAATTTAAATTTGTCTGACAAAATACAAAAAACAGTGAATAACCCAAAAAATTAAAATTTTTCTCAAAATAAATTGAGTTTCACAAGCAATTTTAACACATGATAAAATGCCAGGTAAACCACGTAAATATACAAATATTTTTTAAATTTCCAAAAAAAATTGTGCAGATCTGCAGCATTTGTTGATTTTTTTGCAAGAGCCTCTTAATTTTTATTACTACGGGACTGCGGATCGTGTAGGTATACCACATGGAAAAAAGCTATACTGGCCATAGGGTAGCCTGCTAAGAAAACTAGTTTAGCAGGTGATTGGATAGGAATAGAGACATAAGGGTTTACTCCCGTTGACCTGTGAACTAAAAGTTAAAAGAAGAGGGATAACACCGGATGTGAAATACACCAGATTTGGCGGAAAAACAAACGACTTCGCTTTAACTATATATACCTACCAAAGTATGTACAAGCTACAAAATCTGATTTTCCTAAGTTCTTAGAAGTATCACGCTCTCTATTTCCTAAAAATGAATAAAATTACAAAAACTTGTAAATATTAAGGCTCTCTATAATATGTAGGTAATTTCACAAATATTTTGTAAAAATCCAATTACGAAATACAAAATATAAATATATAAATTTCACATAAAACTTGTGATATTAAAAAATAAAAATATATATTTATTTACAAGTTTCGCCCAAAAATATGTGCTAATGCAAGTTTGTTTTAATTTTTGGTCTATTTAGTTTATTAGGCAGTCTGCAGTGGTTTTTATCTGCATTTTAAAGAACTAAAATTGAAAATATATTATGATAATCCTATGTAATTGTGTAATCCTTTTTGGGTGCAACTTTAATTTTGTGCCCTCGAATTCATACGTTGCCTTCGATGTATCTTTTACGGCGATATTCTTTTAGTCACGTGACTTTGAATTTAACTCTCTCGCATATGATCACATGCCTGAAATAAATCGATCACTACGCCAACAGCATTCGTTTTTTGAACAGTTATTTGTACGTTCCATCTAACCAAAACTGTTTTAAAACAGTCCTCGTATTGCATTGCGCGCGCTTTGGGATTTTTCGGACGGTTTTATGCATATATCCGTAATATTCCAATACTCCCAGCGGCGTAGCGTGCGGGGGGGCGCGGGGGGTTGGTCGCCCCCCCCCCGCCCCGAGGGTAGTAACGCCCCATAGGTGGCCGAAGCGCCCTCAACTTTATTAAGTCGGGCCGGTAATGGCCAATTGAGTGGGTGCCAAAGGAAACTAACACGACATGAAGACCTTTTTTTTTTTTTTGGTTCGTGAGAGGCGCCCTTGTGACTTATCGGCCGCCCCCTCACACATGATGACCTTTTTTTTTTTTTTTTGGTCGCAAGATTCGTTAGAGGCGCCCTTGTGACTTATCGGCCGCCCCCTCACACATGATGACCTTTGTTTTTTTTTTGGTCGCGTTTTGGTCGCAAGATTTGTGAGAGGCGCCTTTTTGACCTTTTTGTTTTTTTTTGCCACAAGATTTTTCATCAGTTTTCAGAGGCGCCCTTTTTAGCTGTCGCCCCCCCCCCCCGCCCTTTCAGGCACGCTACGCCGCTGAATACTCCTTGTTACCTATTTATACAATGGTTGGCGTTTCAAACATTCAGAAATAAAGATACGAAACATGCACAGAGACCAAATTTACATAGATAGAGTTTTTGTCAACTGTACGCCGATGATTTGACGTAACGAATACAAGAATAAAATAATATTCATGCGTAAAAGTATAACCAATCAGGACATTTTATCTTAAGGACCGCAAAAAGGATTGACTTATACCCATTGATATTGCTATTTCATTTGCATTCTGCATCGTAAGGTACCGTAGGTATTGCAGTAATACGTTCTTATGGAAATAATATGCATATATTTTTGAAAGCAACCAATTAGGTCTTTTTTGTTTAAAGACCCCAAGGCCCTCATGTTTTGATCATGAATGGGCAGTTACCGTGGGTATTGGAATATTATGTATATGGTTTTATGACTGTCGATCGGCCTGATGTAACACTGCTATTGTAAGTAGTAGCCTGCAGACTGCATTGTTTAGTTTACACTTGAAGCGGTTAGAGATACTTACTAACCGAAACGTCATGTTTAAATACAGACAATGGAGGTCCGAAATTTACCTTCCTAGCCCGCGTAGCAATGGCTAGACAAGGTATTATTTTCGACGAAAATTTTTTCTTTCAGATAACGCCAAAAATGTTGAATGTATTTTGACCTATCCTGGCAATATCGTGGTGATGTTTGTCTGTGTGTGTGTGTGTGTATTCTTTTTCTCTCCGTAACACGATAGCTCCTGAGCCGCTAAACCGATTTTCACAATATTTTCAGGAAAAATAGTGTTCGACACTCTAACGAGCCGATTAGATTTTGGTCAAAATCCATTGATGATAATGACAGGTTTTTGACAAGTAAAATTTTTTAAAAATGCTAACTTTTTAACGGAGCATCGCATCAATATGTGGTTTTCGGAATATAGTAGACTATATTTGGCTCAATAATTTGAATTATAACCAAAAACTTCGTAGGAGCTTTAGTTTCTGAGATATTGAAGAGTGCGAATAGGCTAGCTAGGAGGGTATCAGATATAAACAGGGTGTTCGGCACATGGACCGTCAAAATTTTTTGGGATATTGTTGGGGTCATTTGCTACCTTTTCAACTTGGGTCCTTAGAGTAACGGCTAAAACGATATGAATTTTTTAATTTTTTTTCTCAAATTACCCAAAATCCCCCCTTTATACCCTCGTAAGCTTTTTATTATTGTCTGAAAAAGCACCATTTTTTTTATAATTCTGTAATCTTATGCTACTTCAACTAATGAATAGATTTGTTAAAATTGATGTACCAAAGGGACATACAAAGTTTTTTATTGAAGAACATTAGGGATTTTGTGAAAGAAAATCAATTTCAAAATTAAAAATTAAAAAAGGTATAGACACTTGAGAACTTTATATTCTTTTAAAAACTTCTCTAGTTGATGACCTTTCTAACGGTATGCTACATATTGATAAAAAAAACAATTCTGCTTTGAAATACGGATATTCTGTGAGACGGGCAATAATCGTTCGGACTTGATAAGAAAAACAATTTGATGTTTATGATCGTTTCTAACAAAATTTATAAATAAATAACACAATACATTATTGTTAAAAGTTTAACTTTTGTTTAAGTAGGCAAACGATCATAAACATCAAATTGTTTTTTCTTACCAATTCCGAACATGTCTCGCCCTTCTGATGGAATATCCGTATTTTAAAGCAGAAATGTTTTTTTTTTATCAATGTGTAGCATAACGTTAGTGTTAGAAAGGTAATCAACTAAAGAAGTTTTTAAAAGAAAATGAAGTTCTCAATTTTCGATACTTTTTTTGATTTTTAATTTTGAAATTGATTTTCTTTCACAAAATCAGTAATGTTCTTCAATAAAAAACCTCGTATGTCCCTTTGGTACATCAATTTTAACAAATTTATTAATTAGTTGAAGTAGCAT
Source organism: Aspidapion aeneum (assembly GCA_963576565.1). Taxonomy (NCBI): domain Eukaryota; kingdom Metazoa; phylum Arthropoda; class Insecta; order Coleoptera; family Brentidae; genus Aspidapion; species Aspidapion aeneum. The sequence goes on from OY755038.1 coordinate 6,035,629, forward strand.
AAGATTATAGAATTACTTTTTTAAAAATGGTGCTTTTCCAGACATTAATAAAAAGCTTACGAGGGTTTAAAGATGGGGTTTTGGATAATTTGAGAAAAAAAAATTAAAAATTCATATCTCTTTAGCCGTGACTATTAGGACCCAAGTTCCAAGGTTGAAAAAGTAGCAAATGACCCCAACAATATCCCAAAAAATTTTGACGGTCCATGTACCGAACACCCTGTATATGAAAATAACATTTAAATTATAAAATTGTCTACATTTATAAAAGAGAACTGTTTGGGGTTAGAAAAACCCCACTGTGCAGTTCTTTTCTTAAAAAATAAGTGTGCAGTTCTGGGGTTAAGATCTTGATGATGATTTTTATGTCTTTTATGATGATGGCTAAAAATTCGAGAAAAGAAGGTCACCTTAGTTGACGGCTCAAAATTGCATCAGTCCGCACATGCATTTCCCCACTACCATTCCGCCGAAAGTCGTAAATTCGTCCGTGTGCCGATCCCGTCGGGTCTGCCCTGCTTGCCGGTCGGTTTCTCGCTGCATTTTCAATGCAACTTACACTTATTCGGTTCGGTCCTGCTTGTCTTGGTTCGCAGCAGTTGATACTATTTCGCGAAACCAAGTTCACGAACTCACTCGCCGACCGGCACGGCAACGTCCTGCTAGACTAACGCCAATCCCGATCTCTCTGTCTGGCTCGCAGGAATTTTCTTCCGTACACGCATCGCGACCGCGTGGCCTGCCGACCGACTCTGTGTGAGAGTGAGTGACCTGTTGCTTACATTATTAGTGAACATACTTTATTTTCCCAAAATTGCGCTTGCTAAATTTAAACTATACTCAAAAAAAAATAAATCAAATGTCCCCCGAGACGTCCCAGGACTACGACTCAAAAATGGACATAAACAACGCTTCAAGCACCTCGGCAAATCCGCGCACTCCGCCAAATTGCGCGCGGTGCCGAAATCACCGGAAAAAAATTGCCCTCAAAGGTCACAAAAGGTACTGCATGTACCGAGCGTGTAAGTGTGAAAAGTGTCGCTTGACAGCTGAAAGACAAAGAGTGATGGCAATGCAAACGGCCTTACGTAGAGCTCAGGCACAAGATGAGGCAATGCTCAGAAGCGGAAGTCTAGACATGACCATTTTACCTGTGAGTCACAACACTCCAAGTCCAGTTCACACACCTTTGGATTGTAATAGTATAGATTGCGATTCTTCGGCTTCATCTCCGCGTTCGATTCCTCCGCCAGCCCCGGCGCTGCCTCCAAGAAAAGTGATCGTTCCTCCTGTGACAACTCCACCTACAAAAGTTACATCTACTTCCACTGGAACAAGCAGTAATGAATTTTACTCCTACGACAAGGGTAAGCTTTTACACCAGTAGTACACTGACCCACTTTTTTAATGTCTCCTTGTTTTTCCTACATTTGTAGAATACAAAGAAACAGTGCTTTGTTTGGCAACACCGAATGGTTTAAAAGAGGCATCGTGCTTTATTAAACGATTTTCTTTAGCAGTTTTTAAAACCTGCTAAAATTCTGGGCTTTCAGATGAGCGTAGTCAATTTTAAAATGACATTAAAAAAGTGGGCGACTGTATCTAGTTAAGACCATTAAATTATTATACTAACCAAAACTATAGTCCACGTAAAACAGAACTAAATTTTAAAGTGTAATAAATGGATCTTTGATGAATCTAATACCTTCCTAGCTCATTAGCACACTCTAAGTAAACTCCACGCTACATCAGCCTTGAAAACAGATTTTGTAAATATCTCAGAAACGGAAACTCCTACGACGTTTTTGCTTATAACACAATTTATGCACATACATTATTTTCCCAAAATTGCGCTCGCTAAATTCAAACGTACTATACTCAAAAAAAATAAATCAAACGTCCCCCGAGACGTCCCAGGACTACGACTCAAAAATGGACATAAACAACGCTTCGAGCACCTCGGCAAATCCGCGCACTCCGCCAAATTGCGCGCGGTGCCGAAATCACCGAAAAAAAATTGCCCTCAAAGGTCACAAAAGGTACTGCATGTACCGAGCGTGTAAGTGTGAAAAGTGTCGCTTGACAGCTGAAAGACAAAGAGTGATGGCAATGCAAACGGCCTTGCGTAGAGCTCAGGCACAAGATGAGGCAATGCTCAGAAGCGGAAGTCTAGACATGACCATTTTACCTCTGAGTCACAACACTCCAAGTCCAGTTCACACACCTTTGGATTGTAATAGTATAGATTGCGATTCTTCGGCTTCATCTCCGCGTTCGATTCCTCCGCCAGCCCCGGCGCTGCCTTCAAGAAAAGTGATCGTTCCTCCTGTGACAACTCCACCTACAAAAGTTACATCTACTTCCACTGGAACAAGCAGTAATGAATTTTACTCCTACGACAAGGGTAAGCTTTTACACCAGTAGTACACTGACCCACTTTTTTAATGTCTCCTTGTTTTTCCTACATTTGTAGAATACAAAGAAACAGTGCTTTGTTTGGCAACACCGAATGGTTTAAAAGAGGCATCGTGCTTTATTAAACGATTTTCTTTAGCAGTTTTTAAAACCTGCTAAAATTCTGGGCTTTCAGATGAGCGTAGTCAATTTTAAAATGACATTAAAAAAGTGGGCGACTGTATCTAGTTAAGACCATTAAATTATTATACTAACCAAAACTATAGTCCACGTAAAACAGAACTAAATTTTAAAGTGTAATAAATGGATCTTTGATGAATCTAATACCTTCCTAGCTCATTAGCACACTCTAAGTAAACTCCACGCTACATCAGCCTTGAAAACAGATTTTGTAAATATCTCAGAAACGGAAATTCCTACGACGTTTTTGCTTATAACACAATTTATGCACATACATTATTTTCCCAAAATTGCGCTCGCTAAATTCAAACGTACTACACTCAACAAAAAATAAATCAAACGTCCCCCGAGACGTCCCAGGACTACGACTCAAAAATGGACATAAACAACGCTTCGAGAACCTCGGCAAATCCGCGCACTCCGCCAAATTGCGCGCGGTGCCGAAATCACCGAAAAAAAATTGCCCTCAAAGGTCACAAAAGGTACTGCATGTACCGAGCGTGCAAGTGTGAAAAGTGCCGCTTGACAGCTGAAAGACAAAGAGTGATGGCAATGCAAACGGCCTTGCGTAGAGCTCAGGCACAAGACGAGGCAATGCTCAGAAGCGGAAGTCTAGACATGACCATTTTACCTCTGAGTCACAACACTCCAAGTCCAGTTCACACACCTTTGGATCGTAATAGTATAGATTGCGATTCTTCGGCTTCATCTCCGCGTTCGATTCCTCCGCCAGCACCGGCGCTGCCTCCGAGAAAAGTGATCGTTCCTCCTGTGACAACTCCACCTACAAAAGTTACATCTACTTCCACTGGAACAAGCAGTAGTGAATTTTACTCCTACGACAAGGGTAAGTTTCGACACCAGTAGTACACTGGCCCACTTTTTTAATGTATTCTTATTTTTCCAACATTTGTAGAATACAAAGAAACAGTGCTTTGTTTGGAAACACCGAATGGTTTAAAAAAAGCATCATACTTTATAAACGATTTTCTTTAGCAGTTTTTAAAACCTGCTAAAATTCTGGGCTTTCAGATGAGTGTAGTCAATTTTAAAATGACATTAAAAAAGTGGGCGACTGTATCTAGTTAAGACCATTAAATTATTATACTAACCAAAACTATAGTCCACGTAAAACAGAACTAAATTTTAAAGTGTAATAAATGGATCTTTGATGAATCTATTACCTTCCTAGCTCATTAGCACACTCTAAGTAAACTCCACGCTACATCAGCCTTGAAAACAGATTTTGTAAATATCTCAGAAACGGAAATTCCTACGACGTTTTTGCTTATAACACAATTTATGCACATACATTATTTTCCCAAAATTGCGCTCGCTAAATTCAAACGTACTACACTCAACAAAAAATAAATCAAACGTCCCCCGAGACGTCCCAGGACTACGACTCAAAAATGGACATAAACAACGCTTCGAGAACCTCGGCAAATCCGCGCACTCCGCCAAATTGCGCGCGGTGCCAAAATCACCGGAAAAAAATTGCCCTCAAAGGTCATAAAAGGTACGACATGTACCGAGCGTGCAAGTGTGAAAACTGTCGCTTGACAGCTGAAAGACAAAGAGTGATGGCAATGCAAACGGCCTTGCGTAGATCAGGCACAAGATGAGGCAATGCTCAGAAGCGGAAGTCTAGACATGACCATTTTACCTCTGAGTCACAACACTCCAAGTCCAGTTCACACACCTTTGGATCGTAATAGTATAGATTGCGATTCTTCGGCTTCATCTCCGCGTTCGATTCCTCCGCCAGCACCGGCGCTGCCTCCAAGAAAAGTGATCGTTCCTCCTGTGACAACTCCACCTACAAAAGTGACATCTACTTCCACTGGAACAAGCAGTAGTGAATTTTACTCCTACGACAAGGGTAAGTTTTTGCACCAGTCGTACACTGACCCACTTTTTTAATGTATTCTTATTTTTCCTACATTTGTAGAATACAAAGAAACAGTGCTTTGTTTGGAAACACCGAATGATTTAAAAAAAGCATCATACTTAAACGATTTTCTTTTGCAGTTTTTAAAACCTGCTAAAATTCTGGGCTTTCAGATGAGTGTAGTCAATTTTAAAATGACATTAAAAAAGTGGGCTACTGTATCTAGTTAAGACTATTAAATTATTATACTAACCAAAACTATAGTCCACGTAAAACAGAACTAAATTTTAAAGTGTAATAAATGGATCTTTGATGAATCTAATACCTTCCTAGCTCATTAGCACACTCTGAGTAAACTCCACGCTACATCAGCCTTAAAAACAGATTTTGTAAATATCTCAGAAACGGAAATTCCTACGACGTTTTTGCTTATAACACAATTTATGCACATACATTATTTTCCCAAAATTGCGCTCGCTAAATTCAAACGTACTATACTCAAAAAAAAATAAATCAAACGTCCCCCGAGACGTCCCAGGACTACGACTCAAAAAATGGACATAAACAACGCTTCGGTCAATCAAAACAGCAATGTTTTTACGTTATTTTCAAATGAATTCTAAGTAGATTTTTATCAACGTCAAAATCACATTAGGTTTGCGGCTTTTCTACACGAATTTTAAAACGCGATTTGCATGGCTTTTCTACCAAATATTTTATTGGCGACATTTTTCACTTCGACGAAATCTACCCGGGAGTGCTTTTTGGGTAAAATACACTCACAGGCAAAATATAGTAAAATATTGTTAAAATGCAATAAAATAAGACCAAAAAGACGCGTGGCAGGTAGATCTAGACTAAGTTTAAAATTTGGTTAAAATACATACACAGTTATAACATTGAAAATATTGTCAAAATGCAATAAAATACGACTAAAAAAATGCATGGAAGGTAGCAAAATTTAAAATAAGAGCAATTTATGACATGTACTCGTTCAGTCTATAGTATCTCTTTGCAGCCAAAATTTTTTTTGTTTGACGCCAAACAATGTTTTGTATGTGTCTAATTTCTAAAGGTTAAATATTTTTTTTTCCTTTATAAACAAAATAATTTTTCACAAGAGCATAGTTGGGTGTGTGTGTGTGTGTATTATTTCTGTCCGTAACACGATAGCTCCTAAAGCTCCTAAAATAGTGTTCGACACTCTAGCGAGGTGATTACATTTTGGTCAAAACCCATTAACGCTAATGACAGGTTTTTAATAATTAAATAATTTGGAAAATGGTAACTTTTTAACAGACCATCGCGTCAGTGTGCGGTTCAGAATATAGTAGACTACATTTTGCTCAATAATTTGTGTTATAAACCAAAAACTTCGTAAGATGTTTAGTTTCTGAGATATTTACAAAAAACTGTTTTCAAGGCTGATATATCATGACTTGACTTGAAATGTGCTAATCCAGAAAGGTATCAGATCCGTCATGGATTCTTTTATTTAAATACTAAGCAGACTGTCTCCAAAATAAACATGGAACATAATCCCATTTGCTATAAAAAATGGCTTACAAGATATACGCCGTTTAACTTTGCAAATGTATCTGATTGCCCTTTTTTGCAGCTTAAATACAGATTCAAATAATTCCTGGGAACAGGATCCCCGAAAGAAGTACCATAGCGCAAAAGCGACTCAACAAGTAAATAATATAATAATAGAGAATTATTGAAATAAAGCCAGGCTATAATAGTGCCAGGCACTATTTTACTGGTTTATTGACGGTAGAAAAATCTATTGAAAAATGCATAGAGAAACTTCAGGATGCAGTCACCCAAATTCACAGTTGGACCACAAAGTGGCGAATAAAATTAAATGAAACCAAATCAATTCATGTTGATTTTACAAACAAAAATATAAATCACATACAAATAACAATTAACAACATTCCAGTACCATATTCGAATCAGGCAAAATATCTAGGTATGAGACTTGATACCAAATTGCGCTGGAAAGCACATGTTAAGAAAAAAAAAGAAGAACTTGAGATAAGGTATAGAAAAATGAACTGGCTAATTGGAAGGAAGTCCAATTTAACAATTCATAATAAGTTACTGCTTTATAGACAAATACTGAAACCAGTATGGACATATGGTATTCAACTATGGGGTTGTGCTAAAGAGAGTAACATTCTAGTTGTACAGAGATTTCAAAATAAAGTATTAAGAAACATTGTGAATGCACCTTGGTACGTTCGAAATAGTGACCTTCATCGAGATCTAAAAATCGAAACTGTAGCAGAGACTATAAAAAAGTACGCAAAAAGCCATTAAGATAGACTCCATCGGCATGTGAATGTGGAAGCAATTCAGCTTCTAGACAATACTATGCTAGTTCGACGACTAAAAAGAGTGAAGCCGTTTGAGCTAGTAAACTAAGTGAATTACACATAAAACAAAATAATGCTATAAACACAACACAATTGTGAGTTACAGCTAAACAAAGCGGGGAGAACTGTTGAGTGAACCCTAAGTTTAAATCTGACTTTTCTAGTAAATTAAGTTAAAACAAAATTGCTAATTAGTCTTACTGACTAGATTGTAATAAAAAAAAAACACAGTGTGTTTGACAAATAAAAAAAAACTATTTTGACACTTTCACATTGAAAACTGACAGTTTATTCTTCAAAATTGACATACCATAGTCTGATTTAAAACTATCGTCGTCTATTTTCCACTTATACAGGAAGGCACTATTTATTCCGGTTCATATAGTAAACAAAGGCCGTATGTTGAAAGCTAACAGCTGATATTGCAATGTGAAGGTGTCAAAATAGTGCCTGGCACTATTATAGCCTGGCTTTATTTTATTAACGCTCTAATAGAGAATTATTGAAATACAGCCAGGCTATAATTGTGCCAGGCACTATTTTGACACATTCACATTGAAACCTGACAGCTGATCCTTCAAAATTGACATACTAAAGTCGAATTTAAAACTTTCGTCGCTTATTTTAAATTAATAAAAAAAGGCACTATTTATTCCGGTTCATATAGTAAACAAAGGCCGTGTGTTGAAAGATCACAGCTGATATTACAATGTGAAGGTGTCAAAATTGTGCCTGGCACTAATATACCCTGGCTTTATTTACATAATTCTCTATTATGTTATTTGCAATGCCAAATCCAAGAGTGTCCCTAATGACTCTGACCGCGTAACAACCTGATGCTACTTTTTTTCTAAGCTGCTCAACATGACCTCGAAAGTTTAAAGAGCTGTCAATTATAATTCCCAAAAATTTATTTTCACTAGGATTAAATAAAATTTTGCCTTCTAACTCTATATTGCCAACGTTATATTTAAAATTTAAAATATGAGTTTTTGTGGCAGATTAAAAGAGAGGCGGTTGGCATGACACCATCGTTTAATCAAACTAATATCCCTCTGAACATCTACGGCAAGTTTATTAATATCTAGACCATGCCATAGGACAGTGTGTCATCACAAAAAGCCGTTATTTTACTAGATATCAGGAGATCATTAACAAAAATTAAATATAATAAGGGTCTTAAAATGGATCCCTGAGGGACACCAGTAAAAACAGGTTATTCACTTGATGTAACCTGCTTATATAAGACCGATTGAGATCGTTCACTTAAATAGGATCTAAACCATTCCAATGAGATCCCCCTTACACCATAAATATCTAGCTTGCTCAGCAATATTCCATGATCTACGCAGTCAAAAGCCTTGGATATATCACAGAACACTGCTGTAAAGAATCGAGATAAAAGTAAAGCCAAGTTCTCCAATACAAATTTTAAAATGAAAGTTTACTTACAAGTTTGGAAATGTTTTTTAAACTTTCTTATTACAGCCAAACTTCTTTATGTTTATTTTAGCATTGTGTCTAAGAGTCATTTGCAGCTGTAATAGCCAAGTTTGGAAAAACATTTCCAAACTAGTAAGAAATTTTCATTTTAAAATTTGTATTGGAGAACTTGGCTTTACTTTTATCTCATTTACGTAATACCATTTTCGCGTACTTGGCTTTTTTTTACATGAAGTGTTTAGTTATGATTTTACTCCTTTTTTAAGATTTGTATAATATTTAAGTTTTAAAGTAGTAATGCGCGGAATATTGTTCAAAACTTTTGCACGGTCTTATTTAGAATGTTTAGGTTTTTTATTTCTTTCCCATGGTTTTATCATAGTTCCTATCAGCCTTCCAAAGCTCAACACTCTTACCTTTAAAGGGGAGGGAAGTAAATTAAAATTTCGGGGTTTTTACATTTTTTTCTATACATTTATCATAGTTCCTATCGGCCTTTCAAAGTTTAGCTCTCTAGCGCTTCGGGAAGTGGGCAATGTTACTTTTACATAACTTTATATTTATATGGGGGGGTTTTTTAATTTTTTCATTTAGTTTTATCATAGTTGCTATCAGTCTGCCAAAACTCAGCTCCCTAGTGGGCATTAGCACACTCCAAGTAAATTCCATGCTATATCAGCCTTGAAAACAGTTTTAGTAAATATCTCAGAAACAGAACCTCCTATGGACGTTTTTGCTTTATTTTAAAAAAAATGTGTTGCTCTAGGTATTCCGGAAACCGAATATTGATGCGATATGCTCCGTTCAAAAGTTAGCATTCTTTTAATTTCTAAACTGTCAAAAAACTGTCGTTAATATTAATCGATGTTGACCAAAATCCAATCAGTTCTTTACATTATTGTACACAATTTTACCTGAAAATTTCATGAAAATCAGTTAAGCGGTTTAGGAGCTATCGTAGACCGGATATATATATATATATATATATATATATATATATATATATATATATATATAATATATATATATATATATAATAGATAAATATACACAAACGGATAGGTCAAAATATACCTAAGTAACATATTTTCGGCGTTATCCGAAAATAGTTTTTTGTCAAAAAAAATAATTTCTTTATGCATTGCTGTGCGGGCTCGAAAGACAAAAAGATATAGAAGTATATTATACAATTATATTTAACTTCCAAGTAAGAGCGAAATTTGTTTTTCCACTTAATATAATTTTCAAGCCTTTAGCAATAAGGCCTTTGTACCTGCTCTTAAGTCTATGGAAGTTCTGCTATAAGAGTTTAATCTACAAGGATTTTCCGTACACTTTTACCAATAGATATTAAAAGATAAGTCATACGTTTTATATCTTAATCTTCTTTAAAAAATTTGCTTGCCAAAATGTCAAATTTTAATAGGAGGGATCATTTTTTAAACGAAATTTTTAGATTTTTGTTTCCTTCTTATTTGAAAAAATATTTACAGCATTTTCAGATAATTATAACGCATTAATAACATAAATAATGAATTTATGAGAGCATACATATTGTCAAGAAAGGAATATATTACAATTTTTGCCTACCTTTTATTAAAAAAAAAGTACATAAATATCACTTTAACTCTATAATATGTCAAAACGAACAGATAGTAAATCATAAAAATTTATGAAACCAACCTTTTTTGCTCGAGAATCTCTCGACGAGAGGGTCTTTCTTTCTCGTCTCGTCTCGAGCTTTCATTCGAGAGAAAATATTTCTCTTGTCTCGTCGACGAGACGAGAGGCGAGAATCTCTCGTCTCGGAGGCAACACTAATTTTAATCTTAAAAACTCTGATTAATTATCTGCCAAGTGCAGTTTGTCCCATTAAGATCTGTTGTATTTTTCAAAAGGTATAATGAAAAAAAAATATCCGGTTTTTTTGCCCACCCGGCATTAGCGTATCAAGTTAATTGTACCAACAGTTATTTTCCTGTATTTTGTGGATTCCAAAAGCGGGTGTAAAATATTTATTTTACGCTCTGGAGGTAAACTTTTACATCCGAAAATATGAAAGTGACGAATTTTAAACGAGAAATTACAAATTCGCACTAAATAATTTTCCAAAGCAAGCAAAAACACAATTCACATTTTTAAACATAATTAATAATAATAAAAATATGAAAATTATATTTAAATTTAATAGGAAGGTCGAAAAGGGCCTTTGTCGGTCCAGTCTTCGCTTAAATAGCTAACCTAAGCTAACTTAATCGCAAAAAAATAAATTTTAATATTTTTTATTTTTTTTTATAATTATTTTTAAGACAGTTTCCCAAATATTTTTATTTTTATTATTAGGTAATATTGACTAAGATACTATGTATGTAGGTATATACTGGTTTAATTTCCTATAAATTAAGCATACTGTGATTTTTATTTTATTATGTTTTAATTTACATATATTTTAAATTGTCATGATATAAATTTGTTTGAAATAGATTTTAGTAAGGTAGTATAGACTATTCTATTTGACTAACTGAGTTAGCTTTGAAAGGCTAAAATTGAACTATTTTACATTTTAGGTGTATATATTTATGACGATACCATTTAATGTAGGTAAATGTATGAATTTTTTGGTAATAATAAACTATCTATCTATCTAACCGGGTCAGATGAAGGAAAGAGCCAATTAAAACCCACACGGTAAAAAAAATTGTCTTAGATCAAACCAAGTTGCTTTGAAGTAGAATAAATTTTACTTTCCTATTAACCAAGAGAATATTTTCTTGATGTGGCACCAAAAATGTTTTGCCTCTTTATTTTAATGTGAAACAAAAACTGTTTTATTCTAAATTGGCACCGTTTTCTCTGGAAGCATAATATTACTTATATGAAGACAATTTGCTTTGTTACAAAATGGAGTATTACTAAAAAATTTCTTGCTCAGATTTAGAAGTCATTGGAGCTACAAACGCCTATTTTGACGAGTTGGATAAATCAGACTTCAGTGATGTCATCAAATCTGTTGAACATCATTGGTCTAAATGTATTACTAAGGTATGGAGACTATGTAAAAAAATTAATTAATATTTAGTCACTATAGTGTTGCGTTCTATGTTAAGGCCTAAAACTTATCATCCCATCCTCGTAACTTTCTAATAAAAAATAATGTTTTTTTTTTCAAAAATGTAAGACAAATTGCTTTGCTTGTAAAATTAATTTTTCTCTCTGTGGGTCATGATTTTTTTCTTTTTCCCTGCTTCGGTTGACCCACCAAATGTCCTTCGGAAAAATTGATCAGGAAGTTTTTATGGATGACGAGTTTTCTTTACGCTTTAAAAGCATTAAACAGAAAAAAAAAGACGCAAGACTCCGGCTTTTTTGCTAGACTCATTTGTTTAATCCTCCTTGACTGACATTGCAACTAAGAGCTGGGTTGAGAACTTAAGGAGCCCTGGGCTAACCCGAGTGGTGGCTCGATCTCCGATTTTTGTACACTGGTATTTCCCAGTATTTTCTCAAATTTCAACGGTATTTCCTAGTATTTCTCAAGCAATGGTATTTCCTCCCCTAGTATTTTTAATGGTATTTCCTAGTATATTTCCCAGTACTTCCCAAGTATTTCCTGGTATTTCCCCTAACCTGTACAACAAAAGGAAATACCGAGCCACTCCTCGGGCTAACCACTATTTGGATTTTGGAAGAAGATTTTAAAATCTCCTATTTGTTGTTTTAAACTCGTAGACAATAATTGAGTAGGAATAAAATTTCGGAATTTTATTGTCTTTATTTATTTTAAACGCAACGTCTCGGTTAGTAAATATCTCTAACCATTTTCAAGTGTAAACTAAACAGTTCAGTCTATAGGCTAGTACTTATACTACTTGGTGTGCAGTCAGGTGTGACGGCCCGCCCCCTTTTTTAATACTACGACGCTTGTTTTCTTTAAGGAGTGGTTTCCACATGTTTGGTATGTCCGTGCTTGGTTGACTGAAAACTTCTTTCTTCTGAATTATAAACGAAGCTTCAATAAACTTTCGTTTTCACCAATGCGACTCCTTATGCAAAACTTTAGCTTTAGATCATTGAATCCTGTGACCATTTGATCAGCGGCGTAGCGTGCCCGAAAGGGCGGGGGGGGGGGGGGGGGGGCGACAGCTAAAAACGGCGCCTCTGAAAACTGATGAAAAATCTTGTGGCAAAAAAAAACAAAAAGGTCAAAAAGGCGCCTCTCACAAATCTTGCGACCAAAAAAAAAAACACAAAAGGTCATCAAGTGTGAGGGGGCGGCCGATAAGTCACAAGGGCGCCTCTCACGAATCTTGCGACCAAAAAAAAAAGGTCTTCATGTTGTTAGTTTCCTTTGGCACCCACTCAATTGGCCGTTACCGGCCCGACTTAATAAAGCTGAGGGCGCTTCGGCCATCTATGGGGCGCCACTACCCTCGGGGCGGGGGGCGCGACGAACCCCCCGCGCCCCCCCCCCCCCCACGCTACGCCGCTGCATTTGATTATGCATGATCCGCTAAACCGGATTTTTCAATATGCCCTAATTGAGTATTTTTTCGATGTTCATCTCCTCTAACCTGAAGAGGGCGTTTCGTTTTACCTACATATGATTTACCACACTCACACGGGATTTTGTGGATACATTCCTTATTATTTGAGGAATAACGTAATAACTTTACATCATAATCAGCAAAAAAAATTCAAAACACAGTGAATAACCGAAAAAATTGAAATTTTTGTCAAAATAAATTTAATTTTACAACCAATTTTAACACGTGACCAAATGCCGGGAAACTACGTAAATATACAAATATTTTTTAAATTTCCAAAAAAAATTGTGCAACATCTGCAGCATATGTTAATTTTTTTGCAAGAGCCTCTTAATTTTTATTACTAGGGGACTGCGGAATGTTGTAGGTATACCACATGGAAAAAAGCTATACTGACCATAGGGTAGCTTGCTTAGGTCATTAAATATATACTCTAGACCTACCAAAGTACAAGCTACAAAATGTGATATTCCTAACTTCTTAGAAGTACCATGATCTCTATTTCCCGAAAATAAATAGAATCACAAAAACTTTGTGAATATTAAGGCTTTATATAATATGTAGGTAATTTCACAATTATTTTGGAAAACTCAAATTACAAAAAACAAATAAATAAATATATAGATTTCACATAAAACTTGTGATATTAGAAAAAATAAATATTTTTTTAGAAGTTTCGCCCAAAACTATGTGCTAATGCAAGTTTTTCTTTAATTTTTGGTATTTTTAGTTAATTATGCAGTTTGTAGTAGTTTATAGTTTGTGAATATCAATTAAATTAATGTTATTTCATCTGCATTTTAAAGAACTAAAATTATAAATGTATTATGATAATCCTATATAATTGTGTAAACCTTTCTGTGTGCAACTATAATTTCGTGCTCGCGAATTCATACGTTGCCTTCGATCTGTCTTTACGCGAGACGAAGAAACTCACCCTTTCTTTTAGTCACGTGACTTTGAATTTAACTCTCTCGCATATGATCACATGCCTGAAGTAAATGGATCACTGATTCGAACAGCATTCGTTTTTTGGACAGTTTTTTGGTCGTTCCATCTAGCCAAAACCGTTTTAAAACAGTCCTCATTACTGCATTGCACGCGCTTTGGGATTTTTCGGACCGTTTTATGACTGTCGAACGTCCTGATAGAACCCTGCTATAGATAGGGCCCTGTTGTAACTTTTATAAATTATGCTTTTTCATTGCCACCATCAGATCTGATTGCAGCTTCAGGTCAATCAAAAATAGTAATTTATTCACCCAACACGCCATAAAAAAATTGCTGGGCACTTGATGCATTCAATGCAATAATTTTACTGTTACCACAGTGGCCTGCTACTTTAAAGCCCACAGTATAATTAGTTAATTTTAACCAGTAAATCCACTTTCGCATCTAAGCCTCAGCTCTTATAATCAGTTATTTTATACAGTATACAAAAATTTCAACGTTTTAGCAAAATAAATGGATTCATGACGGATCTGACACCTTCCTAGCTTACCTATCCAAGTAACATTTCTTTATTTATAGCAGAAGCTAAAAGGTTGCCAGCGCCTTTCCTTAAAACCATTAGTGTCAATGTTTGGTCGCTAGCACGTTCCTATTACGCTTATATACCCCTTAGACCTCCTAAATGGGACTCCCCAATTGGTGGTGGCAACCTATGTATTAAACTCACTATAAAACCATAAGAAATAAACTCCAACTTCGCCCTCTAGCGGTTCCACCAGTATAGAACCTTTTAGACCCTAAAGCTATTATGCCAGGTTCTAAAAGCAACTCAGAAACGTCCTCTATCCTATTATAAAACTAGATTTGGTAATTTGGTATCCTAGCGATTCTGTTGAATACCATAATACCTTTAGAGTAAAGAAGTTTTCCTATAAAAGCTATGGCGATATTTTAGATTCACAATGGCTATACAATGGCTACACAAAATTGCCAAACATGTCAGAGTCCCAAAATTATTTTATCACATAAAAATATACCGAGTTTGTCGTTTTGTTGATAATCAAATTGCCTGTCAGATTTATTTTTCTGATAAAATCGTATCTGAAAAGCTCTCAAAACAAGCCCGCCAGCTCAAGAATGCTTTTTAATAGTTTTTTGATAACAAAATAACAAATATTTAAAATTAAAAAAAAATCATTTACACTATTCACCATTAAAAAAGGCTGTTTGGTTTACATAAATCAAAATTAAAGTAAAATATTGTTAAAAAACACTGCTAAAACGACTAGATAAATAGTTTCTCTTTACAATATTTTTTAAATAAATTTATATACGCCATTTTGGTTTTATAGTGGTCACTTGGTTTTATTTGTTACTGTATCGCAACAAGGATTTTTGAGTGCCCTTATGAAACCAACAAAAAAGAACAATGTAAAGGTAGTCAACATAACCTCACTTAAATGTTTTGTATTTGTTTTTAAAGTGTTTAAAAGCGTATAATTCAACACTTAAATGTTTTTTATCGTGCAATTTCGACACAATCGAGAGGGCCAGTGCAATGATATTCGTTGTGCCTGCAGGTTGGAGGGCAGGGCAACCTCTTATATTGGCCGTCTAAACAGGCCTTATCTAGGCCTGGGTGTCCTACCCAGGAGGACGGAAACCCAACAATTATTAATTATTGGGCTTTAAATAATCAATTTTGCAATAGGTAGGTACCAATCTGTACTTAGGTATATCTATTATTTTTACAAGAAATACCTAAAAAATAAAACACTAAAGTATTTACTTACTTCTGTTAGAACCCTTAAGGAAACAAGGTTTTATATGGCCGCCTATTTAAATAATATTTAATATACAGCTATGGGTAACTATAAATACAAAAGAATTATGCCTAAAAGTAATGGCAAAAACCAAAAGTCTAAAGCTTATATTTACCACTCTTAAAAACCTTCATATTTACTTTTAAACTACTGGTAACTATAAAAACAAAAGGATATAAGATAACCTTTTACCTCTATTATAAAACACTTTTGTGATGACCTAAAGTAATAAAAAAAACTAAATGACCAAAGTTTATATTTATTTCTTTTTAAAAGTTTATGTAAAATGGTTTTATAAGACCATCTTTATAAATCAGAAATCAATAAAACCAAAAGTATCTGAAAGGAACAGAAGGAATATCAGTTTTATTATTCTTATGTAGCCTAATTGATCCTAAAACCCATAACAGCACCCTCTAAATATCCTAGGAACCAAATTAATAAAACCTTGAGTGGTAATAATGTTACTTGGGTATTATCACAATTCAAGTGAAGCCATGACAATACTAGCCTTGAAAACAGTTTTTTGTAAATATCTCAGAAACTAAAACTCCTACAAAGTTTTTGGTTATAAGACGAACTATTGAGCAAACTTTAGTCTACTATATTCCGAAAACAGTGTATTGATACGATGCTTCGTTAAAGTTTCTAATTGTCAAAAAACTGTCATTAGCATTGAGGGATTTTGACTAAAATCTAATCAGCTCGTAAGATTGTCGAACACTATTTTACCTGAAAATTTTGTGAAAATCGGTTTAGCCGTTTAGGAGCTATCGTTTTACGGACAGAAATAATACACACACACACACACACACACACACACACACACACACACACACACACACACACACACACACACACACACACACACACACACACACACACACACACACACACACACACAGACAGACATCACGACGATATTGCTAGTATAGGTCAAAATACAGTCGAACCTCTATAACTCGAACCTGAAGGGACAACCAAAACAGTTCGAGTTATGGAGAGTTCGAGTTATAGAAACTCGAGTTACACAGGTTAAAATACATGTAAAAAGTGCAGGGACCTCTTAAAAGGTTCGAGTTATAGAGGGGTTCGAGTTATAGGGGTTCGAGTTAGAGAGGTTCGACTGTACATCCAAATAACACATTGTTATCGTTATCTCAAAAAAAAAATTTTTCCTTAAAAATAATGCCTTCTCTAGCCATTGCTACGCGGGCTAGGAAGGTAAAAACCAAAATATTTACTGGCCATCACCACGTGATTAGGCCTTTGACTTTAACCTTGAACAGGACCGGGCTAAATGTGCGCAAGCCGGGCCCCTGCCCGGGGCGGCTACCTTAGGATGTGGCAAATATCGTCCCTATCATGACATACCGACGTAACTCTCTATTTGTAAATTGTAGAGGAGAGACAAAAACTAAATGAACCAAAGTTTATCAGGCCATAGGGTTGCTATTAAAAACCAAACCATTAATAATGACTTCTGGAAGATCTATAAGAAATATAGATACGCCACTTTGTCATATTAAAAGTCGACCAAAATAATTTATCTGACGACGTAACTCAATTTTTGAATTTTTGGCCAGTATGTCATGAAGGGGACGTTATGCTTTATAATGTACTATTTAATATATTAGCTCACACATATACTATACTATAGTAGTGTGAGCTATGGTGATCCTAATTTTTTCGAGAAAAAAAAAGTTGCTCCGATTTCAAAAATTTTTATATATCTTTGCGTTTCAGATGATTTTGAAACTTTTTTGTTGTGGTGTCTGTCTGTCTGTCTGTCTGTCTGTCTGTCTGTATGTCTGTCTGTCTGTCTGTCTGTATGTCTGTCTGTAACGACCAACGCGCATAACTCAAAAACCGCTTGCCCGATTTCAATGAAATTTGGTACCTAGCCTGGGTCTTGGGTCGAGATGGTCCCATTTAAAAATGAACAAAATCCACCGAACACAAGCCAAGTAAAAGGGTGGGGGTAGATTTCAAAAATTAGAGTTTATGTGAAAATATGGCGTGTGTGATATTAAACGAAAGGTAATTGAGTGTGGAGTTAAACAAAATAAATTTTAGTTAAAAAAAAGGGTGGGGGTAGATTTCAAAAATTAGAGTTTACATGAAAATATGGCATGTGTGATATCAAACGAAAGGTAATTGAGTCTGGAGTTGAAGAAAATCAAAATCAAGTCTGGAGTTGAAGAAAATACATTTTAATTTTTGTTTTTTTTAAGGGGGGGGAAGTTTCAAAAATTTGAGTTTAAGTCAAAACATGGCTTGTGTGGTATCAAACGAGAGGTAATTTAGTCTGGAGTTGAATACCATATATTACAGTTTTTAGTTATATTTGCTCACAGGTACATTATAACTGTAGTACCTAGTGTGAGCTTAGGGGCCCATATATTGGCAGAGTATTTTTATATGTTTTAGAAATTTTAAATAAATGCAGACAAAAGAAACTAATCTAGAAAAGGTATTTTGCCGATAATATTATCTTCCCTCAAATCAAGTTGACATGACTCAACAATATTTTATTTTTCTTGATATCTAGTTTTAAAAATAAACTCGTATTTTAAAACAAAAAATAAAATTGTTTTTCAAATAAAATGTTGGCTTTTTTACCTTCCTAGCCCGCGCAGCAATGGCTAGAGAAGGTATTGTTTTCTACGATTTTTTTTTTGAGATAACCAGGCTGGTGACGTTATAAATTGGGGGGGGGGGGAAGAAATTTATATTGCATGGAAAAGGAGATAGAAAAACTTACCTAGACAATTTTATTTTAGCATTTTACAAAAAAGCAGCTACTTGGTATAGTTTTTACTTTATATATTTATAGATAAAGTCTATTCCCTTCTTTTACATGCGCAAAGGGCTTGGATTAGCACCAGTTTCAGACTCATCATGGCCCCGTAGAGCAACCCCAAAAATCCCACAGAATTTTAAACAGTCTATTAAGCTACGAAGTATATGTCTATTTTTTGCCACATTTTCATTATGTTCGGTAATGTTTTGCCAATAGACACTATTCAATTGGCACCTAATATCAGTCTTGCCTAGCATAGAAAATTCTATGTAATTATTTAAATAAGTAGCATTTACTTTGTTTTTAACTTTTCACTAAAGTGCTTGATATCACACATTCCATTTGCCACCCACGCAGAATCACTTCGCAAATTGTTCATAAGACAAATAAAGCAAAAAAATACTCTGCCAATATATGGGCCCCTAAGCTCACACTAGGTACTATAGTTATAGTGTACGTGTGAGCTAATATAACTAAAAACTGAAATATATTTTATTTAACTCCAGACTAAATTACCTTTTGTTTGATACCACACAAGCCATGTTTTGACTTAAACTCAAATTTTTGAAATCTACCCCCACCCTTAAAAAAAACAAAAAACTAAAATGTATTTTGTTAAACTCCGGACTCAATTACCTTTCGTTTGATATCACACACGCCATATTTTCACTTAAACTCTAATTTTTAAAATATACCCCCACCCTTTTTCCATTCTGCAGACTCAATTACCTTTCGTTTGATATCACACACGCCATATTTTCACATAAACTCTAATTTTTGAAATCTACCCCCACCCTTTTATTTGGTTTCTGTTCGGTGGATTTTGTTCATTTTTAAATGGGACCATCTCGACCCAAGACCCAGCCTAGGTACCAAATTTCATTAAAATCGGCCAAGCGGTTTTTGCGTTATGCGCGTTGTTCGTTACAGACATACAGACAGACAGACAGACAGACATACAGACAGACCGACAGACAGACAGACGGCGCAACAAAAAAGTTTCAAAATCATCTGAAACGCAAGGATATATAAAAAATTTTGAAATCGGAGCAACTTTTTTTTTCTCGAAAAAATTAGGATCACCATAGCTCACACTACTATAGTATAGTATATGTGTGAGCTAAAAGCATTTCGTTTTTCACAACTGCACAACCAGTTTTCAGTATCGTATAATTTTTATTACTTGCTCTAAAAATTGGTTAATTTTAAGGATTTTTAGGCCCGGGCTATGTGGCCCTAAAGATTTTATATGTAATAGAAGTTCATATGTGAACGTATTTAAATTTGCATAGTTAATTATGTAATCGACGGTATTTATTTCCATTTTATAAACAAACGATAACAAAACAATGACATAGCCCAAATCAAAATAAACATATGTCTTCACTAAGGATAGAACCAGCATCGTGTAGAAGGGCAACGGACGTTTCCGCACAATGATGATGGCCGACTTCAACAAAACACACATTCCTCCGCTGAAAAACGGGTGAAATTGAAACCTTGCCCCGCTGGAGGCTTGTAATTATTTAAGCTAAAAAAGTTCACCAAATTAATCGCTTGATGTTAACCACAGATAATAAAAAGAACTAGACCAATCATGTCGTAAGGCAAGATTTTTTTTTTTTTAATAAATCAATTAAAAATACTGTATGTTGTCTAGTTTTGCGTTTGGTAATATTTTCATAGGTTCCTGGCAGCACTGCGTTCAGTGACTGACGGCTAACCAAAGCCATGTAATTTTTGAGCACTTTTAACACCGGTCGGCATGAAAATCGGCCCTGACACCATTCTTGCCGATTCTTATGTAAAATGACCTCCTGAATCCAAATATGAACTCCGTTTTTCCCCATCACCCCCCATTTTTGGGGGAGACCCCCCTACCTATTTTTACTGCTTTTCGATAGTTTGGTGGGACGAAAAGGATTTTTTTTGGCCTTAACATCATTATTTCGGAGAGACTGGAGAGTTTAGTGTTTTTCAACATTAATATTTATAGTAAGGGGTAAGCCATTTGTTTTGGGGGGGGGGTGTTTTGCATAAATGGACATTGTCGATTTTACCGTTTTATATGAATAGAATAGAATAGAATATTTATTAATCTTTTCGGCTACAAAATTGTAGATAAGACAAGTCAAATGCATTTTCTAATTATTTTTTTCATTTTTCATTTTTCATTTTTCATTTTTCATTTTTCATTTTTCATTTTTCATTTTTCATTTTTCATTTTTCATTTTTCATTTTTCATTTTTCATTTTTCATTTTTCATTTTTCATTTTTCATTTTTCATTTTTCATTTTTCATTTTTCATTTTTCATTTTTCATTTTTCATTTTTCATTTTTCATTTTTCATTTTTCATTTTTCATTTTTCATTTTTCATTTTTCATTTTTCATTTTTCATTTTTCATTTTTCATTTTTCATTTTTCATTTTTCATTTTTCATTTTTCATTTTTCATTTTTCATTTTTCATTTTTCATTTTTCATTTTTCATTTTTCATTTTTCATTTTTCATTTTTCATTTTTCATTTTTCATTTTTCATTTTTCATTTTTCATTTTTCATTTTTCATTTTTCATTTTTCATTTTTCATTTTTCATTTTTCATTTTTCATTTTTCATTTTTCATTTTTCATTTTTCATTTTTCATTTTTCATTTTTCATTTTTCATTTTTCATTTTTCATTTTTCATTTTTCATTTTTCATTTTTCATTTTTCATTTTTCATTTTTCATTTTTCATTTTTCATTTTTCATTTTTCATTTTTCATTTTTCATTTTTCATTTTTCATTTTTCATTTTTCATTTTTCATTTTTCATTTTTCATTTTTCATTTTTCATTTTTCATTTTTGTTTGAATGAAAAAAGCTTAACGGTAAAGGTAATAAACGTTATAGCAAAGTATAAAGCAACATATTAGTTTATAAAAGTATATATATATATACAGAAACCACTGGCGTATACAAAAAATCGCCTTGAAGGGGCTTGGAAATTTTTTCCACTTTTATTTATTAACAAAGTAGGAAAATAAATAGTTTAGTGATAGTGATAGCTATAAATATGTGGAATATCTGTAAAAAATCTAAGGCTTGGGGGGATGCCTGGGTGCGCCCATGTATTTATTATTGTTTGAAAATAAAATAACTCTCTTTTTACTTAAAAATTTAAATTTATGTCGATAATATAATATTATTATCGAAAAATGATAAAAGTAGGTAAAAGAGCTGCTGGGTGGTAGAAGAAAACGCAAGCTATATTTGGATTCAGGGCCTCGTCTTACATAAGAATCAGCGGAAATAATGCCAGGGCTGGAGATTTTTTTTTGCAGACCAGTGTAATTAGACGTTTAATAAAATCGCAATGATAGATTCGAACACCCGAATAAGCACGGATATGAATATAAAATAAAAAAAAAATAAGAAAATGAATTGAGTATTTTACTGATGACCCACATTATCATTCTTAACCGTTATTGCATTGCATCTCTGACATGCAGAAAATTGGCTTGTACAATCACAAAGTATGTACAATTACTCAAACGAATTAAGGTCGATTAAAGCAAGTATACCTAAAATAAAAATTAACAAAAAAAATATTGATAAAAAAGTTACAAAGTATTTCAAACCAATTAAAGTAAAGCATGCATTTCTTGCTCATAGCTGACTTTGAAAACAATGCCAAATTTAAATTTGCACATGCGAATTTTCAAGTGCGCATAGGTGTGTTTTGTCACGTAGAAAGAAGACAGCTGCTATGTGGGTGGAGGCCATATTAACATTTTGCGGTGTTTTGCGTTTGTCGTGCAAAATTATGTTTTTGTTTGGGAAAAATGGGAAATAATGCATGTAAAATATGTGCGGTTTGTGGAAAAATGTCCGAAAGAAGTAAGGTAGTGCCATTTCATAGGTAACTACGTGTATTTTTCTTTATAATTTGTTAAAAAAGTTAAGAGTGGTTTATAGATGACATTAAACACTCTTCATTGTGTCCACAGTAAATCTATACAATTAGTTTAATATATATTATATATTATATATAATATAAATTTTCACCCAATCACTAATTTTTAGAGAAACATAAAAGACATAATCTTAAACATTTGACAATTGTCAAATAATGAGGTGATGTAACGGAGTATGTTCCAAAACCACCAATACTGACGCATGCGCAGTAACCGAAATCCTGTCTACCCGAAAAAGGAACAGCGGCGTAGCGTGCCTGAAGGGGCGGGGGGTCGCAAGCTAAAAAGGGCGCCCATCAAAAAACCAAAAAAAAAAAAAAAGAAAAAAAAAAGGTCATCATGTCTTTAGTTTCCTCTCTGTTGTCGGCGCCAGAGTTGCCGCACTCTCAATCCGTTGCCGGCCCTGCTACTGGAGAAAGCTTAAGGCGCTTAAGGCACCCTTGCGGCGCCAGTACCCTCGGGGCGGGCGGGTAGGAATCCCACGCCCCTCCCCCCACGCTACGCCACTGAAAAGGATGATGATGATGATTCATATGTGAGTGGGCCTTGCAGCCCTTCCACTGCGACCACCAGTGGCTCACTTTTGAGTGGTTTCTCACCACTGTATGCCCAATCCTCCAAAAAAGCCGGCTATCAGTTTGGGTGAGACGCTGTTCAGATCTTCTGAGTCGATCTGAGGTTTACCGAAAGTATTCTGACTGTTTCGTCATCCTCGATACAGAGTCTACATTCGGTCACTTCTGTTAGTCCCATTCTGTGCATGGGCACTCTCAGTCGACAGTGACCCGTATAAAGACCACTCACTATACGTATCTCCTGTCTGGTAAGTCCAATAATGTTCCTGGCTCTGTTTCTACAAGGTCCTTTAATGAACTCTTTAGAGTGAGCCAGTTCTGGTATATTTATCCAGTATTGTTGGAAGCTATTCTCCATCCATTTTAATATGCTTGATTTAGCAGCATTGTATGATATCCCCAGGGCTGGCACCGGCCCGAAAAACTCAGCAGATGCCGCTTCCCTCGCTGCTAGGTCAGCGGCCTCATTTCCCTCGTGCCCAGAATGCCCTGGTATCCATACTAATGATACATTGTTAGCGCTACCAAGCGCATTCAGCGAATCTTTACAGCTCCTCACGGTTCTCGATGAGACCGTATAGGAATCAAGCGCTCTTAAGGCTGCTTGACTGTCGGAGAAGATTTTTATTGTCCTGTTGGTCCATTCGTGGTCAGTAATCAACCGGGACACAGTTCAATGGCTACGAGTTCGGCCTGAAATATAGTAGCCAATTGGCCGAGACTATGTTTAATCTTGACTTTTTCTTGAATACTAACAACTCCAGATCCAACGCCCGAAGGCATTTTGGATCCGTCGGTATACCAGAAGCTATCCACTGAAAAGGAACACTAAGAATTAAATAAGGGTCCTGCCTTCAAGTATCGCGTGTGAGAATGCATGGGTATGACCCATATTTATGCTCTAATGTATTTGGGTTAATTAAATTAATCTTATAGATGCCAAGGAAAGAGGAGAAAGTAGTTTTTTCCAAAATAACATTTATGTGCTATTAAATTAATTCTATACTAAATTAAATTCAAATGAATGCTTAGTTGAGTCTAGACTTAAAAAATACATTTTTCATTCTCATTCAGAACGAATGTCGGGGTTCTAAGGAATGAATAATTCTACTAAGAATTGCAACGTACAGAGCAAAACATGTGTGATGATTGTTGCACAAACCAAAATGCTACCAAAAGTCGTCAAAATAAATGGATCCATGACGGATCTGACACCTTCCTAGCTAGCCTATTGTCACACTTCAAGTGAAGCCATGAATATATTATCCTTGAAAACAGTTTTTTGTAAATATCTCAGAAACTAAAGCTCCTACGAATTTTTTGGTTATATATAGTCTACTATATTCCGAAAACAGTATATTGATACGATGCTCCCTTAAGAAGTTAGCATTTTTTAATGGATTTTGACCAAAATCTAATCAGCTCGTAAGAGTGTCGATCACTATTTTACCTGAAAATTTTATGAAAATCGGTTCAGCCGTTTAGGAGCTATCTTGTTACGGACAGAAATAATATACACACAGGCACACACACACAAAGACAGGCATCACGACAATATTGCTAGGATAGGTCAAAATACATCCAAATAACACATTTTTGGCGTTATCCCAAAATAAAAATTTTTTGTCGAAAATAATACCTTCTCTAGCCATTGCTACGCGAGCTAGGAAGGTAAAAATATAGGCTTGACCCTAACAAAATCAGCTGATATTTTAAGACTTATTTTTGCACTGGGTTTTATATAGGGTGTTTTTTAAATGAAGCTTTTTTGGGTATATGACGTACATTTTCACTTTTGGGCTTTTGAAATTTTTGAGAGTTAAGCTTTACCTTTACGTTTCGAGTAGGGAAAGTGGGTCTACTAATACCTTGTTTTGAATGTTCCTGAAATTGTCAAATATAACATAAACGGGTAAAATAAAAACTATATGATAAAAATATAAAATTCATTTAATTTTTATGTTATTAATCCATGTTAAATTTAAAAGCAAATATCTAAAAAATTCTACAATAGATTTTTAAAGAGTTGTAAAGACCTTTAAAACAAGGTATCACTAGGCTCACTTTCCTATAAATATAACGGCAAAATTTACCCCTTGAAGGGGGTGCGAACTGCCAAAATTGCAAAAACAACATCACACTGAGGGTTTTTCCAAAAATGTACGATAAATACCGGAAAAACATTAACAGCGGCATTTACTAAGATGGTTTAAGGTTTAAGTTTAACTTTTAGTTTATCTTTTGTGAAACGTTTTAACTGAATTTCTTTTAATCTTAATAAAAGTTAATGGAATTTTGGACTAATTACTGTGATTGTCATCTGCTGTCATCTCGGTGCACGTACATCTTAAATATATCTGTATGGCTAGAGCGTATTAAAACCATTAATGGAAAATGACTGCTAAAATAAATAAATAAATAAATAAATAAAAACATTTTTTATTATATTAATTTAAAGATTATTTGCAAATAAACAAATCGCGTGTGAGTTTATTTGGATTTTAATCCGAAGATCGTTTTTTTAACTTTCATCGTCAAGGCAAATATCGTTTAAAAGCTACATGCTAAAATATAAAAGAGATATGAGAATTTAGTGCTAAATGGTTTATCCAGCCTTGTGTACATTGCCCTAAAAAACTCGCTCTAATAGTTAATTGAAGCTAAAAATCGTATAAAATTTTGTCATATCGTTCCTAAATATGATCAAATTTTACATTTTTCACAAATAAATTAACAGAAACGTGATTGTTTTCAAGTTACAATAAGATAAACCACCCCCCGTAGGTAGTTTAAAATTTAGGACGATTCTTAGTCGGAATCCCATGACCTAGGGGTTTAAAGTGACGTAGAAGTCTAAAATAGACAGTTGTAGAAAAATCAGTTTTCCATGTTTTCTTCTTTTTTCCGGTCTATATGGTCCATTTCAAGAACAAATCGTCTTAAATTTCAATTTTTAGGACATTTTATCGTCCGTACAGGCAAACACACCAAATCAATTGCGGCCTGTTTCGGCAGAAAATCAATTATTCGAAACCAATGCACATTTAAATTTTAAACCTAAACCTTAAACTTAAACCAAAACCTAGACTAAAACTTACGCCTTAGTAAATACTGGTGAGAGGGTTTTTTGTGATATTTTCGAAATGGCACCACAAATTTTCACTAAATTTCAGTAGAATATTCTCAGAGACCATCTTGATAGTCAGCAAATTTTTGTGATGACGAAATGTGATTAAAAGGTTCAAATTTCCCGCCATGCGCCGATTGAATTCGTTTATTTGTTTTTAAAACTATTTTTGGATTTTATCTAGGCAAAGTAATTTAAATTTCAAAAGTACCAGTGTTATTACATTTAAAACCCATTTACACTAAACAAACAATAATTTTTTAATATTTTATTAAAAACCGTGTTGTGATGGGAACATTAAAAAAATTAGACCTTTGTTTGTGATGTCAAGTCGAATTTCTACGTCACAGTGGTCCAGCTGATTTAAACAAAAGTTTGATATAATATAAACAACTAATATTTTTTAAATTTTTTGAAAACTAAGGCATTTTTCCTACTGTTTTTTAGTACATCCATATAAAATGTAATTTTCTAGACGTATTGTCGTTTTTTAGCCCGCTTTATTTTTTATTACAGAGAACTTAAAATACAAGTCAAACTGAATGTAATCGTTTAGTATCAAAGGTAAACCGACGACTAGGGAAGTAAACAAAGCTGAAACTAACACATCATTTTCATCGAAGTTTAATTTTTGTGTAAAGAAAAATGAAGCGGGTAAAAAAAATAACGACTGTTATGTCTACAAAATATGATTTTATAAGAATATACTAAAAAACAATAGGAAAATTGTTTTACTTTTCAAAAAATTCAAAAAATATTAATTGTGCATATCCTATTTACTTCTAGTTAGAGCAACCATAAAGGAAAATTGTTAAAAATGCATTTTTAATGTTTATTTTTATCAAACATTTGGTGTATCAAATTAATGGCAGGTCAGAAAATAAGAAAATGTTCATTCAATTAGCAAAGTATTGTTTGAATAATTACTCATTCAAGCAAGGGCGTCGATAAGGGGGGAATTGGATTAATTACCCCATGAATTAATATATTTAACTTAGTAACTATATAGTACTATATGCTTTGGGGAGGGGAGCGCGAGGCCTCATGTTTTCTTATTTTATTATATTTTATTTTTTATTGTTGAAATATGTGGCAAATATCTAAAAATCTCTTAGGTGCGCTTATGTATATTACTATTACATCATCTTACATTTCATCCTCAAAAAACATTTACCCCTCCCAAAAAAACAAATTACCCCCCTACTAAGAAAAAAATTTATGGACGCTCTTGTTGTGAAGATCAAGGACGGAAAAGGCTACGGTTTTGTCATTATAAATTAGTTAAGGCTGAGAAAACCGCAGGCTGCAATCTACAAAGTTGCACAAAAACTTGCATTATATATAAGTCTGTGCAAAAAATCTATTTTTACTCCATAGTTACTTCCTGATGAACGTAGGTATTTATAGAACTATTAGAATAACCCAGACTTTCACATTTGGCGTAAATTTTAGGATTTGTGACATTCAAATTAAATTATGCACATCTTGTTAAAATACAAGTTTTGGGACTTAAATTCCTTTTTTAAGCAGTGATTACATTGGTTATATACTCAAAGTTTAAAGCGAGGGGTGGGTCCGTATTTCCTTTTGGTGTAAAGACAGGAAATACCTGGGAAATACTAGGAAGTACTAGGAAATACTTTGGAAATTTGGGAAAATAATGGGAAATATACCGGGAATTATCGTAGGTATTTATTTCCTTTTGGTGTATTGGTGGAACTCTTAGTGGAATCCGCAACGTCACGGTAGGTGTGCCTCAAGGCACTGTGTTGGGCCCGATTCTCTTTTCCATGTACGTTAACAGTCTTCTTAATTTAAAACTAAATGGTAAAATAGTTTGTTTTGCAGATGACACTGCTGTGCTAGTAACAGGGAGTAGTTGGGAAGAAGCTTACAGGTGGGCAGAATTGGCCCTTCACAAAATAAAGTGTTGGTTGGATGGTAATCAATTATCTCTAAATGTTGATAAAACTAAATTTATATTCTTTAGCTTGAACAAGCGTGGTATGTCACACAGAGACTTTATTTTGCTCCATAATTCCGCCTGTAATCCACATTTACATTTACATTGTACTTGTGTTACAAAAATATTATCTTGTAGATCTATTAAATACCTTGGTGTATATTTTGATTCATTTAAAAAAAAAATTAGAAAATTAACTTACAAGTTCTCGCAGCTAAGACATATTCTTCCATTTAAGTTAACAAAGTTGGTCTATTTGGCTTTGGCTGAATCGGTACTATGTTATGGGATATTGTGTTGGGGTGCCACTTGCGACTCTATCTTATCGCCTCTTAAAATAGCTCAGAAATATGTAATCAAGATACTATTGTTTAAACCGAAATTACATTCTACAGAGCTTTTATTTTCTGAAATAGAGTTTTTACATTTAAGGCAGTTATATTGTATGAAAGTCCTGCAATTCTCGTTAAATTATAAGATATTTCAAGACTTTGTTTCACATGATATACAAACAAGAGCAGTATCTAGGCTAAACTATTGCACCTCTTTACAAAACTTTTCAGGGACTCAGCGAACTATCTTATTTACAGGTCCTAGACTCCTTAATCTGTTGCCACTAAACATAAGAAATAAATCTTTAAATAAGGCAACAAAAAGAACTATAAAAATTTGGGTTAAAAATAACTACCAACGAATTATATCCGAAATAATTTGGTTTTCATAAAATTAACACATTTCTGTTAAAATATTATGCTTTATCTGTTTGTGTATTTTGTTAAAAATGACTAATAATTTATATAATAATAGTATGTTAAAACAACGTATGCAATTTAGTCTAAGGTAAGAATGCTAGTTGGAGACACACACAAATTTCTAAAATTCTTCCTGTCTTCTGCTAGCATCTTCTTCTTCTTTGGGTTCCATGAACCACATTTCTATTTTTTTTTGTAATAATATCTTGTACTTGTAAATAAATAAATAAATAAATAAATAAAAAATAAATAAAAATCATCATCATCACCCCTCAGTTTAAAGGCATTGAGCCTCTGATAAAACTATTTCTTGACCCTGTAGCTAATAGAAGCTTAGTAAAATAAGAACAACTTTACCTTAACTGCTCTCCAAAAAAATTAAGATGTCTAAGATAAATAGTAGTTTACCTAACTAGTGCGGAAAGTGCCTCTTTTCCGCACGCGATTGCAGATGGCCAAACGACGCGATAGCGGAGTTTGGCCAGCAATCAAGTGCGGAAAAGACTGTACGCACGAGTTAGGTATACTATTTTTTCTATAAGCGTGAAGAAAAAACTAAAAATTATTCAGAAAATTATTTATATTCAAAACGTTTTAATCAAATAAATTATTATTATTCACATTCTAGCGGCTTCTAGAACTGACTGGGGGTAGATCTTCGTCCGAAGAATCCATTGAAAATCTGATTTTTTTGTTTGAAAAATTCAAAAGACGCTTGTATCTGCAAAATTGGCTTTGTTTTGACAGTTTGTTTGTACTTTGTTGCTATGGTGATTTAAGATGCCAAATCTAAAACCACTAGTGTTCATTGTTGTTTGACATTGACAATGACGATATTTATACCGGGGAGGTTTAAAACTTATAATTTGAACCTATTTTACTGAAAACTTTATTTTATCGAAAATATTGAAAATATAGCAGAATTTTAGTCAATTTGAATATTTTTAGGATATTTCGTGTGCTAGGAAAGATACAAATGTATTTTGAAAGGTCTAAATGTTATAGAACACCTCAAAATCGTAACAAATTTACTTTTCCGCACATTTTTTCCGCACTAGTGCGGAAAAGTGGCACTTTCCACACTAAAATGCGTGCGGAAAAGTGGACTTTTCTTATAGAAAAAATAACATAACACCAATCCGTACACAAAAAAAAACAAAATACCTAGTTTTATACAATATTTATTATGATATGCCCCCCCCTAGATCTGCTCCTGATGAAATATCTTTAATTAAATTAATAATTTCTCGTATAAATAGGTTTTTAATCTTAATTGTTTATATAATGTTTATATTTATGACGGTTTATTTTTAAACTTGACACTGCTATGGGCATAGTAACTTGGTTATATTATAAAGCTACGTATTTATATTCCACTAAGTATTACCAAAAAACATACTCTGCCAATATATGGGCCCCTAAGCTCACACTAGGTACTATAGTTATAGTGTACGTGTGAGCTAATATAACTAAAAACTGAAATATACTTTATTCAACTCCACACTAAATTACCTTTTGTTTGATACCACACAAGCCATGTTTTGACTTAAACTCAACTTTTTGAAATCCACCCCTACCCTTAACTATAACTATTTATAAAACAACAATAGCTCCACATTTAGACTATTGTGGAACATTTATTTATTTTATGAATCAAACCCAAAAACACAATTTGCAAAAATTACAAAATAGAGCTATGCGAGCTATTCTATTATGCAAAAAACGAACCCCTATAAAGATGATGCTGGACACACTCAACTTCCTTAATGTCTCACAGAGGGCTGCGTTTAATGTGCTGAAATTTGTCTTTCGCCTAAGAAGGGGCACCTTACCTAAATATTTAACCGACGAAATTAAATATATACATGAAATACACCCTGTAAATACAAGAGCAAGATCAATGAGTAATTTCTATATTGATTATGCAAATGCTGCTGGTAAAACAGTGTTTACCGAAGGATTGAAACTGTTTAATTCTTTGCCAAGGGACACCAAGGAAACTTCAAACATAGAGAGTTTTAAAAGACTTTGCCTAAACTTTGTCAGGACCAATGTAGAATAATAAAATATTTTTACAATGCAGATATAATAGATTTAACCATTTGTGATTTGGAGAGATATCATGTTTTTCGTGTTTTGTGTGGGACTTTTGAATGATAAGTAACTAGTCAAAATTATCAAACAAATATTATCTGTAGTTGCTAAGTCTTAAATTTTTAAAAAAGTTACATTTTTGGTTTCGATTTATATAATTTACAACTTTAGGATCAAAGATTATAGATTATAATATGTTTAGGATGTTTGCTTAAATGCTGACATATGTATAAATTTAAAGTTGTTTATATTTTGTTGTTTGTTTGTATCACAAGTTTATTGTCTTTTTTAACATGTATTTTTTACTGATTGTACTTTTTGAGCAGGTTTGCTAATAAAGACTATTATTATTATTATTATTATTATTAAAAAAACAAAAACTAAAATGTATTTTGTTAAACTCCGGACTCAATTACCTTTCGTTTGATATCACACACGCCATATTTTCACTTAAACTCTAATTTTTGAAATATACCCCCACCCTTTTTTTAAAATAAATTAAAATGTATTTTGTTTAACTCCAGACTCAATTACCTTTCGTTTGATATCACACACGCCATATTTTCACATAAACTCTAATTTTTGAAATCTATCCCCACCCTTTTTTTGGTTTGTGTTCGGTGGATTTTGTTCATTTTTAAATGGGACCATCTCGACCCAAGACCCAGCCTAGGTACCAAATTTCATTGAAATCGGCCAAGTCGTTTTTGAGTTATGCGCGTTGGTCGTTACAGACAGACAGACAGACATACAGACAGACAGACAGACGGCGCAACAAAAAAGTTTCAAAATCATCTGAAACGCAAAGATATATAAAATACTCTGCCAATCTATGGGCACCTAAGCTCACACTAGGTACTATAATTATAGTGTACGTGTGAGTTAATATATAACTAAAAACTGAAATATATTTTATTGAACTCCAGACTCAATTACCTTTCGTTTGATACCACACAAGCCATGTTTTGACTTAAACTTTAATTTTTCAAATCTACCCCCACCTTTTTTTTTAAACTAAAATGTATTTTGTTTAACTCCAGACTCAATTACCTTTCGT
Organism: Aspidapion aeneum; assembly: GCA_963576565.1. Lineage (NCBI taxonomy): Eukaryota > Metazoa > Arthropoda > Insecta > Coleoptera > Brentidae > Aspidapion > Aspidapion aeneum. The sequence goes on from OY755038.1 coordinate 6,067,581, forward strand.
TTGATATCACACACGCCATATTTCCACATAAACACTAATTTTTTTAATTTACCCCCATCCTTTTTTTAAAAGTAAAATGTATTTTATTTAACTCCAGACGCAATTACCTTTCGTTTGATATCACACACGCCATATTTTTACATAAACTCTAATTTTTGATATATACCCCCACCCTTTTATTTGGCTTGTGTTCGGTAGATTTTGTTCATTTTTAAATGGGACCATCTCGACCCAAAACCCAGCGCAGGTACCAAATTTCATTAAAATCGGGCAAGCGGTTTTTGAGTTATGCGCGTTGGTCGTTACAGACAGACATACAGACAGACAGACAGACAGACAGACAGACAGACAGACAGACAGACAGACGGCGTAACAAAAAAGTTTCAAAATCATCTGAAACGCAAAGATATATAAAAATTTTTGAAATCGGAGCAACTTTTTTTTTCTCGAAAAAATTAGGATCACTATAGCTCACACTACTATAGTGTAGTGTGAGCTAAAAATTTGAAATCGGAGCAACTTTTTTTTTCTCGAAAAAATTAGAATCACCATAGCTCACACTACTATAGTATAGTATATGTGTGAGCTAAAATAATTACGGTAAAGCAAACTTTAATTAGTTTTCTACACAAGTCCACCAGGGGAGCATTGGACCCAGGGGCGGGTAGTGCATAAGGGCTGCAGAGCTGCAGAACCCCCAAAATTTTCACATTATTTGACTATTTTTCAGCCGCTGCTATTTTTCTAATATAATTATTTTATTTCTAAAATTATTGGAATAACAGTATATTTTCGGTCCGGTGTTGGTATAGTAGGCCTTCAAATCGCGTACGTGTGTTGAGTATGACGCCGCGCGCCGTCGCCGAAGGCTGCATTTCACAGTCGGTCAAATAAAGTTATTGGCATTGTTGCGCTGCTAAATTGCAACACAACGTAGCTGGGCGGCTAACCAGATCTGTGCTCGGCTAGGAACCCCTTCCTTCGCCCCGCACCGCTTTTGCTCATGGGTTTAGATAGCGAAATCTAGGCAAAAATAGAACTGCAAAACTTGCAGTTCCAGTACAATTCCGGAGGGCGGGCTCAGCGTTGCGTGTTTGCGGGCGCATTTATTTATTTAGAAGACGCCAAACGCATGAGCGGGAGGTTATGGTCGTGTTTGTTGTTTGTTTTTGTATAATTGTGTCACAATGAATGTGGTGGATAATTTAATTAATGTAAAAAAATTCTCTCTTTACTTATGAAGAAAAACTAAAACTGAAAGAAGAAGGACGGCCATTGCCCGATATTTTAATAGAAAAGTGTGGTTCAAGCCGGGGAAAATCGTATAAAAGGATTTTTACAAGAGAAATTTATGCCAGAAACAACTGGATATGCGGATGCAATAAAAATAATTATCTTTTTTGTTTTTTTATACCCTATCGGCAGAACTCACAAACTTTCCTGTCATGAGCCGCCACTGATTGGACCTAATAATATCCATGAAAAAAGATGTTTGTGCCAGGAGCGCCCCTCCCCCCCCAAGAGGCCTCGGGCCCCCCAAGACATATTCCTGGGTGCGCCACTGCACTCATCATAGTTATTTCCCCACCACCCTAATTAAATAATTTATATTTAAAAAGAATTAAAATATTTGCGTTACATGTGGCATAAATTGATGTTATAAGTTATAACTATAAATCTCCATTGGCATGGCGGTGGCAATATTGGAAAATATGTTAACGCTAAATATTTTTACACTAAATGAACGTACTAAAAAATGCAAATTATATGAACAAACCAAGTTACACTTTTTCTTTTGAAATCAGATTTGATTGAAGACTTTACAGATTTGAGAGGCATTTTATTTTTCTACGCTCGAAAAAGGACATTTGCTGTCCTGATAAGAGTGTTGTCAGGACGCAGGACCTTTTGCTAAAAATCAGGACAGTCCTGAGAAATCAGGACGAGTTGGCAACCCTATGTATAACCTGCCTATAATTTTTTCATGAGACCTGGCGATTTAGTTCTATTTGAGAATTCAGAGGATAATATGAGATGGAATTGATTTCTGTGTTAACAACACAATGAGAATTCTAATATCATTTGTTGCAGGATATAAAAAATACATTTTAATAAAACATACCTACATTCTTGCAGTAAAAGATAGTAAAATGATTTTCATGGGAATCGTAAAATGTATAGTTCTTAGTAATCACTTAATAAAATGTTATCAGCTATCGTTTAGTTAGTTAATAGTTAAACTCTCTGGAAACTAAAATGGAAAATAAAGTTTTTTATAACTTTTTAGAACAACATTGCAATAATAAAGGGAGATGCCGCAACCTTCTCTCTTCAAGTTGTTATGGCACTTTTTTTTTGGACCAACACTTGAAATTGGTTGTTACAGGCCAAAAAAAATTATTTTTTTGTGAAAAATTATACATTTTTTCTTTTACTTAAATTGTATCTAAAGAACAACTTAAAATTAAAAACATTGGTTTAAATAACACCGGACTAGCAAATTTGACAAAAATATCAGGTATTTTAGTTGTTACATTAACGTTACTGAAGGGACAAATATTAAAAAGCAAACAATTTATGGCACAAAGTAAATAATGGTCAAAAATATCAAGGCAAAACATAAATACAACTATTTTCCAACTAAATTCTAAAGAAAAAGTTCAATGTCCCGATCTGTAACACAGGACAATTTCTATAACATTTAAAAATAGCGTTACCAAACGGGACAAATCTTGTTACAGATGGGACAATTTCTTTACATTTTTAGCTTTTTCCGGTCAAGCCAAATTTATGAAACAACTTTTTTTTTAGTTTTGTTTAAGATTTCAACGGTTTTGTTTAGGAAAAAGTTAATTTTATTACTTTAATCAAGCTATAGGTAGATACTGTATGTTAAGGACAACATCATTTGCCTCAAATCTATAAATTTTTATTTTTCAACACAAAACGATTTATTATTAATCATAATTCAAAACCTCACATTGTTCGAAACAGTCCTCTATAATTCATTACTTCTGTTGACACTTATACTCTTAGTTGCCACGTGGAATGAATTTCATTTGCAGAAAAAATGGCTGTTACCGCCGTGGACAGATTTCTTGTGACAGCCAATTTGATTTTTTATTTAATTTTCTATAGAAAATACTCTGCCAATATATGGGCCCCTAAGCTCACACTAGGTACTATAGTTATAGTTTACGTGTGAGCTAATATAACTAAAAACTGAAATATATTTTATTCAACTCCAGACTAAATTACCTTTTGTTTGATACCACACAAGCCATGTTTAGACTTAAACTCAAATTTTTAAAATCTACCCCCACCCTTAAAAAAAGCAAAAACTAAAATGTTATTTGTTAAACTCCGGACTCAATTACCTTTCGTTTGATATCACACACGCCATATTTTCACCTAAACTCTAATTTTTGAAATCTACCCCCATCCTTTTATTTGGTTTGTGTTCGGTGGATTTTGTTCATTTTTAAATAGGACCATCTCGACCCAAGACCCAGCCTAGGTACCAAATTTCATTAAAATCGGCAAAGCGGTTTTTGAGTTATGCGCGTTGGTCGTTACAGACAGACAGACATACATCAATCATCTGAAACGCAAAGATATATAAAATTTTTTGAAATCGGATCAACTTTTTTTTCTCGAAAAAATTAGGATCACCATAGCTCACACTACTATAGTATAGTATATGTGTGAGCTAAAATATTACAAAACCTATATGTTAACAAATCTAGAAACCTCAAATTTGTATAAAGGTAACTTTTGAAGGCAATATTTGAATTTACATGTTTAAAGAAAATTTGCTTTCTACTAATTCTACTAATCTTTAGTGTTTTTCATAATAAAATTAAAAAGCTTAGTATAGATAAGCTTTCAATAAATAGTAGTAGTAGTGTTGAACTATATACACTTTCGTTTTGAGGTACTGAGGATATTTCTTATTTCTTTATTTATAGCTTAATTTACCGAATGCTGCCCAGGCCAATCTTACTCGTCTCTTTATTTCAGCTCTGGTTTTCTTTTTTCAGTTTAATAATTTGTCCTAGGTATATTATATTCCTCTACTTGTTCTATTTTATTTGGTTTATTCTGACCGCAATAACTTCATCTGTGTTTGTTATGATTTTAGTTTAAAGTAGTTCATACTTAAGCCTATATTTTTAGCTGCTGTATCCAGTTCTTCCAGCATTTTTATCAGTTCTTCTTTTTTGTCTGTTATTAAGGCTATATCATCAGCATATATTAGGTGGTTCAAGAATTGATTGTCCGTTTACTTTGATGCCTATTTCTTCCCAATCTTAGCTTTTAAAAATATTTTCTAGGGCCTGGTTAAATAATTTAGGGGACTTCTTATGCGGATTGGCTTGGTTCCTTCGTGGATTTTGATTGATATTGTTGCTTCGATATATATATATATATATATATATATATATATATATATATATATATATATATATATTGGCTATTAAGTCTGTATATCTGTAATCTATTCGGCTATTAATTAAAAATGCTTTTACCGCTCAGTGACCAATGATATCGAAAGCTTTTTCGAAGTCTATAAGCGCAATATATAGTGGAATGTTATATTCGTTGGCTCGTCCTATTTTTCATGGTTAATAAGTGGTCAACTGTACTGACACCTTTTCTAAAGCCTGCTTGTTCCTTTGATTGATATCCGTCAAATTTTGTTGTTAGTCTATCTGTTAATATTTTCGTGAAGGGCTTATAAATTACATTGAGGAGTGTTATAGGCAGTGGCGTAGCGTGAGGGGGGCGCGGGGGGTTCGTCGCCCCCCCCCCCCCGCCTCGAGGGTACTGGCGCCCCATGGGTGCCCGAAGCGCCCTAAGCGCCCTAAGCGTTAGAAAGGAGCAGGGCCGGTAATGGAAACTAAAGACATGATGACCTTTTTTGTTTTTTTTTTTTGGTCACAATATTTTTGAGGGCGCCCTTTGTAGCTGTCGGCCCCCCCCCCGCCCCGTCAGGCACGCTACGCCGCTGGTTATAGGTCGATAGTTTTTTAGGTCTGCTCCATCGCCTTTCTTGTATAGAATAATGTTTATGGATTCTTTCCATTTTGATGATGATTCCCTTTTTGTTTGGTATAATTCTGTATAGAATAGTAGTCTAAAAGTTATATCTTCTTTAACGTTAGTTTATATGCCGTTAATAGGGACTTATTGAAATAAAACCTAACTTTATTTTAGATTCGACTTTATTCTGACACATTCACACAGAAAACTAACAGCTGACCTCTCAAAATTGACATACCAAAGCCAAATTTAATAATACAGTCGCTAACTTTCATTTAATAAATACCGACACTAATAAATCCGGTTTTTAAATACACAAAGGCCGAATTTTTATGCAAAGCAGCTGCTTTTTTATATGTAAATCTGTCACCATAGGGTCGATTTTAAAATAAGGTCAGGTTTTATACCCATAAGTGTCTAATATCCTTTATTTTAATTATTTCATATCTACCTAAAGTCTGCCTTAGACATAGGATTAATTACTAATACCAATTATCCTAATATTGAACAAATCTTTTGCACACTTTATCCTTTATAAGAGAAATTAATTAGAATAATCTGCTATGAGCAAAACGTATAAATTATGCTATAAATGGCCAATGGCATGGTAATAAAATCATTATAAGATTGTTTCAATACTTCTTGTGACATGTTCAATCTGACCGTGGAATGGTGGTTTGACTGATATTTCCTTATTTAAAGCGAATCACGGTTCTTCTTTTTTGCTAAAAAATCAGTATTAGAGCATACTGATATCAATCATACATACATAAAAGCGATAAAAGAACTATACAGGGTGTCCCAAATTGGGCACTTTTAGGGGGTTTAAGGTACTTCTAGGGGAGACAGAGAAAAACTGACCACGTATTGCGAGGCTCAAATTTCAAGAGAAGACTTATAGTGAAAACCGCATTTTGAAATATCGTCTCGTCTTTGAGCTACGGGGGCTTTTTGAAAAGTCTGCATTTTTGAAGGGGGCCTATAACTTCGTTATTAGTGGAAATTTTGATTTAGAGTAAATTGCAGTTTTATAGACTTTGTCACGAGGAATTCACTTGCTAAATTATATTTTAACTGTCACTTTTAGTTTCTGAGATATGACATAATGTTGCATTTTTTCTTATGGAATGGCCTATATTTTAATTAATTTTCGCATACGTCATTGAATTCTTTTCAAAATGATGTATCATATATCATAGTTTGATTGAGCGGTTTAGGAGATATTCAGCTTTTTCACTTATTTCTAGTGCGCTATGATTTCCTGCTGAGGCAGGTAAAGGCACTCCAGTATTTTTATTATTTTACACAGTCACAAATATAGTAAGGCTAGTTTGGAAAAATTATAATTCAGCTGACGGCCCTCAAAGCCTAGTTATAAAAAGTTTAAAAAAAATTATCCATATTTCAAAATAAAATTAAAACGCTTTTGTGCAAAATAATTTCATATCAAAGCGTAATGTCAAATTGTTTAAACAATTGAAAACAATGACAAAACGCCAAGACACAAGGCCAACTTGATTTGCATAGTATAAGACAACAAAACTATAGGAGCATTGAAGTAGGATTTGACCGCAAGGCTTGCACGTCAATGGCGCATGACGTCATTCAACACACACTAGACAAAAATAAAAAACTTTAATTATCTCCGAAACCGCTTAATCAAACTATGACATATGATACATCATTTTTAAAAAAATTCAATCACGAATTCGAAAATTAATTAAAATATAGGCCATTCCATAAGAAAAAATGCAACTTTATGTCATATCTCAAAAACTAAAAGTGACAGTTAAAATTTAATTTAGCGGTTGAATTCCCCGTGACAAAGTCTATAAAATTGCAATTTACTCTAAATCAATATTTCCAATAATAACGAAGTTATAGACCCCCCTCCAAAATGCAGACTTTTCAAAAAGCCTCCGTAGCTCAAAGACGAGACGATATTTCAAAATGCGGTTTTCACTTCTCTTGAAATTTGAGCCCCGCAATGCGTGGTCAGTTTTTCTCTGTCTCCCCTAGAAGTACCTTAAACCCCCTAAAAGTGCCCAATTTGGGACACCCTGTACAAAGGGTCAAAATCTAAAATTAAAATTGCAAATTGACTTTTAAAAGAATTCCTGATAACAAAAGGCTTAAGACAGGAATGTTGTATATCTCCAACTCTTTTTAAAATAAATATCGCAGTAGCTCTAAAAAAAAACTGGAAACGTAAAGTGCACGGTATGGGAATACAACTTAACGACCGATTTACCATGTACACACTACAGTTTGCTGAGGACCAAGTAATTGTAGCTAATGATAAAGAAAACATGGAGTATATGATGAGAAATTTAACGGAAGAATACCAAAAGTGGGGATTAACAGTGAACGTGGACAAGACACAGTACTTATATATTGAAAACGAATCCAGTGAGTTAGAACTAGACAATGGAGAAACAATATCTCCATGCAATGAGTATGTATACTTGAGTGTCACACTTGATAAGACAGGAACAGACTGTAAAGAACTGGAAAAAAGAATAGTAAAAGCCAAAAAGTTTATTGGATGTCTTGACAGTATTTTATGAAGCAGAGAGATAAAAAAGAATTTGAAATTTAACTTATATGAAACAATGGTGAAAAGCACGCTGTTGTATGGAATAGAGACTTGTCGCGTAACAGAAAAATACAAAACAAAAATGGAAAGTGTCAAATGGATGCAATAAGAAGATCAATGAAAATATCTAGAACAGATCACATAAGAAATGAAATCATAAAAGAAAGAATGGGAATCGAGGGAATCATAACGGATGACATCACTAAAAGACAACTGATATGGTACGGCCATGCACAACGGATGAACAACGAAAGATTACCAAAGCAGGTTCTAGAATGGCACCAATAGGGCGCAGAAAAAGAGGGCGTCCTAAACTATAATGGCAATAGTCAATCCAAAGATCAATGTGTTAAAAAAATCTGACAGAAGGTGATTGTCAAGATCGAAGGAGTTGGAGAATAGGCGTCGGACAACGTAGAAAAACGTTCTAAACCGACATAGTAGTAGCATATAATTAAAAGCAATTTTTCCAGTTTTTCTTTGGAAGATAAAATCAAAATTAGAAGAACTAGGTAGGCCCTTACCGGATCTAAACCTAACTCAAATTAGTCAAAGAGTGGCACAAAACAGAAGTTTTACGCGTCATCTATAAAAAAAAAATAACTGGATTTGCGGCGTGTGATTTAACTAACCTGTGGTACAGTCGGGGACTTTTTAAATTGCCGCTCTCGAAAATATAAAATTTTCCTATTTGAAATTTGGAAAAATAGTTTGAACCAAAACCAAAAAATTGTGAACCTTACCTCTGTCTGTATACATGCATATTTAAAAATTAATTTTTTTTGATGTCTTTAAATGATTAATTTTGGCAGAAAAAAAATACAACGGCAACTTAAAAAGTCCCTGACTGTACCTACTGTTTCCCGTGCGTGTTGTTTTATTGGTAAAAGATTTGCACCATCTTCCTGAGAAAATAAAAAACATGAATTTTCCAGAGACATATGGATGATTCTACAAAAATGGTGCTGTGGAGTGGGAATGCATATTTTTCAAACACAGACTGCAAATGAAGCATAGTTTTAGTTATAAGATTTAAAACGAAATGTGTTCTTTATGGAGCATTTGAGTTTAATGTATAAAAAAAATTGCAAGTTTATAATTTTTTTTATTACACCAAATATTAAAAACTCAGATTGAAAAAAAAATATCCTAATAAATAATATTTAACGAAGTCTTAACTATTTATCAAAAAAATGATAAAACTTAAGTTTGCAGTCATATTTTTGAAAATCTGAATTTACATCTTCTCCGGAAAATTTTACAATTTTAAACCTGCTCCATTTTTAATAACACAATATTTGTGAATACCACCGGTTAATTTCTAGAGAAAGAGACGGCCCTGGATATCTAATTTACTTGTGAGGGTGACAAGTTGTGACAGATAATGTCAACTTTAGTTTGGTTTAAGTTATAGATCTTTTTATTATCGGCAGAAAATAAGTTTTTTTCGGAGAAATCAAAAAGGAACGCTTCAATAATCATTCCTCTGGTAAGTAAATATTCGACTGATATCAATAGTATAATTTTTTTGTTGATTGTTTTAAAATTATAAGTATAGGAACTTTGTTTATATAAAACTTAAGTTAAGTAGTCTAAATAGATTTTGATTTAAATTGGAAAACCATTAAAAAACTCATTCCTCTGGTACTCATCCCTCTGGAATTTTTATGCAACAATTCCTAAAATTCGAGAAAATAAATGTTTCTTAGCTTACACCTAATTAGTTTCATAAATTTAAAAAAACAAAATTATTTACTGTGCTGTACTGTTATTTAAAGGCAATGACCAAAAATGATATCCATATAGCCCCCTTTTGGTAGAATCATCCATATATGAATTCTTTCATTGTTACGTAAAACGAATTTTCAAACTTAATTGTTGCGTGAAAAATCCATTACCCCCACCTCAGGCTATTTGCGCACCCCAGCTTTACAAGTCACGGGCTGCCACTCTCTTTGACTCTACGCAGGCACAAGGGAACAAACGAATTCGTTGGGTCATAATCCCTATAATAAAAGCACCTAATTTATAATAAAAAAACGCAAGACAGCTTATTATTAATCGATTCAGTAGTTGTACGCCGATTCGCAACCGACTTTAAATTAAATGCCTACAATAATTACGCGTTTTGCATAATTCATAAACACTAGGATTTCTTATTGCTTACACGCTTCGGTCGTCTTGTAGCAACAGTAAGTAAATTGGGCGCATAATTTAGAAAAAATTCTTGTTTTGACCAGTAAACAGTGATGGATCCCGGGGGGGGGGAAGAGGAAATCGACCCCCCTGGCATTGGCATAAAGCTTATAATTTTTAAACAAAAAGGAGTTTTTGTTTCTCTCACTGCTTGGTCAAGTGACACTCTTGCGAAGTTAATTAGACGGTTTTGTCTCTAATCCTATGTAAATAGTGAGAAAACTTTCGCAAGAAGCGCCATCTACCGAGATACGAGAGAAACCAAAACAAGAGCAGGCTAAAATAAACTGCTATACATATCGATCAATGAAAAGACCGATTACAAATAAAAAAAACAAATTAATCCGTGACCTACGACAGCTCTTCTGCCTTTCAGACCAGATCAACGCTTATTGCGTTTTTATTTATAAGATTAGAATCAAACGAGCACTATAAATTTAATTGGTGGTGATTTGCCGCCCAAATGAACGTCGAAAAAATGCTAAGAAACATAATTAATAGATAGATACAAGTTAAGATTTGTGTGTTTAATTTTGTAATTTTACTTAGTTGCTTTTAATACAACTTTTTAATAAATACATAAAAAGTGGTACGACTTTAAAGGGATTGACGTTAGTACCGCGGCTATTAAACTACTTTGCCTTAAAATATAGTTGAAGTCATCAGTTATATTTATAAAAATATACATAGATACCAGTCTTGCCTTTAAGAGGTAAATCAAAAAGAATTAAAAAATAGGTAAAACCTATTTTTCATTCTACGAGTGAAACGACAGCGAACCAAGGAAACTAAGTCCAAGGCGGGACGAAAACGTCCATCGGTCTATAAGGAAGAAATACATTTTGTCACAGTTCAACCAGACCATGCTATCACCGCCTCCACGGTATCGGTTTGAAACCGAAAACAATGAGTTAACAAAGTATAAAAGGCAACTTTATAGGTTTTACCTATTTTTTAATTTTTTTTGATTTACCTTGTATCTTGTAGTCAGTTTGTTCTATTTTGTGTGAGGCAAGCCACGCTGAGGATGAAAATGCCTTTTTCCGAAACACCGGTGTCCGTGGTTGACTATACCCCTATAAAGTTGCCTTTTATACTTTGTTAACTTATTGTTTTCGGTTTCAAACCGATACCGTGGAGACGGTGATAGCATGCTCTGGTTGAACTGTGACGAAATGTCTTTCTTCCTTATAGACCGGTGGACGTTTTCGTCCCGCCTTGGACTTAGTTTCCTTGGTTCGCTGTCGTTTCACTCGTAGAATAAAAAATAGGTTTTACCTATTTTTTAATTCTTTTTGATTTACCTTGTATCTTGTAGTCAGTTTGTTCTACTTTGTGTGAGGCAAGCCACGCTGAGGATGGAAATGCCTTTTTCCGAAACTCCGGTGTTCGTGGTTGACTAGCCCCTATAAAGTTGTCTTTTATACTTTGTTTGCCTTTAAAAGGACAATTTTTTTGTCAATTTGCAGGCGACTTTTGTAGACGTGTCTTATCAATTACTGGTTCAAAAAATCCAAAAGTGAAGGAATCATAGCTTGTTTTGGAAACAATGGCAAATTTAAATAGACACACAGCTGATGTATGGATGGACGCCATATTTTTTGTTTATGTACATTTTGCAATGTTTTGCGTTTGTCGGGTAAAATTGTGGTTTTTCTGTTAAACATATTAAATAATTCACGTAAAACATTTGTGGAAAAATCTCCGGGAGAAGTAAGAGAGTGTGATAAGTACTTGTTTTTTTCTTTATAATTTGTTAATAAAGTTAAGAGTGGTTTATAGATGCCATTAAACACTCTCCATAGTGTCCAAAATAAATCTGCACAATTAATTTTAGAAAAACTACAAATTCAATGCGCAATTTAAAAAAATTTCAACCGACCAACTATTTAGAAAAAGATTAATAGACATAGGCTTAATTTTTTTACAATTGTCAAATAATATAGTGACGTAATGGAGTATACTCTAAAACCACCAAAACTGACGCAGGCGTAGTCTACAGACTACTAGTAATACTACTTGGTGTCCAGTTAGGTGTGACGGCCAAACAAAGAAGTTTTCACTCAATCAAACACGAAACATACCTCCTTATGGAAAACATGCTTCATAGGTTTTAAAAATGGGACGGGTCGTCCCACCTAAGTACACACCAAGTAGTTTTGTTTGATTTGTTTTAAGCGAAATTGTATTTTTTTTTTAAATCATAAACCCTGGCACTTGTGCGTATAGTTTTTACAAAGTCAGTTGAACAAAGGTTAAAGCCGACCATCGGCATATCTTTTAAAGGAAGTGACATGGGCGGCGGTAGATATACTCATGAAAATTATTTCGTGTAATTATGGCGTAAACTAAAGAAATAAAAATAGATAATAAAACTTTCTATTCCTACACCTACAGAAACGACACTGATTTATTTTCTAACTCTGCCTACTGCCGACTAAAGGGGTCCCGAAAAGCCCACCCAAAAGCAATTAAAAGCGCATCTCAAAAAAATCTGCCAATCAGGTGCCGTCTATCCACCTGTGCTGGGTCGGTCAGAAAACAAATACTTTGTGCTCGGACCGCAAAGAGCCGCGTCTTTTCTCTGACGGTAGGGTTGAAATTATACCAGGAATATTTTATATGAATTTGGATAACTTTTGAAAGGCAGATTGAAGCAAAATTTCATGAAATCGATAGAACCCCGTATTAGGAGCATTTCAGGTGACTTTGCAAAAACTATAACTATGTATAATCTAGTTTCTCAAAAATTACTAAAGAATAAAGGCTATTTCATCGATATTCTTGCTTGAAATATTTTATCTTATAATTCGAACATCAAAATGTCACGTGTCGTCCCTGTCCCCAGTACAAAGTGATTTCACGGATCACCTTTTGTTAGGTGATCCGTGGTGATTTTGCCTTTAGAAAGAAAACAGCATATAAAACATTAGGTGCATTCCAGCTGGCCATCGGACTTGTTAAATAAAACAGTACGAACAATCCGAGCAATCCTAATGCGCGAACAATACAAATCTTTGTAACAACGTCCAGTTTAAACAAATATGATTTTTTCGGTCAGTTTTATCATCAGTTGCACCACGGTGAGTTGGAACAACATGTGTTTCTTTATGGTGTTTCCTACACGGGATTAGTAAACCTGCCAAAAACACAAATTTTTAACAAAAAAAAATCTTTTCTTGCTTTCCTGGGCTAGTGTTAGAAAGATTGAAAAAAAATCTCACACGTGGCAGCCATTAGGCCAGCACCGGCAGTCCATTTAAATAATTATAAAATTAGAGCATGTTTGATTTTTATCTAAGCAATAACCCATGTTCCAGCCCAGCGTAATTGTAATTTTTATTGCACACACATTTAAGTCACGAAAGCCTTGCAATGCCTGTGGTCAAATAGAGAGCAATTTTTAAAATTCTGACGTTATAATTATAAAAACGCTTTTTCTTATCACAAAAATAAGTTAAACCCAAAAATCACCCACAAATAAGCCCAAAAAGCACCCACCAAAACCAAACATTTTTTGTAGATACTATTGACATTAAATTTAAATGTCAATAATACACTTACCTACTTTTTTAATGTCCTCTTATTTTTATTATCTTACGAATGCAAAGAAATATTTGCGTGGATTGTTGATTGATTGCCGAAAAGCAACAAACTCGAATAAAGCTTTGAGAACAATAGTCAGTAGAAAACTGGCCGTTGCTATGACATTTTGCCAGTGTAAAACACTCTAGTGAAATAGTCATTCAAAATAATTTCAGTATTCCGTTGCGGCATCGAACAATAAAAACGGAAATATCTCGAAAACTACTTAATTTGGCGCATGTTAACAAGAGTACCTTTTTGGCTTATAAAGATTTAAGAAAATATTTTCTTGACTAAAAAAGTAAAAAGTCACACTGAGAAAAAAATTCATATCAGTCATTTTAAACCATTAAAAGAGCATTGCGAAGCGCCCTCTAACGGCCACAGTGAAAAAGTGTCCATATTTAGGTTTCATATCCCAAAAAACCCCCGAGTACCAAATTTTAAAGTAGTGCATTGAGAAATGTTCATAAATTTTAATAAAATCGATTTTTAATTTTGAAATTTACCACCCTATATCTCTAAAACGGAGCAATTTCGGACTAAGGTAATTTGCATTAAATCGACTTATGTTGACCTCAGAAATATGTGCTAAGATTTTGTACAGACCTTTTAGAGACACCCTGTATATTTATTTGTTTGATTAGGAGCTTAATGCATACTGACCAATGTCTCTCTTATATAAAATGAATGAGATAACGAATAACGCTTTTACCTGGAATTAGCATCTTCTTTTCTACAAAACAAATTCAATTTGTAAAATAGGTGCAGATAGGTATCTATACCTACCCTTTATTGCTGAAATAACATCACAATATAGCACCACTTCACACCTTTCGAACGTTGACTATAAGGCCCACGCTAAGTATAGGTATTCACAAGATATCAAGTCTTTTGTATTTACTACGTAGGTGATTTGAGGTAAATAAAAAATATATTTTCCTTTCGGACAGACTTATTTACTTCACATCACGTTAGTAAATAAGCGTGTAAACGCGTGTTAAAACTTGTCCAAGACCAATATTAGGAAAATATTTCATTTTTTTTTAATGAATATGCGCACTCGCAAGGAGATCCCTATCACGCTCGAGAAGCGGCAAGTAGGCGAAAATGTTGGTGTACGTTGGTTTTGAAACGGTTCAGGTTGTAATCTGCAGGGAAAACTGTCGCAGGGAGTCCATTCCACAGCGATGCTGTTCTCGAGAGATATGAATTCTGATATTATGAGGTTCTTGGTGCCTCTATTTTGACAGTAAATTGATGGTTACCGTATGTTTGACGTGTTCGCCTAGTAGGTGCTACTCCCGGGGGGATAATACGTGCCAGCTCTTCAGAGGATTTTCCGTGATAATACCTGTAGAAGAGAGATATATCACCCACAGTTCTTCGATGTTCGAGACTATCCAAGCTACGAGAAGTGCGGGGTCCTTGATCAGCTTGACAACTCGGTTTTGCCCGGTGTTCAAAAGCATTAAGTTATGTTTGGGTGACGCACTCCATATATGTGAGCAGTACTCCATAGTTGGTCGAATCTGGGCTTTGTAGAGTGTCAGCAGTTGGCCTGGTGTATACAGATGTCTTGTACGAAATAGCACCCCAAGCTTTTTGGACGCCCTTTTAGCTATATCTGCCACGTGACTGTGCCAAGACATGTTGGTCTCTGCAGTGACTCCAAAGATGTTCAACTGGCTCTGCAATGTGACAGCACTTCCAGATAGCATGATGTTTGGCTCACCGGTGCTTGTCTTTTTTGAAAACAGGGCTGCTTGGGTTTTCTGCGCGTTGAACTGTACAAGGTTTTTGTTGCCCCAGTCCTCAATTCAAGACAACAGGAGTATTATTTTCTTACTTTAAGACAAATGCTTTAGGTTTTTTGTTGTAATTAGAGAAAATTTATATTGGGTTATTTTGAATTAAAATTCTCAAGATTCTATTTTGAGCGTCGTAGTTTCGATAGAAACTAATTTCTATTTTATTTTAAATAAAATTAAGCAAGAATTCTGAATGACTTATAATGAAGACAATTTGCTTTTTTACAAAATAGAGTATACTGAAAAAACACAATAAAAAAAATAAAGTCTTATTTTAAGATTCAATGTTGCTTTGAATAAAAAAAAAATATTTTAATTCAAACTGTTTTAAGGTAAAACAATTTTTTCAAGAAAAGAACTTGTTTTCATCATGGGCGCACCCAGGGAGGGGGGGGGGCGGGGCCCGGGCCCCCCCAAGCCTCAGATTTTTTTACATATGTTCATGATAAAACACAAAAAATAGCTTAAAATGTAACATCATGAGGCTTCGGGCCCCCCCCCCCCAAGAGCCTTCGGGCCCCCCCCCAAGACACATTCCTGGGTGCGCCACTGTTTTCATTGTAGACAAAAAATTTTACCGTGCATATACAAATTCACCATTTAAAATATTGAAATTCATTTCAATAAAAACCTGCATGCATTACTAACTGGCTTTATTGGAAAGACATTTGCATACTCCTTCTTAATGTTAAATTAAAACATGTTATGTGATTTTTTCTTTACAGACCATTCTCTGCGAAAGTGTGAAGATTTTGCAGCAAAATTTATTGCTACCAAATTACAAACCGGTTGTTAGTTGTCGATTAATATTGGCTTTTAGAATTGCAGGTGAAATGGTAGAAATATTTAATGATCACAAAGAGTGGCAGGAACCTAGTATTATTATAAAGGCATTTTTCTGCAATAGCGTGCTCAGAGTGTACCTGAATGAAGTATAGGTTACATAAAAATGGTTCCAAAAACTAATTGCAAATTTTGAATACGGACTCTTTCCTGAATTCAAAGCCATATTCATATAAATCCTAGAAAGTAATTTTATCACTTTTTTGCCATTTTTCTAGTTACTCTAGGCGCTGGCTCCTGTCACGTGTGACCTTATATGTGCGGTCAGTTTGACTGCGGGGCTTTGTTAAGCATCCATAGGAGTATAAAAATTTTTGTTTTGTTTAAGGTATCTCCCTACTCAGTAATCCGATTTCAATTTTTTAAAGCCCGTTTTACTCCTCTTTTAAAGGCAAACAAATTTTGTCATTACATATTTTTTGATAAATCAAGTAGTTTTTGAGATATACCAAAATTATTAGTATTTCCGCTCTCAAAAGAATTAAATATCCATGCTCATTTTGTTGTAGCTACAATATTATTGACATTTGTTTTATTTTTTGTTACACAGAGATGAACCTTTTACAGAAGAGGATATTGACTTTATGTTTTAAAAGTTCAATGGATGGTACCCTTAAAGACTGCCCCAAAAAGGGTGGTTTCTAAAACTGTTCATAAGATTATAAAAAAAATGAATTTGCAGCGAAACGATGTATAGCGAAAACGATAAAATTAATTTTTTATTTTTAATGCACCATTTCTTCGTTAGTTAGCTGGACAAGTCAGCTAAAATATATAATTTTGTAAAAATTTCATATTTTCGCTCCAAAATCGATTTTTTTCTAAAAAATTGTAAAAGATATGACAATGATCAGAAGAAGCGGAATTAAAAGTACTATAAAAAAATACTCTGCCAATCTATGGGCACCTAAGCTCACACTAGGTACTATAGTTATAGTGTGAGCTAATATAATCAAAAACTGAAATATATTTTATTCAACTCCAGACTCATTTACCTTTCGTTTGATACCACACAAGCCATGTTTTGACTTAAACTCAAATTTTTTAAATCTCAACCCACCCTTTAAAAAAAAAACTAAAATGTATTTTGTTTAACTCCAGACTCAATTACCTTTCGTTTGATATCACACACGCCATATTTTCACTTAAAATTTTTGACATCTACCCCCACCCTTTTTTTAAAAATAAACTAAAATTCATTTTTTTTAACTCCAGACTTAATTACCTTTCGTTTGATATCACACACGCCATATTTTCACATAAACTCTAATTTTTGGAATCTACCCCCACCCTTTTATTTGGCTTGCGTTCAGTGGATTTTGTTCATTTTTAAATGGGACCATCACGGCCCAAGACCCAACTTAGGTACCAAATTTCATTAAAATCGGACAAGCGGTTTTTGAGTTTATGCGGGTTGGTCGTTACGGATAGACATACAGACAGACAGACAGACAGACAGCAAAACAAAAAAGATTCAAAATCATCTGAAACGCAAAGATATATAAAAAATTTTGAAATCGAAGCAACTTTTTTTTTCTCGAAAAAATTAGGATCACATAGTAGTAGTGTGAGCTAATAATCTTAACGTTTTTCTCTAGGATGCATCGTTTCGCTGCAAATTCACTTTTTCTGTAATCTTTTGAACGGTTTTAGGAACCAAGAGGGTGGTAAGGCAGACGTTAGGGGTACCATCCATCGAACTTTAAAAACAATAAGTCAATATCCTCTTCTATGAAAAGCTTAAAGCCTTCTATGTAAAAAAAAAAACCAAATAATATTGTAGTTACAATAAAATGAGCATGGGTATTATTTTAATTTTTTTGCGAGCGGAAATACTAATAACTTGCTATATCGTAAAAACTACTTAATTTATCAAAAAATGTGTAATAACAAAATTTATTTGCCTTTAAAAAGGGAGTATAACAAGCTTTAAAAAATTTAAATTGGACACTGGGTAGGAAGATACGCGTAATCATTAAAAATCTGTCAATTTGGCAACCATTTTCAAAGATGGAGGCCAAACGACCATAAGTTCGACCACGTGACCAAACTTTTTCTATACTCCTGTGAGTGCTTAACAATGTCCCGCAGTCAAACTGAGCGCACATATTAGGTGACACGTGACAGTAGCCAGCGCCTGGACTAACTAGAAAAATGACAAAAAAGTGATAAAATTTCGAGAAGAGGATCAGCTAGGATTTATATGAATATGCCTCTGAAGTCAGGAAAGAGCCCATATTGAAAATGTGCAATTAGTTTCTGGAACCATTTTTATGTAACCTGTACTTCATTCAGGCACACTGTGACAAAGAGTGGCAGGAACCTATTATTATTACAAAGGCACTTTTCTGCAGTGGCGTGTTGTGGTATGTATGTATGTATGTATTTGAAAGTGGTGGCAGGCCCTACTGGACCTCCATGCACTGCGACCACAAATGGATCTATTGTGCCCACGTACCTACATACTGAGTTTGACTAAAGTGGCATATTTTTTTCCACCCAGCACATAAAAAAAACTCTGCAAGCAGAGTAGTCACTTACACCCCACATAGCAAGCGTGGATCTCGGTGAAAATATAGGGGGGGTGGTAACAATCGACGAAAAAATTATATGCAATATAATTTTTTTTCTAGGGGGTAATAATCAATCACAAAAAGCGCATATTTTTTGTTTTGGGGGGGGGGGGTGGTAATTACCACGTTACCCCCCCTCAAATCCACGCTTGCCACATAGGCAACGGAAACCGTACCACCCAACCTTAAGATTTTTAAAAATATTTTCCTTGTATTTCGTGATTAAAAATCGGGCCACCCCCCCCAAGACAAATTCCTGGGTACGCTACTGTTACAGCAGCCGCCTTTTTAAAGTAAAAAATTGCTTATGACAGCACATCCAGAACACAAAAATGTTATTATTTTAAAACAATTTTTCTGCCTAAATAAGCAACAGTTTAAAAAACAAACCTTTTTTAATTGCTATCCCACGGTATTTTGCTTATCAAAGATTAATCCCAAGAAAAATGCCTATTTCATAAATTGTTTCAGAAAATATGAATGATTAGTAACGAAATTTGAGAAGCCAACTTTGCCGTACTGAGTTCTCATTCATAAGATCAAAACAAATCAATTATAAATAAAAAGTTATATAAATATTTTCAAATCTAAATTATTATGACGGTCAGCTTATTTTGTTTTCTTTATGCATTAAAAAAAAAATACTTACAGCGTCTGGAATTTTTTTCAGCATTGTAATTAATTATACAGGGTGTCCCATAACTTAGGGGGAATGCATGGGTCAAAACTCTTTCTTTGTCGAGATACAGAGCATCAAAGTTGGCGATTTTTTTAACTTTTTCGATAATAACTTTAAAAAAAACGCAGTAAAAATATGAAATTTGGTAAAGTCGGGTATTAGAGCAAGAGCAATAAATTGAAACAAAAATAATTTTTAAAAAAATCAGTAAATTTTTTTTTGAAAAATCAATTTTTTTGGTATAAACTTTTATGAATGCCATATTAAATGCAATGTTATTTTTTAATTTTTTGCTAATAAAAACAAGTCTCTCGCGAGACATAATAATAAACAATTATTGATATTTTTTAAAAGAATAAGTAAGCAAAAATTATTATTTTTTATACATTTTTGGGGGTTATTTTGACAGCCTGTATCACCTGAACCTGAAATTTGGTCAAAAAAAGGAATACCACATTTTTGAATCACAATTAGCTGAGTATTCAGCTGGCTGTGACAGATTTTCTTTTTTTTTGTAAAACCCGTTACCCCCACTCCTCTAACTTTAAAAATCCTATATGTTAAAAACAGATGTGTGTTGACCCCCATGTTATATAAACATTTTTCTCGGAAATAACCTCCTCTATCACCTGCTGCACTATGGTTAGTTAGTTAGTTATGGGACACCCTGTATATTATGCAGGATATCCCATCCCATGCGGGGATTTAGAAAACGCTAAGAGATACGGTTTTGGTTCAATGAGAAAAAAGTTACGTTATTCCAACAGCTGTCTCGAAATTAAAATAAATTTGTTATAGCCGCCATATTGCATTTTAAATTAATTAAAAATTTTTGGATTTCATGGAACAAATCAAGACGGTTAATATTTGGAGTTATGGTATCACATTTGTCCAGATTTACCCCCCTTCCCCCCAAAATCCGTGCTTATTAATTAATTATTTATAAAGTTAAGTATTCTTATTTTAATTGGTTTAATTATACTACTATTATGTCAGTTTAGAACATTTTTCGACGTTGTCCGACGCCTATTCTCCACCTCCTTCGATCCTGACATTCAGCTTCTGTCAGATTTTTTTGACTCATTGATCTTTGGATTGACTGTTGCCATTCTAGTTTAGGACGTTCTCTTTTTCTGCGCCCTATTGGTTGCCATTCTAGGACCTGCTTTGGTAATCTTTCGTCGTTCATCCGTTGTTCATGGCCGTACCATATCAGTTCCCTTTTAGTGATGTCATCCGTTATGCTTCCCTCGATTTCCATTATTTCTTTTATGGTCTCATTTCTTATGTGATTTGTTCTAGATATTCTCATTTATCTTCTTATTGCATCCATTCCGACACTTTTTATTTTTGTTTTGTATTTTTCTGTTACGCGACAAGTCTCTATTCCATACAACAGCGTGCTTTTCATCATTGTTTCATATATGTTAAATTTTACATTATTTTTTATCTCTCTGCTCCATAAAATACTGTTAACCAATACATAAGTTCTGTGTCTTGTCCACGTTCACTGTTAATCCTCATTTTTGGTATACTTCCATTAACCCTCTCATCATATACTCCATGTCTTCTTTATCATTAGTTACAATTACTTGGTCGTTAGCAAACTATATTGTGTATATGGTAAATCGGTCGTTAAGTTGTATTCCTAATGCCGTGCAATTTACGTTTCCAGATTTTTAGAGCTACTGCGATATATATTTTAAAAAGAGTTGGAGAGATACAACATCCCTGCCTTAAGCCTTTTGTTACCAGGAATTCTTTTGATTTCCAATTTTAATTTTAGATTTTGACCCTATGTATAGTTTTTTTATCGGCTTTATGTATGTATGATTGATATTAGTCTGCTCTAACACTGTCCATAATTTTTCTACTGGAACGGTATCATATGCTTTTTGTAGGTCCACAAAGGTAACATGTGTCTCTCCATTTCTGGCGCTCCTTTTCTCAATTACTTGTTTAGGACAAAAAACATTATCACTACAAGATCTGCCTGCACGAAACTCACTTTGTTCTTCTTCTTCTTGTTCATGAAAATCATTCTCTACATCTCTAAGAAACCTGCCGTACAATCTACTTAGAGTACTGGTTACTAAAACTCCTCTGTAGTTGTTGCAATCCAGCTTGTTTCCTTTTTTATGTATTGAGTATATGCATGCAATTTTCCAATCATCAGGTACTGGATGTCCGTTTATGCATTGATTGATAATATATGTGAGATTTTCGAGTAGTTTCTCTGATCCATATTTGAGCATTTCAGCATTCCCCCAGGTCCGCTAGGTCCGCTAGCTTTTCCGGATTTAAGCTTTTTAATACTATTTCTTTAGAGTTAAGCAGTAACGCACCCAGGAATATGTCTTGGGGGGGGGGCCGAGGCCTCATAATGTCGTATTTCATGCTATTTTTTGTGTTTATTCATGAAATATGTGGAAAATATATACAAAAATCCTAGGCTTGGGGGGGCCCCCTGGGTGCGCCCATGAGTTAAGTATTCTTAATTAAAGATAACTTGAAAAGATTTAAAAGAATGGTTAATCGGTACTTGCTTGAGGTGACCCTGTATGATTTTAACTTTTAATTTTTAGTGTTGAATTTTTCTATATTTTAACATAATATGTGTGTGTGTGTGTTAAATATAAAAATGAAAAAAATATAAAAATACACTTTTTTTGTATGGATTCATAATGTAAGTGTCAATTTTTATAAAAAAAATCAACTTAATTTTTATTCTACAACTACTTTAATAATGGCATCAGGATGCTCAATAATAAACAACAGGATTGGTATTTTAAACATTTCTATAAAATGTAAAAAAAATTTTTGACGTTGCTTTTTTATAGGATTAAGTTACACTTTTTTCTGTAATCTTGTTGGCAATAACGTAAATACTTTATTATCTATCTATCTATCTATCTATCTTATTTTAATTGGGTTAATTAACTATTCGTAAACAGTTCCCAGTCATCACAGTTGAATTTGTGTGATTAGGAACAAGATTTTGTTGGCTCAAAACGGACTCATTAAAAGTCTACCATGATTGAAACATATGGTGAAAAATAATTTGCGTCTTGATGTCATGCTTTTTATTCTTGACAAGTTTATTTAAAATCATGTCTAATGCATATAACGGTTTGTGTTAAGGTAACCAACTCTGCAACGAGAGAAGCGCTCCATATGCCTTAGGTTCGGTTCGGTTTGTTCAATTGACATCTGTAGGTTTGAATTACTTATCAAAAATAATTTATTGTTAAATTTATATTAGTACAAAAAATTGTATTCTAGAGAAAAATCAAGCACAGTCGAAGCTCTCTAACTCAAACCTTTTAAGCGGTCCCTGCACTTTTTTACATGTATTTTAACCTATGTAACTCGAGTTTCTATAACTCGAACTCTCCATAACTCGAACTGTTTTGGTTGTCCCTTCAGGTTCGAGTTATATTTTTGTCAAATTTTTACCCAATTGCAGCACAGCGAAAGGAAGGGTAATGTTTTTCGATTGTTGTATGTATGTAAGTAAATATGTTTGTGTCACGCTAGAGGCTAAACGGTTGAACCGATTTCGACAAAAAAAGTGTCGTTGAATTGCTACTCATCCCGTAGGTGCTATAGGCTATATTTTTTTAAACAGGAATTAACAAGGCGGTCTTTAGACGCCATTTTGTCACATGATTTAAATTATCTAAATTTCAGGCGATTTTATTGAAACAATATTTTATTTGAACATCCTTATTATTAAAGGCTACAATAAAGATTATCACAGCTAAATATAAAGTAGTGACAGCAACAAATACGTAGTAGTAGTAGCTTTAGGTCTTGTGCGATTGGTCACCTTAATAGTCAGTCTTTGCAAAATGCCGTACTATAAAAACTGCAGATTACTTGAAATGCAGTCCAACTGGTTCTCAAAATTAACTTAAGGATTTGTAGATTCTAAAAATGCACCGTTTAGTCTTAACTAAATAGGAATTAAAAGGAATAAATACATATTTCTAATCCGTATCGACAGGGTGTTCTATATTTGATCTTTTTACCCAACTGCAGCACGGCGAAAGGAAGGGTAATGTTTTCTGATTGGGATATGAATGTAAATATGTATGTTTGTGTCATGCTAGAGGCTAAACGGCTGAACCGATTTTGACAAAAAAGGTGTCGTTGAGTTGCTACTGATCCCGAAGGTGCGATAGGATATATTTTTTTTAATATGAATTAACATGGCGGTCTTCAAACGCCATTTTGTCACATGATGTAGGCTTTAAGGCATATAAGTTATCTAAATTTCAGACGATTTTATTGAAATTCCTTTGATTACAGTGGCGGATCCAGGGGGGGGGGGGCACTAGGGGCACTTGACCCCCCCGAGAATTTTTTCAGTATAAAAAAAAATGAGTAAAAAGTAAGGTTTTTGCCAATAAAAATTCAAATTTTTTGCTTGCGGCGCATGAAAGTGTCTATTGGATATTGAACTTTTAAGTTCTGACTAATTTAATAAATAAAATGCTGTTCAAAAAATATATACCGTTTTTACCAAGAACCCACTAAACATAAAAACATTTTAATAACGTCAAAATAATGTTTAATTTAAAAACATAACGTTAGGTTGGATGTTAGTTTTAACGTCATATTCATAGTGAAAAAGAAGCTTAATAACCCGTTTTCTGACGTTAGAAAAATTATTTTATGTTTTATAACGTTTTTTTAAAGTGTTTTTCAAACGTTAAAAAAATATTGATTTTTAACAGTGGAATGTTAATGTTTGTCTAACATTAAAAAATAATTTTTTTTAACAATGAAAAAATATATTTTTTGCAAATATCTCTAAAGATAAAGTAACATAAATAACGTAAATAAAATTCTTCTACAGTCGAACCTCTCTAACTCGAACCTCTATAACTCGAACCCCTCTATAACTCGAACCTTTTAAGCGGTCCCTGCAGTTTTTACATGTATTTTAACCTATGTAACTCGTGTTTCTATAACTCGAACTCTCCATAAGTCGAACTGTTTTGGTTGTCCCTTCAGGTTCGAGTTATAGAGGTTCGACTGTATTTTGAAAACGCGGGGCAGCCACAGTCTGTTGAGGTTTTCGTGAACTCGACACTCAGTAAAGGAAAATCGGATCCGTAGCTTCTGAAAATAACATTTAAAATTCTATGTAAACAATAATTTTGTAGTAAGTGCCTCGCTACGAGGCCAAGCAATTCATCCTCAAGTGAATACAAGGCAAACAATTTCAAAGCGCGTATTCACTTTAGCTTGAATGCAAACGAAGCATTCGTTTGGTCCCACTGCGAGGCTTGCGAATTCTGCCTCAAATGAATACGCGGCTTAAGGTCGGCGACTAATCGTCCGCGATGAATTGTCGCATTCCCTGTCTGATTACCTATAACGTTAGGTATGCAATATTCCATACAAAACAATTTTTTTACTTTTGTTTATTTTTCTTACCTAATTTTGTGATGCTTCATTTAAATCACTGCATCCAAATTTGTTGTTCTTTAACTATACCATCACACAACTGGTGTATATTCCTATCCAAATATATATTCACTATCATTATTAATAACTGTGCTTTTAATTTACCATGTTTGTTTCTACAAAAGGTAAATATTTTAACGAAAATTGCAGAAAGCCTCAGCGAAACGCAACTAAAAATGGCGATGGCCCGTTCTGGTAGTGGAAATATGCGGCAGCGCCCTCTATAGTATTTTTTTTTTTAATGTTTAAAAAACAAAACATTTATTAGCTTCATATATCTTAAATTCAACGTTTGAAATGAGATCTAGGAAAAACATTATAAACATAACCATATATTGATGGTATTATTTTTAATGTTAATAAAATTATGGTTTTTTAAATATTGGTTTCTTAACGTTATTAAGAAATATATTTTTGGTAATGCTTTTACATAAAATTTTCGTTAGGATTTTCTACATGTTTTTTTAATGTCAAAAGTACTTAATTTTAACACAAATTTGCGCTAGAAAAAAAAATTTTTTTCAACATTTATTTAACGTTTTTTACGATTTTGTGCTTAGTGGGAATGTCACCTAAAGTGCCCCCCCCCCCCCCGAGAAGCACCTCTGGATCCGCCCTTGTTTGATTACCCATTGCAATTGTCCTCTAATTTGCTGTAGTTACTTTGTAGTCCGCCCTGATCCCACCCATCTTCCCTCCTATGATTCCCCCCTCCCTATAATTTTATCAAATTTAGAGCGATTTCAAAAATTCTTTCTGCATACGCTTTCAGATTTTTTTTCCAACACTAAGCTAGCTAAATAAAAATTAAACCTAAAAGTTGGAAATAAAAATATTTTTAAATAAAAACTACACCCAATTGCTAAATTTAATTGTAACTACTAGTCGCAGTTGGATACAAATTACCAATAACCTGATTCATGAAAATACAAAACTGTATAATTTAGTAAGTGCGCTTTGGGCATCAAAACTAAAAGTTGAAACACGTCGTACATTATAGGTATACCTAACAATTTTGTACTCAACTGCGACTAGTACTTACATCTAAATTTAGCAATTGGGTGTTTTTTTATGAAAATTTTTTTTTTCGATGTTTTGCTGGGTCGCTAGTTAATCCTTCATCCAACAATATTTGTGATATTAGATTTATATACTGCTAAATCCTAGAATTTAACGCATCAGCGCAGCGTCATCATAAATCTTATTAATTTGTAGATACCGTGCAATTACACAGATAATTATATAAATGATAATTAAAATTTGTCACTTGCTGACTCATTTTGTTTTTTTCGGCTATAAAGCACGCGCCATTTGCTCTATACCTTTGTTACGGCTTTCAAAAGTGAAATATGTTTTACAAGTAAAACAATAGGTAATTAAGGTCTTCTTTTGATTTACCTATTTTAACTGACTGCCATTTTCCAAAACAGCTTTGAAGTTTTTTATAGTTATTTACCTAACAAGTGCGGAAAGTGGTACTTTTCCGCACGCGACAGCAGTTGCATAAACGACGCGGAGCCGAGTTCGGGCAAGCAATCAAGGGTGGAAAAGATAGTTGCGCCAGAGTTAGGCACAATGTATTTTTGTCCATCTTCTTTATCAAAAAAATATGTTTTAATTTGCAAAGATTTTATAATTATGCTAGAAAATGATACATAAGATAGAAGAGTTACATAAATCATTTAATTAATCCTAAATATCTTCATTTTTAACAAAACAAAAATCGTGCGGAAAAGTAACTTTTCAGCACTAGTGCGGAAAAGTTAGTTTTTCGCACGATTTTTTTACTTTTTCACACGATTTTTTTATGACCGGAAAAATAATGAAACAGGATTTTTTTATCATGATATAATAATAAGAAACTATGTAAAGAACAAATTGCTCATTTCAAAAACCACACAAGTCAGTTTTTTCCAAAAACGTGTTTGTTATACCAATTTACACAATTTTTGTTAAAACCGCACAAGTCCTATTAACCATTTCAAAAATATTAATACCCAGATTTGTTTGTTCGGCGCAAAAGCACATTAGTCGCTGACTTGTGTGGTTTTTGCACGAAGTGGCTGATTTGATCGTGGGAAATGGCGTAGCGTGGGGGAGGGCGCGGGAGGTTTGTCCCCCCCCCCGCCCCGAGGGTACTGGCGCCCCACGGGTGCCCGAAGCGCCCTAAGCTTTTATTAAGTAGCAGGGCGGCAACGGAAACTCAAGACATGATGACCTTTTTTTTTTGGTCGCAAGATTTTTGATGGGCGCCCTTTTGAGCTGTCAGCCCCCCCGCCCCTTTAGACATGCTACGCCGCTGATCGTGGGGACGCATAAAGCACGATCGTTGCCGCCAAGTCAGTTGTCAGTTTATTGTTTACTTCTCTGGTGTGTTCTGCAAATTTCTCTCGTTTTTGTGGTAACTACGGAAGATTTTATTAATGGTTTGACGGGTTTGACCAAACACACCTTATCCAGGAATAAATTTGCTTCTATATCTTTGCCAGCTTTACAGGCTTACCCAAACGGAAATGTAACCCTAAACCCTAAGAAAATTGAGAATATGAAACATGTTAAAAATAGCATACATTCAGAATATATTCCATTTTACGAACAAATATTTAATTGACCAAACACACCTTATCCAGGAATAAATTTGCTCCTATATCTTTGCCAGCTTTACAGGCTTACCCAAACGGAAATGTAACCCTAAACCCTAAGAAGATTGAGAATATTAAACATGTTAAAAATAGCATACATTCAGAATATATTCCATTTTACGAACAAATATTTGATTGACCAAACACACCTTATCCAGGAATAAATTTGCTCCTATATCTTTGCCAGCTTTACAGGCTTACCCAAACGGAAATGTAACCCTAAACCCTAAGAAGATTGAGAATATTAAACATGTCAAAAATAGCATACATTCAGAATATATTCCATTTTACGAACAAATATTTGATTGGCCGTCACACGGCTTGCTGACGAAAACGCACATGTTGAATTCGACAAAGAATTTCATTATGTACCTTAATCATTTCTGTTACATTATCACAATATAAAATGTAGGTTTCACTTTACATATCGCTTTTTTATTATTTTGAACTCAGCAACAAAAATATGTTCAGTTGCAAAAACCACATAAGTAATCTTTTTTTCAATATCTAGGAAAAATTGTACATTTTTAAAACTTGATTTATTTTTAAAAAAATACTTAATTAACACAAAAAAAAGATTTGTATGTATATCAGTCATTAAAAAAGATTGTATTAGAGTTATGAAGTTCTTCTTGATTCCTGAAAAGTTACATTTTTTTACTTGTGTGGTTTTTGAAATGAGCGATTCAATTAACAATAACGAAAAAGTTAACGATGGTAAATATTGAAATTGAAAGTGCACTTTGTGTTTGTTGCATGCTGCAATATAGCAGATGCCGCAACATCTTGAAGAACGTCGTTTCTTATTTGAATTTGATTGGTTGGTGTTTGGCCCACTACAGAAATGCCTTGATCAGTTTACTGCTGAGAATTACTAGTGTAGTGAATGGAGGAAGGTATATTGGTCTGTACAGGGTGTAACACATTACAGGATTCTTCCTTCGGTGCTTCTGGTAGCATCGGTACAGCAGCTCTTCTTGAAAATGAAACTTGTGTGTAGGAGGACGCGTTTTCATTTGGAAACGATTGTAAACAAGAGGATTTTTGCATTTTGGACGTGCGGAAAAAAATCGTGCGTGAAAGTAAAAATAGTACGGAAAAGTAAAATCGTGTCGAAAAGTACATCTTTCCAAACGAAAAATCGTTTATATCAGACATGACCTTCTTTATCACCGGTTGGCCTGTGGCCCCTAAGTTATGGGACACCCTGTACAGGGTGTCCCAAATTGGACACTTTTACAGGGTTTAAGGTACTTCTAGGGGAGACAAAGAAAAACTGACCACGCATTG
Organism: Aspidapion aeneum; assembly: GCA_963576565.1. Lineage (NCBI taxonomy): Eukaryota > Metazoa > Arthropoda > Insecta > Coleoptera > Brentidae > Aspidapion > Aspidapion aeneum. The sequence goes on from OY755038.1 coordinate 6,096,314, forward strand.
CGAGGCTCAAATTTCAAGAGAAGACTTGTAGTGAAAACCGCATTTTGAAATATCGTCTCGTCTTTGAGCTACGGGGGCTTTTTGAAAAGTCTGCATTTTGGAGGGGGGTCTATAACTTCGTTATTATTGAAAATATTGATTTAGAGTAAATTGCAATTTTATAGACTTTGTCACGAGGAATTCACCCGCTAAATTAAATTTTAACTGTCACTTTCAGTTTTTGAGATATGACATAAAGTTGCATTTTTTCTTATGGAAGGGCCTATATTTTAATTAATTTTTGAATTCGTCATTGAATTCTTTTCAAAATGATGTATCATATGTCATTTGTTTGATTGAGCGATTTCGGAGATATTTAAAGTTTTTTATTTTTGTCTAGTGTGCGTTGAATGACGTCATGCGCCATTGACGTGAAAGCCTTGCGGTCAAATGCTACTTCAATGCTCCTATAGTTTTGTTGTCTTATACTATGCAAATCAAGTTGGCCATGCGTCTTGGCCTTTTGTCATTGTTTTCAATTGTTTAAACAATTTGACATTACGCTTTGATATGAAATTATTTTGCACAAAAGCGTTTTAATTTTATTTTGAAATATGTATCATTTTTGTTACTTTTTATAACTAGGCTTTGAGGGCCGTCAGCTGAATTATAATTTTTCCAAACCAGGGTTACTATATTTTTGACTGTGTAAAATAATAAAAATACTGGAGTGCCTTGACTAGGAATAAGTGAAAAAGCTGAATATCTCCTAAACGGCTTAATGAAACTATGACATATGATACATCAATTTCAAAAGAATTCAATGACAAATTCGAAAATTAATTAAAATATAGGCCATTCCATAAGAAAAAATGCAACTTTATGTCATATCTCAAAAACTAAAAGTGACAGTTGAATTATAATTTAGCGGGTGAATTCCTCGTAACAAAGTCTAAAAAACTGCAATTTACTCTAAATCAAAATTTCCACTAATAACGAAGTTATAGACCCCCTTCAAAAATGCAGACTTTCCAAAAAGCCCCCGTAGCTCAAAGACGAGACGATATTTCAAAATGCGGTTTTCACTATAAGTCGTCCCTTGAAATTTGAGCCTGGCAATGCGTGGTCACTTTTTCTCTGTCTCTCCTAGAAGTACCTTAAACCCCCTAAAAGTGCCCAATTTGGGACACCCTGTACAGTTCAATATTTTACGATCGCATAACCTCGCTACCAAATATTAAGGCAAGATCTGCCGAAAATCTCTGCCGAATACCGAAGAAAAACGGCTCTCCATCTTCTCTCTGTGTCCAAATTCACCCCACCCTCCCCTACCATTTTCGTTTCATTTCAACTTTTAAACTGTACAAAATTACTAGCAAAAAAACTAAAATGCGTGTAGACGAGCACTAAATTAAAAATAAGATTTTGAAGTTGCATATAAATAACTTGTATAAGCTACTTAAAACATGTGCACGCGCCATTATTCTAGCTTAATATTAAATAGCTTCAAGCTAATTCTAATCTGAATAAATAAATCAGCGCCAACTTTGTTAAAGCGCGAAGTAACTGATTCAATTAAGACAAAACACACCTTAAAATCTGTTTTTCGCGAAAGAAAATTTATCTGCTTCTCCACTTGAACTTTGGCCAACCGTAATTATGGATTTTTAAGAAATGTTTTGTTCAGTCGAACTATATCATAACAAAAACATTTTATGTAAAAAAAAGCCAAGTACGCGAGAATGGTTTTGCGTAAAAAGAATTGAGATAAAGTTCTCCAATACAAATTTTAAAATGAATGGTTCTTACTAGTTTAGAAATGTTTTTTTTAATACTTTGCTATTACAGCCAAACTTCTTATGCTCAATCTAGCATTGTTCCTAAGAGTCATTTGCAGCCATAATAGCCAAGTTTAAAAAAATATTTTTAAACTAGTAAGAACCTTTCATTTTGAAATTTCTATTAGAGAACTTGGCTTTACTTTTATCTTAATTCTTTTTACGGAATACTATTTTCGCGTAATTGGCTTTTTTTTACATGAAATGTTTTTGTTATGATTTCACTTCTTTTTTAAAGGATTTGGATAATATTTTAAAAAAAATTTTAAGGTTTTTTAATTTTTTCCTATGGTATAGTCCAAATTAAAATTTTGGTGCTTTAATTTTTTTTTGTTTTATCATAGTTCCTATCAGGCTTCCAAAGCTCAGGTTTCTAGCGTTTCTAGAAGTGGGTAATGTTACTTTTACATAACTTTCCATTTTTGGGGGAGGGAAGCAAACTAAAATGTTGGGGTTTTTTAATTTTTTCCTATAGTTTTATGATATTTCCTATCAGTCTGCCAAAGCTTCACATCACGACGATATTGCTAAGATAGATCAAAATACAACCAAATAACAGATTTTCACCGTTATCTCAAAAAAAAAATATTTACATTTATAAGGGAGGGAAGCGAGGGGTCTTGATCGCCGATGTTTGGACACCAAAAGGAAATACCTACCGTATTTCCTGAGGTATTTCCTGGTATTTCCCAGTATTTCCTCAAATTTCAATGGTATTTCGTAGTATTTCCCAAGCACTTCCCGGTATTTCCTAGTATATTTCCCAGTAATTGCCAAGTATTTCCCCTAACTTGTACACCAAAAGGAAATACAGAGCTCAGATACCTCGAAGGGAAGCTAATCAATTTTTTAATTTTTTTCTATAGTTTTATCCTAGTTCCTATTAGCCTTCCAATGCTCAGCTCTCTAGCGTCAGTGGAAGTGGGCAAGGTTACTTTCACATAACTTTACATTTATAGGAGAGGGAAGCAAACTAAAATTTTGGGGCTTTAAATTTTTAGCTCACACTACTACTATACTATAGTAGTGTGATCCTAATTTTTTCGAGAAAAAAAAAGTTGCTCCGATTTCTAATTTTTTTATATATCTTTGCGTTTCAGATGATTTTGAAACTTTTTTGTTGCGCCGTCTGTCTGTCTGTCTGTCTGTCTGTCTGTCTGTCTGTCTGTCTGTCTGTCTGTCTGTCTGTCTGTGTGTCTGTATGTCTGTCTGTAACGACCAACGCGCATAACTCAAAAACGGCTTGCCCGATTTTAATGAAATTTGGTACCCAGGCTGGGTTTTGGGTCGAGATGGTCCCATTTAAAAATGAACAAAATCCACCGAACACAAGCCAAATAAAAGGGTGGGGGTAGATTTCAAAAATTAGAGTTTATGTAAAAATATAGCGTGTGTGATATCAAACGAAAGGTAATTGAGTGTGGAGTTAAACAAAATACATTTTAGTTTATTTAAAAAAAAAGGGTGGGGGTAAATTTCAAAAATTAGTGTTTAAGCGGAAATATGGCGTGTGTAATATCAAACGAAAGGTAATTGAGTCTGGAGTTAAACAAAATACATTTTAGTTTTTAAAAAAAGGGTGGGGGTAGATTTGAAAAATTAGAGTTTAAGTCAAAACATGGCTTGTGTGGTATCAAACGAAAGGTAATTGAGTCTGGAGTTCAATAAAATATACTTCAGTTTTTAGTTATACTAGCTTTTACGTAGATACACTATAACTCTAGTATCCAGTGTGAGCTTAGGTGCCCATAGATTGGCAGAGTATTTTCCTATAGTTTTATGATATTTCAAAGCTTCACATCATGACGATATTGCTAAGATAGGTCAAAATACACCCAAATAACACATTTTCGGCGTTATCTCAAAAAAAAAATTCCTGGAAAATAATACCTTCTCGGGCCATTGCTATGCGGGCTAAGAAGGTATAAATTGATAAATTATTATAACTAGGTATCATAGGATGTTCCAATTAGGTTAAAAGTGTAACACCTAGCAAACAAAGGATGATTTTTTAAAAACTTATTCGAAAGAGTTCCTACAGGACCAAGTGAAAACATTGTTAATTATTTTAAACACTGACAACACAGTTCGTCAAACCGAAGATTAAGACTAGAAAGTATTTACCTACAGTAAAGAAACTTTTTATATAAATTGTGTGTAAATAGAAGGTAGATTTTGCAACTACTGACTAAAATCGTAAGTAAAAAAACAGTTGAGAGGTTTATAAACAAACTTCTCATCACAAAAACATTTCATGTAAATAAAAACCAAGTACGCGAAAGTGGTATTCCGTAAAAAGAATTGAGATAAAAGTAAAGCCAAGTTCTCCAATACAAATTTCAAAATAAAAGCTTCTTAGTAGTTTGGAAATGTTTTTTAAACTTTGCTATTCCAGCCAAATTTCTTTATGTTCAATTTAGCACTGTGCCTAAGAGTAATTTGCAGCCGTAATAGCCAAGTTGGAAAAACATTTCCAAACTATCATTTTGAAATTTGTATTGGTGAATTTAGTTTTATCTCAATTCTTTTTTAAATGATTTGGAGAATATTTAAGTTTTGAAGTAGTAAAATATGCGTAATATTGTTCAAAACTTTTGCAATGCCTTACTAAAAATGTTTAGTTTTTTTATATATTTTCCTATGATTTTATCATAGTTCCTATCAGCTTTCTAAAGCTCAGCTCTCTAGTGTTCCTGGAAGTAGGCAATGCTAATTTTACATAAATTTACATTTATAGGGGACGAAAGTAAATTAAAATTTTGGTGTTTTTAAATTTTTTCCTATGGTTTTAGGATAGTTCCAATCAGTGTTCCAAAGATCAGCTCTCTATATCTTTTCTGGAAGTGGGCAATGTTACTTTTACATAACTTTACATTTATAGAGGAGGGAAGCAAATAAAAATTTTGGGGTTTTTTAATTTTTTCCTATAGTTTTGTTGTATTTTTTATCAGTCTGCCAAAGCTCAGCTCTCTACCGCCTCTGCAAGAGGGCAATGTTACTTTTGCATGTATAAGGGAGGGGAGTGAATTAGAATTTTGGAGTTTTTTATTTTTCGGTGCCAGGGTGCCAAAACAGTAGAATTTTGATGATCTATCCATGAGTGAGTAGATGAGTGAGTGAGTGGCAATTTCGACGTTTCTTGAACTTTCGTAACTACTTTACTACTTTATGGAAGTTCATGAAACTTGGAGGGATTGTTATCTCTAGAAAGATCTACGACTGTGCAAAGTTTGAGTTTCGTAGCTCATTTCGAAGTAGAGTTTTACACAGGTCAAATATAGGCTGAAATGTTTCAAGAAAAGATAGTACAGCAGTTTTCGCGCCAACTGCCGTGCCCCCAGATAACAATGTCATTCTCATTATAGTAGTTTCACTAAAAGCATTGCACAAGTCCGGATATGCTTTAAGTGTGGGAAAACTATATTTTTGTCTCTGAGTATGCGAAAAACTATAAAAATATAATAAAAATAAACCAAACATATCCACACCACACGGAACTACTTATAAACTGAACAAACTGAATTTGACACAAAAACGCATCTATCAAAATGGAAATTTTGTTTTAAATTACGTGTGCAGATATTTTATTTTATAGCAAGAAGTTCTCCAAAAGTAGGACCGAATTGTACCTAAGACAAATATTAAAATTTCGTCTTGTTGGATGTTTGGTTAAAATATGCAAGTTTCTTAAATCAAGTAATTTGTATCAATCAATTTATGATATATTTGACTTAAATGCGTCTATATGATTAGCTTGTCTATTAATTTGAAGTGAAGCAGAGTGAAGTGAATATATGTATTTATGACTATTTTTGTATTTTGTGTAGTTGATTCAAATTTATAAATGATTTGCTTATATCGAATATTTATATATATTGGGTTTAAGCATATAAATGCATTTGATCCAATTGTTTATTTTCTCTGTATACCACCTACATTTTTTATGCATGTTATGGATTTTTGGTTTTTAGTTTTTTTGTGTGAGACCCCTTGTAAGTCCGTGATATCAGAAATCAGGCCACTATGAATTTCTTTGTTCAAAAAATATCCTGCTTCTTTTGCAGTGGCATACATATCATGTAGGTAGGAAGGCATTGGCTACCCTTGATAAAATCCAAAAACTTTTCTAGCTAGCCTATTATCACACTTCAAGTGAAGCCATAATAATATAATAGCCTTGAAAACAGTTTTTTGTAAATATTTCAGAAACTAAAGCTCCTACGAAGTTTTTGGTGATTACACATATTATTGAACAAAATATACTTTACTATATTCCGAAAACAGTATTTGGATACGATGATCGGTTAAAAAGTTAGCATTTTTTAATGTTTTTAATTGTCAAAAAACTTTTATTAGCATTAATGGTTTTGACCAAAATCTAATCAGCTCGTGAGAGTGTCGAACACTAACCTGAAAATTTTATGTATAAATTATTATTAAAATATATATGCCGAAAATTATTCTGGTGTTTGTGTGAGCAAATATTCAAAAAAAAATAGTTTTTTTGCACTTTAGAGATCAAAAGTATAATAAGAGACGTTCAAAAATATAAAGTAAACCCTATTTTTGTCCGCACTGTGCGCCGTTACCGTATAAATAAAAAAAGGAGCAAGAAGCTGCTCATGCGCAGACTCAGTGATAATAATCACGGTAACAAAGTGTAAAATACGCAACTCAAAAAGTCCCCATTATCTCGAAATTTAATTTTTGCGAGTACCTTCTTTTGCCTCGGCACTGTAGAACGCTACGCCACTGTGATTTAGCAATTTCTTCTTTGCTCTTAGCGTGTATTTTTGTCTCTGACCAGGGCTGCCACTTGCAGTGTTGCCGCCCCGGGCAAAAAGGTAAAATCGAGGGGTGTCTCGGTATTTCCTTTTGGTGTACAGCGTGTCCCATTTTCGATGGGATTAAATGGGAAACTCGGCTATTATTAAAGATATTGATTTTCTGATTGCACCTTACCGTGCTCTTTTTTTGAGCCCTTCAAAATGGCGTAATCAGATTTTTGCTATACCCCGTAGTTTCGCTAATACAGGGAGTTTTTGAAAAAATTGTATTTTTAATAATCCCTTGTATCTCGCTTATTTTGCGAGATATTTTTATTCTGTAAAAACCTTTTCATGGCAACTTTTTTAGAAGAAAATAATGACGTTGTCAACTTTTTAAAATATTGTTTAGTTTTTGAGATATGGTATTTATCATAAAAAAATGAAATACGGACCTGGATTTTTTTTATTACTATTTTGATTGGTTTCATGCTAGTATTATCATAAAATATTAAAAATTTTAAAAAAATTTGTTTTAAAGTAAAAAACAATATTTAATATTTTAAAAAAAATTGTCCGAACCTGGATATTTTCAACATAAATATAAATTAAAAATTGCTAGATAAACAATTTTTAGTTTAACTGTTTTGATACTTTTCATATTAAAATGGTTTTACGTTAATTTACAGATTTATTTGAAACAAAGTCTACGAAAAATATAAAAAAAAAAAACAAATTATAAAAAATAACTAATTTTTCTAATTACCATTATGTGTAAGACATTGTTGGCATTTTTGAGTAATTTTTCTTAACGCATTTTACATAAAAATATTTCTGCCATTTAAATATTGGTTTGTTGCTTGAATGAAGCAGTCAAACATATCACATTTTTCAAAATCTGGATATGGTCGATTTCTAACCAGTTTAAAATAATTGTAAGCCATTCACAAAAATGACAAGTAAAATGACAATGTTAATTCCACGCTTTTGTTTTGTACATTTCACGACCTGCTGTGCTACCATCAAATAATTAGTATGATATTATTTTTGTAACTTTTTAACGTTTTTTACTTTATTTATAAATCTTTTAATTATCATTTCAAAACAGATAAACTAAAAATCGTTCAGCTAGGTGTCTTGCAATTTTTAATTTATAATTAAGTTGGAAATTTCCAGGTTTGGACTATAATTTTTTTTTTCAAATATTAAATAGTTTTTTTTAACCTTAAATCAAAAAAATATTAAAGTTTTATTATTTTAAGATAATAAAAGCATGGAACCAATCAAAGTAGTAATAAAAAAAATACAGGTCCGTATTTAATTTTTTTATGATAAATACCATATCTCAAAAACTAAACAATATTTTAAAAAATTGACAACGTCTTTATTTTGCTCTAAAAAAGTTGCCATAAAAAGGTTTTTACAGAATATAAAATTGCAAAATAAGCGAGATACAAGGAATTAATTAAAATGTAATTTTTTCAAAAACTCCCTGTATTAGCGAAACCACGGGGTATAGCAAAAATCTGATTACACCATTTTTAAGGGCTGAAAAAAAGAGCACGGTAAGGTGCAATCAGAAAATCGATATCTTTAATAATAACCGAGTTTCCCATTTAATCCCATCGAAAATGGGACACGCTGTTACAGGTTAGGGGAAATACCAGGAAATACTTTGGAAGTACTGGGAAATATATTAGGAAGTACCAGGAAGGGCTTGGGAAATACTAGGAAATATCTTTAAAATTTGATGAAATATTGGGAAATATTGGGAAATACCAGGAAATACCGTAGGTATTTTCGTTTTTGTGTACAAAATTTGGCGATCGAGTCACCCCTTGGGTAAAATGCCGCTCATTCGTAACAAAAATTTCAAAGCGATAACGTAAACCATTTCCACAGCGGCGTAGCGTGACTTACGGGGCGGGGGGGGGGGGGGGGTTGGTTGGTTAAAGAATGAACAGGGCGCCCTTAAAAAAATTTGCGACTAACAAAAAAAAGGTCATCCATAGTTGAGTGCTTATGTGTAAATGAAAAAATTTTTCGGTTTAGGTTAAGCTTTGATTATAAATTATAATACAGCAGATTTATGTATTTAGTTTACAACACGGTAAAAAATTTTGTCTACAACGAGAATACGTTCTTTCCTTCAATAAATTGTTTTACTTTAAAATAATTTTTTTTGAATTAAAATATTTCTTTTTAGTTCAACGCAGCGTTTAATCTTAAAATGAGACTGTATTTTTTATCGTTAATTGTTTTGATTCAGTATATTTTGCTTTCAGAGAAAACGGTGCCTTAGCTTAATTCAGTTCCAACTTATAATAAAACATTTTCTGTTTCACATTAAAATAAAAGGCAAGATATTTTTTGTGCTATATCAAGAAAATATTCTCTTGGTGAATAGGAAAGCACAAATTATTTTACTTCAAAGCGATTTGCTTTGATCTAAGACAATTGTTTTAACCGTGTATTTTTTTAAAATAAACTATACAGGTGACTTACCGCCTTCTCGATTTACCGCCCAGGGCAGGGGCCCGGTTTGCCTGGGCCTAGCGTCGACCCTGGTCTGACCTACTGTGGCACTGTGGTTACATGATCTTAATGGTTTTTGGTTTTGTATGGGTCCCCCGTCAGTCGTACGTTTCATTTCTCATCAATTTTACGTAATGGGACAACTTGGCGCAAAAATATTTTTTTAATAAAATATGTAGGCAAAAAACACAGAATATAAAGAAATATATCAGAGGAGTGCAGTTAGTTATGGTTACCCAAGGCCAACACAAAAATAGAGACCACGACCCTAAAAAAATCAGCTGTTCTCCGGGGGCTGAATTTTACAGTGGGTCTTATGGGAGGTCAGATGTTTTTTTATGATATTTTTAAAATGGCAGTATAGATTTCCGCGAAATTTCAGTGAAATATTCTCAGACAGCATCCCGGTATTCCAGCAAAGTTTTGTAAGGAAGCAACACGATTAAAAGGTTAAAATCTTCAAGATTTAGCATTACTTATTTTGAATTCAAATTACCGCCATGTACCACATGCCAACTGTTATATTTGACATGTATTTGACTTTCTCATCTGTCATTGTCACATTCGCTTCTGCTTTAAACTTTATTTTTGTGTGAGCTAATGAAGCGGCTCTGAAAAATTATGGATTACAATAGATTTAAAAAAAATTGTTTTAAAAGAATATAAGTAAAAACATTTTCAAAAGCGGCTTTATTTAAAAAAAAATCAAATTTTCATGAACCGTCATTCTAACTTCAATATTTTAATGATAATCAGCTGTGTCGTAACGTGGCCATCAAAAAAAAATCAGCCTCGGATATGACGTCAACAAAGTGAAGGATCGTGGCCCGTCCGTTTTGATAGCCCTGGGTTACCTCAACTTTATCTACAAAAGAGGAAAATACTATTTTTTGAAAAATTCTAAAAAATATATATTCAAAATTTCAGTTATTTTAAACATTAGACACTTATTGGAATAAAACCTGACCTTATTTTAAAATCGACCCTATAGTGACAGATTTACATATAAAAAGCAGCTGCTCTGTTTCAAAATTCGGCCTTTGTGTATTTAAAAACCGGATTTATTAGTGTCGGTATTATTAAATGGAAGTTAGCGTCTTTATTAATAAATTTCTCTTTGGTATGTCAATTTTGAGAGGTCAGCTGTTAGTTTTCTGTGTAAATGTGTCAAAATAAAGTCGACTCTAAAATAAAGTCAGGTTTTATTCCAATAAGTCCCTAATATCAAGAATTTTCAATTTTTATTATTCACCATATCATATTTTTGAATTTTAAAAGATTTTCACATTGTTTTCAATTTTGGGAAATCACCTATCTATTGAGTTGTGAATCGAAGGTTACCATTCGCGAGAAATACCCACGACACTATTTTTCTTAAAACTGGACGCACCCTAAAGATTTTTAATGGCATGCAGGAAGTTTTAAAAAAGAAAGAACCGAACACATCATTAAAAAAAATGGATCCATGACGGATCTGACACCTTCCTAGCTGGAGCAAGCATACTTCAACTGAAGCCATAATAATATATTAGCTCTGAAAATAGTTTTTTTGTAAATATCTCGGAAACTAGAGCTTCTACGAAGTTTTTGGTTAAATTACTGAGCAAAATGCAATTTACTTTATTCCAAGAGAGAGATATTAATGCGATGCTTCGTTAAAAAGTTGTTAATTGTGAAAAAAATCATTAGTATTAATGGATTTTGACCAAAATCTAATCAGCTCGTTACCTATCAATTTTATAAAAATCGGTTTAGCGGTTTTGGAGCTATTGTGTTACCGACAGAAAACACATACACACACACAGACAGAAGGTAAAACATCTATACTTACAGCAATGACTTACAGATATGATTATTTTCACTTAAAAGACGCATTAATGCTACTAATTACACAGCCCCAAAAAAAAAAAAGGTCATACTCGAGGGTCTTACATGTATGTATTTTTCGAGGCTGAATCCGATCCCGACCTCAGAAATGGCCCTCTACGTCTGGAATTGGCTCCAGGGGCTAAAAATAGCCTCTATATGGCCTGAGAGGTGGATTCCGGGATGAGGCGACGTTAAAGGTGCATTCTAAAGCCAAAGTTGAGATTGTGGTCGAAAAGTTCACGGCCAACTGAAATTTCCTGTTTTAGGCCAGGAAAATGGTCCCTTAGGGGCCGGGAAATTCTGTCATATGTTCATATGAAGTTTTTTTCTTAAATTGACCCAAAAATTACCCCTATAAATATTGACATTCAATTAGGAAACACCCTGTATTTTACCACTATTCTATATCAAAAAACCAAATATGACCTGAAGTATCTACACACACTCGATTGCGACTTACCTGACAAAAAAGAGTTCGAGAACCTCTTTGGCTGTGACGTCAGGATCTGGTTACATTGTAGTCGTTGATCGCCTCAGAAGGTACACACCCCTTTTTTCGCTTTTTTCTTGATGCTGCTTCTGCAAAACAGAATGATTAAAGCTTTAATAAAAGACACGCTTGGCGTCACTTCACTTCACTTCCAATAAATTGAAAATAAATGTAAAAGGCACTACTGACCGCAGCCCACGAGAAAGACCGGCCCGGGCGCGGAAATATCACGTGACCGTAGGAGGGTCACAAAAGAACGCCTCCTGGCCAGCTGTCATTATAAAACATGTGTGTTTTCAGTTTTGGTATGTTTGTTTACGTCGATTTTTTTTTAATTCGGGCATGAATTTTATGTGAATTTTATCAAAGTTATTAAAATAATGCAGCCCACGAAAAAGACAACAATGCCGCGAACGTGTAGTGTTGTTGGTTGTCGGTCCAACCATAAACCGAATATGTGTCAACTTTTAATTTGCAAGTGGATAAGCAAATGCATAAAATTTGATTACGAAAAATTCCTAATGATCTAAGTATCTTAAAACGTCCACAAGTTTGCATAAGTGTGTTGTAATTGGATAGTGTTGAAAATGATCCGAAATACCTAAGAAGATAACCTGTATCTACTGTTCGATTAGCTGATGTCGAGAGGCAACAACTGGAAACTGCAATACAAGAAAGTCTTGAAACACTTACACAGCTCATAAGAAATCAAAAGTTTTTTCAAATATTGAGGACATTTCAAAATTTTATTGTTCTAATACTAAAATAAACAAAAATTGGATTTTTACCCAAGAATGTGACACAGTCTGCCTGTGCCTGATGACATTTTTGAACAACAATCCATCACTGTTAGCATTTCTAGTTGTTGAGGGAAATCTGTCATTTTTTGTAAATGTTAACAATGTGTCCATACCATAAAACAAACTGCCAAAAAAAGTTGGGGTTTTATTTTTGAACAGCACCGATACACTTGAAGAGCTAATGCAGTTTATTGAAATAAAAGTTGGAAACGGGAAAGAAGTGGTAAAAGATAAGATTGATCAAGTAATAGACATCCTTAGTGAGAGTGAAAAATGTGTTCAATTGTCATTTCTTATTGAACAATTAGGTCTCTTGAAAAGGTCACCTGAGAATCAAAGATATTGTGGATACACTTTAATGTTGGCTTCATCTTTGTTTATCCAGTCATCCAGTGCATACATGTCAATTTGCAAAACTAATGTAATATGTCTTCTGCACCCTCGCAATTTTTTTTATTTCACGACAAATTTACGACAAATTTAAGACAATTAATGTATATAAATGTTTCTTGAAAAGTTCACTTTTTTTCATAATTTCTAAAACAACGCAAAATCCTGGCGATCAATGAATATTTACACAAACACCACAAAAGGTTATATTAAAAAGTAAAAGCGGAACGTAATATAATGATTGTTTCACCAAAAATTTACAATTGCGCGACAAGGTTAAATATACTACTTCTCTTCGTATTGTGAAAAAGCTTAAAGATCACTAAGATTTAGCTGAGAAATCTCAAAATTGCTCACTGCCCGTTTTCGGGAAAACGAATGACGCGTCAATTGTTTTTCTTTTACGACAAATTTACGACAAATTCACGACAATTAATGCATTTATTAGTTTTTGAAAATTTTAATTTTTTCTGGGGTGGTAGTGCTAAGTTGAGACTCAACTTAGCATTACATACCCTTTTCAGGAGAACGGGTGGCGCGACAATTTTTTTTCTTTCACGACAAATTTACTACAAATTTACGACAATTAATGCATATATTGCGAATATCGAATTCTTAAGTGGTAATGCTAAGTTTATAGAGGTAGTTTATTGAACGTGAGAACCATCTCACTTATTCACAAAATCACTTGTTTCTTTTTAATAAATTATTGTGAAATGTTTTATATAAAAAAATTTTCTTTAGATAACTCTAGCGAGTTTTTTTGTGGAAAAAAATAGTTTAAGGGCATGTAAAGTTTTTTTAAATAATTATTAAAAAGCATAATAATTTAGTGTCTGCTTATAAATCTTTAAATAAGAACACAGACAAAGATGATGAGACTCAAAGAAAAATTAAAAAACTTAAAGCTTAGGTTTGTTATGGCCAATTTTAAAAGACTTGTATAGATTTAAAGTAACTAACGATATTATGTACCTAATATACCCAAAGATGTTAGAGTACACATTTTATATAATTTTTTATTTTATAAATTCAGTTCTTTTATCTATAATAAACACATACATCAGTAAAATATTTTTTTTTCAATTTTTGCCTATATGAGAACAAAAAATTTTTGTCAATTTATTTAAATTTTGTAAAAACAGATAATATGTTAAGCAATACAATAAGAATCTTGGAACTCCTGAGATCACGTGACCGCCGACTTGCTTAAAACTCGCCATGGCCGGTCTTTATCGTTGGCTGCGCTACTGACGCAGTAACGAAGAATAAAGCTACATTTACAATCAATTTCGGACAAGCGTATTTTATTTAAAATTGACGTTTCTGTGCGGACCCATTTACAATGGCCAATTTTTTAGGTTATGGTAGGCCCATTTTTATTTTTTTTTAAGCATATGGAGAAAGTATTAATTTTGTAAGAAGGGTAGGTTTTTTTGGTATCTTTACCAAAATAGACAGGCTGGTGCACAATTATTTTATCCAAAGCGACTGAAAACCAAAAAAATATTTTCTCTATCCTTCAAATTCCAAGCCAAATTGCACTGAAGCTTGCAACTGCCAAGGTGCTTGGTAAATTCCAAATTAAAAAAGTTAAATCTTTCTATACGACATGTCTATGTTCTTCTTTTTAATCTGTGATTAACAAAGGGCGATTAATTGGGTAAACTTTTTAACCGTAAATAATTACAAGCCGGCAGCACCGCGCGGGACAAGGTTTTAATTTCACCCGTTTTTCAGCGGTGTCTGGATGGGTGTTCTCGCGCGTATTCATCTTGCGAAAACGTTCGTTGCCCTTCCTACGTGTTGCCGGTTCTGTCCTTAGTGAAGACGTATGAGTTTGTTTTGATTTGGTAGTTAAAAGCCTTACCGGTCGCTTGTCCATTATTTGTTTTTGTTTGTTTCCAAAATGGAAATAAATACCGTCGATTATATAATTAACTTTTCAAATTTAAATACGTCGACATATAAACTTCGATTACAAATAAAATCTCTAGGGCTGCATAGACGGGACCTAAAAATTAAACAAAATTTTAGTGCAAGTAATGCAGAGGAGTGTTCCAAAAAAACTTATCCTAGAAAATTGAATAAAAAATTATACGATTCTGAAAACTGGTTGTGCGGTTGTGGTTGATGGAAATAACACCATCCAAGTCCTCATTATGAAATATGTCAATACCGGGGCTTCTAACAATTTAAGGAGAGCTTCGTCATCTTCTTGACGGTGTAAAGACTTTTTTTGACTTTGTAAAAAATTTAAATTGTGACAACCGTTTTTTGGTCCGGTTTAGAATCGCTGCCTATTTAAATAGACATATTTTAACAACTAAAAAAAATAAAAAATATCTACACAGTTTTTCTACCACATATTAGTCTAAGATATTTAATAGAACTTTTAATAAAGAAACTAAAACGTCCCCTCTACTTTCCATTTATTTGACCTAAATGATCCGTTAGAGCTGGAAAAAATTGTAAGTTTTTAATTCCTTTCACTTGGTTCCGTTCCATTCTAATGGTTCCAAGGATTTGCGTCCACAGAGTTTATGATTACACAAAAAAAATTAAAAACTGAATGTTCATTTAAATGGACGTCATGTCTCAGGAGGTTATTATAAAATTATATTAAAATAAAAAGATCGAATATATTATTTAGTAGGTACTCGATCGGCAGTAGCCCGGAGGTCCCAATCACGAGCTCATCCTAAAATTAACTTATAAATTGGTTTAAAACCACGAAGGATCAGGGGCGTGCAGTGCATATAAGCAAGAAAACAACGGCGTAGCGGGGCGGGGGGTCCAAGGCTGAAAAGGGCGCCCCTAAAAAAATTTGCGACAAAAAAAAACAAAAAAAAACAAAAAAAAACAGCCGATTTGTCGCCCCATCGATTTGTCTTCTTAAAGCGTGTGCAGAAAGAATTTTTGAAATCGCTTTATATTTATAAAAGGTATAGCTACAACTATTTCTAATAAGGAGGATGGGCAGACGAGAGGGAGAGGGAAGAGGAAAACAATAAAATGAAGTTGGAAAAAAAGTCTTAAAGCGTGTGCAGAAAGAATTTTTAAAATCGCTCTGTATTTGTGAAAGGTATAGCTACAATTATTACTAATAAGAAGGGTGGGGAGAAGAGAGGGATAGGGAGGGGGAAACTAGTAAAATGATGTTGGAAAAAAGTCCTAAAGCGTGTGCAGAAAGAACTTTAGAAATCGCTTTATATTTGTGAAAGTTATAGCTACAACTATTACTAATAAGGAGGGTGGGAAGGAGAGAGGGAGAGACGGGGAGGGAGAACTAGTCAAATGGTGTTGGAAAAAAAATCTGAAAACGTATGCAGAAAGAATTTTTAAAATCGTCCTATATTTTATTAAATTATTCGAATATGGTTTTTGAATAGTGGGGGGGGGGGGAGCAGGGAGGACTTCAAAGTGACTGCAGCAAATTAGAAGACATGTGCAATGGGTGATCAAAGGAATTTCATTAAAATGGCCTGAAATTGAGATAATTTGTATGCCTTAAAGCCTACATTATGTGACAAAATGGCGTCTGAAGGCCGTCATGTTGATTCCTGTTTAAAAAAATGTAGCACCTTCGTGATCAGTAGCAATTCAACGACACTTTTTTGTCAAAATCGGTTCAGCTGTTTAGTCTCTAGCGTGACACAAATACATATTTACTTACATACATAACCCAATCGAAAAACATTACCCTTCCTTTCGCCGCACCGTGCTGCAGTTGGGTAAAAATAAGGCACGATCATAAAAAAAGCCTGTTCTAATAACCCATTTTGCCCGGCCAGGTCTAGAACTACAGTCGAACCTCTCTAACTCGAACCTCTATAACTCGAACCTTTTAAGTGGTCCCTGCACTTTTTACACGTATTTAAACCTCTTTAACTCGAGTTTCTATAACTCGAACTCTCCATAACTCGAATTGTTTTGGTTGTTCCTTCAGGTTCGAGTTATAGAGGTTCGACTGTATTTAAATAAAGTTTTTGCCTCATCACGACTAGCCTTATTTTAGAATTTCTATATTAAAAGTGGCTACCCTTTTCCGATTTGTTATAGTGATTTCTCTTTATGTTTTGCATCATTCGATGTGGTCAATGAGGCATGTGACTTCACGTAATGAACGTTAAAAAGAAACAGTGTAATGCTGCTTATTTTAGCTCACACATATACTATACTATAGTAGTGTGAGCTATGGTAATCCTAATTTTTTCGAGAAAAAAAAATGTTGCTCCGATTTCAAATTTTTTTATATATCTTTGCGTTTCAGATGATTTTGAAACTTTTTTGTTGCGCCGTCTGTCTGTCTGTATGTCTGTCTGTATGTCTGTCTGTAACGACCAACGCGCATAACTCGAAAACCGCTTTCTCGATTTCAATGAAGTTCGGTACCTGGGATGGGTCTTGGGTCGAGATGGTCCCATTTAAAAATGGGCAAAATCCACCAAACACAAGCCAAATAAAAGGGTAGGGGTAGATTTCAAAAATTAGAGTTTACGTGAAAATATGGCGTGTGTGATATCAAACGAAAGGTAATTTAGTCTGGAGTTGAATAAAATATATTTCAGTTTTTAGTTTTATATAGCCCACACGTACACTATAACTATAGTACCTAGTGTGAGCTTAGGTGACCATATATTGGCAGAGTATTTTATATTGATGGATGGTTTGGTTAGTTTTGTAGTAATGACGAGGGGTCATCAGCTTTCAACAGTACTGTACAAATTTCACAACAGGACCCGACAGTACCACGACAGGACCCAACAGTACTCGACAGTACACGACAGTACCCAACAATACTCGACAGTACACGACAGTACCCAACAGTACTCGACAGTACCACGACAGGACCCAACAGTACTCGACAGTACACGACAGTACCCAACAGTACTCGACAGTACACGACAGTACCCAACAGTACTCGACAGGACCCAACAGTACCCGACAGTACACGACAGTACCCAACAGTACTCGACAGTACACGATAGGACCCAACAGTACACGACAGTACTCGACACTACCCCCCAACCCCAACCAGTGGCGTAGAGGCGAAACGACATGATGAGCTTTTTTTTTTTTTGGTCGAAAGTTTTGTGAGCGCGCGCTTTGTCCCTGTCGGCCTTCCCCAAACATGACCTTTTTTTTTTTTTGTTTTGCTCGCATGTTTTTTGAAGGGCGCGCTTTGTACCTCGCAACAGGACCCAACAGTACTCGACAGTACACGACAGTACCCAACAGTACACGACAGGACCCAACAGTACACGACAGTACCCAACAGTACTCGACAGTCCACGACAGTACCCAACAGTACTCAACAGGACCCAACAGTACACGTCAGGACCCAAGTCCTGTTGGACGCTGTACAAAATTTTAGGGTGCCGATGACCCCTCGAGTAATGACCGAAACTAAAATAATGGAATAAAGTAAATATAAGGTTCTCTAATTTTTAAAAGGTTTGCGCTTCTGGGCTTATTTATTTATTTGCTATAATTTAAGGTATCATCTACCTTACCTATTTGATACTTAATAACAACAAAGTTTTGTAGTTGATTACTATACTTAAAAACAATTTAGGATTTCAGATAGACGGCAGGTGATACAGTTGAAGAACTACACGATTATATACCGCATAAACGGTTAAGCATCTAACATGGTGCAATAGGGACTTTTTGCACGTCCGATTTTTCACTTTATCGGTTATTTGAGACATGCGCACTTATCGGATTTTAACTTTATCCGTTACTAGCGGATAACGTTTTATGTTAATTGCGGCACCATAGCGCAGTATCCCTTCATTCAGATGCAGTACACGTGCACGCATAACGTTATGTCTAAATATTTTAACATTTAGACTATTTCTCAAATACCAAATTGCACATAATGCTACCTAAAACTATAAACAACAAGTAAAATTAAAGGAAGAAAAATTACAAAAAGTTTGTCTTCGGTCAGGACTAAAACTATAAACAACAAATGAAATTAAAGAAAAAAAATAAGAAAAAGGTTTTCTGTAATTATAATGTATTATTTTTCTCTAAAAAAGAAAAAAAAATTGCAGCAATGGCAAAAAATATTAACTGTGACAACAAAATATGTGTTTTTTTCTTCAAGAAGCTGAAATAGTAGTTTACCTAACTAGTGCGGAAAGTGCCTCTTTTCCGCACGCGATTGCAGATGGCCAAACGACGCGATAGCGGAGTTTGGCCAGCAATCAAGTGCGGAAAAGACACTTTACGCACGAGTTAGGTACACTATTTTTTCTATAAGCGTGAGGAAAAAACTAAAAATTAATCAGAAAATTATTTATATTCAAAACGTTTTAATCAAATCAATTATTATTATTCACATTCAAGCGGCTTCTAGAACTGACTGGGGTAGATCTTCGTCCGAAGAATCCATTGAAAATCTGATTTTTTTGTTTGAAAAATTCAAAAGACGCTTGTATCTGCAAAATTGGCTTTGTTTTGACAGTTTGTACTTTGTTGCTATGGTGATTTAAGATGCCAAATCTAAAACCACTAGTGTTCATTGTTGTTTGACATTGACAATGACGATATTTATACCGGGGAGGTTTAAAACCTAAAATTTGAACCTATTTTACTGAAAACTTTATTTTATCGAAAATATTGAAAATATAGCAGAATTTTAGTCAATTTGAATATTTTTAGGATATTTCGTGTGCTAGGAAAGATACAAATGTATTTTGAACGGTCTAAATGTTATAGAACACCTCAAAATCGTAACAAATTTACTTTTCCGCACTAGTGCGGAAAAGTGGCACTTTCCACACTAAAATGCGTGCGGAAAAGTGGACTTTTCCGCACGCTTATAGAAAATAGTAGTTTACCTAACTAGTGCGGAAAGTGCCTCTTTTCCGCACGCGATTGCAGATAGCCAAACGACGCGATAGCGGAGTTTGGCCAGCAATCAAGTGCGGAAAAGACACTTTACGCACGAGTTAGGTACACTATTTTTTCTATAAGCGTGAGGAAAAAACTAAAAATTAATCAGAAAATTATTTATATTCAAAACGTTTTAATCAAATCAATTATTATTATTCACATTCTAGCGGCTTCTAGAACTGACTGGGGTAGATCTTCGTCCGAAGAATCCATTGAAAATCTGATTTTTTTGTTTGAAAAATTCAAAAGACGCTTGTATCTGCAAAATTGGCTTTGTTTTGACAGTTTGTTTGTACTTTGTTGCTATGGTGATTTAAGATGCCAAATCTAAAACCACTAGTGTTCATTGTTGTTTGACATTGACAATGACGATATTTATGCCGGGGAGGTTTAAAACTTATAATTTGAACCTATTTTACTGAAAACTTTATTTTATCGAAAATATTGAAAATATAGCAGAATTTTAGTCAATTTGAATATTTTTAGGATATTTCGTGTGCTAGGAAAGATACAAATGTATTTTGAACGGTCTAAATGTTATAGAACACCTCAAAATCGTAACAAATTTACTTTTCCGCACTAGTGCGGAAAAGTGGCACTTTCCACACTAAAATGCGTGCGGAAAAGTGGACTTTTCCGCACGCTTATAGAAAAAATATTTTATATTAAATTTTTTTTTGTTTATTCATTAATTTTATAATTATGAAGGAACATGAAAGAACATGAAGGCAAATAAAAAATAAATGGATCCATGACGGAACTGTCACCTTCCTAGCCAGCCTATTAGCACACTTCAAGTGAAGCCATGATAATATATTAGCCTTGAAAACAGTTTTTTGTAAATATTTTAGAAACTAAAGCTGTTACGAAGTATTTGGTCATAACTCAAATTATTGAGCAAAATATAGTCTACTATATTCCGAAAACAGTGGATTGATACGATGCTTGGTTAAAAGTCATTAGCATTAATCGATTTTGACGAAAATCTAATCAGCTCGTAAGAGTGTCGATCACTATTTTACCTGAAAATTTTGTGAAAATCGGTTCAGCCGTTTAGGAGCTATCGTGTTACAGACAGAAATAATAATATATATACATAACACATTTTTGGCGTTATCACAAAAAAAAATTTTCCTCATAAATAATACCTTCTCTAGCTATTGCTACGCGGGCTAGGAAGGTAAATATGCCGTGTTCCCTTAAACAATTTTTAGTTTTTCTGGAATTTTAGCAAAGATAAGATAATGCGGATTCCTTTTGCATTAATTTTCATAAGAAATAAAATAAAAGAAACTGATGATTTTCTGTAAGTACAAATTTTAGTAATTACCATTGACGTTTAATGACCTGATAATGACCCTCGGTTTTTATTCCTTTAAGTATACTGCCTTAACCGCATCGAAACTATGAGATTTTTATTCTTTTTATGATGATTTCTAGTGACCAACAAATGTATTGTAGTACGTAATTATATTCTTCTTACCATTTTAAAAGTGTTGGAGAATATAAATACTTTTACCGTATTCGTTCCATTTAACCATGTAGCAGTATTGACAAAATCATGCATGCAGTATTTGTATTTCTAATAACATACTTTGAACAGTGCAGTTTTTTAAATTACTTCTATCAGTTCATACCCATTTTTACCTTCCTAGCCCGCGCAGCACCGGCTAGAGAAGGTATTAGTTTCAACGAAAAAAATGTTTGTTGAGATGACGCCGAAAATGTGTTATTTGGGTGTATTTTGACCTATCTTAGCAATATCGTCGTGATATCTGTCTGAGTGTGTGTCTGTCCGTAACACGATAGCTCCTAAACCGCTGAACCGATTTTTATAAAACTAAAATAGTGATCGATACTGTAACGAGCTGATTAGATTTTGGCCAAAATCCATTAATGCTAATGAAGATTTTTTTGACAATTAAACATTTTTCTCAATAATTTATGTTGCAACCAAAAACTTCGTTTCTGAGATATTTACAAAAAACTGTTTTCAAGACTGACATATCATGGAGTTCTTGAAGTGTGCTTATAGGCTAGCTAGGAAGGTATCAGATGCGTTATGGATCCATTTATTTATAATTAAAATAGAAAATTTTTATTTTTTTATTAGTTTTTCGGTGCTTAAATTTATTCTTTAGCTTTTAAAAAAACCGTTTTTAATTAGGCATAGTAACGTAGTACACATGATTGAAAACTTCATGTTCAACAAAAATAATGCTTTCCTAACCAACAGAACAATTAGCCAAATACATATTATTAAAATATATATTTTTTTTAGGGCAGATTAGAAACACAAGTATGCCTCCATCCGAGTACAACTTTTAAAAAATTATTTAACATTTCAACTACAAAATTAATCGTTGGATAAATTTTGTTGCAACAATTTTTGTAATAACTAAAAATACTCAGAACTTTGGTTTTCGAGATATCGAAAAGAAACGCAAAATTCAATTTAAAAATAACATTTTTCACCCAACATGGACTATTTCGTCAATTTAAATATTGTTACTGGTTCTCAACAACAATTAAAAGGCGAATGTCAAAAAGAATATCAATTTTACTAAAACACACTAATAACTTACTACTAAAATCGGCTTGTGTTAATATCTCGCGATTACTACAGTTCGTTATCTCTGACTGACTGTCGATGCGCGATGTCCGGCCCTATATATAGGGTCGTCGATCTCTCGCGAACTATCTATCTGTTTTCGACGCCCAGAAAATTCGCGTATTAATGCGACCGTAAGTCACAGATAACTAAAACCAAGACTAGTAATACAATCATAAGATAAGTCAACCTAATACTACACTAAACCTAAATAAAATATCTTTTAGTTGAGAAGGTGTTAGGTCCAGTCAGGGACGCAACTAGCTCGGTAAATTCGGTTGCTACTGCCCCAGATTATCAGAAGTGATGATTTGATGGGACCTTAAAATAATTTCATAATCTGTTTTTGGGGGGCTAATTTCGAGCTAGAGGGGGGGGCTTAGCCCCCCTTAGCCCTTAATTGCGCCCCTGGGTCCAGTATTAACATTAATTAAAGGGTGTGAGAGTGACAAAATGTAAAAAAAGTTTTTACATACTTTTTTGGTTCAGAGCATATGTGAAAGGTTCGATATCAGCAAAAATTAAAAAACATGCTAAAATAAATGGATCCATGACAGATTTGATACCTTCCTAGCTAGCCTATTAGCACACTTCAGGTGAAGCTATGATAATCAGCCTTAAAAACAGTTTTTTTTGTAAATATCTCGGAAACTAAAGGTCCTACAAAGTTTTTAGTTATAACACAAATTATTGAGCAAAATGTGGTCTACTGTATTCTGAAAACCGCATATTGATGCGATGCTCCGTTAAAAAGTTAGCATTTTAAAAATTTTTCAATTGTCAAAAAACGTCATCATCATTAATGGATTTTGACCAAAATCTCATTAGCTCGTAAGAGTGTCAAACACTATTTTACCTAAAAATTTTATGAAAATTGATTTAGCGGCTTAGGAGCTATCGTGTTACGGACAGATAAAAAATACACATACACATACACACATCATGACCATATTGCTAGGATAGGACAAAATACACCCGAATATCATATTTTCGACCTTATCTAGCCATTGCTGCGCGGACTAGGAAGGTAAAAACATTTCATCCAATTCCCAAACTTTATCCCTCCCGAAATTTTTTTCTGGGTACATGCCTAAATACCCGAAATAGCCCCTGTTACCGTTTAAAAAACGCAGCCTGTATTTTGTACCATAATATGTGTTAATGTCTATCCACTACTACTAGAATTTGCATAAATACCATAAAAAAGCAATAAACCAAAAACAAAACTTTGTTGTGCGGATATGCACGTATAGCAAAAATTAAATTAACATTATTTTACGACGTGAACCGGCATACAGAATACTAGTAGAGTAAAACTAATACAGATGCTTTTTTTAAAAACTACTATTAGTTAAGGCAAGATTTTGGAAAATCTATTTTCTAGAAGCATTTTATATTACTTTTTGGCGAATGGTCAATTCCCCCTATTTCAACACCGCTGAGTCCGAATATCCCGGTTGCCACCTCGTTGAGAGGGGCGGCTGCTACAGGAAGAGAGTGCCCTCCCAAAACTAAACAACAAACAGTAAAGTAATAAAAAATTATACGATGCTGAAAACTGGTTGTGCGGTTATGAAAAACGAAATGCTTTTTTGTGCTTTATTTGTCTTATTATGAACAATCCACGAAATGATCCTACGTGGATGACAAAGGGAATGTGTGATATCAAGCACTTTAGTGAAAAGTTAGACACAAAGTAAGTGCTACTTATTTAAATAACCACAGAGAATTTTCTATGCTAGGCAAGACTGATATTAGGTGCCAATTGAATAGTGCCTATATGCAAAATATTACCAAATATAATGAAAATATGGCAAAAAGATAAAGATGTGTATCAATGGTGTAATATAAATGATTTAAAAATTAATGAATCTAAGACAAAATATATGATAGTAGGTAAAGAATCAATTTATAGAGATTTTATTAATAGAGGGTTTGCAATTAAAGTGGGAAATAATTTATTAGAGAGGGTTGAAAAAATAAAATATTTGGGTGTTTGGATAGATAAGCAACTTAAATTTAAAACTCATGCAAATGAAATCATTAAAATAATCGCCTTTAGTAAAAAAATTATATTTAATAGCTTAATCTTACCGCACTTTAACTATTGCTCTACGATTCTGTTCCTTTTAAACAAAAACTGCAAAATCGTGCTATGCGCATAATACTTAAAAAACCAAGGCTGACACATATTAAGGAAATGCTGAAAGAGTTACAGTGGTTATCTTTTCCTTACCTCTTTTTATTTAACACCCTCGTTTTTATACATAAAATAAAATTAGGCATTGCGCCACAATATTTAACCGATAGAATAACATATAATTTTAGCATACACACATACAACACAAGATCTAGAAATAATTTTTATATACCCAAGGTAAACCAACATAGATCACAAAACTCATTGTTCTTTAAAGGGTTGAATGCATATAATTTAATGGATGAAAATTTGAAATCTTTACTAGATATAAATAGATTTAAGATAATGGTTAAAAGAAAACTCTTAGAGGAAAACTAAGAGCTTACTATAGTGTAACATAATTTTTAAACCTGTTTTAGTCTGTAACAGTAGTTTTGTGGTTTAATTTATTTATTTAGTGTTTGTTTTTTTTTAAATCATTTTATCATTGATTGTTTCAGTCAGTCATATTAAACATTTGACTGTTTCGCGAGGTGGAAAGTTATTTTGTTTAATAGTCCAATACAAATATTTATATATTAGTTTTTACACCAGATCGATGTTTATACTGTACTACATTGTATTTTTTTGTATTTTTGAATAATTAGTCTTGACTAAATAAAGAATTTACATAGGCGCACCCAGCGGGCCCCCCCCCCCCCAAGCCTTAGATTTTTAATTGGTCGCAAGTTTTTTGAGGGCGCGTTTTGTAGCTGTCGGGTCCCCCCAAGACACATTCCTGGGTGCGCCACTGAATTTATATATATATAAAATAGACATAGACTTAGTAGGTTAATAGACTGTTTAAAATTCTGTGGGGTTTTTAAGATTGCTCTACAGAGCCAAGATTAGTCTGAAAATGGTGCTAATCCGAGCACT
Source organism: Aspidapion aeneum (assembly GCA_963576565.1). Classification (NCBI taxonomy): domain Eukaryota; kingdom Metazoa; phylum Arthropoda; class Insecta; order Coleoptera; family Brentidae; genus Aspidapion; species Aspidapion aeneum. The sequence continues at coordinate 6,121,556 of OY755038.1, forward strand.
TTGCGCATGTAAATAGGCGAATAGAATTTTTCTATAACTTGCCCCCCCACTTTATAACGTCACCAGCCGCTACAGAGGTAAGGGAAGACTTCGGAAAATCTATGGAATGGTCAATTCCCCCTATTTCGACCCCGCTGAGTCCGAATATCCCAGTTGTCACCTCGTTGACAGGGGCTGAGATAACCAAGATGGCGGCCAACATGCCGCCCAAATTTTAATTTGCCGCTGCAAAGCCCCAATTGACACAGGTGTATGTTCAAAATTTTCTTTAATATTAACCTTTCAAGGAAAAAATAAGTTTTTGGTTATAACACAAATTATTGAGCAAAATGTAATCTAATATTTCCATTTTTAAAAAACTTTCATTAGCATTCATGGATTTTTACCAAAATATAATCAGCTCATTAGACACTATTTTACCTGAACATTTTATGAAAATCGGTTTAGCGGTTTTGGAGAAACACACACACAGACAGAAATCACGACGATATTGCTAAGATAGAAAATAACACATTTTCGGCGTTGTTTTAAAAAAATAATTTCGTCGAAAATAATACCTTCTCTAGCCATTACTGTACGGGCAAGGAAGGTAAAAATAAACGCGCAATAAGCCACTAAAATTGCTAAAACTTGGCATCTTTTGGTTATGTTATTTACTTGTCAAGCGGATTGTGTTTTATTAAAATAATTATATTAATATTGTTGTTAGCGGCAAGTGACTTCAATCATCATGCAACATAAATAAGTGGTATGAACAAACGCAAAAAAATCGTGTTTTTTGATTTCGCCACGTACACAGGCGTGTTTTATTGAAAGTCTGCCAAAACAATAAACAATTAGGGAGGAGTTTGAAATAATTTTATAGTTGTGTTAAAATATTTAAAAACATTTATTCAAATTTTAAAAACAATAGTTTCGTAAAGGACCTCTCACAAAAAATACTAAAAATTATCTGGTGTGATTAAGGGCCTGTCCTTAAATTACGTAACTCCCTAGGAGTGGAAGGGGGGTTGGGCCTTGCGTTACACTCAATGTTTATTCTTGAATGTGCGTTACGAGGGGGAAGGGGGGCGCAAAAATCCCGAATTTTTGCGTTACGTAATTTAAGGACGTTCCCTAAGTAATAGACCAGTCAAATTACACTTTAAGAGAAAATAAATTATTAACAGGACTTGGAGTATTGGAAATTGTAGAGCGACGATAAACGAAGATAAAAAAATAAATACGTGAGCTGGGACGTTGCGGGTTAGGCTTGGGGGGGGGGGTTAAAAGGGGCAGTTGACGGCGAAAGTTGACGTCGGACAAAAAAGTGACATGCAGAAAAGTCATAGGGCATAAAAATGACTAAAACTTCTGTAAATGTCATTTTTTACATAACCTCAAAATGTTCGAGAAAAATTAAAGACCGTAATTTTTTTATTTTTTTATTTTTGCAAAAATAATGTCAGTTTAACAAAACTTGGTAAGAGTAGAGCTCTTTAGGTGCTAAAAGACTCAACTCTATACCATTATCTTTGAGATAACTTTTGACTGTGTTACTTGTCATCAAGAAAAAAGCTGCCCAAGGGTGCACAGGTCCGGATTCAGACTAGACGAAAAATAAAGTTAGGGATCGTTCACAAATTAGACTAATATAGACGTAACAGGGTATTTTTAAAGTATGTCGTGCTCCTTTGAGTAATTAAAGAAAAGCTCTTACTAAACACAATCGTTTAGTCAACTTCGTTGAAATTTGGCAGTGCTGTTTGTAGTGACATGAGGCGAATTTGGCACTACTTAGATTAAAATAATTAAGTCCAGTGATGTGCCGAAGTACATCGTGACCAATATTTTTGAGAAAAAACTATGCGTTACTAAATATTTTCGAAATTCGGTACTTTTTTTTCTTTTATTTGATTAAATAACTACAAACACAAATTATTCTTTTGAATTTTTTTTTACCATGATTTGTTTAAGTCAGTAGCGCACAACCGATTTTTTTAAAAGTTTGACATCCTGTACCTTAAAAACTTTATATTTCGAGCCCATATGTATATCAACTTTTTTTTCTTAAAATTACTTATTGTAACGTCCGAACAAAGCATATATCGGCATAAACTTTCGCTAAAAACTGGGCGATTAATCCTTGCTATGGATCGAAAGACCCAGTTTAAATAAAACAACACTCGCAAAGTTACTCGCATCAGCTTTGGAATTTACGGATGTTATGGAAAAATTTAATTAAAATGTAGGAATGTTTTTATTTTTTACATAAAAATACATATAGTTTTTTTTGTAAGTACACAAAGTAAAACTTTACCGCACGCAAAAGCAATTAGAAGAACGACGCAAAGAGTTTAGCAAAGACACTTTGCGCACGTTTTTGCAATATTATTTTTTTACGTGGGTTAAAATTTATTTTCAAAAACAAATATCATAAATATTAAATATTAATTTAAATTTTGAAAAGCCATACTTAATAAAATATGTCAAATCTGTACATTCTAAAACTTTTTCTATATACATAATACCAAAACATAATATGCTTGTTAAACCTAAAACGCGTAAGCAGAAAAAAATTATTTAACTATCGTGGTAAAAAAATTGGCGACGCCAGCTATTTGAGTTGTGATGTTTATATAAAACAACGCCCCTTTCTCTCTTCCACCCTACAAAGTCCCCACCCTCAGAAAAAACTAATGGTTTTATTCACGAGTACCAACACAGATTACTAACCACAGGGTACCAAAGAATTTTTGAGCCAAATTTGATTACAATTGATTAGACAGACAGAAAAAATAACCCTAATATGTGAATGTTCCTGGAGTGTCAATAATAGCTTTAACAAAACTTTGTCATACTGTCATACGCCGTTTAAAAGAACATTTTATTTTGTCTAAAAAAGGTATTTTAGCATTTATTCCGAAAATGCTAATAATAGTTTTTTTGAAAACTGAAAAAAACCTCAAAAAAACATGATTTTTTTTTCGTGATCCTAAAAAATAACCACAAATTATGGATGCTAATTAAGTGCTAACCGTAGACTTGGCCCATAATTTAGTTTTTTACAATAATGTTGATTACATACTTTCTGTAAAAGGCTTACCTTTTAAGAAAATTACATAAAACTTAATAATTTCGGTTTATTGTGTTGGGCCAAAAAAAACCGGACAATTTTTTTTTTCATTATAACTTTTGAACTATACAATCGATTTTAATGGGACAAACTGCACTTGGCAGAGAATTAATCAGAGTTTTTGACTGAATATATTTCTTTGGCCCCTATCTTAAAATCCAAGATGGCAGACGAAATTAAAATGTGCCCTTCAAAGATGCTCGTTTATTCTCGTGTTGCGAATACGTCTTAATTACTTTTTTAAATTAGTAAAAAAGCTGCATTCTTGCCACGCACAATAAGGTACGAATGAGTTAAATTGGTTCAGTGGTTCTAAAAAAAATATTTTTGTTTCAACCATTGTTTTGCCTTGCCAATCATGTCTGCATTTATTTCCTTATAAATTCAGTACTACTTAACCAATTTTAATGAAATACAAAACATCCTGGTGAGAATTTATTTCTTTTTTAAGATCGTGATCAAGGTTTATCGCCATCTTAAAATTTAAGATGGAGAACAGAATCATACTTAATTCTTCAAAATGGTGTGTTTATTCTTAGTTTCCAAATATATTTCAGTTTTTTTTTAAATTTATAAAGAACCTTCACACAACGAGGTACAAATTAGTAAAATCGGTGTGGTGGCTCTGAAAAAATCTATTTTTGTTTCAGCCACTGTTTTACAGATTATACGATTGCATTGCCAATCCTGTCTGCGTTCATTTCCTTATAAATTCGTTATTACTAAACCAATTTGAGTGAAAAAAAAAATCATGTTGAGAATTGATTTCTTTTTAAAGATCGTGATCATAGTTTAGTATCTTAGAATTTAAGATGTCGGACAGAATTATACTTGATTCTTTAAAATGGCGTGCTTATTCTTATTTTCCGAAAATATTTTAGTTCTTTTTTTAATTTACAGAAAAACATTACTTTTCTCCCACATAAAGAGATAAAAATTAATGAAGTGCCTTTCTATAAATAAAAATAAAAAAAAAATTTTTGGAAAATAATAAACGTCTGTCCACCATCTTAAATTTTAAGATGTTAATAAATTTTGATCATGATCTTTAAAAAAGAAATCAATTCTCAAATTTTTATTTCATCAAAATCGGTTCAGTAGTAATGAATTTATAAGGAAATAAATGCAGACATGATTGACAAGGCAATCGTATAATATTCAAAACATTGGTTAAAACAAAAATATATTTTTTTAGAACCACTAAACCGATTTTGCTGATACATACCTTGTTGTGCCTGGTAAGAATGCTGATTTTTTAGTGATTTAAAAAAATTCTTAAAACGTGTTCGCAACACAAGAATAAACGAGCATATTTGAAGGGTACAATTTTATTTCGTCCGCCATCTTGGATTTTGAAATGACGGACACAAAAATTTATTTGTTCAAAACTCTGATTAATTCTATCCCAAGTACAGTTTTTTCCATTAAAATCGATGGTATAGTTCAAAAGTTATGATAATAAAAAAATTGTCCGGTTTTTTTTGGCCCACCCGGTATACTATGAAAAATACATAGGAAACGAGTGTACACGAGGGGTAGTTAGCTGCCCACAGTAGGTGTACCGAAACTGTCTACCGGACTTCACAGGACACTATAGAGTTTTTGAGATATTAAGATTTTTTATAACTCAAGATATAGGTACTTTTTTATCTAGCCACATTATCTATTTAAAACCAATTATGATATACTGTACATTTACTTACTGTCTATAATTTAAATACACAGCCAAAATTTAAAAAATTTTCGTTCACTTCACAAATGCTTGTTTATAGAAAAATCTCAAATAAACAAAATAGCAAAATGTAAATAGATACGGAACTGTCTTTTAGACATACACCACCTTGGATTAATCCAATACTTATATTGATTTAGCACCAGATCAACTCAACTGCGATTCATCTCTTTTTAACATGCACTGGCCGCGCGCATGCTATCGAGAGGATTAAATCGCTGGATAAGTTAAGCTTTATGAAACGAATATTCACAAGTTATAGGTTTATCTCTTTTAGCGCATTGAAACCGTATATTAAATTGTCTTTTTTATGAAATTATTCAAGAAAAACGATTGACTCCTAACCAAATCAAGCAATTTTTTGATCTTTACCTTGCTATGCTATGGTCTGAAAAAAAGTTATCTCAAAGATAATGGTATAGCCTGTACAATATTTTACAAACAAAAAGATTAAAAAATTTATTATATTAAAGATATTTGTTTTTCCGCTCAAAAACACTTTTTTTTACTGAGATATACTTTTTGGCGAAATAAAAAAAAATATTAGTCGTCATTTAAAAACATGTACGAAAGAGGAAAAAAACTTAAAAAAAATTGTTAGAATGTTTTTTTAAGTTATTGTAGTTATTTTATAAGTTTTAAAATATTTTATAAAACTGACTATATTACTTAATTCTACGAAAAAAAAAAAGATTATTATGGCTAAAAAAATTTGGCTACCTGCCTTGCTTTTGGAATATTAATGTACATATATGCGGCTTTCCATGTCAACCCGGCCAGTTTTTACACTTAAACATTTTGATTTTATTAAAAATTTATTTTTTGGTTCCTCTATAAATACCGATTACACCAAGATTAAGGGCCTGTCCTTAAATTACGTAAGTCCCTAGGAGTGGAAGGGGGGTTGGGCCTTGCGTTACACTCAATGTTTTTTCTTGAATGTGCGTTACGAGGGGGAAGGGGGGCGCAAAAAACCTGAATTTTTGCGTTACGTAATTTAAGGACGTTCCCTAAGTAATAGACCAGTCAAATTACACTTTAAGAGAAAATAAATTATTAACAGGACTTGGAGTATTGGGGAAATTGTAGAGCGACGATAAACGAAGATAAAAAATTAAATACGTGAGCTGGGACGTTGCGGGTTAGGCTTGGGGGGGGGGGGTTAAAAGGGGCAGTTGACGGCGAAAGTTGACGTCGGACAAAAAAGTGACATGCAGAAAAGTCATAGGCCATAAAAATGTGTAAAACTTTTGTAAATGTCATTTTTACATAACCTCAAAATGTTCGAGAAAAATTAAAGACCGTAATTTTTTTATTTTTTTATTTTTGCAAAAATAATGTCAGTTTAACAAAACTTGGTAAGAGTAGAGATCTTTAGGTGCTAAAAGACTACAATATTTTACAAACAAAAAAATTAAAAAATTTCTAAGATATTTGTTTTTTTCCGTTTAAAAACACTTTTTTTTAAATGAAATTTCTCCTACAGAAAATCATCGTATCTAGTTCTGCTAGTACTCAGTTTTTGACACTGAGATATACTTTTTGGCGAAAAAATATTAGTCGTCATTTAAAAACATGTACGAAAGAGGAAAATAACTGAAAAAAGAATTGTTAGAATGTTTTTTTAAGTTATTGTAGTTATTTTATAAGTTTTAAAATATTTTTTAAAACTGACTATATTACTTAATTCTACGAAAAAAAAGATTATTATGGCTAAAAAAATTTGGCTACCTGCCTTGCTTTTGGAATATTAATGTACATATATGCGGCTTTCCATGTCAACCCGGCCAGTTTTTACACTTAAACATTTTGATTTTATTAAAAATTTATTTTTTGGTTCCTCTATAAATACCGATTACACCAAGATTATTGGCCTGTCCTTAAATTACGTAAGTCCCTAGGAGTGGAAGGGGGGTTGGGCCTTGCGTTACACTCAATGTTTTTTCATTGATAATGCTTTACGAGGGTGAAGGGGGGCGCAAAAAACCTGAATTTTTGCGTTACGTAATTTAAGGACGTTCCCTAAGTAATAGACCAGTCAAATTACACTTTAAGAGAAAATAAATTATTAACAGGACTTGGAGTATTGGGGAAATTGTAGAGCGACGATAAACGAAGATAAAAAATTAAATACGTGAGCTGGGACGTTGCGGGTTAGGCTTGGGGGGGGGGGGGGGGGGTTAAAAGGGGCAGTTCACGGCGAAAGTTGACGTCGGACAAAAAAGTGACATGCAGAAAAGTCATAGGCCATAAAAATGTGTAAAACTTTTGTAAATGTCATTTTTTACATAACCTCAAAATGTTCGAGAAAAATTAAAGACCGTAATTTTTTTATTTTTTTATTTTTGCAAAAATAATGTCAGTTTAACAAAACTTGGTAAGAGTAGAGCTCTTTAGGTGCTAAAAGACTACAATATTTTACAAACAAAAAGATTAAAAAATTTATTATATTAAAGATATTTGTTTTTTCCGCTCAAAAACACTTTTTTTTACTGAGATATACTTTTTGGCGAAATAAAAAAAAATATTAGTCGTCATTTAAAAACATGTACGAAAGAGGAAAAAAACTTTTAAAAAATTGTTAGAATGTTTTTTTAAGTTATTGTAGTTATTTTATAAGTTTTAAAATATTTTTTAAAACTGACTATATTACTTAATTCTACGAAAAAAAAAAGATTATTATGGCTAAAAAAATTTGGCTACCTGCCTTGCTTTTGGAATATTAATGTACATATATGCGGCTTTCCATGTCAACCCGGCCACCTTTTACACTTAAACATTTTGATTTTATTAAAAATTTATTTTTTGGTTCCTCTATAAATACCGATTACGCCAAGATAAATTTGAAAAAATGATGCGATTCCTTAAATCTACAGGGTGCTTTATCTTCTCAATTGGCCAAAACATATCTATGGTTTATGATTTTTCCTGAAAAAATACGAACTTTACAAAAAAAATTTACTACTATTTACAAACAAGAACCAGAGGTTTTAAGAAAAATAATAAAAAATGACAAATAATGGCATCAGTGACCTTAGTACAAGACAATAAATTTAAAAAATCTTTTGAAAAAAATTGCTCCAATATTTTGTCTATTGCGCTTAAAAATTTTAGAGTGGGCCGAGAAGTATAAATGCCAAAAATAAAAATTCTTGTGTGTGCGGAGGCCTTGTACGTACTTAAGCATATGTGTATGGGCAAGCGAGCAGTATTATTGAGGCGCCCGGGGTGTGATTCAATATTCATCTTATTAGAAAAAGTTGTTTTGCTTTAAGGAAAAAATCTGACACCCCCCCCCCTTGCATATGACATCAGCGGCTTCACATTGAAGTGCTAAGACGGGGCTTAGCCTTTCTCTGTTTAAAACCTTATCGGCTACCAACATTGTGGCACATTTTTCTTATTGCCAAGGGGTGTTCCATAAAAACTTATAATGGAAAATTTAAAAAAAATTATACGATGCTGAAAACTTTGTTTTGTTTTGCGGTTGTAAAAAAAGAAATGCTTTTTTTTGCTTTATTTGTCTTGTTATGAACAATCCACTGACAGTTAACTGTTTTGTCCTTATGGGACTCCTCAGAACACTGCTGGTCAATGTGACAAATCTTGCGTTAATTAGACGGTTTTGTCTCTAATCAAATGTAAATAGTGAGAAAACTATCGCAAGAAGCGCCATCTACCGAGATACGAGAGAAACAAAAAACAAAAGCAGGCGAAAAACTGCTATACAATATCGATCAATGAAAAGATCGAATGCAAATAAAAGAAAACAAACTATAGTCCGTGACCTACGACAGCTCTTTGTCTTTTTTGCCGGATCAACGCATATTGCATTTTTACCCGTCATCAAGACACGTGAGCATCAATCAACGGAATTTTTAAGCCAAATAATACTAATAAACATGGAATTTCGTACCCGTGAATTTAAAAATCAAACAAGTTTCGTGACTAATCGGGCAAAAAGGAGTTTTTGTTTCTCTTATATTTTTCCGTGGGTAGCCTGCAAGCTTAACCTCAATTCTGTGGGATTTTTGAGATTGCTCTATGGGGCTTAAAAAAGAAAGGTGAATGGACTTTATCTATAAACAAATAAACTAAAAACCACGCCAAGTAGCTGCGTGCTTGGAAAAAACTAAAATCAAATTGTTTCGGTAAGATTTTTTATCTCATTTTTCATACAATTTAAATTTCTTTCCTCCCCCCCCCCCCCAATTTATAACGTCACCAGCCGCGGCTGCTTAAAAGATAACCCTCGTATATGAACATTTCTGAAAGAAAAAAAAGTTTTATTTTCGTATGTAGTCATAGAATTTTTTTATTTTAAAGATATTTTTGACGAAATTTAAAAAAAAATTGTTTTTTCTATAAGCGTGCGGAAACGTCCACTTTTCCGCACGCATTTTAGTGTGGAAAGTGCCACTTTTCCGCACTAGTGCGAAAAAATATTTTTTCCTCACTAGTGCGGAAAAGTAAATTTGTTACGATTTTGAGGTGTTCTATAACATTTAGACCGTTCAAAATACATTTGTATCTTTCCTAGCACACGAAATATCCTAAAAATATTCAAATTGACTAAAATTCTGCTATATTTTCAATATTTTCGATAAAATAAAGTTTTCAGTAAAATAGGTTCAAATTATAAGTTTTAAACCTCCCCGGTATAAATATCGTCATTGTCAATGTCAAACAACAATGAACACTAGTGGTTTTAGATTTGGCATCTTAAATCACCATAGCAACAAAGTACAAACAAACTGTCAAAACAAAGCCAATTTTGCAGATACAAGCGTCTTTTGAATTTTTCAAACAAAAAAATCAGATTTTCAATGGATTCTTCGGACGAAGATCTACCCCAGTCAGTTCTAGAAACCGCTAGAATGTGAATAATAATAATTGATTTGATTAAAACGTTTTGAATATAAATAATTTTCTGATTAATTTTTAGTTTTTTCCTCACGCTTATAGAAAAAATAGTGTACCTAACTCGTGCGTAAAGTGTCTTTTCCGCACTTGATTGCTGGCCAAACTCCGCTATCGCGTCGTTTGGCCATCTGCAATCGCGTGCGGAAAAGAGGCACTTTCCGCACTAGTTAGGTAAACTACTATTAACCACATTCTACCCGCGGCTTATTTTAAAGGCCACGGCTAACTTTTATGATGTACTCCGTGTAAGTTATCAACTAGGAAAAAAGTTTAATGGACTTGGAGTTAATTTGTAGCATTTACTCTCTCACGCGGCGGCGGACTCACGTCATAAAACTTTAATGACCATGTTGGTTTCTATAGTTACTGCTTGCACTGCAAAAATTTATTTTGGTGATACAGCAATTTAATAGATTTTACACGAGGGGTGGCTCGGTATTTCCTTTTGGTGTACAGGCTAGGGGAAATACCAGGAAATACCAGGAAATACTAGGAGTGCGTTCGAGTAGAAAACCCGTCGAGCGAGCGGGGCGTAGTGACGTCACGGACAGAACGCCCTGGTTTTCGTGGTTCAACTCGAACGGAAAAGGCATTCACCGGTTACAAACTTATAACCCTAAATTTTCGGCAGAAAATTTTTGTTTATTTTTGCAATTTAAAACTGTTTGTAAATAAAAAACCCTAGATTAAAATCGCCTGTAAGTCTATACATGAATGTAGCAAGGCTACAATTTGTTGAAGAATAAAAAGACACTTTGATCATTTTTCGCACATTTGGACTCTTCCAAGGTTTTCTTTTTTGATGGCGGTTTTATGCTGGGATTAGACAGATAAAAATAACATAATTTTAAGATTATTTCTTTATTATATTTTATTTTTACCCTATATCTTGTAAGTAGTTCAAGATATCGATGTGCGGTTTTCGGCATTAATTTTTTACAAAATTCTGGCTCGTAACATATGTTAGTTTTTTTCTAGCTCCTCTGGAAATAGGCGTTGTCCAATTTGGATCACTCTGTACATAAATTAAAAAAAGCGACAAAAGTTTGAAAAATGGGCGTTTTATGGAAGAATACAGCGATAATTTGCTTTAGTGCAAATTACCGATAATTTGTTTTAGTGCAAATTACCGATAATTTGCTCTAGGGCAAATTATCGCTGTAATTCGTTCCCTTTTCGTCCAAATCTGCCAGTCACATTGATTTTATTGGTCAATATTTTTTTGAAGGAAATAGTCAATATAGCCCCTCTTTTTATGGGCAAAGTTGAGACAATTTATTTATTTTATTTTATTTCAATTCATGATTTTTTTATTAGACAAAGCTTCTCACTTTAGGTATAATTTTTCTGTGCGCTCTTTTTAGTGTGTGTGGTTTTTTATGTGTATACTCTTTTCCTGTGTGGATATTTTCTGTGAGCTTTTTTCCTACGCGATTTTTTCCTGTACCCTTATTTATAGACGCCGCTTTGCCATTACCCACCAGAATTTGGTTAGAGAGCCACTGGCTGGCCGATGGTTAAAGCCTCACTGGGCAATCGCGGATAATTCTTAGCGCTCCGCATCGCGGCAAATTTGGAGCACCCTGGTAGTCTTTCTTCTTCTTTCTCCTCAGAATCTTGGAAACATAATTCTACAACAAAACTGAAATGCGTCCATGTATTTTATTTGACAAAAAAACGTAAGAAAACAGTTGTAAAAAATGTAAACAAAAGTTTAAAAGTATAAAAAAGTAGGGTTATGTAATACGCCCGCTTTTCTCCATCCTCAAGCTCGAGTCATATCGAGCGTGCCCCGAGGTTTCGCTGGGTGTCATCTCGAACGCAAAAGGGCGTGCTCCGAGCGTCAACTCGAACGGAAAAATGGACCTCGGGGCGCCCGGGTTGCCTACTCGAACGCACTCTAGGAATTACTGGGAAGGACTTGGGAAATAATAAACAGCAGTGGCGGCGTGTGACATTTTAAATTGGGAGGGCAGAAATTTATATTGCATGGAAAACGAGATAAAAAAAACTTACCTAAACAATTTTATTTTAGCATTTTAAAAACAAGCAGCTACTTGGTGTAGTTTCTAGTTTATTTGTCTATAGATAAAGCCTATTTGCCCTTCTTTTACGTGCGTAAAGTACTTGGATTGGCACCAGTTTCAGACTCATCATGGCCCCGTAGAGCAACCTCAAAAATCCCACAGAATTTTAAACAGTCTATTAACCTACTAAGTGTATGTCTATTTTTTGCCACATTTTCATTATGTTCGGTAATGTTTTGCCTATAAGTACTATTCAATTGGCACCTAATATCAGTCTTGCTCAGCATAGAAAATTTTATGTGGTTATTTAAATACGTAGCACTTACTTTGTGTCTTTAACTTTTCACTAAAGTGCTTGATATCACACATTCCTTTTGCCACCCACGTAGGATCACTTCGTGGATTGTTCATATTAAGACAAATAAAGCAAAAAAAAGCATTTCGTTTTCTACAGTCGCACAACTAGTTTTCAGCATCGTATAATTTTTTATTACTTGCACTAAAATTTTGGTTAATTTTTAGGATTTTTAGGTCTTGTCTATGTGGCCCTAAAGATTTTATTTGTAATCGAAGTTCACAGTGGCGTATATAAAAAAAAGTTACGGGGGGGGGGCCGAGACAGTTTCGGGGGAGGGGGGGGGGGGGCGAGACCTCACGAGGAATTATATTATGCTATTTTATATTTGTATTTAGGAAATATGTGGAAAATATCTAAAAAAAATCTTAGCTTCGGGGGCGGCCATATGTCAACGTATTGAAATTTGCACAGTTAATTATATAATCGACGGTATTTATTTCTATTTTATAAATAAACCTTAAAGTAATAAATTATTACTCTAAGAAACAAACGATAACAAAAACAATGACACGCGACCGGCAATGCTTTTTACTACTGCATACCCAAATCAAAACAAACTCATACTTCTGCACTAAGGATGGAACCGGCAACATGTAGAAGGGCAACGGACGTTTCCGCACGATGACCGCCGACTTCAACTAAAACACACATTTCTTCCACCCCCGCTCGTGAACTTCCACCCATACCCTGCTAAAAAACGGGTGAAATTAAAACCTTGTCCCGCGCGGCGCATCAATCATTGGTGCACTTGTCATTTTTTGCGATTTTCCAACAATTCATTTTCTAAGGGTGCGATACATCTATTGACCACAGCCGACTTAAAATAAAAATTAGTATAATTAATTGTTATCTTTGGTATAGGGAATAAAGAAAACAACCAATTTTTCTTATGGCGACGTTTCGCAACTTGCGAACCTTGATTTCAAGAAAAGCTTAAAGGTTAAAATCACATATTAATATGGGATTTTTAAAAAGTCTTTATTTTAGGTCAAATTAATTTTTTATATACATTTTTTAATTAAGAATTTAAATGAACGGTAATACCGAAATTCATCTGTCAGTTTTAGTTTTTGAGATATTACTGAAGTTGATATTTTTTTATGGAATTACCATCTCTTCAATCGATAAAATGACCCATCGCACTTACTATTTTATTATCTTCTACTTTTTCATATTATTAATTTCTATTACCTTTTTAATTTTAAATAATTTTAAAAAAATTTTAAACTAGCTATAAAAATAAAATAAAAAATATAAAAACATACAAGGAATATATAAAACAATTAAAAAATTAAAAAATAAATGTGTATGAAAGACAATTTACTCAAATTTTTTTTACGGTGTGTGTGGGTCTGCATATAGTTTACGGCCGTCACTGGTCTTTTCTCCTATCTTAAAATGTCGTAAAGTAAACCAGCAAAAACTTTTAGAGGTTTCCGGTTTTCATAAAACTTTTTAACCTTTTATAACTAGAAACCAGTTAACAAAAAGAAAACAAAAATACTTAGTTGTACAACGAATCCAATTTATATTTTTGAATCTGCTACTGGCTTACTGCAAAAAAGTTCTGGAGAAAAAAAGGGGCATGAACCCTGAAAAAATATCACCCTGTAGTTTTTTCCTGACATTTAACATGCCTAATGATGTATGCCTTGTAGCCAGTGGCGGCGCGTGATAAAAAGTTTTGGGGGTGCACACCAAAAAAACAAAATAAAAATTGCGACGCAGGCGAAAATCTTTTTTGAGTGCCACGCTAACTCTTTGGGCCTTCGAGTGGGCCGTCATCATATAATTTAGAATAAATAATTAAAAAATGAGATATTTAGTTAGATATTAATTACCTACCTATTATAATTGTTTTTATAAATAAATAATAAATTATCACACCTAGTTTATTTCCTCTCCTAATGGCAAAGATGAAAATTGGCTTTAAATATTGCACGCTAATGCTATCAGAATTAGAAATTTCCGCCATTGTCGTCAATACCAAATCGTCGAAATCAAAACAAACCGCCCGCGTCCGACCGATAAAGCCAAGTTGTCTAAGCGCTAGTGGTGTGCAAATACTATCTACTCGATACTTTAATATCTGATACATGGACGGATTCGAAATAATCGAATCCTTCGAAGCCAAATACCCGTTACTCGAATCCCGAATGGGACCGAAGCCGAAGTGTTACTTTCGTTTCAATCATATCGGCAACGACCGTATGAGTAACGAGTTTGGAGTACTTGTAATCATTTGGACCGATATTTATTTATTTAATTATTTGATTATTTGATTCAATAGCTGTTGATCTGTTATGTCTAGTGGGGGTGGGCGGCTTATCTGGCGCAGTGTTGCCAGGCTCAGGAATGTATTTTCCCCAGAATTTATTTGATTGATTTGAAAATTCCCTAGATTAATATATCTACATTTTCGTAATAAAAAAACTACAAACATGTAAAACATCAATATTTTTATTTTTTGCATACTTAGTACTTAAAATTTCAACTCTACTCAGTATTTATTGGATTCACCGATTGATGATACTTAGTACCGAATACAAAATATCTGATACTCGAATAGAAAGTATCAGCATCTACTCGATACTTGGAAAAGTAATCGTTGCACATAACTACTAAGCGCACGAATTAAAAGTGCCCATGAGCTGCTCTAACATGCAACGCAAACCGATGACGCTGGAGTCATCAAGGGGGTGCGGGCGGCATTGAGGCTAGTTTTTATATACGCACTGTGCCGAAGGAAGGTTCAGATTCTATTTACTGTAAAATTCTATTGGGACATGTCGTCCTCTCTTTCTATATTTCGTAATTAGCATGCGACATAACATCTAGGGTGCATAGAATTTGGTTCCAGTAAATAAAAGCGTTGTTTAATGGAGAGTACAACGATAAAAGTAAAGAATTAGATTCGAACTAACTATATAGCGCATCGGCCATTCCCCACAGGCTTGTTTGAACACGAATAAAAACACATACATACCAGGTATTAATTCTTAGATAATATTCCAGTCTTTAGTGAATTTCTTTTGGGGTAATTATGAATTAAATTAATTAAGGAATGATCAAAGTTTAATACTTTTTTAAGTAAATTTTGGGAGTGCACGTGCATTAGAAAAATAAATTGGTGGATTTTCCTATTTATGAACCGATTTGCCTCAAACTTGAAACATCGCGGCGCTTAATACAATTTTTGACTTAAATTTAAAAAAGTGAAAATGGTGGATCCAAAATGGCGGATTTTCCCATTTATGAACCGATTTGCATCAAACTCGGAACTTTAAGAACTTTCAGGTCGCTGATTATTATTTTTAACTTAATTTTAAAAAATCAAAATGGCGGTCCCTCAATGGCGCACTTTCTTATTTATAAATCGATTTGCCTCAAACTTGAAGCAAGGTAACTCAATACAATTTTTATTCTAAATTTTAAAACCTGAAAATGGCGGATTCCTCGGGGCCTAGGCCCCCCCAAGCCTAAGATTTTTTTAGATATTTTTCACATATTTCATGAATAAAAAGATTAAAGAGTATAAAATTCGCCATTATGAGGCTTTGCCCCCTCCCCCAGAGAAATCAGCCCCCCCCAATTTTGAGGCAAATCGGTTTATAAACAAGAAAGTGCGCCATTGTGGAACTGCCATTTTAATTTTTTGTAAATTTTAGTTAAAAATAATAATCAGCGAGCTGAAAGATCTCAAAGTTCCGAGTTTGATGCAAATCGGTTTATAAATGGAAAAATCCGCCATTTTGGATCCACCATTTTCACTTTTTTAAATTTAAGTCAAAAATTGTATTAAGCGCCGCGATGTTTCAAGTTTGAGGCAAATCGGTTCATAAATAGGAAAATCCACCAATTTATTTTTCTAATAAAAAAAATGTTAAATTGTATTATACTAACCACCAAATAACTAGTTGATAAAGTTTGAAAAAGTTATGGTCAAACAAATAAACAAATATATTATATGAAGTCAAGCTAAATAAAACTGTTTAAACAATTGCCAATGGTAATATCAATAACAAAAATCTCGCGGTGAATTGTCCCCGCGGCGAATCGGCCGGCGGCGAATTGTCCCATCCCCCGATAGTTATTATATATAGAACGACAAGTTCATTAAAATTGTATGTAGTCAACAATTTTCTTTCAATTGAACACATAGCTAAGGCGTTCTACCTACTTTCACACATTGATTTCGCGAAAATGTTTTACTATGCTTTAATGTTGAAAAGGAGCGTTCACATTCAACTGTTGTCATAGGCATATGATTTTTAATAATTTATTTAAATTTTATAGAGTCTATTAACCTACTAAGTATATGTCTATTTTTATCACATTTTCATTATGTTCGCTAATCTTTTGTCTATAGGCACTATTCAACTGGCACCTAATATCAGTCTTGCCTAGCATATAAAATTCTATGTAATTATTTAAATGAATACCACTTACTTTGTGTCTTTTTAACTTTTCACTAAAGTGCTTGATATCACACATTCCCTTTGCCACCCACGCATGAGCACTTCGTGGATTGTTCATAAGAAGACAAATAAAGCAAAAAAAAGCATTTCTTTTTTCACAACCGCACAACCAGTTATCAGCATCGTATTATTTTTAATTAAATTTTAAGTTTTTTTGGAACACTAAAGATTTTATTTGTAATCGAAGATCATATATCAACGAATTTAAATTTGCACAGTTAGTTATGTAATCGACGGCATATCTCTTCATTTTAAAAATAAACAAAAAAAAACAAACAATAAACAAGCGATCGGCAAGGCTTTTTACTACTGACCCACCCCAAATCAAAACAAATTCATACGTCTTCACTAAGGATAGAACCAAAAACGCGTAGGAAGGGCAACGGTCGTTTTCGCACGATGTAGATGGCTGACTTCAACTAAAACAATCATTCCTCCCGCCCCCCGCTCGGGAACACCCACCCATACACCGATGAAAAACGGGTGAAATTAAAACCTTGTCCCGCGCGGCGCTGCCGGCTAGTAATTATATATATTTATCGGTTTCACAACGTTCTACGTCTTCCGATATCCAATCTCCACTCGTTTCTGTTTGCCCATAATTCATCATCTAGGCCTCTTATTCTTATTTCACTGTCTATTCCTTCTCTCCAGCTTCTCCTTGGCCTTCCTCGTTTTCTTCCGCCAGTTGGTTTCCATTGTAATATTTGTTTAGGTAGTCTTCCATCATTCCAACATTCTTTGTACATGTCCGTACCACACCAGTTGTTTTGTTCTTATATCATCCACTAAAGTACGTTCACCCACTGTCATAATTTCTCTTATTCTTTGATTTGTATCTCTTTCTCTTTTTGATTTCCCTGCTGCTCTTCTCCAATAGTCCATCTCCGTAGCGGAAAGCATTTTTTCTGTTCTATCTTTGATTGGCCATACTTCTGAGCCGTATGTAATAATACTTTTTACAATGGTGTTATATATAAGCTTTTTGTTGTGGTTTGATATACTTTGGTCCCAAATTATTCCGTTTAATAAAGTTATTGCTTTTCTTCCTTGTACGTTTCTATCTTTTATAGCTTTGTCTAGTGTTCCGTCAGCTGCAATTTTCAGACCTAAGTATTTATACTCATCACAGGACTGAATTCGCTGCCCAGTATTTAAGATTAGATCCTGTTTCATTCCACCAATACACATATACTCTGTCTTATTGATATTAACCTCTAGTCCTCACTTATTGTACTCTTCTATTAGTTTTCGTGTCATATATTTGAGGTCGTCATAATGGTGAGCCACCACTATCTGATCATCGGCGAAACATAAAGTATAAAAGGTGGTTTCATCCAACGGAATTCCCATGTTTTGGCATTTTCTCTTCCAAACTTTAAGGACCTGTTCCAAATATATCTTGAAGAGCGTAGGCGAGATACAGCAACCTTGTTTAAGACCTTTATTTACTTGAAAGCCTTTGGTTAGTTTTGCTTTTGCTTTGTTGCTGGCTTGTAATTATTTACGCAAAAAAAGTTCACCCAATTAATCGCTTGTTGTTAACCACAGCTAATAAAAAGAACTAGACAATCATGTCGTAAGGAAAGATTTAACTTTCTTTAAATAAATCAATTAAAAATACTGTTTGTTTTTAGTTTTGGGGGGCACTGCCCTGTTGCCCTGCCTGTATCAGTCGCCCCTGCTTGCAGTTACTACTATTTTAGATCGGTCCTTGGTTGTGTTTACATAAATTACTTAATTATGACAGCTTTACACCGCAACCTATGATTAAATTACAGACAGATTCTAAATTAAATAGGCGGAATAAATTTGTACTTAATAGGTGTAATTTTCTCCATGTAATCAATTAATACATTTTGCGACAAAATATTTTGTAAAAACAGCGGATAGTGTGATTAATGTGTCTTAATTAAAAACTTTGTTTTTCTTAATGTTTTTTTTATTGATTTACAAGATGTTTTTATAAATATCAAGTAAAAAAGAACCTCTATAAACTTAGCATTACCACTTAAGAATTGGATATTCCCAATATATGCATTAATTGTCATAAATTTGTCGTAAATTTGTCGTGAAAGAAAAAAATTTGTCGCGCCACCCGTTTTCCTGAAAATGGTATGTATGCTGAGTCTCAACTTAGCACTACCACCCCAGAAAAAATTAAAATGTTTAAAAACTAATAAATGCATTAATTGTCGTGAATTTGTCGTAAATTTGTCGTCATAGAAAAACAATTGTCGCGTAATCCGTTTTCCCGGAAACGGGCAGTGAGCGATTTTGAGATTTCTCAGCCAAATCTTAGCGATCTTTAATTTTCTGGGGTGGTATTGCTAAGTTGAGACTCAACTTAGCATTACATACCCTTTTCAGGAAAACGGGTGGCGCGACAATTTTTTTTCTTTCACGACAAATTTACGACAATTAATGCATATATTGCGAATATCCAATTCTTAAGTGGTAATGCTAAGCTTAGTTTAGTTAAAAAAAACTACTAAAGTGACTTACTAGGTTTAAAAAAAATTGTGTGTGCCTAAGACCCCACGGCAGAAGTGTGAACTTCAACAAGGCGACATTAATATTACTTGCCTTCATCTGCAGCATCATATCGCTCGTTAGTCGACAGTTAGTCGACTCGAGCCGACTTCACCCGAATGAGCGTTACATAGCTGAGCCTGACGGCTCAGTTTAATTCACTACCCACAAAAACTGTTAAACGCGGCTAAAGAAGTTTACACTTAAAAAATTTCCGCGAATGCGAACTTTTCAGCTTCCTTAGGTTACACTGCTCTACACGATATTTTTCTCTGAGGACTAATATTTGATCCTAAATGGCATTTGCGTTCTAAAACAGAATCTGTAATTTAAATTGCTCTATCAGGCTCAGATTTTGAGATATTCTGTATTTTATGATAACATTCGGTTCCCGTTGGTTATGCAAGCTAAGCTAAGATTTTTTTAGATATTTTCCACATATTTCATGAATACAAACATAAAATAGCATAAAATACGGCCTCATGAGGTCTCGCCCCCCCCCCCGAAACTGTCTTGGTTCCCCCCCCGAAACTTTTTTCTATATACGCCACTGTAGCAAAGTATCAGATAGCGGTAATGGAAAAGAGGTATGAGGGAAAATAACAACCGTCAATGTTTGCAGACTACAGCTGGAATTTTAAAAGACATTGCGACGACAAATACAAAAGAAAAATTTTTTTTTTTGTGAAATTATGTTTTTTGATATTTGTATATATTCTAGCATTAAAAAAAATATATTTTGTAAAAACTTTTTACTTTTCATGCAAAATATACAGCAGTTCAAAACATACGTAAAATTTGTATTATTCTCACGCCGGGGGATCTAAGGAGGGAAGGTGTAGGAAACTTAAATATTAAAAAAAAAAATTAACGTAATAGCTAATAACTGGCATCAAATAACCGACGCATAGTTGGTCCTGCCTTCAAATATCCTTCATTCCACTGCCGTATTTTGATAAATAATGGATCACACAAAAAAATCAAATTACTCGAAAACGTTACCTGATGAGATGAGAAATTTTGATAGTAGATCTGAGTTTAGGAGGCAAAAATCATTACTAATCAAGTACCAGATATTCAGAAAAAGAGAAAAAAGTTTTTTTAGTAGAACAGTATTATTTATCAATTTGTTTGACAGTTTTTAAATTATCTCTTGCCCCCTGCCCCGCTCTCACAAGGCACGCGCCTCCACTGAGGTTGTGGCTGCGCATAGGAATAGTTTGCGTGTCAAATAAAACCAGAATTCTTATTAAAATTTGCCGTATTTTACGGTGCAAATGCGCACGTGTAGATGTCAAAATAATATTAGCATTATTAAATAGGTATTGGACACTTATTGGAATAAAACCTGATCTTATTTTAAAATAATTGAACCTATTGTGACAGATTTACATTAAAAAAGCAGCTGCTTTGTTTCAAAGTTCGGCCTTTGTTTATTTAAGAACCGGATTTATTAGTGTATGTACTTATTAAAAGAAAGTTAGCGACTTTATTCTTAAATTTGACTTTGGTATGTCAATTTTGAGAGGTCAGCTGTCAGTTTTCCTTAAAAATCTGTCAAAATAAAGTCGAGTCTAAAATAAAGTCAGGTTTTCTAATAACGCTACATACGAAAAAGTTAGTAAGGGGGAATAAAATGTTTGGTTTGCCCAATGCGAAAAAATCTCTAGGGTCGACCTTGCCATTTTTTTTTGACGGTGTCGGCTGTATAAATATAACTATGCTCACTAAACAGAACCTTTTATTTTTACAGAAAGGGAAGAACAAAAAAGAACAATAGCCTGTCCACCACCATCACACATCGGAACAGGTAAATAATAACGTTGATTTGTATTCTACTTAATGGCGGACCCTGGGGGGCATCAGGGCTGCCCCCCTGACTTTAAAATTCAGGATTAAAAATTATAAAATTAATTTTTAATTTTTTGAAACAACATATGTTAACCCATCCTCCCAAATAAAGAATAGAATGTACCTACCTCGAGTGTTTTGCAAAAGAAGGGGGGGCAGATTCTGAATCCCTTGACTTAAGGGGGGCAATTACATAATTTATTTAATTTCTTATTTAAAGAAATCTGTAAGAAGAGAGGACTGTTGCCCCCTTTGTCCCCTCTAGATACGTTCCTATCTAAGGCGGGGCTTAAACACGAATTGATTCATTTTAATCTGGTAAATATTTTATTTTTATTTTCTATAATCAATTTAATACAGATATTATAATTAGCAACAGGGACTACTTATTATTAAAACAAAGAATTGCAACTGAAATAAATAAATAAAAAATTATTCAACATTATATGTAAAAAATTCCATTCAGACCTGTCTCAGATGGAAGAGTCCCTTATCCTTTGGTTAACGAAACTAAGTGATTTTGGCAAAAAATTCAATTCTAAGAGTAAAACAGTCGGGAATGGGGGGGGGGTGTGGCCTTACTCCCCCTCTGCGTACGCTACTAAATAAATAATCAGTACTTTAAAGCTTTCAAAAGGGTGTACAATTCTCAAAACATTAAAACAAAATGTAAGCATTTAATTTTTTTGCGAAATCTATTAAAAAACAAATTGTTCTTAAGCAATGCAATAAAATGCACATATTTAAAACTATTTTACCCACGTGGACGACTGTAAAATCAGTTTCAATTGCAAATGAAAAAATTAAGCAAATTAGGTATTAAGGATGTAGTACGTACTTATAATGTAGGTACCACTAAGCGTATTAAAACCGTTCATAGAAAATGACTGCAATAAGTGGTCCGGTATATTGGGTCCAAATGAACTCCAAAAGCTTGAACTAAAAAAGTAAATGATTTTAATAAAATTCGAAAGGGACGTTGACAAGTTGGGCGAGTTTGTAAAGTAAGGGTGGGTCTCTAAATTCACCGATGAGCTCATCGATGGATTCCACCGATCTACTAGGTGTTACTTTTGAATACTTGTTACTAATCGTTACTGGACTACTAAGTAGTCATTTTATATAATCGTTACTATCGTTACTTTGATTACTGTAACTGTATTCAATTCAATTATACAATTAGTGAATTCTCGGACTGTCGTTAATTCGAAGATCATTTACTTATATATATATATATATATATATATATATATATATATATATATATAGGATGAGGAAAAAGTACCGGGACCCCTAAATATCTCGATAACTAAGAGTTATTTGCAAAAATGGTCTAAATAAAAGTTTTAGGATTGAATTTATTCTATTTGGTCGTGACATTGACATTGACGTATCTGTCAGCATTAGGAGTTTTTCGGAGGTCAACTTTAAAAATTTAAATGAAAACCATATTTTTTTCTTTTACCATTCGATGGAGAATAAAAATCTACGTTTAAAATGACATTGTAATTTTGTTTCAGAATGACATTTCGAAGAATATAAATTAAATAATTATTCTTAAAGTGGCCTTAACACTTTAAGAAACTCGTAGATTATTTAATTACCCCTGTATTTTATTATGCGTGTAGCTGTGACAATGACATTATATCTTAATATTGTGTCAAAACAAATCGCAAATTGTTTCTAGTTTGAAGGGGTCCCGGTACTTTTTCCTCACCCTGTATATATACTTATATATTTTTCTTGTTGATATTATGGAAATAGCAGTTGAAATTTTCAAAATGCGGGATAAAATTAGAAAAATAAACGTAGGAATTACGTAGGCACTGTTCTGTGTACAGCGTGTCCCATTTTCGATGGGATTAAATGGGAAACTCGGTTATTTTTAAAGATATTGATTTTCTGATTGCACCTTAGCGTGCTCCTTTTTTGAGCCCTTAAAAATGGTGTAATCAGATTTTTAGAAGAAAATAAGAAGTTGTCAATTTTTTAAAATATTGATTCGTTTTTAAGATATGGGATTTATCATGAAAAAATTAAATACGGACCTGGATTTTTTTATAATTATTTTGATTGGTTTCATGCTAGTATTATCACAAAATAATAAAAATTTTGAAAAAAAAATTGTTTTAAGGTAAAACAAAATTAATATTTAAAAAAAAAATTAGTCCGAACCTGGATATTTCCAACATAAATATAAATAAAAAATTGCAAGTTAAACGATTTTTAGTTTAACTGTTTTGATACTTAGCATATTAAAATGGTTTTACGTTAATTTACCGATTTATTTGAAACAAAGTCTAGGAGAAATACAGAAAAGTAACTAATTTTTCTTTAATGATATAAATGTTCAAACTGATTGCCATTATGTGTAAGACATTGTTGGCATTTTTGAGTAATTTATCTTAACGCATTTTGCATACAAATATTTCTGCCGTTTAAATATTGGGATTTTATTGCTTGAATAAAGCAGTCAAACAAACATATCACATTTTCCAAAATCTGGATATGGGCGATTTCTAGCCATTTTAGAATAATTGTAAGCCATTCACAAAAATGATAAGTAAAATGACAATGTCAATTCCACGCTTTTGTTTTGTAAATTTCATAACCTACTCTGCTACCATCAAATAACTAGTATGATATTATTTTTGTAACTTTTTCACGATTTTTACTTTATTTATAAATCTTTTAATTAACTTTTCAAAACAGATAAACTAAAAATCGTTCAACTACTGTGTCTTGCAATTTTTAATTTATAATTACGTTGGAAATTTGCAGGTTAGGACTATAATTTTTTTAAAAAAAATTAAATAGTTTTTTTAACCTTAAATCAAAAAAATATTAAAGTTTTATCATTTTAAGATAATAATAGCATGAAACCAATCAAAATAATAATAAAAAAACCCAGTTCTGTATTTAATTTTTTTATGATAAATACTAAACAATATTTTAAAAAATTGACAACGTCATTATTTTGCTAAATAGAGACAAAAATAACAATCTTAGACGAGAACTCAAAAAATATATAAAAAGTTTAGACAAAAACAACAAAAATAAAAAAATACATTATGTAGAATATGTAAATTGTAGATACTATAATGCAAACCGACAACCGACAGCCGAGGCCGAGCATTCCGAGCAAGCGTTCAAACAACATTGCCAGATTGTCATGTCCTACTTTTTCTTATTGTTACGTTTTACAAATACAATTTAAATGCATTAGTTACTTAAGTTATCATAGTTACTCCCAGATTTTGGTTTACCGACTTTCGACTTTAAAAAAGATGAATCTTCATCTAATACCTCAATATTCAATATTAGATAGTTTAAGTTGTGCTACGTATTTTTACGTAAGCATAAGATTTGACAGTTACGCAAGCGCACTTCGTCACACCGTCGTCAAGGTCACGTTAGGAGCTTACGTATTTACGTTAGCTTACGGCAATCTGCGGGCACCTTAACGTTACCAAAGAATAGAATTGGTTGATTGACTGATCGAAAAATGAGGCCTAGACGATAATTTCCGCTTCCAGTACAAACGATTCTTTGCAAATATATTCCTACTGTAGTTGAAAAGACAAAAAACAAAATTGGTACATCAAAAAAACACAGTGCCGAATTCCATATTCTCTGCTATTAGTAGACTTGTTATGGTAACGTAAAATCATTCAACTTAAACTCAAATTTGGAACAAAACGTAGAGCGCTTAACGTGCAGTTTTACGTAAAAATACGTAGCACAACTTAAACTATCTATTCAAGCCTTGGCACTATTTTCGATAAAAGTTGTCCTATTGGTCCGTAGTAAAGCAAATAAAAAGAAATCCCATCAAATATGATGTCATTATTATAAAAGAAAATTGAAATTAAATGCGTAGACAAATCAGATGCGCAGAGTTCTTATTTTTTCCCTTATTTGGAGAATATAGCGCCACGGGTGATTGAAAATAGGGACTTATTGCAATAAAGCCAGGCACAAATAGTGAAGGGTACTATTCTGACAGTATCGCATTGAAAACTGACAGTTGATCTTTCAAAACTGACATACCAAAGTCGAATTTATAAATCTAGTTTATTTTCCATTAATAGTGGCGCAACTATTAATTCCGGCTCTTACAATACACAAAGGCCTAATTTTGAAAGAAGACACCTGTTCTTATAATACGAAACTGTCAGAATAGTGCCCGGCACAATTTGTGCCTGGCTTTATTGCAATAAGTCCCTAATACATCCATACCTACGTAGTCCTTAAAAAATAAATTAATTATGTTTTATTTATTCTGAATAAAATTATGTAATTATTAAGTAAGTACACACAATCAGTGATAACCTTTGGTATATGCATTCAAAAGTGAAATTACAAATTGCATAGAAACTGTTTGTATAGTTTTTGATAAGGTGATAAGCTTTTGCAGGTATGACATGTGTCAAGGACATATCGAGGCCCCGCCCCCTTTAGTTAAGAAAGAACGGAATCAGCGGCGTGGTTTGCCTGTAAAATTAAAAATACTATTTTTTTAATATCACAGTTTAAATAACTTACCGCTCATAACAAAACTATTTATAATATGAATTTTTTCATTTATTTTTATTGCATATACTGCATTATCGCGTATTTCTCATCTAATATTATCCTGCTAGAAACTTATTTCTATTATTGCTAATGAAATATTGCATTTTGAAGATCGCTGGCGATGTAAGAATGAGAGAGAAAGAACAAGGAGACATCGCGTGGATTGTTCGCATGTCGTATGCTATGCGTGCTTGTGCATTGATTGAAAAAAAATCTGCAAAATAGGTGGTAACTGCAAACATGAAGAAAATCGAGTTTAAATAGAATAACAAATTGTGAAAGGCTTTCGCGGCCATCGTCCAATGGTGGCTGTGCTTTCGGGCTGTTCGGCCGTCGTCGTTGGAAATTCGTTCTCGACGTTTCGCCATCTCTGTTTGTCGGCTTCTCGAAGACTGGTGGTTAGTCTGCCGCGGGCGCAGGTTATATACACTATTGTGGGCGGGGCGTATATCAGAGCTGGTCGGTGATTGGTCACCTTCCCGAGATTCAGTTTTGTTATTGTAAGCGAGCCGTTTAGTGTTTCCAAGAACCGCTACCCATGTTCTGTTAATTTTAAGAGTTTCTTCAGATCTGTTAAAATTTCTGCTGGTGTTTGTGAATTTCGATTGCTTCTCTATAGAGTCTTGGATAGTAAGAAGAGAAGGCGCAGAGAACTTGTGTGTCTTCGTATTTTATTCGGATGTCTTCATTGTTTAGTATGTGGTCTGCAACTGCGGATATTTCCGTATGTCCGAGTCGACAGTTGGCTTTGTGTTCTTTGATTCTTCTGTTTACGGACCGTTTGGTTGTTCCGATGTAGACACTTCCACAGGTACAAGGAATGCGGTATACCCCTGAAGAACCTAGTGGGTCCCTTATATCCTTCGCAGATCTGAGGTGGTTCTCAATCTTCTTAGATGTCTTAAAGATCGTTTTTATGTTGTGTATTTCCAGAATCCGCAGTCTTCGAGAAGCCGACAAACAGTCAACATCTCCTGAAGATGCCATCCACTCGAGATGGCGAAACGTCGAGAACGAATTTCCGAAGACGACGGCCGAATAGCCCGAAAGCACACCCACCATTAAATAGAACAAGTTTAGTTTTTACAGAAAGGAGTGTTTTATCGAATATTTTAAGAAAATAAAGTAAAAAACTGTTTTTATCATGTTGAATTTGGGAACAAAATATAAAATAATTCAAGATTAATTGCTACCAAAAAAACATTTCGGATTTTTTTAGTCTGTGGTTAACAAAAAGCGAATAATTGCGAACTTTTTTAACGTAAATAATTACAAGCCGGTAGCACCGCGCGGGACAAGATTTCGATTTTACCTGTTTTTCAGCGGAGTATGGGTGGCTGTTCTCGCGCGGCGGTGAGAGGAATGTTTGTTTTAGTTGACGTCGGCCATATTCGTCGTGCGAAAACGTTCGTTGCCCTTCCTACGTGTTAATGGTTCACTCTCCTTAGTAAAGACGTATGATTTTGTTTTGATTTGGGGTATTTCAGTAGTTGAAAGCCTTGCCGGTCGCGTGTACATTGTTTGTTTTTATTTTTGTTTGTTTTTAAAATGGAAAGAAATACCGTTGATTATATAATTAACTGTGCAAATTTAAATACGTTGACATATGAACTTCGATTACAAATAAAATCTTTAGGGCCACGTAGACCGGACCTAAAAATCCTAAAAATTACCCAAAATTTAAGTGGAAGTAACAAAAAATTATATGATGCTGAAAACTGATTGTGCAGTTGTGAAAAACGAAATGCTTTCTTTTACTTTATTAAACAATCTACGAAGTAATCCTGCGTGGGTGGCAAAGGGAATGTGTGATATCAAGCACTTTAGTAAAAAGTTAAAGACACAAAGTTAGTGCTACTTATTTAAATAACCACATGTAATTTTCTATGCTAGACTGATATTAGGTGTCAATTGAATAGTGCCTATAGGCAAAACATTACCTAACATAATGAAAATGTGGCAAAAAATAAAGATATACTTAGTAGGTTAATAGACTGTTTAAAATTCTGTGGTATTTTTGAGGTTGCTTGACGGGGCCATGATGAGTCTGAAACTGGTGCTAATCCGAGCACTTTGCGCATGTAAAAGGAGGGCGAATAGACCTTATCTATAAACAAATGAACTAAAAACCACACCAAGCAGCTGTTTGTTTGTAAAATGCTAAAATAAAATTGTTTAAGTAAGTTTTTTTATCTTCTTTTCCATGTAATATAAATTTCTGCCCCCCCCCCCTTTAATTTATAACGTTAAACAGTTGCCACTGTATATTTACTCAGCGAGGAAAAACAAAAATTGGATATCCAGGTTACTTGTGGTTACTTCAACGAAAAAAGCTTAAAGGTAGGTATAAACAAATGTAAAGTCAAGCTAAATAAAAACGTTTAAAAACAAAAACAAATGTTACCTTCACCTACTTATAAAATTTCCATTTGTTTTAATTTAAAAAATTCACACAAACAAACCAATGAACTCGATCGAGCCGCATCATATGGTTTCGTTTTCATTGTCAAGTTCAAATATTTAGCGGTTTGAAAAACAACTTTACACGATGTTACGATTTACTTTTACTTTCAGTTAATTTAAAAACTCTTGAGGTAGGGAAGACCGGGGCAGTTGCTACACAGGGCACGTTCCTAAGGTTTTGGACAGCTATTTTTTTAAAAACCAAAAACTGTGCAACATCGATTTCCGAACAGGTGAACAAAATCCCATTATAAATGATAAGGACGGGCATCTTATTCAAGCATTCTCGGCAAGCAAATGAAAGCAAAAACGTTTTAATAATGTCAAAATAATGTATAATTTAAAAACATAACGTTAGGTTGGATGTTAGTTCTAATTCATAGTGAAAAAGAAGCTTAATAACCCGTTTTCTGACGTTAGAAAAATAATCTTATGTTTTCATAACGTTTTTTTAAAGTGTTTTTCGAACGTCAAAAAAATATTGATTTTTAACAGTGAAAAAGAAATGTTTTTCTAACATTGAAAAATAAATGTTTTTTTAACAATGAAAAAATATATTTTTTGAAATATCTCTAAAGATAAGGTAACATAAATAACGTAAATAAAATTCTTCTATTTTGGAAACGCAGGGCAGCAACAGTCCGTTGAGGTTTTCATGAACTCGACACTCAGTAAAGGAAATTCGGATCCGTAGCTTCTGAAAATAAAATTTAAAATTCTATGTAAACAATAATTTTGTAGTAAGTGCCTCGCTACGAGGCCAAACAATTCATGCTCAAGTGAATACAAGGTAAATAATTTCAAGGCGCGTATTCACTTTAGTATGAATGCAAACGAAGCATTCGTTTGGTCCCGCTGCGAGGCCTGCGAATTCTGCCTCAAATGAATACGCGGCTTAAGGTCCGGCGGCTAATCATTTGCGGTGAATTGTCGCATTCCCTGTCTGATTAACTGTAACGTAGGTATGCGATATTTCAGACAAAACAATTTTTTTTTCTTTTGTTTACTTACCTTCATTTAAATCACTGCATACATATTGGTTATTCTTTAACTATACCATCTTTTCCACACAACTGGTGTATATTCCTATCCAAATATGTATTCACTATCATTATTAATAATTGTCCTTTTAATTTGCCATGTTTGTTTCTACAAAAGGTAAATATTCTAACCAAAATTGCACAAAGCGTATCTGCTATCGACTCGTATGAACTCGCAGCGAAATGCAACTAAAAATGGCGATGACCGTTCTGGTAGTGGAACTATGCGGTAGCGCCCTCTATAGTATCATTTTTTTTAATGTTTAAAAAACAAAACATTTATTAGCTTCATATATCTTAAATTCAATGTTAGAAATGAGATCTAGGAAAAACATTATAAAAATAACCATATATTGATGGTATTATGTTTAATGCTTTTACATGAAATTTTCGTTAGGATTTTCTACATGTTTTTTTAATGTCAAAAGTTGACTTAATTTTAACACAAATTTGTGTTAGAAAAAAACATTTTTTTTCAACATTTATTTAACGTTTTTTACGATTTTGTGCTTAGTGAGTACCCTGAGAATTTCTTGTATTGAGACACCACACACATACATGGGTAGAAGTTTTCCGAAAATTTATGTATGGTCTTTGAAGGCTTAATGAGAGAGCGTTTGCGTACAGAGCAAGAGATTCCGGGTTCGAGTCCCGGCTGAAAACAAACTATAAAATATATAATTTATCTTTCTTTTATTTAACTTGTTGTTTAAAGAAATTTAAGTTGAATGTTCTTGTACTAATAATAGCACACATAAATACAAAGTAAAGTGCTGACCCGGTGCAGACTAAATAAGCTTAAGTGTGCAATAGTAATAATAATAATAATACTCATAAAGAAACAAACGACGGATTAATGAAAATTGATACCGCAAATATTTATACGGCGGGTGCCCGATAATTGTGTGAATTTGTTTTACTTAGTGCTTAAAAGGCATTATAAATTTTTTGCATCACGTTTCGTTGTGACTGCAAAGTGGCTTTTAACAAAACAAATCTTTAAATAGCTGTGATACAGATTGATATTGTCATAAACGTGTCTAGTAAACACTCCTTTTAAAGATGTAAGGAACAAGTGTCGCCTGTACACAGATTTTTTTAAATAAAATTTAGAAAACATCTTTATTTTCTCGATAATATTAATAATATAAATAATATCTTGACTTAACGACGACGCAACGGCTGCTTTCCAATAATATTTTATGTTTGTTGATCTCTAGTTTTTTAAGGGACTCAATATTTCAAAACAAAAACTATTTTTTAAATAAATAAAAAAATTTCACTTTGCACACCACGAGTCAAGTCAGAATGTGGAGTCAAGTCAGAATGTGGAGTAAAAAAAGATTCAATTGGCTCTCGAACCCCAAAATTTGGTTATCTTAAGTCATGATAGGTAAACCCCATATCATTATCTTTGAGACAACTTTTTACAACTTTTTTTGCTTGGCCTATGCTATTTATTATGGTAAACAGCTGCTAATTGTCAAAAAGTTATCTCAAAAATTATGATATGGAGATTACAAACGTCAAACGAAAAATTCAGAAAATGCAATTTTTGGGAAAAAAATTAATTTCTTGAAAACTAAACTCAAAATAGAAAACTTTAAAATTTACTTTTTACGACTTCTCTTAGCCATCCAATGGTGTGAAAGGTTTGAGAAAAAAGTTTTCTACCAAAAGAAACTCAAACTTTGTCAGTTTTGTTACATCTGCATTTAACTCCTTCTGTCAAATTACCTGATCCGAAACAATTTTGTTCCGAAGATTGTCCAAAACTTCGGGTGCGTCACTTCAATTTTTGAGCAGTTTACTTTGGGTTATGTAGTAATCTTTATCGAAATATCCAATAACTACATAACAAAAACCTAATATCGATTTCGGCTTTTGCTCGAAAACTGCAGTTTTCGAGCAAAAGTCGAATCGCTATTAAAAACAAGCAGTGCTCTAAAAAAGATTTGCGTGATCGACTATTGCCCGCAAATCTCCGAGCGGGTGCTCGGAATTGCTCCATCTCTTTTGACGGAGCAACGTGTCAGATCAAAACAAAAACATAACCCCATTTTTTAGATCTGATTAATTTGTTTCTAATTTTGGTGTATTTGTGTTTTTATAAGTGTTTTCCGTGTTTTACATCTAGAAAATTTACATTTATATACTTCATTGCACCCAAAAATTTTAAATCAAAAAATTATAAAACAACAATATTTTTTATATGTTGAAGTTATAAAGCTCAGGAAATTTCGAGCAAGTATTTGAAAAATCGTGTTTGCTCTTGCACTGAAGGCGAGCCAGGGCTATCAAAACGGATGGGCCACGATCCTCCACTTTGTTGACGTCACATCCGGGGCTGATTTTTTGTTTGATGGTCACGTTACGACACAGCTGATTGTCTTTAAAATATTGAAGTTGGAATGACGGTTCATGAATATTTGATTTTTTTTTTAATAAAGCTGTTTTTGAGATTGTTTTTACTTTATTCTGGCAGAACAATTTTTTTTAAATGTATAGTAATCCTTAATTTTTCATAGCCGCTTCATGAGCTCACACAAAAATTAAGTTTAAAGTAGAAGCGAATGTGACAATCACAGATGTCAAAGTCAAATACATGTCAAATATAACAGTTGGCATGTGGTACATGGCGGGTAATTTGAATTCAAAATAAGGAATGCTAAATCTGGAAGATTTTAACCTTTTAATCATGTTGCTTCCTTACAAGCCTTTGGTGGAATATCGGGATGGTGTCTGAGAATATTTCACTGAAATTTTGCGGAAATCTGTTTTGCCATTTTGAAAATATCATAAAAAAACGTCTGATCTCCCATAAGACTCAATGTAAAATTCAGCCCCGGGAGAATAGCTGATTTTTTCAGGTTCGTGGCCTCTATTTTTGTGTTGGCCTTGGGCGAGCAATCCCGCTCGATCTCAGATCAATCCCGGAGTACTCGGAGAGAGATTCATGACGTTACCGCTCTACACGCGAGTGACCAGAGCAGTGAAGCCGAAATCGCTATAAATAAAAAGTAAAAATATAGCACAGAAAATATAGAGTGCGTGTTACATTTTAGCACACGTTCCTACTGAAAATAAATAAAAATAAAGTTGGTTTCAATCTGGTACGTATAGTTTAAGTATAATAGGTAGTCTATAATGGTTAAATGTCTATTTATCAATTTAATCTAGTTAGGCTTGCATACTCTTACCTACGTATAATACAAACTGTTGATTCATTACTTCGGCCAGTCTTATTAATATTACATGATATAAGATGATTTTTTAAACGTTATGAAATGAAAGTAAAAAGGATATTCTGTTCCTTTTGGAGTGATTTTAGCTCACACATATACTATACTATAGTAGTGTGAGCTATGGTAATCCTAATTTTTTCGAGAAAAAAAAAGTTGCTCCGATTTCAAAAATTTTTATATATCTTTGCGTTTCAGATGATTTTGAAACTTTTTTGTTGCGCCGTCTGTCTGTCTGTCTGTCTGTCTGTAACGACCAACGCGCATAACTCAAAAACCGCTTGGCCAATTTTAATGAAATTTGGTACCTAGGCTGGGTCTTGGGTCGAGATGGTCCCATTTAAAAATGAACAAAATCCACTGAACACAAACCAAATAAAAGGGTGGGGGTAGATTTCAAAAATTAGAGTTTATGTGAAAATATGGCGTGTGTGATATCAAACGAAAGGTAATTGAGTCTGCAGTTAAACAAAATACATTTTAATTCATTGAAAAAAAAGGGTGGGGGTATATTTTAAAAATTAGAATTTAAGTGAGAATATGGCATGTGTGATATCAAACGAAAGGTAATTGAGTCCGGAGTTTAACAAAATACATTTTAGTTTTTGTTTTTTTTAAGGGTGGGGGTAGATTTTAAAAATTTTATACAAAACATGGCTTGTGTGGTATCAAACAACAGGTAATTTAGTCTGGAGTTGAATAAAATATATTTCAGTTTTTAGTTTTATTAGCTCACACGTACACTATAACTATAGTACCTAGTGTGAGCTTAGGGGCCCATATATTGGCAGAGTATTTTTTTTATTGTAAGAGATATATCTCAGTTTTTTCCTCACGTTCTGGTATTTTTTTATATGTTAATAAAAATACAAAAATCCAGAACCCTCACTCTTAGGCCGTTTGCGCCCCCCATCCATTTTAACAGCTCTCGGGCCAACTCATGCAACAAAGTATTTTCTAGACATATGCAAAAAAACAAATATATTTTCTAATTAAAGATGGTTTGCCTTCAGTGAATGCATTATTCCAAGAAAAAAATTATCTTTGTTTGAAGCGGATATTGCTTTGGTGTATAGAAAAGCAGTTTATGTTTTCAAACGATGCAATTCGCTTTGATTTGATATAAAAAAAATCTATGGAAAACAACAATACCATTGAGTAAATAACCCATATAGAGGAGCCACCGGCGAGCTTTACCATATTGAGGGGCAGATGGCGCTGAAATAAATTCGTCTGGTCAATATTCAGGGACTGTTGGTACGATTTACTTACATGTGCGAGTTCCGAGGCTCATGCCTATCATACAAATGCCATTAGATCATAGTAGGTTTCTCTGAATATTGCATACCAGACGAATTTATTTCAGCGCCATCTGCCCCTCAATATGATAAAGGTCACCGGTGGCTCCTCTATATGAGTTATTTACTCAATGACAATACTCAATCATTCCAATAAGAAGTACAAGTTTGTATTCAAAATCTATTATTCTTCTTCAGTTCTACATAGACACAGTAATATTTTAATACAGTGTATAGTTAATTTCATAACTTGTAACAAGGCCAACAAAAAAATACAGGCGACGACCCTGAAGAAATCAGCTGTTCACGGGGGGGCTGACTTTTACATGTGGTCTTATGGAAGGTCCGACGTTTTTTTATAATATTTTCAAAATGGTACTACAGATTTCCGAGAAATTTCAGTGAAATATTCTCAGAGACCATCCTGATATTCCACCAAACTTTTGTAAAGATGCCAAATCCCCAAGATTTAGCATTCCTTATTTTGAATTCAAATTACCCGCCATGTACACCATGCCAACTGTTATATTTGACCAAGGCCAACACAACAATAGAGGCCACGACCCTGAAAAAATCAGCTGTTCTCCGGGGACTGAATTTTACATTGGGTGTTATGGGAGTTCAGACGTTTTTTTATGATATTTTTAAAATGGCACTACAGATTTCCGCGAAATTTCAGTGAAATATTCTCAGACACCATCCCGATATTCCACCAAAGTTTTATAAGGAATCAACATGATTAAAAGGTTAAAATCTTCAAGATTTAGTATTCTTTATTTTGAATTCAAATTACCCGCCTTGTACCACATGCCAACTGTTATATTTGACATGCATTTGACTTTGTCATTTGTGATTGTCACATTCGCTTCTGCTTTAAACTTAATTTTTGTGGGAGCTAATGAAGCGGCTCTGAAAATTTAAGGATTACTATAGATTAAAAAAAAGTTGTTCTAAAAGAATATAGTAAAAACAATCTAAAAACCGGGTTTATTTTTTAAAAAATCAAATATTCATGAACCGACATTCCAACTTCAATATTTTAAAGACAATCAGCTGTGTCGTAACGTGACCATCAAAAAAAAATCAGCCCCGGATGTGACGTCAACAAAGTGGAGGATCGTGGCCCGTCCGTTTTGATAGCCCTGATTTGACATGTATTTGACTTTGTCATCTGTGTTTGTCACATTCCCTTCTGCTTTAAATTTAATTTTAGTGTGAGCTAATGAAGCGGCTCTGAAAAATTAAGGATTACTTTACATTTAAATAAAAATTGTTCTGCAGGAATATAGTAAAAACAATCTCAAACCGGATTTATTTTAAACAAAATCAAATATTCATGAACCGTCATATCAACTTCAATATTTTAAAGACAATCAGCTGTGTCGTGACGTGACCATCAAAAAAAAGTGGAGGATCGTGGCCCGTTCGTTATGATAGCCCTGGTTTACCATAAAAAATAGCGCAGGCCAGCGAAAAATAATCTAAAAAGTTGTCCTAAAAATTATGAAATTAATTTTATGTCTATATCGTTTTAAATCTGTGCATATTGGGTCATTAACTTTTCGTATGACCTTCGTGGCGATCAGACAAGGTAGCTTGATTAATATTTGGCATATTTTAAATAACTCAAAAAATATTTTGAAGAAGAATCATTATAGACCATTATAATAAACATATCCCAAGTGGGCCAAAAGAAACGGACAAAATGTTTTTCATTATAACTGCTTCATTGAAAACTTTGGCGCGAAAAGGGTGCAAGCCACAAAAACTTATAAATTTATATTTTTAGTACAAATTTTTCAGAAATAAAGGTACAACCAACATATTTATTTGTAAGATACTCAATAACCAAGATTGTACATAAAATCAAATACATTGCACTTAAATTGGATGTGATTTTTGTGGATTTAAATTGATTTTCTCTAAAGTAATATACAGGGTGTCTCATTAAATTTTTTTCCACCATTTTAGACCATTAATTTATTGATATAGGAATATAAAAGGAATTGTGTTCGATTTCGCGAAATTTTTTAAATTGAAAATAATTTTTTAATTTGACAGGCGCTCAAATTTATAGTTTCTGTAAATTGGATGTTCCTTATATTATTTAATTAATAGATGAGGCTTGGAAAATATTTTCCAAAAATACCCGATCCGAACCGAGCCGCCAAGTTCGCGCGGAAACTGCTGTACCATCTTTTCTGTAAACAGTTCAGCCCATATTTGACCTACCTAAAACTCTACTTCGGAATTAGCTACGAAACTCAAACTTTCCATAGTCGTAGACCTTTATAAAGTTAACAACCCTTCCAAGTTTCATGCACTTCAATAAAGTAGTAAAGTAGTTACGAAATTTCAAAAAACGTCAAAATTGCCACTGCTACAAAACTGAAATTTGACACACTGATAGAAATTGTGACGAAACACTTCAAAAAAATCAAAAAACCCCAAAAATCAAATTCACTCCCCTCTCCCATACATGCAAAGTTATGTAAAAGTAACATTGCACACTTCCAGAGGCGCTAGAGAACTAAGCTTTGGCAGACTGATAGGAAATATGATAAAACTATAGGAAAAAACTGAAAAACCCCAAAATTTCCAACCTAGTAAGAACCTTTTATTTTGAAATTTGTATTGGAGTACTTAGCTTTACTTTTATCTCAATACTTTTTACGGATATCACTTTCGCGTACTTGGTTTTTTTTTACATGAAATGTTTTTGTTATGATTACATATTTCAAATAGCAACGCATGTACCTAATAGCGGTTTAATGCAATTTAAAAGTAATGGAGAGGTTTTTGAAACAGGCTGGGCACGGGGGACTGGGGGGATGGGAAGATTATCCGTTCGAGTTTAGCTTAGAGGCGAGACGTAAAGCCCCGCAACTCTAGGCGGTCGTAAAAAAATACATAAAAGTCGATCTACTAAAAACTCATTTTAATGACCCGGTTATATTGCCCGGGCATTGTGCAGGAACTTGCAATATTTTTACGTCGTCCTTTTCCAGTTTTAACTGTCTAGTGCGGAAATGCGATCCTTCGTGTGTGCCACAGACTCAAACGTATAGTTTAGTCAATCGCTTTTATTAAAATAGCTTTTCAGCTATCAAATGTGGTAAATCCACTTTTTTCGCACGACGCTGCCTAGTTGACCGAACGACGCAGAAGTTCGGTCAAAGCATTCGAGTGTGAAAAAAGATTTTCCGCATGCGTTAGGAACAATTGTTTTTCTACAATCGTGAGGAAATAAAAAAACATTCAGAAACGTTATTTTAATTAATTCTATAATCCGGCTCGAAGGACCAGAAAATGTACCCAATTCGATAGCTTTTTTAGGACTGTATTAAAGAATTGTAGAAATTCTCCAATAGGATTGGTTCATTCAGACTAAAAAGGCTTGATTAAAACAGATCATGAGGTAAAGGAAGTTTGACAAAATGCGGTCGAACGATATAAACTCCACTTACCAGTGATTTTTTATTCTCCACTTTGAGGGATCCCTCCATCCAATGTCCAGTATTAACAATGTTCAAAAAATGGCGGTGGCCCGGAGCAATGCGGTCACTAATGAGCCGTCCTTAAGCTAGAATGCCGTTAACTACCTATAAAATTTTCCTATTTTTGATCATAAAACCCTGAAAATAATATACAAACGATGCTCCTTGACAACTGTAAGTTATTTGTTTCTTGAAAACCACAAATGCTAAAGAAACCGAAAAATCAAAATTGTCCAAATGTTGGTTAACGGCATTATAGCTTATGCACGGCTGAGTTGTATCGGGCGGGCTGCGAGATTTCGACTGACTTCTCTTGTTTTTTATCTAAATTTGGCTCACACTCGCGATGATTTTTTTGTGGAGCCTATAAGGTATATTTTCGCGTAAAACACGAAACCAATAAAATGCATTGTTTGGGCCTCCGTAGCCGGAAAATTTAAATCTTAAAATTAAATTTAAAGAAGAAAAAATAAACTAAAGTTACAACTTTGAGAATTCAAAACAACTAGTAATTTATTTACTTGAAAATTTAAATTTTATTAATTTTGTAGGTAATAGTAAATATACAATTATTTACATTAAAATTAATGGCAGATGTCATTTGGCTTCCTGATGGCATCGGCAGGATCTGTTGTTGCTTTTCCGAGCCAGAGATTGAGAAGTCACGTTTGATTCTTGCTGTGTGAAAGTTAGGACAAAATTGCCAGAGAGCAAAATTATTTAAGAAAAGCCGGACCTGTCCCTCACCCCTTCCGATTTTCTTGAATTTTTGTGGGAATATTACCTACCTGGAGAATAGACAAAAGCCAAAATATTGGCTTTGAAAAAAATTTATTGGCTAGGATATAGCCATTTTTCTGTTTTTCATAAATTTTTGACATGATTTTGGGTATTTTCTATAACTTAGAAGTTTTTTGCAGTAAAATGTTGAAAATTAGTACATTGATGTAGAAGTGATCAGAGAACAAGAATGTGGTCAATAATTTGACCTAGGACAAATTTCCACAAAAATGGAGGCCAAAACCCGTAAAATTTACAGAAAAATACCCATTTCTTGGGGAAACGTTGAAAAAAAAATACAGATAAAGAATTAGCGAATCTAATGAGCATTTATATATATTATATATAATACATGGTTTCAAAATTGGAAGTTGTTTTTGTAGGCGGTAAATATTGAGATTTTTGACCGAATAAGACAATCTTCGACTTATAGATCTATTTTGTGTGAGCGAGACATGTAGCTACCTAGAAAAAAGTAAAAAAATACAAACCCGTCAAACGCGCTGGGTGATTTAGCTATATTAGGCCAGTCATTAAAGCGAAAAAAAGTCCCCTAGCTTGCAAAAAGTGGTCGGCACGATTTTGACATATTATGTTGTTCACATTGGAGTTGAAAAAAAAATTTAAGTTTTCGACTTGGGTGGGGCGGTTCCCCCCCTCCACCGTCTTGGATTTAGTATGCACAAAAACTTTTTTTTTTAATTACTTGGTCCCTGCACATTTAGAAAATAAAGTTTTAGACAAAAGTTGAACACGCTAAACATTTCTCCGCCTTTTTGGATTTTAAACAGTTTTTTTATTTAGTGGCCTTTAACATGAAAACTGCTTATTTTTGGGAAAATCTGTTATAACATAAAATAAAGACCAACTAATAGCCTATAAAATGGCACACTTCAGGATTCGTATCTCAGCAAGGGTACTACCCAGATGAACTCAGTGATATATTATTTTATAGGCTATTAGTTGGTCTTTATTTTACGTTATTACAGATTTTCTCAAAAATAAGCAGTATCGAAGTTAAAGGCCATTAAAAAAAAATTGGTCAAAATCCAAAGTAGAGGCGAAATGTTTAGCGTCATAACTCAAAAACCATTCGTCTGACAAAAAAATATATACAAGCGTTTTTGTAGGGAATTTTAACATCTTCAACTTTTGTTCAAAACTTTATTTTCTTAAACATACAGTAACCAAGTAATTTAAAAAAAACCATGTGTGTGCACTCTAAATCCAAGATGGCGGGGGCCCACTAGGTCGAAAATTCAAATTTGTTTTTAGGACTCCAATGTCAATGTCATATATCAAAATCGCGACGACAACACCTTTTGCAAGCTAGGGCAGGGCTATCAAAATGGACGGGCCACGATCCTCCACTTTGTTGACGTCACATCCGGGGCTGATTTTTTTTTGATGGTCACGTTACGACACAGCTGATTGTCTTTAAAATTTTGAAGTTGGAATGACGGTTTATGGATATTTGATTTTTTGTTAAATAAAGCCGTTTTTGAGATTGTTTTTACTTTATTCTGGCAGAATAATTTTTTTTTAATGTATAGTAAGCCCTAATTTTTCATAGCCGCTTCATTAGTTCACACAAAAATTAAGTTTAAAGCAGAAGCGAATGTGACAATCACATATGACAAAGTCAAATACATGTCAAATATAACAGTTGGCATGTGGTACATGGCGGGTAATTTGAATTCAAAATAAGGAATGCTAAATCTTGAAGATTTTAACCTTTTAATCATGTTGCTTCCTTACAAACCTTTGGTGGAATATCGGGATGGTGTCTGAGAATATTTCACTGAAATTTTGCGGAAATCTGTAGTGCCATTTTGAAAATATCATAAAAAAACGTCTGACCTCCCATAAGACCCAATGTAAAATTCAGCCCCGGGAGAACAGCTGATTTTTTCAGGGTCGTGGCCTCTATTTTTGTGTTGGCCTTGGCTAGGGATCTTTCTTTCGCTTTAATGACGGGCCTAATATAGCTAAATCACCCAGTGCGTTTGACGGGTTTGCATTTTTAACTTTTTTTGATTGTGAAATGTGATTTTCCACACTATTTTTAGTGCGGAAAAGTAGGATTTTCCGCACTAAAAATAGTGTGGAAAATCACATTTTCCGCTCGCTTGTAGAAAAAATAATTAGCAATCACACCAGATCACGGAAATTTGTCGAAAGCATAGTTTGCAAAAATATTATTTTAAAAGATCGGTTTTTGAAAATAATTTTTGAAAAAAAAATCCGAAATAATTTTCTTTTAAACGCGAATTTTTTTGAAAAACTAGTTTTTAATAAAACATCTTTTTTGAAAAGCTATATTTTTAAATACAATTTCTTCCAATGACAACAAAAAATTTTTTCCTTTTGACAGTTTTTTTAAAATGGCTAAAATACGAGATTTAATACGAAAAATTATTTGTTCCAATTTTAGGAAAAAAATTTCTATTAGAAAATCATAAGCACGATCCATTCTTTTAGTCACCGAAAAATTTGGATGGCGTCATTCATTTAATTACGAAAAAACGTTCAAGTAGTCCAATGTGAG
This sequence comes from Aspidapion aeneum, assembly GCA_963576565.1. Classification (NCBI taxonomy): domain Eukaryota; kingdom Metazoa; phylum Arthropoda; class Insecta; order Coleoptera; family Brentidae; genus Aspidapion; species Aspidapion aeneum. Next base: position 6,162,015 of record OY755038.1, read on the forward strand.
CGTGAAACGGTGTCACTCGGGTTTTTTTTTAAATTTTAAACCGGTATATCTTGTTAACTAACAAGAAGGAAACATAGGTACATAAAATTAAACAAACAAGTTTCGTGGCTAATCGGGTAAAAAGGAGTTTTTGTTTTTCTCATATTTTTTCGTGCGTATCTCAAGCTTAACGTCACGGGGGGTCCAAGATCTAATGGACACCTAATAAGTGTCGACAGTTAATTGTTTCGTCCTTATGGGACTCCTTAGAACACTGCTTGGTCAATGTGATACCCTTGCGAAGTTAATTAGACGATTTTGTCTCAAATCCCATGTAAATAGTGGGAGAACTCTCGCAAGGAGCGCCCTCTACCGAGATACGAAAGAAACTAGAACAAGAGCAGGCGAAAATAAACTACTATACATATCGATCAATGAAAAGATCGATTGCAAATAAAAAGAAAGTATTATTTGGCTTAAGAATTCGACTGATTGACGCTCACGTGTCTGATGGCAGGTAAAAACGCTAATCAGCACTGATCTGGCCTGAAAGACAGAAGAGATGGTTTGTTTCTTTTTATTTGTAATCGATCTTTTCATTGATTGATATGTATAGCAGTTATAAAAAGCAAACCGATTATAACCAAAACGGTCTCTAAAGATGGGATTAAATGAGAAACTCAGTTAACTAATCTGTGCTTTTTTTAAGTACTTGAAAATTTAACAAAAAATGTTTTAAAATTTATGAAGTAAACCGTTTTTTCTACCTCATCTGTTAAAATGGGATACCCTGAAATGTCACTAAGAAAAAGTTTTTTTTAAAAGGTTTTCTGTTTTACCTTCCTGTAGCCTAACTGTCTCTTGAGAAAATTAAGTCTGTGCATTCAATGCACTACTGCACTGTCGTCGTTGGAGTCATGACAGTCTTTATTTTCCAGAATTTTATTGGCCAAAACAATGCTCTTAAAAGGAAAAGAACAGGCATCATAACTCGCCACACATGTCGTAAAAAGTTTAACACAATTTAAACAAATATCTACCTTATCTCATATGGAAGATGCAATTTCGTTTCTACCTTTTATTCCTAAAATGTTTTTGCTGCCAATAACAAAATAAATAAAGATAAAGAAGTTACCTGCACGAAGGTACTAAAATTAATATTCAATAACCATCGCTGATTCACAAGACAGGTTTCGTTTTAGACCACCAAGTTCAGGGATTTTGATCTGTTTTATTATTATCGTATTGTAGGGGTGACTTTATAACCTATTATTGTTATTATTTATTAAAAAACTATACTTGTTGTTGTATTTTTTGAGAATTATACCAATAATAATGACTATATAAATATAAATAAATAAACACGTTTAGCTAAATTTTCTTTTGCTATATGCTTACATAGAATTATTTATTTGCAGGTGGTAAGTTACGGTCTCCGGTTTTAACATTATACTTAATTTTATTATTATACAATTATATTTAACTTCCAAGTAAGTATCTGCTCGTAAGTCCTATGGATGGTACTGATATTGAAGTTTTATCTACAGGGTTTTTCCATACATTTCTACCAACCAACCTCAGAGCTTTTTGAATAGATACTAAAAGATGAGGAATACGTTTTATGTCTTAATTTTCTTTAAATAATTTGCTGGGCAAAATATCTAACCCTTTTGGTAAATGTCAAATTTTGATAGAGGGATCTTTCTTTAATCGAAACAACATACATTTTTAGATTTTTTTTTCCTTCTTATTTTAAAAATATTTAAAGCATTTTCAGATATAAAGCATTAAAAACAAATAATGAATTTATCAGAGCATACATGTTGTCGAGGAAGGAAAATATGACAATTTTTGCAACATATTATTTAAAAAAAAACAGTACATAAATATCAGCTTAACTTTATAATAGGCACGGAACTGTAACATAAACTGGAATGCTAATTGGCCCCAGAAAATCTTACAATTATGACCGCTAGATGTAGGTGACATGGTGGATGTTAAAAGAACGTAGTCACGTCAATCAAATCAACTTAACTTTTTTTAAAATTTTAAGTATTGCCTGTATAACCCACAAATTATATGTTTTCCATATTATTTATTACTTTCATGTTTGCCATGTAGTATAACATTTTGTAATATTTGATATTTTATGTAAAACATTCAAGTTCTAAACTTTTGAGATTGGTTTAAAATCAGCATGTAAATAAGTCAAATTTTTCACTTGGTTTTTTACTTGCCGCACATAGATTGACAGAAATGATAACAAACACAAAAATTCCCAGATTATTTTTGCGAAGTTCTACCGGGTCGAGTTCGTTTAATTTGTTAAATATTGCGTTATTTTTTTCAAAGCAAATAGCAAATATTGCCTTTTATACATGATTAACTGTTTTGTTGTGGTCTGCTTCTTACAGTCGCATCGATTTGCCGTTGTTTTCCTTTCACCGGTAAGTTGCGTTATTTTTGAAGCTGGGTTAATGCAGAATCCCTGTTGTGCTTAGTACATTAAGGGCTATCATTGTACCCAACATATTGCACAATGGACAAACCTTATTCTTGCATAATGACTGTCTTTTTGCTTCCTGCTTAGTATGGTAAGATGCACTAAGCACCAAATGTATCCATTGTGCTTTATGTTGCTGGGTAAATCAGTAATAAGTTGCAAGGTAAATCAGGCATTAGTTTACACAAGTTTTGTGTTTTTTTAATTAAATTTTATTAAATATCTCTCCTAATTCCAGTTAAGTCAGGATTTTTATCAGGGGATATACAGGACTGGTCCCAGACTTTCAAAAATTAGGGCAGTTTAGGAGCACCAAATGTATCCATTGTGCTTTATGTTGCTGGGTAAATCAGTAATAAGTTGCAAGGTAAATCAGGCATTAGTTTACACAAGTTTTGTGTTTTTTTAATTAAATTTTATTAAATATCTCTCCTAATTCCAGTTAAGTCAGGATTTTTATCAGGGGATATACAGGACTGGTCCCAGACTTTCAAAAATTAGGGCAGTTTAGTTAAAACATGTGGTTAGAAAAAAATCAAATTTTTTTCCGGTATGTAATACACCAGAATAATTCTTGGAAAATTCTTTGGAAAAAGGGGGGCCTGGCCCTCTAGCCTTCACTCTTGGACTGCTACTGGGATATACATATACATATATAGTGATAGTTATCAGGTTTAATATAAAGAAGAGGTTCCGCTGAATCCAAATCTGCAGTTAAAACAAATTTCGGGTAATTTAAAGCGGTTGGGGGGGATTATTATATTAGGATAGAACTGTCTATGTTTATGAGACTTAACTAACAAACCTTAATCAAGTTTTTTTGCAGATTTTGGCAGCTTTACTTAACTCTATTATAAAATTTACTAAGGACTTTTGTGCATCAGCCACCATTTTGAAATATTCAAAATGGCGACCGTGAACAAAAAACAAAAGGAAAGCATACACATGCGATACATCAGTTATAGGGTTTTTGGGTTCGCTGAATCCAAATTTGATGTTAAAAAAAGATTTTGGAGTAATCTGAAGGCGTGCGGGGTATTTATGGGGTAAACAGTAAAACTGTTTGTATGGAGACAACGAGCAAATTTTATCAAAGGTTTTTTACAGATTTTGACCGCTCTGCTCAACTGTATTATAAAACTAACCAAAGACTTTTGGTCATACACATGCCAGTTTTTGGGTTCGCTAAATCCAAATATGTTGTTAAACAAAGATTTTGGAGTAATCTGCATATGCTTCTTCTTGAATTTTTTCCCACGGTCGCCATAATCCCAAAAGTTATTAGCTACTTTTCTAATGGGGTTGAGCAGAGCTCTCAAAATCTGTAAGAAAAATCATGATTAAAGTATTTTCGTTAAGACTTCGCATACGGTTTAACCCAAAAATACCCCCACTCGTCCGGAATATATAAAATCTACTTTTAACAAAAGGTTTGCATTCAGCGAATCCAAAAACCCTATAATTGATGTATCACATGCATATGCTTTTCTTTTGTATTTTTTTCACGGCACCATCTTGAATATTTAAATATTTTAAACTGATGGCTGATGCCCAAAAGTCATTGGTTAGTTTTATAATAGGGTTGAGCAGAGCTGTCAAACTTTCTAAAAATATTTGATAAAGTTTGTTGGTTAAATCTCCATATAAACAGTTTTATTGTTTATACAGTTAACCAGATTACCCCTGAATCTTTTTTTAACATAATATTTGAATTCAGCGTACCCAAGAACCCTATAAGTAAGGTATCATATGCATGTGCTCCTTTTCTAAATTTTTGCCCACGGTCGCCATGTTGAATATTTCAAAATGGTGGCTAATGGCCAGAAGTCACTGGTAAGCTTTGAAATAGGGTTAAGCAAAGCTTTCAAAATCAAAAATAACTTAATTAAAGTTTGTTCGCTAAATCTCCACATAAACAGTTCTACCGTAATACCATAAATTCCCGGCTATCACCTGTTTCTTTAAATTACTCCTTTTAACTGAATTCAGCGGACCCAAATACCCAAGAATCGGTGTATCGCTTGCCTATGTTAACAGGTCGATTTTTTTCATAAAATGATTCTCCCTCCGTTGGGGTACCCCCCAGAAAAAATAGTGTCGAATTTCAATTCTGGCGACCAAAGGCCGACTGAAATAATAGAGAATTATTGAAATACAGCCAGGCTATAATTGTGCCAGGCACTATTTTGACACATTCACATTGAAAACTGACAGTTGATCCTTCAAAATTGACATACCAAAGTCGAATTTAAAACTTTCGTCGTTTATTTTCAATTAATAAAAGAAGGCACTATTTATTCCGGTTTGAAAGATCACAGCTGATATTAGAATGTGAAGGTGTCAAAATTGTGCCTGGCACTATTATAGCCTGATTTATTTTAATAATTCTCTATTGTACCACACACATCTATGCTTGATTTAGATATTTTTTTATTTAATTTTTTCACTTTAAAATGGCCGCTATCTTGGATTTTTAAAAATGTTTAAGGGTGCCAGAGTGACATTACTCGGATTAATAATATAGAGCATCCTGACTAACAAAATCTGTAAAAAAAATTCTTGTACCATTAATTTCCCAGTTCAAATAGCTGTTTCGCAACCAGATTATTCCAATTCGTAACACAGTTTCCGGAAAAAAAAAGTAGTATATCATTTGACAGTGGCGCACCCAGGAATATGTCTTGGGGGCCGAGGCCTCTTGGGGGAGGGGCGAAGCCTCATGATGTAGAATGTTAAGCTATTTTTTGTGTTTTTTCCTGAAATATGTGGAAAATATGTAAAAAAATCTAAGGCTTATACTGCCGTCCTTAGTAAGACCCACCTATTTGCAAAAAAATCAAAAATGAGTTATGACCGAAAAATGGCTTTAAAAAGGTTATTTTCATCTGTTGTTTAAGAAAAATACCCAAATTTTTGTTCGGAAGTATTTTATTTTGAAAAACAAAAAAAATATATTACTATGTACCCTTAGCAAGCATTTAAACTTTAAACTCGCTTTTCTCGAAATAAGTGCAAACGTAGATAGGTGGGTCTTACTAAGGACGGCAGTATACTCTTCAGTGTACACATTTCTTAAAACTGGGTAACATTTAAAATATTAAAATACATTTTATCGAAAATTAAAATCTTGAATAATAAAAATCTCATATAATCAAAATCTCGAAACTAAAATATCTAATAAAATATCGCAAAATTAAAAGCTGATTAAATATATTCAAAATTCGTTTGGTTGATTTGATTAAATTGGCTGGTGAGGTTGGTTGGTTATGTTATTTATTTAGGTTGGTTGGGTAGTTGTGGTAGTTTCAATATTTCGATTTTCAATATTTTGTAATTTTGCTATTTTGATTTTAAATACTTTAATTTTCCATATTTTAGATATTCGACATTTTAATAACTTTAAATTTTAATTTTCATTATAAAGAGTTCGAGATTTTGATATTCGATAAAATATAATTCGATAAAATATGAACAGTGGATATTAGTTACTAAAGTTGTCTTCAAGCCAACACGATAACACCTCCCAGGTTTGCCATTTTGTTATTCAGTTAGGGGCACATTTTTGTATGAATGATTTACCGCCTCAATCTGACTATCTTTCTTACATAATTTTTAAACAGTCCCATGTTTCCTTTTGGGGAATTTCTAAAGGTTGGTGCCGATTTGGGGATATTTTGGCAATACCAACCCATTTACCCTCCACCAACTGTCAAGTACATGTAGCGGTCATTTTCTTTCCACGTCATTAGCATTCCAGTTTATGTTACAGTTCCGTGATAATAGGTCAATATGAACATGATACGAACAAATTGTGAAAGGCTTTCGCGGCCATCGTCCAATGGTGGGTGTGCTTTCGGGCTGTTCGGCCGTCGTCGTTGGAAATTCGTTCTCGACGTTTCGCCATCTCGAGTGGTGGCATCTTCAGGAGATGTTGACTGTTTGTCGGCTTCTCGAAGACTGGTGGTTAGTCTGTCGACCACCGAATAAAATTCGAAGACACACAAGTTCTCTGCGCATCCTCTTCATACTATCCAAGACTCTATAGAGAAGCAATCGAAATTCATAAACACCAGCAGAACTTCAACAGATCTGAAGAAACTCTTAAAATTAATAGAACATGGGTACCGGTTCTTAAAAACACTAAACGGCTCGCTTACAATAACAAAACTGAATCAAGGGAATGTGACCAATCACCGACCAGCTCTGATTTACGCCCCGCCCACCATAGCGTATATAACCTGCGCCCGCGACAGACTAACCACCAGTCTTCGAGAAGCCGACAAACAGTCAACATCTCCTGAAGATACCATCCACTCGAGATGGCGAAACGTCGAGAACGAATTTCCAACGACGACGGCTGAAAGCACACCCACCACATGATACGAATAGATTGTAAATCGTAAAAATTTATAAAACCAACCTTTTTTGCTAGAGAGTCTTGAGTTTTTATTCGAGAGAAAATATATTTCTCGTCTCGTCGAGAAAAGGCGAGAGGAGACAAGAGGCGAGAATCTCTTGTCTCGGCGGCAAGACTATCTGGCACAAGGCCTCGACAAAGAGATTAACAAAACCTCAAAAAATGTATTTAATTAAAATTAACAAAGTTGTAGCAACCTGAGGCGTAATTGTCCGAAAAAAAATGTAAACGTCCAAACATAATTTTTTGGTGTTTCGGGCGGTTGCTGGTCTATTTCAGACGATTACAATTACTATATTTATATACATGTCGTAAAAAATGTAGCACAATTTAAACAAATATCTGTCTTATCTCATATGGAAGATGCAATTTCGTTTCTACCTTTTATTCCTAAAATGTTTTTGCTGCCAATAACAAAATAAATAAAGATAAAGAAGTTACCTGCACGAAGGTACTAAAGTTAATATTCATTAACCATGGCTGATTCAGAAGACAGGTATCGTTATAGACCACCAAAGTTCAGATATCTTAATCAGTTTTATTATTGTAGGGGGTGACTTTATTACCTATTATTGTTATTATTTATCAAAAAACTATACTTGTTGTTGTTGTATTTTTTGAGCAATATGCAAATGATAATGACAACATAAATATAAATAAATAAACACGTTTAGCGAAATTTTCTTTCACTATATGCTTACATAGAACTATTTATTTGCAGGTAGTAAGTTATGGTCTCCGGTTTTAACATTATATTTAATTTTATTATTATTATCTACAGGGTTTTTCCATACATTTTTACCAACCAACCTAAGAGCTTTTCGAATACTAAAAGATGAGTAATACGTTGTATATCTTAATTTTCTTTAAATAATTTATTGGGCAAAATATCTAACCCTTTTGGAAAATGTCAAATTTTGATAGGAGGGACCTTTTTTTAATATGTTAAAAATAACAAATATACTAAACACTAATTTAATTTTGGATGGTAACATGAAAGGTGTGGGCTGTTCTGTCTGATTAAGGCAATTTTTTTTACGCTGCGGCTCGTGCGACTCGGACTTACTGGCAAAGCCATTTTGTATTAGACTAGTAACATAATAAACCTTGGCACTAAGGTCTTCTTTAAGTCCTTTGTGGCCTTCCATACGGTCGGGTTACAAACTTTTTGTTGCAGCGTTAAAAGTGGCACTTTAGTCCCTAGGTATATCACATTACACGCCTATTACAGTACCAATTTCTACCCAGGCATCTTCTTTTAAATGTTATTTAAATAGTCTTTATTCTTTGGATCCCATAAGGCAGGTTTATTCTTGTGGTTAAAACCAATACTTGTTCATCTTTCATTGTATTTATTTTGATTTGAATCGCATCGAAGGCCGCCGTCTCTCGGCTCTCTGCGATCGGCTTGTTGCGTGCTCCCGATCATGCCTTTTTCACCTCCACACTAGCGAATATCCCTTCGTTGTTCGAAGCTCGAGGCTCGTGGTTCGGTAATGAGGACACGGCCTTAGATGCGCTTAGACAGCTTGGCGTTATCGGTCGTGCGGTTGGTTTTGATTTCGACGATTTCGTATTTATTTCAAAAAACGAGCAACGCCTTCATTTTCAAGACAAAACGTATATGAAATTAAAATAAAATTAATAAAAACAATAATACTTAATAGATAACTAATATCTAACGAAATATCTAATTTTTTAATTATTTACTCTAAATTATATGATATGATGGCCCACTCGATGGCCCAAAAAGTTGGCCATGGCATCAATAAAATTTTTTTTGCTGTACCCCCAAAGCTTTACACCACGTGCCGCCACTGATACTTGAGCCTAGTAAATATGTTGCTTATATAGAGGGTGTCTTAGTTGCCACCTCGGTAATTATATGAACTACAAGGTTGTTCAAATTAGATAAAATGAGCAATTTTTGGGGGGTCATTAAAAATTTCAATCAGATTTTAAAAAGAACTATTATATCCCGAGCTATGGGGGTTTTTCGAAAAATTACTTAAATCTAGTTTATTAAATATCTCAAAAAGTATAGTTTTTGCAATAAAATCGTAAACGATTTTTTTTTGCATTTTTGACGTTCTTTATTTGGTGTTTTCTAAGAAAATTTAATACGACTAGTTTTTGAGATATTACTATTTACATACTTTTTTTAGATACGGACCTGTATTTTTTATTCAATTTTTTAAAGAACTTTTATAATTTTAACGATGTTTCACATGTCCATATTTGTTTGTATTTTAATGCTAAAAAAATGGTATTCAAGTTTTTTGGCACTTTGACCGTTTTATCATAGGTGGCTTGGACAGCAAAAAAAACAATTGCTTATAAAAACCTATGATGCTATACATACAACATGGCAGCGTATTTAAGACCAACAAATTAATTGACAGTTTTATGAACAAACAGACTGATTCACCGTTTAGTGAAAAAAAAACTGTTTACTAACTTAAAACATTTAAACTTTTTACCGATTAATTAAATAAAACTTATTTAAAAATATGTATTTTAATTTTTTAACACATTTTTTCAAAATAAAACAGTTTACTTATTTTCTTAGACGAATCCTTAGATACCCCCATTTCTTTTTACATTTCTCTCAAAAAGCCTTCTCCTTTTCGACATTCTTGTACTGTATTATTCTAAAATATTTGCAGCTCATTTATATCTAATGGTATAGACCACAAACCAAACCCAAAAATTAATGTAGCTATCCAAAAATTTTAAAAGAAAATGTCAAAATATTTAATAACCTGTTGGAAAAGGTAATTAAAAACCTTAAAGCTTTCTTATTTTGAAAAAATTAACTATGCCAAAATTAAAAATGGAGGATACATACCTAATACATCTGTTTCATCTTTCCCGTTCTGTGCCGTTACAGTTGCTCCCCGTTTGGAAGAATTTTCAACAAATTTCGCTCTACTCTTTTAAAATCTTTTTATTTGGTGAGCGCCTTTTGGGGAACGAATTTTCATACATTTGCAGTGCTCTTTCTGCATTTCGAAAGGCTTTTGCATAACAAAAAATTAAATCTTATTTTTCTTCATTGGAATACTCTGCCATGTTGGTTTAAACTAAATTTGACAGATGTATTTCGCGTCATAGGCTTTTATAAGCAATTGTCTCTTTTTAATGTCCAAGGCACCTATGATAAAACGGCAAAAGTGCCAAAAAATGTAAATACCAATTTTTTAGCTTCAAAATATAAACAAATGTGGACATCGATACATTATTGAAATCATAAAAGAATGTTCTTTTAAAAAATGGAATAAAAAAATTCAGGTCCGTATCTAAAAATAGTAACTTAATGGTAATATCTTGAAAACTAGACGTAGTAAATTTTCTTAAAAAATACCAAATTGAAGAACGTCAAAAATGCAAAAAGAAAATTATACGATTGTTTTGTAAAAACTATACATTTTGAGATATGTAATAAAATAGATTTGAGCAATTTGTCGAAATAGGACAGAATAGTTTTTTTTAAAATATGAAACCAGATTTTTATTCTCGCCTAAAAACTGCTCATTTGACCAACCTTGTAGTTCTTATAGTTAACAAGATAGCAATAGTGACCCATGGCAATTAAGACACCCTGTAGAGAAAGGAATAAAATTAATAAGTTGCAAATTGTTGTTTCAGTGGAAATTTATAGCCTATAAAAAAGAAAGATATGGAAAAGTTGTATATCTTATAATTTGTTGTTCTTTTCCAAGCCACTTATTTTCTAGACCGAGGGTGTAGAGACACTCAAAACTTAGAGTTAAACGCTCAGGGAAACATCGTCAACGATATCGGTTTCTCCAGTTACGTAATCTGGGATATTGCCTTTTGAACACGTGTGAGATCTATTGCTACGAAGCAATCGTCAAGTGAGTCAAGAGTGCGGGAAATTGAGTTGACCATGGTTAAGGTTTAGTATGACTTAAAGATACAGAGCTGTACGCAGACAAAGGAACCCGCCCGGAGCTTATGGGCGGTTGCTTTCGGTTGGATTTCGTTTAAATTGCAGTATGTTGTAGATATTGATCCCCTGATAAAAAGCTATTATTGCCCCATCGTCCTCCGATCTATGGTTTCCAAGATATAGGGGTTCAAAGTTTCAGTTTTTAGCTTTTGTGCATTTTTCACAAAAAACTATTTCCAGGCATTTCTACCTTTTCCCAAAACTGATATTATGGTTTTTTTATATATCAATATCCAAACTAAAAAATGGGTCTTATTTAGATTTTGTTTCATTCAGTGACGTTCCGAACATAAAAATTATTAAAAAATATTTAATCAAAAAACGATGCTATACCAAACAAAATATATCTTCTTTGGCTATACACAATTAACTATTAAAAAAAAACACACGGTGGAATTTTTTTTGTTTTTTCCTATCTTTTAAAAAACTTCCAAAAAAACCAGATTATGTATATATGTTAAAAATACGTTGTTCAAGTTTTTCACAAAATGCTGCAAAGCACTATGCTTTTTAGGATTTTAATGTGTTTTTTAGAAATGCAAAATATTTTCGCTTTTGTTTTAACGAGAATATTTAAACAAATATAATTTTGAGGTTTATGGAATGATTTTTGTTGCTCACATTACTTTTGTAATCATTTATTCATTCAGTGGCGTGCAATTTACTAAGATAAATGTTTGAAATCCTAACTTTTTTGACGTTGATTTTTTGAAGAATGGGTTCTTCAGGTTAATCAATATATTCAATAACACTCAAACACTTAATTTGCAAAACAGTTTTTTGTTTCAAAATACTCATTTTAAAAGTTGATATCGAGAAAAATAAAATAAAGTTGGAAAGCAGACGATGCCGTTGCTTTGAGAGAAGATAATATTAACCAGAGAATACGTTTTGTAGATTATATTTTTTTTTTCGTGTAGAGCTCACCTTTAGCTCGTTTCACTAACCTGCCAATGTCAAACTGATCATATTTTTTAACTTTTTTATTTTACTTTTAATGTCGCAAAAAAAATCAACGTCAAAATAAGTTATGATTTCAATATTTCAAATACAGTCGAACCTCTCTAACTCGAACCTCTATAACTCGAACCTCTCTATAACTCGAACCTTTCCAGTGGTCCCTGTACTTTTTACACGTATTTAAACCTCTTTAACTCGAATTTCTATAACTCGAACTCTCCATAATTCGAACTGTTTTGGTTGTCCCTTCAGGTTCGAGTTATAGAGGTTCCACTGTATTTATCTTGGTAAATTGCACGCCACTGAATGAATAAATGATTAAAAAAGTACTGTGAGCAACAAAAATCATTCCATAAACCTCAAAATTATATTGGTCTAAATTTTCTCGTTAAAACAAAAGCGAAACTATTTTGCATTTCTAAAAAAAACCATTAAAATCCTAAAAAGCATAGAGCTTTACAGTGTTTTGTGAAAAACCTGAACAACCTATTTTTAACACACATAATCTGGTTTCTTTGGGAGTTTAGGAAAAAACCGAATTCCACCGTTTGTTTTCTTTTTATAATTAATTTTGTATAGCATCGTTTTTTGATTAAATATTTTTTAATGATTTTTATGTTCGGAACGCCACTGAATGTAACGAAGTGTAAATAGGTCCCATTTTTTAGTTTGTGTATTAAGCTACACTTGTGGCCTAACGTTTGATATATAAAAAACTATAATATCATTTTTCAGAAAAGGTAGAAAGGACTGGAAATAGTTTTTTGTAAAAAATGCACAAAAGCTAAAAACTGAAACTTTGAACCCCTGTATCTTAAAAACCATAGGTCGGAGGACGATGGGGCAATGATAGCTTTTTATCAGAGCATCAAGATCTACAACACACTGCAAATTTAAACGAAATCCAACCGAAAGCCACCGCCCATAAGCTCCGGGCGGGATCCTTTAAAAATTATGTCGCATTCATTTTTCTAGATTTAACAAATTTAAAAAAAAAGACCACCTTAACAAGATTTATTTTTTAATTTTAAAATCACCAAATTAAATATTTGTAAACATCGTAGTCGACCGGAATTCCGTCACCTTAAGCCCCTTAGTATTCATGGACTTAATTTTGAGATGATATACAATGTTCTATGTGTTGATATATTGAATTATTTTTACTTGTGCTGAAACTTTGCACATTTGGTTAAACATTGTATTCTATTTTGAGAATTTAAATCTAACCATATTTTTTTAGTAAAGTATAAAAGTTAGAGATCCGAAAGTTCTAATTCGGTCACAGTGCTTACCTGAACTCCGTCCTATGATAAAATGGATGCTAAAAACATTCTATAGCAAATAAAATTTTTATTGTACTAATTAACTTATATATATTTTTAGGAAAACCTCAGTACGCACACGAAAAAATATAGAATTTTTAGTTTTTCATACATACCATTAGACTTGAAAGCCTATTGGATTCGTCAAAAAAATATTTTTACTACCACTTCAAATGAGTTGTTTAAAAACACAAAAAATCTAATTACAAAATTTTGTGGTAGTATATGTCTGTGTGTCAGTATAACTGTTCTAGAATTCTCTGTAACATAACCAAAAATTCGCTTAACCTATAACTGTGGTATTCGAAATGATAAATAATAGTTTTGAGTAGGGTGGAGCCTTGTATTTATTTCTTACAGTAAACAGAATATTTGGAGCAAAAATTCTGGATAGGTAGGAATTTTTCGTAAGATATGAAAAGGGGACAGCCTCCTTTATAATCCAGCAAACGTGAAAATCACAACCAGAAAGCTGTCATTGTCGTAACCTGAATTCCGACACCCAAATTCATCACAGAGTGTAGATAAGTAGAGTATAAAAAACATATGACGGAATTTGAGCCCCACAGCCTGAATTGAGACATCTTGAATTTAAAACACATTTTCAGAGAAAATAGCTCAAAAGCCTGTGACGGAGTTTGGGATTTATAAAACATGGTCAAATGTGATTCTGATTTAGATGTTACTTTCGCTTTTTGATAAATGTAGGTATGAAAAAACTAATTTGAATAGACATTGTTTTTGTTGGGAATTCCGTCACTTCTGTGTGATTTTCGGCTCAATGCTTTTTTGTAACTCAAACCCCGCCACTCCCGTTTTCTTAAAAATAATCGAAAAAAGGAAGAAAATTTTGGTTAAAAACTTATCTACGGCCATTAGTTTAGTAAAAAATACAAATATACTAGGTAATAATATAAAAAAGAACCTAAAATCTTAGATTAAATGAGTATATGCAAGTGGCATACCTTATAATAAAATGCGACGTTCCGCTTCGACACTTGACGCACGACTAAAATAATTTTTCGCGCGCAGCTTCTTTTTGCACAATACAGCTGAAGTTTGTGCACAGTGTTGCAAGATATATAGGTGAACTGATAAAAGTATTTTTTTGGAATTCCATTGTAGGATGAGCTTAATAATTCAAATCATTTCTAAAAAGTGACGGAATTCGGGTTGAGTACGGTATATGCTAAAAAATTATGTATCTATAGCTATTGTATCGGTTTGTGGGTCTGGGGTTCCAAAGATGACCGAGGATCCGTGCAAATTCAATTCGTACTGGCAGCCCTATTAGTAGAGTAAATTTGTAAAATAAAGCTGCAAAAAGGGTATATTTTTTTATATTTGGCATAGTAGTACCTAACACCAAAAGCTAAATTTTCATTCGAGGATCCCCGATTTTCCGGCCTCAGAATCCAAGATGGCGGCTGCCAAAGTTAGGAAAAAAAATGATTTTCTTGTTTTAAGAGGAATTAAATTAATTTTGATAAATTTACTTTAAGTGGGATATACTCAATGCAAAAATGTAAAAAAGATACACCTGTCACTGCAAAACAAAATGGAGGCTATATTTTAAAAAAATCGTTTTACTTCGATATTTTGTTTATTTTTTGTGCGATAATTATTTTTACTACCTCATATTAAAGCTACTGACTAGTTCTTTAAACCTGCTTAAATGAAATGATAAGTTTCCCAGCCGACACAAAGATGGCGCTTAATTTGACAAAAATAAAAGAGACCTTTACAACCAAAATACAATGCAAATATTTCAATAACGGCTGGTCTAAATGTCAACATATTATATATTTTTGAAATCAGAAAAACGAGTCTTATCAACTAAAAAAATTATATACAGAGTGTTTTAAAAAAAAATATAAACCATATGTCAAAAGTTTGACAAGTGTATGACATATGTTTTATTTAACTTTGCTTGTTTAAACATTACTGTTAGATTAATATTAACGGAGATAGCTATTAAGTAAAATATGGTCAATTCAATCAAATCACCCGGTACGAGACATATGTCAACTTTTTTTACATTTTTAAAATATCTGTGTTTTGTTTACCGAGATGTCTTGTTTTTTCCAGTTTTTTTTGTTAAATTTCGAAAAAATAAACAAAAATTTTTTTTTACTTTTTCGACCGCCATTTTTAAAAAATAAATAAATTATATTATTTTTGTACATTATGACTTAGAGCTAATTAAGAGTAATATAAAACTACATATCTTCGTAAAAAAAAAATACCAAACCAAGAAGATAATGTTGTTTTTATATTTTGAACGCCGCCATCTTGATTTATGATGAAATATTTCAAATCGGCGACCCCTATTTAGTATAAATCGATATATTACATGGCAATACTAGTTCTGTCAAACAAGAACAAAAAAATAACTTCTTTATCTGAACTTCAGCCGCCATCTTAAAATTTTTAATGTCAAATTATAATTTTTTCGAAATTTTTACAAAACTTGGCTTACTATTGATAAAATCCAAAAAAACAATTTTTTTAAAATATAGCCATCATTTTGTTTTAAAGTGACAGGTGTAATTTTTTTTTACATTTTTGAATTAAGTAGGTCCCACTTAAAGTAAGTTTATCAAAATTAATTTAATTTGTCTTAAAACAGGGAATTCATTTTTTTTCTTAACTTTGGCAGCCGCCATCTTGGATTCCGATGCCGGAAATCAGGGGATCCTCGATTGAAAATTTAGCTTTTGATGTTAGCTACTACCATGCCAAATATAAAAAATATACCCTTTTTGCAGCTTTTTATTGAAATACCCTACAAATTTACTTTACTATATAGTGTCGGCAAAAACGTTACGTTTATCAAAAAGAATGAAAAATGTGAGAAAAAAATATAAAAGATATGTTTAGGTGTGAGCGGGGGAATTTCGCCATGCGGAGCCTACCGACACCCAGATATTTAGGCTGCGCGTTGCGACAAACAGAGCAGCAGTGGTGCCACAGGCTAAAGCATTCCAATTACAACGTATCTTAATTTGATCTCGGCTGCGGTATATATAATTATTACGTTGCTGCCTACTGGTGGTTAGATTACCGTATTTTAAATTTTAGATGATGGTTCGTACAATTTATGAATCTTTCTAAATTAGCAGAAAGTATCAGGTATGTACGAGGATGCCATGAAAAGTTTCCGGCCTATAGCAGGCCCGATTTGCTTTTTTGTTCCAACGTGTTTGTGTAGCCTTGCTTGTGATCAGTATACGCTCGAAGTTTAAAGTGAGTGCGTCAAGTAGTTTGTGTCCTACTTATTTTGAAAGTTTATACAGTGTGTCAATTTTAAAAGAAGGAAAAAAACGTGATAAGAGCCGTGATAAAATATTTTCATACCAAAGGATTATCGCCGACGGAAATACAAGCTGAACTAGATGCTACACTAGGAAAATCTGCTCCTTCCTATACCACAGTTAAAACCTGGGTATCGGACTTTAAACGTTGTCCTACTAGCACTGATGATGCTCCGCGTTCTGGCAGGTCAAAAACGCCAACTTCTAAAAAAATGGTGCAAACAAGTTACAAACTAATTCTAAAAGATCGCAGATTAAGACTGGAAGAGGTAGCTGAGGCTGTGGACATGTGAAGTTTTAGGTATGAGAAAGCTATCCGCCCGATGGGTGCAGCGTTTGCTCACGCCAGATTAAAAGCTCGTGCGTCTAACCATTTCAGAGGAGAATTTGTCACTGTTTAGACATGATTCAGGGGACTTTTTGCAAAGATTTATAACGGTTGATGAAACATGGGTTCATCATTATACCTTCGAAACTAAGCAACAGTCCAAACAATGGAGGGCAAAGGACGAACCAGTCCCAAAGAAGGCAAAGGCAGTACCGTCTGCTGGAAAGGTCATGGCAACGGTCTTTTGGAACGCTAAAGGGATACTCCTCATAGATTAACTCCAAAAAGGAAGAACAATAAATTAAGAGTACTACAGCGACTTACTGCACCAGCTCAAGCAGAATATAAGCAAAAAACCCCCTGGTTTGGCAAAAAATAAAATTTTGTTTCATCAGGACAATGCACCTTGCCACAAGTCCGCTCTTGTAATGGCTAAAATCCATCAGCCAGGCATTGAACTGTTAAACCATCCACCTTGTTCGCCAGACCTAGCCCCGTCAGAATTTTATTTGTTTCCAAACCTAAAAAAATGTCTTGCTGAAAAAAAAATTTCCTCAGATTTAGAAGTCATTGCCTTAAACGCCTTTTTTGACGAGTGGGATAAACCAGACTTCAGTGATGGCATCAAATCAGTTGAACATCGTTAGGCCAAATGTATTACCTTACAAGGGGTCTATGTAGAAAAATAAATTATTATTTGGTTACTATGGTGTTGTCATTCTTTGTTAGGCCGGAAACTTTTTATCCCATCCTCACTAATATGTCGTTATTACTTCAATAATGTTGCGGTATTGCCCTCTACCCTGCAACTTTAAAAAAATATTTTTTACATGATTGTGCCAAAAATATGCATTTTTTAATTGAATCTTCTCCACTTGTTTAACATATACAACGAGTCAATTTTTCGAGACGCCCTGAATAACAGAGAAGGAGTAACTATCAATGGACAGGTTTTAAGCAACTTACGATTTGGCGATGATACTATTATTAAAACAGACAATCTTGTAGACTTACAAATCCTTATGCATATAATGAAAGGTAAATGTAATGCCCATGGTCTAAAAATAAACCTTAAGAAAACAAAATTTATGATTATAACAAAGAAATAAAATGCCCAAGGAAATTTTCTAAGATAATACACAAATTGAGAGGGTAAAAAAGTTTAAATATCTGGGACTAGAACGTTGGACCAAGCACCAGAGGTAAGGTCGCAAATAGAAATAGCTAGATCAGCACTTGTCAAGATTAAAAAAATTATCTGTAGCAAAGACATAAATCTAACAAGAATGCTAAGATGCTACGTGTTTTCAACTCTACTCTATGGATCAGAGGGTTGGACTCTTAAAAAATCTGAAATGGATAGACTTGAGGCATTTGAAAGATAGTGTTATCGGCGTCTATTAAAAATATCATGGACTGACAGAGTTACGAATGTGGAATTGCATAGAAGAATTCATAAGGATAAAGAAGTGATAACCATTTTAAAAAGACGAAAACTTATTAAAAAATATTTTGGATATATGTATGCGCTACTGCAAAACATAATGAAAGGAAAAATAAAAGGAAGGAGATGTCAAGGAAGGAGACGAACATCCTGGCGTAAGAACTTGAGAGAATGGTATGGACTAACCTCAACCGAATTATTGAGAGCAGCTGCTAATAAAATTAGAATTGCTTTGATGATATCCAACCTCCGACGAGGAGACGAAACTTAAAGAAGAAGAAGTTTTGTTAGTCAGCTAACTAAATTAAAAGATTTTGTAATTAAAATTTATTTTATAAATGCTTTAATTTTGCTAGTTTCCGATAAGGTGGCGGGCGAAATTTTCCCGGTTTACCTAAAAAAAAAAATCCGTTTAAGAAGAACCCAGACTCCTAATCTCAAATCCGGCTCTGGTTAAAATACAGATCGATCATCCAAGAATGAAAGGCATTCTTGTCGGACTCTTTGCTTGGTTAAATAAGACGTTTTGCTTTCTTTGTGATTCTGTTCATTTTCCTAGAAGTCCCAACGGTTGTTGGGTCACACGTTTTGCAGGTTTTTGTTTTGGTTAGCTCAATATAAACTAAACTAAATAAGTGTAAATTTTCTTCTCAGTGGCGTCTACTACAGGGGGGGCAACGGGGCAGTGCCCTCCCAAAACTAGACAACAAACAGTAGTTTTAATTGATTTATTTTTAAAAAAGTTAAATCTTCCCTTACGACATAATTGTCTAGCTCTTTTATTATCTGTGGTTAATAACAAGCGATTAATAGGTTAAACTTTTTTAGCGTGAATAATTACAAGCCGGCAGCACCGCGCGGGACAAAATTTTAATTTCACCTGTTTTTCAGCGGTGTATAAGTGGCTGTACTCGCGCGGGAACGGGAGGAATGTTTGTTTTAATTGACGTCGGCCATATTCATCTTGCTAAAACGTTCGTTGCCCTTCCTACATGTTGCCGGTTCTATTATTTGTAAACACGTATGAGTTTGTTTTGATTTCGGGTAGGTCAGCCTTGCCGGTCGCGTGTCATTGTTTGTTTTTGTTATCGTTTGTTTTTAAAATGAAAATAAATACCGTCGATTAAATAATTAACTGTGCAAATTTAAATAAGTTGACATATTAACTTCGATTAAAACTGGGGACTGGGGGTGGGGTCTCGACACATAATTTGTTGAATCAGGTAAGATTTACCTAAGACCAGTATATTTATAACAAGTGAAATTAGAGAAAGAAAGATCAGAAAAAATTTTCTTTTAGGCCGGGACTCAAACCCGGATCTCTTCCTCTGTACGCAAACGTTCTTTTATTAAGCCACCAAAGATCATATATAAATTTTTCTACCTATGCATGTGTGTGGTATCTCAATAAAAGAACGAGAAATTCTCAGGGTATTAACTCGACCAAAGCCGTTTCACTGATCCCTAGTTTTCCGAAACTATAAAGTTCCCATTATCCGATTTCGATGAAATTTGGTACACACATAGTGGTCCCATGACAATACAACAGTAAAAAAAAATCCTACTACTCCTACCCCCACCCCCATCTAGAGAAAAATGCGTTTTTGACACACTTCCCATTATCCGATTTGGACGAAATTTGGTATAAATATAGTGGTCCGATGACAATACAACAATAATGAAAAAAGTCCTCCCACACTACCCCCTCACCCCCCTCCATAAAAACTGCGTTTTTGACACACTTCACGTCCAATGACTTTTATAAAATTTGGTATATGCATAAAGGTCCGATGGCAATACAGCCCAAACAAAAAATATATTTCTACCTCTACCCCCACCCTCTCCTTCCTTTAGATAGCTGAGACTAAAAAGTAGAAAATAAATTGGTAAAAATTTTTTTTAAGTCACAAGCTTTTATAAAATGCACTAAAAATTAAAAAATAATTTTCTAACTTTCTAACTTTCTATTATCATAATAATAAAAGCGATGGCCGCAAATCAAAGCATAAGTTAATCTAAATTTGTGATCTAAACACTTAAAGAATATTCAACATAGCAGGTCATCAAAGATATGTTTGATGTGCCGCAATGTTATGCCATTGCCATACCTATGTCAGAGAAATGCTGGGGTATCTTGGGTCGGGTTGGGTGGGTTTGTTACCTCTTAATTTTTTTACTAGATTGATTCTTGCAAATAGTGATATTTAATTGATACGGATATCTTATCGTGCTAACATCGTCAAAATTTCCATCACTCGGCCATCGCTTTTATTATTATGATAATAAGTATTAGAAAGTTAGAAAATTATTTTTTAATTTTATAAAAGCTTGTGACTTAATAAAATTTTTTTACCAATTTATTTTGTGAAAAATTCACGTAAAACCTGTGCGGCTTGTGGAAAAATGTCTGGGAGGAGTAAGGGAGTGCCATTTCATAGGTAACTACTTGTATTTTTCTTCATAATTCGTTAAGAAAGTTAAGAGTGGTTTATAAACATTGGCGTAGCTAGGGGGGCCCCCCTGAAGTCCCTCAGGCCCCCCTAAGATATTTTAGGCCTCCCCTACCGACTACTAGTAAAAGAACATGACGCTGAAAATACATACTTTTCTATTATTATTCGGGAAATATTCAAATAAAATAGGTGCATTAAAATTTAAAATCATTCAGATAATGTTTACATTTCAGGAAAAAGCCCTTGTCTTGCGGAATTAGGCTTTTTCTCTTTAAATTATCGGTAACTTTTCTGCACTTATGCAATTTCCCGAAAATATTTTTTAAATTTAAACATAATTATGCATATTGAATATTTCATACATATTGGCGACATCTTGTAAAATATTATAGAAGTGTAAGTTGAATTTCGCATTTAATAAAGACAGCGACCTTTGCCCCTCTGTTTCCGAAATCGGGTTGTAGATGTCGTCAGGTTCAAAAAGACCTTTTTAAACTGTTTTTCTAAAATAAATATAATAATCTTTTTAGTTTTTTTGAGGTTAGCGTTTAGTGTCTTATGGAAATTTTCCGATTTTGGTGACAATTTCATAACCATTTTCATATTAAGTTTTCCCACGTCGTTAAATGGAATAAATTCGTCAAGCAATACCGGGAAATTTTTAATATTAATACTTCTGCTCTAAGAGCAGAAATGACCGTTTTAAAGAATTGTATTTTTCAGTTAAATCAAACTGTTGGTCATGATTCTATCAAACAACATATAGCAGAAAACACCTATCCAAACCACTACCAACTTTTTAAAGTTGCGAGTATTCTTCCAATTTCAAGTGCAACTTGCGAGAGGTCTTTCTCTGCCATGAGGAGAGTTTTTAATTGGCTTAGAACAACTATGACTCAAGAGAGACACTCAGGTTTGTCATGTTATACATAAAAAGATGTTGAGGTCGACTTAGACAGTGTGGTAGACGCTTTCAGTCAGCGACGTAGAAAACTTTCTTTGTAGAATTGCTGAATTACATACTTTCTGTGTATACATATAAATAAGTTGGTAAATGTATTATTAAATTTGTTATATTAAAATATTAGAACATTTAATACGCGTATTTTTTTTTTATTCATTGCACACTTTGCACGACTCTTTAAAACCTATGTTTGCTTTTTGTTCAAGATAGACCGGGGCCACGGCCCCCCCTGAAAAGCAAGGTTAGCTACGCCAATGTTTATAAATGCCGTTAGACACTCTTCATGGTGTATATAATAAATCTGCACAATTAGTTTTAGAAAAACTTCAGTTTTAATCCACAATTTGATAAATTTTCACCCAATCAACTAGTTTTTAGAAAAAAATAATAGACATAACCCTAAATATTTGATAATTGTGAAATAATGTAGTGACGTATCGGAGTATGTTCCAAAACCATCAAAACTAAGGCATGCGCAGTAACCGAAATCATGTCTAGCCGATAAAGGAACATTGAGAATTAAATGAGGGTCCTGGCTTCAAGTATCGCGTGTGAGAATGCATGAGAATGCCCCATAATAGATAGTTTAAGTTGTGCTACGTATTTTTACGTAAGCATGAGATTTGACAGATACGCAAGCGCACTTCGTCACACCGTCGTCAAGGTCACGTTAGAAGCTTACGTATTTACGTTAGCTTACGGCAGTCTGCGGGCACCTTAACGTTACCAAAGAATAGAATTGGTTGATTGACCAATCGAAAAATGAGGCCTAAACGATAATTTCCGCTTCCAGTACAAACGATTCATTGCAAATATATTCCTAATGTAGTTGAAAACACAAAAAACAAAATTGTAACATCAAAAAAACACAGTGCCGCACTCCATATTCTCTGCTATTAGTAGACTTGTTATGGTAACGTAAAAACATTCAACTTAAACTCAAATTTGGAACAAAACGTAGAGCGCTTAACGTGCAGTTTTACGTAAAAATACGTAGCACAACTTAAACTATCTATTTATACTCTAACGTATTTGGTATCTTACTTATTTAAATAATTAGATATTAATCTGCAAGATTCAGATTCTGCCATTACGTCAATCATTCCTTTCAAACGTTGTAACCGTGATTTTGCAAATTTAAAGACTACCTGATTATAGTACGGTGATTTGAAATAACTTTTTTGTTCCCGTAATTTGAAAGCCATATTGATTAAACATCGTCATCCGTGCAACTTTTTTGTTCGAATAACTGAAATGACTTGTAATTTATTTTTAATTATGCAAATCTAGAAAAATTTAAACTGAACTTACTTTTTAAATCGCTTATACGTATTGCTCTTTTATGTGCAGGTACCTGTCGGTAATAACACCCATCAAATTTATTTCTTGCGATTTTATTTTTATATTTATAAAATATGTAAATAATGCTAAAAAATTTAGGCTTGGGGAAAACCGAGACCCTCGCCCCCCTTGTTGCGCATATCCTAATCAGGTTAGCTAACTAACCTAAACAGGTCAGGGAGCATCCTTAAATTACATAACGCAAAAATTCAGGATTTTTGACCATCCCTCCCCCATTCATAACGTATTTTCAAGAAAAACACATTTAAAAAACATTGAGTGTAATGCAAGGTCAATTCCCCCCTCCCCCCATAGAGCGTTACGTAATTTAAGGACAGTCCCTCAAATCAAGGGATGTAATAACAGAAGCAACCAGAAATTAGGAACAACGTTAGTTAGTTTTCATAGTTACTTCCTGATTTTGGATTACCGACTTTCGAGTGATTACTGAATACTAAAGTAATCGAAGGAATCAAAGTAACGAAAATAATCATTTAATTTTCGGTACAAGTAGGTTTTGTAGAATTTGATCAAAAATTTGAGACATCTAGTTGTTGCTGAAAATCTAGTCAAAAAAGAGAAGTTATATAAAATAAAATGTGCATTTTCGGACTTTCGATCTATTTCTTGTCACTCTTTAAACAAGTTTGGTTGCTGGTAAAAGATATTTAGATGTTGCATTAAAAAGAGAATGAAAAATAAGTCAGCTTTAACTGAAAAAACTCAAAATGCATAAATTTTGAGTTATCTAGTTGTTGCACTAAGGGGGCGATATTTTAAGTAAGTTTTAACCTATAAACAAAATGAGTTTAATTTCATATTTTAACGAAATTTTACAAACTATGAAAATATATTTTTAGAGGAAATACGCTTCAATGCAAAATTATGACAATTTTTATGCACGAGTGTTTAATAATGGTTAAAAAAACTTAAAATACAAAACAGCATAACTGGTTAAATTAATGTATTGAATCCAATAACCACAGAAATCGTTATACAGGACGATATTAGGGATTAACAGCCACGGCCTTCCGTAAACGTAACGTACTTAGGTAAATTGGATACGTTGCGTATTGAATGAGTTGAAAACAGAGTTAAAGCAATAATCAAATCGTATCCACTTATAACCATAGCCAGGGGCGCTATAAACAACCGAGGGGTGGCTCCATCGCCGATTTTTGTGCACCAAAAGGAAATACCTAAGGTATAAGACCATCGGTATTTCCTGGTATTTCCCGATATTTCTTCAAATTTCAATGGTATTTCCCAGTATTTCCCAAGCACTTCCCGGTATTTCCTAGTATATTTCCCAGTACTTCCCAAGTATTTCCTGGTATTTCCCCTAACCTGTACACCAAAAGGTAATACCGAACCACCCCTCGCGTGCAACGCGTGCGGAGCACGCGTGGATTTCTATCATGGGCGCCGAAATTACCAAGAATCCTATTAATTAGATAATATTTAATTAATTGATGGATCAATGTGGGTTTTATATACACGGTCTCCCAAATAAAAGCAACTACATGGGGATTTCGGAAGCGGTAAGACATACGAGTTTGTTTAAATGAAAAAAAAGTTGCGCTATTCTAAGCCCATTCAGATGCTATATCAAAATTAAAATATCTATAGGGGTTTTTAAAATATCGAGCAAAAACTAAAAATTGTGTTTTTTGAAAAATTGAAATATCGCCGCCATCTTGTAAACAAATTTAATGAAATTTGGTAGTTTTGTATAAGAAACTACTGCCAATTGAATGACATTAACAATTTTTTTCTAGGCCTTCTAGTTTTTTGAAACCATAGCCAACTTTGTTATTTCTTATGACCGCCATATTGGCTTTAGACTTCAATTAATAGAGCATAAAAGGAACTTTTCAACCGTGTATATTATAATAAGCCTGTCTTTAAATAACGAAAATTTGAATTTATTTAAAAAACTCTTTTTCACTTGGTTAAAAAGCTCTTTCTTCTTCTTTCCAGTTGTTGTTGTTTCTTTTAGTATTTTATTCAGGAGAATATGGAGGGTATTAATTAGAGCTTTACCACCGTACTTGAGTATTTCTACCGTTACTTCGTATTTTCCAGGTGATTTGTTATTTTTCATTTTCTTTAATGCTCTCTTTATTTCCTCTTTGCTTATTTCAGGTTGAAGCTCTAAGTTTATGTTCTTTATTTTTGTTTGGAGTTTCTTCATGGTCTCTCGTGATGGTTCCCTTTTTGTTTGGTATAATTCTGTATAGAATAGTTGTGTGATATTTATGATATCCTCTGTAACGATAGTTTCTATGCCGTTAATATCCTTTATTTTAATTATTTCATATCTACCTAGAGTCGGCGGCCTTAGACATTTCATATGTCTGTTAATTTCTATAACTCTCTCAACTTTAATTTCTTGGCTCTTTCTTTTATTTTCTTTTATAATTTTTCTTATGGTTTTATTTATTTCTTATGGTTTTATCTATTCCATTGATGTTCTTTTCCTTCTCCCTCGGGGGTTCGCCTTTTTTCCATCAGTCTCTTTCTTTCTTCTGATGTACAATTTTCCCTCTTTTTATCTTTTTGTGCGATGTTTTTTCCTACTTTGGTCATAGCTCTTGTCAGCGTATCGTTTATTTCATCTATATATTTATTCTCGCATCCTAAGTTTTGGGTCAGCTGTTCCTTTAGCCTTTCTTTGTATATATCTTTATTTTGTATAAGTTTATTCCTGTCAAGTTGTTCATTTTTATTATTAATTTTTCTTTTCATTTCGAAATTTCTATCAATGCAGATTTTTCTTCTGACCATCCTGTGATCACTGCCTGTTGTAAAGCTGTTTCGGACTGCTACATCTCTAACGATATTTTTATCAGTAGTGAGTATGTCATCAATTTTGTTTTTGGTTATTCTATTAGGGCTGAGCCATGCCCTCTTTCGTTGCGATTTCTTTCTATAGAACGAGTTCATTGCATAAAGCTGTTTTTCCTCTACATAATTCATTAAGCTTGTGCCCCTGTCATTCCTTTCTTCATATCCAAAATGTCCTATTTTAGTATCTTCGATGTTCATCCTCTTATCTAATTTGGCATTGAAATCTTCCATTACTAGTGTTAGATGGGTTTTGTTTTGTTCAATGCCCCTTGAATGTGAGTAAACACTTGTTTCTCTGTAGGTGGTCCAATAAAGCAACCAGTTCGATATAGGCAAGCTTCCCCTATAGATGTAATATTACCCTGCTTTAGATGTCTTAAGACCATACATGCATCCATCGTTTCAAACAGTTCGGAGTGTTAACTTACACCAACCCTTCAAATCGTATCGATTTTCTAAAGACGGGAATGCCCCGTGAATTTGGGTTAAACACGAGTCTGCCCTTCGACCATAAACCTGGATCTGGCACGTTATACTCCAATCATGAAATACGTCTGGAAAAAGGTCAAACGTGACAATCTGCACTTTCCTAAGGTACATTTTACGACGGCCAATTGCATTTTTTGGTATAACTTATAATCGCGAAGTAGCAAAGACTAAAGCGACCATCTAATCTGAAAGGGCGAGTCAGTGAACAGATCACTAATTTTTTTAAAGCATTTGAGTCAAGGGAAGCTTTCTTGAAATCGATTTTCTGGAAGCATTTTATATTACTTTTTGCCAAATCGTCAACTTCCCCTATTTCAACCTCACTGAATCCGAATATCCCGGTTGCTCCCCTCCCCCCACCAGAAATATTGACGCTTTAGGCCCCATTTGACACAGGTATGCATTCAAAATGTATAAATTGTATAACCAAAAGAAATTAGCTTTGCTAAATATAGGATTTATAAAAAATTAATAATCTTAGATTTTTTTAAAATTAGCTGCAAAAGGCCACAGGGTAATTCCAAATCGTTTGTCAAAACTCGGAACATTTTGTCGAGGTTTTAAAAGGGAGAGAATAATTTTACTGGTAAAATCGTATCTGAAAAGCTCTTAAAACAAGCGCGCCAGCTCAAAAATGCTTTTTGATCCTTTTTTAATGAAAAAAAAAACAAATATTAAAAATTAAAATAAAATTTTGGTGTTCATAGATCAAAATTAAAGTAAAATTAATGTTAAAAACACTGTTAAAAGGGCTAGGTAAAAAAAAAATTTATAATATTTTTAAAATAATTTTATATAGGCCATTATGACTTTATAGTGTCATTTGGTTTTATTTGTTACTGTATCGCAACAAGGATTTTTGAGTGCCCTTATGAAATCAATAAAAAAGAATAAAGTGGTCAACATAACCTCAATTAAATTTTTTGTATTTGTTTTTTAGATTGTTGTTTTAAAAGTGTTTAATTCAACACTTTTAAATGTTTTTTATCGTGCAAACAATCAAGAGGGTCAGTGCAATGATATCCATTGTGCCTGCAGGTTGGGTAGAGGGCAACCTCTTATATTGGTCCAAATATGCCTTATCTAGGCCTGTGTGTCCTACCCAGGAGGACGGAAACTTAACAATTAATAATTATTGTGCTTTAAATAATTAATCTTGCAATAGGTAGGTACTAATCTGTGCCTAGGTATATCTATTATTTTTACCAGCAGCACCTAATAAAAAAATCTAATACCCGAAAGTGTTTCCGTACTTCTGTTAGAACCTTTAAAGAAACGAGGTTTTATATGGCCGCCTATTGGTAACTATAAAAACAAAAGGATTAAGTTTACTTTTAAGCCTTCCTATAAAACCTTTTTAAAATGCCTAAAAGTAATGATAAAAACCAAAAGTTTAAAGTATATATTTGCCACTCTTAAAAACCTTAAGGAAACTAGGTTCTATAATGGGCTCGTATATATTCATATTTACTATTAAACTACTGGTAACTATAAAAGCAAAAGGATATAAGATAACCTTTTACTATAAAACATTATTGTTATGACCTAACGTAATGACTAAAGTTTATATTTATTTCTTTTTAAAAACTTTAGGTAAAAAAGTTTTATAGGACCAATTTTATAAATCAGAAATCAAAAGTATCGGAAAGGAACGGAAGGAATATTAGTTTTATTATATTCCCTTTATAAATTGGTGGCATAACTCCTCTTTAGATAATTGGAAATATAAATTACCTTTATGTAGCCAAATTGATCCTAAAAGCCATAACAGCACCCTCAGAATAACCTCAGAACCAAATTAATGAAACCTGGAGTAGTAATAATGTTACTTGGGTATACGAAAAAAGCCTGTATTTATCCTAGTTTTAGCAATATACTTTGGTTCTGCATTCAGTGCTCCACCCTTTTTTGAGCCAAACCAGACCGAGACGAATTTTACGACCATTCTCACCCTAGTAGGAGAGCGATATAACGACACAATTAAATGTCTGGAAAAAATCGGACTATAAAACCTTAAATGCTCGCATAATATATTCTTAACTATTTTTATTTTATTAAATTCATATCAAATGAAAATGAATTGTTAAGAGTGTTTAAACGACGTCTTTAATGGTTGTCGTAAAGTTTTTAAAGTTTAATATACTGCCCTGTTTTTTGCTTTGTCCTTATTATTATAGTTACGTTCGCAGCCAACGATAAAGACCGGCCATGGCGCGTTATAAGCAAGTCGGCGGTCACGTGATCTTAGGAGTTCCAGGATTCTTATTGTATTGCTTAATATATTATCTGTTTTTACACAATTTAAATAAATTGACCAAATTTTTTTGTTCTCATATAGGCAAAAATTAAAAAAAATATTTTGCTGAGGTATTTTTTTATTATGGAAAAAAGAACTGAATCTATAAAATAAAAAATTATATAAAATTTACACTCTAATATCTTCAGGTACATATATTAGGTACATAATATCGTTAGTTACTTCAAACCTATACAAGTCTTTTAAAATTGGACATTACAAACCTAAACTTTAAGTTTTTAAATTTTTCTTTGTCTTGTCACAAAGTTTAATATGTGATAATAATCATCAATGTGTAAGTTAACTACCAACTTATTTTCTTTTAAAAGCTGTCTTACTTTTTAAATATTGCACACTACCGGAGAGATTACTATCTGTTAATGATATTTTACAAATCAGTTTTTTAATATTGCGAGGGTGCAGAAGTGTAAATTGAAATGTTTTGGATGACTGGATAAACAAAGATGTAGCCAAAATTAAAGTGTATCCACAATATCTTCGATTCTCAGGTGACCTTTTCAAGAGACCTAATTGTTCAATAAGAAATTACAATTGAACAGATTTTTCACTCTCACTGTCGAAAATGTCACTAAGGATGTCTATTATTTGATCAATCTTATCTTTTACCACTTCTTTCCCGTTTGCAACTTTCATTTTAATAAACTGCATTAGCCTTCAAGTGTATCGGGGCTGTCCAAAAATAAAACTCCAACTTTTTTTGGTCATCAGGTTTGTTTTTTGGTATGGACACACTGTTAACATTTACAAAAAATGACATCTCCCTCAACAACTAGAGATGCTAACAGTGATGGATTGTTGTTCAAAAATGTCATCAGGCACAGGCAAACTGGGTCGGTTCACGTTCTTGGGGTAAAAAAAAAGAGGCCGGTCTTTCTCGTGGGCTGCGGTTACATTCCATCAGGCCGTTCGACAGTCATAAAACCGTCCGAAAAATCCTATTTGCGTTCCAGGTCGACGTTGTATTGTTATCGGACAGTCAGTTTTCCGTTTCATCAGGCCACTTAAACCGGCTTCGGACTCCTCTGAAATACAAGGACTGAAGACAGGCGCATTAGAAATTATTGCTCTCTCTCTCTTTCCTTTGTCTGTGTTTATCATATGCGCTAGAAAAATTGTATGTAAAACACACACATCTCTAGCTTACAGCACCTGAGATAAAAATATACCATAAAATTACATTAAATGTACATTTGTCTGAGAAAATTCAAAAAACAGTGAATAACCCAAAAAATTGAAATGTTTGTCAAAATAAATTAAGTTTCACAACCAATTTTAGCACGTGACCAATGCCAGGAAAGCTACGTAAATATACAAATATTTTTTAAATTAAAAAAAAAATTGTGCAATAAATAGCTATACAGACCATAGGTGATTGGATAGGAATAGAAACATAAGGGTTTACCCTGATCGCAGCAAATATCGGTGACCTGTGAACTAAAAGTTAAAAGAAGAGGGGTAACAGCGGATGTGAAATTTTACACCAGATTTGGCGGAAGAACTAACGACTTCGCTTTAAGGCATCGACATTAAGGTTATTAACTATATATACCTACCAAAGTACAAGCTACAAAATGTGATTTTCCTAACTTCTTAGAAGTATCACGATCTCTATTTCCTAAAAATGAATAAAATCACAGATTTTGTAAATACTAAGTCTTTCTATAATATGTAGGTAATTTCATAAATATTTTGTAAAAATCAAATTACAAATAAATTAATATATAAAATTCACATAAAACTTGTGATACATATTAGAAAAAATAAATATTTTTTCACAAGTTTCGCCCGAAAATTTGTGCTAATGCAAATTCGTATTAAGTTTTGGTATATTTAGTTTATTACACAGTCTGTAGTGGTTTATATTTTGTGAATATAAATTAAATTAATGTAATTTTATCTGCATTTTAAAGAACTAAAATTAAAAATTTGTTATAATAATCCTATGTAATTGTGTAATTCTTTGTGCACAACTTTAATTTCGTGCTCTCGAATTCATATGTTGTCTTCGATCTATCTTTACGCGAGACGCAGAACCTACCCTTTCTTTTAGTCACGTGACTTTAAATTTAACTCTCTTGCATATGATCACATGACTGAACTACAACATCAGCATTCGTTTTTTGGACAGTTATTTCGTCATTCCATCAAACCAAAACCGTTTTAAAACAACAGTCCTCGTGCTGCACTGCGCGCGCATTGGCATTTTTCGAACGGTTTTATAACTGTCGAACGGGATGATGAAACACTGCTTATATTATCGGGTTTTTCACATATCCATAAAATTTAATATATAGTGATATGGTTTCCTATAGAGCGCATGTCCGCGAAAAACTGAGAGAACATGTGTGACTCCGTGAGCTGCGCTTCGCCATGTCCGAAACCGACATTTAAAAATTAAAAAATTGTGAAAATTCACTTTACAATTCCGCTAATAATTACCATTAATTGTGCCGCCATCGTTTGGAACATAGCCACATAGCTCTTGTATATAGGTGTACAGCGTGTCCCATTTTCAAAGGGATTAAATGGGAAACTCGGTTATTATTAAAGATATCGTTTTTCTGATTGCACCTTACCGTGCTCTTTTTTGGAGGTCTTAAAAATGGTGTAATCAGATTTTTGCTATACCCCGTGGTTTCGCTAATACAGGGAGTTATAGAAAAAATTGCATTTTAATTAATTCCTTGTATCTCGCTTAGTTTGCAAGATATTTTTATTTTGTAAAAACCTTTCCATGGCAACTTTTTTAGAGCAAAATAATGACGTTGTCAATTTTTTTAAATATTGTTTAGTTTTTGAGATATGGTATTTATCATAAAAAAATTAAATACGGACCTTGACTTTTTTTATTACTATTTGGATTGGTTTCATGCTAGTATTATCATAAAATAATAATTTTTTGTTTTAAGGTTAAAAAAAACTATTTAATATTTGAAAAAAAAATAGTCCCAACCTGGAAATTTCCAACGTAATTATAATTTAAAAATTGCAAGAGACACTATTTGAACGATTTTTAGTTTATCTGTTTTGAAATGATAATTAAAAGATTTATAAATAAAGTAAAAAACGTTAAAAAGTTACAAAAATAATATCATACTAATTATTTGAAAACCGAACAGCAGGTCGTGAAATTTACAAAACAAAAGCGTGGAATTGACATTGTCATTTTACTTGTCATTTTTGTGAATGGCTTACAATTATTTTAAACTGGCTAGAAATCGACCATATCCAGATTTTGAAAAATGTGATATGTTTGACTGCTTCATTCAAGCAACAAAATCCCAATATTTAAATGGCAGAAATATTTTTATGCAAAATGCGTTAAGAAAAATTACTCAAAAATGCCAACAATGTCTTACACAAACGGTAATCAGAAAAATTAGTTATTTTTTATAATTTGTTTTTTTTTTGTATTTTTCGTAGACTTTGTTTCAAATAAATCTGTAAATTAACGTAAAACCATTTTAATATGCTAAGTATCAAAACAGTTGAACTAAAAATTGTTTAACTAGCAATTTTTAGTTTATATTTATGTTGGAAATATCCAGGTTCGGACTATTTTTTTTTTAAATATTAAATTTTTCTTTTTACCTTAAAACAAAAAAATTTTAAATTTTTATTATTTTATGATAATACTAGCATGAAACCAATCAAAATAGTACATCGGAGTGCTACATATTTTGGTTCGGTTCGGTTCAGTTTTCAGTCAGTTCAAGTTTATATTCAAGACGTTTGTTACGTTTGTTTCGTATCTTTGATCATATTAAACACCTTCAACAAGGCACAATGAACGTATGTTATGTAAGCATTAATAGATAGTTTTTGGTCGTGCCAAAAACGCCCGACGACTAACGCAATTTGACATTAGACACTTATTTAAACATCTACCCTATGGAGACAGATTTACATATAAAAAGCAGCTGCTCTGCTTCAAAATTCGGCCTTTGTGTATTTAACAACCGGATTTATTAGTGTCGATAGGTATTTATTAAATAAAAGTTAGCGTCTGTATTATTAAATTTGGCTTTGGTATGTCAATTTTGAGAGGTCAGCTGTCAAAATAAAGTCGACTCTGAAATAAAGTCAGGTTTTATTCCAATAAGACCCTATTGTTGACATTTGAACGTCACATGTCATTAACGGCTTCCGTGGAACGCCGCAAACTCACGGACGGTTATCATATTGTGTTTTAGCGAGCTTCAATTACATTCCGCGCCATTTGGCAGGCGCTGCTGGCGGCACAGGTCACAGCAGTGTTGAGAGGAACCATCGGCTTCTTCAGAGCTTTATACAACTCAATGAGCGGAACCCATTTATTTGTGATAGGGGAAGATGGGGGAATAAAAAACAGAGGTTATAGAATAGTTATTTTCCTAACAAGTGTGGAAAGTGATACGGAGTTCGGGCAAGCAGTCGAGGGTGGGAAAGACACTTTCCGCATGAGTTAGGAACATTATTTTTTCTTCGACCGATGTTACAATACCACAAATTTACTTTTGAAAAAATATTTTATTTGAACATAAATAAAATACTAATTATTATTATAATTTGTTGCAGTTTGAAGATTATTTGGAATTGCCGGTGTAGTGGAGTTCGATGGTGGTAATTCTCGCATCTGGTGGCCGCTTGTAGAATCGAAAGTGCGCAAAGATGGCGTCTGGGTCTGCAGGACTCTTCCAGTGGACGTTGACGGCAGCAGTTGCAGGTCACTTACAGTTGACGATGACGGTGCTGGCAACGATTGCAGGTCATAGGTAGATGAAAGAATCTTACTCGAGATGTTCTCTTTCTGTTTCTCGGAATCTTCCAAATACCCCTCAGCGACAGCAGTGGACTTCCACCCACCAAGGCGTTTTATGTTTGTTATGCCTTCACCTGAATCTGCTAGGAATGTTGCTGAAGAACGTCTGAAGCTATGGCCGGTATAACGTTCTGGGTTAGGTAGGCGCAAATATGCAGCGATCTCTGATGGCATCTTTCCAAAAGTGTTCACTCCTACACACTGATTGGAACATTTTCCTTTTTTATAATAAATGAAAAACCGGCGGTGCGGAGTAGTAGGAGGTCTCAAATTTGCGTACTTTCTATACAGCATCAAAAAAAATCCATTATTTATTTCTTCGGATAAAACGAAGGATCTTGAGGAATGATTTTTAGTGTCGGAGATCTTAACAACGATCAGACTTCCTTTATCCTGTATGTCATCCAGAGTGATATTTAAAAGCTCCGCCCTGCGGAGAGCACCAGCCAAAGCAAAAATGGTACTCACTTTAATCATCAAGTAAATCTCATCAGGAGCTAACATAAACCGCGATATATCATCTTTGGTGAAAACTTGCGCCTTCTGTGCTCGAAAACCAACATTTTTTTGTTTAAGAAACGATGTTAGCTTGTGGAATCTGCTTATGTCCAGATTTTGCTTAATTTTAACCAAGCTTTTCACCATGGAATAGCGTGACCATAAGGTATTCGATTTCAAGACCTTTCTCAGGTCTAGGAAGTATGCCAAGAAGACTTCTTCTTTGTAGATTCTCACCCCTTTCTCCTTACACCATGTCACGAAATGATTGTACTGTTTTTCGTACCTTTGTCTCGATTTGGCAGGTAGCAGCTCACCATTCACATCTTCAGCAGCCTGCAAAATGCACTCCGGAAGTTCATCTTCGGAACAGTCCATTGAAAAATCCATTTTATTCAAAATAAAAGGCAGTTCTGTCACTTCAGAGACGCTCTTTGACTAGCTTTGACGTTTGAGTAACAATAACATAACTTGGTTGCCATAGCAAACTGGATCAAGCACCTGTCACAGCTTGGCTTGATAGTTGTTGTATGACATGACTATACGGGGGGTATGCAGAAATATTTAAAAAAATCCATTATTCTGTTTTTTTTTAAATTGAATAAAAAACTTGAAATGAGCTATAATTCATCAGATTGCCTATCTGCTAAATTCCCTACACTGTACCAAGTCGATAGTTACGACTTTTGAGGTATAAACCTATAGAATAACTCCAAAATTGGCATAGTTTTACTTTCCCGCACTAGTGCGGGAAAGTGATTTTCCCGCACTAGGGCGGGAAAGTGATGCTTTCAAAACTAAAATGCGTGCGGGAAAGTGGGTATATATGCACGGTCGTAGAAAAAATATTTTTTTGCTACTCTTGCATTTTGTGTTTTATTATTTGAGTTGTCTGAAATAAACCCTTGAAATTCTTCTACTACAATATTAATAAAGTTTTGGCACTTTTGTGCTCTTTTTTAAACATAGTTTTGACAAGCAAACCATTTTAGATAATATTTTTTTGTCTGTAGGAAACACTTTATTTTCAGTATTAATTATTAAGTTTGTTGTCAAATGCAAGACTTTTTATATATTGTTTTATATTTTGCTTGTAATAAACAAGTAGTGCAGAATGGTAATGTTTCTTATCACCCTTTCGTTTTGACTACCGTGGGGTAACTAAAACGTCGTCATGAGGCAATACGAAATATATTATTTTTTGTTACAGCCTTTAAATTTGACAAAAGTGATAAGTTGTGTGAAACCACCAGAAACAACTACTCCGAGGGAAAATACCCCTACCGGCATTGAATTATACTGATGGTTTGAGGCTTTCGTTGGGAACTTGTTAAAACTGTTTGGTTTTCACTTTCTCCAACGTCGATCACGAGGATACGAGTGATCCCCGTCTGGAACACGTCCTGGTAGTCAGGAACAAATGTTCCATGCCAATCCACGACCGGACCGGTTTCGACCTTTTGGGCCATCCTCAGGTGAATGTAGGCGATAGCTCCGTGTAGAGCATAAGTTGTGTGAAACCACCAGAAACAACTACTCCGAGGGAAAATACCCCTACCGGCATTGAATTATACTGATGGTTTGAGGCTTTCGTTGGGAACTTGTTAAAACTGTTTGGTTTTCACTTTCTCCAACGTCGATCACGAGGATACGAGTGATCCCCGTCTGGAACACGTCCTGGTAGTCAGGAACAAATGGTCCATGCCAATCCACGACCGGACCGGTTTCGACCTTTTGGGCCATCCTCAGGTGAATGTAGGCGATAGCTCCGTGTAGAGCATAAGTTGTGTGAAACCACCAGAAACAACTACTCCGAGGGAAAATACCCCTACCGGCATTGAATTATACTGATGGTTTGAGGCTTTCGTTGGGAACTTGTTAAAACTGTTTGGTTTTCACTTTCTCCAACGTCGATCACGAGGATACGATAGAAATGGAAAATTGCAAAAATATTAATTGGCATGTAAGTAAGGCAAATAGTCCACAGTACACCGGTCTATTTTTTAAAGATTATTAACAGGCTAAATGTTTGTACATAGCTTTATTTGTATATTATTTAACTTTTTCCCCTGCAAAAATGCTTGGAAGTGATTCCTAATGGAGTGCGCAGGCGTAGAAATGAAACCAACCATATGATTTGTCGTACAATATTGCCATTAACTTTCAAACACATTTTATAGGACACAGAAAAAATTAGAAGAAAAAATACTAATTCTTCAATGGACTTTTTTTCATCTCGTAATTTATAATTTTGAGTTAATTTGAGAGTTAATACCTGATTTTTTTTTTCTGTTGGCTAAAAAATATGTTTGAAAGTAAATGGCAACATTGTCCCCAAAATCATATGATGCTTGGTTTAGTCAGTCCAAAGTCCAAAATATTTCTGCGCCCGCGCATTTTGTTAGGAATCACTTTCACATTTTTTAGTAATTCTGTACCTACCTAAATATAAAAACGTTCTTAGCTGAAAATTCTTTTTCCGCATCAAAGATAAAACTTTTTACGGGCAATTGCTTTCTAATAATATTCGTAATTTTTAAAGTTTCCTTCTCCCGTTTACTGCCAGCCCGTAAAATTAAGGGATTCCATTCGGCAGTATAAAACTTTGTGGGCGAAACTGCATAGAATAAGACGCGTTTTCTCCGTTGTTTTGTTCGGTTCTGTTCTGTGCATCGCCTTTCAGGCGTTAAAATAAGCTCTTGTTTCGAGCGTAATCATGCCAATTCGTAATTCGTAAAAGAACATTTGTATTCGCACACAACGTATGTATGCTTGACTCTCACGTACTAGAGTGAAAAAGAGAGAGAAAGAGGGAAAGAGGGAAAGAGTAGATATATTTGTCGCTAATTATTTCGACAAGCTTTTTTTTAGCTTCACATGTTCTGTCTAACTCACTCTATCAAATATTGTGAAGCGTTTTTGACACACTTCCCATT
Source organism: Aspidapion aeneum (assembly GCA_963576565.1). Lineage (NCBI taxonomy): Eukaryota > Metazoa > Arthropoda > Insecta > Coleoptera > Brentidae > Aspidapion > Aspidapion aeneum. The sequence continues at coordinate 6,198,904 of OY755038.1, forward strand.
ATCCGATTTGGCTGAAATTTGGTACACACATAGTGGTCCTATGACAATACAACATTAAGAAAAAAATATCCTCCTTCTCCTACCCCCACCCCTTGTATAGAAAAATAAGTTTTTGACACACTTCCCGTTATCCGATTTTGATAAAATTTGGTATACACATAGTGGTCCGATGATAATACAACAATAAGAAAAAAATATCCTCCCACCCCTACCCCCACCCCCTTCCATAGAAAAATTTGTTTTTGGCACACATTCCGTTATCCGATTTGGATGAAATTTGGTATACAGATAGTGATCCGATGACAATATAATATTTAAAAAAAATATCCTCCCACCCCTACCCCCACCCCCTTTCATAGAAAAATGAGTTTCTGACACACTTCCCATTATCCGATTTGGATGAAATTTGGTATTCACATAGTGGTCCGATGACAAAACAGCATTTAAAAAAAAATTCTCCCACCCCTACCCCCGCCCCCTTCCATAGAAAATGCGTTTTTGACACCCTTTCCATTACCCGATTTGGATGAAATTTGGTATACATAAAGAGGTCCGATGACAATACAACATTGAAAAAAAAAATCCTACCACTCCTACCCCCACCCCCATCTATAGAAAAATGCATTTTTGACACACTTCCCATTATCCGATTTGGATGAAATTTGGTATACATATAGCGGTCCGATGACAATACAACAATAATGAAAAAATATCCTCCCACCCCTACCCTCTTCCATAAAAAATGCGTTTTTGACACACTTCACTTCAAATGACTTTTATAAAATTTGGTATATGCATAAAGGTCCGATGGCAATACAGCCCAAACAAAAAATATATTTCTACCTTTACCCCCACCCTCTCCTTCCCCCAATAGAAAAATGAGTTTCCAAACAACTTACGATCAGCGATTTCATTATAATCTAGAATAAACTCTTCTGTTCTGTTATTGAACAAATATTTCCATTTAATAGAGTAGATATCTGAGACTAAAAAGTAGAAAATAAATTGGTAAAAAATTTTTTTAAGTCACAAGCTTTTTTAAAATGCACTAAAAATTAAAAAATAATTTTCTAACATTCTAATATTATCATAATAATAAAAGCGATGGCCGCAAATCAAAGCATAAGTTAATCTAAATTTGTGATCTAAACACTTAAAGAATATTCAACATAGCAGGTCATCAAAGATATGTTTGATGTGCCGCAATGTTATGCCATTGCCATACCTATGTCAGAAAAATTCTGGGGTATCTTGGGTCGGGTTGGGTGCATTTGGTACCTCTGCATTTTTCTGCTAGATTGATTCTTGCAAATAGTGATATTTAATTGATACGGATATCTTATCGTACTAACATCGTCAAAATTTCCATCAGTCGGCCATCGCTATTATTATTATGATAATATTAGAATGTTAGAAAATTGTTTTTTAATTTTTAGTGCATTTTATAAAAGCTTGTGAATAAAAATTTTTTTACCAATTTATTATTCTAACCTACTAAAGGTAGCATCTTCACACGTCACGGTAAAAAATGTTGTCTACAATGAGAACACGTTCTTTTCTTAAATAAATAATTGTTTTACCTTAAAACAATTTGTTTTGAATTCAAATATTTATTTTTAGTTTAACGTAGCGTTTAATCTTGAAATGAGACTTTATTTTTCTTCTTTAATTGTTTTGTTTCAGTGTAATCCGTTTTGTAACAAATCAAATGGTCTTCATATAACTAATATTTTGCTTCTATAGAAAACGGTGCCTTAGATTAATTCAGTTCCAATTTATATTAAAACAATTTCTGTTTCACATTAAAATAGAGAGGCAAGATATTTTTTGTGCTGTATCAAGAAAATATTTTCTTGGTGTATAGGAAAAAACAAATTGTTTTACTTCAAGGCAATTTGCTTTAATCCAAGACAATTTTTTTTACCGTGTGAAAGTGGGCAATATTACTTTTACATAATTTTACATTTATAGGAGAGGGAGATAAATTGAAATTTTGGTGTTTTGAATTTTTTTTCTATAGTTTTATCATAGTTCCTATCAGCCTTTTAAAGCTCAGCTCTCCATGGTTTCTGGAAGTGGGCAATGTTATACATCATTTTACATTCATAGGGGGGGAGTAAATTTTAGGGTTTTTTTATTTTTTTGAAGCGTTTGGTCATAATTTCTATCAGTTTACCAAATTTCAAATTTATAGCATGTCTGGAAGTACAGTAGAATCTTGATGATCTATACATGAGTGTGAGTGGCAATTTCGACGTTTTTTGAAATTTCGTAACTACTTTACTACTTTATGGAAGTTCATGAATCTTGGAGGGGTTGTTAACTCTTTGAAGATTTACGACTATGCAAAGTTTGAGTTCCGTAGCTCATTCGGATAGATTTTTAGATAGGTCAAATATGGGCTGAAATGTTTCAAGAAAAGATGGTATAGGAGTTTAGGCGAAGTTGGCGGGGAACTACTGTACCCCCAGATATAATTGGTATGATTTTGATCATTTGAGCGCCCCACAGTGGAACGTTTGACTAATCTAGTTGGACATGGTTAAGTACTATCAATTAACATTTCAGCTACCTACAATTAAAGAGCATATTCCATACATCCTGGATCCAAAATATTATTTTTTTATCCCCTCTGGTTGTCAAGATATTTGCATTGAAAGTTGCATCTTAAACATTTTCTGCTTAGACATTCTAATCTTATGTATGGACAATGCTTTAAAACAATATAGGCGCTGGAGTAAAACAAGTGTCAGGCATTTTTAGAGTGACATGTCCTTAAGACTAGGGAAGCATTTTGACTGTCATTGTTGCAGTGTTTTACTTACTATGATTTTATGAATTCGCTGGTGTTTTGGTAATGAAAATTTTATTTTTATATAGATTGTGTTGGACTGAAACTTCAGTTTGTTAGAATTTGTTGATGTTAGTTTTATTATTTTCAAATTAACCGAAATCTCTACTTTCTGACGCAGTATTGAAATTTTGTCCTTTTTTGCGGTAAACTTATACTTAATTATTTTGTTAGCCTGCAACTCTAAAAATAGAAAACGTATTATTTGTGTTTAATGATATTTTCTTTTTGATACCTTCACAAATTTGCCCTTTGGGGATTTTCTAACCTAAATTAGTTAATCTTGGTGCATTTTTCTATATCACGATGAGTTAATGTGTCTGTTTGTCTACAGGGTGTCCACATAAAAGTAAGTACATAGGGCTTTGTGGGATTTTCAGAAACGGTAACACTTTCGATATTCGTTCAAAAGGAAAAAAGTGACGTCATTGCGAGCTTAATCGGATGCAGTGTCGAAATTCAAAATATCTACAGGGGGTTTCAAAATAATGCTTAAAAACTTAAATTGTGTTATTCGAAAAATTAAAATATTGTCGCCTTCTTTTAAACAAATTGAATAAAACTACATATATAAATATGACTAGGCCAATAAAATGACGTTAACAATTTTTTTAGGACTTTATTTTTTTCAAAAAGCCACAATTTTTAGTTTTTGCCTTCCTAGCCCGCATAGCAATGGTATTAATAGGTATTATTTTCGACAAAAAATTTTTTTTAGATAACGCCGAAAATATTCTATTATTTGTTATGTTAAGTACTGATATTTTTCAAATAAAAATGGAATTTTCCAATTTAATAAATATTTTTTAAACTTACTTAGTTATACAAAATTAAAATCCAAATATCTCTTAAATTTTCTCACATTAAACCCCTTTAAAGATAATGCCATCCGATTAACATTTTCCATTATAATTTTAGGGGTTGGTTTTACCCCGGGCAAGGGGCAAGAGGTTTAAAATTTTTAATGCATTTATTTTTCATATAGTGACAGAGTAGAGCGGAATTTTTTTCTTGATCGTCCCTTACCGCCTAAAACGTCTTTATTTAAATTTTTCTGAAACACCTTGTATATTGCAAAACTGTTTTATTTAAATTCCTTCTTGCAAAAACTAAAAAAAATATATATTGATAATTCATTTTTATAAAATTTGTTGAAACAATTTTCGTTAAAAACATAAAGTATGACTACAAATCTTAAAATCGTTAAAATCTGAATCACCCTATATAAGAGGTAGGTAATATTGCAAATACTAAATGCTTTTAGATATTTTATGTTATTTTAAAGCTAAAAAAATCAAGCATTAAAGAGTGTTAATGTTGCTCAGGGGTTGTCCACCTAGATCTTCAAAACGTTCCACTGTGCGCCCCTTAGAAAGAGCATCCGCGTGCCGTGGAAGCTTTGCACGCCCGCTAACAGCGACACTGGAAGGAGTATACCTACACAAATCATTAATAAGTACTAAACAAAAAAGTTTCAATATTTTTTTTATTCGAGAAATATCAACTGGATAATTTTTATGTAAGCTTGTTGTTAATAATAATTAGACAATAAGCAGTAATTTCTAGTCATTCGTGGTACTAATCCATCAATTACATTTTAGTTCAGCTGACCAACATAAGTCAGAATATACCTCAATTTTGAATTTTTAAAATATGGTGGGGATGATAGGCGAAAATTGAATAATAAAAAGTTTTTTTGGAAAATTCGGTTTTGGCGTTCCAAATATAGCAGGGTTATTTGTTGGACTATGTTATTGTTACGGGTTCACAACGACAAATAAAACTCGCAAAGGTCAAAAACGATATGTCAATTTATTTCGACAATTATGTACAGGGTGATTTTTTATAATTGCCAGATCGCTATAACTCGGTTATTATTGGGAGTAGAAAGTTCAAACAAAAACTGTTCGGTTTGGTAAATTATGGCCACTTTAGACCCACCATTAGTATTTTTTTATAGGTTATAATATACAGGGGGCGACAATCAGATCAATTTGTTTAAAGGGAACACCCTATATATTTTTGTATTTTTAAGTTCCGCAAAAAATTAGCTTTACAGATATAAGTAATACTATGGCTCTATCTTTGTCAGTTTTCGAGATATTGACGATTGAAATTCCGAAAATTAGCAAATTTTAAATAAGTATACGGTGCGGAGTATTTAACGTATAGACTGTAAATAACAAACTGAAACAATATTGACTGACAGTTTGATAAATATAAATAATCATCTTTGTCAATTTTCATAGAAATTTAAAATCAAAAGACGACAATTTTTTTAATGTTTTAATTGTTTTAAATCCATAAATAAATAAAAATTAACGTAACAAATGTTCAAACCTATCACCATTGACTTCAATACATTTTTGAAACCGGTCTGTTAAATTATTTATTGTTCTGGTTATTACATTAGAAAAATTTTCATTAAGCTCATTGACAGACATAATCTGTAAACTTTATCTTTAAGTTGACCTCATAAAAAAATGTCTAAAGGAGTTAAATCAAAACTGTTGGGTGGCCAGCGTATTGTGCCTCATGAACATTATGAGGAGGAGCCCCATCCTGCTGAAAAATCAATCTTCTTCTTTGATTTAGTGGCAAGTCATCCAAAAAATATTCTAAGTAATTTTGTAAAAAATTTAAATAAATTTGTCCCGTTAAAGAGTGCTCAAAAAAAAATGGCCCAACAACACGGTCGTTCAGTATGCTACACCAGACATTCACAGATTGTCTTCCCTGTCTTTTAATTTCTTTTACAAAATTAGGGTTAGTCGTGGACCATAGTCTGCTATTTTGTCTATTTGGTAGACCACAAGTTGTAAACGTCGACGCATCCGACCACAAAATGTGATTTAAAAAACGGGGTTCTGCGTTTAGTCTTTCATGCATAAAGTGACAAAACTCTACCCTTTTTCTTTTCTGATCGGGTGTTAGGCCTTGAAGTTCTTGTTGTTTATATGCCCAATAAGAATTTGTTCTTAGGACACTTCTTACTTTGGTAAAAGACGTCAAGCGTTCCTGTCCTTCTTGCACTAATGCGAAAGATACTTTTCTAATAGAAATTTGTGGGCTTTCTTGAAAATGTAGTAAAATATTTAAATTAGCCTCTTTGTTTGGACGAACAACTCGTTTTTTTCGTTCCACAGACGACGTTTCACGAAATAAATGGGCTGGATACAGTTCTCGATATTCTCTCGCAGTAGCAGTGGCATTTTTAATATTTTTCGCATATAATAAAAGTATCTCTTGCTTTTCTGCATTGGAATAAAGCAACATTGTTGATAAATATTTAAAATTTGGCACTGACAATGTCATTAGGTATCCACACATCTTAATATTGTTTGTGACTTGTCACAGGAAATACTCCGCACCGTATTTAAAGTTTGCTAATTTTCGGAATTTCAATCGTCAATATCTCGAAAACTAACAAAGATAGAGCCATAGTGTTACATATATCTGTAAAGCTAATTTTTTGCGGAACTTAAAAATACAAAAATATATAGGATGTTCCCTTTAAAAAAATTGATCTGATTGTCGCCCCCTGTATATTATAACCTATAAAAAAATACTAATGGTGGGCCTAAAGTGGCCATAATGTACCAAACCGAATAGTTTTTGCTTGAACTTTCTACTCCCAATAATAACCGAGTTATAGCGATCTTGCAATTATAAAAAATCACCCTGTACAAAACACGCTCTTAAACTTACTAATAACTTGCTAATAACTCACTACTGAAATCGGCCTATTAACTTCCTGTTAATATCTCGCGATTACTACAGTTCGTTATCTCTGACTGACTCTCGATGCGCGATGTCCGGCCCTATGTATAGGATCGTCGAACTTTCGCGAACTACCTATCCTTTTTCGATTCACGAGTATACTAGTTTCTACTAGAAGGTTCGCGTCCGAGTACGAGTGTGCGTCATAGATAACGCAACTAAAACCTAGACTAAGAATACAACCATAAGATAAGTCAACCTAATACTACACTAAACTTAAATAAATTCTAACTATAAAATTTAAATAACTTAAATTTGTAGCATTATTAATCTTGAGACAAGAGTGTGTCGTTAAGCTCGAAGAATGACGCACAAAAAGCAACCTACTAGACCTAAGAGACGCGTTCCCTCGTATCCGACTCAGAAATTAAATAAAACCGTTTTCTAAAAGAATCTTTGGAGTTTTACGATCGAACTGAAAGATGAGGGAAGTCGAATTTTGAGGGATTGGCATTATACCGATTTAAAATAAGTTTTTTTAAAAAAAAATTTATGTGAACATCAAACCAATACTTTACTATACTATGCTTAAATAAATTTATATAATATAATGTTTACAAAAAAAGTGATAAACTAAACAGCCAAAACTACCGAGGCACAGCACGGCTAAAGATGTAGTTTTTAAGATATTAGGGGCTAATTGGAATTAAGCCTGATTTTATTTTAAAATCGACAGTATTGTGACAGATTTACATATAAAAAGCAGCTGCTTTGTTTCAAAATTCCTTTGTGTGTATTTAAGAATCGGATTTATTAGTGCCTGTGTTTTTATTAAATTAAAGTTAGCGACTTTATTTTTAAATTTGACTCTGGAATGTCAATTATGAGAGGTCAGTTTTCTTTGTAAATCTGTCAGAATAAAGTCGACTCTAAAATAAAGTCAGGTTTTATTTCAATGAGTGCCTATTGTCAGTAGCTTTACTTTTATACTAATGTGGATTTCGCTCCATGGTTCAGGCCCTAGAGGTTCAGATACTGCGTTTAATGAGACAAGCAATACACTTGGTACGGATACACAGGAGACTCCCGCGAACATTATACGAAGGGAAAACATCCCCCCACTACTGGCAGGGGTGAGTAGTTTTCTTCCCTTAAAGGTGCTTTTTGACAGTTTTTTTCCTAATAAATCGAAAACAGTCAAATTTTTGAAAAATTTTTGAGCAGGCAAAATTTTCTTTCTACCGATGTACATGAGTTCCCTCCAAAAGCATTGGTACACGTGCCATAGACGTACTCAACAGGAGAAAACTTTGAAAATTTAAGTTTTTCTCAAAAAAGTATGTTCAAGTCAAAAATCCATTCCTTACAGTTACATATTTTATAAGTAAAGAAAAAGTACCAATCAGAGAGTACGCTACCCTGAATTACGCCTATTTTACTCTTAAAAAATTATTATAAAAAAGGGGTTGGACACAAGAAGAAAACTACAAAAATAATTTTTTTAGGCCGAAGTTTGTCTCGTTAGAAGACGTAAATATTATTGTTCTACTATACTCCGAAAAATTTAACCAGAATTTAATCAGCTCTTAACAGACAAATATACGATATTGCTAGGATAGTTCAAAGTACACCCAAAAACACATTTTCGGCGTTATTTTAAACAAAAAATGTTTTCGTCGAAAACACTTCCTTCTCTAGTTCCCCCTAACTATTGCTGTGCGGGCTAGGAAGGTAAAAATATTTTAGTGTCTTATTTACCTGATTGTTTTGCTAATTTTGTTTAAAAAGAAACTCTACCTTATTTAAAATGATCAATAACAGATCCTGCTATAATATAAAACCCATAATTTATATAGTATTATTTAAACCTTTTTTTACTGCTTGTATGACATTGTGTGGGCAGATGAATGTACTCAGAAACTAGCAATTTATGCATCCATTAAATTCACAAGCGTTCATAAGAGGGGTATTAATACACGCAAATTGTAAGCAGCACACCCATAAAAGATATTCAAAAAAATAAGGATGTAAACATTTTGTAATAATTATTAACTAATTTTGTCTTTGATCTGATACCTTTAGTGCCCATTAGCGCACTCCAAGTAAACTATATACTATATCAGCATTGAAAACAGTTTTTTGTAAATATCTCAGAAAGAAAATTTTTTTCCTATAGTTTTATCATAGTTCCTATCAGCCTTCCAAAGCTCAGGTCTCTTGCGTTTCTGAAAGTAAGCAATGTTACTTTTATATAATTTTACAATTATAGGTGAGGGAAGTAAATGAAAATGTTGGTGTTTTAAAAAATTTTCCTGTAGTTTTATCATAGCGTTTCTAGAAGTGGGCAATGTTACTTTTACATAACTTAATTAATTAAAGTTAATTTTTTCCTATAGTTTTATCATATATATATCCTCTCAGTCTGTCAAAGCTGAGCTCTCTAGCGTTTCTGGAAGTGGGCACTGTTACTTTTACATAACTTTACACATATAGGGGACGGAGTAAAAAAAAGAATTTTTGGGTTTTTTTATTTTTTTCGTTATAATTTGCATCAGTCTGCCACATTTCAGATTTGTAGCATGTCTGGAAGTACAGTAGAATTTTTATGATCTATACATGAGTGAGTGAGGAAGTGGTAATTTCGACGTTTTTTGGATGAAAGTCCATAAAACTTGGAGGGGTTGTTAACTTTATGAAGGTCTCCGACTGTGCAAAGTTTAAGTTTCTTAGCTCATTCCCAAATAGAGTTTTAGATGGGTCAAATCACCGGCGTATTCAAGGGGGTGGTACTGGGGGGTAATTACCCCCCCCCCAAGATTGGTAAAACGTAAGGATTTTTCCACAAAAATTCAAAGTTTTTGACTGCGGCTCATTAAACTTTCTTTATTATTGCCGAATGCGGACCAACCTTAGTGATATTTGTTTAAAATTAACTAAATAGCCTAAATTTGTAGAGTAACACAGATAATATGTGCTCCTATTTTGCAAATATGTATGGTTTGACTAAATTACCCCTCCGAAGATCATGGTCTGGATACGCCACTGGGTCAAATATAGGTCAAATATCAATTATAAAATTACTTCTCTTGTCTCAGATTTCGCCGCATGCCCTTTAGGCCGCTTGACATGGAGCAATACGCTTACAGTTGCATGCAAGATTAGTGTCCCTGAATGACATATTTGTTTGTTTATGTATTATATGTCATATCGGGCAACCTAATCTCGCATGCAACTGCAAGTCTATTGCTCCATGTCAAGCAACCTTTACAGGTAGAGGAAAGGCTCCTATTATCGCATAGGTTGCTAATATCGGATAGTCAAGTATTTCCTAAACTACTGGTCCGATCTACCTGCGTGTGCATGTACCGATGCTACACCAAGCTGTACAGATTCTACAAAAATTACAGATTTCTGCGAGAAGTTTTTATTTACTGTTCACTTGTTTACGTGAAATCATAGTGCACGAAAATTTTACCGCTGCTGATTATAGGCCATCTATTCTTAGAAGGTAAGACAAATTATTAATTTGATAACCTCAGTCATTTGATTAAGCATATTATTGTAAGGTTTTATTTGATGTATAATTTATTAGGTTTAGTGCAGTTTTGTCTTTTCGAAAAGGTTGATAACCTCACATATAATGTAAGCCCTAATATCGGACACTATGGGTTTCCCAATTTTGTTTTTAGTTGTAAGCGTTGAAAATTTTTTTTGTATTGCAAAAATATTATGCTAGTGTATGGTTTTAACTGATTTAAAAGTATAATAAAAAAACTCTTTATTATGGGTTCCAAATATCAGACATTTGCGATATTGGGACTACCTTCTATCCGATATTAGGACACCGTTTTTAAAATGTTGATTTTTGTATTTTAAAATATATTTTTATCTGTCTCAGAAAATAATTAAGTTTGACATTTGGCATTTCAGAATATTGAAAAATATAGGTTACATAATTGTTTGCCAACACGTACTTCTGATATATAGCTGGATTTTTTTTTTATAGGCCAAAAGAAAAAAGTATCCGCTAATAGGCACCTTTCCTCTATATTATTAATTTTGGTTGTAAATTGATAGACTGGGAACGCCACTGGCAAAGTATGTTTAAGTGTCGCAATAAATAGGAAGTAATGGCTTCTAAAATAATTCCAAAGTGCTAAACTGCGACACGCAGTCACTTCAAAAATTTAAATCATGTAAAAATAGAAAGCAGAATTCAAATTTCTAGTAAACGCCATATCAAACAAATCATTTTAGAAATATTATTATTAGGTATATTTTACTCTTGAAAAAATATTAGAGGTTATAGGCCAGTCAATAATGCGAAAAAAAGATCCCCAGCTTGCAAAAGGTGTAGTCGCGACTTTGACAAATGTTGTTCACATTGCAGTCCTTAAAAAATTAAATTTTTGACATTGGGGGGGGGGCGTCTCCCCCCCATCTTGGATTTAGTGTGCACGAAAAAGTTTTTTATAAATTACTTGGTCCGTATACAGTTTAGAAAAAAAAGTTTTTAACAAAATTTGAAGACAATAAAATTTGCTAGAAAAACGCTCTTGTACGTTTTTTTGTCAGACGAATGGTTTTCGAGTTGAAGCTAAACATTTTGCCGCCATTTTGGATTTTGACCAATTTTTTTATTTATTGGCCTTTAACTTTAAAACTGCTTAATTTACTAAGTTCTCTGGTTAGTACCTTTGCTGAGATACGAATCCTGAAGTGTTAACAGTACACTTGTTTTCTATGTATTTCCATAGTATATGCAAAATAAACCGAAATTACCTATTCAGTTTTATGTAATTTTCTCAAAATGTAAGCATTTTACAGAAAGTTTGTAAGTATCTTTATTGTAGAAAATTAAATTATCTTTCAAACGATGAATCATCTAAGTTGGCCAAATCCACGGTTAGCACTTAAGTGGCATCCATCAAGTGCAGTGGCGTAGCGTGGGGGGGCGCGGGGGGTTAGTCGATCCCCCACCCCGCCCCGAGGGTACTGGCGCCCCATGGGTGCCCGAAGCGCCCCTTTAGTCTTAAGTAGCAGAACCGGTAACGGCAAAGTACGAGGGCGGCAAAGAAAACTAAAGCCAAGATGACCTTTTTTTTTTTTGGTCGCCAGATTTTTGGTTGGCGCCCTTTTTAGCTGTCGCCCCTCGCCCGCCCCCCGCCCCTACAGGCACGCTACGCCGCTGATGCAGTGAGGTTATTTTTTAGGATCACGAAAAAAAATTATTTTTTTTTTAGGTTTTATTCAGTTTTCAAAAAAACTAAGCATTTTAGGGCAAAATGTTCAAATACCTTTTTTAGAGAAAATAAAATGTTCTTTTAAACGGCGTATCACAAAGTTGTGTTAAAGCTATTATTGACACTCCAGGTGCGTCCGCGTATTGAGGTTATTTGTTTTTAATTAGTTTTTTTAAATTTTTGTTCATGATGTATGATATTGATATCCATTTACAGCAAAATAAACAATAATTAATTAATAAATAACACTATACATAATAAATAATAAAAATCCTAAACACATAAATTTAAAAAAATAAGTCTAAATGTTTTCGTCTAATCCAGGTTCTTCTTTCATTGTGTTTATTAATTCCGATTTTGTTCCGATAATTTGGCGGCGCCTTAAGATTTCGAAGTTTTGTCTAAATAACTTTTTGCTAAAGCATGGGTTCATGTTGTATCCCATAATAATTGTTTTACAAACTAAGCTTTCTGAAAAATTTTGTTTACTCTATTTTGTTAAAAATAAAATTACCTTTAAAAGTATATGTTTGTAGTGGGTTTTTATTAACGGGGATCACTTAAAGAACATACGAAAATTTAGTAATTTTGTTTTCAATTCAGTTTTTGGACGCCCCTGGTTTATTACCGGTTTCCTAAATACTATAACTATATACATCGTTCGAAAGAAAATTTAATTGTCTATAACACAGAGTAAAACGTTTTTCCCGGCAAGGTTTGGTTTTTAAAAAAAATTGGTAAAATACATGATATATCCTTTGAGTGTTCCTTGTTAACAAAAACCAGATATATATCGTTTTAAAGATAATTTTATTTTTAGCAATATAGAGTTAAATAATATTTTTTAGAGAGCTTAGTTTTTAAGAAAATTAAATAAAACAAAAAATTTAAAAAAATTAATTCAAAAAAAATTACCTCAATATCCGGTCGCCTCTGGAGTGTCAATAATAGCTTTAACAGAAGTTTGTTATACGCTGTTTGAAAGAGCATTTAATTTTTTTTAACGGGGTTTTTGCATTTTTTCCTAAAATGCTTAGTTTTTTAGAAAAAACTAAAAAAACATTATTTAGAAGAAGAGGCCGTGAAATTAAAAAAACACTTATTTTCTTTGTCAGCAAACGTTAATAGAATTGTTCAGTGAGCAATTCTAAAAAAAAATGTCTATATAAACCCTTCCTATTTTCCGATGGATTTAGTCGCAAAATGCAGAAAAAGTTATGAATTCGAATCAAGCACGGATCTGGGTCAAAATGTAGGAGAGGTAATATTCGACGAATTTTTTTTTTTAATATAATTTTTTATTTTCTAGGGGGGGTAATTTTCCTGTTTTCCATTATTTTATTAGGAAAAAGTGCATTTTTTTTTCTTATTTTCTGGGGGTAATTACACCATTACCCCCCATCAAATCCGCACTTGATTCGAATGCATATATTATGTTTATTATTGATGCTAATCACAGGAGCTTTAGTTTTTGAGATATTTACAAAAAACTTTTTTCAAGACTGATTATCATAGCTTTGCTTGAAGTGTGCTAATGGGCTAGCTAGGAAGGTATCAGATCTGTCATAGATGCATTTATTTTTAGTGATTTTTTATTTAATAAAATGATAAAAAATTAATAAAAATTATTAAAATAAATGGATCCATAATGCATCTGTTTGCTGCAAGCCCATTATAGCACTCCAAGTGTGCCTCCAAAATCCAATCAACTCTTTACAGTATTATACACTGTTTAACTTAAATTATATGTAAATTGGATCAGCAGTTTAGGAGCTATCGTGTTACGGACAGACATACACAACACGGACACACATCAAGACATTATTGCTCAAAATACACCCAAATAACACATTTTTGGCGTTTTCTCAAAAGAATATTTTTTCGTCGTAAACAATACCTTCTCTACCAATTAAAGGTAAATAAATTTAGAAAAAAAAAACTTTTTGAAAGCAAGCTTTTATAACATGGACTAAAAAGCATAAAATAATTTTTTGAGTGTTCGGATATCATAATAATAAAAGCGATGGGCGTAAGGAAATTTAACCGTTTTTGTTTTAGCCTTGTTAATTCGAAGTTTAGTGAAAATCCAAATTCATTAAATTATAGCAGAGAAATGTAAGGGTAGACAATTTAACCCAACCCAACCCACCCCAACCCTACTCAAACTACCCATACATTTTTCTGATATGGATGGACATTATTACGCCTGCTTCATATTAGGCAGATCATCCGCGACCGCCAGTTTTTGTCACATTGAAAAAGAAGAGTCGGCCCATCATCGGTTGTGGACGATCCACCAAATGCGCATGGAAAGGCATTTACCTAATATTAAATACGCCCATCGCTTTTATTATTATGATATCAGAACACTCAACAAATTATTTTATGCTTTTTAGTCCATGTTATAAAAGCTTGTTTTCAAAAAGTTTTTTTTTCTAAATTTATTTTATAATTTTTAAATTTGTCTATGCATTTCAGCTAGCGCATCAATATTGCAGGGAGTCTTTCTTGTTCGATATTATTATCATCATTATACGCTAGAATTAATTAACTTTGGTCGAGATCGAACAAACTAAAGCCTTACCTCTTCTACGCCCCCCCCTCCACCCTTTTTTAGCGGGAGAGCATGTGAATTTTGAAATCAATCAGATACCTACGTGGAAGTCAGTTGAAAGTAATCAGAAAAACTTGAATCCGCCATATTGAATTTTTGTAATCTAATCAAAAATTCGTAATCCTCACCCTCAAAAACCCTCAGATACCAATTTTGGTGGAAATCCGACAAACTAAAATTTTACGTCTTCTTCGCCCTTTACGTTAGGGGGAAGTAGGCAGTCAGTGATACCACATTAGTGGATTGTCATCGGAACTATAACGATATGCGAAATTTCAAGTCAATCGGACACGTGGAAGTCAGTTGAAAGTAATCAGAAAAACTTGACATTAAATCGTCCATTTTGAATCCGCCATATTGAATTTTTATAATCTGATCAAAAATTCATAATCCCCATTCTCAAAAACCCCCAGATACCAATTTTGGTGGAAATCCAACAAACTAAAATTTTACCCCCTCTCAGCCCTCCAGGTTATAGGTGAGGTAGGCAGTCAGTGATACCACATTATTGGATTATCATCGGAACTATAACGGTATGCGAAATTTGAAGTCAATCGAATACGTGGAAGTCAGTTGAAAGTAATCAGAAAAACTTGACATTAAATCGTCCATTTTGAATCCGCCATATTGAATTTTTGTAATCTGATCAAAAATTCGTAATTCTCATCCTCAAAAACCCCCAGATACCAATTTTGGTTAAAATCGGACAAATTAAAGTTTTACCCCCTCTCAACCCCCCGCGTTAGGGGGCTGGTAGGTACCCGATAAAACCATATTATTGTATTGTCATCCGAACTAAGACGCTATGCGAAATTTGAAGTTAATCGGATGTTTGGAACTTCTTCAAAAATGAGTTGCAAGATTTGATTACATACATACATACAGGTGAAGTTAAATAAAAGCTTGTAAAAAACACGGTTTTAGTCACTAGTTTTTTAAAGTTCCATTTTCTATTATGCCTGATTAGTCAAACTCCGTTAATATTTTTTAATTTAATTTTAAACTAGTGTTAGAAAAATTTTATGAGTTTTACGGGTACAAAACAAGACGTTAACGGCTGTGACTAATATCGACGTTATTATTTTGGTTGTTTAACTGTTTGGTTTTTATAGCGCCAAACAATGTTCGTTTTGGGAAAAAGTTATATTACAGGATGTTGAAATGTAAGTATTATTTTAAATGAGAAAATCTTAAGCAGAGAAAATACAAGAAAACTTTTGTTTTTAATAGTGTGCGACAGTGACGGTCCATAAAGTAAAGATATTTCTTACCAATAAAAATAAGACAAAAGATTCCACAATACCCAAATTTTAATTTTAGTGTTTTAATCCCCCCCTCGACTTTTTTCCCTGGGCTTCTTTATACGGGCGGTAAGTCCCCAGCCTCCCAGTCAGGGGTATATCTAGGAACTTTATTTGGGGGAGGGAATCAAAATAAATATGTCATAAAACTGTTTTGCATAGTGTCCAGTGGAGTGGAGGTGTATATTATCAGTGGCGCACCCAGGAATGTGTCTTGGGGGGGCCCGAGATCTCTCGGGGGCCGACAACTAAAACGGGCGCCTCGCAAAAATCTTGCGACCAAAAAAAAAAAAAAAAGGTCTTCTCGACGAACTACGCCGCTGCTTGGGGGGGGGGGGCAAGTCCTCATTATGTCAAATTTGAAGCTATTTTTTCTGTTTTATCATGAAATATGTAGAAACTATGTAAAAAATCTAATGCTTGGGGGGGGCCGGCCCCGGGGTCCCCCTCCAGGGTGCGCCCATGATATTATGTGTGTAAAAATTAAATATAGTTTAAGATTTGATGGGGGAATTTTCCCTTTTCCCCCTCCCGTACATCCGTGCTTCCTCCCAGTACAAGGTAAAACCAACTTATACAGTATTATTAAAAAACGAAAATGTATTAATTTATTTACCCATATGATTTTTTATTAAAAAAATATATTAAGTATATTTCAAGCCTGTAAGCAACAAAAAACAATTACTAATTGTGCCGGGCACTATATTGACAGTTTCGCATTATAAGAACAGCTGTCTTCTTCAAGGGCGGATCCAGTGGTGCTTCTCGGGGGGGGGGGGCACTTTAGGTGACATTCTCTGTTGGTAAAAAACGGTACTAGTGCCCCCCCCTGGATCCGCCCTGTTTCTTTTAATACCTGATATATGTATTATTTTCTACACCAGGCGAACCATTTTGCAAGTTTAGGCTACAAATTCAGGATAATTTATTAATAAAAGTGGTTGTAATTTCGATGATAAGAACAACAGACACTTTTATGCGCGTTGCAAGCAAAAATTTTGAATTTTTATTAGCAAAAACCTTACTTTTTACTAATTTTTTGCCTATTTAAAAAATTCTCGGGGGGGGGGGGGCAAGTGCCCCTAGTGCCCCCCCTGGTTCCGCCACTGGTCTTCTTTCAAAATTAGACCATTATGTATTATAAGAGCCGGAATTATTAGTGACGCCACTATTAATGGAAAATAAACGATTGGATTTCTAAATTCGACTTTGGTATGTCAATTTTGAAAGATCAACTGTCAGTTTGTAATGGGAAACTGTCAATATAGTGCCCGGCACAATTTGTGCCTGGCTTTATTGCAATAGGTCTCTAATGAAAATGTGGCAAAAAGTAGACATATACTTAGTAGGTTATTAGACTGTTTAAAATTCTGTGGGATTTTTGAGGTTGCTCTACGGGGCCATGATGAGTCTGAAACTGGTGCTAATCCGAGCACTTTGCGCATGTAAAAGAAGGGAATACACTTTATCTATAAACAAATAAACTAAAAACTACAACAAGTAGCTGCATGCAATATAAATTTCTGCCCCCCCCCCCCCAATTTATAACGTCACCAACAGCGGCGTGTCGTAAAGGGGGCCCTCTGCGCTTGGCGCCCCTGACATCCTTTGAGAAAAAAATAGAATTATTAGTATTATTATTTTTAAAAAATGTTTGTAATTATTTTGACTCTTATACCTATATTTGTGCCCCTTAAGGTCTTCGCCCCCCCCCCCCCCCCGCCCTTTTATCCACGACACGCTTCTGGTCACCAGCCGTCACTGATTGAAACCACATTCGTTCCGACCGCTTCCGAGCATTCAGAATGCGTTTACCTAAATCCCACTTAAAACGGTTGGAGGCAGCAAGGAGGTTAAAGACCCTACCAACCATTTTAATCACCTCCACGCGTGCTTATTGACAGACATGTGCTCGTAACGGGCCGACGGTCGCGGCCAATAGAACAAAATGGAGACGCAAAAGGTGGAGCCTATGCGCTCGGCCTCGTATTACCATTGGCAACGCACCAACGTCCACCGTTCGAATATCGCATGGGCTCGGAAAATACATTCTCCAAGAATGAAAAAACAAAATAGAAGCCGATAGGATCGCACAAAACAGATACCGACAGTCCCAACAATTGCAACTGTCACGTACCTACCCAACCAATTAGGTGACTGGTGGCTCCAAACCTTACTACCTATACTTACGTGGTAATTTGTTGTTTGTAAAATAATGTTGTTGGCGAAAAATGGTGGTAGGGGAAATAACGGATCATTTTTAATAACGTTACTGTAATTGAAGAATAACCTTATTAGCGAAAAAATTACTGCTTGTAAAAAATAAACGTTGAAAGCCAAAAAAACAAACGTACTCGGTAGTATAGAAACGATTATATTCCTTACGGGGTCACTTTTTACTAAATGTGTGTTAGCGTCGTTATTACAAGCTTTTTTTTATTACAAGCTTTTATTTACCTTCAGATGTTCTGTCTAACTATCTAACTAACTATCTATCAAATCTTGTGAAGCGTTTTTGACACCCTTCCCATTATCCGATTTGGATGAAATTTGATATACATATAGTGGTCCGATGACAATACAACAATAATGAAAAAATGTCCTCCCACCCCCTTCTATAAAAAATGCGTTTTTGACACACTTCACTTCAAATGACTTTTATAAAATTTGGTATATGCATAAAGGTCCGATGGCAATACAGCCCAAACAAAAAATATATTTCTACCTCTACCCCCACCCTCTCCTTCCTCCAATAGAAAAATGAGTTTCCAAACAACTCACGATCAGCAATTTCATTATAATCTAGAATAAACTCTTCTGTTCTGTTATTGAACAAATATTTTCATTTAATAGAGTAGATAGCTGAGACTAAAAAGTAGAAAATAAATTGGTAAATTTTTTTTTAAGTCACAAGCTTTTATAAAATGCACTTGAAATTAAAAAATAATTTTCTAACATTCTAATATTACCATAATAATAAAAGCGATGGCCGGAAATCAAAGCATAAGTTAATCTAAATTTGTGATCTAAACACTTAAAGAATATTCAACATAGCAGGTCATCAAATATATGTTTGATGTGCCGCAATGTTATGCCATTGCTATACCTATGTCAGAGAAATTCTGGGGTATCTTGGGTCGGGTTGGGTGGGTTTGGTACCTCTGCATTTTTGTGCTAGATTGATTCTTGCAAATAGTGATATTTAATTGATAAGGATTGCTCATCGTGCTAACATCGTCAAAATTCCCATCAGTCGGCCATCGCTTTTATTATTATGATAATATTAGAATGTTAGAAAATTTTAATTTTTTGTGCATTTTATAAAAGCTTGTGACTTAAAAAAAATTTTTTGCCAATTTATTTTACGGTTGGTACACGGTAAAAAATTTTGTCTGCAATGGAAGGTAGGGGAGACCGGGGCTAATTGACTAAGTTTTTACAGAACTAGTTTTATTAAATTTATTATATGATCGTTATCGATATGTGGCATGCGAAAAATTAGTAAATTGTTTATAAATTTGATATTAATTATTACTTTTGGTTTACTATCACTAGGTGAAAAAATATTTGGCACTTTTAGAATTACGGACAGATAAGTCAACTAGCCCCGTATACGGGGTTAGTTGACATCAGTGACGTAGCTAAGACTTTTTTAGATATTTTCCACATATTTAATGAATACAAACATAAAATAGCATAAAATACGGCCTCATGAGGTCTTGGGCCCCCCCCGAAACTGTCTCGGGCCCCCCGAAACTTTTTTATATATACGCCACTGGTTGAAATACAGTTGCAAAGTAAAGGTTTATTTTCTTAAATTATAAAAGTAGTTGAGTGCTAAAAAAAATAACTAAACTAATAGAGAGAGGCCTACAAGTCGTCATCTCAGTTACAGTTGATGCACTTATAATAAATATTGGAGGTGCCGATACATTTGTCATGGGCCCATCTGCGACAACTGATGCATTGCACCCAGTTTTCACCGCTTGCGCTAATACGATAAGATTCGTCGCACACCAGGCACTCAGTATCACCATCAGATTCTGAAGATGATGCGAAACCGATGAAAACATGTCAAAAATAATAACCAAAAAATGGAAAATCAATGTCAAGCTTCGTTTCCTATAAAGCTTGCCTTTACGATGAGTCTCCTTAGGTAAAACAACAGCAAATGCGGGGTTAGTTGACTATAGTCATGAAATTGTCTATTATACTTTGTTAACTCATTGTTTTTGTTTCCGAACCAACACCGTGGAGACGGTGATAGCATGGTCTGGTTGAACTGTGACGAAATGTCTTTCTTCCTTATAGACCGGTGGACGTTTTCATCCCGCCATGGACCTAGTTTCCTTGGTTCGCTGTCGTTTCACATGTAGAATGAAAAATAGGTTTCACATGTTTTCATTCTTTTTGATTTACCTTGTATCTTGTAGTCAGTAAGTCAATTTGATCTACCCAGGGCTATCAAAATGGACGGGCCACGATCCTCCACTTTGTTGACGTCACATCCGGGGCTGATTTTTTTTTGATGGTCACGTTACGACACAGCTGATTGTCTTTAAAATATTGAAGTTGGAATGACGGTTCATGGATATTTCATTTTTTTAAAAATAAAGCCGTTTTTGAGATTGTTTTTACTTTATTCTGGCAGAACAATTTTTTTTAAATGTATAGTAAGCCCTAATTTTTCATAGCCGCTTCATTAGCTCACACAAAAATTAAGTTTAAAGCAGAAGCGAATGTGACAATCACATATGACAAAGTCAAATACATGTCAAATATAACAGTTGGCATGTGGTACATGGCGGGTAATTTGAATTCAAAATAAGGAATGCTAAATCTTGAAGATTTTAACCTTTTAATCATGTTGCTTCCTTACAAACCTTTGGTGGAATATCGGGATGGTGTCTGAGAATATTTCACTGAAATTTTGCGGAAATCTGTAGTGCCATTTTGAAAATATCATAAAAAAAACGTCTGACCTCCCATAAGACCCAATGTAAAATTCAGCCCCGGGAGAACAGCTGATTTTTTCAGGGTCGTGGCCTCTATTTTTGTGTTGGCCTTGATCTACCTTGTGTCAGGCAAGGGAACTTCCTTAAATGACGTAACGCAAAAATTCAGAATTTTTGTACCCCCACTCGTAGCGCCTTTTCCAGCAAAATCACATTAAAAAAACATTAAGTGTAACGCAAGGTCAAACCTTCCCCCCACCCCAGAGCGTTACGTAATTTAAGGACAGGCCCCCTAGCCACGCTGAGGATGGAAATGCCTTTTTCCGAAACACCGGTGTTCGTGATTGACTATACCCCTATTAAGTTGCCTTTTATACTTTGTTAACTGATTATTTTCGATCCGGACCGACATCGTGGAGACGGTGATGGCATGGTCTGGATGAACTGTGACGAAATGTCTTTCTTCCTTATAGACCGGTGGATGTTTTCGTCCCAGCATGGACCTAGTTTCCTTGGTTCGCTGTCGTTTCACTCGTAGAATAAAAAATATCGTCCCCTTCATGACATACCGACGTAACTGACTATTTGTAAATTGTAAAGGAGAGACAAAAACTAAAAGAACCAAAGTTTATTAGCATTGGCGTAGCTAGCCTTGCTTTTCAGGGGGGGGGGGGGGCGTGGCCCCGGTCTATCTTGAACAAAAAGCAAACATAGGTTTTAAAGAGTCGTGCAAAGTGTGCAATGAATAAAAAAAAATACGCGCATTAAATGTTCTAATATTTTAATATAACAAATTTAATACATTTACCAACTTATTTATATGTATACACAGGAAGTATGTAATTCAGCAATTCTACAAAGAAAGTTTTCTACGTCGCTGACTGAAAGCGTCTACCACACTGTCTAAGTCGACCTCAACATCTTTTTCTATGAATAACAATGACAAACCTGAGTGTCTCTCTTGAGTCATAGTTGTTCTAAGCCAATTAAAAACTCTCCTCATGGCAGAGAAAGACCTCTCGCAAGTTGCACTTGAAATTGGAAGAATACTCGCAACTTTAAAAAGTTGGTAGAGGTTTGGATAGGTGTTTTCTGCTATATGTTCTTTGATAGAATCATGACCAACAGTTTGATTTAACCGAAAAATACAATTCTTTAAAACGGTAATTTCTGCTCTTAGAGTAGAAGTATTAATATTAAAAATTTCCCGGTATTGCTCGACGAATTTATTCCATTTAACGACATGGGAAAACTTAATATGAACATGGTTATGAAATTGTCACCAAAATCGGAAAATTTTCATAAGACACTAAACGCTAACCTCAAAACAACTAAAAAGATTATTATATTTATTTTAGAAAAACTGTTTAAAAAGGTCTTTTATAACCTTACGACATCTACAACCCGATTTCGGAAACAGAGGGGCAAAGGTCGCTGTCTTTATTAAATGCAAAATTTAACTTACACTTCTATAATATTTTACAAGATGTCGCCAATATGTATGAAATATTCAATATGCATAATTATGTTTAAATTTAAAAAATATTTTCGGGAAATTGCATAAGTGCAGAAAAGTTACCGATAATTTAAAGAGAAAAAGCCTAATTCCGCAAGGCAAGGGACTTTCCTGAAATGTAAACATTATCTGAATGATTTTAAATTTTAATGCACCTATTTTATTTGAATATTTCCCGAATAATAATAGAAAAGTATGTATTTTCAGCGTCATGTTCTTTTACTAGTAGTCGGTAGGGGAGGCCTAAAATATCTTAGGGGGGCCTGAGGGACTTCAGGGGGGGGGCAGACCCCCCTGGCCCCCCCTAGCTACGCCAATGTTTATCAGGCCATAGAGTTGCTATTAAAAACGAAACCTTTAATAATGACTTCTGGAAGATCTATAAGAAATATAGATACGTCACTTTGTCATATTAAAAGTCGACCAAAATAATTTATCTGACGACATAATTCAATTTTTGAATTTTTGGCACTTACGTCGGTATGTCATGAAGGGGACGATATGATTCACCTATTTTTTCATTCTTTTTGATTTACCTTTTTCGCTTATGCTGATCTTAACTCAATTTTATTTTGTTTCAGGACACCAAAGCTTAGACTTATTAGAGGACTGCCAAAAACTATTGGAGCGGTTTAATTATCCATGGGAGATGATGCCCCTAATGTACGCCATTTTAAAAGACTGCCGGGCCGATTTCGAAGAAGCGTCCCGGCGGATAGATGAAGGTAAGTAAGAATAATGAAAGATTTGATAAAATAATCCACTTTCTTTGATAATAATAGATAAAAATCTTTGTCAAAAATGAAAACCATCAACTGCTCAGAAGAGAGAACTAACAAGAATTTTACATTCTCCTGTGCCTATTGTTAAGGTATTTCTTAATAAGGATCTACTTGTAAGTAGATGTAAGATTTAAAATATTGTAAAGCAATATTTAGGAGTTTTTTTATTTATGTATAGATTGTGTCTGGCCCTAATTTACAGAGACTCTTCGTGGAGCAAGATTCTTTACGAGGAGTGTTCTTAAATTTACCTGCCTAAAGAGCTAGAATTAGAGTAAGTAGCACAGGGAAGAGGGCCATCAGCTGTTCACAAATAATTGCAACATTGCTTGAGGTGTCGGCACGGTTTCCAAGAGATGGCGCCATTTGCCAAGGCCTTTGAACATTTCTCCTTTAGTTTTTGGTACAAAATATCTTTATATATGTAATTGTTGTGAGACAAGACGCTAGCCCTACCAAGTCCACTTTCGATCCCTGACTTCGCATGCGCAGATCTACCAATATTATTTGCCTCATGTATTAGAATAGATAAACAGGGTGATTTTCACTTGAATGATTCTAACTACATGAAAATAGAAAGTTTCAAAAACCTAACCTAACGAAACCTAATCAAATCTAACCGAACCGAACCAAAGCAAACAACTAAACCAATAATTTAAAATAAAAAAAAACTTTCCTGACTTCCTACCCGGGATCCTAGAGGATGTGAATCCGAACCGGACCGTACCGAACCGAACCTATCCAAACCTAACCATACCCGACTAAACCTAATTAGCAGTGTTGTAGTTTAATTTGGTTAGGTTAGGTTTGGTTCAGTTATGTTAGGTTCGGTTCGGCTCGGTTTGGTTCGGTTCGGATCTCTCCTCTAGGATGCCGGGTAGGAAGTCAGGAAAGTTTTTTTTTTGAAAAAAATTATTGGTTAAGTTTGCTTTGGTTCGGTTCGGTTAGATTTGATTAGGTTTCGTTAGGTTATGTTTTTGAAACTTTCTATTTGCATGTGGTTAGAATCATTCAAGTAAAAATCACCCTGTATTCATCTATTCTAATACATGAGGTAAATAATATTGGTAGATCTGCGCATGCGAAGTCAGGGATCGAAAGTGGACTTGGTAGGGCTAGCGTCTTGTTTGTTGTGAGTAGTCAAAATTTGCCGTATCTGCACGGAAAAAAAGTGTTTAGTAAAATTCCAGTAAAAAACGTTGGCAACTTTGTAAGCAACGTTTTTGACTGTAATTTTACACAGCTATAAAAAAAACACTAACCATCACATTGCAGGATAAGTAAAATTACATGATATATATATAATTTTAAAAAAAGTTTTAAAGCTCTCCTTTTTTTTTGGGAGGTCGAAATCGGTGTTAGCCTAACCGTCAAATGATTGCCAACGGATTCTAACCTGTCCAGACACGCTCAGGCTAGGAATGTTAGGATACGTTTGCGATCAATTGACCATGGTTAAGTTA
The DNA here is from genome assembly GCA_963576565.1 of Aspidapion aeneum. Lineage (NCBI taxonomy): Eukaryota > Metazoa > Arthropoda > Insecta > Coleoptera > Brentidae > Aspidapion > Aspidapion aeneum. The sequence goes on from OY755038.1 coordinate 6,223,349, forward strand.
TACTTACTTTATTTTGACCTCCCAAAAGGAGGACAGGAAAGGTATATTTTTAAAAATCCCGCCCTAATATATTTATAATTCACATCCTATGATTTCATACTAACACGTAAAAGTGGCAACATTGTAAAGAGCAGGCCCTCTCCCCAGCGCTATTATACGTATTAAGTTAGGGTTAGGTTAAGTGCGAGTTGTATTTTTTTAATTTTAAGTAATTTGTTTATTACACGCGGTAAAAAAAATTGTCTTAGATCAAAGCAAATTGCTTTGAAGTAAAATAATTTGTGCTTTCATATTCACCAAGAGAATATTTTCTTGATATAGCACAAAAAATGTCTTGCCTCTTTATTTTAATGTGAAACAGAAATTGTTTTATTATAAATTGAAACTGAATTAATCTAAGGTCCCGCTTATATGAAGACAATTTGCTGTATTACAAAATGGAGTAAGATACTGAAACAAAACAATTAAAGAAGAAAAATAAAGTCTCATTTCAAGATTAAACGCTGCGTTAAACTAAAAAGAAATATTTTAATTCAAAACAAATAATTGATTTAAGGTAAATCAATTTATTCAAGAAAATAACGTTTTTCATTGTACACAAAATTTTTTGCCGTGCTGGTGAAACCTGATACATACACTTACCTACCTTAATTTTTTTTTAAAAACAGATTTTTAACAAAATTTAATCTTCTTTTTTTGACGCTTTTCGTAAAATTGTTTAAAAAAAATAGGTACCTATATTATATCTGTTCTTGTCTCAAACGTTGCATATTATTTAGTCATTTAGTTATTTTGTAATCAACAGATATAATAAATTACTTAAAAAATAGTAGGTAGTTAGGTATTATGACATTAATAAAAAATACTTTATTGTTACTTAACTTTAATGTGGAGCTTATAAAAACTAAAATAAAAGTTTTTTATTGTCTAAAACACTGTAATACTTTTTATTAGATACTTTTAAGTAAGACTGCTGTGTTATTTGATAAAGAAAAGTTGTTAAAAATGTTAACGTCAATCAATATGTGTATAATTTTACCAAAAATATACTAGGTTAATTTATAGTTTAGGCATACATATATAATTATTCTTTGTCATTTCTAATTACAGAGGCGTATTTAAAAAAAAGGTTTTTGGGGGGGTACAAATTTTTCTGCCTAAAACTTCAAGATCTTTAAACGAAACTTTGCAATTTTTGTAGAAATTTTTATGTCTTGAAAAAGGTGGCGTTGCCCTGGAGCCCCCCCATTAAATACGCCACTGTTAATTTAAAAAAATTAAATTAGATATAACCAATGACGTTCATAAGCCTCGCTTATGGAACGAAATGGATATAACCTATTATTATAGCTGGGTATCAAGGTCTTAATACTTTGATACAGGTTAATGAATCGTATATCTCTCCAGGGTGAAGTCCTTGAACCATTGTGAAAGGAAAGGAAAAGTCCTGCTTACTTCACAAATAATTTTATTGTCTAACCACGATGCGTTTCAAGAACCATTATCAAGTGGTCTGCTAGACAGTTAAGAATCTTCTTTCAGCAAACGAAACTCCAAAAAATAAAAATTATTAAAATTAGACTAAAGAACATTCAAAACTAAAAATTGGTCAAACACATTCAACACATAATTTTTTTAAAAATATATCATCATAACATAGATTATTAAATTGATTATATCAGACATTTATTCTTGGAGGTCATTGACCAAATGACTCTATGGAGACGCCGTCCCTGGTGTTAACGGTAAAAGACAAGAAAGGAATGTCGATAGCACAGTCCGTAAATAAACCGGTTGTCTGGTAACTCCCAACCAATAAGAACTCGGCATCCTATGACGCGGCAATTTGCCTGCTCCACGATAAATAAAGAGAGACCTATACGTTATTTTATGAGAGATATAAAGATAGAAAATATATCAAAATTTATTAAAAAATTAAATAATTTAAAAATTTATGATAAAAATTCCAACAGTTTTATAAATATCAGATTCAGGACACGATTATAAATACTTTTCTTAAGTTAATTTGACTCTCTTGTTCATATTAATTTAACACATATTATTGATTTTTTTAGTGGTTAGGAGGTAATTAAAATGAGTTTTTGAAATGTAAACTTCTTTAGGCACGTTTAGCAGTTTTTGTGGGTAGTGAATTGAACTGAGCCGTCAGGCTCGGCTATGTAACGCTTCTTCGGGTGAAGTCGGCTCGAGTCGACTAACTGTGTGCGGAACATTCAGCGAGCGATATGATGATGCAGATGAAGGCCAGTATTATTAACTTCGCCTTGTTGAAGTTTACATTTCTGCCCCTTTATAACGCATTTTCAAGAAAAATTATAATAAAAATACATTGACTGTAATTATAATATTTCTTCCCTCCTGCTTGAGCATTATACAGGGTGTTCCAAGTTAAGTGTCCACCATTGCCAACTTTTTTATTATTAAAGATAGAAAAAAGTTTAAATTAGCAAACTAGTAGAATTTTTGATGCGCTGTAAGATACTTAAATCAAAAAAAATCGAACATCGAGTTTTCGAGTTTTTTCAAAAAACGTAAAACTAATTTTAATTTAAACACCCTGCATTTTATAATTTTCAAAATTTCTACCAGTTCGCCAATTTAAACTTTTTCTATTTTTAATAATAACAAAGTTAGCAATGGTGGACATTTAACTTGAAATACCCAGTATATAATTTAGGAATAGTCTTCATCAGTTTTTTTAAAATTATATTGCATGTACCAAAAAACTATACCTATCTAATTATAGAATAGTTACAAAATAATTTTCTTTTTATTGTTTTTCGACTGTCATCAGTGCCTGTATCATCAAGCTTTTGTTTCATTGGGGATTCATTTTACCTTTTGGTATCTATAAATTTGATTCTTATCATCACTCTGTTTTACAAATGAATTTACCAATTTATGTGGAATAAAAACTTTTTTGAATATAAATTTAGCGGATTGCTTCACAATATTTGTTTTAAATTTAAAATTGCTTCCATGCAATTTTATGAACTATTTATCCATTTTATTAACATTTTCTTTTCATGATGGTGAAGGCTCAGAAAAAGGCTTTGCAGCATTTTCATATGTATAGCAATCAAGTTCAGGGAACTCATTGTGGATGATTTCGTGCGAAAAATCTTGCAATATAAACCAAACCATCTTTTTCACACATATTTTTTGTAGATGTTGATACAGAAAATAAAGGAGATGAACTATCACTAAATTTCTTTTAGCTAGTCTTTAATACATTTATAGTAAGCACGGAACAAGTATACACTACCCACAAGACGACAAGACCCAAAATGTACAAAATTTCCTGACAAAAGATGAAATTACTCTATAAACAGCGTTTGACTGCTGATTCCTAGGAAAACTCTGACGTAGCTCTGACATCACGGCCGACATGACACCGAGTTCCCAAATAACCGGTTTATTTACGGATCGTGTGTCGATAGTGTATTATTGTCAAGTAGGCAGGGGTGGATGGGCCCAATTAAAAATAACCGGTGGGCCGGTGCTTTATGGGCCTTATAAGCCGTTGTCTTGTGGGCTGTTGCCTTATGGGCCGGTGCCTTATGAGCCAGTGCTTTATCATGGGCGCCCCCAGGGGGGGGACCCGGGCCCCCCAATTAAAATTCGACATCATGAGGCTTCGGGCCCCCCCCCCAAGAGGCCTCGGGCCCCTGGCTTTATGGGCCGGTACCGGTCACGGGGCAAAAAAATATGTATTTTTTATGATAAAAACCGTATCTCAAAAACTAAACAATATTTTAAAAAACCGACAATATCATTATTTTCTTCTAAAAAAGTTGCTATAAAAAGATTTTTACAGAATAAAAATATCTTGCAAAATAAGCGAGATATAAGGGAATATTAAAAACGCATTTTTTTCAAAAACTTCCTGTATTAGCGAAACTACGAGGTGTAGCAAAAATCTGATTACACCATTTTTAGGGCCCATCGCACCGACTTTTTTTTCCGTTTCTGGCCTAAAGAATGCCTTATTTCGTAAAATTTCGTTGCACCGAACTTAAAGGCAGACTTATTCCTTCCTTAGTGTTGTTAAAATTAAGTCAGCTTTTTTCGTGACTTTACTGTTCCTTAAGAGCTGCTTAAAGATAAGATGCTGGTCACATAATGTTACCCATCTGGCATAGCCATAGCAACTGACAATACCTACAAATGAGCAGTGTTTTGATTAAAGTAAATTTTGTCTTTTTTAAGTAAATAAAGTAAAAAACATGTTTTTTTCAAATAAATAAAAATGATTTCGAAAAACTTTATTGCACAAGATAACGACTAGATTTTGGTTCTTTTGGCACAATGTTTTTGTGAAAAAATATACATATGTATCGATTACAAAAAGATTTGTATGGAAGAAAAATAATTTAAATAAAGTTGAATCTAATTTTTATTACAGTATTTTCGTCCGATTTTTAAGTTAACTGTTGTTCACAGCCTGGTGGGTACAGCGGTAAGGGTAGGATAGGACTGACCAGTGTAAGAAAACCCTTGCGTTTAAATGAAACTGCAGTGCATGAAGTAACAAGACGATTTTCCTTTATGCCTTTACATTTTACCCTAATTTCACATAATTTTTAATCCTTTGGTAATATCCAGGGGTATATGCGCCGCTGCCTTATGGACAGGTGCCTTATTGGCCTTTGCCTTAGGAGCAGTAAATTTTTCGGCCGGACGCGAATTTTGTCCTGGGCTGGATGGGGAACCGTAGAGTCCCTGTATGTTGTAATATTAATATATCCAAATAAGTCAACATACAGGGACTCTACGGAACCGTAAACCAGCCCGGGAAAAAATACGCGACTGTACCAATAAGGCGACAAGGACACCCAAATTCCAAAAAACCGAGTAGCACCATCTCGATTTCATAATCTTCCAAATATTCTTCTAAAAATTCAAGAACTTTCGTTTTTGTAAATATGAAATTGATGGGTTTTGACAAAACTATTTTGATACGTACTGGGTGTTGTTGTTGTTTTTTCATAGCTTAAAAATTATGTTGGTTGAAACAGCGGCGTTGCCTGATTGGGTTACAAGGTGGCTGCATCTTAACAAAGAAGAGGAGATTTTTGCTCGGTGCAACAAATTTAAAAATAAGGCATGCTTAAAATTAAAGCAATCCATAGTTAAGAAAGGGAATTTTAAAAGTCGGTGCGATGGGCCCTTATTAAGGGCTCAAAAAAAGAGCATGGTAAGGTGCAATCAGAAAATCAATATCTTTAATAATAACCGAGTTTCCCATTTAATCCCATCGAAAATGGGACACGCTGTATATTTATTATGAATTTAACTCCTTTTAATAGAAAACCTTTCTTGGTTAGCGTTGTTGTAGTTTTGCCTTTGTTTGAAATATGGGCCGGTCTCCTATTTTTTCCCGGGACGATTTACGGTTCCCCATCCACCCCTGTAGATAGGCTTAAATTTGTATCGATAAAAATTTAATATGTGAGGTTATTCATGAAAGCGTCTTTATGTAAATATGCCAAGTTGTAACGCTGTACTAAAAAAAAATGTACCATAATTAAAGTTATAATACTTATTACTTAATTGGAATATGAATATGTTTAAAAATTAATATTATTGAGTTGCTGTTAATGTAAATCTAGAAAATAAGGAGGTGATCAATCATTTCTGTAAAAATTACCAGTGGCCTGCATTGTAGGCGGAAAGGAGTTGCCTACCCCAGATAAAAAAAAAATTACACTTTTTTTTCATATTAGCACATTTTAAATAACTCATCTAATAACATTTAAAACAAAAATATTCTTAAAAAGCATGTTTTTTAGCTTTTATTCTAAATATTGCTTTAGAAATATTTCGATTAATCAAAAACGGATGAACTGCCCATGGATTAATTGCATATACTGCATTATCCTGCAATTATAATTTAATTCCATTCCCGCTAATGGGATATATGTATTTATATTTTTCGGTTTTCGAAAGACGTTTATTCTGCAAACCGGTGGCGATGTAAGAATAAGAGAGAAAGAATAATGATGCATCGCGTGGATTGTTCGCATGTGGTCTGCCATGAATGCCTGCTGTATAGTTTTCGAAATATGAAATTTTAAAATTTGACCATTTTGGTCTTATGGGATTTCCTACCCTAAAGTTCACTAAATGACGTTTTTCTGAATCTTAGCTCAGGGTGTGGTTTTTTCGTATTACTATGGTTTCACGATACTGCAACTCGGTGCTTTTGTTGATAAGCTGTATAGTTTTTGATATATGAATTTTCAAAGTTTGGCCATTTTGGTCTTATGGGATTACATACCCTAAAATTCGCTAAATAACGTTTTTCCGAATCTTAACTCGAGGTGTGGTTTTTTCCCATCTCTATGGCCCCACCATACTGCAACTCGGTGCTTTTGTTGAGAAGCTGTATAGTTTTTGAAATATGAATTTTCAAAGTTTGGCCATTTTGGTCTTATGGGATTCCCTACCCTAAAATTCGCTAAAGGACGTTTTTTCGAATCTTAACTTGAGATGTGGTTTTTTCGCATCTCTATGGCCCCACCATACAGCAACTCGGTGATTTTGTTGATAAGCTGTATAGTTTTCGAAATATGAAATTTTAAAATTTGACCATTTTGGTCTTATGGGATTTCCTACCCTAAAATTCGCTAAATGACGTTTTTCTGAATCTTAGCTCAGGGTGTGGTTTTTTCGTATTACTATGGTTTCACGATACTGCAACTCGGTGCTTTTGTTGATAAGCTGTATAGTTTTTGATATATGAGTTTTCAAAGTTTGGCCATTTTGGTCTTATGGGATTTCCTACCATAAAATTCGCTAAATGACGTTTTTCCGAATCTTGACTCGAGGTGTAGTTTTTTCGCATCTCTATGGCCCCACCATACTGCCACTCGGTGCTTTTGTTGATAAGCTGTATAGTTTTTGAAATATGAATTTTCAAAGTTTGGCCATTTTGGTCTTATGTGATTTCCGACCCTAAAATTCGCTAAATGACGTTTTTCCGAATCTTGACTCGAGGTGTTGTTTTTTCCCGTCTCTATGGCCCCACCATACTGCAACTCGGTGCTTTTGTTGATAAGCTGTATAGTTTTTGAAATATGAATTTTCAAAGTTTGGCCATTTTGGTCTTATGGGATTACATACCCTAAAATTCGCTAAATAACGTTTTTCCGAATCTTAACTCGAGGTGTGGTTTTTTCTCATCTCTATGATCCCACCATGCCGCAACTCGATGCTTTTGTTGATAAGCTGTATGGTTTTTGAAATATGAATTTTCAAAATTTGACCATTTTGGTCTTATGGGATTTCCTACCCTAAAATTCGCTAAATGACGTTTTTCTGAATCTTAGCTCAGGGTGTGGTTTTTTCGTATTACTATGGTTTCACGATACTGCAACTCGGTGCTTTTGTTGATAAGCTGTATAGTTTTTGATATATGAGTTTTGAAAGTTTGGCCATTTTGGTCTTATGTGATTTCCGACCCTAAAATTCGCTAAATGACGTTTTTCCGAATCTTGACTCGAGGTGTGGTTTTTTCGCATCTCTATGGCCCCACCAAACTGCAACTCGGTGCTTTTGTTGATAAACTGTATAGTTTTTGAAATATGAATTTTCAAAGTTTGGCCATTTTGGTCTTATGTGATTTCCGACCCTAAAATTCGCTAAATGACGTTTTTCCGAATCTTGACTCGAGGTGTGGTTTTTTCGCATCTCTATGGCCCCACCAAACTGCAACTCGGTGCTTTTGTTGATAAGATGTATAGTTTTTGAAATATGAATTTTCAAAGTTTGGCCATTTTGGTCTTATGTGATTTCCGACCCTAAAATTCGCTAAATGACGTTTTTCCGAATCTTGACTCGAGATGTGGTTTTTTCGCATCTCTATGGCCCCACCATACTGCAACTCGGTGCTTTTGTTGATAAGCTGTATAGTTTTTGAAATATGAATTTTCAAAGTTTGGCCATTTTGGTCTTATGGGATTTCCTACCCTAAAATTCGCTAAATGACGTTTTTCCGAATCTTGACTCGAGGTGTTGTTTTTTCCCATCTCTATGGCCCCACCATGCCGCAACTCGGTGCTTTTGTTGATAAGCTGTATGGTTTTTGAAATATGAATTTTCAAAATTTGACCATTTTGGTCTTATGGGATTTCCTACCCTAAAATTCGCTAAATGACATTTTTTCGAATCTTAACTCAAGATGTGGTTTTTTCGCATCTCTAGGGCCTCACCATACGGCAACTCGGTGCTTTTGTTGATAAGCTGTATAGTTTTTGAAATATGAATTTCCAAAATTTTGCCATTTTGGTCTTATGGGATTTTCCACCCTAAAATTCGCTAAATGACGTTTTTTCGAATCTGAACTCGAGATGTGGTTTTTTCGCATCTCTATGGCCCCACCATACTGCAACACTTTCGTTTTGAGGTAGTGATGATATTTTTTATTTTTAAATAAAAATGTAGCTAAATTTACCGAATGCTGCCCAGGCCAATCTTACCCGTCTCTTAATTTCAGCTGTTTGGTTTTCTTTTTTTAGTTTAATAATTTGTCTCAGGTATATATATATATATATATATATATATATATATATATATATATATATTCCTTTACTTGTTCTATTTTCGTTTGGTTTATTCTGATCGTGATATCTTCATCTGTGTTTGATATGATTTTAGTTTTAGTATAGTTCATACACAAGCCCATATTTTTAGCTGTTGTATCCAGTTCTTTCAGCATTTTTATCAGTTTTTCTTTTTTGTTTGTTATTAAGGCAATATCGCCAGCATATCTTAGGTGGTTCAAGTACTGTCAGCTTACTTTGATGCCTATTTCTTCCCAATCTAAGTTTTTTAAAACATTTTCTAGGGCCTGGTTAAATAGTTTAGGGGATATTGTATCACCCGATCTCACACCTCTTCTTATGCGGATTGGGTTGGTTCCTTCGTGGATTTTGATTGATGTTGTTGCTTCGCTATATATATTGGCTATTAAATCTGTGTATCTGTGATCTATTCGGCTATTAATTAAAGAGTCTTTTTCTATCCAATGGGCAATGCTATCGAAAGCTTTTTCAAAGCCTATAGGGTAGGTATAAATTATAAAATAATTCAAGATAATTTTTTTCTATACTTGGGCAGAATTGTCCCGATTTCCTAATTACCTATAATCAGTTTAGTATTTTTTTTAAAAGCTTAATGTTTTTTTGGCTGATTATGATATATCTAGTTTGCGGAAGTTTTTTTGGACTTGTATCAATTGTATCTAAGTGAGAAAGTAGTTTAAGTGAAAACTGTGTGCGACGTTTAAAAAAAATTCCATTTTTCTTAAAAACATTCTGAATTTAAATCGTCGAATCGAACTGATAAAAAATTACTTTTATTTTGAAGTTTACAAAAAAGTCTTAAAAGTTTTATTACAATAATAAAAATTTTAATGAACGTTTAATTATTTTTTTGTGTTGCAGTTAATTATCTATTACAGCTTTGAAGTTTGCGAATTTCCACCTACCTTTCCTTTATTAGCATTGCACGCCACTGGAAATTACCAATAATTTAAACGCGCCCTGTGTGATTAAAATAATTCAACTGGTTTTATATAAATTGAACTTAAGCAATTTAATGTTAATATTTTTAGGATTAAGATTAAAGATTAACTTTAAGTTTTTCTTATAATTTTTTACTTAAAAAGACCCGCATGTGGATATTTGACGTTTATGAGAAAAACGCGTTTGATATCTTTGTACTTTTTTTACTCTTTCCAAATTTTAAAGAGCGATACATTTTATTTTTCTCAAAATTTTACTTCATTGTTTTAACGGCATTTAATAAGTTTTATAATTTCAAATCTGTATTTTCACTAACAACAAAACCATATACGGCGTTTCTTGCTGTACCGTGCCCTTAAAAAATCGAGTAGCCGCATGTTAGTGCTTTTACTTGTTATTTTTAAAGCTTTTTCCTAATATTAAGAAGTTTTTTAGACTTTTTTCCCTTCCTAGCCCGTGCAGCAATGGCTAGAAAACGTCTTGTTTTCGACATAAAAAAATATTCACGCCGGACGTCTGCCGGTGTGTGGGTGTATGTCTGTCCGGTGCACGATAGCTCCTTAACGGCTAAATCGATTTTTATGAACTTTTCAGTTCAAATAGTGTACTAAAAAAAAGTGTAAAATTCCAGTAAAAAATGTTGGCAACTTTGTAACCAATGTTGTTTACTGTAATTTTACAAAGCTACATAAAAACAATTACTCACATTACATGATAAGTAAAATTACATTAAATAATGTTTAAATTTTTTATGGAAAATGAAAATTCACAAGAAAATTGCTTTTTTTTAAATCCAGTTGTGTAAAAACCCAATGCACACAGAAAAAAGTGTTTTGTAAAATTCCCGTAAAAAACGTTGGCAACTTTGTAACTAATGTTTTTTACTGTAAATTTACAGAGCCATAAAAAATTACACTTACCATCACATTACAGGAAAAGTAAAATTACATGATATAGATATTTTTTAAATTTTATATGGAAAATGAAAATTTACAAGAAAATTGCTTTTTTTAAAATCCAGTTGTGTAAAACCTCAATATCAGTACTGAAAAAAACACAGTTACAGTATATGTTATGTAAATTACCAAAATTTTTTTCAGTAATACTTTGTTAAAATAGAAAAATACATCTACAGTACTGAAAAAACACATTTACAGTACATGTTATGTAAATTACCAAAAATTTTTTCAGTTTACTCTAAAGGGCCGATTTTTTTGGTCAAAATCCATTAATGCTAATCACAGTTTTTTGAGGGTTTAAAAATTGAAAATATGCTAACTTTTCAATAGAGTATTGCATCAATATGAAGTTTTCGAAATACAGTAGAACATATTTTGCTCAGTAATTCATGTTTTTACTAAAAACTTCGTAGGAGCTTTCGTTTCTGAGATATTTACAAAAACAAGGCGGATAAAGCGTGGAGTTCACTTGGAGTGTTATTTTGGGCTAGGAAGGTATTAGATCCATCCATCATGGATCCATTTTGTTTAAGTTCTTAATTAAGTTGATTCCCTATAAGTAATTTGGTTTAGACAACTTATAACACACTGAGTTAATTATTGTATTACAGTCAGAGTTGTGTAGTAGCTGCTTAACTAAAAAAGTAGCTAATTAAAGTTCATATCTTTATTTTTAAGACAACTTTTTTTCGTTGGTCTATGCTATTTGTTATCGTAAACAGGTGATAACTGTCAAAAAGTTATTTCAAAAATTATGAGATGGAGATTACGTCGTTAAATATTTTTTCTGTAAAAGTAGGTTATGTTCTAACTACGTTTTACTTCCCTCGCTAGAGGGCAGTATTGCAGTGGCGTATTTAGAAAAAAGTTTTAGGGGCCGAGACAGTTTTGGTGGGCCCTAGACCCCATGATCTTATGTTTGTGGTTATGAACTATGTGTAAAATATTATATACGCCACTGGAGTATCGTATTCGTGAACAATACACACATCGATATTTTGATGGATCTTTACAAATTAGGTCCTCTAGATGCTAAAAAAACATTCCCGCATTTCCGTCTGTCTGTCTGTCTGTCACGCTTTTTTGTTGGTCGCATAACTTGGAAACACTTTTCCCCATTTTAATCAAATTTTGTACACGCATTAATATCGTTCAGTATTCAAACTGATAAGCTTTTCGGCTTTGCTAGGTAACTCCTTAAGGAGATATCTTCAGAATAATTTATAAAGTAGAGGAAAGGTGCCTATTATCGGATACTTTTTTGTTTTGGCCTATAAAAAAAAAATTTCAGCTATATATCAGAAGTACGTGTTGGCAAACAGTTACGTAACCTATATTTTTCAATATTCTGAAATGTCAAATGTCAAACTTAATTCTTTTCTAAGACAGATAAAAATATATTTTGGAATACAAAAATTACCATTTTAAAAATGGTGTCCTTTTATCGGATAGGAGGTAGTCCCAATATCGCAAATGTCCGATATTTGGAACCCATAGTAAAGTTAGAGCTTTTTTATTATACTTTTTAATCAGTTAAAACTATACACTAGCATAATATTTTTGCAATACAAAAATAATTTGTCAACGCTTAAAACTAAAAACAAAATTGGGAAACACATAGTGTAAAATTTTCGTGCACTATGATTTCACGTAAACAACTGAACAGCAAATAAAAACTTGCCGCAGAAATCTGTAATTTATGTAGGATCTTTACAGCTTGATGTAGCATCGGTACATGCACACGCAGGTAAATGGGGCCACTAGTTTAAGAAATACTTGACTATCCGATATTAGGAACCTATGCGATAATAGGCACATTTCCTTTATTAACCAATTTTAGCCAAATATTGCACACTTACCTACTGCTCCTTTTGAGGGTAATTGCTCATACGCTTTTCATTCTTCTCTTAATTATAGCTACTTTTTTTTAAACATGAAGCGTGAAAAACAACCATTGATAAGCATATCCTTTCTAATTTAAAAAGTAGTTAAATATTTTACTACTAACTACTAGTAAATAGTAGTTTAACTACTGTTTGGAATAAGTAGTTAATAGTTATTTATACTCGACTACTTTTCTTAAGTAACCTGCCCAACTCTGATTGTGTTTTAACTGTAAATCACAATTTTGTTGTATTAAGAGCCATAGATTTAGAAAAATATCTAGATACCGCTTTGACAAATGCGCAGCCTGCAATAGGGGCGACGGAACAAGCATATAGGGTCACTGAATTACGAAAATTGTATGGTCAGGCTTCAGAACACAGTGACCTTACATGCATAGTATGAGCCATCACCCCTAGAGGTCGCCGTGCAATGTAAGCAGTGACACTCTGTCAAATATCTTTCATTGAGATATGATGTTTTACCACGAGTTTGGTTCTATGCCGCCGCCTTTCAAATCAAACAAAAAAATAGAGGCCACAACCCTGAAGAAATCAGCTGTTCTCGGGAGGCTGACTTTTACATTGGGTCTTAGGGGAAGTCAGACGTTTTTTAGGATATTTTCAAAATGGCACTATAGATTTTCGCGAAATTTCAGTGAAATATTCTTAGACAACATCCCGATATTCCACCAAATTTTTGTAAGGATGCAAGATGATAAAAGATTAAAATCTTCAAGATTTAGCATTCCTTATTTTGAATTCAAATTACCCGCCATGTACCACATGCCAATTGTTATATTTGAAATGTATTTGACTTTGTCATCTGTGTTTATCATGTCATTAGATTATTTGTTTGTATTGGAAAATTGTTTAATGTTTTTTTACAATAAAGTTCATTTAGAATCAAAAAATACCAGCGTTAATCTTTTTAAAACAAAATTACACTACAAAAAAATAATTTTTTAATGTTGTAATTTTTGTAAACACATGTAAAGAATGTAGCAAAAATGATCTCGATACCGGCTTTATTTAAAAAAAAATCAAATATTCCTGAACCGTTATTCCAACTTCATTATTTTAAAAACAATCAGCTGTGTCGTGACGTGACCATCAAAAAAAAATCAGCCCCCAATGTGATGTCCGTTTTGATAACCCTGGCTCAATCAGGGCTATCAAAACGGACGGGCCACGATCTACAACTTTGTTGACGTCACAGCGAAGGCTGATTTTATTTTTGTTGGTCACGTCACGACACAGCTGATTGTCTTTAAAATATTGAAGTTGGAATGACGGTTCATGAATATTTGATTTTTTTAAATAAAGCTGGTTTTAATATTGTTTTTACTATATTCTTGTAGTCATTTTTTTAATGTATAGTAATCTTTAATTTTTTAGAGCCACTTCATTAGCTCACATAAAAATTAAATTTAAAGCAAAAGCAAATGTGTTCGTTTTTGCGTTGATTGCGTTTATGTTCGGCAGACTTATAAAACCTAATATAGTTATTTACATGTGTTTACAAAAATTACAATGTACAAATTAATTTTTTGTAGTGTTATTTTGTTTTAAAAAGATTAACACTGGTATTTTTGGATATCAAATGAACTTTATTGTAAAAAATGATTAAAAAATCGAAAAAGTTTTACAATATAAACACAGACAGATGACAAAGTCAAATACATGTCAAATATAACAGTTAGCGTGCGGTACATGGCGGGAAATTTGAATTCAAAATAAGGAATGCTATATATTGAAGATTTTAACCTTTTAATCATCTTGCATCCTTACAAAAGTTTGATGGGATATTGCAATAGTGTCTGGGAATATTTTACTGAAATTTCGCGAAAATCTGTTGTACCATTATCAAAATATCACTTCTTCTGTTCTCCCACAAGACCCAATGTAAAATTCAGCCCACCATAACAGCTGATTTTTTCAGAGTCGTAGCCTGTATTTTTTTGACCTTGGCTCAATCCGTAAAAAAATGGCGGATGTAAATTTGACAAGTGCTCTATATATATTTCTATTTCTATGGTTTAAAGTTTAGAGCATAATTTTGTTTTTTTTATTTTGTTTAATTTACTATAGCTTAAGTACTCTTTTTAATCTTCGAACTAGCATAGTATTGTTTAGAAGCTCTTTCACATTCCCATGTCGAGGGAGTCTATGTACCAAGTTGCACTCACAATGTTTCTTAGTACATGATATTGAAATCTCTGTACAACTTTTCAGTATATAAATTCTTGAATGTGTGAGAAGGAGCACTGCGTCAAAATCGAATGAAAATAGAACTGCATTTAATTTCGATATCTCTATGGGAGCCGTACATTTTTTTTTAATTATTACTTTTTATTATTACTTTTAAACTGTACCATCGATTTTAATGGGACCAACTGCACTTGCCAGAGAATTATTTAGAGTTTTGAATAAATATATTTTCTTGTCCGCCATCTGAAAATCCAAGATGGCGAATTAAAATGTACCCTTTAAAGATGCTCGTTTATTCTTGTGTTGCGAACATGTTTTAGTTATTTTTTTAAGTTAATAAAAAAGCTGTATGTATTCTTGTCACACACAACAAGGTACGAGTCAGCAAAATCGGTTCGGTGCATTGGCGTAGCTAGCCTTGCTTTTTAGGGGGGGCCGTGGCCCCGGTCTATCTTGAACAAAAAGCAAACAGGTTTTAAAGAGTCGTGCAAAGTGTGCAATGAATAAAAAAAAAAATTAAATATTTTAATATAACAAATTTAATAATACATTTACCAACTTATTTATATGTATACACAGGAAGTATGTAATTCAGCAATTCTACAAAGAAAGTTTTCTACGTCGCTGACTGAAAGCGTCTACCACACTGTCTAAGTCGACCTCAACATCTTTTTCTATGAATAACAATGACAAACCTGAGTGTCTCTCTTGAGTCATAGTTGTTCTAAGCCAATTAAAAACTCTCCTCATGGCAGAGAAAGACCTCTCGCAAGTTGCACTTGAAATTGGAAGAATACTCGCAACTTTAAAAAGTTGGTAGAGGTTTGGATAGGTGTTTTCTGCTATATGTTGTTTGATAGAATCATGACCAACAGTTTGATTTAACCGAAAAATACAATTCTTTAAAACGGTCATTTCTGCTCTTAGAGCAGAAGTATTAATATTAAAAATTTCCCGGTATTGCTCGACGAATTTATTCCATTTAACGACGTGGGAAAACTTAATATGAAAATGGTTATGAAATTGTCACCAAAATCGGAAAATTTCCATAAGACACTAAACGCTAACCTCAAAAAAACTAAAAAGATTATTATATTTATTTTAGAAAAACAGTTTAAAAAGGTCTTTTATAACCTTACGACATCTACAACCCGATTTCGGAAACAGAGGGGCAAAGGTCGCTGTCTTTATTAAATGCGAAATTCAACTTACACTTCTATAATATTTTACAAGATGTCGCCAATATGTATGAAATATGCAATATGCATAATTATGTTTAAATTTATAAAATATTTTCGGGAAATTGCATAAGTGCAGAAAAGTTACCGATAATTTAAAGAGAAAAAGCCTAATTCCGCAAGACAAGGGCTTTTTCCTGAAATGTAAACATTATCTGAATGATTTTAAATTTTAATGCACCTATTTTATTTGAATATTTCCCGAATAATAATAGAAAAGTTTGTATTTTCAGCGTCATGTTCTTTTACTAGTAGTCGGTAGGGGAGGCCTAAAATATCTTAGGGGGGCCTGAGGGACTTCAGGGGGGGGCCAGGCCCCCCTGTCCCCCCCCTAGCTACGCCAATTGTTCGGTGGTTCTAAACAAATATATTTTTGTTTCGACCATTGTTTTGAATATTATAAGATTGCCTTGCCAATCATGTCTGCATTTATTTGTTTATAAATTCATTACTATTGAACCAATTTTAATGAAATAAAAAACATCCTGGTGAAAACTGATTGCCTTTTAAGACAGAATCATACTTGATTCTTAAAAATGGCGTGTTTATTATAGAAAAGCGCTACTTTTGCTCCGCACAGCGAGATACATTTTAGTAAAATCGGTGTGGTGATTCTTAGAAAACCTATTTTTGTTTCAGCCATTGTTTTACAGATTATACGATTGCATTGCTAATCCTGTCTGCATTTATTTCCTTATAAACTCATTATTACTGAACCGATCTTAGTGAAATAAAAGAAATCATGGTGAGAATTGATTGTTCTTTAAATAGTATAATCGAAGTTTGCCGCCATCTTTAAAGTTAAGATGTCGAACAGAATCATACTTGACCATTGAAAGAGGCACGTTTATTCTTATTTTACGAAAATGTTTTAGTTTTCTTTTTAGTTTATAGAAAAGCACCACTTTTCTTCCGCATAACAAGATACAAATTAATAAAATCGGTGTAGTGATTCTCACAAAATCTGATTTTGTTTTGACCATTGTTTTACAAATTATACGGTTGCATTGCCAATCCTGTCTGCAATTATTTCTTTATAAATTTAATATTACTGATCCGATTTTAATACGTTATCGTTAAAGAACAATCAATTCTAACCATGATTTTTTATATTTTACTAAAATCGGTTTAGTAAATGCAATTGTATAATTTGTAAAACAATGGTTAAAACTAAATCAGATTTTGTGAGAACCTCGTTGTGTGGGAAAAAGTAGTACTATGCATTAAAAAAAAACTAACATTTTCGGAAAATAAGAATAAACACGCCATTATGAAAAATTAAGTAAGATTCTGTCCGCCATCTTAAATTTTAAGATGGCGATAAACTTTTATCATGATCTTTAAAAAATCAATTCTCATTAAGATGTTTTTTTTTAATTAATATCGGATGAGTAGTAATGAATTTATAAGAAAATAAATGCAGACATGATTGGCAAGGCAATCGTATAATATACAAAACAATGGTTGAAACAAAAATATTTCTTTTTAGAACCACTGAACTGATTTTGCTGATTCGCACCTTGTTGTGCGTGGCAAGAATGCAGCTTTTTTACTGATTTAAAAAAATGGTTAAAACATGTTTGCAACACAAGAATAAACGAGCATATCTCTGAAAGGTACATTTCAGTTTTGTCCGCCATCTTGGATTTTGAGATAGCGGACAAAAATATATATTTAATCGAAACTCTAAAAAAATCTCTGCCAAGTGCAGCTTGACCCATTAAAATACATTATATAGTTCCAAAGTTATAATAAAAAAAAATGTCCAGTTTTTTGGCCCACCTGGTATGGTAATTCTTATTCTCACTCATCTAAAGAATTCATACACTGGCGAACTTATTAGTGAAATAAATAATTTGCCTTTTCAGGAAAGAGAATGGTCAACGAATACTCAAGATTACACAATTTAAACATGTACGATGGTGCGGAATTGCGACACACTACCCGTCAGTATGAATAAAATATATTTATTTTTTATTTTTTTTCATTCAGTATTTTTTTTTAGTCAATTTTTTTTTATTAAGTTATTCTTAGTAATAACAAAAAACTTTTTCTTCAAAAATCTAGATACGAAAAATATTCAAGATAGAAGACTGAGTGGATACAGTGAACCTTCCTACAAGTCTGTGAATGTTCAGTTTAAATGCGATCTTCAAGTGATATAAGCGAAGATTGAAAGAAGAAAGAAGTTCAAAATACTGTATTCAATATAAATCTCTAGTACCTAATAGTTGTAAAATCAAAAAAGTATTTTTTTTTGTCTCACGTAATCAACTATTTAGCCTTTAAGAAGAAAGAAAACTTAAATATTTTCAAAGCACAAAACAAAACTAGCATTTAAAAATTTTTGAGCCAACTTTACATTAATTTATTTATTCAATTTTTTAACATAAGAAAAAAACATTTTGCTACTGCGTTTGAACAAAGAAGAAAGAAGAGAGAAGAAAGAACATTAACCAAGATATTTTTTGTAAGTATTACTTATTTAGTTTTAAGTAAAAACGTCAAAACAAAACTTAATTGTATAAAAAAAATTAAAACATTTCTACTGTACACTGCTTTGAACAAAGAAGAAAGAAGACACAAAATATATTTGGTAAGTAAGTATAAGTTTTTTTTTAAGTAGTTATATCCTTCGATCTGACATAACAGCGCCTTTTGTTAAGGCGACAAATCGAAAAGATGGCATTTAGCTACTGTAAATGTTATAAATTTTAGTAGGTATATGTACATTTTTATTATAGTATAAAAGTTCGAAAACCGAACCGAACCGAACTGCTAAATTTACTTGTAACTACTAGCACAAAGTATACTAACCTATATTTTCTGTGCTACTAGTCGCAGTTGGGTACAAAATTACCCAATAACCTGATTCATGAAAATACAAACTGTATAATTTCGTAAGTGCGCTTTGTGCATCAAAACTAAAAGTTGAAACATGTCGTACATTATAGGTATACCTATCAATTTTGTACTCAACTGCGACCAGTACTTACAAGTTAATTTAACAGTTAGGTGTTTTTTTCTTTAATTTTTTTTTTATTGATTTAAACTTTGGAAAAATCAAAATGGCATATCCAAAATGACGGATTTTTTTAGTTATTAGCCCACATGTATTCTTTTTGAAGTTTGAGGTGTTTAAAATCGTTAATAATCATTTTTAAATTAAACTAAAGAAAAAATCAAAATGGCTAATCCAAACTGGTGGATTTTTTCCTAATGAACTTTGCGTTGTTTAATATTACTGATGAGTTTTTAATTAAACTTGCAAAAAGTCAAAATGTTAAAAGTCGCTGATTATGATTATTTAATTAAACCTTAGAAAAATCAAATTTGCGGATTCAAAATTATGGAGTTTTCCGTTTATAAACCGATATGTATTAAATTATAAAATCATAATAATAGTCATCCCAAAATTAATACATGTAAGGCTTATAAATGAAAATTTCCGTCATTTCAAATGATCAAAGAACCAAATTTAAACAAAAATTGTCAAACTGAAACTACGACGGGCCTGGCGGCAAATTGTGTCGACAGCGAGTTGGTCCTATTCTCCTGATCACTATAAGCCTTTTTCCTTGAGGTTACTAGTCACTCATTTAAGTTACTCGAAATGACGTCACGATTACTCGGAGTAACCGCTGTATGACGTCAGAGAGTAAGCTGTGGATGACATTTCCAATTGCCAATTGTTTGTTTTTGTTTTTACCAGCAATTTCCGAAATGCAGAAAATAATTAATTGCTGGAATTGATTTTTCCTATCGCTTTCAGTTTTAAATATCTCTGTGTCGTTATCCTTGAAATCTCCCCGAGCGAGTACTCCTCGAAATTCGAGCGAGGACCAATAGAGATGCGGCAATCAAGTGACATCGCATGCGTAGTATGACTTTCACCCGATTTTGAGGGAGTACTCCCCGGGGAGATTTCAAGAATACTGACACTGGTGGTTGGAGGCGCCTTTGGTATTCAGTGGTAAGGCCGCCGTACCACAGAACACCAAAGGCAGTACATTTGAAGACTAGTTGCAGTTGAATTGATATAGTATCAAACTTCAAGGGATATGCTTCATTTTCCACCGTTACCAAACATAATTCGTTGTTAATATATATATTAAAATCAAACATTTTGAAAAAAAAAGATGTTGACCTCAAAATATTTCAGCAACCACGTCTGCTAGGCTGGTAATGCTGTGTGTTTAATCGTGACGTCATAGTTAGTGTTACTCAGCGAAGAAAAACAGTAAACGAGTAACCAGGTTACCTGGTTACTTGTAATTCCAGCGAGCAAAAAGGCTTTATGCAAAAAGCCACAAATTTCTCCCCCCCCCCAAATGAATTTTAGATCCGCCCCCTGGTAATAATACCCCTTCAACTCTGCACTTGGTTTGGTTTATGCAAATTGGATGGAAAACTATGAAAATCTACATGATGCAAGTAAAATTGCACAAATGTACCTACTTCATTATTATCATTTTTTAATTATGGGGTAGATATTTTTCAAATCTTTCAATTGAGGCCAAAGACCAAACATGGCTATCAAAACGGATGGGCCACGATCCTCCACTATGTTGACGTCACATCGGGGCCTGATTATGTTTTGATGATCACATCACGACACAGCTGATTGTCTTTCTAATATTAAAATTGAAATGACTTTTCATGAATATGTATTTGATTTTTTTTTTTAAATAAAGCCGGTTTTGAGATTGTTTTTACTATATTCTTGCAGAACAATTTTTTTTTTAATGTTAGTAATCCTTAATTTTTCAGAATAGCTCACATAAAAATTAAATTTAAAGCAAAAGCGAATGCGACAAACACAGATGACAAAGTTAAATACATGTCAGAAATAACAGTTGGCATGCGGTACTTAGTGGGTAATTTGAACTAAAAATATAAAATGCACAATTTTGAAGATCCTATCAATCAATCAACCTTTTAATCATCTTGCATCCTTACAAAAGTTTGGTAGAATATCGGGATGGTGTCTGAGAATATTTAACTGAAATTTCGCGGAAATCTGTAGTGCCATTTTGAAAATATCATAAAAAAACGTCTGACTTCTCATAAGACCCAATGAAATAGTCAGCCCCCCAAGAACAACTGATTTTTTCAGGGTCGTGGCCTCTATTTTTTAGTTGGCCTTGGACCAAATAACAAGTTCGTTATTTCTATTAGATTCATGAATATTGAATATCGATCATTTCTAAAACTGAAAATTATTTTAAAGAACATTTTTTTCTACAAATTTTAAACGTTGAGATAACCTTTTAAAGCACATAAAACTTATCTAGCGAGCATATACTTCACGAGCGTATTTATTTATTTAGATATCTAGTAGGTATAGAAACAAAATGTAAACAAAAAAAACTAATGAATTTATTAATGGTGTTAATCTTACTAAGTTGCATTTAACCTACGTGCATTTTATCTATTTTAGAAAAACCGACGAACTTGTGTGCGAATTTAGAAATGGACCAAATTTATAATTTAAATACTCATATCAGACAAAACCTTAACTAACGTCTCTCATCTTAAAATTAAATATGTCATAAATATTTATATTATTACTTCGTCACTGGAGAGTCTTCTAATTTGTTTAGGTATTCAAATTAGCTGTTTTTGAAATATTTTTAGTTCAATATTTTAACGAAAAATGGTATGGAATGTCTGCTTATAAAATGAAAATATATAACTTTTACCTTCCTAGCCCGCGTAGCAGCGGCTAGAAAAGGCATTATTTTCGATGAAAAAAATTTTTTTTTGAGATAACACCAAAAATGTGTTATTTGGATGTATTTTGACCTATCCTAGCAATATCGTCGTGATGTCTGTCTGTGTGTGTGTGTTTATGTGTGTATATTATTTCTGTCCGTAACACGATAGCTCATAAACTGCTAAACCGATTGTCATAAAATTTTCAGGTTCATTTCAAAATCCACTAATCAGTGGCGGCTCGTGAAGTATATAAATGGGTGTGCGCTATAATAAGTGAGTCGAAATAAATTTGAAATAAATAAAGTTAAAAAAATTTGCATATTTATTTGTAGCCAAATAAAAAAACTTATGGTGCCCACTAGGTAATAAGATTGTCAAAGTAAAAAAAGCAGGTCTCCAGTTTTTACGCAACGATGTACAAAACCGTTTTATCTTAGCTTTTGATTCAAATACCATTTCATATTGTAATGTTCATATACGTTGATTCAATGTTATCCGGTCATTGGCTGAAAATTAATGTTAAATTGATATTACGCACCTTTTTGTCAGTCCTGCTTTTTGTTTAGTTTCTTAGTCCTTAAATAAAAAGTCTATGCGGCTCCAGCTTTTATCCATGCTTGCATTGAAAAATAATAAGCATGGAAAACAAAATAACGAGTTTGTAACATCACATCCACAAATCCAGTTGTTTTTTTTTGGTAAATATCTTTTCTAAAGTATCTTTTAAAATTCCTACCTTCTTTTCTTTTGGAGCAAGTTTGCGATAATTCTAGTTCTGGAGTAGGCCTTCCTAATATTTTAATTTCAATTTTTTGATTTAAATTAAAGGAGGAAAAGCTTGCTATAATGTTTTGTACAGAATTAAGTCTTGAATTACTTCCAGGATTACCCGAACCAGAACTTATAACTGCCTCAGACATACTCGACACTTGTAGATAATAATTAACCCAAAAATTACAAACAAGAAGCCGAAAACAGCATAAAATTCACTTAAAAACTGCGTAAATAAATTTTAATTACACCAAATACACGCATACTAACGATAATATAAACAGTAATCAGCTGAGAACTATAAAAAAACGATGCAAGTGTGTATTGATTTAGCGCACCACTCCGCCCTTTTCTCGGCCGATATCCCGAGCATTCCCGATCCAATTGCGTGGCAAAAAAATTGGATTAAAGAGGAACGCCGAATCCACGCGCACCTCCAGATTCAAGCCCGCCCTCTCATATCTCTAGATTCAAGCGAGACGAGGCGAGGCGATCGAAGGCCACCGTATGCGTCAAGTCGAAAAGATATTAATTACTTCCGTTAAAGGCCGATAGATGCCACTAGCGGGATCGGGATCATTAAAAAATGAATAAAAAACAACAGTAATTATTTAATAATAGTTTGTATTTATTTTTTCTTTCTTATTTTTGATGGGGGTGCGCGCGCACCAGCGCTCCTATGGACGAGCCGCCCCTGCCACTAATGCTAATTACAGTTTTTTGACAATTGGAAACATTAAAAAATGCTAACTTTATAACGGAGCATCGTATCAATATACTGTTTTCGAAATATAGTAGACTATGTTTTGCTCAATATTTCGTCTTATAACCAAAAACTTCGTAGGAGATTTAGTTTCTGAGATATTTTCAAAAAACTGTTTTAGGGGCTTATATATTATCATGGCTTCACTGGAAGTGTGATAATAGGCTAGCTAGGAAGGTGTGAAATCCGTCATGGATCCATTTATTTTTTTGAGTGGTCAAAAAAAAATTTTTTTTTTGTTAGTTTTGGATTTTGAAACACAATGCGGCGGCGGTGATTTGTCCTAAACCCTATTACTGCTATGAGTAAACTTTATTTCACTAACAACAAGTTTCTATTAACCTATAACATGCATACGAACTCGATGCGCATAAACTAAGTATAAATAGCGTTCAAATACCCGTTCAACATAGTAACAATTTGAAAGCACGTGGAGCCAATTCACGGCCAAGTCCAAGGTCGCATTAGAAAATTACACGAGGATAGTTCATAGTTGTGATAATGGATGGTGCACTGTTATAATAGGCTAGTTACGAAAGTTTGTAATATTTAACATTTATTTAGAAATCATTCATTTTTCGAGTGAATGACGTGACACGTGTTCCATTTAAAAATATTACTATGTAGCCCACTCTTTCCCGAAAGACTAATACTTTGACGAGTCGTTAAATACCGAGATGAATTCCAAGACGTGCGCAAGCGTTGATCTGTCACTTCTGCCAACCAATCAACTGAGAGATATTTCAGTATGGTTTTATACAGCAAAACTTTAATAATTCCCAGTTCTTTTTGATGAAAATTCGTCGTTTTTGTTCTGCGAAAATGCCGGTGACGTGCAAGTTGTGTGACAAATTATTTAGTGCCCAATTTAATTTGAATAAACACTGTCATCGGGGTTCTACTGTATGTCTATGCTACGATAAACTTTTTTTTTAAAGATTTAGCGCATTTAAATTTGTCAATACTCCCATGGCAAAACAAAATAAACGTGAAATGCATATAGAAGAAAAAATACTGCATATACCTCAAAAAATATTAATCGCAGCACATAGATATTGTATATGTTTGAAATCAAAAAGAAAAGACGAATCTTAAAATGCAAAAATATACAGGGTGTTCCCTCTCAAAAAATCGACTTTATTGTCACACCCTGTACAGGGTGTCCCAAATTCGTTGTTTTTTTGTGGTGTCGGGTATTTCTAGGGGAGAAAGAAAAAACTTGAGCCTCCTTTGCGACGCTCAAATTTTAAGAGAAGCCTAAAGGTGAAAACTACATTTAGATATAGCAAGCCGTTTTTAAGCTACGGAGTGTTTTTGTCTGCATTTTGCTTTTGTGTAAATAGCTTTCTTATAGATCTTTTCTTGAAGAATTGACAGATGTCAACGGTTTTTATTTATCTCTTTTGGTTTTTAAAATATTGCATAAAGTTGTTATTTTTCTTACAGAATAACTCTAAAACTTTCTCTAAAATTTCCTTTAAAATGATGTATCACACTCAATATTTTAATTTTTAATTTTTTTTATTGTTTTCTTTATTTTTATTTTTTAATCACCTCTTTATTATGTTTTAATATTAAGCAAACTAAAATATGTGGTAAAAATTTAAAAAAAAAACAAAAATATAAAGAAATCCCACTAATCCCATAAAGAAAAATTAATTTTATGTGATATCTCAAAAACTAAACGTGACAAATGAAATTTAATTTAACAGTTGAATTCCTCTTAAAAAAGTGTCTAAAGAATGTTTTCACAGAAATAAAAATATTAATAAATAAACAAGTTATAGACCCCTTCCCAAAATGCAGACTTTTTAAAAACACCCCGTAGTTTAAAAACGGCTTGCTATATCAAAATGCGATTTTCACCTTTAAGCTTCTTTTGAAATTTGAGTGTCGCAAAGGTTGATGAGGTTTTTTTAGTTCCTCTAGAAATACCCGAAACTCCCCAAAAACATCGAATTTGGGACACCCTGTACATGGTGACGGATAGAAAAAAATTATGTTGGCTTTTAAAGTTCATCATCATCATAATTAACCAAAAAAAATCTACAATTTATTATAGCCCTTTATTTTCAATGATAAAGTTGCTGAGTGCTCCGGTTATAAAAAATCACCCGGTACCTACATAAAATCATACCCAAAAATTAGAATTGACCATTATTTTATACCTTGAATTTTTTATTATACGTTAAGCTCTTCGATCTCGCGCCAATCCCGGTATTCGCGCCAATAATTTAAATTAGACATTTTGACGTTAATTTTGGCGCATGCTCCTTTGATGGAATTCATCTCGGTATTTAACGACTCGTATACTTTGAGCAAAACTCGGCAACCACTCATCATTATTGTAGCGAAGAAGATATACTAGCTGTTGATTTTCGTTACTTTTGAATACTCGTTAGGCGACTACTAAGTAATAATTTTATATATTCTTTACTATCGTTACTTTGATTATTGTACCTGTATTCAATTCAATCATACAATTAGTGCAAAATTCTCTGCCTGTCGTTAATTCGAAGATCATTTACTTGTAGGTATATTTTTGTTGTTGATATTGTCACAGAGAAAAATGGACCTAGGGGTCTTTAGTTTGGGGGCGTAGAAAATTATCGGAAACGGGGGAAGTTTAATACATATATTTCGTTTATAATTATACAGCGGATAAATCGACAGAAATTATAGCCTATGCTAACCTACCCAAAAAAAATATGGAGAACCATAAATACGGCCATTAGGGCCTTACTGTGAATTATGCCGGGTAGGACTTGGGGGACGCAGTACACAGGACCACAGGTTCAGGGTTAAAAAAGAGACGACGTCCAGAAACTGGTTACGAACCTCAGCGAACGTCCAGAAACTGGTCCCAACAAACAATTAAAGTTGTAACGACGAAACCCCAACTAGAAAGAATTTCTTAAAAGTAACCGCAACGTACTCCCGCTACGTCTCAGTATACCATACAGCGACGTTATAATTCCCTAAGTGGGGAACCAATTTCTGGTTATAACTACTTGGCCAAGTGTTTAAAGTCACTGTAGTAACAACTACACTACTACGTCGTAGCCAGGTATCTACTACGTCGTAGAGGCTGTTTTTTCTCCGTAATGGCATAAAAGTTGCGATGTAGTTGCAAATAATATAATCGTTTCTTTTTGGTAGAATTGTTACACAATATGGTGGACACAACAGTAAACAGACTCGCTTAGTTTTTTTGTTTGGTTATGGTTATAATATGAACTATGTTATCCAAAAGTGTGAGAATTTACGAGCAGAGGATCAAAATTCGAGTGCGACGCAAAGTTTTTTGTATAACATGCATTATATATATTGCAAAAAACCGGTGCGCCCGTAAAATTGAGCCGTTTTCTGGTAGCTGATGGAATTTTTGTGTTGTGATTTTGGAGGTTATGTTTTCATAATCGACAGTTAACTCCAACAAATGGTGCTTAAGAAGAGCATTTTTGGTAAGCTTCAACTAATTTGTTTATAAAATAGTATAGCTCTTTAATATGAGCTCATAAAACGACAACAAAAATATTAAATCTTCTTTCTTACATAAAAACATGGCGTCCCAAACTATATTCCCTGATAGTCGAAAAGGTTACTTGAAAGTAGTTGCGGCTTTAAAGTTGATCCAAAAAGTTATTTTGTCTACATTGTTACATCAGATGTTACTATGATGACACAAACTTTTGTGGTAAAAATTAAAGTTATAATGTAGTTGTCGGATACACTTGTTTGGGACTCCAATGAAGCTTAACTTTCTAGTGGTAATTAAGTAGGATATAAAAGTCAGGGCGACTACGAAATAACGACTAAAAAGATAGTAAAACTTTAGTAACGTCCTATTGTGGTAGAGAAGACTATCAGAATCGACTATCAAGAAACAATCCTAAGAAGTAGTTTAGAGGGTCGTTTTTACGAAACATCTACTATTTCCTGATACTAAATAGTAGTTAGAACTAAAAAGTAACAAATTTTGGTTGGGATCACCACATTTCTACTATAAGAAAGTAGCAAAGCCTTTAGAACATGTAGCCGCTACTATAAATGTTAGTTGGGGTTACGAACGCTTAGTTAAAGGACAAATGAGACGACGTCCAGAAACTGATTACAAAGCTCAGCAGGACGTCCAGAAACTGGTTACGAACGCTTAGTTAGGAGTGGACCCCGGGTACTGGTCACTTGTATGGTGTGTTACATCGCCTTTTATATCAAATTATTGCAAATTCAGCAATATTGCTAGTGACGATGGTTTTCGATACTTAGGTACCACAATTATTATTATTGCCAATAACTTGGTATTTTATAACAAAAGATGCACGCCTTTAATTTATATGGATCCCAATAATTAAAGTATTACGAAGTGCATCTGTTTTATTTAGATAAATGTATCACTTTGGGATAGTTTAATTATGATCTGTGTGACAATATTATGGAAATATTTAATTGAAATTTTCAAAATGCGGGCTAAAATTAAACAAATTAAGGTAGGAATTACGTAGGAACTGTTCTGTGTACAACTTTGTTTTAAAAATCTAATGCCTTACATACAAAGAAATACATACTTAAAATCTAAAAATAAATAAAAAATAAAGACAAAAATAATAATTTTAGACGAGAACTCAAAAAATATACAAAAAGTTTGAACGAAAACAAAAAAAAAACAGATTGCCGACTTTCGAGTGATTTCTGAATACTAAAATAATCGAAGGAATCAAAGTAATCAAAGTAACGAAAGTAATCATTTAATTTTTGGATTGGTATTAATAACTCCGTTATTTGTCGAGTAACAAGTACTCGAGTAACAAATTGTTACTATTTTAACACCTCTAAGATTTACGAATTGTGTATATGGTAGACTAATTAAGATGGTTGGATAATAATAATAATAATAATAATAATGACCTATTTTATGATTAGTGTCAAGTTAAAGAATTTTTTTTAAATTTATTTGTCAACCACACTGTTATTACAATCTAGTCAATAAAACTAATTAGCAAATTTGTTTTAACTTAATTTACTAGAAGTCAGATTTAAACTTAGGATTCACTCAACAGTTCTCCCCGCTGTGTTTCGTCTGTAACTCACAATTGTGTTGTGTTTATAGCATTATATTGTTTTATATAATTCATTTAATTCACTAGCTGAAACAGTTTCTTTCTTTTTAGTTTTCGAACTAGCATAGTGTTGTCTAGAAGCTGAATTGCTTTTACATTCACTTGTCGATTGAGTCTATCTTCATACTTTTTTTATAGTCTCTGCTACAGTTTCGATTTTTAGGTCTCGATGAAGGTCACTATTTCGAAAGTACTTTGTTTTAAAATCTCTATAAAACTAGAATGTTACTCTCTTTAGTACAACCCAATAGTTGAATACCATATGTCCATACTTGTTTCAGTATTTGTCTATAACGCAGTAACTTGTAGAATTGTAAAATTGGACTTCTTTCCGATTAGCTAGTTCATTTTTCTATACCTTATCTCAAGTTCTCCTTTTTTTTTCTTAACACGTCAATCAAGTGTCATACCGAGATATTTTGCCAGATTTGAATATGGTACGGGAATGTTGTTAATTGTTATTTGTATGAGATTTACATTTTTGTTTGTCAATATCAACATAAATGATTTGGTTTCATTTATTTTTATTCGCCACTGTGTCGTCCAACTGTGAACTTCGGTGACTGCATCCTAATGTTTTTCTATCCATTCTTCAATAGATTTTTCTACCGCCAATAAACCAGTATCATCGACAAATGTTGCTAAGTGACACTTTTCTGGATATCGTAAGTGAATAATAAGTATAAATAAGTACGCTACCCTTGGGCACTTCTGCTTGAATTTCTCTTAAATTTGAGTATGTATCTTCCTGTTTTACTTTTAAATATCTATCAGGTTCGTATGATTCCAAAATATCCGAATATTGTTTTGGTAGAAACCGTTTTAGTTTAAAATTAAGGTCTTTATACCACACTTTGTCAAAAGCTTGTGCTAGATCTAGAAAGACTACAGAACGAACTTTTCCCTCTTCCAGTGGTTTTTCTATTATATTAGTAATTCTGTGTACTTGGTCTATCGTGGAATGCTTGTCTCGAAAACCAAATGGATGAGATAGAATAATTTTTTGTTTTTCTATGATTGGTTTTATTCTTTTAAGCAATAATTTTTCATAGATCTTGGATTTAAATTTATCAGCAAAGATATTGGAGTGGCTTTCCCGGTTTTGGAATCATGATAACTTCTGCAACTTTCCACAGTTTAAGTACATACCTAAGCCTAAAGGACGCATTAATTGAGCTAAAGAATGATTGAATTGAATAAATTGAAAAGCGTAAATAAAATAACTTCACAAAATTTAGAATTTTAAAATTGTTAAAAGTAGGTAGACTTCATGCATTGAAAAATTTTATTAAAACTATTAAAAATTTGATACTTTTTTCCGGGGTTTCTTATAATAGGATTGTTTACCAACAAATACTGGTATTATCTGGCTAAAAGAAATTTTCAACAGTAAACACCTATTTAACAACTTTAAATCTTTTTGTGAGGCATTTACAATGTGTATTATACTTTTCAACAATAAACTAAAATTATGCATACCAAAATATTTACCTGTCTCTAGAGAGTTTTCAAATTCAAAGGATCTACTTTACACATAATTATAGTAGTAAAGGGGTTTTTATTTTATAGTCGGTTATTAGCTTCGTTCCATCAACCCGTTCGACAGACATAAAACCGTACGAAAAATCCAATTGAAGGCCCTGGTGCAAAAACTGGCCCCTTGCTAAAATTTAAATTTGTATATATATTTATCGGTTTCACAACGTTCTACGTCTTCCGATACCCAATCTCCACTCGTTTCTGTTTGCCCATAATTCATCATTTAGGGCTCTTATTCTTATTTCACTGTCTATTCCTTCTCTCCAGCTTCTTCTTGGCCGTCCTCGTTTACTTCGGCCAGTTGGTTTCCATTGTAGCATTTGTTTAGGTAGTCTTTCATCATTCATTCTTTGTACATGTCCGTACCACACC
The DNA here is from genome assembly GCA_963576565.1 of Aspidapion aeneum. Taxonomy (NCBI): domain Eukaryota; kingdom Metazoa; phylum Arthropoda; class Insecta; order Coleoptera; family Brentidae; genus Aspidapion; species Aspidapion aeneum. Next base: position 6,253,471 of record OY755038.1, read on the forward strand.
AGTTGTTTTGTTCTTATATCATCCACTAAAGTACGTTCACCCACTGTCATAATTTCTCTTATTCTTTGATTTGTAACTCTTTCTCTTTTTGATTTCCTTGCTGCTCTTCTCCAATCGTCCATCTCCGTAGCGGAAAGCATTTTTTCTGTTCTATCCTTGATTGGTCATACTTCTGAACCGTATGTAATAATACTTTTTACAATGGTGTTATATATAAGTTTTTATTATGTTTTGATATACTTTGGTCCCAAATTATTCCATTTAATAAAGTAAGCAATAACTTTCTTCTTTGTACGTTTCGATCTTTTATAGTGTTCCGTCAGCTGTAATTTTTAGACCTAAGTATTTATACTCATCACAGGACTGAATTCGCTGCCCGGTATTTAAGATTAGATCCTGTTTCATTCCACCGATACACATATACTAATTTATAAATTTAAATTTGTGGGAAATGAAAAAAACTGTCTGAATTTGAAAACAAACTTGCAATTGTCCCAAATTTTGGTTCTAATATAGATATTATTGGTATTTGTCATAATGGGTCTGTTCCATCAGGCCGTTCGACAGTCATAGAACCGTCAGAAAAATCCCAAAGCGCATGCAATGCAGTTCAAGAACTGTTTTAAAACGGTTTTGGTCAGATGGAACGACCGAATAACTGTCCAAAAACCGAATGCTGTTGGGGACGTGATCGATTTACTTCAGGCATGTGATCATATGCGAGAGTTAAATTCAAAGTCACGTGACCAAAAGAAAGGGCATGTTTGTGTCTCGCGTAAAGATAGATTGAAGGCAACGTATGAATTCGAGAGCACGAAATTAAAGTTGCACACAGAAAGGATTACACAATTACATAGTAATAAAATTACATTAATTTAATTTATATTTACAAACTATAAACGATTACAGACTGTCTAATAAACTAAATACACCAAAAATTAAAACGAACTTGCATTAGCACATATTTTTGGGCGAAACTTGTGAAAAAATATTAATTTTTTCTAATATCACAAGTTTTATGTGAAATTTATATATTTATTTATTTATTAATATTACGACTACAGACTGTCTAATAAACTAAATATACCAAAAATTAAAACAAACTTGCATTTGCACATATTTTTGGGCGAAACTTGTGAATTTTTTTTAATTTTTTCTAGTATTCTAAGTATTATGTGAAATTAATATATTTATTTATTATTATTTTGTAATTTAATTTTTACAAAATATTCCTGAAATTACCTACACATTATAGAAAGCCTCAATATTCACAAAGTTTTTGTTATTTTATCCATTTTTAGCAAATATAGATCGTGATACTTCTAAGAAGTTAAGAAAATCACATTTTGTAGTAAAGTATATGTAGTTAATGACCTTTTGTTATTTAGGAATCGCCAGGGCCGTAAGCAAGAAAAATGGTTGAGAAAGATTAACAAATTTTAATAAAAATTTGCATGTCGCTGCTTTGCCTTGATAGTGGCACAACTAAAAAAAATGCGTTTTTGCGTTTTCTGTAAAAACTAACTTCTCATCGTATTGTACATAGGTATTTTTACCACAAGTTGGTTTCAACTTTTGGTATATTTAGTTTATTAGGCAGTCTATAATAGTGGTTTATAGCGAATAAAAATTAAATTACTATAAGTTTACCTACATTGTAAAGAACTTAAATTAAAAATGTATTAATTCAATGTAATTTTACAAAAAAACCGTTCCTCTTCACACACATACATACATACACAAATCGATATGCAACCCACAAACTTATTAACATCAGCGAGCAGATGGCTTTGCCGTGTCATCATTAAAACTACATGAATATACGGCAGAGCCATCTGCCCGCTGCTGTTATTAAGTTTGTTGGGTTGTATATCTATTTGTGTAATCATTGCTGATGACCTGTGCCAGGCACGAAATTTCTATTGGCTCTATCTCTCTGTGCTCATAAACTCTATCTCTCTTCGAAGGAGCCAACAGAAAAGTGGCACATGGCACACGTGTTCTACGCTGCCTTGGGTTTTCGTGGCCTATTCATCGCGTCGCGTCGAATCGGAGTGTGATCCATATAATTGCTCAGGGTTACCGAATTTCATATAATTAATAAACCAAAAAGAAATGCATATAATAAAATAACAATTTTAAAATGAAAAAGAAACATGTTTTTGCAGAAAAATAGAGTAGTGCCCTGGCACCGGGGCACTACCTCACGAGCCGCCATTGTGTGACAGGGAGTACCCACTAAACATAAAAACATTTTAATAATGTCAAAATAATGTTTAATTTAAAAACATAACGTTAGGTTGGGTGTTAGTTCTAACGTCATATTCATAGTGAAAAAAAGCTTAATAACCCGTTTTCTGACGTTAGAAAAATAATCTTATGTTTTTATAACGTTTTTTTAAAGTGTTTTTCGAACGAAAAAAAAATATTGATTTTTAACAATGGAAAATATCTCAAATTTTTCTATTTTCAAATATCTCAAATTTTTCTATTTTGGAAACGCAGGGCAGCAACGGTCTGTCGAGGTTTTTGTGAACTCGACACTCAAGTAAAGGAAATTCGGATCCGTAGCTTCTGGTAATAAAATTTAAAGGCCGAACAATTCATGCTCAAGTGACTACAAGGCAAACAATTTCAAGGCGCGTATTCACTTTAGCATAAATGCAAACGAAACATTCGTTTGGTTCCACTGCGAGGCTTGCGAATTCTGCCTCAAATGAATACGCGGCTTAAGGTCCGGCGGCTAATCGTACGCGGTGAATTGTCGCATTCCCTGTCTGATTACCTATAATGTTAGGTTCATTCATCTTAAATTCAACGTCAGAAATGAGATCTAGGAAAAACATTATAAAAATAACCATATATTGATGGTATTATTTTTAATGTTAATAAAATATTGGTTTCTTAACGTTATTAAGAAATATATTTTTGGTAATATTTTTACATAAAATTTTCGTCAGGATTTTCTACATGTTTTTTTAATGTCAAAAGTTGACTTAATTTTAACACAAATTTGTGCTAAAAAAACATTTTTTTTTTCAACATTTATTTAACATTTTTTACGATTTTGTGCTTAGTGGGTATAGACAATAGAATGCTCTCTTTTGTCTAGAGCAACCATCTTGCCTATTGTTTGACTAATTATATTTTTTGCGGTTATTAATGTGTGCGAAATTTATGGTGACACTCATTTGGATTGGTCTATAATCATTGAATCATTTTAAATGAACCTTTAAACGTGCGGACGTGACGTGTCGAGTTTTGGAAAAGTGACGCACCATAACGCATCTCGCTCAAGCGTGTTTTATTAGTTTGGCAAGAAATAACGTGAAAATTACCTACTGTGTCTTTCCCTGAAACACAACATTGTTGCATTACCAGACTGTTGAGTGGATTATAGTAAATAAATGGATCTATGACAGATATGATCATTGGCGTAGCTAGCCTTGCTTTTCAGGGGGGGCCGTGGCCCCGGTCTATCTTGAACAAAAAGCAAACATAGGTTTTAAAGAGTCGTGCAAAGTGTGCAATGAATAAAAAAAAATACGCGCATTAAATGTTCTAATATTTTAATATAACAAATTTAATAATACATTTACCAACTTATTTATATGTATACACAGGAAGTATGTAATTCAGCATTTCTACAAAGAAAGTTTTCTACGTCGCTGACTGAAAGCGTCTACCACACTGTCTAAGTCGACCTCAACATCTTTTTCTATGAATAACAATGACAAACCTGAGTGTCTCTCTTGAGTCATAGTTGTTCTAAGCCAATTAAAAACTCTCCTCATGGCAGAGAAAGACCTCTCGTAAGTTGCACTTGAAATTGGAAGAATAATCGCAACTTTAAAAAGTTGGTAGAGGTTTGGATAGGTGTTTTCTGCTATATGTTGTTTGATAGAATCATGACCAACAGTTTGATTTAACCGAAAAATACAATTCTTTAAAACGGTCATTTCTGCTCTTAGAGCAGAAGTATTAATATTAAAAATTTCCCGGTATTGCTCGACGAATTTATTCCATTTAACGACGTGGGAAAACTTAATATGAAAATGGTTATGAAATTGTCACCAAAATCGGAAAATTTCCATAAGACACTAAACGCTAACCTCAAAAAAACTAAAAAGATTATTATATTAATTTTAGAAAAACAGTTTAAAAAGGTCTTTTATAACCTTATGACATCTACAACCCGATTTCGGAAACAGAGGGGCAAAGGTCGCTGTCTTTATTAAATGCGAAATTCAACTTACACTTCTATAATATTTTACAAGATGTCGCCAATATGTATGAAATATTCAATATGCATAATTATGTTTAAATTTAAAAAATATTTTCGGGAAATTGCATAAGTGCAGAAAAGTTAAAGAGAAAAAGCCTAATTCCGCAAGACAAGGGCTTTTTCCTGAAATGTAAACATTATCTGAATGATTTTAAATTTTAATGCACCTATTTTATTTGAATATTTCCCGAATAATAATAGAAAAGTATGTATTTTCAGCGTCATGTTCTTTTACTAGTAGTCGGTAGGGGAGGCCTGAGGGACTTCAGGGGGGCCAGGCCCCCCCTGGCCCCCTCCCTAGCTACGCCAATGGATATGATATAGTCCTTTCATTTAAAAAAACCGCCAAAAAAACCATAATAAAATTTGAAGTGTGAAACCCATTATGGAATCCTAAACAAATAAAAGAGAATATGGGCCGGACTGGGAACTGTGTTTATAGTATATAGTCAAGTAAAATAAAACGTTTAATAAAAGTTGCTGCTTAATGCGTAATAATAATCATTAATAGATAGGTACTATATACTATGTAGCTTGCCCCTGTAATATGTGTAAATACGTTCGAATATTCGGGAACGATTTCCGTAATTTTCTACTGAGAGTTGCGCATACATATCAAAAATAATTTCTTGAGTTTTCCTCGTACAATGTGTTTTTAAAAGTTTTGCCTTGCCCTTTGGATATCTTTACCTTCCTAGCCCGCATAGCAATGGCTAGAGAGAAGGTATTATTTTCGACGATTTAAGATAACGCCAAAAATGTGTTATTTGGATGTATTTTGACCTATCCTAGCAATATCGTCGTCATGTCTGTCTGCGTGTTTGCATATTATATATATAGGTAAAATAGTGTTCGATACTCTTACGAGCTTATTAGATTTTGGTCAAAATCCATTAATGCGAATGACAGTTTTTTGCCAATTAAAAACTTTGAAAAACACAAACTTTTTAATGGAGCATCGTCTTAATACACTGTTTTCAAAATGTAGTAGACTATATTTTCTTCAATAATTCGTGTTATTACCAAAAACTTCGTAGGAGCTTTAGTTTCTGAGATATTAAAAAAAACTGTTTGCTAGGCTAATATATTATTATGGCTTCACTTGAAGTTTGGTAATAGGCTATAGCCAGGAAGGTGTCAGTTCCGTCATGGATCCATTTATTTTTTAGGGTTAAGGTTTAGTTTCTGTAAAACCGCCGACTCTAACCACCACCACTTCTTCTCCTCCTTGGTCCTCAAATGGTCTCCAAAAATTTGTTTATGGTGTTTCAAATGGCCGTCAAAACGCCATTATTAATATCAATTACTAGGTCGTCACTTATAAAAACAAACTAAAATATACAGGTTTATAATTGTTATTATTCACAATAATAATGAAAATGTCACTATAATAATGACATGAATTCCAAATCCGTAATATAAACACAACCGCTAACAATTTTAAAATGAGTTTGACCCTGTATTAAAGAATGCAGGTGGTACCTTTCGAAAGCCTTTGTTATATATCGAAAAGGAATTAGGTACTTATAGAATGGTATAAGGTATGTTCGAAACTTTAACTTTAAGGAATGATCTATACCTAGCCGTGCTTAAACACAGAAATTCTTCCCAAAATTTGAAAATAAATTTTTAATTTTTGCACATACTCCTGCAAATCCCAAATTGGTTATTATGATTAGGGTGGCACGCGCCAGTTTTTTGTGCGGCTTTTTGAAATGACAGAACTTTACCTTCCTAGCTAGCCTATTAGTAGATTCCCTCTTAGCAATATTGTTGCGACGTCTGTCCGTGTGTGTCTGCCCAGCGCATAATAGCTCCTAAACCGCTGAATCGATTTTCATAAAATTGTGTGGTAAAAGAGTGTAAAATACTGCCTAATTTTGGTTAAAATTTTGAAAGTTTTAAAACTAAAAACTACTAACTTCTTAACGGAACATTGGATCAATAAGCGGGTTTCGAAATATAGTAGAACTCTTTTTTTCTCAATAATTTGTTTTACAACCAATCAGGTTCAGTGGCGGAGCCAGAGCCCCCCCCCCCCCATCCCAAACATAACTTATTTTTTGGTTTAGCAGCAGCACTTATTTAAAATGTGTCACACATTCTACTTAATTTTTTTTTAAATTTCGCCTGCGGCGCTATTAATCTCCTTCAGCTACTAAATTTCACACCTCAATTTCTATCAAAAACCACAAAAAAATATTTTTTGATGTTTGCTGCCACTTTGGCCATTTTCAAAGCTGATATGAGGAGTTTACTTGGAGTGTGTTAATGGGTTAGGAAGGTATCAGATCCGTCATGGATCCATTTATTTATCTTTCGCAAAGTTTTAGCAAAGTTTTAGCATTTTTAAGCAAACACAAACAACCAAGTACCTAGCCAGGAATCGAACCCGGACCGCCGGTGTGGGAAACAAACATTGCTACCACTACACCACGACGGCGACTTAAGAAATCCCTTAAAACCTAGCAGATTCAAATTCTTACCAAAATAAATAGGTTTTCACTTAACACCACACTTTTTATAAGGCTGAATAAGAATTAAACCCAAAAGTTGGAATAAAAAAAAATAAATAAAAAAAACACTCAACTGCTAAATTTACTTATAACTACTAGTCGCAGTTGAGTACAAAATTACCCAATAACCTGATTCATGAAAATACAAAACTGTATAATTTCGTAAGTGCGCTTTGGGCATAAAAACTAAAAGTTGAAGCAAGTCGTACATTAAAGGTATACCTATCAACTTTGTAGCCAACTGCGACTAGTACGTACAAGTAAATTTAGCATTTGGGTGTTTTTTTTATTTAAATTTAAATTTTTATTTTTCACAATTGTTTTTTTACTGGCCTACAACTATTTATGCCAAAAGCTTACATCATTTCATTGACACCATTAAAATTAAAAACTGACTGACCTTAAACTTGAAAAGTATTAAATTTTTTGGTGTAACGGCTGCATTATGCATACATATCTGTAATAAATTTGACGTAGTGCACATTCAACATTAGTTTTAAACGCTGCAGGGGCGTGCCTAACTTTTGGTTGCCTGAGGCAAAGAAAAAACTGCTGCCCCTCATTTAGAAACAAACGCCTTGTACAATTTCTTTCTCTGCGCCCCACATAAGAACAGAATAACAATTTACGGCGCCAAAAATATAAAATTTGATTTTATGGGATAATATCGCATCCCCGCTAAAAAATAGTCACAACTCAAAAAACATTGTTTTGGGAAAATCGCTCTTAAAGAATTTAGTTCCTTAGAGAGATTCATTTTTCACTTACATGACAAATTACGAGTTAACATGTTAATTTATATCAACAGGAACCAAATAACTCAATGTAACTGGTGCAGTACGTTTCTCAGAAAAAATGATTTTTGTCGTTTTTAGTGAAAAAGAGACAAAAACCCGATATTGTGACACATTTTTAGAACAAGGCGTCATGACGTTGTAAATCAGGATGTCATGCCGCGCGCCGGAAGGTAAATAATATAAAAAAAGAAAACAAATAAAGAAGAAACTTTGTATTTATTTTTACAAGGAGTTATAAAATGCTGAATAACAACTGGGAATGTGATTATTCTCTAATAAATTCAAAAGAGTTTTTTCTTATTCTCCTTAATTCTAAGTACACTGAACAATTCGAAAAAACAGTCACAACACAAAAAAGAACACTATTCTACTTGTTATATGGGTCAGATTTAATCAATAGTTCATACGAAAACTTTCACAACTCGAAATGTGACTCTTTTCAGGATGAAACTCCACGTTCACGCTGTTATAAAGTCAGAAGTGACACTGTAAAGGAACGCATCCTAAGCTAAACTGGACAAAATAAAAGAGTCACATCGCCATCTCACGGTGAATTGTCGAAACATAAATGTGACGCTTTTATTGAAGAAAGTACAAGTTATTTCGATGATGGCGGCAGGTTTATCTCAATAACGGCGATTTTTGAGTTGTGACTCTTTTTCAGCGGGTGTGCGATATGATCAGAAATGCTTATAAGGAGTACATTTAATAGTTATGTTGCAAAAACATGCACAATTAATGTTATTTGAGTTTAACTATTTTATTTAAAGAAAACAATTTCATACTTATTAATTGCTACGGTATCTGCATCTTCTTCATTATTCATATCATCATCCCCATCATCCTTATTTTTACCATCTTCATTACTTCCTAGCCATTGTTACGCGGGCTAGGAAGTTAAAAATATCCAAAGGGCAAGGCAAAACTTTTAAAAACACATTGTACGAGGAAAACTCAAGATATTATTTTTGATATGGATGCGTAACTCTCAGTAGAAAATTACGGAAATCGTTCCAAAATATACGAACGTATTACACATATTACAGGGGCAAGCTACATGGTATATAGTACCTATCTATTAATGATTATTATACGCATTAAACAGCAACTTTTATTAAACGTTTTATTTTACTTGACTATTTACTATAAACAGTTCCCAGTCCGGCCCATATTCTCTTTTATTTGTTTAGGATTCCTTAATGGGTTTCACACTTCAAATTTTATTATGGTTTTTTTGGCGGCTTTTTGAAATGAAAGGACTATATCACTAGACGCACTTTCCCTATTCAAAATATAGGGGTTTTGTACTACAAAAATTTCAAGATAGCCAAAAAGTGTCCCTCTTGCAAACAAAATCGACGTGTTTCGGCATTCTTTTAATTTCCTGATAATTTTCGAGAAAATCCAGGTGGATCCTTTTTAAATTGTCACCTTGTATATTCACATATGCATACCTGAGATATACCTATTAATGTATGTATGTACATAGGATTTATCTGCTAACAAAAACACGTCTGGCTGGAGAATCAACTTGTTTATAGTAAATCCAGTTGTGTCTCAGATATTACCTAAAAATATATTATTTAAAGAAATATACAGGGTTTTCCCGTATATTTTAAATACAAAAGTTTCATATTTTTTTTACAAAAAACAAAAAAAATTTGACAGGTCGATGGTCGAGGGAACACCCTGTATATTATTTTATATATTTATAGATCTTTTATCCCTGATTTTAAAAATATATATCATTGTAATATTTTATTCATTAGTTTTGGAGATATATGCGCTTAAATGTTTAAAATACTTAAATTGATCTCCTTAAAACATCAAGGCAGCCATGAAAAAGACAATTGCATTTACACAAGATGCTGTTGCTTTTGTAAGGTATATAATTAATTAATATTTACTATCCGGGGTGATTCTGCGCAGTAATGTGTGGCGCCGCAAGCCAGTAAAAACAAAAATTATGCAATTTTTGTGAGAGAAGAAAATATTTATTACTTCATTTTTAATTTTCTACCTTGATTATTAATACAATTTTGAATAACAAATTTTCTGTGGATAGCTTGAAAGACAGAGTTGGCAAAATTTTCATTAAGATCAATTGTTTGCTCTATTTACTGTTGTAAAATTTGAAGTGTTTGCGGCCTATTATAATACACCTTATTTTTTAGGTAGCCCCACAAAAAAAAAATCCAGGGTACACAAATCGGGGCTATTTGCTGGCCATAATAATGTGCCGTATCTTCCTATCATCCTATCCAATAGATATATCTATTATTTAAAAAATTTGTTACTGGATGGATGTTATGTGGGGGGCCTCCGTCCTGTTGCCATATTAAATTTCTATAGTTGTTAACAGGGAGTTCTTCTAAAAGCTCTTCTATTTCATTTCGCAACAAATCATGGTATTTTTCTCCGGTTAAGTTACCATTTAAAAATATAGGACCAATAACCTTTATTCAGGTGACCGCACCAAACATGTAGGGATCTGCGTCCTTGAATTTTGACAGATTGTAAAGCATGCGGGTTTTCTCTTGACCAAATATGCTTATTTTTTCTATTGAACATTACCGCCGTGGTGAATGCTGCCTCATCAGTAAAAATTATATTTGACAAATTTATTTGATTTGCTGCTATTCCTCGTTGTATATCCTGAAAAAAAATGTAATCTGTTTATTTTATTTTCGTTGCTTAAATTTTGCACGAGTAAAAATTTATAAGCCTTGTATTTGTGATATTTTAAAACAGAGTAAATTTTATGCCATGATTTGTTAAAAAAAATTGCTGCATCCGGAATAGACCGTTCAGGATTCTCTAAAATTACAAGGAAAAACATTTTTTTAAATATGATAAACTAACTTATAAAGAAAAACTAACCTTTAAAATATAACAAAATATTATAATTCCTCTCAGCGTTTCTTTCTACTGTTCTAGTTTGTCTTTTAAGTGTTTTTCTTTCATTAAATGAGTTTACAATATTTACTATGGTTTGGCGGGTTGGATGTCTTCTGTCGGGAAACTGAATATAATACTGGTTGCGAGCTACAGATGCATTTTCATTATTTGAGTAAAATAATTTTATAATATCCAGTTTTTCTTCCTCGGTAAAAATCATCCTTAACCGCTCTTAAAACTGAATTTGACAAGGTGACAAAACAAAAGCATCACTTTTCTGTCAATGCGATTGTTTTTTTCATGGCTTCCTTGATGTTTTAAAAAGTAGGTATCAATTTAAGTTTTTCTTAAACGCATATATCTCCAAAACTATTAAACAAAATAATCCCAACATATATATTTTTGAAATCAGAAAGAAAGGATCTATAAGAATCTAAAATAATATATAGGGTGTTTCCTTTAAAAAAAAACCATCGACCTGTCAAATTTTGACATTTACAATTTTTTTTTGACATTTTAACAGAAAGATTTTTAAAATTCGTAAAAAATTATGAAACTTTTGTATGTATCATATTTTGATATCTATTCAAATAAACGTTTCAGATATGGTGTAAAAATATACGGGAAAACCCTGTACGTTAATGACTTTCAAAAATTTTGCGGTACTAACAGATTTTTAAAAAAAGTGTTTTCTATGTAATTTGTCAAATCAAACCAAGAGTTATTACTGCCTATGGCTTTATTGCAATAAGTCTCCTAATCTTCATTTGCATACATTTGAAATCGCTCCATACAAAAAAATTCACAAAAAAAACATTATGATGAGATGATTGATTTATGGATTTTAAATTGGAAAATATCAGAGATAGCACCTATCCTAACCACTAATTGTACATACATTACAATCTTAATAAACGAAATAAGGATATCAACCACACATTTGTGGTGTGTACCTATACCCGTAATTTGACTTATCTATAAAAAGTTGTTTATAAGAAAGTACATATATTCACGTTTGTTTATTTCTTTTAATATATTTTTTATTTTGTCGGGTATGTAATCATAAAAACACAAAAAATTTATAGTGTGCCGAAAATACCAGAACAAATGTGAGTTAGAACAAAACTAATGGAAAGAATGCAGCTTTTCTACTGTTTTAAAAAAATAATTAAAACGTGTTCGCAACACAAGAATTAACGAGCATCTTTGAAGGGTACAATTTAATTTCGTTTGCCATCTTGGATTTTCAGAAAGCGGACAATAAAATATATTTAGTCAAAACTCTGATTAATTCTCCGCCAAGTGCAGTTCGTTCCATTAAAATCGATGGTATAGTTCAAACGGGCCATTCGGTATGAAAGTTTTAAAAAGTGTCTCATTTACCCCATTTTTACACCACTTGACCCTACTTTTTTATTCGGTTTAAATCACTCAATTTTTTGCTTTTTTAATTTGAAATAAGCAAACCGTACTTTTGTTTTTGTTTATAAATCGCTGCTTTTATCATTTCTACTTAAAAAATGTACCTTGTAGAATCAGATTTCGTCCTTTGGTTTTAGAAAAATTTGCGTTTTCGTTTATATAAGGAGTCTACTGTTAACTAGGCTCAATGTATCGATTGCGTTTAGGTTTTTTTTTCTCATTTGATAACCGTGACTCTTTCGCCGACACTAAGGCCGCCATTTCGGAACGGCTTATTGCATGGGTCATCGGCCACCTTCGGAACCCCAGGCCCGGGTATTTTTTTTATCCGGTCCTTTTGTCTCGTAGAATGGCCTACCGACTGAAGGAGTGGTAACAAAGTCCGCGTTCACAAGATATCCGACCTCATCCGGTCTGCTTACCGGCGTGAATGAAGGGGTAGTAGGGATGGGCTCTCGGAGCAGTACCTGTTCTTTTCGGTACAGGTTTTTACTCGGAACAGGTCGGAACAGGTTTGTCAAGTTGTTCCGTTTTGTCGGAACAGTTTTTTCGAGGGGGCGGTAAATCGGCTTTCGAAGAACAAAAAGAGAAAAGTAAAGACCTGATGACCTTTTTTTTTTGTTTTTTTGGTCGCAAAATTTTTATGGACACCCTTTGCAGCATTCGACCCCCCGCGCCGTAAGGCACGCCACGCTATTTTAACCAGTTCAGTTCGGAACAGGAGCAGAATTTTCGGAACAGATTTTTTCTGGAACCGGAACAATTTGTACCTGTTCCTAAAAATACGCTGTTCCGCCCATCCCTAAGGGGTAGGACAATATTACATTTTACACTCCCCAGGAATCCTATAAATGTCTGCCGCACCCGACCTCGGCAACCGACGGGGATCGAACCCGCCACTGTAGCAAGCGAGATTCTTTAACTCACTTGTGATCAATGCGCGAACGCACCGGGCCACCAAGGCTACTTGCTTTTAGGTATTTACATTTTTTTAAATAGATCTAATTTTGTGGATATAATTTAAAATATGTCTTAATAAAATGAACCAATTTGTTTTTTTTGTAGGTCGAGCAGACACTCTTTTGGTTCTTTGCAACAGGCTGACGGAGAAGTACAATATTTCATGGAGCATGATGGCACTAGTCAAAGTCATACTCACACATACCAAAGACCCAAATGAGGCATTTAAACTAATTGAAGAAGGTAATTTTATTAAACAAACCAGGATTATCTAAACGGACCGGTCACGATCCTTTACTTTGTTGACGTTACATCGGGAGCTGATTTTTTTTTGATGGTCACATCACGACACAGCTGATTGTCTTTAAAATATTGAAGTTGGAATGACGGTTCATGAATATTTAATTTTTTTTTAAATAAAGCCGGTTTTGAGATTGTTTTTACTATATTCTTGCAGAACAATTTTTTTAAATGTATAGTAATCCTTAATTTTTCAGAGCCGCTTCATTAACTTACACTAAAATTAAATTTAAAACATAAACGAATGTGACAAACACAAGCAGCGTTCGGTATTTGCATCTCAGACGAGACGGATTTTCGGTCACGTGATTACAGATTAGTCTGAGCAAATTGGAATTAACGAACGATCCGGATCAAATCGATCAAATTTTTATAAATGGTTATAACCTTAAATATAACCAAAAATATTATGTACATATTGGAACTCACGCACAGCTATAATTTTGACAAAATTTTCCTGTGATGTCGGAAATTTATATAACTTGTTGTCTTCAACATCAAATAATTCGATTTCAATCTTTTTACATAAAAAAATTATTTTTGTATACAAAACAAATACACAACATACACCACAATCTCGGATTAATCTGTTTCGTCGATCAAAATGTACGGAGCAACCAGATTTACGTCCGACTAGTCTGAGCAGAATTACCGAACAATTCAGATTTACCTTCTCTAGATCTAGATGGAATTAACGAACGATTTCGATCAAAAAGATTAATCCGATGTTAATACCGAAGGCAGCTACAGATGACAAAGTCAAACACATTTCAAATATAACAGTTTGGCATGCGATACATGGCGGGTAATTTGAATTCAAAATAAGGAATGCTAAATCTTGAACATTTTAACCTTTTAATCATTTTGCATCCTTAAAAAAGTTTGGTGGAATATCGTGATGGTGTCTGAGAATATTTCACTGAAATTTGTAGTGCCATTTTGAAAATATCATTAAAAAAAACATCTGACCTCCCATAAGACCCAAGGCAAATTCTCGTGCATTATGTTTCGAACCCGTGTGGTTCAATAAATACGTCATCAATTGGTGACGTTTCATATCTATATTTTCGAATTTATGGGCGTTATGCGATGAGATACCGTTCACAGAGGTGTAAATTGTGAATTTATTGTCAATATTTTAGTAAAAACTAAATAAAATTAAGAAACAATGTTCAATTAAAAAAAACAAAGTTATTTTTAATATTGATTTTTCAGCTAAACATCAAAAAATGGCATAACATGTGTCATTTTAGCACTAGTTTCAAAACGAGCTTTTACCTCGTTTCAAAACATGGCATTGATTGACACATGATATGCCATTTTTTGACGTTTAGCTGAAAAATCAATATTAAAAAATCAATGTTAAAATTTTGTTTTTTTAATTTTATTTAATTTTTAGTAAAATATTGACAATAAATTCACAATTTACACCTCTGTGAACGGTATTTCATCGTGTAACGCCCATAAATTCGAAAATATAGATATGAAACGTCACCAATTGATGACGTATTTATTGAACCACACTGTTTTAAAACATATAGCACGAAAATTCGCCTCCAATGTAAAAGTCAGCCCCCGAGAGCAGCTGATTTTTTCGTCGTGGCCTGTATTTTTTTGTTGGCCTTGTGCAAACAAAACCAGGGCTATCAAAATGGACGGGCCACGATCCACCACTTTGTTGACGTCACATCCGGGGCTGATTTTTTTTTGATGGTCACGTTACGACACAGCTGATTGTCTTTAAAATTTTGAAGTTGGAATGACGGTTCATGGATATTTGATTTTTTGTTAAATAAAGCCGTGTTTGAGATTGTTTTTACTTTATTCTGGCAGAACAATTTTTTTTAAATGTATACTAAGCCCTAATTTTTCATGGCCGCTTCATTAGCTCACACAAAAATTAAGTTTAAAGCAGAAGCGAATGTGACAATCACATATGACAAAGTCAAATACATGTCAAATATAACAGTTGGCATATGATACATGGCGGGTAATTTGAATTCAAAATAAGGAACACTAAATCTTGAAGATTTTAACCTTTTAATCATGTTGCTTCCTTACAAGCCTTTGATGGAATATCGGGATGGTGTCTGAGAATATTTCACTGAAATTTTGCGGAAATCTGTAGTGCCATTTTGAAAATATCATAAAAAAACATCTGACCTTCCATAAGACCCAATGTAAAATTCAGCCCCGGGAGAACAGCTGATTTTTTCAGGGTCGTGGCCTCTATTTTTGTGTTGGTCTTGACAAAACTTTATCTGGATTATCAGGGGCGGATCTCGGTGGGGGGAGGGGGGAATATTATTATGAATATTGCATACAACTATTTTGCACGGTGACCAGGAAGTGTATTCTGTGTGTAAAAACTAAATATAGTTTAAAATTTGGGGGGAAAATTTCCCTTTTTCTCCTCTCGTAGATCCGTGCCAATCAAAACGTCGCAATAGTGTTGTTTGCCAAAATGATAAGTTTTTCAAATTTTATTAGTCAAATATTTTTTGCACACACAAATGACACATTTTCGGCGTTATCTCCAAAAAAATTTTTTCGTCGAAAACACTACCTTCTCTAGCCATTGCTACGCGGGCTAGGAAGGTAAAAATCATTTACTTTTTTGCCTACTACAAGATTGTCGATGTACCTGAATTTTTGGTTATTAAAAGTATTAGACGAATATTCTTAACACAATCCTTTTTTTTTAATCTAAAATAAAGAATTATTTCATGGTAGTCCAGTCATTATAGAATTTTAGTTTGCACAAGGTGGTGTAGTCGCGATTTTGACATCTTTTGTCCTATGTGCAAGCTGTGCTTCACAATTACACTTGCTTAACTCGGCTTGGTTAAGCAGCGGGATTAAAGTAAAAGTTTACTGCCAGGGAGCAGCCTCACTCCCTGCAATGACCAAGAAGGCTTATGGTACAGTAAACTTAAGTAGTTATAGTGAGAACAACTATCAAATTTTGAATGATAAATCCTCCCTTTTTATACTAAAGAATTGTTATGGTTCGTGAGAAATTATAAAATATAAGATTCAATATAATATTATTTTGTTTTTAAAACTAAATAATTTATATAATTTAAATAGGTAAACTTGAGAAGGTTAGTTTATGTTATTAAAACCTAATTTCTCAAGATCACCTATGTTTAAATAATAAATGAAGATTTATGAAAAATGGTAAAAAAGAAAATCTGTTTAATTTTGTAATTAAATATCCTAAAAACAAATTTGTTTTAGAAAAAAAGTTTTAAACAAAAGTTGAAAACAATAGAATTTCCTAAAAAAACGCATTTTTGTACATTTTTTTGTCAGACGAATGGTTTCGCCGCTACTTTGGGTTTTAACCAATTTTTTTTAGTGGCCTTCGAAACTGCTTATTTTTAAGAAAATCTGTAAAAACCATTGACTTCTATACCCTACGGGTAGACCCGGCATGGGCCAAAATTGCCATTATATCAAGCTTTTATCGCAATTGACCAAATACAAGTAAGAATTTAATGAGCAAAATAGGGATGAAAATAGAATTTCGGTTTGGTGAGTCCGGAAACATGCAACATCGCAAAAATATTCTATTTGCTTGTCTTGGATAAAAAAGGGCAGTGGCGGCGTAAAATAAAAATTTTGAATTCCACTAGAATTTTTTTATCAACAATTTTCTGTTTGAATAATAAATAATTCATGAATACTTACTTGTGTGTGTTTACAAAATTCTCTTCAGTAAAAAAAAAGAGTAAAAAGAATTTCTAAGCATGCTAAGTGCAGTGGATGTATTAAAATTATTGTTTTCATCTTAGAACTTTACAAATGTTGTACCTTCCAGGTAAAATATTTTCTTTCTTTGAACAAGGGTCTTCTTCAACTCTTCTTTTCTTGGGTGGACTACAAGTTATGCTCGAGTCAGATGAAATTTCGGAACTAAAAATTTCAATTCGAAATGGGACAACCGGGCGCCGGGCCAACTCGGCGCCGCCAACAGGGCGCCACGCCGGGCCTAATGGGCGCCGGGCCAACTCAGCGCCGGACTATTCTTTTTTCGATAAAATGTGCAGATAAAAACAAAATAAATATGTTATTTATACAAAACTTTCAACATCTATTAAGTCGAGTGTTGAAATTTGGTAGGTTTAGTGTTCTGCGACTTGAAACACCGCCAAGTTCCATATTCGATACATATCGATGCATAAATAAGAAAGTCCGCCATTTTGGATCCGCCACTTTAATTTTTTTAAGGTTGTTTTTCATCTGCACATTTTATCAAGAAAAAATATTTTAGTCCGGCGCCCAGTTGGCTCGGCGTCAAGTTGGCCCGGCGCCCAGTTGGCCTGCCGCCCAGTTGGTGGCGCGGAGTTGGCGGCGCCCAGTTGTCCTAGACTGCAACACATTTCAGATGTCTGGTACGTTTTACCACCTTTCTTAAAACTACGAAGTTTTTTGAAATATGATAATTTTAGACCATTTTATAGTGATTTCTAAAAAAAAAATTGCGGACTATCGTTGATTTTGTTAAAAAAATTGAAATTGAAACATTCTTAAAACCCCATTAAAACCCATACAAATTGCTACAAAAGAAGCATTTTCTCATTTCAAACTGAAACAAAACGGTCCGTGACGTCTATCAGCTGTCAACAAAAACTTGAAATAACTAAGGTCACTGATCCAAATCGGGTCAGTTTTTTTGGTCCTTTTATGAAAATGCACAATTTTTAAAAAAGCATGAAATTCAAAACAAAATCAAGAAAATTATGATTCCTACATTTTTACAAATAAAAATTAGTTTAATTGAACATTATATCAATTTTTATTCCTTAAAACACTAAAAATTAATAATTATTTACTTTTTTAAAATTTATCGAAGGTCTAACTGAACAAAAGCAAACTGAACCCATCCGTATCGAAATGAACCAAATCAAACCGAATCTAACGGTTCGGTTTGGTTTGGTTCGGTTCGATTTGCTTAAACTGAACCGAACCTAACCGAATATAGCTAAACCTAACCTAAACAATCCTAGCGGAACCTAACCGAATATACTCAAACTGAACCAACCTAACCCAACCTAACCCAACCTAACCCAACCTAACCCAACCTAACCCAACCTAACCCAACCTAACCCAACCTAACCCAACCTAACCCAACCTAACCCAACCTAACCCAACCTAACCCAACCTAACCCAACCTAACCCAACCTAACCCAACCTAACCCAACCTAACCCAACCTAACCCAACCTAACCCAACCTAACCCAACCTAACCCAACCTAACCCAACCTAACCCAACCTAACCCAACCTAACCCAACCTAACCCAACCTAACCCAACCTAACCCAACCTAACCCAACCTAACCCAACCTAACCCAACCTAACCCAACCCAGCCCAACCTAACCCAACCTAACCCAACCTAACCCAACCTAACCCAACCTAACCCAACCTAACCCAACCTAACCCAACCTAACCCAACCTAACCCAACCTAACCCAACCTAACCCAACCTAACCCAACCTAACCCAACCTAACATAACCTAACCCAACCTAACCCAACCTAACCCAACCTAACCCAACCTAACCCAACCTAACCCAACCTAACCCAACCTAACCCAACCTAACCCAACCCAGCCCAACCTAACCCAACCTAACCCAACCTAACCCAACCTAACCCAACCTAACCCAACCTAACCCAACCTAACCCAACCTAACACAACCTAACCCAACCTAACCCAACCTAACCCAACCTAACCCAACCTAACCCAACCTAACCCAACCTAACCCAACCTAACCCAACCTAACCCAACCTAACATAACCTAACCCAACCTAACCCAACCTAACCCAACCTAACCCAACCTAACCCACCTAACCCAACCTAACCCAACCTAACCCAACCCAGCCCAACCTAACCCAACCTAACCCAACCTAACCCAACCTAACCAAACCTAACCTACCTATTGTTAATAAATATAGTAAAAGTTGTTAGGTTTATGTCCAGGGGGTAACCATTGTCCATAATCGTCGGAAATCGAGTTAGGATTAGTGTATGCGACCATAAACATTGAGTGGCGAGTGAGTGTTTGGTCTTCAATTTTTTTAGAGAAATTTTTCAAAATCTTTTTTTGCGCACTCTGGGCACCCTAATAAACCGTAATCTGGTCACCCTAATCCATCGCAATCAAAGAAAATGGGTAATCGAAGTGTCACAAATTTTTTGTTGGTTTCTATTCTTCTTTTATATTATGCAAGGCCAACACAAAAATAGAGGCCACGACCCTGAAAAAATCAGCTGTGCTCCCGGGGCTGAATTTTACATTGGGTCTTATGGGAGGTCAGACGTTTTTTTATGATATTTTCAAAATGGCACTACAGATTTCCGCGAAATTGCAGTGAAATATTCTCAGACACCATCCCGATATTCCACCAAAGTTTTGTAAGGAAGCAACATGATTAAAAGGTTAAAATCTTCAAGATTTAGCATTCCTTATTTTGAATTCAAATTTCCCGCCATGTACCACATGCCAACTGTTATATTTGACATGTATTTGTCTTTGTCATCTGCGATTGTCACATTCGCTTCTGCTTTAAACTTAATTTTTGTGTGAGCTAATGAAGCGGCTCTGAAAAATTAAGGATTACTATAGATTTAAAAAAAAAATCTAAAAGAATATAGTAAAAACAATCTCAAAACCGGCTTTATTTAAATAAATCAAATATTCATGAACCGTCACTCCAACTTCAATAATTTAATGACAATCAGCTGTGTCGTAACGTGGCCATCAAAAAAAAAATCAGCCCCGGATGTGACGTCAACAAAGTGGAGGATCGTGGCCCGTCCGTTTTGATAGCCCTGTATTATGTAGGACAAAATTATTAATTAAACTAAGTGACCTTATTAAGTAAGACAGCATGATAGTCAAATGACATTAGAAGGACATAAACATATGATACCGGCCTGTAGACCGGTCGCGGTGGTCATATAATAATAAATATATACTTTCGCGATGAAAGATCAAAATTTAACTTAAAATTACTGTAAAGTCCGCAAAAAACATTAAATTTATCGAAATTTATAAAAACATAGATCAGTGTGTGTAACAATTCATCAAGATGTATGAAACTCGACCGTGACATGTCAAAAGTTTGGTTCGAAAAAACAAAAACAACTGGATAAAAATCGGTATGTAAGAATTTAAAAAGAAATCATTTTTAAGAAAATCAAATACTTTTTGTTAATTTTCATGCAATGCAAAAAAAAGTGCGGGGAAGTGACACTTTCTGAATCAAAATGTGTGAGGGTAATATCGCACGGTCGCAGAAAAAACTATCTATCGTGACGCTACTGAACTTTCTCGTGTTTTAGGAAAAACTATCTGTCAAGACGACTTACCATGAAATGTTGTTTTTTTATGGATTTTTTTTCTTCTTTTGCACAAAAAACAATTTTGGACCATGTCTAAACTCAAATAGTTACTTCTAAACTTGTTTTTAAACGTTTTAAGATTTCTTTTTGTAATATTCCCGCACAAAATTCAAAAAAAATCATTTCCGTACTTAGACAACATTGTCTATCAGTTTTCCCTGTATACACGGACTAACAGATAGAATCACTCAAAATACGGCAGGTGGATTAAAGGTAGCCAGCTGCTTTTCTGTCGCACTTATGCCGTCAGTGTGAAAGAGATAAAAGTACCCTTATATTATCTAGGGTATTATTAGCATGCAAAATCACCCTATCTTTGTCCGTTTCACATATTCAATAATGTCTATTTCTGTTTTTATTGTAAAAGAAATACCCGACCATAGGAACCAAATTGGATAGGGTCAATAAAAAATGCCTTGTCTTTCCGTCTCTAACGCCCTTTTAGGGCGTTATACAACTCAATGGTAAAAACATAAAATAAAGACCAACTAATAACCTATAAAATGAGACATTACGGGGTTCTCTGCGTAGTACCCTTATATTATATTTATATGCAAAATAAACCGAAATTATTTAGTTTTGCATTTTCTCAAAAGTTAAGAATTTTACCGAAAGTGTGTAATCAACTTTATTGTAGAAAAATAAAATAATCATTTAAACGATGCATCACCTAACTGGGCCAAGTCCACGGTTAGTAGCTAATTGGCAACCATAAATTGGGGTTATTTTTTAGGATCACTAAAAAAAATATTTTTTTTTAGCTAAGCATTTTAGGGAAAAATGTTAAAAAACCTTTTTTAGAGAAAATAAACTGTTCTTTTAAATGGCGTATCATAAACTGGTGTTAAATCTATTATATTATTGGCACTCCAGGGGCGTCCACATATTGAGGTCATATTTTTTCTAATAATTATTTTTGAAATAAAATCACTAAACATGCGTATATTCTTTGAGTGTTACCCGTTAATAAAAACCCACTAGATACATATCGTTTTAAAGATAGTTTTATTTTCAACAAAATAGAGTAAAATAAGGTTTTTCAAAAAGCTTAGTTTTAAGAAAATTAAATAAAACAAATAAAAATTTAAAAAAATTAATTTAAAAAGATAACCTGAGGCCCCTGAAGTGTCAATAATAGCCTTAATGCAACTTTGCGATATACCGTTTGAAAGAAAATTTTATTTTCTCTAAAAATGATGTTTTTACATTTTTCCCTAAAATGCTTAGTTTTTTTGAAATCTGAATAAAACCAAAAAAAACATAATCTTTTTTCGTGATCTTAAAAACTAACCCCAATTTCTGGGTGCCAATTAAGTGCTAACCGTGGACTTGGCCTTCTTCGGTGATATGTACATCGTTTAAAAGATCATTTAATTTTTTATAATAAAGTTGATTACAGACTTTCTGTAAATTGCTTTCCTTTGGACAAACTGAATAATTTCGGTTTATTTTGCATATACCAAGTTTATGCATATAGGCATATACTATGCAAATCATATACGTTTTACGTAAACGTATATGATGCAAATACATAGAAAACGGGTGTAGTGCTAACACTTCAGGGCTCGTATCTCAGTAAGGGTACTACCCAGAGAAGTCAATGAGGTCTAATTTTATAAGCTATTAGTTGGTCTTTATTTTATGTTATTACAGATTGTCTCAAAAATAAGCAGTTTGGAAGTTAAAGACCACTAAATAAAAAAAATTGATCAAAATCCAAAATGGCGGCGAAATAATTAACGTCATAACTCACAAACCATTCGTCTGATAAAAAACCTACATCAGCGTTTCTGTGAGGAATTTCATTGTCTTCAACTTTTGTTTAAAACGCTTTTTTTAAAAGCGTACAGTAACCCAGTAATTTAAAAAATAGCCTTTTTGGGCACACTAAATCCAAGATGGCGGGAGAGCCGCCCCCGCCCCTAGGTCGAAAACTCAAATTTGTTTTTAGGACTCCAATATCAACAACATATTTGTAAAAATCGCGTCTATACCACATTTTACAGGCTAAAATTCTATAATGACTGGACTATAAGAAAATAAACTGACAATAATGGGTCTATTTGTATTTTTTTTAATTACCAGGTAGTATTATTGTTATTTGCCAAAAAGCGCATGTAGACGCTAATTAAAATTAAAACAAAGCAATTAATTAACCTTAAAGATTTAATACTTTCGCTTGAAGAATCACAGTAAGTACCTTTTTGTTATTTATTTTTAGTTCAACATAAATATGTACAGGGTGATTCAAATTGGACACTTTTATGTAGGAAAGTCACAATCCTTTTCATCTTAAATCTCTAAAGACTAGGTCAAAATAAGGGGATTACCCTACAAAAGGTCCGGTAGTTCTGAATTTTAGATATGTTGTTAAGCTCAGGAGGGTAGTTAAAACTCTGAGTTTCCGTCACCCCCACCCCTGTGCTCCCTCCGCCATCTTGAAAAAACCATAAAAAATTGGCACTTTTTTTAGTTTTTTGCCTTTAATTTCGTTCCAGTACACTAAATCGCAAAAAGAGTTACGAGGTTAAGAGGACAAAACTTGTAACAAAAATATTTTAATTTGTGATTTTTTAAAATTGGTTAAATTAACGGGCGCCTCTGAATTTATAACCATGAAACCAATCCGACTTTCTTGTACAGCATTTTAAAGGAAATTTTATTTGCTATAATAATGTATAACACATTTTGTTCTATAAGCCTTGGTTTAACAAAAAAATCGAATAAATCATGGAAAAAACATGGATATTTTTTTACTTTTCTAAATTACTTCAATTAACGGACGCCGCTGAAGAGTTTATAAATAGTTGACCCCCATCGAGTTGCACCTTTTTCATTTTTCTACAATAAAGTATATTACATATTTTTCTCTTAGAAGCGTATTTTTTGAGAAAATTTGAGAAAACCTAAATATGTTAGATTTTGGGGGTCTGGGGGGGTTTTTGAAGAGGTGGTTACTTTAAGGAGGTGTTTGACCCTTAAACTCTCTTACCTTTTTGTACGTCACTAAATTTGCACAAAAAAAATAAAAATAAATAAAAAACGTGCCGTTTAAAGCACAAAATTTATTTAAAAAATTATTATTTTCTAACTTACTTACTTTAAGTTAAAAGTTACTCCCACTCCATTACAATATTTAAAAATACATTTAAAGAATGGATTTGGTAGCTGATAAAATTCTCTACAAGATATGTTCTTTTAACTTCTACCCTAGAACAAAGTATTTCGGAGCTTATGCCGTCTAAAGTAGAAAAAATCTGAAAATTTGCCCAAGCACGTGATTTTAGTCATTTTAGCTCCGTTACTACTGCTCGCAGAACAACCATAGTACCACCCAATTGTAGATAATTATATCCTCTAAAAAATTTCATATAACTCTTTTTGCGATTTAGTGTACTGGAACGACGTTACAGGCAAAAAACTACAAAAAATGGTGTAGGAGCACAGGGGTGGGGGTGACTAAAACTCCGATTTTTAACTACCCTTTCGACCTTAATAACATATCCAAAATTCAGAACTACCGGACCTTTTGTCCGGTAAAACTCCTCTATTCATTGTACTAAGACGGGTAATACTCATTACCGAGCCACGAGCCTTGAGCCTCGAACAAAGCCATTCGCGACGAGCCAAGGGTAGGCGGTCGTCGTTCAGTGCACTTCAAAAAAAAATACCATGAATGATGAAAAAGTATTGTCGTTAATTGAAAACTACAGGAATAGACCTATCATATGATATGGGATCCAATGAATAAAGACTATTTAAAAAACATTTAAAAAAAGATGCGTGGTTTATATGTTACTAGCCTAAAACAAAATGGCTTTGCCAGTTAGCCCGACCAGTGGCGGATCCAGGATGTCCGGGGAGGGGCCATAGAGAAAAAAAAATACAAAACAATTTTTTTTTGCGGGATTTAATAAGAATTAGCTTTAAAGCTTGCCACTACGTGCAAACAAAATGTGCCGCAGGCGAAAATTTGAGCAAAATCAGTTAAATTTTGCGTCAAAATTTGAAAAAATGATATTTTAGTGAAAATTTTGTATTTGGCAAAAATTTCCATTGGTTATTTTTTTTCTGGAACTAAAAATTATAAGCTTTATGTCAAGGACGGGGGAGGGCCGGGCCCCTGGATCCGCAATTGAGCCCGACTCGCACGAGCAGCCGCGTAAAAAAAATTGCCTTAACCAGACAATATAACCCAGAGAACATGTATTGAAAGAGGGTACCACTTTCATGTTACCATCCAAAATTAAATTAGTGTTCTTTTTTCTAGTACAAATAAAATGGCCTCCAATATTACTCTAAAGCACTACATTTAGTTTGATGCTGAAGTTGCTATTTGTTGTTAACATTTGTGTAAGACTGGCCCAAACCAATACTCCGTTATCATAAACGGATAGAGGTTTTCATTCGCTAAAATAAAAAACCTAATATATCATACGAATTTCAACATTATATTGCTCTATAAGTCTAGATTATTGTTTATATATATATATATATATATATATATATATATATATATATATATAAGTATCGCCGTCTGTTAAAAACAAATATTATTTCCTAATATTTTTTATAAAATAACATTTTATACGCATACCCTGGTAGAGCGTCATTACCGTTATCAGTTTGTAATTCTCAATACAGAGATCGCAACGCCCGAATAAAGCTACATCTGTTATGTGCAGTTTTTAGCGTTAATACGTGCATAGGTAGGCTTGTCCGATCATAAGTGGTAATTACCGTTGTCACTATAGTGAGGTAAATAAAATATATGTATTTTTCATTTTATACATATTTCATGTATAAAATTTCTTGTACACATAAAATTGCTTCCAATATTGCTCTAAAGCACTAAATTTAGTTTGATGCTGAAGTTGCTACTTATTGCTAATATTTGTGGAAGACTGGCCCAAACGTAATACTCCGTTATCATAAGTTTGCATCCACTAAAATAAAGTAACCTAATGTATTTTGCCCTAAGTATGTATCGCCGTTTGTTAAAAGCAAATATTATTCTCTTTTTTTTTAAATAACATTTTATACGCGTACCCTGGTAGAGTGTCATTACCGTTATCGCAACGCCCGAGTAAAGCCACATTTGTTCTATGCAGTTTTTAGCGTTAATACGTGCATAGGACAGCTTGTCCAATCATAAGTGGTAATTACCGTAATCAGTATAGTGAGGTAAACAAAATATATTTATTTTCAATTTTATACTACAAAATTTATTACCCAGAAAGAAAAAACAAAAATTCTTTTTACAAAACAAGCGAAGCGATAAAACATACGTATAATCATTTCCGTTATCATCATTATTATCAAATGATTTATAGATTTTATAAAGAGGTAAAACTTTTAATTTAAAGTTATATACAGGGTGGCTCACAGAAAACGTATACGGGATGCCACTATGAGAATTTAAAGTAAATTTTTGTAAAAATCCTTGGACACATTATTTTTTTTCTTAAAATATTTATATTTATCCCCTAGTTGGGGTAGCTTTGACCACTTGACTTTAGGTAGGGAAAGTGAGTCAAGTGATACCTTGTATAATAGAGTTTTTTCCATTCCTTTATAGCATTGATATTATTTCAAAAATTAATAGATTAATTTTTGAGATATTCGCAATTTAAGAAAAAAATTAAGACTGAAAGCTTACTATTTTCTTACAAGCAAACTATTACAAATAGATTTAGCTAATTTAAAAAAAAAAAATTATTTAAAAAAATTTATTTATGTAGGTAAACTGTTTTA
Organism: Aspidapion aeneum; assembly: GCA_963576565.1. Lineage (NCBI taxonomy): Eukaryota > Metazoa > Arthropoda > Insecta > Coleoptera > Brentidae > Aspidapion > Aspidapion aeneum. The sequence goes on from OY755038.1 coordinate 6,279,807, forward strand.
AGAGATGTCTTATGTCTCAAATTTAGTGGGTACTTTGTTTTAATTTAAGGTTTATGATATCGCGCTGCGTGCCTCGAACAATGCGGTCTTTGCGAATCGTACTAGCGTCCACATTAGCGAATAGATCGCGCTCGTTGATCGAGGCTCGAGGTTCGTTAATGAATACCCGCTTAAGATCATATTTTTGTTGTTAAATAAAGAGTTTTTGACCAATGTTTTCTTAATTTTGATTTATAAAAAACGTCACTCTTTACCATTGCACTTACTAGAGGATTAATACTTTTTTCTAATCTGTGTCGAAATGAAGCCACACGGTGTCTTCATACTATTGTGAGTTTCACAAATTTTATTACAGTTTTTTTATATGGCATTTGTGAATAGGAAACTTTATCTTCTTAAATAAATGTTAAATTTAATAAAGTGTTATAAAGTGTTCGGCAGGGTTGTATGTTTATATCTAATAACATAATATAAGTTTATCCAGCCAGAACGTAAAAGACTTGCTTTATTTTATGTTTTTTCGTTTTACGGTGTTTCCTGTAAAATGTGTCAATGTTTGTCGATTTTGATTAAACTCGCTTTTTAGCATTGCCATCGTATAAGTCTTTTATTTTGCTTTTGTGTTTACCAGTCTATATTGGAGAATTTTAGCTTTAGTGGGACTTTCCAGATGAAGTATGTGAAGGGGCTCTTCACCAAAAATAAAACAAAATTTGAAGAATTTTTTGTAAAGTATTAATTTACTAATGACATGAGGATTTCGGATACGGTAAGAGATACGACTTTGTTTAAATGAGAAAAAAGTTGCGCTATTCTAAGCCCAATTAGATGCCGTATCAAAATTAAAAATATCTACGGTGGTTTTCAAAATATCGGGCAAAAACTAAAATATTGTTTTTTGAAAATTTGAAAAATCGCCGCCATCTTGACAAACAAATTTAATAAAATTTGGTTCGGTTCGGTTCGGTTCGGTTTGTTTCCAGGCCTTCTAGTTTTTTTGAAACCATAGCCAACTTTGTTATTTCTTATGACCGCCATACATAGAGCATAAAAGGAGCTTTTCAACCGTGTATAATAATGTGAATTTAATAAAAAAATAGGTTTTCACTTAGTTGGCTGTGAAACAAATGTCGTAGTTGTGTTTGTTGTCATACCTACGTAACTACCTTTCAAAACTTTTCCATTAAATTTTATTTGATTTATATGCAAATCTTTAAAGCCCTTATTTTTTAATTTTTCTCTGGCTAAGAAATAATACAATTTCTTAAAATCTATCTTTTATTTCTGAAACAAAAGTTTGCATTTATTATTTAATTTAAAATAAAACTAAAAACTAATAATTAAGCATTGATTTAAATAAGCAAATGTTCGAAAATTCCACCGTTGTTATTCATGCAAATCCATCTTTAACCATATGTTCAGGAATTTCTTCTATGGCTTGAACAACGGCTGCCTTAAATTCTTCTATCGTATTATGAGTAGTAGAATAAACTTTATCCTTTAAGAATCCCCAAATACAAAAATCAAGAGGCGTAAGGTCTGGCGAACGTGCAGGCCGGGCAATTTCCATGTTGCTGATTCAAATACAGTCGAACCTCTCTAACTCGAACCTCTATAACACGAACCCCTCTATAACTCGAACCTTTTAAGCGGTCCCTGCAGTTTTTACATGTATTTTAACCTATGTAACTCGAGTTTCTATAACTCGAACTCTCCATAACTCGAACTGTTTTGGGTGTCCCTTCAGGTTCGAGTTATAGAGGTTCGACTGCAGTCGGTTATGATTCTTGCATTATGTGGAGGAGCTCCATCTTGCTGGAACCACATGTTTGCTACATCTTGAAAAGGCAAATTTTTTTTAAATTTGGTCAACGTAATTTTGTAGAATTTCTAGATATCGAGGTGCCGTCAAATTATTATGAAAAATGTTAAATAGTATGTATCCGTTTATGACTCCAAGCCATACATTCAAACTCCACCTAACTTGATGATGCACCTTACGATTTAAGAACGGATTTTTATCGGCCCAGTACACGTGGTTATGTCTGTTAAACACCCCGCAGTTTATAAACCTGCTTTCGTCGGACCACAGAACCTTAAGCGTAAATTGAGGATTTTCTTGCGATTTTTGTATGAACCAATTGCAAAACAAGGTTCTTCTTTCCAATTCACCATCTCATTACAAACGCAGCTTCAATAATGCAGAATAAAGAAGTTTTCAGTCAACCAAGCACGGACATATCAAACATATGGAAACCACTCCTTAAGGAAAACAGGCTTCTTAGGATTAAAAAGGGGGCGGGCCGTCACACCTGACTGCACATCAAGTAGTATAAGTAGTAGTATAGACTAGATTATTTAGTTTACACTTGATAACGGTTAGAGATACTTACTAACCGAAACGTCGTGTTTTAAAATAAATAAAGACAATGGAAGTCCGAAATTATATTTCTACACAATCATTGTCTACGAGTTTCAAACAAACAAATAAATTATGTTGATGTTTTGAGGTTTGAGGTATGAGGTAGAGCCGCGGGACTGTAAGCGCGCTGGTCGTTTTATAAAATCTGGGTGCAAAAATCCTTAAAAGGACGATGTAAAAATATTAATTTTTCCGAGCCACACAAAGACAATATAGAGGATTGGCACTCACCTTTTTAGTTGTTTCCATCGTCCAGAGGAGCTCCTCTCGCTGGCCCAGTCGTTGCAGTCGATCCACACTAGAATCACTTGTTTGTGTAATGGTTTAGTTTGGTTTTCTAAGAATGTTATTGGATTTTTTGGTTAATAGAATTTATCACCATGCTGCGTGGTGATCTCGATAGAATACGACAGACGAATAATGTTCTTGGTTACGCCTTTTTGCGCAGATTCATGTTTCGTAGATGGCGCTGGCGTTTTGCTTGTGCCAATTAAAACTGAAATTGTGTGGGTTTTCCGAATACGGGAATTTGGCGCAAAATTTGAATTTAAAATTATAGTTGCACGAACAAATTATATGAAGTCAAGCTAAATTAAAATGTTTAAACAATTGCCAATGGTAATATCATAAAACAAAAAATCTCGCGGCGAGTTGTCCCCGCGGCGAATCGGCCGGCGGCGAATTATCCTTGCGGCAAATCGGCCGCGGTGAATTGTCCCATCCCCCTTATATCAAACTGCAAAAATTGAGCGACCGGTGCAAAACAAAAACGAGCTTCTAACGTCATGTTTTTACGAGCGTCTAGGTGGCCCTGGCTAGAGAGACACGATCCAACCTGATTTAAATTTGTGGCTGTTTTATGATCTCTAATTTAAAAAGCAAGCTAGTTTGCTGCTGCTGACTCGAGCCATATAAGTTTTATGGCCGTTATCTATGAGATTACGACAACTAGACTAGACCCGTTAAAGGTCAGTCTTGGTCTGTACCGAGCCTTTAATTCCTGAACTAGGCCAGTGGCGTAGAAGCCACACACCTACTGTCGGGTCAGAATAAAATAAGGCATAGTAAAGATGACTCAACTCAATCTATCTAGGAGGAATGTTTGTTTTAGTTGACGTCGGTCATCATTATCGTGAGGAAACGTTCGTTGCCCTTTCTAGTGTTGCCGGTTCTATCATTAATGAAGACGTATGAATTTGTTTTGGTTTAGGGTTTGTCAGTAGTAAAAAGCCTTGCCGGTCGCGTCCCAACAAACATTTAAAGTTGTAACGACGAAACGCCAACTAGAAAGAATTTCTTAAAAGTAACCGCAACGTACTCCCGCTACGTCTCAGTATACCATACAGCGACGTTATAATTCCCTAAGTGGGGAACCAATTTCTGGTTGTAACTACTAGGCCAAGTGTTTAAAGTCACTGTAGTAACAACTACACTACTACGTCGTAGCCAGGTATCTACTACGTCGAAGAGGCTGTTTTTTTCCGTAATGGCATCAAAGTTGCGATGTAGTTGCAAATAATATAATCGTTTCTTTTTGGTAGAATTGTAACACAATATGGTGGACACAACAGTAAACAGACTCGCTTAGTTTTTTTGTTTGGTTATGGTTATAATATGAACTATGTTATCCAAAAGTGTGAGAATTTACGAGCAGAGGATCAAAATTCGAGTGCGACGCAAAGTTTTTTGTATAACATGCATTATATATATTGCAAAAAACCGGTGCGCCCGTAAAATTGAGCCGTTTTCTGGTAGCTGATGGAATTTTTGTGTTGTGATTTTGGAGGTTATGTTTTCATAATCGACAGTTAACTCCATCAAATGGTGCTTAAGAAGAGCATTTTTGGTAAGCTTCAACTAATTTGTTTATAAAATAGTATGGCTCTTTAATATGAGCTCATAAAACGACAACAAAAATATTAAATTTTCTTTCTTACATAAAAACATGGCGTCCCAAACTATATTCCCTGATAGTCGAAAAGGTTACTTGAAAGTAGTTGCGGCTTTAAAGTTGATCCAAAAAGTTATTTTGTCTACATTGTTACATCAGATGTTACTATGATGACACAAACTTTTGTGGTAAAAATTAAAGTTATAATGTAGTTGTCGGATACACTTGTTTGGGACTCCAATGAAGCTTAACTTTCTAGTGGTAATTAAGTAGGATATAAAAGTCAGGGCGACTACGAAATAACGACTAAAAAGAAAGTAAAACTTTAGCAACGTCCTATTGTGGTAGAGAAGACTATCAGATTCGACTATCAAGAAACAATCCTATGAAGTAGTTTAGAGGGTCGTTTTTACGAAACATCTACTATTTCCTGATACTAAATAGTTGTTAAAACTAAAAAGTAACAAATTTTGGTTGGGATCACCACATTTCTACTATAAGAAAGTAGCAAAGCCTTTAGAACATGTAGCCGCTACTATAAATGTTAGTTGGGGTGTCATTGTTTGTTTTCGTTATCGTTGGTTTATAAAATGGAAATAAATACCGTCGATTACATAATTAAGTATGCAAATTTAAATACGTTCGATTACAAATAAAATCTTTGGGGCCACATAGACCGGACCTAAAAATGAACCAAAATTTTAGTGTAATTCATGAAAATTTAATAAAAAATTATACGATGCTGAAAACTGGTTGTGCGGTTGTAAAAAAAGAAATGCTTTTTTTGCTTTATTTGTCTTGTTATGAACAATCCACGAAGTGATCCTGCGTGCAAAGGGAATGTGTGATATCAAGCACTTTAGTGAAAAGTTAAAAAGACACAAAGTGGTATTCATTTCAATAACCACATAGAATTTTCTATGCTAGGCAAGACTGATATTAGGTGCCAATTGAATAGTGCCTATAGGCAAAACATTATCGAACATAATGAAAATGTGACAAAAATTAGACATATACTTAGTAGGTTAATAGACTGTTTAAAGTTCTGTGGGATTTTTGAGGCTGCCTACGGGACCATCAAAAAGAAAGGCGAATGGATTTTATCTATAAACAAATAAACTAAAAACTACACCAAGTAGCTGCTTGTTTAGAAAATACTAAAATAAAATTGTTTCGGTAAGTTTTTTATCTAATTTTTCAAGCATTTAAAATTTTTGCCCCCCCCCCCCAATTTATAACGTCACCAGTCGCCACTGGTGTGAGTGCTAATCAACAAGAATGCGAACGCTGATTTCTTTGCTAAAATCAGCTAAAATAAAAATGTTAGTACACTGTACAGTTGTCGCCCTTTTCAAAATGCTACAGAATGAAAATCTAAATGTTTGATAATATGATTCTACCGAAATTTGTTATTAAAGTAGTTTTTAGCAATAATAGTTCAATGAATAGAGGCCAAAATAGGGGGGTTACCCTACAAAAGGTCCAGTAGTTCTGAATTTTGGATATGTTGTTAAGCTCAAGAGGGTAGTTAAAAATCTGAGTTTTCGTCACCCCCACCCCTGTTCTCCCTCCGCCATCTTGAAAAACCCATCAAATATTGGCACTTTTTTTAGTTGTTTGCCTTTAATTTCGTTCCACAACACTAAACCGCAAAAACAGTTAAATGACATTTTTTAGAGGATATAATTATCTACAATTGGGTGGTACCATGGTTGTTCTACGAGTAGTAGTAACGGAGCTAGGTAATTTCCAAAAATGACTAAAATCACGTGCTTGGGCAAATTTTCAGATTTTTTCTACTTTATACGGCATAAGCTCCGAAATACTTTGTTCTAGGGTAAAAGTTCTAAGAACATATCTTGTAGAGAATTTTATCAGCTACAAAATTCATTCTTTAAATGTATTTTTAAATATTGTAATGGAGTGGGAGTAACTTTTAACTTAAAGTAAGTTAGAAAATAATCATTTTTTAAAATTTATTGCTTTAAACGGCACGTTTTTTATTTATTTTTATTTTTTTGTGTAAATTAAGTGACGTACAAAAAGGTAAGAGAGCTTAGGGGTCAAACACCTCCTTAAACTAACCACCTCTTCAAAAACCCCCCCAAACCCCCCAAAATCTAACATATTTAGGTTTTCTCAAATTTTCTCAAAAAATACGCTTCAAAGAGAAAAATGTATAATATGCTTTATTATAGACAATGAAATTTCCTTTTGAAAAAGGTACAACTCGATGGGGGTCAACTATTTATAAACTCTTCAGCGGCGTCCGTTAATTGAAGTAATTTAAAAAAGTAAAAAATATCCATGTTTTTTCCATGATTTATTCGATTTTTTTTTAAACCTAGGTTTATAGAACAAAATGTGTTATAAATTATTGTAGCAAATAAAATTTCCTTTAAAATGCTGTACAAGAAAGTCGGATTGGTTTCATGGTTACAATAACTCTTTTGGCGATTTAGTGTACTGGAACGAAGTTACAGGCAAAAAACTTCAAAAAGTGCCAATTTTTTATGGTTTTTTCAAGATGGCGGAGGAAGCACAGGGGTGGGGGTGACGAAAACTCAGATTTTTAACTACCCTTTCGACCTTAATAACATATCTAAAATTCAGAACTACCGGACCTTTTGTAGGGTAAAACTCCTCTATTCATTGTACTTAATGTTGGCGGCATGATTGAAGAAAACGTAAGCAAAATATGAAATTTGTCGGTGAAAGGTTGAAGATTTAAAAGCAATTTTAGTCCATTTTAATAACGTTACAATTAAGTCGAGCTCCCTAAAGTGTGTAATTCATTGCAGATTAAAATAATAACCTAAAATTATTTAAAAAAAAAACGTTAAAAACTCTAAATTTTAAAGACGCGGTGCGTTTGATGGGGATCAAGTCGGGTTTTTTTCAATAAACTTGTCTTCACAACAAAATTTCAGGGGGCAATTTGCCAAAGTCCAAATTATATAATATACCTACACTATAATCTAATTTATTGATTATGATTATGAATCAATAAAGCAATAAGTACACGGTAAAAAAAAATTCTACAATGAAACCACGTTCTTTTCTTAAATAAATTGTTTTACCTTAAAACAATTTGTTTTGAATTAAAATATTTCTTTGTAGTTCAACGTAGCGTTTAATTTTGAAATGAGACTTTATTTTTCTTCTTTAATTGTTTTGTTTCAGTATACTCTATTTTGTAACAAAGCAAATTGTCTTCATATAAGTAATATTTTGCTTCCAGAGTTTCGCCGTAGATTAATTCAGTTCCAATTTATAATAAAACAATTTCTGTTTCACAATAAAAGAAAGCGGCAAAACATTTTTTCTGCTATATCAAAAAAATGTTCTCTTGGTAAATAGGAAAGCACAAATTATTTTACTTTAAAGCAATTTGCTTTGATCTAAGACATTTTTTTTACCGTGTAAGTACATCCATACTATTAAAGGAATCTTAGATCGCGTTGCTTATCTTACACTCAAATTGAAAAGAACATCACTTAAAGTAATTTGGGTATATGCCCCTACCTCTTACATCTTAAAAGCCATGGAAGAACACAAAACCCATCTGACACTAGTAATGGAAGATTTCAATGCCAAATTAGGTAAGAGGATGAACATCGAAGAGACTAAAATAGTAGATTTTGGATATGGAGAAAGGAATGACAGGGGCACAATCTTAATGAATTATCTAGAGGAAAAACAGCTTTATGCAATGAACTCGTTCTATAGAAAGAATCCGCAACGAAAGTAGACATGGCTCAGCTCTAATGGAATAACGAACAACGAAATTGATTACATACTGAAAACTGATAAAAATATCCTTAGAGATGTAACAGTCCTAAACAGGTTTACAACAGGCAGTGATCACAGGGTGGTCAGAACAAAAGTCTGCATTGATAGCAATTTCGAAATAAAAAGAAAAATTACTGATAACATTGAACAACTTAACATGAATAAACTTACACAAAATAGAGCTATATACAAAGAAAGGCTAAAGAAACAGGTAACACAAAACTTAGGATGCGAAAATGAAAATATAGAAAAAATAAATGATACGCTGAGAAGAGCTATGACCAAAGTAGGAAAAGATATCGCACAAAAAGATAAAAAGAGGGAAAATTGTACATCAGAAGAAATAAAGAGATTGATGGAAAAAAGGCGGACCCTCGAGAGACAAGGAAAAAGATCATCTATAGAATACACAGAAATATATAAAACCATAAGTAAAATGATAAAAGAAAATAAAAGAAAGAGCCGAGAAATTAAAAATGAGAGAGTTATAGAAAATAACAAAAATATGAAATGTCTAATTAAAATAAAGGATATTAATGGCATAGAAACTAACGTTAAAGTGGATATCATAAATATCACACAAATATTCTGTACAGAATTATACTAAAAAAAAGGGAACCATCACGAAAGACCACGAAGAAACTCCAAACAAAAATAAAGAACATAAACTCAGAGCTACAACCTAAAATAAGTGGAAACAAAGATTAAATAAAATGAAAAATAACAAATCACCTGGAACAGACGGAGTAACGGCAGAAATGCTCAAGTACGGTGGTAAAGCTGTAGTTAATACCCTCCATATTCTGCTGAATAAGATACTAAAAGAAAAAATAATCCCAAACAACTGGAGAGAATCCATAACCAATATTCTATACAAGAAAGGCGATAGAGCAGACCAAAAAACTAAACTAATGTGGTAAACGTTGACGGATATCAACAAGCAGGTTTTGGACATAGGCCTCCCACAATGTCTTCCACTCGTCTCTGTCTGTCGCCGTGTTCATCCATCTAGTTCCCGCATGTTCTTTAAATCGTCCACCCATCTAATTTGGGGTATTTCCCTACTTCTTTTATTTTTTCCAAGGGTTCCAGTTTACAATACATTTGTTCTATCGATCGTCTTTCTGTCTGACATTATGACCGGCAAATTTTCATTTTAATTTTGCTACTTCTCCTCTGACATCCCTTACTTTTGTTTTATTTCTTATCCATTCATTTCATTTTCTATATGTTAGCTTTACATGTAACATTTGTCTTTCCATTGATCTTTGGGCTTTTGTTACCATATCCATGTTTGATTTTGTAAGTGTCCAAGTCTGGGATCCATGGGTAAGTACAGGAAGGATACATTTGTTATACACTTTCGTTTTGAGGTACTGAGGATATTTTTATTTCTTAATATGTAGCTTAATTGCCCTTATGATGCATATTGGCTTAGTTCCTTCGTGGATTTTGATTGATGTTGAGTTGCTTCGCTATATATATTGGCTATTAAGTCTGTATATCTGTGATCTATTCGGCTATTTATTAAAAATGCTTTCACTGCCCAGTGCTCAATGCTATCGAAAGCTTTTTCGAAGTATATAAACGCAATATATAGTGAAATGTTATATTCGTTGGCTCGTTCTATTAGGATTTTCACGGTTAATAAGTGGTCAACTGTACTAAAACTTTTTCTAAAGCCTGCTTGTTCCTTTGATTCATATCCGTCAAATTTTAGTGTTAGTCTATCTGTTAATATTTTCGTAAAAAGCTTATAAATTACATTGAGGAGGTTTATAGGTCGATAGTTTTTTAGGTCTGCTCTATCGCCTTTCTTGTGTAGAATAATGATTATGGATTCATTCCAGTTGTTTGAGATTATATTTTCTTTTAATATTTTATTCAGGAGAATATGGAGGGTATTAACTACAGCTTTTCCACCGTACTTGAGCATTTCTGCCGTTACTCCGTCTTTTTCAAGTGATTTATTTTTCATTTTCTTGAATGATCTGATTATTTTCGCTTTGCTTATTTCAGGTTGTAGCTCTGAGTTTGTTCTTTATTTGTGTTTGAAGTTTCTTTATGGTCTCTCGTGATGGTTCCCTTTTTGTTTGGTATAATTCTGTATAGAATAGTTGTGCGATATTTATGATATCCTCTTTAGCGTTAGTTTCTATGCCGTTAATGTCCTTTATTTTACTTATTTCATATCTACCTACAGTCGGCCTTAGACATTTCATATTTCTGTTATTTTCTATAACTCTCTCAACTTTAATTTCTTGGCTCTTTCTTTTATTTTCTTCTTTCGAAGGTCCGCCTTTTTCCATCAGTCTCTTTATTTCTTCTGATATACAATTTTCCCGCTTTTAATCTATTTGTGCGATGTCTTTTCCTACTTTGGTCATAGCTCTTGTCAGCGTATCATTTATTTCATCTATATTTTCATTCATTTATTAATGAAAATAATAAATCATGATGCTTATTTTAAACCACGCTGTGTTGCCAATCAACGCTTTATTTCATTATATTCTATAAATGTAGGAAAAATAAGAGGAGATTAAAAATGTGGGTGAGTGTACAACAATGCATGAGTTAAATATTTGTCGCAAAGCACTAACCAAATCTGTTTAAAAAGTTCGTAACGTAAACTAAAAGCGCTAAAACGCCCGTATATCGCGTTTATGAGTGTAACATTACGGGCCGAACGTGCCATTTGGGTGGTAATTGTAAAATGTATTAAATTAACCTAAAATACAAACAAAATGTATGAAATATGGCTGACTGGGTAATAACTTCGGAGAGCGACCGTAAATTAAATACAGTACAGTCGGTATGCATTGCAAATTGTGATAAAAAAATTGCTGTTAACAAATCTTTAGATATAGGCATTTCCGAAATGGTATTTTGTAATTGAAAATAGCAGCACTATTGCACTTACCATCAAGAATGCATGGTAGAGAGGATAGGTTTCTGGACGTACTGTGTCTCCAAAGTACCTCTACATTTGCTCATGCGCCCGAAGGAAAGCGCGGATTTAAGGGGGGGGAGGGGGTAACGGGGTAATTACCCCCCTAGAAAAAAAAGATGCCTTTTTTCTTAATAAAATAGAGGAAAATAGAAAAAAAATTATATTACAAAAATAAAATTCGTCGACTATTACCCCCCCTAGATTTTAACCCAGATCCGCGCTAGCCCGAAGGTGAAGTTTTTATTCACATGAAATTCTTTAAAAAAATAAAACACAATACAAAACCCCCAAAACCCAACAAGCATTTAAAGTTGTAACGACGAAACCCCAACTAGAAAGAATTTCTTAAAAGTAACCGCAACGTACTCCCGCTACGTCTCAGTATACCATACAGCGACGTTATAATTCCCTAAGTGGGGAACCAATTTCTGGTTATAACTACTTGGCCAAGTGTTTAAAGTCACTGTAGTAACAACTACACTACTACGTCGTAGCCAGGTATCTACTACGTCGTAGAGGCTGTTTTTTTTCCGTAATGGCATAAAAGTTGCGATGTAGTTGCAAATAATATAATCGTTTCTTTTTGGTAGAATTGTTACACAATATGGTGGACACAACAGTAAACAGACTCGCTTAGTTGTTTTGTTTGGTTATGGTCATAATATGTACTATGTTATCCAAAAGGGTGAGAATTTACGAGCAGAGGATCAAAATTCGAGTGCGACGCAAAGTTTTTTGTATAACATGCATTATATATATTGCAAAAAACCGGTGCGCCCGTAAAATTGAGCCGTTTTCTGGTAGCTGATGGAATTTTTGTGTTAATCGGCAGTTAACTCCAACAAATGGTGCTTAAGAAGAGCATTTTTGGTAAGCTTCAACTAATTTGTTTATAAAATAGTATAGCTCTTTAATATGAGCTCATAAAACGCCAACAAAAATATTAAATTTTCTTTCTTACATAAAAACATGGCGTCCCAAACTATATTCCCGGATAGTCGAAAGGGTTACTTGAAAGTGAGCCTAAGTTACGGCAACGTGTCACTTACGACTTTTATGTCGGCATTCCTTTTTAGTTCTAGATAACACACTTGAATTTCTACTCCTTCGTTGCAGAAACGTATTATTAACTAGCTTTCGCCACTAGAAAACGTCTACAGAGTGATAAGAACCACGCGATAAGTATAACTACTACCCTCAAGTTATTGGGGTGTCGCCACTTGTCATTAGCCGTTTCTGTTAACAACAGCATTACTGCTTATAGATTATGTACGAGCGTGAATTTGTGGTAGGTTTTAAAACAAAAACAAGATAAATTAAATTCCATTAGAACAATAAATGCAGTGCCAATAAAAAGAGTTTTTTTAAAATGTATATTGCAGTCGAGAGCATGATCCCTATTCTAGAATTTCGAGGAAGTGTTGGTCAAGGAACTAAAAGAACGTAGTCACATCAATGAAATCAACTTATTGTTACTTTTTTTATTTACACATTGCTCTCACAATTCGTATGTAGTATTTTTTATTGTTTTTAGATATTTTGGCATTCTCAATATTCAGTAATTTTTATTATTATAAGCCCTATAAGTAAAAAAACAATCTCTGAGACTTGTTAGATCGCTAAGAAATCCGCATGTAACCACGATATATCTAACTTGTTTTTTTATTAGCCGCAAATAGCGCAAAAGTTCCTAGATGAAGTCTAGCGTATCCCAGAGGTTATTTTAGGGGCCGTGCATAAATTAGATATTAGGAACCTATTGCAATAAAGCCTGGCACAAAACACAGCACAAATTTAAGTTTATTCACTTCAAACCAAGCTTTAACAATAGCACAAATTTGAAGAAAACCAAAAAGACAAATACCCAAGCTCAACACATAAAATGAATCACAGTGAGACACGACACGTCAGCACAAGAGGCATAGATAAACGAATTCGGTTTAGTCCGCACAAGAGGGTTACGATGGCGATCACGCAGACCGAACCGCAGCTTTTTTTTCTGTGATGGCGATAGGGTGGTGCCACAGCACAAACCACGAACGACCGTAAAGACAGTACAAGGATAGAACCACGGATCACCTACCAAAAGGTGATCCGTGATAGAACAGGAACAAGTAGCGTAAAAAATTAAGGATGGAGATTAAGCATGGACCAGGGAATTCTTAAAATCCGTGTGCGTTACTCGATACTTTGGATCAATATTTTGCATTTTGATTGTTTTGCAAAATGGTCAAGCAATGAGCTCGAAAAAATGGACTGCTCAAGGTAGTTAAAAAAATATTTGCAAAACTATTCCTAATATTCCCATATTATAAAAGGAGCCACAAAAAGTAGGGTTAAGAATGTGTGCGACCAAGATGCGACTTCAAAAAGTCTACGTTTTCAAAGTAGAAACAGGAAGGAGAGATTACTTTAAAAGATCGACATTAAAAAAAAGTCAAAGTAGTTGCGGCTTTAAAGTTGATCCAAAAAGTTATTTTGTCTACATTGTTACATCAGATGTTACTATGATGACACAAACTTTTGTGGTAAAAATTAAAGTTATAATGTAGTTGTCGGATACACTTGTTTGGGACTCAGTAGTAATTAAGTAGGATATAAAAGTCAGGGCGACTACGAAATAACGACTAAAAAGAAAGTAAAACTTTAGCAACGTCCTATTGTGGTAGAGAAGACTATCAGAATCGACTATCAAGAAACAATCCTAAGAAGTAGTCTAGAGGGTCGTTTTTACGAAACATCTACTATTTCCTGATACTAAATAGTAGTTAGAACTAAAAAGTAACAAATTTTGGTTGGGGTCACCACATTTCTACTATGAGAAAGTAGCAAAGCCTTTAGAACATGTAGCCGCAACTATAAATGTTAGTTGGGAACCTAGTTAACTTAAAAAATGCACATTTTTCGACTTGTCTCCGTTCTCCCGCGCAAGAGGGTTTTGTCCGCACCTCCTGTATAGGTTCTGTTAAAAATCGTTTTTTTATTTATTTTACGACGCCTATGAGTTAACAAGGACAGAAGATGCGTCTCTCTCTCTAAACATCGCTAGAGTATAGAGGACCAATATTTTCATCCGTTGATTTTGACTTAAAAAAGTTTGTCGCGTCTCTTTTCTTTAAAATATGTCATACATACAGGGTCTCTAAGCTGAGTCAGTCAGGAACTGCAACCAAGGCCAACACAAAAATAGAGGCCACGACCTTGAAAAAATCAGCTGTTCTCCCGGGGCTGAATTTTACATTTGGTCTTATGGGAGGTCAGACGCTTTTTTATGATATTTTTAAAATGGCACTACAAATTTCCGCAAAATTTCAGTGAAATATTCTCAGACACCATCCCGATATTCCACCAAAGGTTTGTAAGGAAGCAACATGATTAAAAGGTTAAAATCTTCAAGATTTAGCATTCCTTATTTTGAATTCAAATTACCCGCCTTGTACCACATGCCAACTGTTATATTTGACATGTATTTGACTTTGTCATATGTGAATGTCAAATTCGCTTCTGCTTTAAACTTAATTTTTGTGTGAGCTAATGAAGCGGCTATGAAAAATTAGGGCTTACTATACATTTAAAAAAAATTGTTCTGCCAGAATAAAGTAAAAACAATCTCAAAAACGGCTTTATCAGCTGTGTCGTAACGTGACCATCAAAAAAAAAATCAGCCCCGGATGTGACGTCAACAAAGTGGAGGATCGTGGCCCGTCCATTTTGATAGCCCTGCTGCAACATGTAATATGCCAATGCGAGGCCCTGTATCGCAAAACGCACTTAATATTTGGGAAGGTAGAACTAGTATAGGCCCAATAACAACTGGAGATTAATAGACTGCTCCATGAAGGACCTTTGCAAACTCGTACAGGGGACTAAGTTAATGGAGGAACTCAGAGGGTGCACAATAAGCCAGTAATGATTGCAGTACAGTGACTGCGGTTTGCCGCCAGGCTATCTATTCTCGTACTTGAACGATGTGACGGTTCCCATCACATGCTTTGGCCAATGGCAAACTTTAAATTAGCTTCGAGCCGTCACGTGCCTTTGCGCAAGCTTCTCATACAATCCGACCGAGAAACGTTCAGTCGGTACGGGGCAGGAGAACATATTTCACTTCAAATGCGTAAAATTCCCTTAACTAGGAGGCAACTATGCCATTGGTTGAGACAAGTCATTTCACACAACACGCGGTTACTCAAAGCGGCCAAAGCGTATGATGTGGACGATCATATCGTTTAATTACGAAAATGGAGCCCAGGATTCGACAATACCCGGCATCTCCTGGTAGACGAGAAATTACTCTGGCAGGAAAGTAGGCCGGGTGTCTTATGCTAGATTTTCCCTTGAGAACTTCCGAAAAAAAATGTCCTGTAAATGCTTCCTTCTTTAGTTGTTGTTAGATCCTTTGTTAGTGGTTTCTCACCTTTTCCCGTACTTCTTCGAGTTAAACGTGTTGAAAAACGATATTATGGGATTAGTGGGATTTCTTTATATTTTTGTTTTTTTTTATTTTTACCACATATTTTAGTTTGCTTAATGGGTTTAAAATATTTTAATATTATAAAATTATAAAAAAAAAATAATATTGAGTGTGATATATCATTTTAAAGGAAATTTTAGAGAGAGTTTTAGAGTTATTCTGTAAGAAAAATAACAACTTTATGCAATATTTTAAAAACCAAAAACCTTTTACATCTGTCAATTCTTCAAGAAAAGATCTATAAGAAAGCTATTTACACAAAAGCAAAATGCAGACAAAAACACTCCGTAGCTTAAAAACGGCTTGCTATATCTAAATGTAGTTTTCACCTTTAGGCTTCTCTTAAAATTTGAGCGTCGCAAAGGGGGCTCAGTTTTTTTCTTTCTCCACTAGAAATACCCGACACCACAAAAAAACAACGAATTTGGGACACCCTGTACAGGGTGTGACAATAAAGTCGATTTTTTGAGAGGGAACACCCTGTATATTTTTGCATTTTAAGATTCGTCTTTTCTTTTTGATTTCAAACATATACAATATCTATTAATATTTTTTGAGGTATATGCAGTATTTCTTCTATATGCATTTCACGTTTATTTTGTTTTGCCATGGGAGTATTGACAAATTTAAATGCGCTAAATCTTTTAAAAAAATGTTTATCGTAGCATAGACATACAGTAGAACCCCGATGACAGTGTTTATTCAAATTAAATTGGGCACTAAATAATTTGTCACACAACTTGCACGTCACCGGCATTTTCACAGAACAAAAACGACGAATTTTCATCAAAAAGAACTGGGAATTATTAAAGTTTTGCTGTATAAAACCATACTGAAATATCTCTCAGTTGATTGGTTGGCAGAAGTGACAGATCAACGCTTGCGCACGTCTTGGAATTCATCTCGGTATTTAACGACTCGTGGTTTTATGGCATACAAATTATCTAAATTTCAGGCGATTTTATTGAAATTCCTTTGATTACCCATTGCAAATGTCCTCTAATTTGCTGTAGTTACTTTGTAGTCCTCCCTGCTCCCACTCATCTCCCCTCCTGTCATTCCCCTCGCCCTCCAAAAATCCTTTCTGCATACGCTTTAAGATTTTTTTTCCAACCCCATTTTATTAGTACCCCCCCACCGCATCTCCCTCTTTTCTCCCCGCCATCCTTATTAGTAATAGTTATTGCTATAACTTTCATAAATATAAAGCGATTGCAAAAGTTCTTTCTGCACACGCTTGAAGACTTTTTTCCAACATCATGTCACTAGTTTCCTCCTCTCTCTTTTCTCCCCTCCCTCCTTTTAAGTAATAGTTGTAGCTATACCTTTCACAAATATATAGAGCGATTTCAAAAATTCTTTCGGCACACGCTTTAAGATTTTTTTGGACACAATTTTACTAGTTCCTTCCTCCTTCTCTCCTTCCCCACCTTCACTCAATGTCCGTAGAAAATCTACACGTACTTTTTGAGTAAAGCTAAATTAATTGTAAATGCATAGTGCTTTTTATCAGGCTGATTAAAAATTAAACCTAAAAGTTGGAAATAAAAAAAAAAATCACCCAACTGCTAAATTTGTTTGTAACTACTAGTCGCAGTTGGGTACAAAATTACCCAATAACCTGATTAATGAAAATACAAAACTGTATAATTTCGTAAGTGCGTTTTGGGCATCAAAACTAAAAGTTGAAGCCTGTCATACATTCAGCGGCGTAGCGTGCCCGAAAGGGCGGGGGGCGACAGCTAAAAAGGGCGCCTCTGAAAACTGATGAAAAATCTTGTGACAAAAAAAAAACAAAAAGGTCAAAAGGGCCCCTCTCACAAATCTTGCGACCAAAAAAAAAAAAAAAAAAAAAAACAAAAAAAAAAGGTCATCATGTGTGAGGGGGCGGCCGCTAAGTCACAAGGGCGCCTCTCACGAATCTTGCGACTAAAAAAAAAAAGGTCTTCATGTCGTTAGTTTCCTTTGGCACCCACTCAATTGGCCGTTACCGGCCCGACTTAATAAAGCTGGGGGCGCTTCGGCCACCTATATGGGGCGCCACTACCCTCGGGGCGGGGGGGGGGCGATGAACCCCCCGCGCATCCCCCACGCTACGCCGCTGCATACATTATAGGTATACCTATCAATTTTGTACTCAACTGCGACTAGCAGTTACAAGTAAATTTAGTAGTTGGGTGTTTTTCTTATTTAAATTTTGTTTTACTAAAGACTATTAAAGATTCACAAGAAGGATATATCACTCCGACCAATTACGAGCTTCAGGGACTCACTGAAAAGCCAGATTAACACTGGGTGTTTAAATAAAAAAAAGTTTAAATTCTGCAGTTCGGGTAATCAGAATGTCACTGTGGCCTACAGTGTGGGTTTCGGAACACAATGGACTAAAATTGCAGGGGCACGCATTTCGAGCGTAGAGCACACAACGTGCTGTACCCACTAAAAATATTATTACCTTTGCATTTATGAGGCTCATAAATAACCGTTTAACGATTTTATGCAGTTGTTTGAAAACATTTCGAAGCACGGCGCTGGCTGTGTTGTACGAAACATTTAATAAAAATCTACTTTACACTACACAACACTCTTATGAACGTTGTTGGTTTATTTGTAAACTAAAACCCATAAAGGCGACTTTTGTTTGGGCTGGGTTTCGTATGCTAATGAGCCTTGATGTGGATGTTGTGGTTTTAAAATTTCTCGGTTGCAATTGTTGCAATTTTTCTTTTAAAGCGGGCGACTCACTATCTATGGGTAGGATTTTTATGTGGGCCACAAGTTCTGTTCCATCAAACAGTTCTACGGTCATAGAACCGTCCAAAAAATCCCAATGCGCGCGCAATGCAGTACAAGGAGTACGATGACTGTTTTAAAACGGTTCGGGTTAGATGGAAGGACCAAATAACTGTCCAAAAACCGAATACTGTTCGATTTACTTCAGGCACGTGATCATATGCGAGAGAGTTAAATTCAAAATCACGTGACTAAAAGAAAGGGTAGGTTTGGCGTCTGGCTTAAAGATAAATCGAAGGCAACGGATGAATTCGAGAGCACGAAATTAAATTGGCAGATAGAAAGGATTACACAATTACATAGGATTATCATAATATATTTTTAATTTTAGTTCTTTAAAATGCAGATAAAATTACATCAATTTAATTTATACAGGGTGTAACTAAATAAGTGTAAAACATTTAAGGGGATGATTCCTCATCGAAAAAAGATAGGATCTCGGATCTTTCATATAAAGAAACTTTACTGGATCATCCCTTGTTAAGATACCGCCCCTTAAAGGGGGTCATAACATTTACGACGATGTATCTCTGTAGTTGTTCATGAAATATTTTTTTGCTGCGAACTGGTTTATTTTGGGCAAAAATCCAAGAGACATTTTTTTTTACAATGAAACAGGCTATCGGAAATACATTTTTAAATGGAAAACAAATAATAAGACAAAAAATTACATTGGAAATAAATTTTAGGGGTTGCGTTTTCCACCCCTTACAACCATGGGGTAAACCAAATTCATTACCGGCTTTTTTGGTAACATTTTATGTACCCCCTTTAAGGGGCTGTATCTTAACAAGAGATGCTCCAATGAAGTTTCTTTATATGAAAGATCCTATCTTTTTTTGATGCGGAATCACCCCCTTAAATGTTTTACACTTATTTAGTTACACCTTGTATTCACAAACTATAAACCACTACAGACTGCCTAATAAACTAAATATACCAAAAATTAACACGAACTTGCATTAGCACATATTTTTGGGCGACACTTGTGAAAATATATTTATTTTTTCTAATATCACAAGTTTTATGTGAAATTTATATATTTATTTATTTGTATTTTCTAATTTGATTTTTATAAAATATTTGTGAAATTACCTACATATTATAGAAAGCCTTAATATTCACAAGGTTTTCGTGATACTTCTAAGAAGTTAGGAAAATCACATTTTGTAGCTTGTACTTTAGTAATGACCTTAATGTCGATGCCTTAAAGCGAATCCTATCCAATCACCTGCTAAACTAGTTTTTCTTTTTCTAAGCAAGCTACCCTATGGTCAATATAGCTTTTTTTCATGTGGCATACCTACACGATCCGCAGTCCCGTAGTAATAAAAATTAAGAGGCTCTTGCAAAAAAATCAACAGATGCTGCAGATGTTGCAAAATTTCTTTTTGGAAATTTAAAAAATATTTGTATATTTACGTGGCTTCCCCGACATTTTATCATGTGTTAAAATTGGTTGTAAAACTCAATTTATTTTGAAAAAATTTTTAATTTTTTGGGTTATTCACTGTTTTTTTGAATGTTCTCAGACAAATGTAAGTTTAATGTAATTTTATGGTATATTATTATCTCAGGTGATGTAAACTAGAAATGTGTGTGTTTTACATACAATTTTTCCGCGCCTTCTAATACGCCTGCCTGTGTGCAATTCTTGTCTTTCAGAGGAGTCCGAAACCAGTTTAGGTTGCTTGATGGAACGGAAAACTGATTGTCCCATAACAGTACAACGTCGACCTGGAACGCAAACAGGATTTTTCGTACCGTTCTATAACCGGTCCACGCTTTGATGGAACGAACTTATAGAGTCCAGTCAACGAGAGGGTTGTAGAGTGCATGGAGGGGGGTAGAATTTTTCTCTCCGGGAATAGTTTTAGGGTAGTTAGGGCATTAACATATCAAAAGTCCCCACCTTTAACCCCCCCCCCCCCGCTTCAGTGGCGGAGGGGGGTAAAATGTGCAATTTTTCGCTTTTTTGCCTATAACTCCATTACGGCGCGGTGTACAAAAAAATGTTATATTAAGAATTAAAGAATTGAATTCCCTACAAAATGGGTATGCTAATCTGATCTTTAGTTGTAACAGATTTTGAGATAGTGATAACCAAAACCCATTAATTTTTGAAAAAACACATTTTGGCCCCATATTTTTTATTAGACTTGATCATCGAACACTTTTGTTTTTAATTTTAGAAAAAACTCGTGAAAAATGCCAATGTAGTGTAGTGCATTTAATTTTAAAAAGTATATTTATTTATCTTTAAAAATGTGATCATAAATTAAAAGTTACAGTTGTTTTTGTTTTAAGCTGATATTTCTGATTTCCTACAAAAAACTGTATAATTGCTTTTACTATCATCTTCATCATCATCAGTCTTCGGTCAAGCTATCGACTTTAAAGGCATTAGGACGGGGGCAAATTTAAAGGAATAAGTATTATTTGAAAAGAAACTTAAGGAAAATCGTTCTCACTCCAGTTGGAATCTTAATTGAAGTATTATTATTCTTATTAAGCGAGGGGTCATCAGCTTTCAACAGTACTGTACAAATTTCACAACAGGACCCGACATTACCACGACAGGACCCAAGAGTACGTGACAGGACCCGACAGGACCCAACAGTACTCAACAGTACTCGACAGGACCCCACAGTACCCAACAGTACTCGACAGTACACGACAGGACCCAACAGGACTCAACAGTACTCGACAGGACCCAACAGTAACCAACAGGACCCAACAGGACCCAACAGTATTCGACAGGACCCAACAGTACTCGACAGTACACGACAGGACCCAACAGGACCCAACAGTACTCAACAGGACCCAACAGTACACGACAGGACCCACGTCCTGTTGGACGCTGTACAAAATTTTAGGGTGCCGATGACCCCTCGTTATTAAGGTTTATAACTTTATTGAGCCAGCTAAAAAATTGGATAAATCTGTAATCATTTAAGGAAGCAGGTATAACTGTTAAGTAAGTTCTACTTCAGCGTGCATACTAGAATCAATCGCCCAGTTTTTGCCAAAGTTTTTACGTCGAAAAATAGCTTTGTTTTAGACATAACAACACAACCATGCGTTAAGTGGGTCTCGAACCAACAAGCTCGCGAAACGCCGTGATCGAGGCAGTCCGCTCGAATATATGCTGCCAGCATTGCAGCGATATATCCCAAGCAGGACCACTACACAAGCGGACACGAACTCACTCTAAACTGATTTTTCAATACAATGGCTTCTGTTTTATTTTGCAGCCATAGTACTCAATGTTTAATGTTATATCTATCAAAAATAACTTTAGAGAATTGAATTAATTCACTGCTCTAAGAAAACAACCGTGCAAAACTTTCTTGAATAATGGCAATGAATACAAACTATGTGTATTCATTGATAATGGGTCTTGATGAGTTTGACTTATACATTACAAAGATAGGTTGGTTAGGTCGGTTTATTAGGTTGGTTGCAAGGGTGCTTCTCGGGGGGGGGGGGGGGGGGGGCACTTTAGGTGAAATTCTCTGTTGTAAAAAACGGTATATATTTTTTTAAGCAGCATTTTACTAAATTAGTCAGAACTAAAAAGTACAATATTTATTTTGAATTTTTATTAGCAAAAACCTTTCTTTTTACGCATTTTTTGTATTTCAGAAAATTTTCGGGGGGGGGGGGGGGGCAAGTGCCCCTAGTGCCCCCCCCCCTGGATCCGCCACTGGTTGGTTGGTAAGGTTGGTTTAGTAATTGAAGATCTTCTTTTGTAGAACATTTTATGAAGTCCAAAAACTTCACTAATAATCACATCATAGTTTGGCATGATTTTTTCACAACAAAATATTTACAAAAAGTACTCTAATTTTGAAGTTCTTTAATTATGTTTTTTCCATAATAAAATATAATTATTCGGTTTATTTTATCAAAGGTATCACTCTTAAATAATACAAAAAAATAATGATTTCTTTTTGTATTTGTGAAACTTGAGAAAAATATTTCAATTTGCAGTATATTTTGATATGTTATAGATAAATTAGTAAGTGCTACATATTTTTAAAGTACATTGATTGATCTACAGCTTTTACGTTAACAAATATCTTCTAAAATTAATAACAAAAGTGTACAAGTTTGATCAAAAATACGTGACAAAAATGTGTTTTTCAAAAATTAACGGTTTTGGTGGCCACTATCTTAACGGTTTTGGTGGCCACTATCTCATAACTTCTTACACTTAAAGGGAAGGTAAGCATAACCGTTTTGTGGGGAGTTTGAAATTCTTTAATTTTTAATAACATGTTTTTTTGTACAACGCGCCGTAATAGCAAACAGTGGCGTGTCGTATAGGGGGCCAGGGGGCGAACGCCCCCCCTGCCCCTCTGCGCTTGGCGCCCCTTGCGTCTTGTGAGAAAAAAATAGAATTAATAGTGTTATTATTTAAAAAAAAGGTTTGTAATTTATTTGACTCCCACACCTATATTTGCGCCCCTTAAGGTCTTCGCCCCCCTCGCCGCCCTTTTATCCACGACACACCACTGATAGCAAAAATCCGAAAATCTGCACATTCTCACCCTCCTTTGTCACTGAAGGGAGAGGGCTAGGGATGGGGACTTTTGATATGCCACTAAACACAAAAACGTTTTAATAATGTCAAAATTATGTATAATTTAAAAACATAACGTTAGATTGGATGTTAGTTCTAACGTCAGATTCATAGTGAAAAAGAAGCTTAATAACCCGTTTTCTGACGTTAGAAAAATAATCCTATGTTTTAATAACGTTTTTTTAAAGTGTTTTTCGAACGTTAAAAAAATATTGATTTTTAACAATGGAAAAGAAATGTTTTTCTAACATTGAAAAATAAATGTTTTTTTAGCAATGAAAAAATAATTTTTTTTCCAAATATCTCTAAAGATAAGGTATCATAAATGACATAAATAAAATTCTTCTTAATTTAAAATTCTATGTACACAATAATTTTGTAGGGCCTACAATTCATGCTCAAGTGAATACAAGGCAAACAATTTCAAGGCGCCTATTCAATTTAGCATGAATGCAAACGAAGCATTCGTTTGGTCCCACTGCGAGGCTTGCGAATTCTGCCTCAAATGAATACGCGGCTTAAGGTCCGGCGGCTAATCATTCGCGGTGAATTGTCGCATTCCCTGTCTGATTACCTATAATGTTAAGTATGCGATATTTCATACAAAACCTGTATTTTTTTTTCGTTGTTTACTTTCTTACCTTAGGTTGTGGTGCTTCATTTAGATCACTGCATACACATTTGTTTCTCTTTATCTATACCATCTTTCCCATACAACTGGAGTAATATTCCTATCCAAATATGTATTCACTATCATTATTAATAATTGTGCTTTTAATTTGCCATGTTTGTTTCTACAAAAGGTAAATATTGTAACCAAAATTGCACAAAGCGTATCTGCTATCGACTCGTATGAACTCACAGCGAAATGCAACTAAGCATGGCGATGGCCCGTTTTGGTAGTGGAACTATGCGGCAGCGCCCTCTATAGTATAATTTTTTTATGTTTAAAAAAAACATTTATTAGCTTCATATATCTTAAATTTAGGAAAAACATTATTAAAATAACCATATATTGATGGTATTATTTTTAATGTTAGTGAAATTATGGGTTTTTTAATGCTGGTTTCTTAACGTTATTAAGAAATATATTTTTGGTAATGCTTTTTTTACATGAAATTTTCGTTAGGATTTTCTACATGTTTTTTTCATGTCAAAAGTTGACTTATATTTAACACAAATTTGTGTTAGAAAAAAAATTTTTTTTTCAACATTTATTTAACGTTTTTTACCATTTTATGCTTAGTGGGATGTTAACTTCCTACAACCCCTCAATGGCCATTCATTGGCTGGGCTTACTAAATATCGGTGATTTTATTAAAGTTTTACCTATGTAGTTGAAACGATGCGATCTTTCCTTTTTTTAATACCAACCTATTTTTCGATTTAAAGCTTCTCTGGAATTCCGTGCCATTCTAGCAGTGCAAGCAGCCCGTTATAGTTACCAGTACTTTCATCCCTACACGACCAGCATCTATTCCTCCTCGGCAGCAGTTCTGCAGTACCCTTCGACAGTGTACCCCGCGCCGATTCCCCTCTACCAGCAACCCAACGGGTCCTTAGTGACGACGCCCCTGACCAGCAGCGGTTGTTCAGCGTTGACCGGGTCCTCAGCAACGAATTTGTCAACGACGCCCCTGCACATGCGACCCAGTGGTAGAGCTTGATAGGGTAAAGTATAGTCTATATGTTTTTAATAGCTATAGGCCAGTTACTGGAGCGAAAAAAAGATCCCAGCTTGCAAAAGGTGGTGTAGTCGCAATTTTGACATACGTTGTTCACATTAGAGTCCTAAAAGCAAATTTGAGTTTTCGGCCTGGGGGGGGGCGGCTCCCCCCACCATCTTGGATTTAGTATGCACAAAAGGGTTTATTTTTAATTACTTACTTTTTTTATGACATTAAAGTATATTTTTTAAATTTCCTTAAGTTAAAAATATGTACAGCGTGTCCCATTTTCGATGGGATTAAATGGGAAACTCGGTTATTATTAAAGATATTGATTTTCTGATTGCACCTTACCGTGCTCTTTTTTTGAGCCCTTAAAAATGGCGTAATCAGATTTTTGCTATACCCCGTAGTTTCGCTAATACAGGGAGTTTTTGAAAAAATTGTATTTTTAATAATCCCTTGTATCTCGCTTATTTTGCGAGATACTTTTATTCTGTAAAAACATTTTTATGGCAACTTTTTTAGAAGAAAATAATGTCAATTTTTTAAAATATTGTTTAGTTTTTGAGATATGGTATTTATCATAAAAAAATTAAATACGGACCTGGATTTTTTTTATTACTTTTTTGATTGGTTTCATGCTACTATTATCATAAAATAATAAAAATTTTAAAAAATTTTGTTTTAAGGTAAAACAAAAATATTTAATATTTTTAAAAAAATTAGTCCGAACCTGGATATTTCCAACATGGTAAACTAAAAATTGCTAGTTAAACAATTTTTAATTTAACTGTTTTGATATTAAAATGGTTTTACGTTAATTTACAGATTTATTTGAAACAGTCTACGAAAAATACAAAAAAAAAACAAATTATAAAAAATAACTAATCTTTCTGATTATCATTATGTGTAAGACATTGTTGGCATTTTTGAGTAATGTTTCTTAACGCATTTTGCATAAAAATATTTCTGCCATTTAAATATTGGGATTTTGTTGCTTGAATGAAGCAGTCAAACATATCACATTTTTCAAAATCTGGATATGGTCGATTTCTAACCAGTTTAAAATAATTGTAAGCCATTTACAAAAATGACAAGTAAAATGACAATGTCAATTCCACACTTTTGTTTTGTAAATTTTCAAATTTTTGTAACTTTTTAACGTTTTTTACTTTATTTATAAATCTTTTAATTATCATTTCAAAACAGATAAACTAAAAATCGTTTAACTAGTGTGTCTTGCAATTTTTAATTTATAATTACGTTGGAAATTTCCAGGTTTGGACTATATTTTTTTTTCAAATATTAAATAGCTTTTTTTAACCTTAAATCAAAAAAATATTAAAGTTTTATCATTTTAAGGTAATAATAGCATGGAACTAATCAAAGTAGTATTAAAAAAAATCCAGGTCCGTATTTAATTTTTTTATGATAAATACCATATCTTAAAAACTAAACAATGTTTTTAAAAATTGACAACGTCATTATTTTGCTCTAAAAAAGTTGCCATAGAAAGGTTTTTACAGAATAAAAATATCTTGCAAAATAAGCGAGATACAAGGAATTAATTAAATTGCAATTTTTTCAAAAACTCCCTGTATTAGCGAAACCACGGGGTATAGCAAAAATCTGATTACACCATTTTTAAGGGCTCCAAAAAAGAGCACGGTAAGGTGCAATCAGAAAATCGATATCATTAATAATAACCGAGTTTCCCATTTAATCCCATCGAAAATGGGACACGCTGTACAGGTAAATCAGTTAATTAAAACTAAATTAAATAAAAATATACGTCGTAGAAAATGGTAAAAAAAATTAAAAACAAAAGTAATAGAAATATAAACAATAACTGTATAAAAAAAAGAGTTAAATACATTAGATATAAAAAATTTCAGCACCGACGTTGCGTTTCCCCTTTGTATGGCAAGACTTATCCTTTCGGTAATGATGCTACGTGCTTTTGGATGTTTTATTTTGTAACTTATTTCATTAATTAATTGCTTAGCCTCATTACCCAAAGGACCAAACGTTTGGACACCAAAAGGAACAAAGAGAAAACCCCGGTCTTCCAATTCTTTATACTTAATTTTTTTTTGTGACTCTCCAAGATTTGCTGTTTCACCTGCTTTTTGTGAAGTTTTTGCTATGTATGTTTTTGCAATAGTGTCGCGACAAGTAGCATCCCACAAAAGTGTCCTACCATTCTTCCAGGGCAACAAAGACATACCGTCCACCCGTTTTCCATCACTCCTACATATACCAGGCGGATCTAAAACTGACAGAATATTAGCAGAAACTAAAGATCGCCTGATAATGTCGTTTATCTGCCTATGGCGGGCCACACGACCTGCACTTTTTTTGCAACTTAAGGCATGAAGCCCAAATTTATCAACTGTTTCGTTGCAACTGCAGACGTGTGGCTCACACACAGGCTGACCAATACGCAGAGCGATGGAAATACGGAAGGATGCATCGTCTAATAAGTTCCCTAAAGTAGAAGAGGGTAAGGCGCTAAGCCAAGCGCTACTTTCCGGTTGCTGAAGTGCCAAACACTTCTTGATTTATCCACAAGAGATTTTGAATTTGTAATAATATTTTCAACAAAAATTGGCGTTGCTCTGGCCTGAAAGACAGAAGAGCTGAGATCTTTTCATTGATCGATATGTAAAGCAGTTTATTTTCGCTTGCTCTTGTTCTAATTTTCCTCGTATCTCGGTAGATAGCGCTTTTTGACAGAGATTTCTCACTATATACATCGAATTAGAGACAAAACCGTCTAATTAACTTCTTAGGGGTGTCACATTGACCAAGCAGTGTTCTGAGTAGTCCCATAAGGACGAAACAGTTAACTGTCAACACTTATTAGGTGTCCATTAGATCTTGGACCCCCGTGGGGTTAAGCTTTCAAGCTACCCACGGAAAAATATGAGAGAAACAAAAACTTAATTTAACCCAATTAGCAACCATGGGTGTAGTCAGGGTCTCGCTCAGGGTCGGGCAAAAAGGCAAAAAAATGTACAATCAAATAACTTAAACTTAATTTAATATTAACTTGCGAGGATTGCGAACAAATCTTAATAAAATGGCTTACTAAATGAGCTAAAGCCCAGATGGGATAGGTGACAAGCCAGGATGGGGCAAGTGCCCCACCCTGTCCCACCCTGACTACGCCCATGTTAGCCACGAAACTTGTTTGATTATTGTATAGGTTACACCTTTTGAAACAAAAAATTACACGCACCTGCTATTCAAATTTTTGCAGGATTTACTTTTGGTGTGATCAACTTATTAAATAAATTTGCCTAATTGATCATTTACGGCACGGCAATCTTTTGGTTTATGTTACACACACTGTTTCTCAAAACCTGCCAAAGTAGCTCAAAAATTTGCGATCGCAAGGATGGTTTTTAGCCTCATTTATTTTTTAAAAATCGAAAAATTATAAACTTAATTATGCTGTCTTGGTGGTGGTGGCGTAGGGAAAGCAGACTGCGGGCTGTTTTAACCCGGCGTTGGTACACCTGGGTATGACATACCCGGGATTGAGAAAAACCAACAGAACTTATGAATTCGCAGCGCTTCAAGCTCGCCCCTCCACTTATTCTCAAGCAACACTTGTTCTAATAAGGCGCTGACTGTGACATAGCACGGCAACCCGACACAAAATATGATTCCGGAACGTACCAACAACTAATATAATCGTGTCATTGATTGAAGTTACACATTATGATCCGATTATTTACCATCTCTTTTTAAACTAATGTATTAGTAAGGGCGCTTAATAATATTAAACACACATGAGTTTAATAACTAAACATTGGTCTACTCGTTTTATTTACTAAACTCACACATTGTCATCCAGCTACTTACTGTCTCTTTTTAACTCAAAGTAGTGGGACGGGCGCATCCAATCTAAAACAGTCATGCCATTTTGACAATCAACGTCAATGAATTTTTTGATGCACACAGTGGGCTCGCAGATCTAATTTTTGACCAAAAAGGGTTAAATTAAAAACATACTGAATCTTCTTAATGCCTTTACAAAAAATAGTAGATAGTCCAGCAGGCCTTGAAAAAACTATGATTTAATTGACGTAACTTTCAGTTATTTTTTAGAAGTGTCATTTTTCCTTTCAAAGGAACGCGTTAAAGTACCATATTTGTATGACGGTTTGATCCAGATTTTAAGTCATTTTACGACAATATTTTATGTTGTATAAAATTCGCATAAAATAAATCTTGTAAAAAAAGGTAGGGGAAAGGGGGCAAAATGGGGTACGCGCAAAAATAAAACCTTTGAATATCAGATGTTTTATCCCTATAACTGGTTCAACTCTCTGCAATATGATTGGTGCCGGTCGGCTGAGCTTAAGTTGGTTTTTGCTCAACATGTGATATTGTGCGCTGTTTATTGTAGAAATAGCTTGCGCATTTTGTGACAGTAAGTACATTTTTTACAGACTTTTTAAAATTTTGTTTACATTGAACGATAAGTGGGTTTATGTGTTATTCATAATTAAACGCATCGCCCGTAAGATTAGTCCTTTATTATGTATGATTTTTGTTTGAATTTAACTGGTGGTTTGGGCCAATACGGGGTTTTTTCATGGAGGCAAAATGGGGTACCTTGTTATACCTAGTAAACTATACCCCCAAAAAAAAAATTTGTTTCTTGATAGCATCACTAAATCTCGTATTTTATGTTGTCTGCAAAAAATTGACGCAAAATTCGTGTAGGAGGGTCGACAGCGATGACTTGATCGCTGTAATTCTTTATAAATTTTGTAATTACTAAATTTAATTATTACAAATGTATTTACAATATATTACAACTTTTTATTTTTTAAATAAGTATTTTTAACTTGTTAAGTATTTTAGTAAATAAGACTGGTCTTACAAAAATATTGATTCCAAATTACACAACCGCCCCGCCCGTTTCGCCACATAGGCACCCCATTTTACCAAAGGCAACTTTTAACAAAAATAAAAATAAAAGTATGATGGAGTTCTAAATCGTTTAAACTAAAAACTAGAACATAAAGATAACGTGTCTAGCCAACTTAATTTCAAATGACGAACGCACTGGTTACAATTTAATAGGAGAAAAGGGCCTATAAAATTAAGTATCCCATTTTGCCCCCTTTTCCCCTAATTAGACTTTCCACCTGTACATTTTGATTCCAATTTTGATGTGTAGACAGGTCAGACAATGGTTTTTGCTAGGCATTTCTGAAATTCTATAAAAATATAGATTTCTTATAAATGTTGGACAAAAATTTTGCTTCCCTCATCAACCATGTTTTTAAAATTTTTATTTTTATAAAAAGTATGTATAGATATTTTTCAAAAACTGTACTTTAAAATCTGCTGCTACAAAAGTTTTTGTCTATTATTTTTAAAGCACTTTAGGCTAAATTAAATAAATAAATATTGAAAAATATCTATTAATAAAAAATATAAATAATGTATAAAAATACTAACTATGTACTAATTTCAAAAATCAAATAAAAATATGGTCACTCCATAATAAAAACCAACTGCAATATCTCAAAAACCAAAAATTATAGATAAAATTAACTTTTACAGGTGGAATGTTTATGAAAGACGAATTAGGTAAAAAAGCTTTTAAGGTAAACGGTTCTATTTTAAATCATCAGCAGTTTACCAAACCAGACTTTTAACAAACTAGTATAAAAAAGTGGACGCTTTCAAAATATTTATTTTGTTGCACTTAAAAACAAATTTTTCTAGAAAAATCATTCTTATTTGATTATGCAGTCATCAAACTTGCAGGTTTTTATCCGCTACAATACGTTCGTATTGTTTTCTAGTTTTTGGTAGAGCCAAAAAATAATACCGTTTAACTTTAAATATTTTTAATTTTTAGTTTGATTTTTAGCTTATGTTACTCAGTTATGTAAACTCCTCATCCTTTTCAACGCAGCTTTTTTCCACATTACACGGTGAGCTCTAACCTTAAACAATCTAAGTACTAGGTTCGACACAAATCGGTTTATAAATATAGGATAGTCTATAGGATAAAGATTTTGGGTCCGCCGTGCAAGTTTTTTTTTGTTTAAGTAAAAAATAATAATAAGCGACGTTAAACACCGCAGAGTTCCAGATTTAATACATATCGGTTCATAAATGTAAAAGTTCTCCATTTCGGATCCGCCATAATATTTTTCTAGGTTTGAGTGAGAAATCTATCGGCTTTATACACCCCAAAGTTCCAATTTTGATACATATCGGTTCACAAATAGAAAACTCTGCCCTTTTGGATTCGTCATGTAATTTTTGAGTTTGATTTCATAATTATACTCAACGACTTTCGACAAGCCAAGGTTCCAAATTTGAAACCTAATGGTAAATAAGTTTTTTTTAAATTTAGGTCAAAAATCACATTTAGCGAATATTAGCACTAAATTTCATACTTACCGGTTCATAAATAGGAAACTTTGCCATTTTGGATTCGCCATTTTGATTGATAATTACTTCTTTCTCATTTCAAAACAAAATATTGTGACAAAACCTATTTTTCTAATTTTGGTCAAAAATCAGATCCGGGAGCCCACTGTGCAGCGCTATGAGTTGGACAGCAATAAAAAATAAGCTGTGCTTTAAAAAGAGATGCAAATGAGTATGTTCCAAAATTACAATTTTTGTCGGGGTGCTAATGTCAACCTACGTCACGAGTCTAATTGCGGACCACTAAAAAAAGCGGGTTTTGTATCAATCTGCCTCTGGTGCTAGGAGGTAAACTTGCGTCGGGCATGTGATACCCGGGGGTAACAGCCGCGTAACATTTTTTGTAGCAAATTTCCAAAATAATAATCCGTTAGGTGTTACTGACATTCCATATGTTTAAGGGATTTTAGAAAACAAGACGAATAACCAAACAGTATAATATAAAAACAGTATTTTCATCGGGAAATACGATAAGGAGGTTTGTAACTAAAAGAAAACCAGAAAATCTCTTAAATAATAAGGAATACATTTACCAAATCCCGTGTGAGTGTGGTAAATCATATGTAGGTGAAACGAAACGCCCTCTTCAGGTTAAAGTAAAAATACCCAATTAGGGGTATTGAAAAATCTGGTTTAGTGGATCATACATGGTCAAATGATTACAGGATTCAGTGGCCAGAAGCTAAAGTATCGCTTAGGATTACAAAAGGGGGCGCCTGTAGACTAGATTGTTTAGTTTACACTTGAAAACGGCTAGAGATAGTTACTAACCGAAACGTCGTGTTTAAAATAAATAAAGACAGTGGAAGTCCCAAATTTTGTTTCTATTTAAAAAGTATTTTTTAGTTCTAAGTAAGAATTTCTTTGTTTTTTTATATAAAAGTACGCCCCTGGATTTTCCTGTTTGAAAATTTTTAGTCAAATATTTTTTAATTTTTTCTAGTTTCTATATATTATCTTCGAACTAAAATAAAAATTTAGATCCTAAATTACTTCTATCATTTTTTACGCTATTTTAAAAAAATATATTTTTAATTTTCAGAAAAATGCCCTTGTTACCTTAAAATGCATTTTAACGTCTAACGCTACATGACTAATGTTATATACTTTTTTAACATCAAAAATTTTCAAAAAATTAAAACATAACCATTATATTAAAATTTTATGTCTACTGTTAACTTCAAATGCGAAATGGTAAGTGGGTATGTCATACCCGGGTGTACCATCCATGTTAGAAAAAATAGGTGTACCAACGCCGGGTTAATGTAAAGAAGGGCGCAATTATTTTGCGGTCAGTCTGATTAACATGATAACACGATAGTTTTGTACCTCATTCATTGTGGCAGTGGTGGATGTGGGGTAAAATACGTCGTGAACAAAGACAAAAATTGGAGCCCCCACTCTAACGCTTTTTGGCGCCCCTGGCGCCTGGCGTCGTGGACTGGTGCCTACTCTACCCACGCCTAGGTCCGCCATTGTTTATGGCCTTTGATTGAAGTAAGTCCATCTATTTTTTTAACGTTACGAAAGTAAAAAGTAATCATAACAAAAACATTTCATGTAAAAAAAGCCAAGTACGCGAAAATGGCATTCCGTAAAAAGAATTGAGATAAAAAGGTTCAGCCTTCCAAATCTCAGCTCTCTAGCGTTTCTGGAAGTGGGCAATGTTACTATTACATAAATTTACATGTATAGAGGAGGGGAGTAAATGATAATTTTGGGGTTTTTTGATTTTTTCCAGAGGTTTGGTCATAATTTCTATCAGTCTACCAAATTTCAGCTTTGTAGCATGTCTGGAAGTACCGTAGAATTTTGATGATCTATACATAAGTGAGTGAGTCAGTGAGTGACAATTTCGTCGTTTTTTAAATTTCGTAACTACTTTACTACTTTATGGAAGTCCATGAAACTTGGAGGGGGTTGTTAACTCCATGAAGATCTACGACTGTGCAAAGTTTGAGATTCGTAGCTCATTCCGAAGTAAAGTTTTAGATAGGTCAAATGTGGGCTAAAATGTTTCAAGAAAAGATGGTACGGCAGCGCGAACTACCGTGCTCTATCCATAACCCCCACCCTTAAGTCATTAGCGCCCCTCCAGCTTCACAGCTCACGGCCCCCCACTGCTTACTATTTCTGTTTCAAGGAAAAAACAATTTTTGATCAATTTTTCTGAAAAACTGGGACACTGTGCACTGGCTAATAACACGCAACATTAATTTAATAAGATAGCTGCTCATAACTATTTAGTGTTCGGTAGATTGTAGATACTCAGTACTTTTTCGTTATTTTACTGATGTATAACTTCCTGTCAATCAAAATTTCCAATAGCGAATACCTCTTCTTTCAGATACTCGGTTTTACCAATCCATCTATCTATTTAGCATTCTCTTCTTTGTCTGCCGCCGTGTTCATCCATCTAGTCCCAGCATGTTTCTTCAAATCGTCCGACCATTTCATTTGGGGTCTTCTCCTACTTTTATTTTCCCAAGGTTTTCTGTCTTATTTTATGACCGGCAAATTTCCATTTTAATTTTGCTGCCTCTCCTCTGACATTTTTAACTTTTGTTTTATTTCTTATCCATTCATTCCTTTTTTT
Organism: Aspidapion aeneum; assembly: GCA_963576565.1. NCBI lineage: Eukaryota > Metazoa > Arthropoda > Insecta > Coleoptera > Brentidae > Aspidapion > Aspidapion aeneum. The sequence goes on from OY755038.1 coordinate 6,313,448, forward strand.
ATCTGTTAGCTTCACATCCCTTCTAGGATCCATATGTGAGCACAAAAAGGATACATTGATTATACACTTTCGTTTTGAGGTACTGAGGATATTTTTTATTTTTTAATATGTAGCCTAATTTACCAAATGCTGCCCAGGCCAATCTTACTCGTCTCTTGATTTTAGCCGTTTGGTTTTCTTTTTTTAGTTTATTAATAATTTATCCCAGTAAATTCATTAACGATCTGGATGCTGCCAAGCTAAGTTTTGGTCCAATTTTTTTTATCCCGCCTTCTATTATAGTCGTGTTCAAATTTCTGAAAATTTAACTTAGTTGACGCTTGAAAGCCAGCATGACAGAGAAATGAATATAAATTGAGTCAAATCCAACTCAAAAATAAAATTATATTAGTTTGTTAAATTTTAGCTGCAAACACACATCCCCCAAAACCTCAGATTTTGAGGTTTTCTTCAAATTTCCTTAAAAACTAAGCTTCTTATCTTATTATCTCTTATTTTTAGGTTAGATTTCACAAATTTTTTATGCATTTCAGTGTCATTGTGGCATTAGGACGTCAACTTTTTTTTCAAAAATTCGAACACGACTATAAAAGGAGGGGGGATAAAAAAATTGGACCAAAACCTGGCTTGACAACATCCAGATCGTTAATCTGTGACGTATTGTCAGCCAAAATCCATTGTCAAATTGCGGTCCTCATATTTTGCATTTTCAACTACATACAGCGCCTGCACTATTTGTGGTTGAGCGAGGTTTGTTCCAGCTCGGTTTTGACCCACGCGGCCTTGACCCACGGTCCGTAAATAAGCCGGTTGTCTGGTAACTCCCAGCCAATAAGAACTCGGCAGCTTATGACGCGGCAATACGCCTGCTCCACGATCAATAAAGAGAGACCTATACGTTATATTATGAGAGAAATATAGATAGATGCCTAAAAAATACCAAAATTTTATCATTTTAAAAGAAAGGAAATTGAAATGACTTTAACTCAATGGCAGTAAGGGAACATTCATAAATTACATAACACTATAAAGGATTTTTGATCCCCCCTTCTTAACGCATTTCAAGAAAAATTATAATAAAAATACATTGTCTGTAACGCTAATATTCCTTCCCTTCTACTTGAGCATTATACAGGGTGTTCCAAGTTGAGTGTCTACCATTGCTAACTTTTTTATTATTATTAAAGATAGAAAAAAGTTTAAATTCAAATTAGTAGAATTTTTGATGCTCTTTAAGATGCTCAAATAAAAAAATCGAACATTAAGTTTTCGAGTTTTTTCAAAAAACAAAAATATAATTTAAAAAAATTCAACCATTTTGCCAATCTATTTTTTTTTCTGTTTTTAATAATAACAAAGTTAGCAATATGGTGGACTTTTAACTTGGAACACGGTGGACTTTTAACTTGGAACACGGTGGACTTTTAACTTGGAACACCCAGTATATAATTTAAGAATGGTCCTCATCAGTTTTGTTTTTAAATCATATTGCAAGTAACAAAAAACTAAACCAATCTTATTATAGAATAGTTACAAAATAATTTTCTTTAACTTTTTTACTGTTTTTCGACTCTCATCAGTCCCTGTATCATCAAGCTTTCGTTTCATTGTGGATTCATTTTGCTTTTTGGTATTTATAAATTTGATTCTCATACTTAATACAAATAAATTTACCAATTTATATGGAATAGACACTTTTTCAAATATAAATTTAGTAGATCGCTTCACAATATTTGTTTCAATAAATTTAAAATTGGCACCATGCCATTTTATGAACCATTTGTCTATTTTGTTAACATCTTCTTTCCATGATGGTGAAGGCTCAGTTAAATCTCCAAAAGAAAGGCTTTGCACCCAAGATGGTATGGCATATGAACGCATGTTGATTTGTTCATTTTCATATGTATAGCAACCAAGTTCAGGGAACTCATTGTGATGCTTTCGTGCTAAAATCCTGCAATATAAACTAAACCATCTTTTTCTAAAATTTCTTTTAGTTAGTCTTAAATACCCTGTTTCCACCAATTCATGCCCACCCCGATTCAAAAAACGCATCAGGTGACGATGCATTTAAAACCGGTGCAAATCCATGGGCCATCACGTGCGTTTTTTGAATCGGGTTGGGCATGCATTGGTGGAAACCGGATATAATACATTTATAGCAAGCACAGAACAGGTATAAACGTACAAGACGACAAGACCCAAAATGTACAAAGTCTCCTGGCAAAAGACGAAATTACGCTATAAACAGCGTTTGACTGCTGATTGCTAGGAAAACTGTGACGTAGCTCTGACGTCACGGCCGTCATGACACCGAGTTAAGACAACCGATTTATTTACGGACCGTGGCTTTGACCCACACAGGGCGAGTTTGTAAAGTAATCTAATTTTACTCACCGATTACATCGGTTTTTTGACATATGACGTTTGACGTTCATTTGACATTTTTATTCGGTGAGTCCGATGAACACCAGAAAATAAAAAAGAACGCGATGAATCGATTTTGATTTATTTTCTAAAAGATTCTCTGCATTAATACATGGAAACAACATTTTCAACGTAACCCTCAATCCTGACATGCCACGGTCTGATGATATCAAAATTTTAAAAACAAAATAAAAAACAGGATTTGTTTTTTCATATTTTTTAAGTGTTTTAATGTTATAAAGTTTTTTTAAAGCTTTTGTTAAGGTAGGCTTTTGTGCCTTTGTATAGATTAGGTTAGGATTAGGATGAGGAATTTTACTTGAAAAATTTACTCTAATTTAAAACAACTAAAACTCATTTATTTTAAAAATTCATATTAGCATATAAACTTAGCATAAAATAATAATGGTAAAGGGCTCTCGAGATTAAGTTCTTCTACTCTTTAGAATAAATTAATAAAAAGTTTGTAAAATGTAAATGATTTTATAAAAATTTTAACTCGTATATAAATAAAGAAATTGAAATTAACGCCAGATCTTCATCATCCGAGTCTTGAGTCACTATTTATATCTTTTAAGATGACCATCGAAACTGTTTACCACACTGTGGAGCATTTAACAAAAAGAAAACATCAAAAAAGATATAAAATTACAGAACTGAAAAAAAACACAAAAAACAACTGATTTTGACGTAATTGACATTCATCGAAGATTGCTCCTCACCGACTCTCAGGGTCGGTGAGTATTGATGCCATCAATTGGTGCATTGGTGAAATTCATCAGATAATTTACGAACCCGATGGATTTCTGTACTGATTAATTTAAAAACTTGATTGTTGTCATCGATGAGCTCATCGATGCCTTTACGAACTCGCCCATAGTTTTGGCCGCTCGGTTATTTTCGCAAATATATATCTTCAGATATTGTGAGATTTAAATACATAAAACTTAATCTATGGAGGAATATTGATTGACGTTAAACCGAGTCCCAGACTCTTCTCGGTGGTGCATACATATATATTGCGCCCCAAAATGCAATATTTTACAAACGCTATAAAACGGGTATAAAGTGCGTTTTACGACGCCGGTTAATGTTGCGGTACGTGGAACGGCTATGGCTGAGTTATTCCCGTTTGGTCAGTAAAATTTATTATTTCTCCATCCGGCTTTAAGCTAATTAAACTCAAAATGAATCTAATTTCGTTAAAATGTTGATTTAATTATGCAACCAGTATTACTCCCCTGGGAGTGAGTAAGGCTTACAAACCCTGGAAGAGACCAGTCTATGGATTGTGCAGTGGCGGCTGCTACAGGGAGGGCAGCGGGGTAGTGTCCTCCAAAAACTAGACAACAAACCACTGGCGGGTCCAGGATTTCCAGGGGGGAGGGGCCAAAGTGGCAGCAAACATCGAAATATTTTTTATTAGCGGTTTTTGATAGATCTGAGGTGTGAAATTTAGTATTTAAAGGAGATTTATGGCGCCGCAGGCGAAATTTTATTAAAAATTAAGTAGAATTTGTGACAAATTTTAAATAAGTGATGCTGCTAGACTAAAAAATAAGTTAAATGTCTGAGAGGGAGGGGCGGGCTCCTCTGGCCCCATTGGCGTGGCTAGCCTTGCTTTTCAGGGGGGCCGTGGCCCCGGTCTATCTTGAACAAACAGCAAACATAGGTGTTAAAGAGTCGTGCAAAGTGTGCAATAAATAAAAAAAAATACGCGCATTAAATGTTCTAATATTTTAATATAACAAATTTAATAATACATTTACCAACTTATTTATATGTATACACAGGAAGTATGTAATTCAGCAATTCTACAAAGAAAGTTTTCTACGTCGCTGACTGAAAGCGTCTACCACACTGTCTAAGTCGACCTCAACATCTTTTTCTATGAATAACAATGACAAACCTGAGTGTCTCTCTTGAATCATAGTTGTTCTAAGCCAATTAAAAACTCTCCTCATGGCAGAGAAAGACCTCTCGCAAGTTGCAATTGAAATTGGAAGAATACTCGCAACTTTAAAAAGTTGATAGAGGTTTGGATAGGTGTTTTCTGCTATATGTTCTTTGATAGAATCATGACCAACAGTTTGATTTATCCGAAAAATACAATTCTTTAAAACGGTCATTTCTGCTCTTAGAGCAGAAGTATTAATATTAAAAATTTCCCGGTATTGCTCGACGAATTTATTCCATTTAACGACGTAGGAAAACTTAATATGACAATGGTTATGAAATTGTCACCAAAATCGGAAAATTTCCATAAGACAATGAACCTCAAAAAAACTAAAAAGATTATTATATTCATTTTAGAAAAACAGTTTAAAAAGGTCTTTTATAACCTTACGACATCTACAACCCGATTTCGGAAACAGAGGGGCAAAGGTCGCTGTCTATCGCCAATATGTATGAAATATTCAATATGCATAATTATGTTTAAATTTAAAAAATATTTTCGGGAAATTGCATAAGTGCAGAAAAGTTACCGATAATTTAAAGAGAAAAAGCCTAATTCCGCAAGACAAGGGCTTTGTAAACATTATCTGAATGATTTTAAATTTTAATGCACCTATTTTATTTGAATATTTCCCGAATAATAATATAAAAGTATGTATTTTCAGCGTCATGTTCTTTTACTAGTAGTCGGTAGGGGAGGCCTAAAATATCTTAGGGGGGGCCTGAGGGACTTCCCTACCCCCCCCCCCTAGCTACGCCAATGTCTGGCCCTCCCCTGGATCCGCTACTGCAACAAACAGTATTTTTAATTCATTTATATAAAAAAAGTTAAATCTTCCATTACGACATGATTGTCTAGTTCTTTTTATTATCGGTGGTTAACAGCAAGCGATTAATTGGATGAAGTTTTTCAGCGTAAATAATTACAAGCCGGCAGCGCCGCGCGGGGCAAGGTTTCAATTTCACCCGTTTTTCACCGGGGTATGGGTGGATGTTCTCGGGGCGGGAGGAACGTTTGTTTTAGTTGAAGTCGGCCATCATTATCGTGCGAAAACGGCCGTAGCCCTCGCTACGAAGCTGGTTCTATCTTTAGTGAAGACGTTAGTTAGTTTGTTTTGATCGCCTGTCATTGTTTGTTTTGTTATCCTTTGTTTATAAAATGGAAATAAATGCCATCGATTACATAATTAACTGTGCAAATTTAAATACGTTGACATATGAACTTCGATTACAAATAAAATCTTTGGGGCCACATAGACCGGACCTAAAAATTAACCAAAATTTTAGTGTAAGTAATGCTGTGTTGTTCCATAAAAACTTATAATAGAAAATTTATTAACAAATTATACGATGCTGACAACTGGTTGTGCGTTTGTGAAAAAATAAATGCGTGCAAAAGGAATGTGTGATATCAAGCACTTTAGTGAAAAGTTAAAAAGACACAAAGTAAGTGGTATTTATTTTGTTTAATTACAAAATCAAACAGATTTTCTTTTTTACCATTTTTCATAAATCTTCATTTTTAGTTAAATTTATTATTTAAACATAGGTGATCTTGAGCAATTAGGTTTTAATAACATAAACTAACCTTCTCAAGTTTACCTATTTAAATTATATAAATTATTTAGTTTATAAAACAACACATTATATGGAATTTTATAATTTATCACGAACCATAACAATTTTTTAGTATAATAAATTAGTAAAAAATTTTTTTTTAAGTCACATGCTTTTATAAAATGCACTAAAAATTAAAAAATAATTGGAGGATATTTTTTTTTAATGTTGTATTGTCATCGGACCACTATGTGAATACCAAATTTCATCCAAATCGGATAATGGAAAGTGTCTTAAAAACTCATTTTTCTATGAAAGGGGGTGGGGGTAGGGGTGGGGGGATATTTTTTTCTTTATATTGTATTGTCATCGGATCACTATATGTATACCAAATTTCATCCAAATCGGATAACGGAAAGTGTGTCAAAAACAAATTTTTCTATGGAAGGGGGTGGGGATAGGAGTGGGAGGATATTTTTTTCTTATTGTTGTATTATCATCGGACCACTATGTGTATACCAAATTTTATCCAAATCGGATAACGGGAAGTGTGTCACAAACACAATTTTCTATAGGAGGGGTGGGGGTAGGGGTGGGAGGATATTTTTTTCTTAATGTTGTATTGTCTTGGGACCACTATGTGTGTACCAAATTTCATCCAAATCGAATAATGGAAAGTGTGTCAATAACGCTTCACAAGATTTGATAGATAGTTAGTTAGTTAGATAGTTAGACAGAACATCTAAAGCTAAATAAAAGCTTGTAATAAAAAGAGAGGATTTATCTCAATAAAGTAGATTCAACATTTGATAGCTGTTATCACTAAAACTACTTAAGTTTACTGTACCATAAGCCTTCTTGGTCATTGCAGGGAGTGAGGCTGCTCCCTGGCAGTAAAATTTTTACCTTAATCCCGCTGCTTAACCAAGTGTAATTGTCAAGCACAGCTTGCACACATTTAAATAACCACATAGAATTTTCTATGCTAGGCAAGATTGAAATTAGGTGCCAATTGAATAGTGCCTATAGGCAAAACATTACCGAACATAATGAAAATGTGAAAAAATAAACATATAAAGTCCATATCATTATTTTTGGGATAACTTTTGACGATTTTTTTTCGCTGGCCTATGCTATTTGTTATGGTAACAGCTGATTACTATCAAAAAGTTATCTCAAAAATTATGGAATGAACTATACTTAGTAGGTTAACAGACTGTTTCAAATTCTGTGGGGTTTTTGGGGTTGCTCTACGGGACCATAAAAAAGAAAAGGGAATGGACTTATATCTATAAACATTGAGTAAATAACCCATATAGAGGAGCCACAGGCGAGCTTTACCATATTGAGAGGCAGATGGCGCTCAATATTTTTTTTTGATGGTCACGTCACGACACAGCTGATAAAATATTGAAGTTGGAATGACGGTTCATGAATATTTGATTTTTTTTAAATTCCGGTTTTGAGATTGTTTTTACTATATTCTTGCGGAACAATTTTTTTTTAATGTATAGTAATCCTTAATTTTCCAGAGCCGCTTCATTAGCTCATACTAAAATTAAATATAAAGCAGAAGCGAATGTGACAAACACAGATGGCAAAGTCAAATACTTGTCAAATATAACTGTTGGTATGCGGTACATGGCGGGTAATTTGAATTCAAAATAAGAAATGCTGAATCTTAAAGATTTTAACCTTTTAATCATCTTGCATACTTACAAAAGTTTGATGGAATATCGGGATGGTGTCTGAGAATATTTCACTGAAATTTCGTGGAAATCTGTAGGGCCATTTTGAAAATATCATAAAAAAACATCTGATCTCACATAAGACCCAACGTAAAAGTCAGCCCCCCGAGAACAGCTGATTTTTTCAGGGTATTGGCCTGTATTTTTTTGTTCGCCTTGGTCAGGACTTAACAGCTGTCACTGTCAAAAATTTTGACGTGGTCCCAAAATAAATTGAATTGAGTGTAGTGTAAAATAGGATCACTATAGCTCACACTACTATAGTATAGTAGTAGTGTGAGCTAAAAATCACTTAACAAGCGGCGCAGTGCAGTTTTTTCTTAGTGAAGCCGTTAAGGATTTGCAGGCTTCAATCCTTTCATTAAGTATCTTCGGTCGAAACTTTTTACGATCCTCTTAAGTTTCTTACCTCTCTGTGTTTTGTTTTGGAACATTTTATTGTCGGCACTTTTACCGACTTAGTCTATAACCCATATAAACTTTGTAATATATGTGTTTCTGACTTTTACGGGCGCGTTTCTAATTTTTGCTTCTAATCTTTTTGATGTTCTAGGGTGCCGAGAGCGTCAAAAGTAGATTGAAATAAATCTTTTCAGTTTGGTTTTATTATTGCCAGACACAGACGATTCTTTTTTTTATTAATATTTTTTAAACGATTTTGCTCACTTCGTTTTGCTTATAATTTAAATTTATTAATTATTTTTATTATATTCATTTTTTCTCTTTTGCTGGCTTTATAATCCCTGCTAAATTCCCCTCATTGAAATTTGCCATATATAATGGCTAGAAACCGTTTGTTTTTATTTTTAATTTCAAAATTGTTTTTGTTAATTAAAAATGTGGGGTTAAGATTTTTAATAATCTTACTTTGGGAAAAGCGATTTTTAGCACCTTTTTGGGACTTTTTTTGGTCATATAACTTAAAATCGCGAGAAAACCACGTTTTGACTTTTTGGAAAGCGCCGACCTGCGCCAACAAGAGAAAGTCAAACACTTCCGTCGAAACTTTTGCCGAGAACGCATCGCAACCAAAAAACTTTTAAACAATTTGCGGGAGTGAAAACCTAGATCGGCCCTACCATCGCTGATAAAGACGAGCGAAGCTGCAGAAAACTCAATGGTAAGTCTTAACGTGGGCGAAACTTATTTTAAAACAACACAAAATTAACCTTTGTTATAGAAATTCCAAAGGGGTGTTTTTCAGGGTATTTTTCGTTTTTTTGGGGAAAATATCAAAGACCACTCTTTCGGGACTCCATCATATAGTGAATTTATATAGTGCAGGCGCTGGAGGTAGTTGAGAATGCAAAATATGAGGTTCAGCGGTTTGGGAGCTATCACTTTACGGACAGAGCTTTTAGACTATTTTTAGCGGAAATCTCATGACTGCACTGACTAGATTTCAAAAAAATTATATACCGGTAATCAATTTTTATTGCGTTTTTCTTTATCTTTAAAGTTAATCTAAATTTTTGATCATTATATCATTGAGAAATACTTACTATGCGATTGCACCAAATCTTTGTAGTTATTTAACCTGTAAGATAAAGATTTTATTTGTAATCGAAGTTCATATGTCCAACGTATTTAAATTAAACAGTTAATTATATAATCGACAGTATTTATTTCCATTTTGAAAACAAACAAAAACAAACATTGGACACGCGACCGGCAAGGCTTTTAACTACTGACCTACCCCAAATCAAAACAAACGCATACTTCTTCACTAAGGATAGAACCGGCAACACGTAGAGAGAGCAACGAACGTTTTCGCACGATAAATATGGCCGACGTCAACTAAAATAAACATTCCTCCCGCCCCTGCACGAGATCAGCCACACGGGTGAAATTAAAATATTGTCCCGCGCGGTGCTGCCGGCTTGTAATTATTTACGCTAAAAAATTTCTTCCAATTAATCGCCTTTTGTTAACCACAGACTAAAAAAAAGAACTGGACATGTCGTACGTGAAGATTTAACTTTTTTTAAATAAATCAATTAAAATACTGTTTGTTGTCTAGTTTTGGTAGGGCACTGCCCCGTTGCCCTCCCTGTAGCAGCCGCCACTGCTTCGACCTAGGTTTAAAGGTCTTAGTCGAGGGGTGAACAGCTCTCACAATCGGTGTACACATTTCTCACAATCTTTACACAATCCCTCCCAAGCACTCACAATCTGTCACAATCTTACCACAATCCTTCACAATCCCTCACAATCTTACCACAATCCCTCACAATCTTACCACAATCCTTCACAATCCTTCACAATCCCTCACAATCTTCTCACAATCCATCCCAATCTTTCACAATCCTTCATCCCACAATCCTTCACAATCTTTACACAATCCCTCCCAAGCACTGGCAATCTGTCACAATCTTACCACAATCCTTCACAATCCCTCACAATCTTACCACAGTCCTTAACAATCCCTCGCAAAGGAAACTATAGACATGATGACCTTTTTTTTTTGTTTTGTTTTTTTTTTATTTTTTTGTCGCAAGAATTTTTGATGGGCTGTCGCCCCCCCCCGCCCCTTCAGGCACACTACACCGCTGCACAGTCCTCCACAATCCCTCACAATCTTACCACAATCCCTCACAATCTTTACACAATCTTAGCAAAAGATTGTGGATTTTCACAATCGGTGTACAGCGTGTCCCATTTTCGATGGGATTAAATGGAAAACTCGGTTATAATTAAAGATATTGATTTTGTGATTGCACCTTACCGTGCTCTTTTTACCCCGTAGTTTCGCTAATACAGGGAGTTTTTGAAAAAATTGTATTTTTAATAATCCCTTGTATCTCGCTTATTTTGCGAGATATTTTTATTCTGTAAAAACCTTTTCATGGCAACTTTTTTAGAAGAAAATAATGACGTTGTCAACTTTTTAAAATATTGTTTAGTTTTTGAGATATGGTATTTATCATAAAAAAATTATATACGGACCTGGATTTTTTTTATTACTATTTTGATTGGTTGCATGCTGGTATTATTATAAAATAATAAAAATTTAAAACATTTTTGTTTTAAGGTAAAAAAAAAAATTATATTTAAAAAAAAATTAGTCCGAACCTGGATATTTCCAACATAAATATAAATGAAAAATTGCTAGTTAAACAATTTTTAGTTTAACTGTTTTGATACTTAGCATATTAAAATGGTTTTACGTTAATTTACAGATTTATTTGAAACAAAGTCTACGAAAAATACAAAAAAAACAAATTATAAAAATAACTAATTTTTGTGATTACCATTATGTGTAAGACATTGTTGGTATTTTTGAGTAATTTTTATTAACGCATTTTGCATAAAAATATTTCTGCCATTTAAATATTGGTATTTTGTTGCATGAATGAAGCAGTCAAACATATCACATTTTTCAAAATCCGGATATGGTTGATTTCTAGCCAGTTTAAAATAATTGTATCCCATTCACAAAAAAGACAAGTAAAATGTAAATGTCAATTCCACGTTTTTGTTTTGTAAATTTCACGACCTGCTGTGCTACCATCAAATAATTAGTATGATATTATTTTTGTAACTTTTTAACGTTTTTTACTTTATTTATAAATCTTTTAATTATCATTTCCAAACAGATAAACTAAAAATCGGTCAACTAGTGAGTCTTGCAATTTTTAATTTATAATTACGTTGGAAATTTCCAGGTTCGGACTAGATTTTTTTTTTCAAATATTAAATAGATTTTTTTAACTTTAAATCAAAAAATATTAAAGTTTTATCATTTTAATGTAATAATAGCATGGAACCAATCAAAGTAGTAATAAAAAAAATCCAGGTTCGTATTTAATTTTTTTATGATCAATACCATATCTCAAAAACTAAATAATATTTTAAAAAATTGACAACGTCATTATTTTGCTCTAAAAAAGTTGCCATAAAAAGGTTTTTACAGAATAAAAATATCTTGCAAAATAAGCGAGATACAAGGAATTAATTAAAATGCAATTTTTTCAAAAACTCCCTGTATTAGCGAAACCACGGGGTATAGCAAAAATCTGATTACACCATTTTTAAGGGCTCCAAAAAAGAGCACGGTAAGGTGCAATCAGAAAATCGATATCTTTAATAATAACCGAGTTTCCCATTTAATCCCATCGAAAATGGGACACGCTGTACTCATTTTCGGTTAGCTGTTCACCCCTCGGTCTTAGTAAATACAGGTGTATAAACTCATATTACTTGAGTTTATGGAAAAACTTCCATTATAAAATAGTTCGTATCTGCACTCATACGACAGCATGTATATTGCACCACATCATCTCAACTCTTAACAGCTCAGCATCAAGTCTGGAATTAATTTGGTTGCTACCTCATAAAATTGTCGTTAAAAAACGTGCCTAAAATTGCGGATTCCACAACCTTTCATTACTAAACCAGGGGTGAAATTAAGGGTAGGGGACAATTCGCCGCGGCTGATTCGCCGCAGCCGATTCGCCGCGATTTTTAATCCGCCATTTTAATTTTTTTAAATTTAAGTCAAAAATTGTATTAAGTTACCCTTAGCGCCGTGATGTTTCAAGTTTGAGGCGAATCGGTGCATAAATGGGAAAATCCACCATTTTATTTATTTTTCTAATAAAAAAAATGTTGAATTGTATTATACTAACCACCAAATAACTAGTTAAAGTTTGAAAAAGTTATGATCAGACAAATAAACAAATATCTTATATGAAGTCAAGCTAAATAAAACTGTTTAAACAATTGCCAATGGCAATATCATAAAACAAAAAATCTCGCGGCGAATTATCCCCGCGGCGAATAGGCCGGCGGCGAATTGTCCCGCGGCGAATTGTCCCATTACCTTATCACTACAGTTTTTCAGATTTTTGAAATGTGTTTGGTTTTATGTAATTCATATAAATATAAATTTCTTTTTACTTTTTATAAACTTTTATTTATTCCTTCTCTATTTTAATCTCTTTTTTGGACTTTTTAAAATCTCACGATTTTTTTCACGAATTATCTTGGAACATTTTGGCAACACTGGATATCTAGTCATGTGATCTTAGAAGACGGCCTTCGGCGGTTCCCGAAATCGGCCACCTGCAGACATACACACGCACACAATATAATTTTTCAAAAGACACAATCCTATATCTTATATACAAACTTAGGTGCACAGTAATGAAGTTTGCTTTAAGAAAACGGTGACGGTTTTATAACTTCATGTCTTATTCATGCTGGAGTTACGTTCTACTTGACGAAATAGTAAAATTTATTTTACGGTCTACTTTTATGCATTATGCATCTAGATGCACCAGTTTTTGGTTAGGCAAATCGAAAACTATGAAACTAAAATATTAAGGTAGGAGTTTTACTATTTTTCCATGGGCCAATCCAGTGGGGAGGGGGCTCGGGGCCTGGGCCCCCCAAGCCTCAGGATGTTTTAGATATTTTTCACATATTTTACTATTCTTTTTTCCAGTTCTTTATAGTCTGTTCCTGTCTTATCAAATTTACTGCAGACTCATTGCATGGAAATATTGTTTGTCTATTATCTAGTTCTAACTCACTTGATTCGTTTCCAATACATAAGTACTGAGTATTGTCCACGTTCACTGTTAACCACCACTTTTAAAATAAAAGTTCGTTTATTTTCTCATCGTATACTCCCTGTCTCCTTTATCATTAGCTACAATTATTTGGTCATCAGCAAACTGTAGTGTGTATACGGTAAATGGGTCGTGAGGTTGTATTCCCATGCCGTGTACTTTATATTTCCAGTTTGTTATAGCTACTGCGATTCTTGTTAAGCGTTCCGTTACCAGGAATTCTTTTGACTGTCGATTTCTTTTATCGCTTTTATGTATGTATGATTGATATTAATTTGCTCTAGCACTGTCTATAATTTTTCTACTGGAATGGTATTATACCAATGCTTTTGGTAGCTCTACAAAGGTAACATGAGTCTCTATATTTCTGGCAGTCCTTTTCTCAAATAGGTCCTGGTTCAAGACCGAAAACATTATCACTACAATATTTTCCTGCATAAAACCCACTTTGGTCTTCTTCTTCTTGTTCATGAAAATCATTCTCTATTAGATCTCTAAGAATCCTACCGTACAATCTACTTAGAAAACTGGTTACTAAAATTCCTCTATAATTGTTGCAATCCAGCTTGTTTCCTTGTTTATGTATTTAGGATATGAATGCAATTTTCCAATCATCAGGTACTGGATGTCTGTTTATGCATTGATTGAAAATACAGGGTGTCCCAAATAAAAGCAACTACATATGGATTTCGGAAACGGTAAGAGATATGAGTTTGTTTAAATGAAAAAAAAAGTTGAGCTATTCTAAGCCCAATCAGATGATCAAAATTAAAAATATCTATAGGGGTTTTTAAAAAATCGAGCAAAAATTAAAATATGTGTTTTTTGAAAAATTAAAATATCGCCGCCATCTTGCAAACAAATTTAATGAAATTTGGTAGTTTTGTATAACCAACTACGGCCAATTGAATGACGTTAACACTTTTTTTCTGGGCCTACTAGTTTTTCTGAAACCATAGCCAACTTTGTTATTTCTTATGACCGCCATATTGGATCTATACTTCAATAAATAGAGAGCTTATTTTTGGATGACGGAAAATGTGAATTTATTAAAAAAATAGTTTTTCACTTAGTTGGCTGTGAAACAAATGCCGTAGTTGCGTTTGTTGTTATTGTAAATTTTTTAAGAATTCTTGGTGCAGTTGATTTGGGTACTGCAATATTATTTTCCAGTTCACGAATGGAAATGCGAGGATTGTCAACGACACTTTGTAAAACCAGAGCTTCAATATTTTCATCGGGTTGTCGATTACGATTTTGTTTTTAAAGGAACCATATTCAATTAAATTATTTCTAAGTATTCTGAAGATTAACAAACCTGGTTGTCATCTTTCTGGATATCTCTAAAAGTACATATCTCGAGCTCTTCCAGCATTCTTATTACACAAAATATAACATTCATACATATCTACTTTCTCCCATTTTGGAAACTTTTCCATGTTAAATTTGACTGATAATGTGACTCAAAAAAATCTTAAGTAATTTAGAAACTTTAAAACTCCATCAGATATTCATGCTTTAGAACTTCCCCAAGTAACATTTCTTTATTTATAGCAGAAGCTAAAAGGTTGCCAGCGCCTTTCCTTAAAACCATTAGTTTCAATGTTTGGTCGCTAGCACGTTACCATTACCCCTATATACCCCTTAGACCTCCTAAATGGGACTCCCCAATTGGTGGTGGCAACCTATGTATTAAACTCACTATAAAACCATAAGAAATAAACTCCAGCTTCGCCCTCTAGCGGTTCCACTAGTATAGAACCTTTTAGAGCCTAAAACTATTATGCCAGGTTCTAAAAGCAACTCAGAAACGTCATCTATCCTATTATAAAACTAGACTTGGTAATTTGGATCCTGGCGATTCTGTTGAATACCATAATACCCTAAGTAAAGAAGTTTTCCTATAAAAGCTATGGCGATATTTTAGATTCACAATGGCTATATAAAATAATTTAGGTCACAAAATTGCCAAAAATGTCAGAGTCCTAAAATTATTTTATCACATAAAAATATACCGAGTTTGTCGTTTTGTTGATGATCAAATTGCCTGCCAGATTTATTTTTCTGATAAAATCGTATCTGTAAAGCTCTCAAAACAAGCGCGCCAGCACAAGAATGCTTTTTAATAGTTTTTTGATAACAAAATAACAAATATTTAAAATTAAAAAAAATCATTTACACTATTCACCATTAAAAAAGTCTGTTTGGTTTACATAAATCAAAATTAAAGTAAAATTATTGTTAAAAAACACTGATAAAACGACTAGATAAATATTTTCTCTTTACAATATTTATTAAATAAATTTATATACGCCATTATGGTTTTATAGTGATCACTTGGTTTTATTTGTTACTGTATCGCAACAAGGATTTTTGAGTGCCCTTATGAAACCAACAAAAAAGAACAATGTAAACATAGTCAACATCACCTCACTTAAATTTTTTGTATTTGTTTTTAAAGTGTTTAAAAGCGTATAATTCAACACGTTTAAATGTTTTTTATCGTGCAATTTCGACACAATCGAGAGGGCCAGTGCAATATTCGTTGTGCCTGCAGGTTGGAGGGCAACCTCTTATATTGGCCGTCTAAACAGGCCTTATCTAGGCATGGGTGTCCTTCCCAGGGGGACGGAAACTCAACAATTATTAATTATTGGGCTTTAAATATTCAATCTTGCAATAGGTAGGTACTAATCTGTACCTAGGTATATCTATTATTTTTACAAGAAATACCTAAAAAAAAATAAAACACGAAAGTATTTAGTTACTTCTGTTAGAACCCTTAAGGAAACAAGGTTTTTTATGGCCGCCTATTTAATTAATATTTAATATACAGCTATGGGTAACTATAAATACCAAAGAATTAAGTTTACCTTTAAGCCTTCCTATAAAACCTTTTTAAAATGCCTAAAAGTAATGGCAAAAACCAAAAGTTTATATTTACCACTCTTAAAAGCCTTAAGGAAACTAGGTTCTATATGGCCGCCTATCTAATGATATTTACTTTTAAACTACTGGTAACTATAAAAACAAAAGGATATAAGATAACCTTTGAGCTCTATTATAAAACACTTTTGTGATGACCTAAAGTAATGAAAAAAACCAAATGACCAAAGTTTATATTTATTTCTTTTTAAAAACTTTAGGTAAAATGGTTTTATAAGACCATCTTAATAAATCAGAAATCAATAAAACCAAAAGTATCTAAAAGGAACAGAAGGAATATCAGTTTTATTATACTCCCTTTAGAAATCACTTTTTGGTTGTATAACACCCCTTTAGGTAATTGGCAATATAAATTACCTTTATGTAGCCAAATTGATCCTAAAACCCATAACAGCACCCTCTAAATAACCTAGGAACCAAATTAATAAAACCTTGAGTGGTAATAATGTTACATGGGCGACTACCTCCTACGTGTGTATTTATATCGTGGCATTTGCGCTCGAACATTTAAATTTTTTTCGTGCTTATCAAACTTATTATTAAACTTTTTCTTATTAAATAACACCCTGTACAAACCTCTATAATTTAAAGGCTTTTATTTTCCATTAATGAGATATTATTTGCAAAAACTCTAGGCACAGATAACAAAATCATAAAAATAAGAGCATCCCGTTCACATCTTGCCGTTTTACGGCAAACCTTTTAAAATTTCTGGGCAAATCTACCTCAGGATCTTGTCGTTTTTAATTTTACGACTCAGTTACGGCCCCATTAACTTTTTAATATGTGATTGTTTTTTACGGCTTTGCTTTTGTAGAAGAAGCCGAAAACTCACCATTTACAAGGTATCACATTACCTCATTAGGAAAATGTTGGTTTAAATTGTAAAAATTTTAATTTAAATGTCTGTAAAATTGAGAAGTTAATTTGTGCCACTTGTATTTAAGGTAAAACATGGCATTTCCTTAAATCTGATAACACGCCAGTGCCTAGCCAAGTTCGCGCTGCCGTATCATCTTTCCTTGAAACATTTCAGCCCATATTTGACCTATCTGAAACTCTACTTTGGAATGAGCTACGAATCTCAAACTTTGCAAAGTCTTAGACCTTCATGGGGTTAACAACCTCTACAAGTTTCATATACTTCCATAAAGTAGTAAAGTAGTTACGAAATTTCAAAAAACGTCGAAATTGCCACTCACTCATCACTGACTTACTCACTACTGTACTTCCAGACATGCTACAAAGCTGAAATTTTGCAGACTGATGTAAAGTTATGTAAAAGTAATATTGCCCATTTCCAGAAACGCTAGATAGCTGATCTTTTGCAGACTGATAGTAACTATGATAAAAGTATAGGAAAAAATTAAAACTCCCCAAAACTCTAATTTACTTCCCGCCCCTATAAATGTAAAGTTATGTAAAAGTAACATTACCTACTTCCAGACATGCTAGAAAGCTGAGCTTTGGAAGGCCGATAGTAACTATGATAAAGCATAGAAAAATTTAAAACATCCCAAGATTCTAATTTACTATCTTTCCCTATAATTGCAAAACTATATAAAAGTAACACTGCCCACTTCCAGAAACGCTAGACAGCTGAGCTTTTTAAGACTGAAAGACACTATAAAAACTATAGGAAAAAGTTTAAAAACACCAACATTTTAATTTACTTCCCTCTCCTAGAAATGTAAATTCATATAAAAGTAACATTGCTCACTTCCAGAAACGCTAAAAAGCTGAACTTTGGAAGGCTGATAGAAACCATGGGAAAAAATTTAAAAACCCCAAAATTTTCATTTACTCTCCTCCCCTATAAATGTAGAGTTATATAAAAGTAACATTAGGTGGTCAAACTGAGCGCACATATTAGGTCACACGTGACAGGAGCAAGAAAAATGTCAAAAATTTCGAGAAGAGGATCAGCTAGGATTTATATGAATATGGTTCTGAAGTCAGGAAAGAGTCCATATTGAAAATGTGCAATTAGTTTTTGGAACCATTTTTATGTAAGCTATTACTCATTCAGGCACACTGTGTGCATTTGAATTTATGTCCTTGCTAACTTTTTAACAAGGACATAATTCACAACTCAATTTTTCCGATTTAGTAAGTTGTAAATTTTGCGTTTTATTGGGACACTTTTTGTCTGGTCCGTATACACATACACAATCTATACTCCTTATTATTATTACCCTGTGTAACAGAGTGTAGGTATAACATTTTATAGTTACTCAAAGCAATAAAATCGCCATTTTATTGTTTGTTTATTGGTTTATAAAGCAGTCGGAATTGCTTTATTTAGATCTCAAGTTCTTAGCATTCTTTACTCTTTTGAAGAAAATCTGACACCAGGGTTGGATGGGCGTAAACAAACCGGCCCTGTCAATTTTTTTATTCGGTCCTCGCTTCGGCACAAAAATTTTAGGGCAAAGAAAACAAAGCCATATTGTATTATTTTTGTTTTTGATATTATGGAGGTTTTGTTATTAAATAACATGCTAATTTTAAAGGATGTAATTTGCATTTTAAGAAAAAAAAACTTCATATAAACATTGTATGCATGTCCTAAACATTCTAACTTGTGAGATAGAAGATGTTTAAAGACTTTGAGAAAATCTCCTTTTTTATTAATATCTGTGATACTGCTCTAGAAGTTTTATATTCTGTATGCCTATATTAAACACTAAGTTGAACATATTAACATAATTAATATCTAGTTTTTTCACAAAATGAAAACTCGAAAAAAAAATAAAAACGTACAAAATTTCAACATACAACAGCACTGCCACCGTTAGTTAAAAGGCTACAAGTAATTTTTTTTCGAATTTAGGTTTTTGGTCTCGACGGATTTTCCATCATGTCCTATGTAATAAAATTTAAATAAAACTTATAAAAACAAATAGCAAACTTGGAAGTCGTTATTTTCCGAACCACACTTTCTTCACTTGCGCCCTTTCAACTACCGGGGACAGAGCAGATATCAGTAGCAGGATCTCCTTAATTTGAATTGGATCATGGACTTCTATAAAAAAAAAGTCTTTGCAATACCCCAAGTCCCTTTGCTATCCTTTTTTATTTTTCTGCTATAAAGAAGACAGAAAATAGCATTGAAAATCATTGTTGGCCCCAGATTGCCGTTGGCAGTTGCCAGCCTGTCTGTCTATCAAAGTTAAAATTGACAATGAAAGGAAACAAAAAATGTCTGACAAGTAGTCAAAATATTTTGTAAAGTAGATATTTAAAAGTATCAATATATTCTCAGAAAAATGGTCAAGATAATTTGCGACAGAGACAAAATGTTCATACGAAAATTCCACGCTTTTTTCGATCATCAGTCCCAGCTTTGGTTACTGCAGATCAGAATTTCAAGAAAACAGCAATGACAAAAAATATGAAGACTGAATAACTGATTTTTGCGTAGTTTGTTTTTTTCAGTTAGATTTTCAGTTTTTTTGTTTGTTCACTTTATTTTATTTCATTAAAATAGGGTTACAGAACCATCCCATCAATTATGTTTAAAGCTTAATATAATAATTTTAATGATTCTATTAGAACTGAATCCTTTGAGTTGTTCAAGTTCTATTGCATCATTTGAAACTTAGTAATTAGTAATAGCTTCAATATAGCTCTTTAACTCTGTCTTTTGTCCTCAATACAGTTTTTGTTGAAATTCCCAAAGCCTTTGCAGTTAAATCAGTTGGGAACTTTTTTACACTTTTTACAAGATTTATGTGTCCACCATAAAAAGTGTCAGATTTTCGTATGAACATCTTTTTTATAAAAAAATATAATAAAATACTGTTTTATTTTACTTTAAACTAAAAATATATATGCTTCTATACTATTATAACAAGTACCAACATTAATATGATTCGAGCTGAAGTTCGTTTGTGAAAATTACAAATAACATTAATTTAACTTTTATTAAGTCTGTATGCTTAGGCATTAATAATTAAAACTTAAATTTACAAAAAATAATATATTTATTGCCTAACCCTTTTTGAATCATAATTTTTACCAAAATAAATTGCGAAGCTTAGATTAACTTAGCAGCTCAAAATACATTGTAGATAATATTTTTTTTTCTTCAAGTTAAACCATCATTAGTTTATGCTTTGTTCATGGTTTCTAGCTCTACAGCCGGTCGCATTAAAAATCTTCCAGAGTAGAAACTTTGTTGGCAGTGCACTCCAATTGATTGATCAATGTATGCCACTAAAGCATATACGCTGTACATACATTTTTCACTACATAAAATCATCTTGGGACAGAAACTTTTGTCAAAAAACTATTCCAAATAGAAATTAAATCAGAATTTAAATAAAAAATAAGCGATAATCTTTCAAAGTCAGAAATTTCAAAACCATTGACAGTTTAAACACCGATCCACCACCCTTATTATAGAGGGTGGTGACCGGTCACGTTAATTTTAAGGTAACTGATAATAAGTTTTTCTGCACCCATTATCAGTTACCTTAGGAATCTGCGGTTTAAAACTGAATTAAGAATACACGTGCGTTTTGTTACCAGAATTACGGGGTGATTAAGTAAAAGAACTAGCCTTATTGCAAGGACTATATACCCTACAATTAGACCCAATACCGATTTTTCAATCGGTTAATGGATTTCTTAGATTTTTTATCTATTTTAGCACCAAAAATGATCTTTCACAAATAAGATATGAGATATTGGCAAGGCCGTACCGAAGGGAGAGATCAGGGCGATCAATCTCCACCAAAATAGTCAACAAAGTGTTAAAAGAGATTTCACAACAGCAAACACAAATAAGAAAAAAATTGGACAATATTTTTATTACATTTTTTTAATTTCCCAATTTCTTCTTCTGGATATTGGTAGTATTGTAGAAAGGTATTAATAAGTTAGTGTCATTATCACATTATCTAATCTATTAACTAACAAACGTGGAATTTCGTACCCGTGAAAGTTTCGTGGCTAATCGGGCAAAAAGGAGTTTTTGTTTCTCTCATATTTTTTCGTGGGTAGCTTGAAAGCTTAACCTCACGGGGGTCCAAGATTTAATGGACACCTAATAAGTGTTGACAGTTAACTGTTTCGTCCTTATGGGACTCCTCAGAACACTGCTGGTCAATGTGACAATTCTTGCGAAGTTAATTAGACGGTTTTGTCTCTAATCATAAGTAAATAGTGAGAAAACTATCGCAAGAAACGCCATCTACCGAGATACGAGAGAAACAAAAAGCAAAAGCAGGCGAAAAACTGCTATACCTATCGATTAATGAAAAGATCGAATACAAATAAAAGAAAACAAACTATAGTCCGTGACCTACGACAGCTCTTTGTCTCGGTAGATGGCGCTACCGAAACAATTTTATTTTCCAAACAAGCAGCTACTTGCATGGTGTAGTTTTTAGTTTATTTGTCATAGATAAAGTCCATTTTTTTTATGGCTTCGTAGAGAAACCTCAAAAATCACACAGAATTTTAAACAGTCTATTAACCTACTAAGTATATGTCTAATTTTTTTCACATTTTTATTATGTTCGGTAATGTTTTGCCTATAGGCCTATATCTGTCTTGCCTAGCATTGAAATTCTATGTGGTTATTCAAATAAATAGTACTTACTTTGTGCCACCCACGCAGGATCACTTCGTGAATTGTTCATAATAAAACAAATAAAGCAGAAAAAGCATTTTGTTTTACACAACCGCACAATCAGTTTTCAGCATCGTATAATTTTTTATTTCTTGTACTAAAATTTTGGGTAATTTTTAGGATATTTTGGTCCGGTCTATGTCGCACTAAAGATTTTATTTGTAATCATAGTTCATATGTCAACTTTTTTTAATTTGCACAGTTAATTATATAATCGACGGTATTTATTTCCATTTTGAAAACACACAAAAACAAAAAGAAACAATAGACACGCGACCGGCAAGGCTTTTAAGTACTGACCCATTCCAACTCAAAACACACTCATACGTTTTCACTAAGTATAGAATCGGCAACACGTAGGAAGGGCAACAAACGTTTTCGCACGATGAATATGACCGACGTTAACTAAAACAAACATTCCTCCCGCCCCCGCGCGAGAACAGCCACCCATACACCGCTGAAAAACGTGTAACAAAACGGGATTTGAATATAAATGGTATTTTTGCCATTTATAAGTTTTTAAAGATTTTTAATTAAATATTGTTTTGACATCAACAAGCATTAATTATATGCAAGACTAGGTTAAGATTAAGTAAAATTTATGGCAACTCCGGCGACTTGTTTTTAGGCATATTTTCAGGTTCGCTGTATTTTAATAAAATTTGTATTCGGCTAATATGTCCTTTGAGCCACTAACATCAAAATAATTCATATTTTGTAACTGGAAACAAATTAGCTAAACTATTTTCAATTAAAAAAAAACACACTGTGTAATTTTACTTTCTAACGGGTTTTTAAGTCTGGCTTGCATTGTTATTTTGTCTCTTAGTGGAGCGCTTGAAGCGCAGTCTATCTCTTTCTCGCCAAGGCGAAAGGGAGTAGAATTCTAGCCAATCAACGCCAAGATATTTGTCCCTTCAAGCGCAGGGTCGCTTTAACTGAGACGGGAAACTTTCGAAAGTCGTCAGGGAGTTTACTCTTTAGTTTTCCTTTGCTTGGCACGTTACGCTTTCATTCACACTTCTTAAGGGGGGTTTTATTTCAACTGGGGAAATTTATCAATTATTTTAACATTGTATAAAACTGTTAACTTTAATATTCATAATTATTTTGGTCTTTTCTTTTAGAATTTATTAATTTTAAAGCTTTTATTTATTACTGTTTCCAGTGTTTTGAAATAATGTTTTTATCTGTTTTATGGTTTATTTTAACAACAAAATACAAACCATTCGTTGCCCTAAAATCGGCATTTTTAATCAATAACATATCCCAAACCTAAACAGTAATATTAAGTAAATTAAGCAGTTGATTGAATAGTTTCACTCATTCAAGCAACGTTTAAGATGTTGATAAATATATATATTTACAACAAATATATAAAAGGTTTATAAAACCTAAAAGTTTAAGAAGTGTAAATATTTTAATACAAAAGTTTAATAGTAGTAAAAAGTCGATATTCAACTAATAAATATAAGAAGTGAAAGTGTGAAGCTGCAAGAAGAAAATTGAAAAGGTATGTATGATTATCCTACATTAGTTATACATTTGAGAAAAACGTTTATAGCATACTTTTCCTCCAAGAACCGTCAAATTCCCATTCGAGATCGTGTAAATTTAATAACATATAGTAACATTTAACCTTTTTATAATTTATATAAGTTGTAGCTTACAACATTTAAGCCTTGGCCACTTGAGGTGACAGTACCACTGTCACACACAGGCCCCTGTTACAAAGTATGAATTATTTTGATGTTAGTGGCTCAAAGGGCATATTAGCCGAATACAAATTTTATTAAAATACAGCGAACCTGAAAATATGCCTAAAAACAAGTCGCCGGAGTTGCCATAAATTTTACTTAATCTTAACCTAGTCTTGCATATAATTAATGCTTGTTGATGTCAAAACAATATTTAATTAAAAATCTTTAAAAACTTATAAATGGCAAAAATACCATTTATATTCAAATCCCGTTTTGTTACAAACGGGTGAAATTTAAATCTTGGCCCGCGCGGTGCTGCCGGCTTGTAATTATTTACGCTAAAAAAGTTTACCCAATTAATCGCTTGTTGTTAACCACAGATAATAAAAAGAACTAGACAATCATGTCGTAAGGGAAGATTTAACTTTTTTTAAAAATAAATTCTGATATAAGATGTTTGGAAATTATTGTAAATAATGACCTCATAAAATATCAATCCTGGTTAATTCACAATAAACTACAAATTAATCTAAAAAAAACTAAATACATACTTTTTTCTCAAAAAAACAGAAAAGTTGAATCAATCAATATTCAAATTGACACAAGGGCGGATCCAGAGGTGCTTCTCGGGAGGGGCACTTTAGGTGACATTCTCTGTTGTTAAAAAATGGTATATATTTTTTAAGCAGCATTTTATTGAACTAGTCAGTGGTTGTAATTTCGATGAATTTTTATTAGCAAACACATTACTTTTTACTCATTTTTTGCATATATAAAAAATTCTCGGGGGGGGGGCAAGTGCCCCTAGTGCCCCCCCCCTGGATCCGCCACTGAATTGACAATGTAAAGATCGACAGAGTTGACAATATTAGATACCTAGGACTACTTGTTGACGATAAATTGACTTGGACTTTGCATTTTGAAAATATAAGAACCAAAGTTGTTCCCATGATAGGAGCATAATTTAGGTGTCGTCATTATTTTAATAAAACTTCTTAACACAAAATATATAATGCCTATTTCTTATCCATCTTTAGATATCTAATACCTGTTTGGGGAACCTGTGGAAAAACTTTGTTTAAGAATGCCGAATTTCTTCTAAACAAAGTAGTTAAAGTTTTGTTTAATTTGTCTTTTAGAACACCAACTGACGAAGTTTATAATCAGACATCTATATTAAAAATTTCTAAAATTCTAAAAATTGAACAATGTAAATTTATCTTTAAAATTTAAAAAAAGCAACAAAAAAGCAATATTACAATTGTTTATAAGAACCAAGTTCATTCTTACCAAACTAGAAACGATAAAAATATATTTTTAGAAAGTACAAGAACAAATGTTGCTCTAAACAATCCCATACGTCTTTGCACGAAAACTTACAATGAGTTATCAGATGATGTAAAAAAAATACATAATTTTAACACTTTCAAAAATAAATTAATCAAAATTTTCACGTAGCATATCGCACACCCGCTGAAAAAGAGTCACAACTCAAAAATTGCCGTTATTGAGATAAACCTGCCGCCATCATCGAAATAACTTGTACTTTCTTCCATAAAAACGTCACATTTATGTTTCCATAATTAATCCCGAGATGGCGATGTGACTCTTTTATTTTGTCCAGTTTAGCTTAGGATGCGTTCCTTTACAGTGTCACAGGGCCTGGTCACTCGAGCTTCACTGACCAGTCGATGGCGTCGCCACCGTAGACCCCCGCTCATCCTCACCCAACCCGCTACTGCCCATCTTTTCGGTAGAAACCAGCTGATCGATCTCGAATTTTCTGGAATTCCATTTTTTCGTTTTTTACTGCAATTTTTACGGCTTTTACCAACATTTTTGGTATTTAGGAAACCAAATTTTACCGGCCAGCCAAAAATTCAAGAATTTGTTAATAATCTCAAGTAAGTATATAACATAACCTATAAAATAAATTTGCATGGTTTATTTTAATAAAAAGCCCAATTTCATCGGCGTGGCCAGCCTGAAGGGGGCTGCAGCCTACGTCTATGCTTTCTGTGATACACATATATTGTATCGGTATTTTTTTAATAGTAGTGATCCAGGGGACCCCTGCAATACATAAGGGCAACCTGAGATCCAACAGAGGGGGCCAGGCCCCCCTTAGCTACGCTGATGTCTATCCTCTGATTGTGGGTTATAAATTTCAAACCTTGGGCTGGGTTCGGTTTGCTTATCTAGCACTTTTGGTAAATAGGAATTATAACATTCCGAAGAAAGAATATTGTTTGTATATTACAATTTTATATTGTTTCAGGTAATGTTTTTCCAGCTGCTCCAAAGGAGACATGACTGACATGCACATAGAGTGGGGCTCGTGTTCACAATTCACATTTTCAAAAACGAGACCAATTATAACAGCGGGATAGATCATTTAGGGTAATTTGGTGTGTATGCTAAGGTAGGTAACTGATCAAGAGAGCAGCACTCACTATGTGACCTAGGATATTCTACCTGGGCAAATATGGTGTACTAAAATTAGCAACCGAACCACCTCTGGACAAAAGTGTTATATAAAATAAGATATATTGTGACTGAGCTAGCCCCCTAATATATGTAAGGAACTCACATGTTTATTATTAAGAGAGATTAATTATAATACTGGTATTACATATTTAGTGTGTTGAATTATACAATAAAAAATTAATTAATTTTCTTTTAATAAAGTTTTAAATAAGTTATTTATAATAAATACCTACCCACATACATAATGTAGTTTTATTTTCTGAATTTACTGCCAAAATATTTGCATTGTTTCATTTTTGATATGAAACAATGCAAACATTTTGGTGCAATCAAAATTTAATTTTTAAAATTGGCGGCTGCCGCCGCCGCGCCAGCTGGGCGATTGCAGCGCCGCGCTCGATTGGTCAGGAACTAAAAAAAGAGGCATAGAATGAGTGTCCCATCTTTTTTTATACTTATTTACCTAATCTGTGCAGTGTCACTTCTGACTTTATAACAGCGTGAACGTGGAGTTTCATCCTGAAAAGAGTCACATTTCCAGTTATGAAAGTTTTCGTGTGAACTATTGGTTAAATCTGACCCATATAACAAGTACAATACTGTCCGTTTTTGTGTTGTGACTGTTTTTTCGAATTCTTCAGTGTACTTAGAATTAAGGAGAATAAGAAAAAATCTTTTGAATTTATTAGAGAATAATTACATTCTCAGTTGTTATTCAGCATTTTATAACTTGTTGTAAAAATAAATACAAAGTTTCTTCTTTATTTGTTTTCTTTTTTTATATTATTTACCATGCTGCGTGACATCCTGATTTACAAAGTCATGATGCCTTGTTCTAAAAAAGTGTCACAATATCGGGTTTTTGTCTTTTTTTTTTACTAAAAACGACAAAAATCATTTTTTCTGAGTAACGTACTGCACCAATTACATTGAGTTAATAGGTTCCTGTTGATATAAAATAACATGTTTACTCGTAATTTGCAGTGGCGGATCCAGGGGGGCACTAGGGGCACTTGCCCCCCCCCCCCGAGAATTTTTGGAATATACAAAAAATGAGTAAAAAGTAATGTTTTTGCTAATAAAAATTCAAAACTTTTGCCTGCGGCGCATGAAAGTGTCTATTGTTATTATCATCGAAATTACAACCACTGACTAATTCAATAAAATGTTGCTTAAAAAAATAGATACCGTTTTTTACCAACAGTCAGTGTCATCTAAAGTGCCCCCCCCCCGAGAGGCACCTCTGGATCCGCCCTTGGTAATTTGTCATGTAAGTGAAAAATGAATCTCTCTAATGAACTAAATTCTTTTAGAGGGGGTGCGATATCTTATAGATTTGTCAAATCAATGTTTAGATCTTAATTTTTAATTGTTAACAAAAAAAAAACAAATTTACTATTTTTGTTATATTAACGTTTAAGTCAAAATTTATTTATAACTATGTTTAAGTTGGATAGAGTATTTAAATAGATTAGTTACAAAAGTCTCCGAGACCAGCTTACAGCTGATTTGGAGTTATTGTTTAAACAACATGCAGTTGTCTTTTGTGAGATAATTAAGTATTTAAGATGTTATATAAATTATTGTTGTTTAAAAAAAAATCAATTAAAAATACTTTTTGTTTTCTAGTTTTGGGAGGACACTACCCCGTTGCCCCCCCTATAGCAGTGGCCACTGTCCGATTGTAATTTGGTTTGCTATTTTAATTCTATAAAAATAACAAAAGTAAAGATTTTGATGGTTCTCTTTTCAATAAATTAAACTTTAAGATCTTCGTCTGCAGCAGTAAACAACAACAATAGAGAGCTTTACACCTCAAACACTGTATAATTTATGTTTAGTGCATTGTGTGCCATTTTACCTCCTTTTATTTCCTAATTAAAAACTTTTACGAGTTTCGCGTTCTCTTCTCTTCTGAGCGTAATAATATCCATATGCAACTCTTTTATTGGCTCGCTAGTATTTTCGAGATTTTTAACCGAAATGATTTAAGAGGCAGCTCAGTCAAAAATTTTCTCATAAATTTTGTTTCTTCGTTATGAAGAACGTGTAATAAAATATAGCTAAAAACAGTTAAATTATTATCGACGGAAAATAGGCAATTAGAAAGAGCAAACCTAAATCAAAAACTAAGATTTTAAATCATAAAATTGTTGCTTGAAGGTTGTGTTTATTTTATCGAAAACACCATGTTTATTATAATTATTACAATCTATTCCGTAAGTTAATTATTACTTTGTTTTAACTTAATTTACTAGAATTGTTGTAAATACTTAATAGCGTAGAATCTCCGGTCCAGTATCTTTAGAGAAATTAGGGTGAAATTTTTAACAATTCGTTTTTATAAGGTGTTAAATTATAGGTGAAGGTTAGGATAAAAATCTCACCATGACCAAAGTTTTTTCCTTTTTTTACCAAATTTCAGCACGGCGAAAGGAAGGGTAATATTTTTCGATTGTTGTATGTATGTAAGTAAATATGTTTGTGTCACGCTAGAGGCTAAACGGGTGAACCGATTTTGACAAAAAAAGGTCTCGTTGAATTGCTACTGATCCCGAAGGTGCTACAGGCTATATTTTTTTAAACAGTAATCAACATGGCGGTCTTCAGACGCCATTTTGTCACATGGTGTAGGCTTGAAGGCATACAAATTATCTAAATTTCAGAAGACTTTATTGAAATTCCTTTAATTACCCTTGCAAATGTCCTCTAATTTGCTGTAGTTATTTTGTAGTCCTCCCTGCTCCCACCCAGCTCTCCCTCTCTCCTCCCCGTCATCCTTATCAGTCATAGTTATAGCTATAACCAGTGGCGTAGCGTGGGGGGGGGTTTGTCGACCCCCCCCTGCTCTGAGGGTACTGGCGCCCCATGGGTGACCGAAGTGCCCTATGCTTTATTAAGTATCAGGGTTGAGAGGGCGGCAAAGGAAACTAAAGACATGATGACCTTTTTTTTTAGCTGTCGACCCCCCCTCCCCTTCAGGCACGCTACGCCGCTGGCTATAACTTTCTAAAATATAAAGCGAATTCAGTTCTTTCTGCACACGCTTGAAGACTTTTTTCCAACATCATTTTACTAGTTTCCCCCTCCCTCTCTTCTCCCCTCCCTTTTTATTAGTAATAGTTGAAGCTATACCTTTCACAAATATAGAGCGATTTCAAAATTCCTTTCTGCACACGCTTTAAGACATTTTTCCAACCTTATTTTACTAGTTTCCCCCTTCCTCTCCCTCTCTTCTCCGCGCCCTCCTTATTAGTAAAAGTTGCAGCTATACCACTCAGAAATTTAGAGCAATTTCAAAAATTCTTTCGGCACACGCTTTAAGATTTTTTACGTCATTATTCTACTAGTTTCCTCCACCCTCTCTCCTCCCCCGTCTTCACTCAATGGAACGTAACACTGTTCGCGTACGTAGAAAATCTACACGTAGTTTTTGGGTAAAGCTAAAGAATTGTAAATGCATAGTGCTTTTTATAAGGCTAAATAAGAATTAAACCTAAGTTGGAAAAAAAAATCATTAAAAAACCACCCAACTGCTAAATTTACTTGTAACTACTAGTCGCAGATGGGTACAAAATTACCCAATAACCTGATTCATTAAAATACAAAACGGTATAATATCGTAAGTGCGCTTTGGGAATCAAAACTAAAAGTTGAAGCATGTCGTAGGTACATTATAGGTATACCTATCAATTTTGAACTCAACTGCGACTAGTACTTACAAATAAATTTAACAGTTGGGTGTTTTTTTTATTAAATTTTTTAAAATTAAATCTACAGAAGAGATGTAAATGTTAAAAATTTAATGACAGAAATAATGTAGTTTAGCACAGCGGCGGCTCTTGTCAATAAAACATGGTAGTGTTAGAAGGGGGGGGCAGAGGGGCACGGGCACCCACCCCCCCCCTTCCTAACATAAAACTTTTTTTAGTTCAATGGAAGAAAATGCCAATGCGTGAACCGCAACTTTAAACAAAATTTTACCGCAACACTTTTTCAATTTTTTTTTAAAATATTGAGTATATCAAAAATTTTCACCTGCAGCGCATCTCGTCACCTATACATTTAAATTTTAGCTCCAAAAATAATTAAAAACGCACGTAAACCAAGAATTTTTTTGTTTTTTCTTCCTCCTGGAAATCCTGGTTACGTCCAAATATTTAACTACAAATCAATAAAAAACAGTTGTACCTACTACTACTATGTTTGGGGTTTCTAATTCTATTTTTTTTTTAAGAAAACTTACCCATGTCCACCCTAAGTCCGCCATGAAATGAACCAAAATTTATCAAAAAATTGTGTGTGCTTAAGACCACACGGCTTCAACAAGGCGAAATTAATAATAAACATTAGCATCTGCATCATCATATCGCTCGCTGAATGTTCCTCTCAAAGTTAGTCGACTCGAGCCGACTTCACCCGAATGAGCGTTACATAGCCGAGCCTAACGGCTCAGTTCA
Source organism: Aspidapion aeneum (assembly GCA_963576565.1). NCBI lineage: Eukaryota > Metazoa > Arthropoda > Insecta > Coleoptera > Brentidae > Aspidapion > Aspidapion aeneum. Next base: position 6,343,940 of record OY755038.1, read on the forward strand.
ATTCACTACCCACAAAAACTGCTAAACGCGCCTAAAGAAGTTTACGCTTCAAAAATTCTGCTGAAATAATTGAAATAAAAAACCAGCCATGCTCCACGCACAAAAACAATGCGAATACGACTAACTGATAGCCTGCGCCAGGCACAAAATTTCTTTGATTTTTATATAAATATAGCCAGTGGCGTATATAAGCTTAGGTTTTTTTAGATATTTTACAACATAAAATAGCATAAAATACGGACTCATGGGGTCTCGCCCCCCCCACCCCGAAACTGTTCGGCCCCCCCTAAACGTTTTTCTATATACGCCACTGAATATAGCTTAACTAACATCAGAGAAGAGCCACGGCTCTTCTCGGCTAACATGTTCGATTTAGAAAATGAGGCCCACTGCTGCGGCTGAACATTATTTTTATGGAATCGGTAGCCATTAACGGACTATTCAAATAATCTGCAATGTATTATTAAAGAGCATTTAAGCCATTTCGAAAGACATTAAATTAATTCGAGAGTTATAAAAAGTGTATATCTTTAAGTGGACCATAAAACCTTTTTGAAAAAGGAAAATATTTTGCAAAGCGTAAATTACTTGCCTGTTTTATTTTTACTCGTGTCTCAGAATTACAAATGAAACAAACTATAAAGTTTTTAATTAGTCGTTTTATGTACGTAAGCGAAAAAATTAAAATTTTGTAGGTATTGTAGACTCGCCTTATTGTTATAATTCGTAATTATGTTATGAACACAAAAGGCACTTTTTTTGGCACAAAACCTAATTTTGGAGATAAAAACACTCATCATGGCCGCGTAGAGCCACCTCAAAAATCCCACAGAACTTTGAACAGTCTATTCTGAACCTACTAAGTATATGTCTTTTTTTTGTAACATTTTCATTATGTTCGATAATGTTTTGCCTATAGGCACTATTTAATTGGCACCTAATATCAGTCTTGCCTAGCATAGAAAATTCTATGTGGTTATTTAAATAAGTAGCACTTACTTTGTGTCTTTTTAACTTTTCACTGAAGTGCTCGATATCACACATTCCCTTTGCCACCCACGCAGGATCACTGCGTGGATTGTTCATAATAGGACAAATAAAGCAAAAAAGCATTTTGTTTTTCACATCCGCACAACCAGATTTCAGCATCGTATAATTTATATATCTATAATATAATAAGTATATTTGGAACACTGCATTACTTACACTAAAATTTTGGTTAATTTTTATGTCCGGTCTATGTGGCCATAAAAATTTTATTTGTAATCGAAGTTTATATGTCAACGTGTTTAAATTTGCACAGTGAAAACAAACAAAAACAAACAATTGACACGCGACCGGCGAGGTTTTTAACTACTGACCTACCCCAAATCAAAAATAAACTCATACGTCTTCAATAAGGATAGAAGCGGCAACACGTAGTTAACGTTTTCGCACGAAGAAAATGGCCGACGTCAACTAAAAGAAACATTCGTCCCGCCCCCGCACGAGAACACCCTTGATTGAAACTTTGTCCCACGCGGTGCTGCCGGCTTGTAATTATTTACGCTAAAAAAGTTTACCCAATTTTTCGCCTTTTGTTAACGACAGACTAAATAAAAAAACTTGACATGTCGTAAGGAAAGCTTTAACTTTTTTTGTTTGTTCTCTAGTTTTGGGAGGGTACTGCCCCGTTGCCCTCCCTGTAGCAGCCGCCACTGATCACAGACTAAAAAAAAATATTTATTGAAAGTTTCTCTAAACTTTATAAAGAAAAACACGAATTAAATTAGGTCTGAAACCTGATTTTAGGGGTGTCCCAAATTGGGCACTTTTCGGGGGTTTAAGGTAATTCTAGGGGAGACAGAAAAAAACTGACCACGCTTTGCGAGGCTCAAATTTCAAGAGAAGACTTATAGTAAAAACCGCATTTTGAAATATTGTCTCGTCTTTGAGCTACGGGGGCTTCTTGAAAAGTCTGCATTTTGGAAGGGGGTCTATAACTTCGTTATTAGTGAAAATTTTGATTTAGAGTAAGTTGCAATTTTAAAGACTTTGTCACGAGAAATTCACTCGCTAAATTAAATTTTAACTGTCACTTTTAGTTTTTGAGATATGACATAAAGTTGCATTTTTTCTTATGGAATGGCCTATATTTTAATTAATTTTTGAATTCGCAATTGAATTGTTTTCAAAAGATGTATGATATGTCATAGTTTGATTGAGCAGTTTAGGAGAAATTCAGCTTTTTCACTTATTTCTAGTGCGCTATGATTTCCTGCTGAGGCAGGTCAAGGCACTCCAGTATTTTTATTATTTTACACAGTCAAAAATATAGTAAGCCTGGTTTGGAAAAATTATAATTCAGCTGACGGCCCTCAAAGCTTATAATTATTCCTTTGAAGTGTTCGGTGGATTGAAGTTCTCGGTATGCCTGTGGCAGCTTCTAATTGTCTCAATGATCGCGAATTATTTAACTCACGGTCCCTCCTAACGTCATATATTTTGGCCTGCGGTTTTGAAAAAGAACCATACTGAACAAGGTTTCTTTTCAACTTTGGAAATATATCCATATACGGTTGTCTTCGTTTGGGATACTTTTGAAGATATAAGTTTCCAGCGCCCTGTCGATTATCATTACTTTCCTAGTAACATTTTAACATGTCATACTTTTCATCTTTTTGATACATATTTCAAAATAAAATTAAAAACGCTTTTGTACAAAACAATTTCATATCAAAGCGTAATGTCAAATTGTTTAAACAATTGAAAACAATGACAAAGCGCCAAGACGCAAGGCCAACTTGATTTGCATAGTATCAGACAACAAAACTATAGGAGCATTGAAGTAGGATTTAACCGCAAGGCTTTCATGTCAATGGCGCATGACGTCATTCAACGCATACTAGACAAAAATAAAAAACTTTAATTATCTCCGAAACCGCTCAATAAAACTATGACATATGATACATCATTTTGATAAAAATTCAATGACGAATTCGAAAATTAATTAAAATATACGCCATTCTATAATAAAAAAAGCAACTTTATGTCATATCTCAAAAAATAAAAGTGACAGTTAAAATTTAATTTTGCGGGTGAATTCCTCGTGATAAAGTCTATAAAATTGCAATTTACTCTATATCAAAATTTCCACTAATAACGAAGTTATAGACCCCTTCCAAAATGCAGACTTTTCAAAAAGCTCCCGTAGCTCAACGATGAGACGATATTTCAAAATGAGGTTTCCACTATAAGTCTTCTCTTGAAATTTGAGCCTAGCAATGCGTGGTCAGTTTTTCTCTGTCTCTCCTGGAAGTACCTTAAATCCCCTAAAAGTTCCCAATTTGGGACACCCTGTACCTGCTTTAAAAGATTTATTACCTTCCTAGCCCGCGCAGCAATGGCTAAAAAAGGTATAAGTTTTGACGAATTTTTTTTTCGGATAACGATCAAAACTGTGTTATTTGGGTGTATTTCGACCTATTCTAACAATGTGGTGACGTCTATCTGTGTGTGTGTGTGTAGGTGTGTCTGTGTGTGTGTATGTCTGTCCGTAACACGATAGCTCCTAAACCGCTAAACCGGTTTTTCTGAAATTTTCAGGTGAAATAATAAACAATACTGTTAACACCTGATTATTTGATCAAAATCCATTAATGTTAATGACAGCCTTTTGACAGCTTCAAAATTGTAAATATGCTAACTTCTTAATGAAGCATCGTATCAATAGGTATGCCGTTTTTGGAATATAGTAGACTGTATTTTGGTCAATAATTTGTGTTCATCATCAAAAACTTCGTAAGAGCTTTAGGTTCTGAGATATACAAAAACTGTTTCTATAGGCTAGCTAGGAAGGAAATTTTTTTTGAGATAACGCCAAAATATGTTATTTGGGGGTATTTTGACCTATCTTACAAATATCGTCGTGATATCTGTCTGTGTGTATATGTCTCTCCGTAACACGATAGCTCCTAAACCGCTAAACCGATTTCCATAAACTTTTCAGGTAAAATAGTGTTCGACACTAATAATTTCTTTTATAACCAAAAACTTTGTAGGAGCTTAAATGTGCTAATAGGCTCGCTGGGAAGCAGCGGCGTAGCGTGCCTGAAGGGGCGGGGGGGTCGACATATAAAAAGGGCCGCCATCAAAAATCTGGCGACCAGAAAAAAAGGTCATCATGTCTTTACTTTCCAATCTTGCGACCACAAACAAAAATACTCTGCCAATATATGGGCCCCTAAGTTCACACTAGGTACTATAGTTATAGTGTACGTGTGAGCTAATATAACTAAAAACTGAAATATATTTTATTCAACTCCAGACTAAATTACCTTTTGTTTGATACCACACAAGCCATGTTTTGACTTAATCTCAAATTTTTGAAATCTACCCCACCTTTAAAAAAAAACAAAAACTAAAATGTATTTTGTTAAACTCCGGACTCAATTACCTTTCGTTTGATATCACACACGCCTTATTTTTACTTAAACTCTAATTTTTAAAATATACCCTCACCCTTTTTTTTTAAATAAATTAAAATGTATTTTGTTTAACTCCAGACTCAATTACCTTTCGTTTGATATCACACACGCCATATTTTCACATAAACTCTAATTTTTGAAATCTACCCCCACCCTTTTATTTGGTTTGTGTTCGGTGGATTTTGTTCATTTTTAAATGGGACCATCTCGACCCAAGACCCAGCCTAGGTACCAAATTTCATTAAAATCGATGGCGACAACCCCCCCCCCCCACACAACGCCACTGCTGGGAAGGTATCGGATCCGTTATGGATCCATTTATTTTTGTATTGGGCTGGTATAGACCTTAGGCAACGAATATCATATACTTATCTACATAAAGCAAAAACCAAAAGATTTATTTTCCTTGCTGTTTTCCAATAAGTCTTAGCTCTGAAATTAAAATTCATAACTGGTGAAAATGCGCCACAGGCGAAAATTTTTTAAATACTATGTAATCTTCATGAAAATTCAACAAAAATTTTTATATCCAGGGAAAGGATGCCCGTGCTACTCTGCCCCCCCCCCCCCCCTCTGGATTCGCCACTGGACCTACCTCGTTTTGACAACTAGTCTACATTAAATTAAAAAAAAAATATCATTTAACATGCTATTGCAACAAAAGATATCCGACAAAAAGAACACACGTGTTAATTTTATAACTTTCTTTCAAAAAGAATTAAATTTTTGACTTTACGAGCGCATATAATTTTTTTGAATAGCTCGAGTATCGCGGGGACCAGACTAATTCTTTTTTATACGAGGTCGTTAAAAAGACATTAGAAGTGGATGACATTCTCGTTTTTGCAACGTAAACGCGATATCCGGTATATGTGCGACAAATCATAAAATACTCTGCCAATCTATGGGCACCTAAGCTCACACTAAGTCCTGTAGTTATAGTGTACGTGTGAGCTAATATAACTAAAAACTGAAATATATTTTATTCAACTCCAGACTCAATTACCTTTCGTTTGATACCACACAAGCCATGTTTTGCCTTAAACTCTAATTTTTAAAATCTACCCCCACCCTTTTTTTAAAAACTAAAATGTATTTTGTTTAACTCCAGACTCATTTACCTTTTGTTTGATATCATACACGCCATATTTTCACTTAAACTCTAGTTTTTGACATCTACCCCCACCCTTTTTTTTTAAATAACTTAAAATTCATTTTGTTTAACTCCAGACTTAATTACTTTTCGTTTGATATCACACACGCCATATTTTCACATAAACTCTCATTTTTGAAATCTACCCCCACCATTTTATGTCACTTGCGTTCGGTGGATTTCGTTCATTTTTTAATGGGACCACCACGGCCGAAGACTCAGCCTAGGTACCAAATTTCATTTAAATCGGACAAGCGGTTTTTGAGTTATGCGGGTTGGTCGTTACAGACAGACATACAGACAGACAGACAGACATACAGACATACAGACATACAGACAGACAGACAGACAGACAGACAGACAGACAGCAAGACAAAAAGTTTCAAAATCATCTGAAACGCAAAGATATATAAAAAATTTTGAAATCGGAGCAACTTTTCTTTTCTCGAAAAAATTAGGATCACCATAGCTCACACTACTATAGTATAGTAATATCCAACTTTAAATACGAGGATGGGATAAAAAGCTTCCGGCCTAGCCTACACAGAAAAAAAGAATTTCTTCAGTTGAGAAAAGTAGTTTTCTTGAAAAAATTATCTTGACCCAAAAGCAAAAGTCAAAATGTTTTCTTTTCATTTAAGCAAACCGCTTGTTTTGGGAAAAAAAATAATTGTCTTGGTAAATTGTTTTGGTTTAAAACAAACTGCCTTTAGCGAAGAAAATGTGGTTTTGAAGCAAGATATAAACTGTCTTACTAATATTTTCTTAACACAAATAAAGCTTTACTTTGCCTAAAGACTTTTAATTTTTTAACTCAAAATATCCGGCATCTCAAAACGAAAATGGTGATTTATTCCATAATACTAGAAAACACAAAACAAGAAGGTTGCCGCTTCCATTCAAAACAAATCAATTTTCTTGGATAAAGGCAACTTTTATTTTCAACGGAAACTAGCAGTTCAAGAGAATAGGTTTTTTTTGTTAAGAAAATATCGTCTTCGTGCATAGGAAAGCAGATTTTTTCTTGAATCAAAGCAATTTGTATTGACTGAAGACATTTTTTTTCTGTGTACAGCAGGCCCAATTTGCTTTCGTGTTCTAACATGTTTGTTTAGCCTTGCTTGTGATCAGTATACGCTCGAAGTTTAAAGTGAGTCCGTCAAGTAGTTTGTGTGTGTAGTAGTAGTTTGTGTCCTGCTTATTTTGAAAGTTTATACAGTGTGTTAATTTTAAATGATGGAAAAAGAGCCGTGATAAAATATTTTTATTTTAAATGCTTATCGCCGACGGAAATAAAAGCTGAACTAGATGCTACACTAGGGGAATCTGCTCCTTCCTATACCACAGTTAAAACCTGGGTATCGGACTTTAAACGTGGTCGTACTAGCACTGAGGATGCTCCGCGTTCTGGCAGGCTAAAACGGCAACTTCTGAAGAAATGGTGCAAACCATTCACAAACTAATTCTAAAAGATCGCAGATTAAGACTGGAAGAGGTAGCTGAGGCTGTGGGCATATCAAAAGAGCGAGTTCACCATATTTTATGTAAAGTTTTAGGTATGAGAAAGCTATCCGCCCGATGGGTGCTGCGTTTGCTCACGCCAGACAAAAGGCTCGTGCCTCAAACCATTTCAGAGGAGAATTTGGCACTGTTTAGACGTGATTCAGGGGACTTTTTGCGTAGATTTATTACGGTTGATGAAACATGGGTTCATCATTATACCCCTAAAACTAAGCAACAATCCAAACAATGTACATCAAAGGGACGAACCAGTTCCAAAGAAGGCACAGGCAGTACCGTCTACTGGAATGGTCATGGCAACGGTCTTTTGGGACGCTAAAGGGATACTCCTCAAAGATGATCTGGAAAAAGGAAAAACAATAAATTCAAAGTACTACAGCGACTTACTGGACCAGCTCAAGCAGAATATAAGTGAAAAACACCCTGGTTTGGCAAAAAAGAAAATTTTGTTTCATCAGGACAATGCATCTAGCCACAAGTCTGCTCTTGTAATGGCTAAAATCCATCAGATAGGCTTTGAACTGTTAAACCATCCACCTTATTCGCCAGACCTAGCCCCGTCAGATTTTTATTTGTTTCTAAACCTAAAAAAATTTATTGCTGGAAAAAAAATTCATAAATAATAAATCAGACCTCAGTGATGGCATCAAATGAGAAAGAAAGATGATCTGGAAAAAGGAAGAACAATAAATTCAGAGTACTACAGCGACTTACTGGACCAGCTCAAGCAGAATATAAGCGAAAAACGCCCTGGTTTGGCAAAAAAGAAAATTTTGTTTCATCAGGACAATGCATCTAGCCACAAGTCTGCTCTTGTAATGGCTAAAATCCATCAGATAGGCTTTGAACTGTTAAACCATCCACCTTATTCGCCAGACCTAGCCCCGTCAGATTTGTATTTGTTTCTAAACCTAAAAAAATTTATTGTTGGAAAAAAAAATCATAAATAATAAATCAGACCTCAGTGATGGCATGAAATGAGTTGAACTTTGTTGGGCCAATGCAAATAATACCTAATAAATTAATTGTTATTTAGTCACTATAATGTTGCATTATATGTTAGGCCGGAAACTTTTCATCCCATCCTCGTAAGTTAGGCTGGATTCACATAGACGACATAAAGCCACTTTCTCACCTGGCACTTGAATATAAAATTAAGCTAAGTTCAAACTTATTTTAATCTAACCCTTAAGTGGAAGTGACTTAACTAAAATAACACAGTGTTATACTTAACTAAGTTTCAGAAAACAAACAAGAAAAAATAATAAGATGCTTTTTAGCTTGGAATGGGGCATGAAATTGACAATTTTGACATATTTCGATCCATGGTAATCTGTTGTGATTCTCTGGTCGTGTTTGTTTTTTGTTTATTTATAGGTACCATTTGAATATTTTACTCATTTTTAACAATATTTGTTATTTCAAGTTGATAAGAGTGATTGAATATTTTAGGTCTCTTTTGTTTATGTCACTTTTTTACAAAATAAAATTTATATTTTTTAAAGTTTATTTTTTAGGGTTAGATAGTTAATATACAGATGTATCCATTTTAAATGTTACCCACCTACTATCACGCTACATATTATGATGACTGTTGACAGCAAAAAAAAAATTGGGTCGTAATGGAACTTTATTTTATCCCATATTTTTGAGTTTCTATTCAAAAGTTATTAATAAATGAGAAAGTTGGGGAGTTACATTTATAATGGATACCTCTGTAGGGATCTTTTCTTTAACTAAAAGAATTTATGGAACAGTGTTCTATAAAAGATTTGTGAATATATTCCTTATCCCTATTTTAAAGGGCGGTTCACATGCAGCTAGTCGTTGAGTAGAGTAAAGTAATTTAATTGAGTGGGTTTTAAGGATGGACTGTTCACACAGTTTAGTTAACTAGTAGAGTTTGCTAAATCAACTTAAGGTTAAAATATAGGTTTACACGAAGCAAGAGGTCATGAATGTTTTACTAGCAAGTCAAGTATATTAAGACTTCTTTGTTTGAAACTCTTAGACAATGATTGTGTGGAAACAAAATTTCGGACTTCCAGTGTCTTTATTTATTTTAAACACGACGCACAGTGTGACGAAATTGAAAAAAAATGGACATCAATTATTTTAAATTAGCAAATGTTTGTATTGATATAATAATCATGAATATTGATAAAATTGAGCGAAGATATTTGTTTTATAGTATATTTTTAATTTATTTTTACACAGATTGTGGTATAATTTCATTTGGAAACAAAAAGAAATTCCAGATTTAAGGCCTATTAAAAATAAAACAGCATTTTTTTACCTAGTTCTAAATAATACTCATCCCCTACTTCCATATTCATATCATCTAATAATTCCTGCGCTTCTGGATATAGTGAAACATTTTAGCTTACACTACTTCTATACTATAGTAGTGTAAGCTATAATGATCATATTTTTTTCGAGAAAAAAAAGTTGCTCCAATCACCATAGCTCCCATTACTATAGTATAGTAGTAGTGTGAGCTAATAAATACCGCTGGATCATTTAAAATAAAACCATTTGTTTTATATGAATAGCAAATATTAACAAATACAAAATTTCCGCTTTTGTTCTCTAAAGGTGGCTCTGTCAAACAAGATATTTGCCAACTTATACAAATTTAAACATTTTTTTTAAGGTCCACGGAAACGTTAACTTTGAAAAAAAAAACTGTAAAGAAAGAAAAACGTTACCCGTGTATGAACTTACTGCATAATTTTTCAGCAAAATTACAGAAATACTTTACTAAAGGTGTAAAGATTATGCATACAAAAAATTATTTTTAAATAACTAATACTTTTGTAGTAATTTTTTTTAAATGAGCAACTTTTTTGCATAAATTTTTTTGACTCACGGACGGGCCAGTTTTAATTAAATTTATTTGAAAACTTAAAGTTAAAAAAAAAAATAATGCGAACCAACATAGCCTAGGGTATTGCCAATTTGTAATGACGAAAAATAAAAATACTTTTCAATGTTGACTTTACACCCAGATGTCTACTTTTTTCCCATATCCCACACTGTGCAACGTTTCGGTTAGTATGTATCTCTAACCGTTTTCAAGTGTAAACTAAACAAGCTAGTGTCTAGGCTACTACTTATATTACTAGGTGTGCAGTCGGGTGTGACAACCCGCCCCCTTTCTTTTTTTCCTTAAGGAGTGATTTCCATATGTTTGGTATGTCCGTGCTTGGTTGGTGCTGAAGAGGGCGTTTCGTTTCACCTACATATGATTTACGACACTCACACGGGCTTTGGTAAATATATTCCTTATTACTTGAGGGATTTTCATGTTTTGTTTTAGTAACAAAACTCCTTATCGTATTTTCCGATGAAAATACTGTTTTTATAGTTTACACTTAAAAACCGTTAGAGATACATACTAACCGAAACGTCGTGTTTTAAATAAATAAAGACAATGGAAGTCCGGAATTTTATTTCTTCTTTGATGGAGATTACCATCAATCAACGATTTGACTAAGCCAGTACTGAACCACTCAACAACTTCTGGTTGTATGAAAAGCAGCCATAACGTTTTTTATTTAAAAAATATATAAAGGACAAGGATGAAGCTTTTTAACAGACCCAAACTCAAAAGGACAGCGGCGCGGGCATGTGAATCAAAAACTAGTATTTTTAAAAAACTTCTGCTATCTTTAATTTTAGCGAAATGTCAACTTTAGTAATTGGGTCGTATAGCCTAAAGCTTTAGCTTTCCAACAAGCCAAAAGTCTTTGAAATCGGTCCAGTAGTAACGAATTTACACCCAAAGAAAATGAATGAAGCATATGCGGTTTTCAACCACTGTGCGCCGCTAATGAGGCACTTCCATTCTTGTGATTAGGCCCAATTTTACCATGCTTCTTAAGCAGACTTAACCGTACATTTGTGCTAAATTTCAAATTAACATATCGATTAGAGGTGTTGATTTTAGCTACTTTTGAATACTTGTTACTAATCGTTACGCGACTACTAAGTAATCATTTTATATATTCATTACTATCGTTACTTTGTTTACTGTAACTGTATTCAATTCAATCATACAATAAGCGCAAAATTCTCGAACTACTGTCGTTGTTAATGTAGATATATTTATGTTGTTTATAAAATGGAAATATTCAATTAAAATTTTCAAAATGCGGGCTAAAATTAAAGAAATTAAGGTAGGAATTAAGTAGAAATTGTTCTGTGTACAACTTTGTTTTAAAAATCTATTGCGTTACATAAAAAGAGAGACATTAAACGAGAACTCAAAAAATATACAAAAAGTTTCGACGAAAACAACAAAAATAAAAAAATACATTCTGAATACTAAAATAATCGAAGGAATCAAAGTCACGAAAGTAATCATTTAATTTTCGGATGGGTATTCGTTACTTCGTTATTTTTCGAGTAACGAGTACTCGAATAACGAATACTTACTTTTTCAACAACTCTAATATCGATACCCTAATTCTGATACGTCGTAATCCACAAAAAAATTAAAATTTATATTTTTGCGTCAAAGGCTAGAAATTATGCATAGCTATATGCGGCTAAATCCTCGCAACAAAAAAAAATATATAAAACGGTCATTCCCGCGATTTCTAATAAGTCGCATAATGCTTACCTCATGTAATTTGCTTCTAAGTTTTCTTATTCCTGTAAAATTTTGTTGAGTTGGGTTATGACGTGTCAGAATTAGGGTGACGTTATTAATTCCGAGGCCACTTATGGCGGAAGAAACATATTAAACTTAGCTGCATGCCAATTTCGTTATTTTGTCATTTATATGACGTAATACGTCGCGAAAACGCGATTTGCTTCACATTCCCGTGGGTAAAACCACGTATAACAATCCTTTCAGTTTTTCCTATAAGGTTGCCGTTGGTCGCCCGTTACATTGCTTGTTTGATTTATAACCTTAGCCGTAACAAAGGTTTTACGAGCTAGCGTTCTCTCGTGCTTTTAATATGAGAAGTTTTAACTACTTTAAGGGATACTTAAGTGTAATTCGAACACAATCCCCGGACCGCAACTATAACCAAAGATGTGGGAATTAAATGTTTGACTTTGAAGACCGTTTGTTATGGCACACTGTTGAACGGGACAATGTTAATTGTTGGACATCGCTTGATAAATAAAGCTGTGTTTATCAGTCGCGGCTCGTGAAGGATAAGAATGGGTGTGCGCTATAATAAGTGAGTCGAAATAAATTTAAAATAAATAAAGTTAAAAAAATTTGCATATTTATTTGTAGCCAAATAAAAGAACTTATGGTGCCCACTAGCTAATAAGATTGTCAAAGTAAAAAAAAGCAGGTCTCTAATAAATAAAAATATGCCTACACAAAAAAAATTACCTACAGTATACATACATATTAGTTTTTAGCCAACGATGGATAAAATTAATTCAATGTACAAAACCGTTTTATCTTAGCTTTTGATTCAAATACCATTTCATATTGTAATGTTCGTATACGTTGATTCAATGTTATCCGGTCATCGGCTGAAAATTAATGTTAAATTGATATTACGCACCTTTTTGTCAGTCCTGCTTTTTGTTTAGTTTCCTAGTCCTTAAATAATAATAATAACGAGTTTGTAACATCACATCCACAAATCCAGTTGTTTTTTTGGTAAATATCTTTTAAAATTCCTACCTTCTTTTCTTTTGGAGCAAGTTTGCGATAATTCTAGTTCTGGAGTCGGCCTTCCTAATCTTTTAATTTCAATTTTTTGAATTAAATTAAAGGAGGAAAAGCTTGCTATAATGTTTTGTACAGAATTAAGTCTTGAAATACTTCCAGGATTACCCGAACCCGAACTTATAACTGCCTCAGACATATTCGACACTTGTAGATAATAATTAACCCAAAAATCACAAACAAGAAGCCGAAAACAGCATAAAATTCACTTAAAAACTGCGTAAATAAATTTTAATTACGCCCAATACACGCATACTAACGATAATATAAACAGTAATCAGCTGAGAACTATAAAAAAACGATTCAAGTGTGTATTGATTTAGCGCACCAGCCCGCCCTTTTCTCGGCCGATATCCCGAGCATTTCCGATCCAATTGCGTGGCAAAAATTGGATTAAAGAGGAACGCCGAATCCACGCGCACATCCAGATTCAAGCCCGCCCTCTCATATCTCTAGATTCAAGCGAGGCGATCGAAGGCCACCGTATGCGGCAGCAAGCGTCAACTCAAAAAGATATTAATTACTTCCGTTAATGGCCGATAGATGCCACGAGCGGGATCGGGATCATTAAAAAATAAATAAAAACAACAGTAATTATTTAATAATAGTCTGTATTTATTTTTTTTTCTTATTTTTGCTGGGGGTGCGCGCGCACCAGCGCTCCTATGTTTATACAGAAACATAGCATATGACATAAGACATAACATTACAGAAGGAAAATTGCTGTGGGACTGCTGTGTTTTATTTTTGTTGTTGAGTTATGTAGTAATAGATCTCTTTGAAATGGCGCCTAGTAAAAAACTTCTTAGTTTACGTGAAAAAATGGAAGTTGTTAATGTTTTGGAAAAAAAACATCTATCAGTACGAAAAATCGCTGAAAAATTTAATATTGGAGAAACTCAAGCAGCGGAAATTGTTAATAAATACATATTAAAATTTGGCAATTCTCTCCAATAAGCGGACACCTCTAATACGCGGACAAAATTGACGAAACCGTGAGTGTCCGCTTATAGGAAGTTTCACTGTATATCAATTTATTACTCGCTGTGTTACCCGCTTAGCCACAAAAACTAGTTTTATTTTTGATACATTAATGTTTATTTTTTATATTGTTTTTTCTGTTTAGGTGGCCAGTCCAACACCGTTCAACCTTAGCTGTAAATCACCGAATTACTAATGTTAAGAAAAAACCATGTGTTGTGATAGTTTTAAGATTTTTGATTAATACTTACCTACCTAGGATACAGTCTGTCTAATTTAAAACTACCTATCCAAAATTTGTCGAGGTCCGCTGAAAATTTAGGAAACACGTTAGTCGGAGTCAATTTAGTTTAAAAAAAAAATAACTTTTTTGCGAATTTGAGATATTGTCACGAGGGGGTTTTATCGTGACGTAACACAATTTAAGTTAGGTGTTATAGTTTTATTATAATACTTATAATTACTACTTACATTGTACTTAAATACATTTTGTCTACAAATGTGTATCTTCTCGATACGCTCAACTTCTTATAACTTCTGACTATCTTACTACTTTTCTTCACTATTAACTACGCCTGGGACTTTAGGTTCTCAGCTTACAACTAACTGCTAAACTCTTTTGGAGATGCTTTTATTACAAACCGTTTGCCATTGATAGGATATCGAGATGTGTTTTGTTTCCTCTATAACATTATCGATAACCGATTAATCGCTTCTTGTTTATAATAATTTCTGTATACAATTTAGTACTTTTAATACAATTTAAACTATATACAGAAGTTTATTTCCTTAGATTGTTTAGGGTTAATGTGCACTTGCTTATAAATGTAACTTGTGCCATTTACTTAATAGGACATTATTTTCTATCCTGACAATATCTCTATCCATCAATTAATTTTACTATGAGAACAGCTAGGTGTTAGTGCTTTGTTATCGAGCGCGTTGCTTCTCAGTCTGCCTGCATTCACGATGCGTGTTGGATTTACGCCTATTTGCAAAAATTACTTTAAAAACATGCAAATTAGTAGAATGAGCCTCTCTGTATACGGAGAAAAATCCCGCTATAAAAATTTGACATATGCTGCGTACAGAAAATTGTTCAAAATAACTTAACAAATGTTGAATAAATCTTTCCTAAGGTATGAAATTTTTTTTCTATATACTGTCTAAATTTTATCTACAGGAAGTGCAAAAAAACCCTGTGTACAAAACAATGTAGTGTGTATTATACAATTTATTTTCAAGACATTTGCATATTTTAGTAGATTTTTATATATTGAAGAAATAGTCCATGTTGGGTGGAGGTGATTTATAAATCAAACAAGTGCCGTCGTACTTTACTAATATTATTATTACATTTTTCGAGAGCGTACGCTCTCATCTTCAGGTTGTGCACTTAAAGGAAATTAAGTCTAATAAATGCCAGGTATCGCCAATTTTTTATAAAAAATAATGACCTAAACTTAACAAAAGAAAAAGCCTGAAATTAAAACCTGAAAAAATTAAACCCACCTTGATGGAGTTAATCCCCATCACCATTGCCTATAGCTTGTAGGCTCAAAATTGAAACAAATTACAGCAGCATGTGCAAAGAAGTGGTTGCAACAAATTACAGCAGCATGTGCAATAAAGGGGTTAAATCCGAGAACAGCAAATACAGAGTTGGGAAAAATACACATTGGGATCTAAGGAGGATATCTCACATTGAAATCGCGGGTAAAAATAGACCGGTAGCTACCCGCACATTATTTATATTTTACATCGTAACATCGTAAAAGGGTGCCAAATTTGAAGTTGATCTGATACTTAGAAGTTAGTCAAATTTAACTTCGAAAATGTGTAGGTATGTATGTACCATATACCAGACAACAAGTGAACAAGTCAAACAAAATGCTTGTATATAATAATTAGGTACTTTTAAACTACTCACAGTTTTTATAATTGTAAAAGTCTATTTTTAATTACAATTACCTTTCTATTTTTTTTCTTCTCAGGGTCTAATGGAATATTTAGCGAATCACACACTTTTTCTCAGTGTTTTCGAGCTAACGCAGCAGATGTTTTTATTACAAAGTCCCGAATTTTTGCTTCAATAGATCAAAGGTGCCGAGGGTTTTGTCACAGCCTACCTAACATAGGTAGGCTGTGGTTTTGTTGCTTCTCGTAGGTGGCTCTTCTCGGGTTAAATCATCTAGCGGAGAACTAAATATAAAGAAAAGCAATCACCAAATTGTCCATAAGTGTCGATTGTTTATTTTTTTTATAAGAATTTATATTTAGTTTTTCTCCTCTTTTGACTACACAATGAATGTTAATTTTTGCTTTTCTGTTCCGTATATTTTAAATCAGAAAAGAACAAAAACTTTATGTATTCATTTTTATATTTAAATATAGGATTTTGCTTACCGAAAAAAGAAAAAACTATCTTCTACGGAGCATGTTTAGGTTAACTCTCCCCCAATGGAAGGGATTACCAATTACTTCCATTGGGGGAGGGTAACCCTAAACATGTTCCGCAGAAGATAGTTTTTTCTTTTTTTTTCCTTCTTTTTTTGTTTTTTCGGTAAGAACAATCCTATATTCATATATCAAAATGAATAAATAAAGTTTTTATTCTTTTTTGTTTTAAAATATAATGAACAGAAAATAAAAAATAAAAATTCATTCTGTACTCAAAAGAGGAGAAAAACTAAATATTAATTCTTATTAAAAAATAAACCTTCGACACTTATGGACAATTTGGTGATTGCTTTTTCTTTATTTTTAGTTCTCTGCTAGAAGATTTAACCTCTTCATTGCAATGCTGCAAATTGCTGTAACCACTTCGTTGCACATGCTGCTGTAATTTGTTTTAATTTTGAGTCTTCAAGCAATAGGGAATGATGATGGATTAACTCCATCAAGGTGGGTTTCATTTTTTCAGGTTTTAATTTCAGGCTTTTTCTTATGTTATTATTTTTTATAAGAAATTGTACGTACCTGGCATTTATTAGACCTAATTTTCTTTAAGTGTACAACCTGAAGATGAGAGCGTATGCTCTCGAAACATGTCGTTGTAATAATAAAATTAGTGTGAACGACTGACCTTGTGTGATTTAGATTTTCATATTGCAAAAAGTTTATTCTGCAGCGTCAATTTTTTTAGAAATCTACTTATTTTTAGAAGAAAAAAAATCTTTCGTTATATCGACAAAAAAATTTCTGCGTCTCAGTTTTAGTTACTCAACAAACTGTTAGAAGAAAACTACACCGGTATTTTTTTCCATGAAGATCCTGTGTAAAGGTTTAAAAACAACTCAAATTTGCAAGAAAAGTGTCCCTTTTAAAACCCGAGTATCAGGGTTTTTAAAATTTTCAGCTGTTCGTGACAAATTTGGGCAGAGAAAATTTAACCCAATTTGGGATAGTACGTTTAAATGAAACACACTATAAAATACATATACACTCCGTCTTGGGAAAAAAATTACGTCCTTTGAATACAATAAAGAAAATTTTTGAAATTGTATATTTTAGTAAGGGGCTTCTTACATATTACGTAAACCAAACATTCTGAAATTTTGACCCCTCCTTCCTCACCATTGTAGCACACATATAACAAAACTTTTGACCGTTCATAGCCTACTCGATTCCTTCTGATGTCAAAGTGACCTTGATAGGCGAATAGTGTGAGTGGTATTTTTGATTTTGTTTTGACATTGTAAAGTTGTGAAGGTCATTTATTGTGTTTGGTATGAAAATAGTGTGATTAGTATTTTTGACCTTGAAAAGCTTACACAGGTGAATAGCCTGAATAATATTTTTGACCATAAAAAACAAACCTTGAAGGGCATTCAATGTTTTTTTGTATATAGAACCCAACAGTCTGAGGGGTGTTATTATCCTTGTGAATGAATGACCTTGGGCGATTAAAAAAAGTAAAGGTCAATGTATTTTGTATGTAGAAACCAAAAATCCAAGGGGTGTTTTTGACTTTGTAAATAAATAACCTTGGGCCCAAATTTATTAACCGGCAATACTTCAAGATCATTACAGTTTTACAAGTCACGGTCGCATAATTTTTGCAAGAATGGGGTTAAGCCTGTTGTCTTTAAAGGCTGTCGATACACTAAGCCCTCAAGAATTATCATTTATAGGTGAGCCCACGGCCATTTATTCACAAGGTCAAACCTCCACATACAAAACACAATGAATAACCTTCAAGCTTTGCTTTTCAAGTTTAAGAACACCACTTACAATGTTGGCCTCTTCACAGTTTTTCAAGCCTAAATATCCACCCAGACTATTCGCCAATCAAGGTCACGATGACGTCATTACCACCACAAATTAACCTCTTTGTACAGTCGGGGACTTTTTAAATTGCCGTTGTATTTTTTTTTCTGTCAAAATTAATCATTTAAAGAAATTAATAAAGATAAATTTCTAAATATGTATGTATACAGACCGAGGCAAAGTTTACAATTTTTTTGTTTTCGTTCAAAATACTTTTCCGAATTTCAAATAGGAATATTTTTTATTTTCGAGAGCGGCAATTTAAAAAGTCCCCGACTGTATAAAACACAAGGACCTTCACAGCTTCTCCAGGTCAAAAATACCACTCACCACAATTTAGTCTGTAAGGTAAGGTACATATCTATATTACTTACATGGATGTCATAGAATTAAAAAAAATGGATAGCCAGCTCTCCGAGAAATCACTGATGTTTTAAAATATCTTTAAACAAACATAGCGAACCAGTGTTGCCAGATCTAAAGGTTTTCCTTTAATATGAAGGGTTTTAAACAAAAACAAAAGGTTTAAAGGTTTTTATTCGAATTTGAAAGATTGTGACTGTTTTGAGGCAATGTTATATACTTTATATAATATTTCAATAGTTTTACCAAATTTAAAAAATTTAAATACGTTATTTTTCATTTTGGTTTTTATAATTTATAATTTAAGTTATAAATCTTTTATTTGTTTGGATTTTTTTCCATTTTTATTAAAAAAATTTCTTCATAGTATAAAGTTTTTTTTTTGGTTTGGTGTGGACCACCCACCCGTTACTGTTTTAAAGGATATGAAGGATTTTTGTCACTTAGTTGAAAGAAAGCGTCAGGCAAGTCTGGCAACCCTGTAGCCAACACTTTATGAGAGAAAACACACGAGATCACTTCAAATAGGAATTTGGCTATTGCGTAAAAATTTCGGGTGGCAGCACTGGAGTTTCTTAAGGAGATTATAGTGTGGCAACACTGATTGTTAAAAATATCAATAAACCTAACCTAATATTATTTCAGGTATATTTTTTAGTTTTTGTTGTATTTATTTTGTACATAGCCTAGAAAAAACATTGTTTTGACAGATTTGGCCACCATCCCGCAGTGATTTCTGGTATCCATTTTTTTAATGAAATTCTTGGCTGCATAACGCAACGACCCACCCGCTCTCGTTTTCCTCAAGCATAACGTAATTTGTGAACAGCCCCTAAGACCTATGATAAAAGCCAAGCTAAAGAACAATGCAAATTTTTTATGTCTTTTGTTCGAAAATATTTTTGCCATAATCACTCAACGGCCAAAATTTGTCAAAATTTGATATTATTTTTTTTTGAGTTATTTATTGTAGATTATGAGGAATTTCATTAGTTTTTTTTACAATTTTGGCAATGGTAACAAGTTTCTGATTTGGAACTAAAAAAGTTAGGAACTTTTGTCAACTTTTTTGTCCAATTTTCAATAACTACTTTTTGGTACTGCAAAGATATCATAGGTGTCCTTTATAAGAGTTTTGAATTAAATATTTTTTCTAACAATGTTTTTTAATTGTCTCTATAAAATTAAAAATTTAATTTCTATGAGAATATAGGTAGGTACCTGGTGCATATTAATAATTAGATTTTATTTTCAGGCTCATGAATAGCAATGTATTACACAGATAAGTAGCAATGTATCATTTCTTTTTTAAATTCAATTTTCAGCCAATTTTTTTAACAACAGTTTTGATGTTAAGCAATTTAAAAAAATCTCCAACCCGTAGGGTTAGGGATTTTTGGCTTGAACTAAAATTTATAAAAATTTCCTGGTAATCTGATATGCACTAGTTATATTACTACAAAATATTTAGTTGTAGAAAAATAAGATTATTTAAAAAATCAAAATGAAAGTATATCAAATTAGGTCAGCTTTGGAATTGTAGAATAAATTAGCTGTAAAATGTGCCTGCTAAACGTCTTCAAAATATTTGCCTTTTCAAAAACCGCATCAGGTTATAAAGTCCACAAGTTATTTGGAAATAGTTTTTTCCTCGAAAACAATAGGTATGTACAGTCGCCTCCATGAATAATGTCACAAAAATTTTTCTTTATTTCTGTGTAATATCTAAAAGATGGCGAGTAAGTTAAAAACACACAAGGAAAGTTGAGTCAAAATGGCTTCCTTAATTGATTTTGTTTAAAAAAAAAACATTATTTTTACGTTACGAAATTTGTCTCCCATAAAATCTGAATCGCGACATTTTATGGAGGCGACTGTACAGCATGTCCCATTTTCGATCGGATTAAATGGATACGTGGTTATTATTAAAGATATCGATTTTCTGATTGCACCTTACCGTGCTGTTTTTTTGAGCCCTTAAAAATGGTGTAATCAGATTTTTGCTATACCCCGTAGTTTTGCTAATACACGGAGTTTTTGAAAAAATTGCATTTTTAATAATCCCTTATATCTCGCTTATTTTTCAGGATATTTTTATTCTGTAAAAACCTTTTCATGGCAACTGTTTTAGAAGAAAATAATGACATTGTCGATTTTTTAAAATATAATTTAGTTTTTCCGATATGGTATTTATCATAAAAAAATTAAATACGGAACTGGATTTTTTTATTACTATTTTGATTGGTTTCATGCTATTATTATCACAAAATAATAAAAATTTAATATTTTTTTGCTTTAAAGTTTAAAAAAATATATTTAATAATTTTAAAAAAAATTTAGTCCGAACCTGGAAATTTCCAACGTAAATATAAATTAAAAATTGCTAGTTGAACGATTTTTAATTTAAAGATTGGTTTCAACAAAGTCTACGGCAAATACAAAAAAAAATTTATTACAAAAAATAATAACTAATTTTTCTTTAATGATAAAAATGTCAAACTGATTGCCATTTTATGTAAGACATTGTTGGCATTTTTAAGTATTTTTTCTTAACGTATTTTGCATAAAAATATTTCTGCCGTTTAAATATTGGGATTTTGTTGCTTGAATAAGGCTTCACATTTTTCAAAATTTGGATATGGTCCATTTTTAATAATTCCTTGCTTTTGTTTTTCCATGTTGAAGTATATTTCATGAGTTGCTATCACTAAATACTTAATAAATTTTTGTAATATTTTAGCGTTTTTTGCTTTATTATAAATCTTTTAATTAACGTTTCAAAACAGATAAACTAAAAATACTTCAACTAGTTTGTCTTGCAATTTTTAGTTTATATTTACGTTGGAAATTTCCAGGTTCGGACTAAATTTTCTTTTAAAATTTTTTAAACCTTAAATCAAAGAAATATTAAAGTTTTATTATTTTAAGATAATAATAGCATAAAACCGATTAAAATAGTAATAAAAAACATCCAGGTCCGTATTTAATTATTTTTTGATAAATACCATAACTCAAAAACTAAACAATATATTAAAAAATTGACAGCGTCATTATTTTGCTCTAAAAAAGTTGCCATGAAAAGGTTTTTAGAGAATAAAAATATTTTGTAAAATAAGCGAGATACCAGGAATTATTAAAAAAGCAATTCCAAAAACCCCTTGTATTAGCGAAACCACGGGGTATAGCAAAAATCTGATTACACCATTTTTAATGGCTCAAAAAAAGAGCATAGTAAGGTGCAAGCAGAAAATCGATATCTTTAATAACAACCGAATTTCCCATTTACCGTAAAATTCCACATTAAAAATCTGCGCATGCACCACAACGCCACCACGCGTGAATTATCCGTTGCGAATTTGACTTTTCAAAGACGCGGTAGCCGCTTAAAATTCCTTTAAAATTTGACCTCGAAAAATTTGGTGTCTAGTGCAGTTATCGATTTCTATGCAATAAAAACTTTAAAAACCAATATTTTTTAATTTTTTATTCCCAATTTGAATGTTTGGGGAAAAGCTAACTAAATATTAGATGTAGTTTGCGCCAACATAAAAACACCAATGTTTTTTTTTTCATATTGTATAAAGTGGGGCAAAGTAACCTCGGACTATGGGAAACTTAAGTTAAAAAAATATATATAATACTAAGTATTTTGTAATAAAAATGTCCTTAAACCAAAAAAACATTTTTTATGGTATAATTTTTGGTTTTCTTTGAATTTTTCGAATTAACTTAAAAAAGTGGAGCAAAGTAACCTCGTTTTACGGTACTCCCATCGAAAATGGGACACGTCAGTGGCGTATATAGAAAAAAGTTTCGGGGTGGGCCCGAGACAGTTTTGGGGGGGGCCGAGACCTCATGAGGCTGTATTTTATGCTATTTTATGTTGGTATTCATGAAATATGTGGAAAATATCCAAAAAAATCTTAGCTTCGGGGGGGGCCCGGGCCCCCAGGCCCCCCCCCCCATATATACGCCACTGGGACACGTTGTACTTTCTCTAGCCATTAGCTGGCCATACACACAGAGGTTGATCCGTCGGTTTGGAACGGCACAGATAAGTCTGACCGTTTCGTCCGTAACGGTTTAAAACTGCTGCAGTCCACTAACACAAAAAAAAATCTTTTGAATCGATCCTTCATATCAGTCTGTGGCAGATATAACCGCGCGTTAGTGGGCTAAAACTCAAGATTTTTCTGCCGGTTTAACCAAAACTGTGGAATTTCGTCAAGTCGAAAGTTTTATGCGGCACGGTATATTAAGCATAGCGTATGTAAATTGTTTCGTGCTAAATAGAAGCAGACTCTGTGTATGGGAATGATTATTAATATGAAAATAATGCATAGTGGTGTAAAAGAGAGACGTTCCAAGTGGGTTAAAACTTGCTTAAGAGGAAACTATTTAGCCATGACCTTCTATTAAAAGAGTTACGAGAAAATGATCCAGACGATTTTAAAAATTATTTAAGAATGGATATCAGAGAATTATTGAAATACAGTCAGGCTATAATTGTGTCAGGCACTATTTTGACACATTCACATTACAGTTGACCCTTCAAAATTGACATATCAAAGTCAAATTTAAAACTTTCGTCGTTTATTTTCAATTAATAAAAGAAGGCACTATTTATTCCGGTTCATATAGTAAACAAAGGCCGTGTGTTAAAAGATCACAGCTGATATTACAATGTAAAGGTGTCAAAATTGTACCTGGCACCATTATAGCCTGGCTTTATTTCAATAATTCTCTATTAACACGTATGATTTTTTATTAAATTTGGTAAGAGAGGATCTTACGAAACAAGATATCCAAACGAGAGAAGCCGTTGGCCAGAACAGCGATTAAACCGACAGAGAAGTCTGCGCCGGTTAAAATATGTGTGAGCGCGGAACCCACAAGTTTCGCCCGCCGGTCTGAACTCACAGATAAATCTGTGCCGGCTATAACTGGCGCGTGGAATGTCCACTAATTGAAAGACAAATCCGGCAGTTTGAACCGCGCCGTTCCAAACCGGCGGATCAACCTCTGTGTGTATGGCCACCTATTGCTACGCACGCTAGGAAGTCAAAAAGCTGTGGACTGGAAAGGTGAAACTTTTTATCTACAAAATTGAAGAAGCCATTTTTGCGGGCTTATTCTAAAAGTGATATTATGTTGTTGCTTAAAGAGTAAAAAATTGTAAGTTTATAAGTGTGATAAAAAACGAAAACGAATTAATTGGTAGCTGTGTACAAATTAACATTTAATGTTGGTATCGAATATTTAAAAAAAATACCTTCATGTAATTATTAATTATGTTATCAATAGTGGTCACAAAAAAATGCAATCAGAAAATCTATAAATTTTATACTGATATATATAGAATTTAATTAAACTTAATAATCAATTAATATGCAAGGTTTTAAACAAAACTCGTGTAAGGTATTAGAGTGGGTGATGAATAAGGTTAGAGCAAAAAAAACGTGGTTTTATGCCGTCTCTTAATTTTGCGAATAATTGATTTTTTTTGTAAAAAAATTGATCAAACCAAATTGTTTTGAAGTAAAATAATTTATGCTTTCTTATTCACCAAGAGAATCTTTTCTCGATATAGCACAAAAAATGTATTGCTTCTTCAGTGGCGCACCCAGGAATGTGTCTTGGGGGGGGCCCCGACAGCTACAAAGCGCACCCTCAAAAAAGTGGCGGCCAAAAAAAAATGCACCACCCAACCGAACCGCGCCGTAAAATTTTGAACCGCACCGTCTCCAAAAAAAAAAAAAACAGGTCGTCATGTCTTTTCGCCACTACGCCACAGCTTGGGCTTGGGAGGGGCCCGAAACCTCCTGATGTCAAATTTTAAGGTATTTTTCATGTTTTATCATCAAATATGTGGAAAATATATTAAAAATCTAAAGCTTGGGGGGGGCCCGGGCCCCGGGGCCCCCCCCTGGGTGCGCCCTTGGCTTCTTTATTTTAATTTGAAACAGAAATTGTTTTATTATAAATTGGAACTAAATTAATGTAAGGCACCGTTTTCTCTGGAAGCAAAATATTACTTATATGAAGAAAATAATTTGCTTTGTTACAAAATGGAGTATACTAAAACAAAACAATTAGAGAAGCAAAATAAAGTCTCATTTCAAAATTAAACGCTGCGTTGAATTAAACAGAAATATTTTAATTCAAAACAAATTGTTTTAAGGTAAAACAATTTATTCAAGAAAAGAAGGTGTTTCATTGCAGACAAAATTTTTTACCCTGTAGGAATACAATCAATACTCTGGAAAGATTATGTAAAAATAGCTGTCTTGGAATCAAATATCATTTTTTTTTAAATCTTAATAATAATCGGCTAAATAAATAAAATTTACACGTTTTTTTAATGCTCTGATCTTTGTTTATTTATTGGTTATTTTTTAACCAACATTAGGTAGGTTTAGGGTTTTTAACAACAATAATTATTTTTGTAACCACTATTTGAACAAATAAATGTGTCTTTATGATATTATTGTGAACCTTAATTTAAACGGTAGATGATGTGCAAACGTTCTGAATATTTTTTAAAATGTTTTAAAGAAGTATAAAAATTAAAAAAAAAATGCTTTTTAGGCATTTTTTCTTTTATTATAGATAATAAACACATCTATATCAGATGCGAGTCCAAAAAAGCAATATTTTTTGAAAAAATATGCTTTTCCAAGATTTTTGTTTAAAAGGGAATTTTTAAAATTTGCCTTTAAAAAAAATTACTTTAAAAAAAAATTAAAGAACCTTATTTAACTAACTTACAATATTAAAGGACTTCTGGTTCCGCCCATGTCTAACATAAAAAGCTTGTTAACCATAATAATAGTTTAAAACCATTATTTTTTGTAAAACTACAAAATTATCCCAGATATTATATCTTAAAAAATAATTCTTTTATAAAATTTAAAATTTTATATACCTCCCATTTA
Organism: Aspidapion aeneum; assembly: GCA_963576565.1. NCBI lineage: Eukaryota > Metazoa > Arthropoda > Insecta > Coleoptera > Brentidae > Aspidapion > Aspidapion aeneum. The sequence continues at coordinate 6,369,329 of OY755038.1, forward strand.
TTAACTTTTATTGTATATAGAAAAACTGTAAAATGATTTACTGTAAAATAATAATCTGTTACAAGATACATGTAGGTGTGAAAACAAGCGTTATTTTTGTTGTGTTAGTTTTGTTAAATTGTAAAGTTATTATTATTTTTATACCAAAACAAAGTTATGTTTAAGAAAAAAAACATGTGCTCAATATACGGTTGGGCCAAAAAAAACCGCACTATTTTTTTTATTATAACTTTTGAACTATATCATCTAATTTAATGGAACATAGTGCACTTAGCAGAGAATTAATCACAGTTTTGACTGTATATAGTTTTTTGTCCGCCATCTCAAAATCCAACATGGCGGACTAATTTAAATTGTACCCTTCAAAGATGCTCGTTTATTCTTCTATTGCAAACATGTTTCAATTATCTTTTTAAAACAGAAAAAAGCTGCATTCTTGCCACGTACAACAAGGTATGAGACAGGAAAATCCATTTGATGGTTCTAAAAAAATATTTTTGTTTCAACCATTGTTTTGAATATTATACGATTGCCTTGCCAATCATGTCTGCATTTATTTTCTTATAAATTCATTACTACTGAACCGATTTTGAAGAAATAAAAAACATCTTGGTCAGAATTGATTGCTTTTTGAAGGCCATGATCAGAATTTATCGCCATTTTAAAATTTAAGATGGCGCACAAAGTCATGCTTGATTATTCAAAAAGGCGTGTTTATTCTTATTTTCCGAAAATGTTTTAGTATTTTTTAATTTATAGAAAAGTACTACTTTTCCCCCGCACAATGAGGTACAAATTAGAAAATCGGTGAAGTGGTTCTCGCAAAATCTGATTTTATTTTAACCATTGTTTTATAAAGTATCCAAATCCAATGAATTTATAAGGAAATAAATGCAGAAATGATTGGCAAGGCAACCGTATAATATGCAAAACAATAGTTGAAACAAAAATATATTTTTTTAGAACCACTGAACCGATTTTGCTCATTCGTACCTTGTTGTGCGTGGCAAGAGCACAGCTTTTTTAGTAATTAAAAAAAATAGTCAACGTGATCGCAACACAAGAATAAACGAGCACCTTTATAGGATACATTTTAATTTCGTCCGTCATCTTGGATTTTAAGACGGCGGACAAAAAAAATATATTAAGTCAAAACTCTGATTAAATCTCTGCCAAGTGCGGTTTGTCTCATATAAATGGATTGAGTAGTTCAAAATTTATATAAAAAAAAAATTGTCCGGTTTTTTTTGGCCAACCCGGTAAGTTGCTTTGAGTAAATACTCACGTGTGCTTTATCTTACAATGAAAAAAAAATCATCGAGGCAAAAACATTCGATGTATCCGGCTATTTCTACATTCATTCAAAAGAAGAACACAGTAGGGGAGATCGGGGCAGGTTGTAACAAATATATTTTTATCTCCAAAAAGTTTTAATTTGGCATGATTTTCTTAACATTTTTACTTGTATGTTTTGGCTATAGATTGATATATTAATATTGTTAAAAATTTTATCAATAAGGGCTAAAAATATATTTTTGTTGATACATTTGTTACAACTTACCCCGGAATCAGGGTAAACAAATAAGAAAATAGTGGTTAAAGTTTTTCTCTCAGTTGTTTTTAAAGTGAAAAACATTTTCTGCTTATTACGAAACCAAAACAACCATAATTAAGTTAATTATTATTTAAATTTTTAAACTAAAACCTACACTTAAATTTGTAGCTCATAAACTTAATTTTAAATATCAGGAACTTATTTTCTTAGTTTTGAAATTTTCTCACATGGTAGGTTCCACTATAATGTCATGGAGAAAATTTTTCTGGCTGTTGTTTACCATCACGAAAGCCTCGCCAGAAAAGCTCTAAGATCCAATCTAAAAAAATTTTTTGCCCCTTAACGATCGTAGATACAATTTTATACTGGGACTTTCCATCGCCCAGATTCGCAAAGTTCAGGCAATGTTAAAGCATTTTGTAAACAATCACAAACAACCAAGTACCTAGCAAGGAATCGAACTTGGACCGCCGGCGCGGCGCCGCGCAGGTGTGTGTAACAAATATTGCTACCACTACACTACGACGACGACTAATAAAATTTATTCTGTATCTTAGAATTTATCAATGACGCACCAGAATCAAGGGAAGGTGGAAAAGGAGCATTCCTGCTAAAAATCAATTTCAGTCTAATGACGTACAAACTGTGGCTCAATTTAGGTTTTAGGTTTGACCTAAATATCTTAAAAACTGCGAGACATATCAACGAAAAATGAAAATAATTAAGTAATTTCAACAGTTTGTAAACCAGACAAAAAGCGTTTGCGGACCTGTGTGTATGGAAACTTTTAGACTTAAAATAAGCCAAATATTCACTGCTTTTCATTTGTAGGTGGGTGTAAGGAACATTAACATAATCGAATGTGTCAAATTGACGAGCATTAGATAATTCTGGCAAGGCTTTGGGACTTTTAAATTACAGCCAGATGGTATTTTAAGCTTTTGTTATAATACAACCTATCATCTCATAAACTTTCAGAACTAAAAAAATAAGGGCACACATTTCATATCGTTTTTTACTTGTCAGAAATAATTTCCATCCATCCAAATTTTGTTTAGAATTGATTAATGAAGACTTCTATCGATGTTTGCTTACTAAGAACAAGTTCCCAAAATCTTCACGGCCTCTATTATGAGTCAGTTTTATGAAAGAAACAGCCCCGTTCTCCCCTACCTACACAGTGCCCTTGCTTTGAATTTTTTCATTGTTTTTTTGTTATAGTAAAATAAAGTAGCTGGCTATTTTATTTTAATTGGTAAAGTTTGAAAGTTTAGTTGTGGAATCGACACACTAAATGCGTGATATTAAATTGTGTAAATTATTGATATGATTAATAGTAGTTAAACTTAATATACTGGGTGTCTCATTAAGAATGGCAGCCGGATTTATCTATTTAAACTTTTTGTATAATAAAATCGGGTTTTGAGAATTTACCTAAAATACTTTTGTTTCCTTGCGAAGAGGCAATAATCACATTTCCCGACTAAAAAAACTGCATTTTTGGACGAAATGCTATGATTAGCAGACCAAAATGATTCCATATTTTTATTCCTTGAAAAATTCACCGGGAAGCAATGAAAATGTCAGTTTTTACTAAAAAAATTAATTCATTAATTAAAACGGTTGTAAAATTCTGAAAAATACAAATCTTCTTGTCTTTTTGTCAAAATGTATATATTTTTGAAAGAGGAAATTTAAAAAAATATATCAAACCATTCATAAGCCCTTATGTTTCTAATCTTATCTAAACACCTGCTAAATGATTTTTTATTTTCCTAAGCAGGCTTCCCTATGGTCAGTATAGCTTTTTCCTATATGGTAAAAGTATGCAATAAAGCAAAGTAGGGTCACGTTTAAAAAACTTTTTTCTAAATAACTTTTAAACAGAGTTAATACTTAAAATGCGAGTTGCAACTTATTAATATTACTTAACAACTTCAAGTAAAAATAATAATGGGTTTGTATCTAGATTTTTTAAGAAATTTAAGTTTTTAGGTTTGGTCCTTTTTAAAAACAAATTCTATCGAAAAGGCATCACCGACCGACTTTTTTTCCGTTTTTTAGCCTAAAGAATAACTTATTTCGTAAATCTCGTTGCGCCGAAATTAAAGACGTACTTATTCCTTCCTTAGTGCTGTTAAAATGAAGTCACCTATTTTTGTTACTTTACTGTTCCTGCTGCTTAAAGATAAGATGCTGGTCACATAATGTTACTCGTCTGGCATAGCCATAGCAACTGACAATACCTACAAATGAGCAGTGTTGTAATTAAAGTGAAGGTGTCTTTTTGTGTTTTGTGAGTAAATAAAGTAAGAAACATGATTTTTTTTAAATAAAAACTAACGAAAATCTTAAAATAAATAAAAATGATTTTGAAAAACTTTATTGTAAAAGATAAAGCTAGATATTGATTCTTTAGGCACAATGTTTTTGTGAAAAAAATATACCTATGTATCGATTACATAAAGATTTGTAAGGAAGGAAAATAATTTAAATAAAGTTCTCTCTTCTACTTTTTATTACAGTATTTTACTCTGATTTTCGGGTTAACTGTTGTTCACAGCCTCGTAGGTACAGCGCTATGGGTAGAATAGGACTGACCAGTGTAAGAAAACCCTTGCAATTAAATGAAACTGCACTAATTTTCCTTTCTGCTTTTACACTTTACCCTAATTTTACTGTAATTTTTAGTCCTTTGGTTGTACCGAGGAGAACAACCAAATTTCACTACCATCTCGATTTTATCACCTTCCAAATATTCTAAAAAAAAATTAAATAAATTTTTAAAGGCGGCTTGACACGGAAAAGTTGATGACTTTTGACAAAACTATTTTGGAAAGCACTAGGTGTTGTTTTTTCATAGTTTAAAAATTTGGTTGGTTGAAACAGCGGCGTTGCCTGATTGGGTCACAAGGTGGTCGCATCTTAACAAAGAAAAGGAGATTTTTGCTCGGTACAACAATAAAGGCATGCTTATAATTATTAAAGCAATCCATAGTTAAGAAAGGATATTTTAAAAGTCGATGCGATGGGCTCTTTTTTGTATTTTTTAGTTTTTTTTAAATAAGAATAAATTATAAGAACAGAACAGACACGCAGAAGTAATTATTTTTTTATCAAATACCAAATTGCAAATAATGCAAGGACCTAAAACTATAAACAACAAGTGAAATTAAAGAAAGAAAAATAACTCAAATTATCATACCTTTGACCTTTGACAGTGGGAAAGAATTAAAGAGATCAGTTGGATGACTTGGTCGAGTTAATACCCTGAGAATTTCTCGTTCTTGTATTGAGACACCGCAGCCTGCATAGAGGAAAGTTTTCCGAAAAATTTATGTTTGGCTTCGGTAGTTCAGTGGTTAGAATGTTTGCCTAGATAGCAAGAGATCCCGGGTTCGATCCCCGGCCGAAGCAGAAAACTTTTTTCTTATTTTTCTTTCTTTAATTTCACTTGTTGTTTATAATTATTTTTTATTAAAAACTGACGTTTTCATTGGCTCAAGGTGAGGAAATGACATAGATGTACATGTGGGGGGGGGGTCTAAATTATGCAGAATATTTCGGGTCAGATGAATATGGTATATCGTAGTGTTTCATACAAAAATGGAAGTCGATAGATTAATTATTACTGCCCCCTAGCGAAGAGGTACTGAAGCGAAAATATTTTAGGTGAATTCGTAACAGCCAGTTTAGTTTTAACCAGGCCCGTCGCGCTGGGGAGGGTTTCGTGGTTAAAAGCCCCCCCCCATGAGGCAAATAATTGTGGGTATTGTTAATAGACTTGTTCAAAAACCCCTGTAAAAAACTTTCATATATACTGGCGCTACGCTACTGCTTTTAACAATTTTTGTAGCGATAGTAGTTTCTGAGATAAATCCGGCTGCCATGAGATTAATGACAGTGGCGTACCCTGGAATATGTCTTGGTGGGCCTGAGGCCTTTTAGGGGGGTCCAAGACCTCATAATGTAATTTTGTCTTTTTATTAATGAAATATGTGGAAAATATTTTTAAAAAATCTTAGGTTTGGGGAAGGCCCGGGCCCCGAGGCGCCCCCTGGGTGCGCCAATGTTAATGGGCCACTCATAAATACTTATTGTAGTTGTTCGTCTAAAAAACAAAAAATCATTGTATGAGGTTAAGTTAATAAAAACATGTATATAAAAATTGTTTGATTCAATAAAAAAAATCCTTGCCTAAAACAGAGTTTTTTATGTTGTATAAAAGCCTCACAATAAAAATAGGGCTCGCCACAAAAACATCGCAAAAAGTTTTGTCGAAACGTAAAAAGGTCGAAAAAAAAAATGCCGAACCGTAATTTGGTCGAACATAAAAAAATCGAAAGTAAAATAGACGAAAATAATTTAAACGAAACGTAGTTTTGTCGATCCGTAAAATTGTCGAAAATAATATAGTAGAAAATAATTTAGACGAAGCGTTATTTCGTCGACCCGTAAAAATGTCGAAACGTAAAAGCATCGAAACGTAAAATCATCGAAACGTAGTTAAGTCGATTCGCAGAATGATCGAACCGTAAAAAATCGAATCATAAAAAGGTCGAACCGTAAAGAAGTCGAAAAATAATAAAATCGAAAAAAAAAAGAGAAGAAAGCAATTTAACCGAAACGTAATTTTTTACGTTTCGCCTTAACTCCGTTTCGATCATTTTACGATTCGATTATATTTTCGACTATATTATTTTCGACAATTTTACGGATCTACAAAATTACGTTTCGTTTAAATTATTTTCGTCAATTCTATTTTCGATTGTTTTATTTTCGACCAAATTACGGTTCGACATTTTTATTTTCGACATTTTTATAGGGACCCACAAATAGCACACCTAATAATTGAAACTCTATCACCAGTATTTACTAAGACCTTAAGACTTAGCATTGTAGACCGGGTTTAGGTATCACGTCGATAGACTTGATACCAACCGGTTTAAGTGTATTTTTTTAATACTCACAGGTCAAATAACTGCAAAGATTTGGTTCACCCTAATGTGCAATATGATAGTAAGCATTTCTCAGTGAGTTTCATCTCATATAAATTAAAATTAACTTTAGAAATAAAGAAAAACCACATAAAATTTTTGTAACAAAATGTTATTTTTGGGAAATTTAGTCAGTGCAGTCGTAGGATTCCCGTTAAAAATAGTCTAGAATTGTAGTACCACCCCTGAGGGGTGGTTTAAAGTTCGAAAAACAATAGAAATAATCCATGATTGACAAAAAAACTTATATACATACAAAAATATTCTAAGCTAAATAATATATAAATTACTTAACACTATATCTGTAGAAAGCACAAGATATATTAGAATCCCTTTTCAGTTACACCATTGGCGTAGCTAGGGGGGGGCAGGGGGCAGGGGGCTGGTCCCCCCTGAAGTCCCTCAGGCCCCCCCTAAGATATTTTAAGCCTCCCCTACCGACTACTAGTAAAAGAACATGACGCTGAAAATACATATTTTTCTATTATTATTCGGGAAATATTCAAATAAAATAGGTGCATTAAAATTTAAAATCATTCAGATAATGTTTACATTTCAGGAAAAAGCCCTTGTCTTGCGGAATTAGGCTTTTTCTCTTTAAATTATCGGTAACTTTTCTGCACTTATGCAATTTCCCGAAAATATTTTTTAAATTTAAACATAATTATGCATATTGAATATTTCATATATATTGGCGACATCTTGTAAAATATTATAGAAGTGTAAGTTAAATTTCGCATTTAATAAAGACAGCGACCTTTGCCCCTCTGTTTCCGAAATCGGGTTGTAGATGTCGTAAGGTTATAAAAGACCTTTTTAAACTGTTTTTCTAAAATAAATATAATTATCTTTTTAGTTTTTTTGAGGTTAGCGTTTAGTGTCATGAAAATTTTCCGATTTTGGTGACAATTTCATAACTATTTTCATATTAAGTTTTCCCACGTCGTTAAATGGAATAAATTCGTCGAGCAATACCGGGAATTTTAATATTAATACTTCTACTCTAAGAGCAGAAATGACCGTTTTAAAGAATTGTATTTTTCGGTTAAATCAAACTGTTGGTCATGATTCTATCAAACAACATATAGCAGAAAACACCTATCCAAACCTCTACCAACTTTTTAAAGTTGCGAGTATTCTTCCAATTTCAAGTGCAACTTGCGAGAGGTCTTTCTCTGCCATGAGGAGAGTTTTTAATTGGCTTAAAACAACTATGACTCAAGAGAGACAGACACTCAGGTTTGTCATTGTTATTCATAGAAAAAGATGTTGAGGTCGACTTAGACAGTGTGGTAGACGCTTTCAGTCAGCGACGTAGAAAACTTTCTTTGTAGAATTGCTGAATCACATACTTCCTGTGTATACATATAAATAAGTTGGTAAATGTATTATTAAATTTGTTATATTAAAATATTAGAACATTTAATGCGCGTATTTTTTTTATTCATTGCACACTTTGCACGACTCTTTAAAACCTATGTTTGCTTTTTTTTCAAGATAGACCGGGGCCACGGCCCCCCCTGAAAAGCAAGGCTAGCTACGCCAATGAGTTACACATTCACCAAAACAATCGACCCTCGGTTTAATCGTCGCTAACTTGTCTAAAAAATTAACATGTAAAATATAGCGGACAGCTGACACTGACTTACACCGTTTTCATTCGACATTTCCTAGTGACATTTGGAGGTTTAAATATGACTACCATTTTTGAACCAAAATATTTTATTATTTTTATTTATTTATAACCACTGTTTGGAAATAATGTCTTTGTTACAACGAAAAAAGATGACCCATATCGCAAGGTATTTATGAACAATTTATATAAATATTAAAAACTATTGCATTCACCGGAAAAATAAGTTAAACCTTCAACCAAAATGTAGACTTTTAAACCTAGGATTGTAGCACTTAGCACTGTAGACCCTTTAGTAAATACTGGTGTATAGACCCGTCCTAATTATTTTTAATGTGAGATTTCTTTCCTTTGAGAATGCATTAGAAGATTTTTTATTTAGTAGAGTAAATTTGTAAAATAAAGCTGCAACAAGGGTTTTTCTTATATTTGGCATAGTAGTACCTAACACCAAAAGCTAAATTTTCATTAGAGGATCCCCGATTTTCCAGGTTCAGAATCCAAGATTGCGGCTGCCCAAGTTAAGAAACAAAATGAATTAATTTTGATAAATTTACTTTAAGTGGGACCCATTCAATTTAAAAAAGGAAAAAAAATACACTTGTCACTTCAAAACAAAATGGCGGCTGTATTTTAAAAAAATGGGTTTTCTTCGATATTTTCTTTATTTTATTTGTGGGATATTTATTTTTTGTGTTGTGTTCGTATTCCAACTAGCCTGTGGGGAATGGCGGATTCGCTATATATTTAGTTCGAATCTCATTCTTTACTTTTATCGTTGTACTCTCCATCAAACAGCGCTTTTATTTACTGGAACCAAATTCTTTGCACCGTGGATGTTATGTCACATGCTAATTACGAAATATAGAAAGAGAGGACATGTCCCAATAGAATTTTACAGTACATAGAATCTGAACCTTCCTTCGGCACCGCGCTTATACAAAAACTAGCCTCGATGCCGCCCGCATCCCCGTGATGACCCCTGCGTCCACGGTTCACATTGCATGTTAGAGAGGCTCACGCGCACTTTTAATTAGTGCGCTTAGTAGTTATGTGCAACGATTACTTTTCCAAATATCGAGTAGATACTGATACTTCCTATTCGAGTATCAGATATTTTGTATTCGGTACTAAGTAATCATTATATTATCGGTAAATCCAAAGTACTAAGTATGCAAAAAATAAAAATATTGATGTTTTACATGTTTGTAGTTGTTTTATTACGAAAATGTAGATATAATATTCTGGGGAATTTTGTTCAAAATCTAGCTACTTTTCAAATACATTCTGGGGAAAATACATTTCTGAGCCTGGCAACATTGCGCCAGATAAGCGGCCCCGCTAGACATAACACATCAACAGCTATTGAATCAAGTAATCTATTATAAATAAATATTTAAGTAAATAAATATCGGTCCAAATGATTACAAGTACTCCAAACTCGTTACTCATACGGCCGATGCCGATACGATTGATACGAAAGTAACACTTCGGCTTCGGTCCCATTCGGGATTCGAGAAACGGGTATTTGGCGTCGAAGGATTCGATTACTTCGAATCCGTCCATGTATCAGATATTAACGTATTAAGTAGATAGTATTTGCATACCACTAGCGCTTAGACAACTTGGCATTATCGGTCGGGCGCGGGCGGTTTGTTTTGATTTCGACGATTTGGTATTTACGATAATGGCGAAAGTTTTTAATTCTGATAGCATTAGCGTGAAATATTTAAAGACAATTAAATTTTATTCTTTGCCATTAGGGGAGAAAATAAACTAGATGTGATACATTTATTATTTTTTTATAAAAACAATAATAATAGGTAGGTAACTAATATCTAAATAAATATCTCATTTTGTAATTATGTGCTCTAAATTATATGATATGACGGCCCACTCGAGGGCCCAAAAAGTTTTCGCCTGCGCCGAAATTATTTTTATTTTTATTTTTTTTCGTGTGCAACCCCAAAGTTTTTTACCACGCGCCGCCACTGCATACGGAGTATATGTTTAGCGTGAAGTGATAAAATGTTTCTCCATTGTGCCATTCTTAAAGTTATTTTGAAATAAACGGGACAGAAGTAAGAATATATAAGAATCGTTTAAGTAGATTTTTTACTGTTTAATGCGAGGAACAACAATGCGCTCAACTGCTAACACGAAATACAAGAACTTAAATTATAAAACTTTAGCCAATAAAGTGACTTTACGAGTAGGCAATAAATTTTACCTCGTAAAACCTTCTAAATGCTCTACGTAAGCTCTTCTAGAGTAGTTGTAGTGCACAGAAAAAAAATACACTGCCAATACATGGGCACCTAAGCTCACACTAGGTACTACCCACTAAACATAAAAACATTTTAATAATGCCAAAATAATATTTAATTTAAAAACATAACGTTAGGTTGGATGTTAGTTCTAACCTCATATTCATAGTGAAAAGGACGTTGTTTTTTACAACGTTTTTTAAAGTGTTTTTTACACCTTAAAAAAATATTGATTTTTAACAATGGAAAAGAAATATTTTTCTAACATTGAAAAATAAATGTTTTTTTAACAATGAAAAAATATATTTTTTTCAAATATCTCTAAAGATAAACTAATATAAATAACGTAAATAAAATTCTTCCATTTTGGAAACGCAAGGCAGCAACAGTCTGTTGAGGTTTTCGTGAACTCGACACTCAGTAAAGAAAATTCGGATCCGTAGCTTCTGGAAATAAAATTTAAAATTATATGTAAACAATAATTTTGTAGTAAGTGCCTCGCTACGAAGCCAAACAATTCATGCTCAAGTGAATACAAGGCAAACAATTTCAAGGCGCGTATTCACTTTAGCATGAATGCAAACGAAGCATTCGTTTGGTCCCACTGCGAGGCTTGCGAATTCTGCCTCAAATGAATACGCGGCTTAAGGTCCGGCGGCTAATCGTCCGCGGTGAATTGTCGCATTCCCTGTCTGATTACCTATAACGTTAGGTATGCGATATTCCATACAAAACAATTTTATTACTTTTGTTTACTTTTCTTACTTAAATTTGTTGTTCTTTAACTATTCCATATTTTGCACACAACTGGTGTATATTCCTATCCAAATATGTATTCACTATCATTATTAATAACTGTGCTTTTAATTTACTATGTTTGTTTCTACAAAAGGTAAATATTTTAACGAAAATTGCACAAAACGTATCTGCTACCGACTCGTATGAACTCGCAGCGAAACGCAACTAAAAATGGCGATTGCCCGTTCTGGTAGTGCAACGATGCTGCAGCGCCCTCTATATAGGTATAGTGTACGTGTGAACAAATATAACTAAAATCTGAAATATATTAAATTCAACTCCATACTCAATTACCTTTCGTTTAATACAACACAGGGCATGTTTTGACTTAAACTCTAATTTTTGAAATCTACCTCCACCCTTTTTATAAAAAAACTAGAATGTATGTTGTTTAACTCCAGACTCAATTACCTTTCGCTTTATATCACACACGCGATATTTTCACTTAAACTCTAATTTTAAAAACCTACCCCCACCCTTTTATTTGGTTTGTGTTTGGTGGATTTTGTTCATTTTTAAATGGGACCATCTCAACCCAAGACCCAGCCTACGTACCAAGTTTCATTCAAATCGGGCAAGCAATTTTGATTTATGCGCATTGGTCATTACAGACAGACAGAGGGCGCGACAAAAAAGTTTCAAAATCATCGAAACAAAAGATAAGTTTTTGAAATCGGAGCAACTTTTTTTCTCGATAGCTCACACTAGTATAGTATAGTAGTCTCGATAGTAGTAGTGTGAGCTAATATAGTATAGTAGTAGTGAAGTGGCGTATATAGGAAAGATTTTGGGTGGGCCCGAGACTTTAGGAGGGGGGGGGGCGAGTCCCCATGATGCCGTATTTGTTTGCTTTCCTGGAATATGGGGAAAATATCTAAAAAAATCTCAGCTTCGGAGGGGGGCGGGCTACTATAGTAGTGTGAGCTACTAAATGGGTTTTTTTTTAAATACTACTATTACTATTGTCGGTTTATAACGTTTTTGTAAGTTGTCTGACGCCTATTCTCCACCTCCTTCGATCCTGACAAACATCTTTTGTCAAATTGTTTTGATTGATCTTTGGATTGACTGTTGCCATTCCAGTTAAGGACGCCCTCTTTTTCTGCATGCTATTGGTTGCCAACCTAGTACCTCCTTTGGTAATCTTTCGTCGTTTATCCGTTGTACATGGCCGTACAATATCAGTTGTGTTTTGGGGATGTCATCCGTTATGCTTCCCTCGATTCCCATTCTCTCTTTTATGGTCTCATTTTTTATATGACCTGCTCTAGATATTAGGGGTAAAGTATACCCCTTCAAGGAATGCGTGCTACAAAAATTTCAACATGGCCAAAAAGTATTTCCCTCGCAAACAAAATCCGAGCGTTTCTCCAAATTGGCACGAAAAATGCCCAAAAACACCTCTGTTACCTTTTAGTTGGGGCACCCTGTATAGATTCCATAGTTTTTTAGTTCAATGTTTTTTTTGTCCTCAGTAACACGATGAATTACATTTCTTTTCGTTTTTGGCCAATCTGTAACAGCAGCTAGAGGCAGTGGCGGATCCAGGGGGGGGGCACTAGGGGCACTTGCCCCCCCCCCGAGATTTTTTTGAATATACAAAAAATGAGTAAAAAGTAATGTTTTTGCTAATAAAAACTCAAAATTTTTGCCTGCGGCGCATGAAAGTGTCTATTGTTGTTATCATCGAAATTACAACCACTGACTAATTCATTAAAATGCTGCTTAAAAAAATATATACCGTTTTTTACCAACAGAGAATGTCACCTAAAGTGCCCCCCCCCCCCGAGAAGCACCTCTGGATCCGCCTTTGGGCTAGAAGTTTCGTTTCCGTGTACAACAACAAGTTTGTGAGTTCTGCCGATAGGGTATAAAAAATGCTATTTTTTTACAGTCTCCAGATCACGTGTCTATTATAAAAAGTAAAAAATTTATCTTGTAAAAAGCACCACTTTTCTATTAAAATATCGGGCAATGGCCGTCCTTCTTCTTTCAGTTTTAGTTTTTCTTCATAAGTAAAGAGAGAGAATTTTTTTACATTAATTAAATTATCCACCACGTTCATTGTGACACAATTATACAAAAACAAACAATATCCACTCTTCTAAATAAATAAATGCGCCCGCAAACACAGCCCGGAATTGTATAGGAACTGCAAGTTTTGCAGCTCTATTTTTGCCTAGATTTCGCTATTTAAACCCATGAGCAAGTGCGGTGCGGGGTGAAGGAAGGGGTTCCTAGCCGAGCAACGAGTCGTTAAATACCGAGATGAATTCCAAGACGTGCGCAAGCGTTGATCTGTCACTTCTGCCAACCAATCAACTGAGAGATATTTCAGTATGGTTTTATACAGCAAAACTTTAATAATTTCCAGTTCTTTTTGATGAAAATTCGTCGTTTTTGTGCTGTGAAAATGCCGGTGACGTGCAAGTTGTGTGACAAATTATTTAGTGCCCAATTTAATTTGAATAAACACTGTCAAAGTAAACATGACATACAAAAACAAAGGTATTCCTATGCAGAAAGTGTTTTTATGTTTAGATGCCTAGAATGTAAATGCTCCTTCCCAAAAAACTTGGATCCGTGTGATCATTTGAAATACAAACACAATCAAGAAATACTTGAAGAAATATTGGAGTTGAGAGTCAATACACCCATGGCAAAACAAAATAAACGTGAAAGGCATAAGATCATATAGAAGAAATACTGCATATGCCTCAAAAAATATTAATCGCAGCACATAGATATTGTATATTTTTGAAATCAGAAAGAAAAGACGAATCTTAAAATGGAAAAATATACAGGGTGTTCCCTCTCAAAAAATCGACTTCATTATCACACCCTGTACAGGGTGTCCCAAATTCGTTGTTTTTTTGTGGTGTCGGGTATTTCTAGGGGAGATAGAAAAAAAACTAACGCCCCTTTGCGACGCGCAAATTTCAAGAGAAGCCTAAAGGTGAAAACCGCATTTAGATATAGCAAGCCGTTTTTAAGCTACGGAGTGTTTTTGTCTGCATTTTGGGAGGGGGTCTATAACTTTTTTGTTTATGAAAATTTTGTTTTTGTGTAAATAGCTTTCTTATAGATCTTTTCTTGAAGAATTGACAGATGTAAACGGTTTTTATTTATCTCTTTTGGTTTTTAAGATATTGCATAAAGTTGTTATTTTTCTTTCAAAATAACTCTTTTTTTATTCGATTTTTAAAATCAGCTTAAAATTTCCTTTAAAATGATGCATCACACTCAATATTTTATTTTTTTATTGTTTTCTTTATTTTTATTTTTTAATCACATCTTTATTACTTTTTTATTTTTATAATTTTATAATATTAAACCGAACCGAACCGCACCGAACCGAACCCATTAAGCAAACTAAAATATGTGGTAAAAATAAAAAAAATACAAAAATATAACGAAATAAAAAAACTAAACGTGACAAATAAAATTTAATTTAACAGTTGAATTCCTCTTAAAAATGTGTCTTAAGAATTTTTTCACAGAAATAAAAAATATTAATAAATAAACAAGTTATAGACCCCTTCCCAAAATGCAGACTTTTTAAAAACACGCCGTCGTTTACAAACGGCTTGCTACATCAAAATGCGATTTTCACCTTTAAGCTTCTTTTTAAATTTGAGTGTCACAAAGGGGGATCAGTTTTTTTTAGCCCCTCTAGAAATACCCGAAACCCCCCAAAAACATCGAATTTGGGACACCGTGTACATGGTGACAGATAGAAAAAAATTATGTTGGCTTTTAAAGTTGTCATAATTAACCAAAAAAATCTCAATTTATTTTCAATGATAAAGTTGCTGAGTGCTCCGGTTATAAAAAACCACCCGGTACCTACATAAAATCATACCTAAAAATTAGAATTGACCATTATTTTATACCTTGAATTTTTTATTATACGTTCAGCTCTTCGATCTCGCGCCAATGACGGTATTCGCGCCAATATTTTGCTCCTTTGATGGAATTCATCTCGGTATTTAACGACTCGTGCCGAGCACAGATCTCGTTAGCCGCCCAGCTACTTTGTGTTGCAATTTAGCAGCGCAACAATGCCAATAACTTCATTTGACCGACTGTGAAATGCGGCCTTCGACGACGGCGCGCGGCGTCATACTCAACACACTTACGCGATTTGAAGGCCTACTATACCAACACCGGAATTTTAGTAATAAAATAATTATATTAGAAAAATAGCAGCGGCTGAAGAATAGTCAAATAATGTGAAAATTTTGGGGGTTCTGCAGCTCTGCAGCCCTTATGCACTAGCCGCCCCTGTCCGTAACTAATAAACCTAGGAAGTTAGGGTTGCGCTAAGATTGTAGAAAATTTGGTTGGTTTTGCAAAAGTATTAAATGTAGGTACCAGGGCCGTATCTGAGGGGGGGTTTTGGGGGTTCAAACCCCCTCCGAAAATTAAATAGGAATGTCTTTTTTAAGTTTAACCTGTTTTTCATATTCAATAAACCCTCAATTTTTCAAATTCCACTGGCCTAACCCCCCCCCCCCCCAAAATTTGGTCCAGATACGGCCCTGGTAGGTACCCAAAGAATGCTTCCTTAAGGTAGTTTTAAATAAAGTTTTTCTCTTATTACCTCTTGAAATTGCCAATAAGTCTGTATTGATCACGACATAAATCTAAAATTTTTCTTGTCGCGATTTTATTGCAGAAAACTTTAGACTTTCTGCAACACAAACTTCTAAATATTAATATTAACGATGATTCAGTTTATGGCCCACCTTTTATGCCTTGGCGTTATCTCGTAAAATTTTTAGTGGAGAAGCATGGATAAATTTTCAATGGAAAATAATACTCGTCCATAAATTATTCAGCATACATACATATATTATGTATTGTCGTCAAAAAAATACTCTGTCAATATATGGGCCCCTAAGCTCACACTAGGTACTATAGTTATAGTCAGTAACGTATATAGAAAAAAGTTTCGGGGTGGGCCCGAGGCAGTTTTGGGGGGGGCCCGAGACCCCATGAGGGCGTATTTTATGCTATTTTATGTTTGTATTCATGAAATATGTCAAAAATATCTAAAAAAATCTTAGCTTCGGGGGGGGGGGGGGGGGGGGGGGGCCGGGCATATATACGCCAGTGGTTATAGTGTACGTGTGAGCTAATATAACTAAAAACTGAAATATATTTTATTCAACTCCAGATTAAATTACCTTTCGTTTGATACCGCACAAGCCATGTTTTAAATTAAACTCAAATTTTTGAAATCTACCCCCACCCTTAAAAAAACAAGAACTAAAATGTATTTTGTTTAAATCCGGACTCAATTCTCTTTCGTTTGATATCACATATGCCATATTCTCACGTAAACACTAATTTTTGAAATCTACCCCCACCCTTAAAAAAAAATTAAAATGTATTTTGTTTCACTCCGGACTCAATTACCTTTCGTTTGATATCACGCACGCCATATTTTCACATAAACTTTAATTTTTGAAATATACCCCCACCCTTTTATTTGGCTTGTGTTCGAGAGATTTTGTTCATTTTTAAATGGGACCATCTCGACCCTGGACCCAGCCTAGGTACCAAATTTCATTAAAATCGGGCAAGCGGTTTTTGAGTTATGCGCGTTGGTCTTTACAGACAGACATACAGACAGACAGACAGACAGACGGCGCAACAAAAAAGTTTCAAAATCATCTGAAACGCAAAGATATATAAAAATTTTTGAAATCGGAGCAATTTTTTTTTCTCGGTAAAATTAGGATCACCATAGCTCACACTACTATAGTATAGTATATGTGTGAGCTAATATAGTATAGTATATGTGTGAGCTAATAGTACTAACTAAAAGTTCATATATTTTTTTCTAGAAGGGGGGGGGGTCATTACGCTCAAATACGTGATTGTCGGGCGGGCCTAACAATGGGACTTAAAATGAGCTTTAGTTGAGTACAAATTTTCGTTATGTTATTCGAAAATGTTAATTAGTTGTTAAGAGAAAATAATTCATTGCAAATAATGAAGAAACGTAAACGGTAAAAAAATTTGTCTTAGATCAGTGCAAAATGCTTTGAAGTAAAATAATTTGTGCTTTCCTATACACTAAGAGAATATTTTCTTGATATAGCACAAAAAATGTCTTGCCTTTTATTTTAATGTGAAACAGAAATTGTTTTATTATAAATTGGAACTGAATTAATCTAAGGCACCGTTTTCTCTGGAAGCAAAATATTACTTATATGAAGCAGCGGCGTAGCGTGGGGGAGGCGCGGAGGGTTCGTCGCCCCCCCCCCCCCCGCCCCGAGGGTAGTGGCGCCCCATAGGTGGCCGAAGCGCCCTCAGCTTTATTAAGTCGGGTGGGTGGCAAAGGAAAACTAACGACATGAAGACCTTTTTTTTTTTTTTTGGTCGCAAGATTCGTGAGAGGCGCCCGTGTGTTTTTTTTTTGGTCGCAAGATTCCTGAGGCCGCCCCCTCACACATGATGACCTTTTTTTGTTTTTTTTTTTGGTCGCAAGATTTGTGAGAGGCCTTTTTGTTTTTTTTTGTCATAAGATTTTTCATCCGTTTTCAGAGGCGCCCTTTTTAGCTGTCGCCCCCCCCGCCCTTTCGGGCACGCTACGCCGCTGATATGAAGACAATTTATTTACAAAATGGAGTATACTGAATCAAAACAAATAAAGAAGAAAAATAAAGTCGCATTTTAAAATTAAACGCTGCGTTGAACTAAAAAGAAATATTTTAATTCAAAACAAATTGTTTTAAGGTAAAACAATTTATTTAAGAAAAGAACATGTTTTCATTGCAGGCAAAAATTTTTACCGTGTATGTAAAGTATAAAGTAAAGACAATATTTTAAAAACACAAACTCTAGAAAGTGAAGAGAAATTGATAGGTATCGTAAACAGTGGCGCACCCAGGAATGTGTCTTGGGGGGGGGCCGAGACCTCTCGGGGGCCGACAGATAAAACGGGCGCCTCGCAACCAAAAAAAAAACGGTCATCGTGTGTTGGAGCGACAAGGACGGCCCTCAAAAATCTTGCGACCAAGAAAAAAAAAGGTCTTTTTGTTTTTCCCGGAACGCGACGAACTACCGCTGCTAGGGCGGAGGCCCGAGTCCTCATTATGTAAAATTTGAAGCTATTTTTTCTGTTTTATCATGAAATATGTAAAAAATCTAAAGCTTGGGGGGGCACGGGCCCCGCCCCCCCCCTGGGTGCGCCCATGTCGTAAATCTTGTGGCTGCTTGCTTTTGGATTAACTTATTGCTTTGCCTCATTTATTTTTTTTACCCTGCAGAAAATCGGTAAAAGAAGTCGTTTTGTAACACGGCCCACTGTTTTAATGTAAGGCCCGGGCCTTATACGCGAACAAGCTATTTTTACCTTTCTAGCCCGCGCAGCAATGGCTAGAGAAGTTAGATATTATTTTCGACGAAAAAATTATTTTTGAGATAACGCCGAAAATCATTTATTTGGGTGTATTTTGACCTATCTAAACAATATCGTCGTGATGTCTGTCTGCGTGTGTGTGTGTAACACGATAATTCCTAAACCGCTGAACCGATTTTAATAAAAATGGTAGGTAAAATAGTGCTCGATACTCTAACGAGCTGATTAGATTTTGGTCAAAATCCGTTAATGTTAATGACATTTAAAAGTTCTCAAAAATTATAACTTTTTAACGGAGCATACTCTTTATGCTGTTTTCGGAATATAGTAGATTACATTTTGCTCAATAATTTGTGTTATAACCAAAAACTTCGTACGAGCTTTAGTTTCTAAAATATTATATATATATATATAAAATAGAACAGAAAACTATTTTCAAGGCTGATATCTCAATTAATTTTGATGTTAATCCTTATCTCACAAATGGAAATAACGTTTTTCATTTAAGAGGGTCACCCACCAATGTTGGTATCAACTCACCTCTATATAAAATGTTGTAGTGGTCAGCTAACAGCTTAATTTTAAAAATCTACATTGGCAACTTAAATAATTATTTTACGTAGAGGTTGAACCGTAAAGAAAATTCAATTATTTTTAACACTCACTATTGTACGATATTAAATTAAAGTAACTCACGTTCTTGTATTCAACGCATCACATCACTTAGACTTTGACTATAACCACTGACTAATACTTAACAACACCTTACTTGTGGAGACTGTGAGCTTAAATTAAATAATAAAAGAATAGATCCTAGCCTTTTTATCAACTCTGTTCGATGATGAAATATCCGCCAAATCAAGGTTCTAAAGCCTCGACACAAAACCGGCGCCAACGCTACCTAATTTTAATTAGTACAGCCAAACAAGGCAAAATCTTGAGTGTTTGCATGGCTTTGCGCATTGCTAAAAATAAAAGCAGGCAGACCGCAAGGTTAATCCCACTAGGCCAAACTTTGATACTTTGTATGACCTTAAATGGTGTTAGAAACAGAAAATCACGAGGCAGGAAATCTCGATGTTGCTCCCCACTTTAAGACTTGTTATAAAAGCGCGATCTGGATAGCAAAAGAGATCAATCGGAGTAGATCAGTCGGAGTATTAATTTTAATCGGAGTCATGATTTCTGTTAAGATCAGTTCAGATCAGTCAAAAACTTAATCATTCGTAATAAGTTATGATTTTTGAATCCAAACCAAAAAGTGAAAATAAGTAAATATATAATAAAAGTGACTAAATGTGCCAAAGGTAACTGTAATGCCACAAAACAAAAAAACTAAGTACTGTTAAATATTAGTGGTGGCATTCTGGCTGTAATTATGGTGAGAGATTTATTTTGAACTGTAATCTATCGGTTGTTGCTGAGAATTCGTGGACTATGAAAATTGACTTTGAATCGTTTTGTTTTACCATACAAACTTTTGCTCACAAGAGCGTTTTACTAATATGTTAACTGATAGACTATGGTCAAAAAGAGTTTATTGAAAAGTATGATTTTAATGTTATAATTTTAACTTTTGTGTGACTTGAATAAAAATAACGACATGCAATATTTTGGAATATGTACTATATTTTATTTATCAATATATAATAACTTGCTTTAATGAAAGTGTTTAATTTATATCAATAAAACGGTTTTAAACAAAGCAATATACGCTAAAACGCTTACGCTAAAACTATGGTAAAGATTTTGTAACTGCACCCGGGGTAACTTAGAAAAATATTCGCTCGGTTTTCACGAAACCCTGGGGCAGCTTCACAATGTGCAATCTCGCAAATAATGTGAAAAATGAAATAAAATTGTTTAAAACTCACATAAAAATAAATGGATCCATGACGGATCTAACACCTTCCTAGCTAGCATATTATCACTCTTCAAGTGAAGCCATGATAATATATTATAGCCTTGAAAACAGTTTTTTGTAAATATCTCAGAAACTAAAGCTCCTACAAAGTATTTGGTTATAACACGAATTATTGAGCAAAATATAGTCTACTACATTCCGGAAACGGTGTCTTGATTGTCAAAAAACTGTCATTAGCATCAATGGATTTGGACCAAAATCTAATCAGCTCGTAAGAGCGTCTAACACAATTTTATCTGAAAATTTTATGAAAATCGGTTCAGCGGTTTAGGAGCTATCGTGTTACGGACAGAAATAATATACACACACATAGACAGTCATCACGACGATATTGCTAGGATAGGTCAAAATACATCAAAATAACACATTTTTGGCGTTATCTCAAAAAAAAATACGACGGGTGGGCCTTATTAAAGGCGGGCCATATACCCCTCAGTCACCTTACCAGCAGTCAATTTTTGCTTAAAAAAAGGCACTTAGTACAAGTGGGAGTTTGTGAATCATAAAAATTATGAAAAAAAGTAATCCCACCAAAAAATATTCCGGATCAAACTTTAGCCATTCCTTTTAACAGTTTCCAGAGGGTTATCTACGAAATTCAAATAGGTATAACTTTTTTATTTTACTGCACGCAGTCTACGGTTTACTGCAGTTTTACTGCATCCTTATATCCGAATATATCCTGCTTTAGCTTGCGGGAGCCCATAGGGGAGAGTGGGGCATGAAGTTAAGAAAAATTATTTGTAAAAAGATTAAAGATCACCCGAGGACAGAGTTAATTTTTATTTATTTAAATGCTTGGACAATAAATCATAATTTTAAAGTATTTTGAGCAAAATAACATTTCTAAAAATGCCAAACTGGTCCAATTAGTTAAGGAGGAACAAAAAGAAACAGTTATTTTAGAGCTTTCCTTTTTATTTTTTTACAAAAACTTCCTAAAACTAGTTTACGTTTAGCATGTGCGTTTGGTAACAATATTTATTATTATAAAAACCATTTTCTTAACGCAATATCAATTAGCTTTAACCTCTGAAATTAGGTGTCTGCGAATCACGGTGGATAAACTATCCACCGTGTCTGCGAATCGGTTTCAGAAAACAAAGCCCATTTCCAGAGACTGGTTCCCGGACGCGTTTTTTTTCTAAGACCCTACGCATTATTAGGGTCAGTGCATGACGAAGACGTAGTGCCTTCTAGGCTTCCAGGATGCAGTGACCCTAAAGCATTATTCTAAACTGGCGCCACCTATGTGTAAACGGGAAAACCTAAGACATTTGAGTGAGCTTAAGTTGTCCTGGTGCCACCTATACTGCAAAAAAAAACACAGTCTTCTTTAGAACAGTTCACCATAGTCACTTATAGATGACGCCACCATTTTTGCCACTTTTTCTTTCTTCGGCCTTTTCACCTCAGCGTAGGTTTAAGGACATTAAAAATATAAAAATTCCAGATTTACTGACCAGTGTTTTGATGACCTATCGAAAAGTCAGCTGATTTCTTTTTATTTTTTATACTTATTTACCTAATCTGTGCTTTTTATATTTCGAGGTTATAAAAATTAAAAATAAGTTTTTTGGTTTTTTGAATAATTTGAACCATGGTGGTTGGGGCTTTTCCTGCGGCGAAGCTAGGGGCCCTTTTATTAAAGCAAATCAGTAAACCTATCGCAAACATTCTTAAAAACCAAGCAAAGTCTTCACCTGTCTTTAGGAAATATGTGTGTATGCCTCCAGCGCAATGTAAGTTTTTTTTATTTGCTTTGGTTTACTAAGCTGAGTTTATACAGTCCTAAGTTTAGTTCACTGATCTTAAAGTGCTAAACCTACACTATATTTTTGTTTGTAACTGGATCTCACTCTCGGTGGCGCATTTATTATTTTCTCTATGGCGGCGCGTTGCTGGGGGCAGGCCAGGCATGGTTTGGCCCCCACTTTTTTTAAACTTCGTAATATTCTTTCAAAACCCATAAAATGTTTGTAAAATGTAAAATTTTCTTTAGTTTAGTTATATATATGGGCCTCCCCCACTAGGTTTTAAGGGCATGCCCTCATCTTCTTGTAACAAGTACAGTGTGGTTTATTGGTCTGTGAACTTTAATGACTGCATCCTGAAGATTTTCTATTGATCTCCCATCAATAAACCAGTATCATGCAAATGTTGCTAAGTGACAATTTTCAGGCTTTGGGATATATTCCAAGTGAATAATAAGTATAAAAAAGGACCTAGTATGCTAAAATTTGTGTATGAATCTTCCTGTTTTACTCTGAAATGTCTATAAGACATGTATGATTCCAAAATATCACAATTTTGTTTTGGCAGAAAACAATTTACTTAGTTTAAAAATTGAGGCCTTTATTTCACACTTTGTCAAATGCTTGTGCTACATTTAGAAAGACTGCAGAACAAACTTTTTCATCTTCTAGTGCTTTTTCTATTATATTAGTAATTCTGTGTACTCGAAACCCAAATTGATGAGATGTAATAATTTCTTGTCTTTCTATGATTGGTTTTATTCTTTTAAGCAATATTTACCCTTTTTTGGGGAGTTGTTTTATTGACTTCTCTGTTAATTTAGATCATCTTGGGTTTGAGGTTCATTTAAATGAGAGTTTTTATCTGGAGCTTCATGGGGCTGAAACATGTGTTCTAAATGGCTTGCAAAAACATCTGCTTTTTCTTCTTTACTCCTTGTGGAATTTGGGTAATTGGTCTTTTAAAATCTTTGGTTGCTTTCCAAAGGGAATAGCCTGTATTTTTATCATTTGTAAGTTCATTAAGAAAATGGGAACCATGGCCGATCGGCTTAGCGCGTTTGTTTGTGCATATGTCTGCAGTGCTTGCTATATGACTGGACTAATCGCACATAGGCTGGGCGCGCTGCATATCTTGTGGATTTGAGTCCCACCTTGGCATATGGATGTTTTTGCAACGTCCCAACAAGGCATATCTCGCCAAAATTTGGCTAAAACGACTGGGCGATTGATCCTAGCTATGGATGGAAAGTCTCAGTAAAAAAATTTTCGGATAATCGGGACTGTACTGTATAAGGTTATTTATTATTTTATTGTTGAATATTATTAATATGTCCTTAAGTGTAATACCATACATCATAATATAAAAAAACAAAAAAAAAGTTTAATCAAGACAACTAGTTAATTTACTTAATCCATTTTAGTTTATAACTGGTGTGAGGTAAAATCAAAAATGTGGATCCTGAATCTTGGAAAACCCATCAATATTCCAGTGCTGAATGAAGCACAAGCTATTGAACTAGGAGCAAATTTACTGGGCGAAGCCGTAATTTTTATAATTGCTGCTGGAATCTTGATTAATGAATACGCCAGGTGTGTGAATACCTCTTAAGGTAAGGGCTCACTTACCCGCGCTTCACGAGCGGCATGCATCGAATGAATCGTAAGAAAATGAGGCTGTTAGCTTACCTAAATAAATATGAAACAGAGGTGAATCATTAGTTTTCTCCAGGGTTCCGCGGATATATATCAAGTGATATATATCATGATATATATCACGATATATATCTATTTATTTTTTTATTTATTTATTGGTTAAAGTATCTACAGCTAGAGCCAATTACAGACACTTACTTAAATTATACTTGAAGGGTAACAGTTCACCCAAAAATTGTAGGAACTTATCATGGCATGCGGCTATAATGCAGACATCCACTATACGAGTTTGTGATGAACTATTCCCCTCAACACAACTGTAAAAAAAACAAACAAATATAAAATCACTCATTTAGGTATTTGTGGACGTACCAATTAGTCATCTGCCTAATACCAACATTCAAGATTCATAAACTTGTTAGTGAGTAGTTAAAAAAAACCCAAATAGGTACAAAACAATAAACCCTTGAAAATTATTAGGTTTAAAAGTGAGAAAAAACATAATAACAATAAAGTATAGACACTACACAAACACCTAACTGTACACAGCAATGATCAATAATAAAATGCGGCTTCATTAAAATAGCAATAAATATAAAACAATCTTTAACATCAAGATACAAGACAATCAAACAGTAATAAATTGTGCAAATAAATTATTAAACTACAAGTAAAAATGTTATAATAAGGCTATGCATCCATCTTTAATAATATTGGATAAAGTCTTAGGAATCTCTAGTATTCCTTAACTTGTAACACACATCTTGTAAATTGGGGAGTTTTTATATAAATGGGTTCGAGGATATGCAAGATAAAATTATATCATGATATTTATAGCTTGATATATATCCGATATATTCAATAATTTTACTTATTCAACGGAAAATGTTTTCTACCATTCTAAATTTCAGAAAATTGGTCAGGACGCTGTTGTACAGTCAGGGACTTTTTACATTGCCGCCCTGGAAAATAAAAAAAATTCCTATTTGAAATTCGAAAAAGTAGTTTGAACCAAAACATAAAAATTGTGAACCTTATACCTCTGTCTCTATACATACATATTTAAAAAAAAAATTTTTTTTGATTTCTTTAATTGATTAATTTTGACAGAAAAAAAATAAAATGGCAATTTAAAAAGTCCCCGACTGTACAAAAGTATAAGCATCTGTAAAGGTGTAGTATTGATCGATTCGGCTGCTGAATGGTCATCGCCGAGCTGACTGGGAATCCCCTAGTTTGACATTCTCACAAAGCACCACACAAAAAAATTTGGTTGGTTGTTGTGGAAAAGCTTTCGAACATTTTTTTCTAAAACCATGCATCTTTGGAGGGGGGTAACTTTATTTTTTGGCTATTTTTTTAAATTATTTTTTTAACATATGGAGGAATTGTTCTTTGAACAAGTATTTAACATTTAAAATTTATGATTTATCTCTAAAGAATCCATAAAAAACGCAACATTCTTGAACAAAGTAAACACAATGGAGTGAAATGGAGGTGAATTTTCCTAACCATATGGCAAATTTTTTGATTTTAAAAACCGACCAGATTTCTGAAGGGCAATTGTTTTTTTGGAGAAAGTTTTTTGATATTCGTGAAGTGGGGAAAATGTAATCAAGGGGTAACCAAATGTTTTTGGGGGTAACTGTATAATCAGGTATCTTTGTTCAAGACGTTTTTTACATTTTTTAATTTAAACCCTGAAATTATGACCCTTCTTTCACCCACTGGTGGATTCCAAATACTTTAGAGGAAAAATGCAGGGAATACCCATGCATTCTTATATGTGTTCCTTTTTCGGGCAGACAGGATCTTGATAACTGTGCATACATTAATTTTGGTGGTTTTAGAACATATTCCTTGATGTCACTACATTATTTGACAATTGTTAAAAACTTAAGGTTGTCTATTATTTAAAAAAAACTAATTGATCTGGTGAAAATTTATTAAATTTCGGATTACATTTGTAGTTTTTCTAAATTAATTGGACAGATTTATTGTGGACACCATGAATAGTGTTTAAGGCATGCTATAAACCACTCTTAACTTTATTAACAAATTATAAAGAATAATACTAGTACTTACCTATGGAATGGTACTCCCCTACTTCTGCCGGACTTTTTGCACAAACCGCACATGTTTTACGTGAATTATTTCCAATTTTTTACAGAAAAGAACACAATTTTACACGACAAACGCAAAACACTACAAAACGTAAATAAACAATAAATATGGCTTCCACCCCCACAGCAGCTGTGTGTTATACGTGACAAAACACACGCATGTGCACTTTAGTTCAGGCAAGATTTGGGAAAATCCACTTTCTAGAAGCATTTTATATTACTTTTTGGCAAATAGGCAATTCCCCCTATTTTAACCCCGCTGAATCTGAATATCCCTGTTGCCAACTCGAAATATTGACAGGGGCTGAGATATTCAAGATGGCGGCCAAAATGGCGGCGGAATTTTAAATTGCCGCTGGAAAGCCCAATTTGTCACAGGTGTACATTCAAAATATATATTTGTATAATTAAAAAATAATAACATTTTATTTTTTTTAAATGGCTGCAAAAACCTCCAAAAACCCCCCTAGACCCCCCAAAATCTGAAAGTTTGAGGTTTTTTCAAATTTTCTTAAAAACTAAGCTTCTAATAGAAAAATGTATTATATACTTTATTGTAGACAATAAAATTCCCTTTTCAACATGGTATAACTTAATAAACTTAGACTAATAACAAGCTCTCCAGCGGCGTCCGTTAATTGAAGTAATTAAAAAAAGTTGAAAAAATACCTGTTTTTTCCAAGATTTATTTAATTTTTTTAAAAACTAATATCTCCAGAAAACCATGTATTACATTTTGGTATACTCAATAAAATTTCCTTTAAAATGACGTACAACATGATTAAATCGGTTTTATAAATAAAACTTCAGGGACATCCGTAAATTAAATTAATTTTGAAAAAACAGAAAATAAACCATTTTTGTTACACGTTTTTTTCTAATTTTCTCAAAAACTAAGCTTAACATGAAAAAACTTGTTCTACACTTTTTTGTAGACAGGAAAATTCCCTTTTTAAAAATGTGAAACTCGGTGGGGTCTGACTTATAGCAAACTCTCCAGCGACGTCCGTCAATGGGGGTGATTCAACAAATCATTAAAAAAAACATGTTTTTCATACGTTTTATTCAATTTTCTTTAAAACCAAGCTCTTTATCAAAAAATATGTTCTATACTTCGTCATAGCCAATAAAATTTCCTTTCAAACGATGTATAACAAAGTGGAAGTTATTTTATATTTACCGCTCCAGTGGTGTTCTTAATTTAAAGAAATTATTTAAGATCAATCCAAACTAATCAATTTTGTGTCTTATTAGCTTTTCGGTGGATAATTAAGAGCGGCGTATAAAAGGTCGAAAGAGCAAAAGGTCGAAAGTACAAAAGTCGAAAAAATAAGGTCGAAAGTACAAAAGGTCGAAAGTACAAAAGATCAAAAAACAAAAGGTCGAAAGTACAGAAGGTCAAAAGTACAAAAGATTGAAAGTACAAAAGATCGAAAGTACGGCCGCGGGTCCACATCGACTGGACAGGTCAATTCGATTTGATACAGTAAATTTGTATTTTTATTATTTTGTTTTGTTGATTTTTTTCGACCTTTTGTACTTTCGACCTTTTACATTTTAATAAAGTTTTTAAAAGAAAATGTTATGTTCTACAATAAAGTATACTACATATTTTTTCTCAAAAAGTGTAGTTTTTGAGAAAATTTTGAAAAACCTATAATAAACGTTTTTTCTAAATAATTCCAATTTACGTACGCCACTGAAGAGCTACTTGCTTTTCCTAACCTTAGTGACCAATACATCGTTGGAAAGGGAATTTTATTCTCCACAAAAAACTGTTCTTTGCAATTTTTGATAAAAAGGTTAGTTTTCGAGAAAATTGCATAAAACTGAAATAAAACATGTTTTTGGGGGTTTGGGGGGATTTTCTCCGTCCTTGTCGATTTTTCGAGTTGGCAACAGAGATATTCGGATTCAGCGGGGTCAAATTAGGGGGAAATGGTCTGTTGCCAAAAAGTGATATGATTTGCTTCTAGACCGAAAACGGTTTAAAATAATATGCTCTGACTACTTGAAAATCTTCGTCTGCGAATTTAAAATTTGCCGTTGTTTTCAAAGCACGCTATGATTGTTTCACTTTTCAATTTTTTTAACCAGTGTTTATGCTCTCAGGTATTTGGGTTAAAAAAAAACATTTTTAACATTATAATAAAAGATAACCTTTTAAAACAAGGTCCTATGCAAAAGAACAAGCCAAGGAGACTGCAAGATTAGAAGAAATTATTTCCTTGAAAAATGACATCAGGGATCTATTCATCCAAGCTGAAGAAGAAAGAACACAAATCAGGGAGCTGATCAGAAAAATTGGAGATCAGGATACTCAGATTAGAACATTAGGTAAGAAAATTACTATTTGTAAGCGGGATATGGGCTCAACTGTTTGGTTTGCTTTTTTCAGTTTAATAATTTGTCCCAGGTATATACAGTGTGTCCACGTAAGTTGGCGGCATATGGGAAACTTTTTTATTATTAGCTTTACGAAAAAAAGTTATTCTTCATAAAAAGTTCTGCATGGTCCAAAACCTAAAATGCAACCATCAGATGTTAAATTTTTTCATCATATTACGAGGTTTGTCAAAAAATGTGATTTTTGCTCTTGAGTAAAGTACCTTTCTTTTTGACAATATCGAAAATTGTTATAAAGAAAAGATGTTTAGAATTAAAAATAGCTTTCAAATATTCAACATTGTTTATTTACATTATTATTATTTGCATCCTAGATTAATTATGCTTTAATGTGCAAACTTAAATTTCCAACGTAATCGCAGAAAATGTAGAAAAAAATATTTTTTAATGTAAATAAACAATGTTGAATATTTGAAAGCTACTTTTAATTCTAAACATCTTTTCTTTATAACAATTTTCGATATTGTCAAAAAGAAAGGTACTTTACTCTGGAGCAAAAATCACATTTTTTGACAAACCTCGTAATATGACTGAAAAAATTTAACATCTGATGGTTGCATTTTAGGTTTTGGACCATGCAGAACTTTTTATGAAGAATAACTTTTTTTCGTAAAGCTAATAATAAAAAAGTTTCCCATGTGCCGCCAACTTACGTGGACACACTGTATATTCCTCTACTTGTTCTATTTTATTTTGGTTTATTCTGACCGTAATTTCTTCATCTGTGTTTGTTATGATTTTAATTTTCGTGTTGTTCATACTTAAGCCTATATTTTTAGCTGCTGTATCCAGTTCTTCCAGCATTTTTATCAGTTCTTCTTTGTTGTCTGGTGGTTCAAGAATTGTCCGTTTACTCTGATGCCTATTTCTTCCCAATCTAAGCTTTTGAAAACATTTTATAGGGCCTGGTTAAATAATTTAGGGGATATTGTGTCACCCCCCCTAACACCTCTTCTTATGCGGATTGGCTTGGTTCCTTCGTGGATTTTTTCCGGCTTAATAACTCAGTATAATCGTTTCCTGCAGCAAATAACGTAGGAGTTAAACCTCCACCTTCATCATCTCCAAGGGAGCTAAGTCCTTCAAGAACACCCATAATCCCGCCTTATTCACCGGCCAATGAAATTGCTAATACCCCAATTGCAAATGATGTAGAAAATGCCAAAGATATACCCGAAGTGCATGGACTAAACACTTATTCAATAAGGCATGGTGTCAGTGATGGGTCACTTTTAAAGGTAAGAAAGGTAAGATATAAGTTTTATTATGTTTTTCAATTTACAGTGAAACCTCCTATAAGCAGACACTCACGGTTTCGTCGATTTAGTCCGCTTATTGGAAGTGTCCGCTTATAAGGGAGAACTGCGAAATTTTAATATATATTTATTAACAATTTCCGCTGCTTGAGTTTTTCCGATATTAAATTTTTCATCGATCTTTCGTGCTGATATAGTCTTTGCAATAAGGCTAGTCCTTTTGTTTAATCACCCCGTAATTCTGGTAACAAAACGCACGTGTATTCTTAATTCAGTTTTAAACCACAGGTTCCTAAGGTAACTGATAATGGATGCTGCGAAACTAATTATCAGTTACCTTAATGTTAATATAAGCGGTCACCACCCTTTATAATAAGGGTGGTGGATCGGTGTTTAAACTGTCATTGTTTTGAAATTTCTGACTTTGAAAGATTATCGCTTATTTTTTATTTAAATTCCGATTCTGATTTGGAATAGTTTTTTGAGAAAAGGTGCTGTCCCAAAATGATTTTATGTAGTGAAAAATTTAAAACGCTTTGTTTAAAGCTCGTAGACAATGATTAAGGAGAAATAAAATTTCGGACTTTCATTGTCTTTATTTATTTTAAATACGACAAACTATAAAGGGCTCGACGGGTCTACTACGTTATACCTCGATGCTTGAAAATGGGTGTTTCTTTTTTTAATGATAAGTTGAGGTCGTTTTATACTGTTTTCAAGAAAAAAAAATGCGGATTTTTCGCATTTTTTTTAGAAATTTCAAAATTAAAAAATTAGTAAAAACTCATACAAATTGCTATAGAAAGAATTTATTTGACGTATTTCGAGAAAGAGAGGGACGGCTCACAATCGACTGAGCTTTAAATAAATGGTAATTTAGCCAAAAATAAGGAGACCAACTGTCTGGCAAGAGGCGATAAAAAGTTATGGTTTTTTAGAAATGTATTTACGCATAGAAAAATGGTTACACCATATTTTTGAAATCTAACGTTCGACCGAATTTGTCGCGCATTTTTGACTCTGTAAAATCGCCCAAAATCGACTATTGAGCATTTATAATGAAAAAAATGCAGAAACAATTATGATAATGATGATTTACAGAAATTCAGCAGTTCGGTTTGGTTCGGTTTGGGTCGATCTTAGATTAGGTTGGTTGTGTTTTAAAGTAATTCAGCAGGAGTCGGCTGCGCTGACTCCTGCTGAATTACTTTAAGACTTAACAAACCTAACCTAAAACCAAACCGAACGCAACTTCACTGAACCAAAACGAACCGAACTAAACCAAACCGAACGGAACCGAACCGTACCGAACCGAACCGAACCGAACCGAACCGAACCGAACCGAACCGAACCGAACCGAACCGAACCGAACCGAACCGAACCGAACCGAACCGAACCGAACCGAACCGAACCGAACCGAACCGAACCGAACCGAACCGAACCGAACCTAACCGAACCGAACCGAACCGAACCGAACCGAACTGAACCGAATCGAACCGAACCGAACCGAACTGAACGGAACCGAACCGAACCGTACCGCACAAGCAATAAGCAAGAATCGGCTGCGCCGATTCTTGGTGAATAGTTCTAAATAAATAATTTCCTATAATTTGGGCCTTTAACCCTCAGATGTCCCGTAACAAGGCTTTGCTAATCCATTTTCAATCTTTGTTGTTTTGTATGTGAGCAACAAGGACTTAATCGCGATTAAACCCATGATCGCGCTTAATTGCTTACGGTGCATCTGAGGGTAAGTCAGCGTAAGCAAATCGAATTGGGAAATTTGATATGGCCGAATGACCCGGAAACAGTTGGCCCAGCAAAAAATTTCTATCAATGTGTCAAAACATCTGTGGGAAGGTCAAGTGTACAAATTTTCAAATTATGTGAAAAAACCGCGAAAAAACACGAAAATCTAGGTAAGTAATTAATTTAAAATTGTTAAATTATTAATCCTAAGCTAATTTACAAATTTATGTCGAAAATTTGACGATGCAGTGATAGAAATTGATTTTTTTAACCAAAACAAGTCAGAGAAAATCACTATGTAACGTTTTTTAAAAAATTATTTTTAAAAAAAACCATACTTTTTTTTTTAATTTCCCGTATCTAAATCGACTAAAAATAGTCCAAAGAATCATTTCCATACAAAAAAATCGTTATATAGGGCGTTTTGACGAGCGAGGTATAACGTAGTAGAACCGGCTCGACTTCGAACATTTAGCCTTTATGAAAAGCGTATAAAAAAGGATGAACTTATGGAAAGCAAGAAGTCAGTAAAGGACCAAAGACGCGCATATTCAGGAGCGTTTGCCGCTGTGACTCAAAATTCATTAATAGTTTTTTATTACTAAAGAGGAGCAATCACAGTAAGATATCCACTTTTAAAAGACGAAGAAATAGTAATTATTATTTATTTCGTTATTTTAGCTTTAATCACGAAACATTAAATCGAGAAAAATTCAATTTTTGTATAATTTTTTCTTACACAATAACCTTGTTCTTTTATTAAAGTCGCGCTTAAATGCCGTTCAAGTGTGTTTTGTAAAACTCTTGTGCCGTTCGATCTCCTGGCGGCGGCTCACGAAGTCAAGTTGCTAAAAGTCACCATACACTATCCAGGAAACAGAATAGGGGACAACATTTTTGGGGGTACGGATGTACGAAGTAATTGTTATTATTTGTAAAAAGCTATTTTGCTTTTATTATTTAAAGCAATCCACGTTTCGTATTGAATTTAAGGGGTAAGTTCGGAATGTATTACGAAGGAAGAGGGCTCCTAAATTAAGCATTTTTACATTTTGTAAATTATGAAAAAGTGAAAAAAATAAATAAAAAAGTAATTGTCAACTACTTTTTTTTCATTTTGCAAGTAGGAAATTTATAATTAAGTTCTTTTTTTTGTTGTAATTCATTACACAGTTTTCTAATTACATTCCTGTAAAGTTTTCAAAGTATTGGTTTCTAACTCTGGTTGAGAATAAATCGGTACACACAAAGACCAAGAATTTTGTTATCCATAAAGTTGAATTTGTGGAATATTTTGTTTGTGCGTGTATTAACCTCCTTTAACATTTTTGCCATGTTAGAAAAAGCTCTACCTGTACACTTAATTACGGATTCGCAGTATTGATTATTAGTCATACAATTCAAATGATATCTAAGAGATGGCGCTAAAGCAATTAAAATCAAGGGGTTTTAAGGAGGGATACTCAGCCGGTAAGAGTAACGTCATTAGATCGCGAAAAGAAAACTATTTTCTTAAATTGCTAACTTGACAACAGCGCCAAACTATTTATCTCTCTTAGTGCCATTTATTTAAATAGCGATCTTACTTTAATTCACATATTTTTCAATGGCCAAACGATCGTTGACGAACCCTGTATATTTCTGTCTTTAAAACAGTTTTTACCTTTAGGTAGTGGACCAAATAGGGAACGAATTCTGGAACTACCCCAACTCGGAGTATCAAGAACCATTGCTGACGTTAGGTGTAAACCATTTCATAAACATTTTCAAATTCGGATCGTAGTGCTCTGTAGACAAAACCATCTAGTCAAGGTTTAATTTATTTTGTTTGTAAGTATATAAATATAGGAAACTAAGTTAAATTGACGTTTTTTTTTTAAATAGAAGAACGAAATAAAATGTTGATGTTTTTGCCATTTGTGAATATTAATTTTGTGTAAGAAGAAATACTTTATTTTTACCCAGGGCTATCAAAACGGACGGGCCACGATCTACAACTTTGTTGACGTCACAGAGGGGGCTGACAATTAAATAGAGGCCACGATCCTGAAAAAATCAGCTGTTCTCTGGGGGTTGACTTCTACATTGGGTCTTATGGGAGGCAGACGTTTTTTTATGATATTTTCAAAATGGCACTACAGATTTCCGCAAAATTTCAGTGAAATATTCTCACACAACATTCCGATATTCCACCAAACTTTTGTAAGAATGCAAGATGATTAAAAGGTTAAAATCTTCAAGATTTAGCATTCCTTATTTTGAATTCAAATTACCCGCCATGTACCGCATGCCAACTGTTATATTTGACATGTATGTATTTGACTTTGTCATCTGTGTTTGTCACATTCGCTTCTGCTTTAAATTTAGTTTTTGTGTGAGCTAATAAAGCGGCTCTGAAATATTAATGATTACTATACATTAAAAAAAAATTGTTTTGTAAAAATACAGTAAAACAATCTAAAAACCAGCTTTATTAAATAAAAAATCAAATATTCATGAACCGTCATTCTAACTTCAATATTTTAAAGACAATCAACTGTGTCGTGACGTGACTATCAAAAAAAAATCAGCCCCCGATGTGACGTCAACAAAGTGGAGGATCGTGGCCCGTCCGTTTTGATAGCCCTGGCTGAATTTCTTTTTGATGGTCACGTCACGCCACAGCTGATTGTGTCAAGGCCAACAAAAAAATACAGGCTACGACCCATTAACGTATTTTAATACGTTAATGGATGATATGAACAACTAATATTTTTTGAATTTTTTAAAAACTAAGGCAATATTTTTTAGTATATTCTTATAAAATAATATTTTTCAGACATACCAGTCGTTATTTTTTTAGCCCGCTTCATTTCTCTTTACACAAAAATTAAAATTCGAAGAAAATAATGTGTTCGTTTCAGCTTCAAAAATAATCCGCTGACCTACATCTTTGTTTACTTCCCAAGTCCTCGGTTCACCTTTGATACTAAACGATCACATTCAGTTTGACTTGTAGTTTAAGTTTTGTGTAATAAAAAATAAAGCGGGCTAAAAAAAATAACACCAAGTGTAGAAAATTATATTTTATAAGGATGTACTAGAAAACAGTGGGAAAATTGCCTTAGTTTTCAAAAAATTCAAAAAATATTAGTAGTTCCGTTAATCATATCATATCTAACTTTTGTTTACAAAAATCAGCTGGACCTCCATGCCACGACCCTGAAAAAATCAGCTGTTCTCTGGGGGTTGACTTCTACATTGGGTCTTATGGGAGGCAGACGTTTTTTTATGATATTTTCAAAATGGCACTACAGATTTCCGCGAAATTTCAGTGAAATATTCTCACACAACATTCCGATATTCCACCAAACTTTTGTAAGAATGCAAGATGATTAAAAGGTTAAAATCTTCAAGATTTAGCATTCCTTATTTTGAATTCAAATTACCCGCCATGTACCGCATGCCAACTGTTATATTTGACATGTATGTATTTGACTTTGTCATCTGTGTTTGTCACATTCGCTTCTGCTTTAAATTTAGTTTTTGTGTGAGCTAATAAAGCGGCTCTGAAATATTAATGATTACTATACATTAAAAAAAAATTGTTTTGTAAAAATACAGTAAAACAATCTAAAAACCAGCTTTATTTTTAAAAAAATCAAATATTCATGAACCGTCATTCTAACTTCAATATTTTAAAGACAATCAACTGTGTCGTGACGTGACTATCAAAAAAAAATCAGCCCCCGATGTGACGTCAACAAAGTGGAGGATCGTGGCCCGTCCGTTTTGATAGCCCTGGCTGAATTTCTTTTTGATGGTCACGTCACGCCACAGCTGATTGTGTCAAGGCCAACAAAAAATACAGGCTACGACCCATTAACGTATTTTAATACGTTAATGGATGATATGAACAACTAATATTTTTTGAATTTTTTAAAAACTAAGGCAGTATTTTTTAGTATATTCTTATAAAATAATATTTTTCAGACATACCAGTCGTTATTTTTTTAGCCCGCTTCATTTCTCTTTACACAAAAATTAAAATTCGAAGAAAAGAATGTGTTCGTTTCAGCTTCAAAAATAATCCACTGACCTACATCTTTGTTTACTTCCCAAGTCCTCGGTTCACCTTTGATACTAAACGATCACATTCAGTTTGACTTGTAGTTTAAGTTTTGTGTAATAAAAAATAAAGCGGGCTAAAAAAAATAACACCAAGTCTAGAAAATTATATTTTATAAGGATGTACTAGAAAACAGTGGGAAAATTGCCTTAGTTTTCAAAAAATTCAAAAAATATTAGTAGTTCCGTTGTTCATATCATATCTAACTTTTGATTACAAAAATCAGGTGGACCTCCATGCCACGACCCTGAAAAAATCAGCTGTTCTCTGGGGGCTGACTTTTACATTGGGTCTTATGGGAGATCAGACGTTTTTTTATGATATTTTCAAAATGGCACTACAGATTTCCGCGAATTTTTAGTGAAATATTCTCACACACCATTCCGATATTCCACCAAACTTTTGTAAGAATGCAAGATGATTAAAAGGTTAAAATCTTCAAGATTTAGCATTCCTTATTTTGAATTCAAATTACCCGCCATGTACCGCATGACAACTGTTATATTAGACATGTATTTGACTTTGTCGTCTGTGTTTACATTCGCTTCTGCTTTAAATTTACTTTTTGTGTGAGCTAATGAAGCGGCTCTGAAAAATTAAGGATTACTATACATTTAAAAAATACTCTGCCAATATATGGGCCGCTAAGCTCACACTAGGTACTATAGTTATAGTTTACGTGTGAGCTAATATAACTAAAAACTGAAATATATTTTATTCAACTCCAGACTAAATTACCTTTTGTTTGATACCACACAAGCCATGTTTAGACTTAAACTCAAATTTTTAAAATCTACCCCCACCCTTAAAAAAAGCAAAAACTAAAATGTTATTTGTTAATCTCCGGACTCAATTACCTTTCGTTTGATATCACACACGCCATATTTTCACTTAAACTCTAATTTTTCAAATATACCCCCACCTTTTTTTTAAAATAAATTAAAATGTATTTTGTTTAACTCCAGACTCAATTACCTTTCGTTTGATATCACACACGCCATATTTTCACATAAACTCTAATTTTTTAAATCTACCCCCACCCTTTTATTTGGTTTGTGTTCGGTGGATTTTGTTCATTTTTAAATGGAACCATCTCGACCCAAGACCCAGCCTAGGTACCAAATTTCATTAAAATCGGCCAAGCGGTTTTTGCGTTATGCGCGTTGGTCGTTACAGACAGACATACAGACAGACAGACAGACAGACAGACAGACAGACAGACATACAGACAGACAGACAGACAGACAGGCAGACAGACGGCGCAACAAAAAAGTTTCAAAATCATCTGAAACGCAAAGATATATAAAAATTTTTGAAATCGGAGCAACTTTTTTTTTCTCGAAAAAATTAGGATCACCATAGCTCACACTACTATAGTATAGTATATGTGTGAGCTAAAATTGTTTTGTAAGAATATAGTAAAAACAATCTCAAAACCAGCTTTATTAAAAAAAAATCAAATATTCATGAACCGTCATTCTAACTTTAATATTTTAAAGACAATCAGCTGTGTCGTGAAGTGACTATCAAAAAAAAATCAGCCCCCGATGTGACGTCAACAACGTGGAGGATCGTGGCCCGTCCGTTTTGATAGCCCTGGCAGAATTTCTTTTTGATGGTCACGTCACGCCACAGCTGATTGTGTCAAGGCCAACAAAAATACTCTGCCAATTTATGGGCACTTAAGCTCACACTAGATACTATATTTATAGTCTACGTGTGAGCTAATATAACTAAAAACTGAAATATATTTTATTCAACTCTAGACTCAATTACCTGTCGTTTGATACTACACAAGCCATGTTATTACTTAAACTCAAATTTGTGAAATCTACTCCCACTTTAAAAAAAAAACTAAAATGTATTTTGTTTAACTCCAGACTCAATTACCTTTCGTTTGATATCACACAAGCCATATTTTTACATAAACTTAATTTTTGAAATCTACCCCCACCCTTTTATTTGGCTTGTGTTTGGTGGATTTTGTTCATTTTTAAATGGGACCATCTCGAGCCAAAACCCAGCTTAGGTACCAAATTTCATTAGAATCGGGCTAGCGGTTTTTGAGTTATGCGCGTTGGTCGTTACAGACAGACAGACAGACAGACAGACAGACAGACAGACAGACAACACAACAAAAAAGTTTCAAAATCATCTGAAACGCAAAGATATATAAAAATTTTTGAAATACAGGCTACGACCCATTAACGTATTGTAATACGTAAATGGATGATATGAACAACTAATATTTTTTGATTTTTTTAAAAACTAAGGCAGTATTTTTTAGTATATTCTTATAAAATAATATTTTTCAGACATACCAGTCGTTATTTTTTTAGACCGCTTCATTTCTCTTTACACAAAAATTAAAATTCGAAGAAAATAATGTGTTCGTTTCAGCTTCAAAAATTATCCGCTGACCTACATCTTTGTTTACTTCCCAAGTCCTCGGTTCACCTTTGAAACTAAACGATCACATTCAGTTTGACTTGTAGTTTAAGTTTTGTGTAATAAAAAATAAAGCGGGCTAAAAAAAATAACACCAAGTCTAGAAAATTCAAAAAATATTAGTAGTTTCGTTGTTCATATCATATCTAACTTTTGTTTACAAAAATCAACTGGACCTCCATGCCACGACCCTGAAAAAATCAGCTGTTCTCTGGGGGCTGACTTTTTACCTTGGGTCTTATGGAAGGTCAGACGTTTTTTTATGATATTTTCAAAATGGCATTAAAGATTTTCGCGAATTTTTAGTGAAATATTCTCACACACCATTCCGATATTCCACCAAAATTTTGTAAGGATGCAAAATGATTAAAAGGTAAAAATCTTCAAGATTTAGCATTCCTTATTTTGAATTCAAATTACCCGCCATGTACCGCATGCCAACTGTTATATTTGACATGTATTTGACTTTGTCGTCTGTGTTTACATTCGCTTCTGCTTTAAATTTAGTTTTTATGTGAGCTAATGAAGCGGCTCTGAAATATTAATGATTACTATACATTAAAAAAAAATTGTTTTGTAAAAATACAGTAAAACAATCTAAAAACCAGCTTTATTAAATAAAAAATCAAATATTCATAAACCGTCATTCCAACTTCAATATTTTAAAGACAATCAGCTGTGTCGTGACGTGACTATCAAAAAAAAAATAGCCATTGATGTGTCGTCAAAAAAGTGGAGGGTCGTGGCTTGTCCGTTTTGATAGCCCTGATTGTATTTAAAATATTAAAGTTGAAATGACTGTTGATGAATATTTGATTTTTTTTTAATAAAGCAGGTTTTGAGATTGTTTTTGCTATATTCTTGGAAAACAATCTT
The DNA here is from genome assembly GCA_963576565.1 of Aspidapion aeneum. Lineage (NCBI taxonomy): Eukaryota > Metazoa > Arthropoda > Insecta > Coleoptera > Brentidae > Aspidapion > Aspidapion aeneum. The sequence continues at coordinate 6,408,251 of OY755038.1, forward strand.
TTTTAAATGTATAGTAATCCTTAATTTTTCAGAGGCTTTCCTTTAGCTACACAAAAATTAAATTTAAAGCAGAAGCGAATGTGTTCGTTTCTGCGTGGAAAGTAATCGGGTCACCTTCACCTATTTATATTCGGCAACTTTTAAAACTTATTTACATGAGTTTACAAAAATTACAGTTAAATTAATTACTTAAATAAATGAATAAAAAAAAATACACAACTGCTAAATCTACTTCTACAGTCGGGGACTTTGCCGGTGTATTTTTTTCTGTCAAAATTTAGAATGTAAAGATATCAAAAAATATATTTTTTTATAAGACGTATGTATAATAAAGGGTAAGGTTTACTATTTTTTTGGTTTGGTTTAAACTGGGTTTCCTTATTTCAAGTAGGAATATTTTCTAATTTCGAGCGCGGCCAAATAAAAAGTCGCCGACTGTACCTAATACCCGCAGTTGGGTACAAAATTACCCAATAACCTGATTCACGAAAATACAAAACTGTATATATTCGTAACTGCACTAGGCATCAAAACTAAAAGCATGTCGTACATTATAGGTATACCTATTAGTTTTGTAACCAACTGCGAAAACTTTTTTATTATTAATTTTAGGAAAAAAAGTTATTCTTCCTAAAAAGTTCTGCATTATCTAAAACCTAGAATACAGTCATCAAATATCAAATTTTTTCAGTGGTATACGAGGTTTGTCAAAAAATATGAGTTTTGCTCAAGAGTAAAGTACCTTTAAATTTGACATTATCGAAAAATATTACTAAAAAAAGGTGATCAGAATTAAAAATTACGTTCAAATATGCAAGTACGTCCATTTAAATTAAAACTTCAGATTATTTTATGTTAGCCCGCGGTTAGAAAAACGATAACTGCAATGGACTGTAAATATTTTAATTAATGAAAGCGCGAACAAACATAAATATATTGATATGAAATTACGAAATAATCAAACGTCCATAGGTTAATTGTTGGTGCCACACAACGGCAATCAGAAACAAGGCACTCACCAGTTTGCAGCCAATTTATCCACTTCCAAGGGGCCCCTATCTGGATCTAATGATGTCACCACGTAGCTGAAGGGCTGAAGTTTCTAGTTCTATGCTTCAGTACACCAAAATCGAGCACTTTCAGGTGTAGAAATTTGAAATAGTTGGAGAACGAAATTAACACGCCATTGTCTCGAGGCGGTTGACAAGGATCTCTCTGATTCTTGGTGCGCATGTCCAATGCGCGAAAAATGCACTTTGTCCTTCATCCAATTGTGTGGTTTTAAAAATTTAAAAAACAACCGCGAAATTTAGCGGGAGCTAACATTTTATTTTTAACTAATATTTCTATTTTGAATGAACATGTATTTCTTATGATTACGAAACACATGATAACTTTTTAGTTTTTCGATGTTTTCTAATGATTTTGCAATTAAAACACGTAAAGTTTCAATTTAAATGGATGTAGTTGCATATTTAAACGTAATTTTTAATTCTGATCAACTTTTTTTAGTAATATTTTTAGATAATGTCAAATTTAAAGGTACTTTACTCTTGAGCAAAGGTCATATTTTTTGACAAACCTCGTATACCACTGAAAAAATTTGATATTTGATGACGGTATTCTAGGTTTTAGATAATGCAGAACTTTTTATGAAGAACAACTTTTTTTCCTAAAATTAATAATAAAAAAGTTTTCCATATGATTCCAACCTAGGGGGACATACTGTATATTTCATTTTTTGCCTTGTTTAAAGGTATCTGCTGGTCTACACCAAATCATTTAAAATTTAAATACTTATTGACCTCTTTGGTTGACTAACTTGGTTGAAGGCCTTCTTTAATCGATGCGGTCTTGTGAAATACCAGGTCGAATGCATCTGTTAGAAATATAAAAATAAAAACAAATAAATAACATTAATGTTTATGATGTACTGGGAACCACCGCAACATAAAAATTGTTACAGGGTGTTTCAATAAAAGTTTTTACGATTTTTTAAATATACAGCCTGTTTCCTAAACTTTGGTAAAATTTATTATATTATTTTTAGAGATTTTTGTCTTTTGACGATTTTTAAAAAAAATTCTTTGTTTTTTTTATTAGCTCTTGCAGTTTTTGAGATATGAAGCTCAAATTTAACACACAGATTACGCTATAGTGTTTACATAATGAAACAGGCCAACCACTACCAAAAATCTACAGGGTGATTATTTTTTCGGGAGTCATGCCCCTTTTTCATGCCTGAATTTTTTTCTGGTACAATACAAGCTTTATAACGATTTTTTGCACATGGGCGTGACTATTTATTGGACCGAGCCGTAGGCGAGTTGTGAAAAAAAAAATTAAACAAATTTTTTTACATTTTTTGTTTTTCTACAAGTGCAGAATGAAGCACTAAGTAAGTACTTAATTTTAATTTTTTATAAACATTTTTAGTTAAAAGTTAAAATGTTTGAATATGAATAAATGTTTATGATGTACCTAGGCTGGATCTTGGGTCCAGATAGTCCATTTAAAAATAAAAAAAATCCACCAAACACAAAGCAAAAAAAAAGGGGTAGATTTCAAAAATTAGAGTGTCTGTAAAACTGTGGCGCGTGTGATATCAAACGAAAGGCAATTACGTCTCGACTTAAACAAAATACATTTTAGTTTTAAAAAAGGGTGGGGGTAGACTTCAAAAATTATAGTTTGAGTCAAAACATGGCTTGTGTGGCATCAAACGAGAGGTAATTGAGTCTGGAGTTAAATAAAATATACTTCAGTTTTTAGTTATATTAGCTCACACGTACACTATAACTATAGTACCTAGTGTGAGCCTTGGTGCCCATATATTGGCAGAGTATTTAAGATTACCGGGCTTCCCGTGTAACAAAAATGCAATAAACAACAAGTAAAATTAAAGAAAGAAGAATTATAAGTAAGTTTCTCTTCGGCCGGGACTCGAACCCGGATCTCTTGCTCTGTACGCAAACGCTCTTTCATTAAGCCACCAAAGATCATACATAAATTGTCGAAAAACTTCTACCTATGCATGTGTTCGGTACCTCAATACAAGAACGAAAAATTCTCAGGGTATTAACCCAACCAAGCCATTCAACTGATTTCTATAATTCTTCTTTCCCACTGTCAACAACATTATTATGAAGAAAGAACAGCATGTCTATAAAAATGTATTTCCAAACCCAACAAACGAATATTTTAAATGCGCTCCCCGTTTTTCTTTTACTCTCTTCAAGTCGCAAGCGTCACAAGATTAGGTTTGTGTTTTTTTTCTTACTTGGGTTCTAAAATTAGGGACTTTTATACTAGTTGAGTAAATTTGTCGGGTATTTTAAGTAAAAGCTGCAAAAAGGGTATATTTTTTTATATTCTGCATGGTGGTACCTAACACCCAAAGCTAAATTTTTATTCGAGAATCCCCGATTTTCCGTCTTCAGAATCCAAGATGGCGGTTGTCAAAGTTAAGAAAAAAAAATAATTCCTTGTTTTAGGAGAAATATTATTAATTTTGATAAATTTACTTTAAGAGGGACCTATTTAATTTAAAACTGTAAAACAAATTTACACCTGTCACTTCAAAATAAAATGGCGACTATATTGCGAAAAATTAGTTTTTCTTTGATATTTCTTTTAATTTTTGTGCATATTTTCAGCACCTCCTATTAAAGCTATTGACCAGCTTATTAAACTTCCTGAAAAAAAATTAGTTCGCTAGCAGACACAAAGATGGCGCTTAATATGTCAAAAATAAAAGAAACCTTCATAACCTATAGCAAGGCCAACACAAAAATAGAGGCCACGACCCTGAAAAAATCAGCTGTTCTCCGGGGGCTGAATTTCACATTGGGTCTTATGGGAGGTCAGACGTTTTTTTTTTGATATTTTCAAAATGGTACTACAGATTTCCGCGAAATTTCAGTGAAATATTCTCAGACACCATCCCGATATTCCACCAAAGTTTTGTGAGGAATCAACATGATTAAAAGGTTAAAATCTTCAAGATTTAGCATTCTTTATTTTGAATTCAAATTACCCGCCATGTACCACATGCCAACTGTTATATTTGACATGTATTTGACTTTGTCATCTGTGATTGTCACAATCGCTTCTGTTTTAAATTTAATTTTTGTTTGAGCTAATGAAGCGGCTCTGAAAAATTAAGGATTACTATACATTTAAAAAAAAATTGTTCTGCAAGAATATAGTAAAAACAATCTCAAAACCGGCTTTATTTTTAAAAAAATCAAATATTCACGAACCGTCATTCCAACTTCAATATTTTAACGACAATCAGATGTGTAGTGACGTGACCATCAAAAAAAAATCAGCCCCGGATGTGACGTCAACAAATTGGAAGATCGTGGCCCGTCCGTTTTGATAGCCCTGATCAAACAAAAATTAAGGGAACTATCGAAAAAAAACTAATTTTTTGAAATATAGTCGCCATTTTGTTATGAATGGATAGGTGTCAAATTTTTTTACAGTTTCTTTTGCCAAATATAAAAAAACACGTTATGCAGGTTTATATTACAAAGGAGCACACCTTAAATCAGATTTTAAAAAAATCCACGATTTTGATTAAATTTTAGTATGTTGTAGATCTCGATCTCCTGATTAAAAGTTCTTGTGCGCTCAAAGCGATCCTATGACTGGTTTCCGAGATACAGTTGCGGATATGGGGCTCCCCCAACATATGAATAAATTGAAATTATTTTATAAAACTTAAACTTTAATACAAAAAAGTGATAAAAATAATTGACTCTTATATTTGGTAACCATGCTAGATGTCACGTGACAATTTTGATGTACAGGGGATACCCAAAAAGTACAATATTTTTATTTAATTCATGCTTTTATTTAAATAATCCATGATGGATCTGATGACCTGATACTCTCATATAATTTGTGAACAGCATTTCGACACATCACCTGCTTCTAACTTTTATTACCAGTATTTTTGCGCAATTTTTTCGTAATATTGATAGACCGTAAACATCACCTTGTATCGGTATCTAAACACTATTTGATTTTAACAATACTTAACAACAATTTTTATTGTTATTTGTACACAAGATTAAACCGAGTCGTACCGTTTCATCCATACCAAATTTATTTTTAAATATTGTCAATAATTGATTTTTAAGTGAGTGTCGGATTTGTGAAAAATACTACTATGCTTATTCAGTTCAACAAATACCTAAACCCGAGTTTTTGAAGATGTATCTTAAGTAACTGTGCAGAGTTTTTGACATTTAATTTTTGTAAGTAAATCTTTTGTGGTAGTGCAATACAGTTTTTTCTTTAATTAATAATTACCAAAACAAATTGAGATATGTGTTTATTTTGGGAAAAAAATATTTTTATTATTATTTTATAATAATATATATATATATATATATATATATATATATATATATATATATATATATATAATTATATAAAAAGCTAATTTTTTAAAAAATTTAATTCTGTTTTTTAAAATCTCTTACTCAGTCGATTGCAAAAAACCACCGGAGACACACAAATTTACACAAAAATTTCTTCATTTGATCTTCAAACTGAAGTTTGTCAAAAAATGTAGAAAAAATGTTTAACGTAAAGAAATGAAAGTTATGTCAACATGTTAGTTTTTGAAAGACCTTTCGAACAAGATATGGTTAGACAAAACTTTTGAAACTTGTAAAAGATGGTTAAATAATAAGTTTGACAGTCGATAAATTTTGACATGTTTGACATAGGCCAGGGGCAGTTACCAAAATGTTGGTTTTTGAAAGACCTTTTAAACAAGACATCACTAAATAGGGTTTTTCTTTAAAACAAGAATTTTTTGAATTTTGACAAAAACTGAAAAAATTAGGTTTGCCATTCGATAGTTTTTGATAGAGTTGACGTAGACAATTGACAGTTATGTAAAAATGTTAGTTTTTCAAAGACCTTTGAAACGGCGTATCACCGGATAGAGGGGTGTCTATTTAAAAAATTTAAGTTAACCACCCCTTTTTATTTTTATTTTATTTTTAAGTAAATATAAAAAAAAAGTATTTAATTCGGTTTTTAAAAATCTATCGCTCAGTCGATTGCAAAAAATTACAGACAACAAGACACAGATATTTACACAAAAATGTCTTCATTTAATCTTCAAACTGAAACAAGTGAAAGTTACGAGAACATGTTAGTTTTTGAAAGACCTTTCAAACAAGCTATGGATAGACAACATTTTTGAAATTTGTCAAACATGGTAAAAGAATAAGTTTGACGGTCGATAGATTTTGACACGTTCGATATAGGCCAGGGGCAGTTATGCCAAAATATTGGTTTTTGAAAGACCTTTTAAACAAGACATCACCAAATAGGGTTTTTCTTTAAAACAAGAATTTTGTGAATTTGGACAAAAACTGAAAAAATTAGGTTTGGCAGTCGATAGTTTTTGATACAGTTGACGTAGACAATTGACAGTTATGTCAAAATGTTAGTTCTTCAAAGACCTTTGAAACGACGTATCACCTGATAGAGGGGTGTCTATTTAAAAAAATTTAATTTAACCACCCCTTTTTATTTTTATTTTATTTTTAAGTAAATATAAAAAAAAGTATTTAATTCGGTTTTTAAAAGTCTATCGCTCAGTCGATTGCAAAAAATTACAGACAACAAGACACAGATATTTACACAAAAATTTCTTCATTTAATCTTCAAACTGAAACAAGTGAAAGTTACGAGAACATGTTAGTTTTTGAAAGATCTTTCGAACAAGCTATGGTTAGACATTTTTGAAATTTGTCAAACATTGTAAAATAATAAGTTTAACGGTCGATAGATTTTGACACGTTTGACATAGGCCAGGGGCAGTTACGCCAAAATGTTGGTTTTTGAAAGGCCTTTCAAACAGGACAGCACTCAATAGGGTTTTTCTTTAAAACAACAATTTTGTGAATTTTGACAAAAACTGAAAAAATTAGGTTTGACAGTCGATACTTTTTGACAGAGTTGACGTAGACAATTGACAGTTATGTCAAAATGTTAGTTCTTCAAAGACCTTTGAAACGACGTATCACCTGATAGAGGGGTGTCTATTTAAAAAAATTTAATTTAACCACCCCTTTTTATTTTTATTTTATTTTTAAGTAAATATAAAAAAAAGTATTTAATTCGGTTTTTAAAAGTCTATCGCTCAGTCGATTGCAAAAAATTACAGACAACAAGACACAGATATTTACACAAAAATTTCTTCATTTAATCTTCAAACTGAAACAAGTGAAAGTTACGAGAACATGTTAGTTTTTGAAAGATCTTTCGAACAAGCTATGGTTAGACATTTTTGAAATTTGTCAAACATTGTAAAATAATAAGTTTAACGGTCGATAGATTTTGACACGTTTGACATAGGCCAGGGGCAGTTACGCCAAAATGTTGGTTTTTGAAAGGCCTTTCAAACAGGACAGCACTCAATAGGGTTTTTCTTTAAAACAACAATTTTGTGAATTTTGACAAAAACTGAAAAAATTAGGTTTGACAGTCGATACTTTTTGACAGAGTTGACGTAGACAATTGACAGTTATGTCAAAATGTTAGTTCTTCAAAGACCTTTGAAACGACGTATCACCTGATAGAGGGGTGTCTATTTAAAAAAATTTAATTTAACCACCCCTTTTTATTTTTATTTTATTTTTAAGTAAATATAAAAAAAAGTATTTAATTCGGTTTTTAAAAGTCTATCGCTCAGTCGATTGCAAAAAATTACAGACAACAAGACACAGATATTTACACAAAAATTTCTTCATTTAATCTTCAAACTGAAACAAGTGAAAGTTACGAGAACATGTTAGTTTTTGAAAGATCTTTCGAACAAGCTATGGTTAGACATTTTTGAAATTTGTCAAACATTGTAAAATAATAAGTTTAACGGTCGATAGATTTTGACACGTTTGATATAGGCCAGGGGCAGTTACGCCAAAATGTTGGTTTTTGAAAGGCCTTTCAAACAGGACAGCACTCAATAGGGTTTTTCTTTAAAACAACAATTTTGTGAATTTTGACAAAAACTGAAAAAATTAGGTTTGACAGTCGATACTTTTTGACAGAGTTAACGTAGACAATTGACAGTTATGTCAAAATGTTAGTTTGTCAAAGACCTTTGAAACGACGTATCACTTGATAGGGGTTTCTATTTTAAAAAAATTAAGTTGGTTGACTCGGATTCATTTTTAAGTAGGAACAGAAATTTTTACTATTATTGTATAACAATAAATATATAAAAAAAAGTATGTATTTAGGTTTTTAAAAATGTATTGCTCAGTAGATTGCAAAAAATTACAGACAACCAGATACACATATTAACACAGAACATTCTTGTTCAACAAATTTGTCATTTTCGCAATTTTGATCCAAAGTAAAATAAAAAATCTAGGGTATCTAATCAACGTGCAATTAAAGATAATACTAATACAAAACTAAATGTACTCATTGTTTCTGCTGTTTACTTTTTCTCTACAAATAATTTGCAATATGGATCTATTTTATTTTATATAGTTGAAGTGTTTAAATATAATAATTTATTTCACAAAGGTATTCCACAATTATTGTCTCAGTTTTTTGAATGCTAAAAAATTATTGTAATTTTTTTTGGGGTTTGATATATAATACGAGGATTTCTTGATAAAAAAAAGATCTTATCTATTAAATCAATAAACTTTATTTGTCATATTGGTTTTGCATTAATAATCTATCGTTAAAAAAATCACTAATTTCTATTTCTCGTGACAAATTATTTAAAAAATAATAAAAATTGTATAAAAACAGTGAGTTATGGGAGGTTCTAAAAGTACCCTATCAGTTTTGACAGAGGATCTGTTGGAAGAATACACAATATTGACGTATTTGACTAAAGGAGAGATACTTCAGTAAGTACCATTATTTTTTAAAGTTAAATATTGTCGATGTCGTCCCTAAGAAGAAATCCGCATGTGATAATTTTGCGTTTTAAAAAAAAACAGGTGTTAAAGTTTTGCACCTTTTTATGGTCTTTTACCTAAAACTAAAAATAAAAATAAATAAATATATTTATCGGTTTCACAACATGCTACGTCTTCCGATACCCAATCTCCACTAGTTTCCCATAATTGATCATCTAGGCCTCTTATTCTTATTTCACTGTCTATTCCTTCTCTCCAGCTTCTCCTTGGCCGTCCTCGTTTTCTTCGGCCAGTTGGTTTCCATTGTAGTATTTGTTTAGGTAGTCTTTCATCATTCATTCTTTGTACATGTCCGTACCACACCATTTGTTTTGTTCTTATATCATCCACTAAAGTACGTTCATCCACTGTCATAATTTCTCTTATTCTTTGATTTGTAACTCTTTCTCTTTTTGATTTCCCTGCTGCTCTTCTCCAATAGTCCATCTCCGATGTGGAAAGTATTTTTTCTGTTCTATCCTTGATTGGCCATACTTCTGAGCCGTATGTAATAATACTTTTTACAATGGTGTTATATATAAGCTTTTTGTTATGCTTTGATATACTTTGGTCCCAAATTATTCCATTTAATAAAGTTATTGCTTTTCTTCCTTGTACGTTTCGATCTTTTATAGCTTTGTCTAGTGTTCCGTCAGCTGTAATTTTTAGACCTAAGTATTTATACTCATCACAGGACTGAATTCGCTGCCCGATATTTAAGATTAAATCCTGTTTCATTCCACCGATACACATATACTCTGTCTTATTGAGATTATCCTCTAGTCCCCACTTATTGTTCTCTTCTATTAGTTCTCGTGTCATATATTCGAGGTCGCCATAATCCTGAGCCACTACTATCTGATCATCGGCGAAACATAAAGTATACAAGGTGGTTTCGTCCAACGGAATTCCCATGTTTTGGCATTTTCTCTTCCATACTTTAAGGACTTGTTCCAAGTATATCTTGAAGAGCGTAGGCGAGATACAGCAACCTTGTTTAAGACTTTTATTTACTTGAAAGCCTTTGGTTAGTTTTGCTTTTATTTTAACTTTTGCCTTACTATTGCGGTATAACTCTTTGATGGCCTTAATTAGTTGTACGCTTATGTTTGTGTTTTCCAACGCTTTCCAAAGTAGATCAATCAATGCAAATCGACGTAAAGCAGATGCAGCTCTTGTCCGTATGCCATTTTCTTTTCAATAACTTGGGTTATACAAAAGAGATGATCTGAAGTCGATCTATCCGCCCTGAAACCAGCTTGTTCTTCTGCCTCCATGAATTATATTCGCTCTCCACTTTATTTCTTATTATTTTACCGTATATTCTGCTTAGCGTACTAGTTACAGATATACCTCTATAATTGTCACATATATCTTTCCTTCCTTTTTTGTGTATTGTGGATATATATGACGTTTTCCATTTAGTTGGTACTACAGTTCCATTTAAATATTTTTGGAAAAGATTCCGTAATCTCCAGAACAGTTCTTCAGTGCCATATTTAATAAGTTCGGCTGGGATATTTCCGGGTCCGGCAGATTTACCGCTTTTTAAGGTTGTGCACACGTTTTTGACCTCAGAGATTGTGAGGGGTACTGGAGATCCCATCGTTCTAATTATATTGTCTCTTGCGTCTTCCTAAAAATAAACAATTTTAAAATAAAAAGTGAGTATGAAATTTAATTAAATCAAGATATTTTGTTCCAAATTTGTATTTTCACTGCAATCAGCGCCATATACGCAGGAGCGGATCTAGGAATTTTATTTGGGAGGGGTGAAATATCATAATAAATATTGCATTAAACTATTTTGCATAGTGATCAGGAGGTGTATTCTGTGTGTCAAAATTAAATATAGTTTGAGACTTGGGGGGAAAATTTTCCCCTTTTTCCCCTCCCGTAGATCCGCGCCTGACTGCGTTTCTGTTAGTATTAGCTTGCTGTATTCCCATTCGATACTAAGGCCATAGTCACATGTGAATTTTTATTTTGTTTTTTTTTTCAATTATCAGGACAGTATTTTCGATATTTTTTTTTCAATTTAAAAAGTATTCTAATATAAAAGAGCGGATTATTTATTTGAATTTTTAGGTCAATTTATTATATTTGAATCAATTTGATCAGTATATCGCACACCCGCTGAAAAAGAGTCACAACTCAAAAATCGCCCTTATTGAGATAAACCTGCCGCCATCATCGAAATAACTTCCATAAAAGCGTCACATTTATGTTTCGACAATTCACCGCGAAATGACGATGTGACTCTTTTATTTTGTCCAGTTTAGCTGAGAATGCGTTCCTTTACAGTGTCACTTTTGACTTTATAACAGCGGGAACGTGGAGTTTCATCCTGAAAAGAGTCACATTTCGAATTGTAAAGGTTTCCGTATGAACTATTGGTTAAATCTGACCCATATAACAAGTAAAATACTGTTCTTTTTTGTGTTGTGACTGTTTTTTCGAATTGTTCACTGTATTTAGAATTAAGGAGAATAAGAAAAAATCTTTTGAATTTATTAGAGAATAATCACATTCCCAGTTGTTATTCAGCATTTTATAACTCGTAAAAATAAATACAAAGTTTCTTCTTTATTTGTTTTCTTTTTTTATATTATTTACCATCCTGCGTGACATCCTGATTTACAACGTCATGATGCCTTGTTCTAAAAAAGTGTCACAATATCGGGTTTTTGTCTTTTTTTTAACTAAAAACGACAAAAATCATTTTTTCTGAGAAACGTACTGCACCAATTACATTGAGTTAATAGGTTCCTGTTGATATAAAATAACATGTTAACTCGTAATTTGTCATGTAAGTGAAAAATAAATCTCTCTAATGAACTAAATTCTTTAACAGCGATTTTCTCAAAACAATGTTTTTTGAGTTGTGACTATTTTTAGCGGGGGTGTGAATATGATGATTTTAATATTTTACTTTTTTATTGTTTCTTAATAAAAAATTTCATTTAATTAATGATAATTGAATATCACCCTGTATTTAACTTTATTATTCTCAGAACTGTTTTATTCTCAAATAACAATTTGTTGCAATAATATAAAAAAATAATAAATAAATTTTTTAATAAACTAAAGGCTTTTATTTTGTCTAAAGAATCTGAAAATGGTAATAACTCAATATGTCAAAAAAATCGAGATGCGGCTTTTTTCTTAGGGACGGAAGAATAATTCTCTCATATCGCGAGAATTTTTTATTAAATTAAACTCAGGTGCCGAAAATGGTGTAAAATCTAAAAAGTAATGAAATAGTAATATGAAATTAAAAAAAAATATATAATATTTTTTTTTAGTTTGTTTAAAATATTCGGCCAACTAGATTCTAGAGGAATACTCAAAGACGACTTGGGATATAGATTTCCGTGTGAGGCCACAGAAGATATTTTTACACAGTTAAAAGTAAGTAATTGTTGCACAGAATGAGAGAAATTGGACACTTTTGGGGAGTTTTTTGTATTCAAGGTATTTCCTGAACGTTTATTCTTGTCTGTTCTGTGAGTTGACCGCTCACCAAATCTCAAGACGCTATTCTTGACGGCCGTGAGGTGAGATGTCAGTTTCACAGGTGAACCACCTTTTCCCATGGAGAAATTAATTCACGGAAATTGTTGTGGTGTTGGACGCTTTATTGATCTCCATAAGTTCTAAAAGGTCCAACATATTACCTTTATCACAAACATGTAGATATTTTACTGCGGTTGCTGGATTAAAATATTGGTTTTGTTCTTGAAGGTGTCTTACAAAAATGGAATTAATTCTAGAAGGCGATTAGTTGGATCTTTTTACCCTGGAGTAATTCCACGCCAAATCATCCAATGGGAGTAGCTGCCATGTCACGAAAAAAATCCAAATTTTGATAACATATATTAGTGTCCTTAGGAATACCAAATTAACAAATTTTAATTTTTAATGTCGCCTCCCGTATTTTACAGGGCACTTTAAAAGTAAAAAAAAGAAGAAAATCAGTTGTGGCCGTATTTTTTTTTATATCTATTGTATTAGATCTTAAGTAAAAACAAATTTGACAAAAGAAATCTTTAATATTTGTTGGGTAATCCTATACAGAAAAAACAATTAACCTCACTTTTTTGACATGTCAAAAATAGTAAATTTTATGATTTTCTCGATTTTTAATTATTTACACCGGTACGGAATATGGTCCATCAAAAACAAGTCTATACGCACATTAAAGCTCAGTGGCTTGACTATGATACAAGGCAAAAGAAAAATTTCTAGGTCTATTGCTTTCAGAAAACTAAATTCTTTAAAATTGGAAAAACCGCAAAAACCTCAGAATTGGCAACTTTTGACTAAAAAAATTGTCATGTCTATCTGTCTATTAAAACTTCGCTTGTGCGTCGTTTCACTTGATAATGTATCGTCTAAATAAAAGTAAAATAAAAAATCTGGGTCTGTCATTTTAACATCAACTTTTAAGCTATTTGGTTAAAGCTTGTAAAAAATCTAATTTTTTTATTGAGTCGCAAAAGGAAAAAAATTATGTGTAAAAATCATCGTTAGGGGATCTTATTTATAGCCACGTTTTGCGTGAGATTCTAGTTTGTGCGTTCAAGTCCCATCTTCGTACACTTTCGGAATTTTTTTTTTTAGTTTTAAGAATACATTTTTGGTGAGACACGGACATTAATTAGTTTGTTTCTTTGGTAAATGAAATGGTTCAGGTTTAACAGTGACGTACGCAGGAGGGAGGAGGGTTGGAGGCCTAATCTTTCCAAAACCATTAAATAACTTTTCCTAAAGATTGAATTTTTCTGAAAGAAGAAATAAATGGTTTTCCAGGACTTTGCTTTTACTCAACTCCCTCTCCCAACCCCCTTGGAAAATTTCTGCATACACCACTGGGCATTAAAAAAACTAAGTACAAAACTAACGCATGGTAAAAGCCCATGTGATGCGTTTGGACGTCCTGTAAAACGATTTGTTTTACATTAAAATCTCAAACAAACAACAACTGGACACCATTCTTTCACTCCTCTGGATGATTTAACTATAGATGCTAAATTTACTTCAAGCTCAGAAAAAAAATTTGTTCGGTTTCTGAAATTATAGATCTCAGCTTCTTTTCCGATTTTTTAAATATGACAGTAGGTAACTACTAAAAAAGTAAATAAACTTTAAAAAAATTTGTGTAGTGACCTTATGAAGAGAGTTTAGATCATAATTTATTGAACAGTGCTCATATAAATAAACTTTACCTTCTGATAAACCTTAATTTGCAGGGGTGGATCCAGAAACTTTATTTTGGGGGAATATATCATAATAAATATTTCACAAAACTATTTTGCATAGTGACCAGGAGGTGTATATGTGTCAAAACTGAGTAAAGTTTCAGATTTGGGGGGGCATCTCCCCCCGTAGATCCACGCCTGTAATTTGTGATGCAATTTAACATCACTAAAAATATTAAAATATCAAAAAAATATGTAGTGACCTTAAGGATTACAGACCCAGATTTTTTATTCTTGTTTTTAAAAGTATATGATACAGTGAAAAATTTACCCTACTTGATTACCACCAGCACCCCGATAGACAGGGTCATCTTTGATGCTGAAGTTGAGGGATTTCCCAGACATTCTTAACTTCTTCGTGGAACTCCAAAGTAACGTCTACTTTTTAAATATGTTTTATGCAAGGAAGATATAGTCCTTGAGTATAGCTTTCCAACACTGTATCAAAAATTTAAGAAAACATTACATTTATACCCCAAAAAAATATGAAAACTTCGAAAATTTCTGCGTTTTTTGGATATTCTCTAAATTGCTCTAATTAAGCCAGTATAAAAGATTTTGCTAAACATCACATTTTTTTGAAAACTACTTTTACGCATGTTTTTAAAATTATAGGTTAATTTTTTTAGGTGCTGTTTACTATGAGCATAATTTTTTCTTTAAAGTCCCATTTTGCCCGTTTTTAGACTTTTCAAATGCGTGTACAACAGACTAATTGGATTAAAAAATCTAAAATTGTGCAAAAGTGGTTAAGCATAAGCTGTTTCATTTAGTAAGCATGATTAAAGAAAAAAATTAAATGTCTCGGCAACACTTTGTTTGTAAATTGGATGACTTGGCATGGAATTGCTCCCTGTTCGGTTCGATTCGGTTCGGTTTTTTTTCCTTTACATGTTCTTTAATTCTGGTCAAAAACTTTCTGCCCGTTTGGCTTATTCTACTAGGTACATATAAAACTAATCTCCCAATTTTATTTCGTCCGACCGCCACCTTCTCATGGCAAGCCCGCGCGGCGCCGCCATTCCAGATGCATTCATTTTTGGTTTGTGCCTTGTCCGAGAACCAGCAGCTAGCTATTTGGGGCGGAAAAAATTTGGGAGATTAACTTTCTATGTACAGTCGGGGACATTTTAAATTGCCGCCCAGGAAAATAAAAAAAATTCCTGTTTGAAATTCCGAAAAGTAGTTAAGTCTGTATACTTACATATTTAAAAAGTTTTTTTTTATTTCTTTAATTGATTAATTTTGACAGAAAAAAAATAAAACGGCAATTTAAAAAGTCCCCGACTGTACCTAGTAGAATTCTCAGAAGAGCAGCACGAAGAATAAACGCTCGTCCTGTCATATCTGGGGATTCTATCCTTAGTTCACTAGAGTGGATCTTAGTGTATCCTATGTTTTAAAGCATATTTGAATATTGTGTCTGGTAATTCAAAATGCACTTTTTTTTTCTTTGTTTTTAGTATAATCCGTTCAAAGATAGAATCTTCAGGGTGTTTTCTTCACAAAAAGACAACATGATGTCGTTTGAAGATCTTCTAGACCTGTGCTCTGTTATGTCAGAAAAATGTCCAGACAAAGTTAAAGCTTCTTGGGCCTTTCAAATATTTGGTATGTTTTTTTTACGGTTTTAAGGAGATCCCTATGTTTGAGCGTATACAAATTACAAAAACACCAATCTTCAATTCAGGAACACCAGTATTTAGTAAAGGGTTTAAACTTCTAGGTTCTAAGTGCTATATATAAAAGTCTAGATTTTGGTTGCAGGTTTGACTCTTTTTCTCCCTTGGATGCAATAGTTTTTAATATTTATGTACTTTGTTTATAAATACCTTACAACAAAGGTCATCTTTTTTCGTGCCATAGCGTCTTTTGTGGGATTACTAATGATCCCACCAACACTGCCTGAGCTGTTAACAGACGCAACATTGTCTCAGTCAAAAAGTAAGGTTAGGGTGTCAAAATATTTTTTCAATTTTGGACGGTTTAAGCTAGAGTAATGAAACTTGGCACGCACATCGGCCTTTACGTACTTATTCTTTTTGCCTCGCAAGGGGGCGAAATGTGTTTTTAGATTATGCCTTATAACTTCTCAACTACTGCACCTCCACAACTATGTCTTATCAAATTAGTAGCTCATACACGTTCTCATAGCTCTGCTATTTAAAAAAAAATTGATGCTGTTAATGAGGCCCCCTAGGTAGGGGCAAAAATTTTTGCAATTTACATTAACAAAAGCTTAATTGACTTATACTCTGCCCTATGGCAGCAAATTTACACCAAACGGTTGCAATTTTTTTTCAAATGACATTGTTGTGCAGGTGCAATAGTTTAGCAGATATAAGGAATAATCTAGAAACACATTTTGCCCCCTTGCGCCCCCTAGAGGAAAAATATATAATATTTTTTGACAGCCAAAAAATTAGTACGTTAAGGCCGATGTGCGTACCAAGTTTTATTACTGTAGCTTAATACGTTGAGAATGGAAAACATATTTTGACACCCCAACCTTACTTTTTGACTGTTAACAGGTCAGGCAGTATTGGTGGGATCATTAGTAATCGATTAAAACAGGTGTTGTAAAATCTTCATCAAAAAGGCCACGGAGGCGAAATTTTGACGCTATTGCCCCGGACTACAAAACCCAAAAATAAATTTAAACAAAATTATATTTTCGTTTAAAATTTTGATTATATTATTTTCGACAATTTACGGATCAACAAAACTACGTTTCGTTTAAATTATTTTCGTCTATTCTATTTCCGATTCTTTTATGTTCGACCAAATTACCGTTCGGCATTTTTTCTTTGGAGATTTCTATAGGTCGCCGAATTTTCTGCGACACAGTTTAAATATTTAATTCTGAAAACCCTAAAATAAATAAAGCTATTTTTAACAATGTGCGTAAGCCAAAGATGGGTTGACATTTTGAAATTTAAATTACCTAATTTATTATTTTTCTAGAGATTATTTTATTTGGTTTTAAACAAGAAGTTTGTGCACATGATTATGCTTAAAATGACAAAGAGGTGTACGCAGAAGCTTAAGGGGGGGGGGGGTAGGTTTTGAGCAAATGATTTTACAAAAGGATAAGAATTGTTTTTTTTAATAAGTTGGTGTTGGTACAGCTGGGGACTAATTAAATGGCCGCTACCAAGTTGGGATGAGAATTTCGGACTTTTTATTTAGTCCCTTTAATTTAAAAGCATGAATGGATCCATTTGGCGCTATACTATGTTACTATACCAAACTATACAGCCTAAAAATATTAGTGATTTTGCATTCATCAATGAAAGTTGAGGGCTCTGCGATCGAGAATAGGCTACTTGGTGATACCTATTATGTTCTTCTTTATTTGTGTCACACAGTTAAATATTCAGTGGTCAGTCTGAGACAATTTACGTAATTTCGAACGTTACGCTTTGCGATCAAGAATCATCCTTCTTTGTGAGTTTCCGGTTTTTTCTTTGTCTGTTTCATGCAGGTAAATCTTTAGTGTATCTTTAGTGCAGTATGCGGGCTGCATATTTACGTAATTTCGAACGTTGCCCGCTTATTTTTTCATTAGTTTGATCATGGCTGTGTCTACAACGCGGGGCACCCGGCCTGCAGGACGCATCTAAACGTGTTAGGTCTGTAGGCTGCCTGTACGTAAATAGAGACCATATTGAAAAAAACGTTAAATTAAATTATTATTTGTTATTATTAAGAACACCGGCGTATACAAAGGGGGGTATCAGAGTACTTACTCTTCCCAAGTTTGGTAAAAACCAAGTAATAGTTTATCGGACAAGTGCATCTTTTCAACTAAAAAAGCAAAAACTTTCGCCTGCGTTCTTATTAACAAAATTGTATCAGTATTCAGTAATAATAGCTTCTTACACTATTTACCCTCAGATGCACCGTAAGCACTTAATCGCAATTATGGGTTTAATCGCGATTAAGTCCTTGTTCTTCACATACAACACAACAAAGAGGGAGAATGGATTATAAGCCTTGGGATGGTGCATCTTAAGGTTAACATCAAATTTGTGCGAGAAGATCGTGTTTAATATTTCTCTTGTTCAAATACGTGTAACTGAGTAGTAGCGCAACCAGGAATACGTCTTGAGGGAAGGCCAAAAACCCGATAATGCCGTATTTTATGCTATCCCCCTAAAAGTTTGAGTTTTTTATGTTAAAGGTGTTAGTAGTAGCTGTTTCCTTTTAAATAAATATTAAACACTTAAAAAGACAGGAAAAATATATTGTTTTTTATATTGTTCTAGTGCGTTTTGGGACGACGACCAAAACATCTAAACACAAAATGACGAAAGTACAAAATGACGAAGTTATTAAAAAAACCTGTTCTGGTTAGGTTATTATAATGAATAAAACATTAACCTGACCCGATTAGGTTAGTCTGTTTTGTATAATATTAATAGTTTTTAAACCTGACCTAGTTAGGTTAATATACAACAGGTCCTGGTTATGTTATTACACAAAATCTAACCTGACCAGATCGTGTTAGGTTGGGTTTTATTCATTTATTTTGCATTTCGACATTTTGTAATTCGATATGTTGTCTTTTCGATATTTTGTAATTTTGTGGTTTCGACACTTTGAACTTTCGATATTTTGTGTTTCGATGTTTTGTCCGTCGCACTACGTTTTTGCAACGCGTAAAGTTTTTTTACTATAAAACAAAAAAATAATTTTTCCTCGAATTTACCTTTGCCCGACTCCAGTTTCATCTGCAAAAAAGTCATAATTTAGTTTTATTTTTGGGCTCCACCAACTCTAAGGGCCTAGATCGGCCACTGTTTGAGAACAAATGGGTTAAAGATGTGGCTCAGTAGCGCACCGACGAATATGTCTGGGGTGGGGCGAAACCCTATGATGCCGTATTTTATGGAATTTAATTTGTTTGTTCATGTAATATGTGGCATAAAAATCTTAGCGTTGGGGAGGGGGCCGCCCCCCCTCGAACCGAACCCCTCTCTTGTTAAAAAGGTCCACTAAAGTAACATAATTACCGTGGAACTATGCCACCGATTTTAAGATCATTATTATTTAATCGGTAGTATAGTTCGAATGTTAGAATATTATAACAAAAATCAATTTGTCCTGTTTTTTAGCCCACCTGGTATATACTCTCATGAATTAACTGATAGTACATAACTAATTTTCAAAAAGTAGTAATTAAATATTTTTTTTGGGCAACCCCCAATTTTCGGGGCCTAGATCCGTCACTGATTATATTATGTTCTTTTATAATGTATTTAAAGGAAACTCATCGAGGTGTTGAACGGACTAAACCGAAGTCATTTGTCTATGGGAGTTGAAGTCAACCGACTAAGGAAAAATGTTTCACCGGCAATCACCACTAAAAATATGCAAAAACTGTAGCAAAGTTCCCATGGTATGAATGCTCACCCTTAATATCAAAAATACAAATAAGTGACTTTTTAAACTTATTTGTCCTTTACAGCAATACCTACCTCCTATTTTAATTTGATCCCTTGGTTTTGGGACACGGTTTTATTCCCTTCGGGCTCCAGACAGTTTGTCTAGGATTTTGTGTTCGCGGTATCTACCGTTTTTCTTCCTTTTTTTAATTCATGCAGAAGTGAGTAAAAAGACATACAGAGTTGAAATTGCCGGGCAAAAATAAAAGAAAAGGCCGAAAGGACAAAAGACGCGCATGAGCAGACGGTTGATCATCAGCTTATTAGTTCAGATTTTTTTGTGTGATTTATGGGGTGTTGTTTTGTTTGTGGACAAAGAGAGGTGAGTGTTAAAAAAATGCCGCGATTACCGGGCCAACAAGACTCCTCTGAGGTAACTAGGGCCAAAATTGGTATTTTGGCCGACGAAGGGTACTCTACAACAGAAATTGCTTGGAGGGTTAATCTCTCGGTAAGTTGATGTTATTATACCTATCTTCAAAACAAAAAGTGACAGATAAAATTTTATTCGACATTCAGATTCTTACCCTTTATACAAAAAAAACTATAAAGAGCGTTATAACACGGATCACCTTAACAAACAGATAAATAAGCCGGCTTGCGGTCTTTGATCTCGGAGAATTCAACGATGGCTGAGCATTGGGAATCAAACTCAGAGCTGGACTAAAATAAATTTATCATAAAATATGAATGTTTCAGATTGTTGATGCGAAAAAATATTTTTATTGTCAGAAACAATAAAAACATTAAAATAGTTTTGTACTGCTAAAAATGGGAGCTAAAATGAATTTTAGAGTCTGGGCCGCGTAAAAATGTTGTCCTCTGCAGGGGGACTATGGAAATAATGTGTTCTATTGAATGAGAGATAGGGGAAGCACACACTTCTTCGTCCACAATACGTTAGCATGTTGCCGTTTCCAGCATACAGCCAAAGACAAAAATAAAAAAATTGATTGCTTTTTTTGTTTTATTGGGATAACATTTATTAAGTTTCAAGAGGAGTAAAATTGCGAATTTTAAATATAAGAAGTTTGACATGGTAGAGTAATTTCTTAATTTACTGGAATCAGATATTATTTATTAGTTTTTTCGAAAAATTTAAAGTTTAAGGAGATACAGGGTGACCAAATAATCTTTACAATTAGCACAAAATTGCTTCACGGTAAACTATTATTTTAAAATTTAGTAAAATCTAATTTTAACAAAAATAGTTGTCTTAAATGTATTCTTAAAAGTGTAAATAGTAGCATAATAAAAAATTATAACAAATTTGTGTCAAAAACTCTTGACCAAATGTTATATAATAGTTTAATATACAGGGTGTAATTTAAATGATGCATGAAACTTTAAGGGGTTGTGGAAATGGTCAAAACAAAGATTTTTTTCGCATTACACTGTGTTAGACCTCTTTGTTTTTACAGGGTGTTAAACTTTTTTACAGGGTGTTAAACTTTTTTAGCATTTTTTTTTTCGATGTTTTTTTTGTTTCTTAAAAATTATAACAGACCATTAAAATTTTGTGGAATTGTGGATTACCAAAACGGTAATAATTAAGTTTTAAATTTATTTAAAAATACCTCAAAATATTGAAAGCTATTACCCAAAAATCTTTTTTAAAAATTTTAATAAATTTAGTGCTAAAATGACTATTTTCTGTTTTTATTAAGGGCCCTTTAGATGGGTAGGGGACAATTCGCCGCGGCCAATTCGCTGCGGTCCAATTCGCCGCGGAGACAATTCACCGTAAGATTTTTTGTTTTATGATATTACCATTGGGAATTGTTGCAACAGTTGTATTTAGCTTGACTTCATATATATTTGTTTGACTATAACTTTTTTCAAACCTTTCCAACTACATATTTGGTGGTGAGTATACATTCAATTTTTTTTTTATTAGGAAAATAAATAAAATTGCGGATTTTCCCGTTTATGAATTATTTATCATTATTTTTTATTATTTTATTATTTTTATCTTAAATTTAAAAAAATCAAGATGGCGATACAAAATGGCGGATTTTTACATTTATGAACCGATATGCATGAAATTCGATACTTGAAGGTGTTTCAGGTCGGTTGCTATTTTGATTTTTTTAGTTTAAGTTAAAAATAATAATCAGCGCCCGGAAAGATCTTAAAGTTTCTAGTTTGATGCATATCGGTTCATAAATGGCAAAAACTGCCATTCTACATTCGCCATTTTATTTATTTTTTCCAATTAAAAAAATGCTGAATTGTATAGTTACCACCAAATACCTAGTTGGAAAGTTTTAAAACATTATTTTTACAAAAAAATATTATATAAAGTCATGGAAAATAAAACAATGGTAATATCATGAAACAAAAATCTCGCAGCGAATTGTTCCCGCGGCAAATTGTCCCCGTGGCAATTCGATTGGCAGCGAATTCTCCCCGCGGCAAAACGGGCCGCGGACAATCAGCCGCGGCGAATCGGCTGCGGCGAATTGTTCCCGAACCTTTTAATTTGTGAACCTATGCTTAATTTAAGGATCAATATACCAATCTACAAACTTCCCTTTTCTACAACTGAGCTTACGCCGCTGTTTTATACAAAACACCAAAAACTTTCTAAACAAAGCATAGTTTATATGTTGTTTTTTAGGATCTAATGGCGGCTCATTTTCAAATTTGAGATAAATAAAACAAATCCTGCAAAAGCATAAATAAAAAAACAAAATCAAAGGGGTTGCAGATCTATATGTCCCTAAGAACTCTTTGTACTTAAATCATTTACAGATTCATCTCATAGGACATTTAATTATTGAACACCCTGTATAGGATGACAAAAGTTTTTAAAAAATCGAGAGATAAAATAATGTATAAGCTTACCTTATAGGATCCTGCGGAAATCGAAAATAACCTCGATTAAGGGTATACCGTCGCGTGGATTTACAGTCTCTTACGGCACAAACCATTCCCATTGTTTAAAATTAAAAATTACATATATCAAAGACAAAAATTACATCTACCCACCACTAATGCTCAACACTGCTACTAAAAGTACTAAAAGTTTAAAAAATATTGAAATACAGAATGCGCCTCTGGAGTGGTTGACCCCAACATGGCAGGCTGCGTGAAAGATGCGCGTAGCACCCCCCACCACCTGAGTTCCCTATCTGTTTGTTAGGTGATCCGTGGTTATAATATCAAAAATAAATTAATGAAAAGAAAGTTATTGGACCTCTGGTAAAAATAATTTGTCCCGTAACCACACAAATATTCGTCTGCCATCCCATCAAGTAGTTCCACAGTTATTTCCATATTTAAGCCCAGCATTTTTCAGTATTTCTGGAAGTAAAAAGTGCTTTATTTAGATCACTTTCTTTTCTACAATTTTCAATTTGAAATCTTTTTGAAAGCAATTTTTTCACTTGTAAAGAAAAACTATACATTCTTTCCTTACCTTCACTTTATGATTTTTTTATAGGCAATTCTCATTTTTTTTGAATACGGCAAAGTTTACTTGGATATTTTAAGCCATGGAAATTTTACGGTATAGAAAGACTATTGGGACAAAATAAGTTAACAAGTACTTTTTCCAATACCAAAAACTACCAAATTTTTTGATGGAGGCTGCCTGTCTGTCTGTTTTGGTGGGGGTTGGGGCACGCAAGTGAGTAGAAGAGAGGGATCAAATATTTTTAAAAAATTATAATTTGAAAACCACAGCAGCTGGCAGAATGAGGTTATCAAAGTTAGTTTAGGATTCAACAGTATTTTTTATAACGTCAACGTTTGTCAGAGTCAGTGATTTTAAGATATAAAAAAAAACCGAGAAAATTATATCTTAGGAATCGAAACGTGGTTTTCTAATTTAGATTGCATTACATTTTAAACAAAATTTGTTATAACAAAAAGAACCTACCTTAATAGTCGGGCAGTTAATTTTTTAATAACTGCCGTTGCGACGCCGGACGCCCTGAAGTTTAAGATTGATAGTAACCTATTTTTTGTCAAATAAACTGCACAAAAATTGAAATGAACCACCCCAATTTTTTGGACATTTTTAAAGTAAATTTATTCCTAATCCAAACAGTCAATTTCCACACAATTTTCTATGTGATATAGCTTGGATTATCCTCTTTTAATGTTTGGTTTTCTTGTTGTCCTGCGCTTGACAGTTAGCTTCACAGAGTGGCTACAACGCAAGTGTAACAAAAGTTTGCAAAGCACCCATTTCCCGTACGATTTTTTCAAAAAAATTTTAATGACATAAAATGACAGTCAGCTAAATCCAAAAAAAGTTATTTCTCAGTTTTTTAAATTTCTCTTTAGTTTCCGAGATATGATTTTTTTTCCATAAAATTGTACTTCTTCTGATTTTTAGTTTGACGTTTCTACCCGTTTTGACCCATAGCGACCAAATTTACTATGAGGCAACCCAAATATCTGAGGGTACGGGATACGGCAGTGCCACGCAAAGTTCGCGCGTCGTAACCATCTTTTCTTGAAACATTTCAGCCGATATTTGACCTATCTAAAACTCTACTTCGGAATGAGCTACGATTCTCAAACTTTGCACAGTCGGAGATCTCCATGGAGTTAACAACCCCTCCAAGTTTCATGGAATTCATAAAGTAGTAAAGTAGTTACGAAATTTCAAAAAACGTCGAAATTCCCACTCACTCACTCACTCACTCATGTATAGATAATTAATATTCTACTGTACTTTCAGACATGCTACAAAGCTAAAATTTGGCAGACTGAGAGAAATTATGACCAAACCCCTGGAAAAAATCAAAAAAAACGCAAAATTTTAATTTACTCCCCTCCCCTATACATTTAAAGTTAGGTAAAAGTAGCATTGCCCACTTCCAGAAATGCAAGAGAGTTGAGCTTTGGCAGACTGATAGGAACTATAATAAAACTATAGGAAAAAATTAAAACACCCCAAAATTCTAATTTACTTCCCTCCCCTATAAATGTATCTCACAAACAAAATTTTTAAGAGTGGAAAAAAGTGAAATGTTAACTGCGTCGGAGCCACAAATGTTATGCTTTGGTTATAGTCTATGGACAAATCGGCCTAAAAGGGGGTTTCGTGTGCAAGTCGTGCCAACTTTTTGCCGATAAGCCGTGTTTGTTAAGGGCACTCCATAGATCAGGTTTTGACTTGTCATTCTGGTAAATGCGTTTTTTAAAGATATGGCCCCCACTACTTTTTTTTGCACGATACTTTTTAAAACGATGTATTTTTCTTAAAAATAGTCGTAGAGGGTTGCAAATGAATCAGTAAGCACCCGCAATAAAATAACTTTCTATTATATTTTTCAAAATTTTGCTTCCTTTTTTAGAAAAAATAAAATAACTGAATTTTTACTTTTTTTTGTATAGCTAGTAAAGTTTAACCTACATTTTTATTAACACCAAAGCAAAATTTAAAAAAAAAGTTTAAATAGAAGTTTTAGAATGAACATTTTTCTTTAATTTGGTGTATACAAGTCTTATATGAATGTATATTTTATATTTGTTTCAATAAAAAAAACAATTCGTTGTCACCAAAACGACTACCGATGGTGTATTACCGTACGCGGACGCCTATAAGGCAGCGCGCGGCTTTACGCAGCTGAGGCGTCTAGTAGAACAGCTGATTTCTATTATCATTGTTATGGTTGTTTGATGGACATTAATAGGTCATAGACTAACGATTTGGATGTTGCCGGGCAAGTTTTTTGTCCAATTTTTTTTATCCCCCTCCTTATATAGTCGTGTTCGAATTTCTAAAAATGTATCTAAGTTGACGCCCTAAAGACACAATGACATAGAAATGGATCAAAAATGTGTAAAATCTAATTTAAAAAAAAATAATATATTAGTTTTTAAAATTTTAGCTGCAAAATCCCCCTCCTGAAATTTTTAGATTTTTTTCAAATTTTCTTAAAAACTAGGGTTAGGTAAAGATATGTATTAATCTTTATTGTAGACCATAAAATTTCCTTTTCAATAATGTATAAGTCAGTGAGATACGACTGACTCCAGCGGCGTCCGTTTATTGAGGTAGTGTAATAAATTTAAAAAAGAAACATGTTTATTACAGGTTTTACCCGATTTTCTTAAAAACCGAGCTCTATATCAAAAAATATAATACAAACTTTGTTATAGACAATAAAATTGCCTTTTAAATGATGTATAATAAGCCAATGGTAATTTTATCTATAACAATTTAGGGGCGTCCGTAAATAAAATAAATTTTGAAAAATCACTAAATTTATCAATTTTTCGCTAAATTTTACCCAATTTTCTCAAAAATTAAGCTTTTTGGAAAAAAAATTATTTTGCCATTTATTGTAGAAAATAAAATTTCCTTTTTAACAGTGTATTAGTCAGTGGAGTCAGGCTAATGGCAAACTCTCCAGCGGCGTCCGTTTATTAAGAAAATATACAAAAATTAAAGAAACTACATAGGTTTTACCCGATTATCTTAAAAACCAAGCTCTCTATCAAAAATTGTGACCTATAGTCGATTGTAGACAATCAAATTTCCTTTTAAACGTTTATAATAATTTAAGATTTGTATTCAGATTAAAACTTCACAGGCCTGTACAACTTAAATCAATTTTTACAAATCACCAAACAAATTAATTCTGTTTTTTCCAATTTTTTTCAGAAACTAAGCTCAATTGGCAAAAATGTGTTTTATACTTTATTGTAGGAAATAAAATTTTCTTTTTAACAATGTATAAGTCAGTGGGGTTTAATTATGACAAACCCTTCAGCGACGTCCGTATATGGGGGTCAATTAAAAATAAAATAAGTAAAATCTTTTTTGTCATTTGTTTCACCCATTTTTTTTTTCAAAGATTAAAAAAAATAAATTTTTAAATAGTATTTTTTTAATACATTTCAAATCAAGTAATTTAAGCTTTGTTGTATTAGAATCGGATAAAAAATAAAAAAGATACAATTTGTTTTTAAATATGCTTTTCCGCCATATTGAATCCGCCATATTTAAAAAAAAGCGCGATTATCACAATGACAGTAAGTCAAAACCTGATCTGCTAGGTATGTTAAACAAATTTAAGTTACTTTCAAAAAGTTCTTATGGTTTTCATTAAAAGCATAATTTTTAAATATACCCCAAAGACCCCTATTTTTTTCCAGTTATTTGGAAATAACTTAAAAACTAATTAACGCATTGGAACATTTGAACCAGATTTAAGTGAGCTTTTTTTTCTAGCTCTAATAGTTTTATAAATAAAATAAAAAAGAAAAAATTACCTTTTTTTATTTTTTTTTGCAAATATAAAAAAATACATATTTTCTGACCAATACATTTTTAAGTACATTACAAAGTAAGTATTTTAAACTTTGTTCCATGAAAATCGGATAAGAAATAAAAAAGTTACAATTTTTTTAAAGATACGCCATTCCGCCATTTTGAATCCGTTATATCTTTCAAAAAACGCATTTACCAGAATGACAAAAAGTCAAAACCTGATATATGGGATGCCCTTAACAAAGTTAGCTTATCGGCAGAAAGTTGGCACGACTTGCACACGAAACTTGATTTGTCCATAGACTATTACGCTAACTGACCATTTTACTGTATCATACGTAGAGATTGGTCGGCAAATAAAAAACAACTAACGATAAGAACTTTTAGTGACCTTATTTACAAAGCAATTTTGCTCCCAGATGTCTCATTTCTTCACCGGGTAAAAACATTAAACTAAAAATCAGAAAAAGTACAATTTTATGGAAAAATATCATATCTCGCAAACTAAACGCACTTTTGTTGCACTTGCGCTGTAGCCACCCTGTGAAGCTATCTGTTAAGCGCAGGACAACAAGAAAACCAAACTTTAAAAGAGTATAATCGAAGCAATATCACATAGAAAATTGTGTGGAAATTAACCGTTTCGTTTAATAAATTTACTTTAACAATGTCCGCAAAAATAGGGTGGTTCACTTCAATTTTTCAGCAGTTTTTCTCAAAAATAGTAATACACAGGACAATTTTAAGCAACTGGTAGATTAGTCAGAGCATAATATTTTAAAAGGTTTTCGGTCTAGAAGCAAATCATATTACATTTTGGCAACAGACCATTTCCCCCTAATTTGACCCCGCTGAACCCGAATATCTCTGTTGCCAACTCGAATAATCGAGAGGGACGGAGAAAATCCCCCCAAACCCCCAAAAACCAAAATTTGTTCAGTTTTATGCAATTTTCTCGAAAACTAACCTTTCTATCAAAAATTGCAGAGAACAGTTTTTTGTGGAGAATAAAATTCCCTTTCCAACGATATATTGGTCAATAAGGTTAGCAAAAGCAAGTAGCTCCTCAGTGGCGTACGTAAATTGGGATTATTTAGAAAAAACATGTTTATTATAGGTTTTTCAAAATTTTCTCAAAAACTACACTTTTTAGGAAAAAATATGTAGTATACTTTATTGTAGAACATAACATTTTCTTTTAAAAACTTTATTAAAATGTCGGGTTGTTGCCATATTTAAGGCTTCAGGGGCGTACTAATATAAACTTATTTTCAAAAATAACTGAAATAATCAGTTTCTCTTGCATATTTAAATATCGTTTCTAACTAAAATTTTCGGAAAAAATGTGCCTTTATTCTTTATTGAGGATAAGACAATTTCTTTTTAAATGATGTATTACAAAGTGAGGTTAATGTTATGATAAATACTTCAAAAAGTGTCGTAATTTATACCTACTAAAATAAAATGTTTCCAAATTAAAATAAACTGTGTTTTGATTGGATTAGATATTTTGATTTATCTAAATAAGTTCTTTAAAGCAAAAAAACACCGGTGGTTATAAGGGGAGGGGGCATAGGGGCCATGGTCCCCCTAAGCAATATTTTTGTGCAGAAAGTAACAGTTGTAACTTTGACACAGGTGCTTTCGGTTATTTTTTTAAGCATATGGAACTAAAAATTAAGTGGCCTTACTTTCGATCTTTTGTACTTTCGACCTTTTGAAATTTCGACCTTTTGTTTTTTGATCTTTTGTACTTTCGACCTTTTGAAATTTCGACCTTTTGTTTTTTGATCTTTTGTACTTTCGACCTTTTGTACTTTTGACCTTTTGTATTTTCGACCTTTTGTACTTTCGACCTTATTTTTTCGACCTCTTATCTGCCGCTCTTTGTTATCCACCGAAAAGCTAATAAGACACAAAATTGATTAGTTTGGATTGATCTTAAATAATTTCTTTAAATTAAGAACACCACTGGAGCGGTAAAAATAAAATAACTTCCACTTTATTATACATCATTTGAAAGGAAATTTTATTCGCTATGACAAAGTATGGAACACATTTTTTGATAAAGAGCTTGGTTTTTAAGAAAATTGAATAAAACGTATGAAAAACATGTTTTTTTTAATGATTTGTTGAAATCACCCCCATTGACGGACGTCGCTGGAGAGTTTGCTATAAGTCAAACCCCACCGAGTTTCACATTTTTTTTTAAAAAAAGCTTAAAAACTTGGTAAATGGAATTTTGTTTTTAGCAAACGGAAGCACATAAAAAGCACTTAATTTTCGCATATAAATATTATAAAAATATTTATTATTTCTGTATGGGCTTGCTAGCTTTATATATAGCTAGCACGGCAATCATTTTTTTACATTTCCGTGGAAACCAACGGAGCACAAAAATTTTAAAAAGTGGACGAAATTAGCACATAAAGATCACATAATTCTGGAATATATTTTATTTATTTTTATTGAGGTGGGCTTGCTAGGTTTAAATAAACCTAGCCAGCCCACACATTTAAAAAAAAATCTTAAAAACTTGGTAAATTAAATTTTCTTTTTAGGAAACGGGAGCACAAAAAAGCACTTAATTTTCGCATATAAATATTATAAAAATATTTATTATTTCTGTATGGGCTTGCTAGCTGTATATAAAGCTAGCCCGCCAATCATTTTTTTAAATTTCCGTGGAAACCAACGGAGCACAAAAATTTTAAAAAGTGGACGAAATTAGCACATTAAAAGCACATAATTCTGGAATAAATATTTTAAATTTTTATTGAGGTGGGCATAAAACTATTTGTTATTTCTGTATTGCTTTGCTAGCTTTATATATAAAGCTAGCACGTCAATCATTTTTTTAAATTACCGTGAACACCAAAGGAGCACAAAAATTTTAAAAAGTGGACGAAATTAGCACATAAAGAGCACATATTTCTGGAATATAATTTATTTATGTTTATTGAGGTGGGCTAGGTTTATATAAACAACCAAACTGTAGTTTGAGCATGTTTTTAGCTGTTATAAGCAAAAATCTAAAAAATCAGAGTCAATTCTGACATAAAAAAATGCGATTTGCCCATATCTCTACTGTTCACTACAAAATATTTTATTATTTGTGAGTCCTAAAAATTTCGGGGGGGATTGACCCCCCTTCATCCTCCCCTAGGTAAGGCTCTGCGGTGGACTGATTCAAAATCAAAATCTACAAGTTCAGCTAGTTTGCAAATATTTTTTGTATGTGTATTTTTCCATAAACCTAATTTTTCTCATTCCAGGACAAATAAAAATAATAATTAATAATGGCTGCAAAGTGACTTATTCGTGATTAAATTTTCACAAACTCTGCTGCATGTTTTCAAACCGCCCCCCTCGTTTCAGACATAAAACTTATTCTTTTTAGTTCTGATAAAAAAAAGCCAAATGCATTAACCCTACTTTTAAAAAAAACACACAGAAAAGTTACTTTTATTTCCAATTTATTTCTGACTAACAATAAGCCTTGGATTAACTTTCGAGCCAATTTTAAATATTGTGGTGGGCCAGCAAATAAAATATAATAATTGTTTCGGCATAAATGTAATTAGAAAAAAGTTGGGTTTTTGTAACTAATTTTTGTTTTTTTAAATTCCTTTTGATTCTAATTCCCTCGTAGCTCCTTTGTGGCAAGGTATAAAACAGAAAAATTTTTGCGCATTTTATCTGTGTATTGTTGCACTGAACTTGAGAGGTCAAACTTATTAAAAACGTACAAAAATGGTTTTTGCTGCCTCCTTGACCCCTGTAACAAAACCGCCTTCACTCCCTCCCCCGGACATCATAGATCCGCCAATGACTTGCTATCTTCATCCCAACTGCGACGGCAAACGAGAACAAGCTCCCTCAAAAAAGATTTATCATGCGTCTAGAAGTCAGGATAGATACCAAGGGCGCACCGAGGATTGGCAAGGGGGCTCTTCTTTACAAGATAGAAATTGGAAAATTTGTGTTACTTTTTAAACTCATTGTCAAACGTTCAATATTTTATTTAACATTTTAAATTTAGCTAGTATGCAATATACCTAAGCATGTTGCATTTTTCTCCTCCATGTATGTGAAAAAACTTTATTAAAATTTGTACGCTGAAACACTGAATATTAACCACTAAAACATGAATTTTCCCCAAAAATCGACATTAAAAACGGACTTTTCTCAAACTTTTCCCTTGCGGCGCCAACAATTATTTATATCTTTTTAAATAACCTATTTTTATTTTTGCTTCTAGCGCCAAGGGTGGGGCGGAATGGAAAAGCGTTTTTAAAATGAAAATAACTGCTGTTTCATAACTACAAAAACAAATAGTTACGATGAATTGTTGTTTAGATGTTAACAATGAACAATTAGAAAATAAACAGACTGGCCACGGAGAAAGTTCCCAGAAAACAATTTATTAAAATTAAAAAATTTGAATAAAAATTATCGTATTGTGTTATTTTTTTGGCCTAGTTGTGTTGTTGCGAAATCTTTTTAAACACTTTATACTTTTATTTGGGGGAAGATTGATCCCCCCAGGTACGGCCTGGTTGTCACGTGATCTCCCGTCTCGGTAAAGTGTCGTGGCTTACTCGTTTCCATGATACCACAGCTAATAATTATTATTTTTTAAGGGAAATACCTTAAACCACCCTGAGGCTCTATTCACATCACACGATCCACGCTCTCACCAATAGCAAACTCTGAGCAGTTGCGTGTTGTGCGAAATGCCTTGTCTCGACCAATGGCATAGTCGCCCGCTCTTCAGAGTTAGTGAATTTTACGCGTTTGAAGTAAAATCTGTTCTCCTGCCCCGTACCGACTGAACGTTTCTCGGTCGTCCCGTAGGAGAACCTTGCGCAGAGATCTTTCCGCATACCACGTGACGGTTTGGAGCTAATTTAGCTTGCCATTGGCCAGAGCATGTGATGGGAACTATCACATCGTTCAAGAACGAGAATAGATAGGCTGGAGGAGTAGAAAGAAGCTATCACGGTATCTATTCTAAGTCTTGAACGGTGTGACTATCCACAACACACCCTTTGACCAATAGCAAGCTTTAAATTAGCTTCTCCTACGATATAACCGAGCAACGTTCAGTCGGTATAGGGCAGGAGAACAGATTTCAATTCAAACGCGTAAAATTCATTAACTCTAAAAAGCGGGCGACTATGCTAGTGGTCGAGAGTCAGAGTTTGCTATTGGTCAAAAGCGTGTGATGTGGACACATCATTTAAGACCCAGAATAACTACCCAGAGCACAAGTTAGGGCATTGGCATGGGCGTAGTTAGGTGTTCTCATCTGGGAGGCTATAGTCATACTTTCTCTTCTGAATTGTGTTTGTGTGTCTATGGTAATGTTCGAATAATTTCAGGGGGGGCTAATTTAAACAAGCTTTGGACGGGAAGGCTTAACCTCCACCCAAGCCACCCTAACTACGCCCATGGGCAATTGAAATTGATTTGTGTGATGCGGAACGACTCCAACATTGTAGAAAACGGACGTCATCTACCTGACATTACTCTCAAAACGCAAATTCACTTTCTAACAGTTAAATCGTAACATCTCAACTTAAATTCTTGTAATTAGCTGAGTTATTCATATTTTAAAAACGCACCTTCATTCTGCTACACCCTGTATTATATTACATATTATTTATAAAATACGAAATATTTCTTTACCCAATTGAAAATTCTGTAGGTATTGCAAATTTAATGTTGCCAGACTCGTCAATCATCATTCTACGGCTAAAAAGACCTATCTGCAAAAAATTACTTTTAAAATTAATATGCAATTTATTCCAAAAATGTAAATGTCTAGAATTAATAACTTTTTGATTAGAATTTGATAGAATTGCGCTAGAGTTCTTCTAAGGGCGTTATTATATATTTTAATTAATATTTCTTTAAATATACCATTACATTTTTTAAATAAACTCGTTTTCTTAAAATTTGCACGTAGGCCCTTATTTAATTTAATTTAAGCATTAACTCAGGGATATTTACGTCTTTCGTGGTTTGCAGTCGAATATTGCTGGGTTGGGTAATATCAAAATTCTATTAAATTCGGATTCTCATCTTAGCTCTTCTGAAAACGGCAGCGGCCATTTAATTAGTCCCCAGCTGTACATACCTAGTGTTGTAAAATTTCCTGAAAATTATTTTCTGAAATATTTCCGGAAACATTGAAAATATATGGAAATATTGGAAATATTAAAAAAACAAGAAAAAAGGGACTATTTATTTATAAAAATCATGACAAAACACCGAAAAACGCAGAAGGCTTATACATAAACACACATCAGGAGTTATTCTTCAAACAAATAAATAGAAATAAGGTAAATTTTGTACAGTCGAAGACTTTTTAAATTGCCGCCCTGGAAAAAAAAATCCTCTTTAAAATTCGAAAAAGTAGTTTGAACCATAACAAAAAAATTGTAAAACTTACCTCTGTCTGTATACTTACATATTTAAAAATATATTTTTTTTTTGATTTCTTTAATTGATTAATTTTGACAGAAAAAAAATAAAACGGCAATTTAAAAAGTCCCCGACTGTACCACAAAAATCTCATTCTTGACACACTACACTATTCACTAGTCGAGCAAGAGGTACATCTTCATCGCTGCCATCAGCATGACACTCAATAACATCGTCTTGCCAGTCTACTTCCTCAAAATCTTCAAACAAGACGCTAGCCCTACCAAGTCCACTTCCAATCCCTCACTTCGCATGCGTAGATCTACCAATATTATTTACCTCATGTATTAGCATAGATGTACAGGGTGATTTTCACTTGAATGATTCTAACCACATGAAATAGAAAGTTTCAAAAACCTAACCTAACGAAACCTAATCAGATCTAACCGAACCGAACCAAAGCAAACTAAACCAATATTTTTTTTCAAAAAAAAAACTTTCCTGACTTCCTACCCGGGATCCTAGAGGATGTGAATCCGAACCGGACCGTACCGAACCGAACCGAACCTATCCAAACCTAACCAGCGCGTAGTGAGGGTTTCATGCGCCCGGGGCAAGGTTAAAATTTGGCGCCCCTCCCCCATATAAAATCTTACTTACAAAAAAAAAAATCAATGTAAGAGGCGCCTTTCGGCGCCCTCTGACTTTGGCGCCCGGGGCAGGTGCCCCGGTCGCCCTGCCCTCACTACGCCGCTGACCTAACCCTATCCAACTAAACCTAATTAGCAGTACGTGTTGTAGTTTAGTTTGGTTAGTTAGGTTTGGTTCAGTTTAGTTAGGTTCGGTTTGGTTCGTTCAGATTCACATCCTCTAGGATCCCGGGCAGGAAGTCAGGAAAGTTTTTTTTTTGAAAAAAATTATTGGTTCAGTTTCCTTTGGTTCGGTTCGGTTAGATTTGATTAGGTTTTGTTAGGTTAGGTTTTTGAAACTTTCTATTTTCATGTGGTTAGAATCATTCAAGTGAAAATCACCCTGTATTCATCTATTCTAATACATGAGGTAAATAATATTGGTAGATCTGCGCATGCGAAGTCAGGGATTGAAAGTGGACTTGGTAGGGCTAGCGTCTTGTAAATCTTCAATATTATGGAAAATAAAAATTGTTCTATTAAGTTTAATGCTTCTTTATAAGGGCCTACCTATGGGCCTACCCTTAAATTACGTAACGCTTAAGGGGGAACCGGTAAGGACACTAATCGTAAAGGCAAGCATTATAGGAAGCGAAGCTAACGTCAGGCTTTCTATTTTTTGGTTATTATTTTTGACATGTTTTCCTCGGTTTCGCATTGGCGGTTCTGTTTTATTTTGAAGATGTTGTTTTACACAGTATGAAGGTACCTAAACTATATATATTTTTGTAATTAGAATTAAAAGGTTATGTTGCAAACTATCCTGAAACTGTATCATTATTAAATAGATCTTTAGACTATGTTAAAACCACATTTTTAAAATAACAACGAGCCGCCAATGCGAAACCGAGGAAAACATGTCAAAAATTATAACCAAAAAATAGAAAATTAGAGTTATGCTTCGCTACCTGTAAAGCTTGCTTGACGATGAGTGACCTTAGGAACCGGGGGTTTGGCCTTGCGTTACACTCAATGTTATTTTAATGTGTTTTTTCTTGAAAATCCTGAATTTTTGCGTTAAGTAATTTATCGACGCTCCCTAAGGTTACAAAATATGAAAGATAATATTTTTTTAAATATTTCCAATATTCCCGAAACACGTTCGGAAATTTCCAATTTTTCCATTGCTATGGAAATATTTCCAACGGACCCCATCAGCCTTCCGTGCGTACACCATTGGTTGACAACATTAATTCAGTATTATTCTTTCCGTGTAAATAATGATCCTATCACCAAGTTTACAAAGGATTTTATATTATCAGTTTTAGAAAATATACCTAACAAAAATAAAAATTGATATTAACTTTGAATTTGGGTCAAACGATTTTATCATGTATTTTTAGATTTTTGTTTAGACTAATTTCATTTTAATTTTTTGAAACTTTGCTAGCCTGCGCAGTAATGGCTAGAAAAGGTATTGTATTTTCGAAATAACGCCGAAAATGTGTTATTTGGGTGTATTTTGACGTATCTTAGTAATATCGTTGTGATATCTGTCCGATGTATGTTTCTGTATGTATGTCTCTCCGGCCCACAATAGCTCCTAAACCGCTCAACCGATTTTCATTATATTTTTTAGGTAAAATGGTTTACAAATTCCATTAATGCTAATGACAGTTCTTTGACAGTTTTGAAAATTTTTAACGGGGTATCGTTTTTCTCAAAAATTACTACAAATTTTGTAGGAGCTTCCGTTTCTGAGATATTCACAAAAACTGGTATCATTTATTTTAACATTTTATTTACTAGACTAGTAAATTAGGCTAAAAATGGAGTAAAAATATGAAAGTCGTGTAACAGAACAATAAATAGAAATAGAAATTGTTTTGAAAACAAATAAGGTAGATTCAGCTATAACCAACCAATGCAAAATCCTGGATTAATTCCGCCCGACAAGTCTACCATTGGCTTTACAGTTAATTTTCTTGTGAAATATTGCGAATTAAAATTGCAGAGTGGTCTTTTTCAAAAGGCCCCTTGACATGCAGCAATACAGTTGCAGGCAAGATTAGTGTCCCTGAAGGCCGCTTGACATGGTGCATAACAATAAAATTTCCAATCCAGCTGATTGTTTCAGGCAATCCATTTTTATCGGTCCGGTGCCATTTTTTTGCAAGCAAACTGTACCTGCATGCAAACTGGGGAATTTTTACCTAGATTCTGGGGAATCAATGCATGGCCATGCACAATGTCAAACGAAAAGAAGATTTTTTGCAGGCAACAATTTGACCGAAATTTTTTGCTTGCAAATATTTGCAGCGCGTCATGCACCATGTCAAGCGGCCTTGAATGAGATGTTGTTTATATAATAGATGTCATTCACCCTAATCTTGCATGCAACTGCAAGTCTATTGCTCCATGTCAAGCGGCCTTAAAGTGGGTGGATCGAACGTACAAATTCTTTAAAGGTAGAATTTATTTATACTATATGTTAGAAGGACTTCCAAGCAATACGAATATCAACTTTTTTAAATAACAACTGAAAACAAATAACAAAAAAATTATAATAAAAAATAGGGCGGTAATGATCCAGATTTTGGGTAGTTTCGTAATACCGCTCTACTATAGGACGGTAATCGCAATTCGTAATTTTTTGTTAAGTTAAATTTTTAAAAATATATTTTAAATACATTTTATCTTTTTTATATATTGATATATAGTATCATAACAAAAACATTTCATGTAAAAAAAGCCAAGTACGAAAAAGTGGTATTCCGTAAAAAGAATTGAGATAAAAGTAAAGCCAAGTTCTCCAATACAAATTTCAAAATGAATGGTTCTTACTAGTTTGGAAATGTTTTTTTAAACTTTGATGATTTGATGATTTCACTGCTTTTTTAAAGGATTTGAATAATATTTAAGTTTTAAAGTAGTAAAATATGCGAGATATGGTTCAAAACTTTTAGAATGCCTTATTAAAAATGTTGAGGTTTTTTTCTACAGTTTTATCATAGTTCCTATCACTCTGCCATTTCTGGAAGTGGGCAATGTTACTTTTACATAACTTTACATGTATAAGGGAGGGGAGTAAATTAGAATTTTGGGATTTTTTGATTTTTTCCAGGGGTTTGGTCATAATTTCTATCAGTCTGCCAAATTTCAGCTTTGTAGCATGTCTGGAAGTACAGTAGAATTTTGATGATCGATACATGAGTGAGTAAGTGAGTGAGTGGCAATTTCGACGTTTTTTGAAATTTCGTAACTACTTTACTACTTTATGGAATTTCATGAAACTTGGAGGGGTTGTTAACTCCATGAAGATCTACGACTGTGCAAAGTTTCAGATTCGTAGCTCATTCCGAAGTAGAGTTTTAGATAGGTCAAATATCGGCTCAAATGTTTCAAGAAAAGATGGTTACGGCGCGCGAACTTGGCGAGGCACTGCCGTGCCCTCAGATAAAGTAGAACAAATATTAAAATCATATTACGCCCATGGCTCTTTATCCACAAATACTTAAATTTTACTAATCTTGGTGAAATAGTGTAAAATAGTGAATAGTTGACACAACACATCACTTAACAAAATGGTTAATTTTTAATATATATTTTTTCAAATAACAGCTAGTATTACAAAATTCTATTGACATCATTTAAAACCCCTAATAACACAGGACGTCCCAGGGACGTACTTTTTAGGTCTTAACGTCCCCATACATAAAAAGTACGTTTTTAAAACATATCAACGTTAACTGAAAAGCCCCCATGTCTTTTCCGTGAACAAAAAGATATCAACTAAAAAAATTGGTTAAAAAATAATAAGGTTGTACCTTAACGAATTAGGTGTTGAATTAACCCTTTGTGCAGTGGCGTATATAAGGCCAGCCCCTCCCCCCCCCCGAAGCTAAGATTTTTTTAGATATTTTCCACATATTTCATAAATACAAACATAAACTAGCATAAAATACGGCCTCATGGGGTCTCGGACCCCCTCCGAAACTGTGTTGGCCCCCCACACGAATCTTTTTTTTATATACGCCACGGCCTTTGTGTAATATAGGTAAAAAAATTTGTTCCTGCATTGAAGAGCATCCAACGCTAGGCGCTTTTAGGGTCACTGCATTCTGGAAGCCTGGCGCTGGGAGACGCCTGGCTTCCAGGATGCAGTGACCCTAGGCGCTTTAGTCTGTAAACACCCTCAGTCGGTGCTTCTGCGAACTAACTTATTCACAGTGTTGCCAACCCTACGGATTTATCTGTAGATCTACGGATTTTGGATTTCGATCTCCGATATCCGATTTTGGATCCATATCTACAGATTTTTAGCAATTTTACTAAAAAACGAAAAACATCGAAACACAAGGGCAGCCGCGCCTCATTCCTCCTTATCAGTCCTCAGTTATCTTTACTTTTTTTCCTACATTTTAATCATTTTGTAAAATGGTTTTTGCTTGGATCAGTGACCTTATTTTTCTAGACATCTAGCGGACGGTCTTTGCAACATTATTTAGAACGAATTGTATTACTTCGCGCGTTGTTTGATGGGGAGTCAAACAACGCTTCGCGCCACAAAAGGTAAACTATGTTTTACGTTATGTATGTTGCACTAGAAATATTAGTGTTTGTACGTACGTTAACTAAATAAGAAAAGTTAAAAAAGTAAGTACATTTTATTTCTTCTAATTATAACGGTTTATCCGTTTAAAAAATTGGCGGCACTGCAAAAAAAGTTTATTTGGATCCGTTGGAACGGAGCACTAGGTACCCTACCGTTCTCGTGCAATTCCGAACCAAAAAAAGTTGTGCACTCCTGTCATGTCAAAAAAATAAAAAAATCAAACCAATATAAACTTTTTAATTGTAAAAAAAGCACTTTTTTTTTGTTTTTAGTCTTCTTTGAACCTACGGATTTCTACAGATTTTTTGCGTTCACGCTACGGATTTTCGCTTTCCAATAGTTGGCAACACTGCTTATTCATATGCTGTTAGGAATCATATGTTCTCGTCATTTTGATAGGCAATATGTATTTTTTTAGATTTTGATGAAGATGGTGCTGTGGGTGAGCAGGATCTAATGCAAGTTATTGATAGGTTAACAAATAGTGCCGGATACATTTCAGAGACTGAGCAAAAGCATATTATTAAAATCGTAAGTACAGTTAATATCACTATTTTTGAGACAACTTTTTACAACTTTTTTTTCGTTGGCCTATGCTATTTGTTATGGTAAACAGCTGATAACTGTCAAAAAGTTATCTCAAAAATTATGATATGGAGTCTAGTAGTAGTAAATATCCAAGTTCTGCTGGGACGATAGCGATGTTAGATAGATGCAAGTCTAACATGTAGCAGGACCACTTTTCGGAAGGGGTGTAAAAGCGTGGGTCCCCTGTGTATACTTGCTACGCAGTATAAAGATCCCTGCCCTAGACAAAGAGGTGTCAGGCAAAATTAAGTCCTCTTAGAGAAAGAAAACTTGCATCCTAAGGCCAAAAATGGTCTCTCTACTACTACTAATAGTATATCATTTCTTCAGAATATATTATATTTCAGGCGGTTTTTACCTCTCTTCCAAATAATAGTACCTTAGTCATTTTTGCCTAAATTACACAAAAAAGTACTTTTTTAAAGTTTTTTTTACACGTGACAAAAATGGAAAGTTTTCAAATATACCACAATTTTTTTTATAGTTTGTGCAGAACTGGATTTTTCTTTTGTTTTTAACTGTCTTTTGTGCACTGCATTATTTCTTGCCTGTCATTTAAATTATATTGTTTTTTTAGCTGATGGAAGAAATGGATCTGGACAGTTCGGGAAAAGTGGGAATACAGGAGTTTATCCACGCCGTGGGCAAGATGTCAGAGTTCCCGCACTCTTTTTGTTTTCGATTTTAGAAAATTTAACAGAATTCAGCGCAGTTTTGGTGGAATATTGTATTGGTACTTATTTGAATGAGATTGCCATTTGTACATGAATTTGATTTAATTATTGAGTTTAATTTTTCATTTGTGGGAATAAAAGCGCGACAGGGTACTAAAAAAGTTAGCTAAAGGAACTATTTAACAAAAAATATATTAATATTTCGGGAAAGACTAAACCGATATTAATGGTTCGTAATTTGTTGTGCGCGGCGAAGACATGGCTTGTTTAACAATAATGTTAAAAAGGTCAAAATTTTTTTTTAAACATGGTTTCTTCGCCATCTTGGATTTCAAAATTTATTAATAATTTAAAGAGCAATCGGTCCTCACTATGATGCTGTTTATTTACTAAAAATTTATATTTGAGGAAATGAATGCAGACATAATTGAAAAGCCATCGTATAATCTGTAAAAGAATGGTTAAAATAAAAATTAATTTTTCGGGAACCACTAAATAGAAAGAAATAGGCTTTGTTATAGAGTTAAAAAATTCTAAAAAATGTCCGGAACGTCAGAATAAACGAGCCTCTTTGAAGGGTCAAGTTTGATTTTCTCCGCCATCTTGGATTTCAAGATGCCGCAAAATTTAAAGAGCAATCGGTCCTCAGTATAATGCTTTTTATTTCATTAAATCGGATTACTAAAAATTAATATTTGAGGAAATGAATGCAGACAGAATTGAAAAGCCATCGTATAATCTGTAAAAGAATGGTTGAAACAAAAAATTAATTTTTCGGGAACCACTAAATCAAAGGAAATGGGCTTTATTATAGATTAAAAAATTTTTTAAAAATGTCCGGAACGTCAGAATAAACGAGCCTCTTTAATGGTCAAGTTTGATTTTCTCCGCCATCTTGGATTTCAAGATGCTGCAAAATTTTATCAGAATTTAAAGACCAATCGGTCCTCAGTATAATGCTTTTTATTACATTAAACCGGATTACTAAAAATTTATATTTGAGGAAATGAATGCAGACAGAATTGAAAAGCCATCGTATAATTTGTAAAAGAATGGTTGAAACAAAAATTAATTTTTCGGGAACCACTAAATAAAAAGAAATAGGCTTTATTGCAGATTAAAAAAAAATCTGAAAAATGTCCGGAACGTCAGAATAAACGAGCCTCTTTGAAGGGTCAAGTTTGATTTTGTCCACCATCTTGGATTTCAAGATGCCGCAAAATTTAAAGAGCAATCGGTCCTCAGTATAATGCTTTTTATTTCATTAAACCGGATTACTAAAAATTAATATTTGAGGAAATGAATGCAGACATAATTGAAAAGCCATCGTATAATTTGTAAAAGAATGGTTGAAACAAAAATTAATTTTTCGGGAACCACTAAATAGAAAGAAATAGGCTTTATTATAGAGTTAAAAAATTCGAAAAAATGTCCGGAACGTCAGAATAAACGGGCCTCTTTGAAGGGTCAAGTTTGATTTTCTCCGCCATCTTGGATTTCAAGATGCGGCAAAATTTAAAGAGCAATTGGTCCTCAGTATGATTCTGTTTATTTCATTAAACCGGATTACTAAAAATTAATATTTGAGGAAATGAATGCAGACATAATTGAAAAGCCATCGTATAATTTGTAAAAGAATGGTTGAAACAAAAATTAATTTTTCGGGAACCTCTAAATAGAAGGAAATAGGCTTTATTACAGATTTAAAAAATTCGAGAAAATGTCCGGAACGTCAGAATAAACGAGCTTCTTTGAAGGGTCAAGTTTGATTTTGTCCGCCATCTTGGATTTCATAAGTGGTATATTTCACGAGGGGTGGCTCGATCGTCGATTTTTGTACACCGAAAGGAAATACCTACAGTATTTCCTGGTATTTCCCAGTATTTCCTCAAATCTCAATGGTATTTCCTAGTATTTCCCAAGCAATGGTATTTGCTAGTATTTTCCCCTAGTATTTTCAATGGTATTTTCTAGTATATTTCCCAGTACTTCCCAAGTATTTCCTGGGATTTCCCCTAGCTGTACAGCGTGTCCCATTTTCGATGGGATTAAATGGGAAACTCGGTTATTATTAAAGATATTGATTTTTTGATTGCACCTTACCGTGCTCTTTTTTGGAACCCTTAAAAATGGCTTAATCAGATTTTTGATATACCCCGTAGTTTCGCTAATACAGGGAGTTTTTGAAAAAATTGTATTTTTAATAATCCCTTGTATCTCGCTTATTTTGCGAGATTTTTTATTCTGTAAAAACCTTTTCATGGCAACTTTTTTAGAAGAAAATAATGACGTTGTCAACTTTTTAAAATATTGTTTAATTTTTGAGATATGGTATTGATCATAAAAAAATTAAATACGGACCTGGATTTTTTTTATTACTATTTTGATTGGTTTCTTGCTAGTTTTATCATAAAAAAAAAAATTTAATTAAAAAAAAATTAGTCCGAACCTGGATATGTCCAACATAAATATAAATTAAAAAGTGCCAGTTAAACAATTTTTAGTTTAACTGTTTTGATACTTAGCATATTAAAATAGTTCTGTTAATTTACAGATTTATTTGAAACAAAGTCTACGAAAAATACAAAAAAAAACAAATTATAAAAAATAACTAATTTTTCTGATTACCATTATGTGTAAGACATTGTTGGCATTTTTGAGTAATTTTCTTAACGCATTTTGCATAAAAATATTTCTGCCATTTAAATATTGGGATTTTGTTGCTTGAATGAAGCAGTCAAACATATCACATTTTTCAAAATCTGGATATGGTCGATTTCTAGCCAGTTTAAAATAATTGTAAGCCATTCACAAAAATGACAAGTAAAATGACAATGTCAATTCCACACTTTTGTTTTGTAAATTTCACGACCTGCTGTGCTACCATCAAATAATTAGTAGGATATTATTTTTGTAACTTTTTAAGGTTTTTACTTTATTTATAAATCTTTTAATTATCATTTCAAAACAGATAAACTAAAAATCGTTCAACTAGTGTGTCTTGCAATTTTTAATTTATAATTACGTTGGAAATTTCCAGGTTCGGACTATAATTTTATTTTTTTCAAATATTAAATAGTTTTTTTAACCTTAAATCAAAAAAATATTAAAGTTTTATCATTTTAAGGTAATAATAGCATGGAACCAATCAAAGTAGTAATACAAAAAATCCAGGTCCGTATTTAATTTTTTTATGATAAATACCATATCTCAAAAACTAAACAATATTTAAAAAAATTGACGTCATTATTTTGCTCTAAAAAAGTTGCCATAGAAAGGTTTTTACAGAATAAAAATATCTTGCAAAATAAGTGAGATACAAGGAATTAATTAAAATGCAATTTTTTCAAAAACTCCCTGTATTAGCGAAACCACGGGGTATAGCGTTTATGTTACAGTTCCGTGGGTATAGCAAAAATCTGATTACACCATTTTTAAGGGCTCCAAAAAAGAGCACGGTAATGTGCAATCAGAAAATCAATTTCTTTAATAATAACCGAGTTTCCCATTTAATCCCTTCGAAAATGGGA
Source organism: Aspidapion aeneum (assembly GCA_963576565.1). Taxonomy (NCBI): domain Eukaryota; kingdom Metazoa; phylum Arthropoda; class Insecta; order Coleoptera; family Brentidae; genus Aspidapion; species Aspidapion aeneum. The sequence continues at coordinate 6,451,609 of OY755038.1, forward strand.
CACGCTGTACACCAAAAGGAAATAACGAGCCACCCCTCGACATTTTAGAAGTTCTATCGAAACCTATCGAACAACATTTTATCCGTTTTTTTTTCGGCCCACCCGGTGTGTGCATTTTTGCAAAAATATGTAGTCATAATTATTAGCTTTGTTAGAATATATTTTTACACTATAATTAGTCTTATTTTTATGTTAACAAATGTTTATACACCTAAAATACTTTTTACTAATTAAATGTACAAAACTCTATTATTGTTGTTTAACATGAAATTTTAAAGAATAATTTTAGTTTATTTAGCAAGCGTCCCTATACAGTGTGTTTCACGAACATCGAAACAGAGGCCTTTTTGGGTATTTAGACTGCAAATTTAGAGAAACGCTCGGACACGTTGATTTTATTTGTGACGGGAACACTTTTTGACTATCCTGAAATTTTTGTAGCACGAACCCCTTTCGAGGGGTATATTTTGAATAGGGAAAGTAGGTCTATTAATACCTTGTTTTGAAGGCCTTTTGAATGTCCTTAAAAGCGGGCGGCGGATAAAAGGTCGAAAGTACAAAAGTTCGAAAGTACAAAACGTCAAAAAAATAAGGTCGAAAATATAAAAGGTCGAAAGTCAAAAGGTCAAAAGTACAAAAGGTCGAAAGTACAAAAGGTCGAAAATACAAAAGGTCGAAAATACAAAATGTCGAAAATACAAAAGGTCAAAAGTACAAAAGGTCGAAACTTCAAAAGGTCGAAAGTATGAAAATAAAAGATTGAAACCTAACCAAGTCGAATTGCCCTGCCCAGCCGAGGTAGTCCAGAGGTCGAGGATAGTTCATAGTTAACCCGGTTAGGTTACTAACCCAAACTGACCAGGTTAGGATTGTTTACTAAAAAAAAACTACCCTGATCTCGTCAGGAAAGTTTTTTTTGATATACTAACCTAACCGGGTCTGGTTGAGACAGTAACCTAACCTATCCTCGGTCCCGGGTCCACCTCGACTGAACCGGTCAATTCGTCTTGATTAGTATTTTCAGTATTTTGTATTGTCGATCTTTTTTCGACCTTTTGTACTTTCGACCTTTTGTACTTTCGACCTTTTTGTACTTTCAATCTTTTGTACTTTCGAACTTTTGTACTTTTGACCTTTTGTACTTTGGACCTTTTCTTTTTCGATCTTTTGTACTTTCGATCTTTTGTACTTTCGACGTTTTGTACTTTCGACCTTTTGTACTTTCGACCTTTTATCCGCCGCCCCTTAAAACCGTGTAAAATTTTCAAAAATTTATTTATTAGTTTTTGAAATAATTGCCTTCAAAGTTTCAAATTTAACATGGACTTACAAAATAAAAATTTAATTAGAATTTTATATTTTTCGAATTTAATTTTTATTTTATCATTCCATGTTAAATTTAAAAATTTCAAAGCAAATATCTTAAATACTAATCCATGGATTTCGAAATTTTTACACGGTTGTAAAGATAGTCAAGAAACCTTCAAAACAAGGTATCACTAGACCCACTTTCCCTATTCAAAATATAAGGGTAATGTACAGGGTGTCCCAAATTGAGGACTTTTAGGGTGTTTAAGGTACTTCTAGGGGAGACAGAGAAAAACTGACCACGCATTGCGAGGCTCAAATTTCAAGAGAAGACTTATAGTGATAACCGCATTTTGAAATCCCGTCTCGTCTTTGAGCTACGGGGGCTTTTTGAAAAGTCTGCATTTTGGAAGGGGGTCTATAACTTCGTTATTAGTGGAAATTTTGATTTAGAGTAAAGTGCAATTGTATAGACTTTGTCACGAGGAATTCACCCGCTAAATTAAATTTTAACTGTCACTTTTAGTTTTTGAGATATGACATAAAGTTGCATTTTTTCTTATGGAATAGCCTATATTTTATTTAATTATCGAATTCGTCATTGAATTCTTTTCAAAATGATGTAACATATGTCATGGTTTAATTGAGCGGTTTCGGAGATAATTAAAGTTTTTTATTTTTATCTAGTGTGCGTTGAATGACGCCATCCGCCATTGACATGAAAGCCTTGCGGTCAAATCCTACTTCAATGCTCCTATAGTTTTGTTGTCTTATACTATGCAAATCAAGTTGGCCTTGCGTCTTGGCGTTTTGTCATTGTTTTCAATTGTTTAAACAATTTGACATTACGCTTTGATGTGAAATTATTTTGTACAAAAGCGTTTTTAATTTTATTTTAAAATATGTATCAAAACGATGAAAAGTATGACATGTTAAAATGTTACTGTGTAAAATAATAAAAAAACTGGAGTGCCTTGACCTGCCTCAGCAGGAAATCATAGCGCACTAGAAATAAGTGAAAAAGCTGAATATCTCTTAAACTGCTCAATCAAACTATGACATATGATACATCATTTTGAAAAGAATTCAATGACGAATTCGAAAATTAATTAAAATATGGGCCATTCCATGGGCCAACAAAATCGACGTGTCCGAGCGTCTCTCCAAATTCGTAATCTAAATACCCAAAAAGGGCTCTGTTTCGACGTTTGTGAAACACCCGATATAATTATCCTTCTTTTTAGCAGATTTATACATGTTTTTGTATTTTTTGTTCGGAAGATTTATCTTTAAACACTGCCTTTTTCGTAGACTCCAGTTAAAGCTCTTTCTGGCAACGACGGATGTCTGGACGATCTTTCCAGAGTCAGAGGATAAACAAGAGGTTGTCTGTATTTGGTATAGAATGTTGGATATTTCATGTAAACGCTAAAAACAAAAAAAATTATAATAGTAGGGCTGCTTATATTCACAAAAAAACCGCAAGAAACAACCAAAAAGCCTTTATGTTTTGAGGGGTAAATTGTAATCAGCTGTTTATCCATCAAATGGACGGGCCACGATCCTCCACTTTGTTGACGTCACATCCGGGGCTGATTTTTTTTTGATGGTCACGTTACGACACAGCTGATTGTCTTTAAAATATTGAAGTTGGAATGACGGTTCATGGATATTTGATTTTTTTTTAAATAAAGCCGTTTTTGAGATTGTTTTTACTTTATTCTGGCAAAACAATTTTTTTTAAATGTATGGTTATCTCTAATTTTTCATAGCCGCTTCATTAGCTCACACAAAAATTAAGTTTAAAGCAGAAGCGAATGTGACAATCACATATGACAAAGTCAAATACATGTCAAATATAACAGTTGGCATTTATTTATTTATTTATTTTATTTATTTATTTATTCATAAGGATATCAACAGCTTACGCCAATGACAGATTTCCACTTCAGTACAAAAGATATAAAATATAAAAATACAATCTTACACACTTAAAAAATATATCAAGTAGTAATACATACCGCACCCCCAAAACCAAAACGGCATAACTAAAAACCCCGTAAAATAAGTTGCTACAACAAAAATATGTAAAGCCTTTTTAGCTCATAAATAAACTTTTCTTACTTATAAACCAAAGTTTTCCAGAAATAGCGCAAAAAATTGTGGAAAAGGTCAATCCTTGTTATCTTTGGTGAAAAGGCAGGTTTTAAAGCATGTTTGCTTCATAAACCCATTCCCAAAACTTCCAAGCCGCGCCTCTCCAGTTCTAAGGGTGCGATACAGGAAACAAGAAATTTTTAATATCACAAAACGGAACACAGATAAAATTAGTTTAAAAATAACATACATAACAAAAAGGTTTTTCTTTTATAGGTAAGTAATTATTTGTTTGAAACCTAAATCAATTTTACTATAACTTAAAAATTTATAGTGCTGAATAAGTTTTACTTGAATAAACAAAGTCTAAAAAAAAAAACAAAAAAAAACCAAGCAAAAAAAAAGCATAATTATTATCTAAATGTTTTGTCTAAGTTTTCCGTCAACAATTTGTTTAAATTTTTTCAGATTAATCGTATCTATGTCAATATCAGAAGCATATAAGTTAAAAATTGAACACATCTTATATATTGGAGAATTTTTGTATAAATTAGTCCTTGGAAATGCCAAATAAAAAGTGTTTGAATTACGTGAATTAATTCTATTAATTGCAAATGGTAACTGACCAAGAATATCCGGACTTGTGGTACATGGCGGGTAATTTGAATTCAAAATAAGGAATGCTAAATCTTGAAGATTTTAACCTTTTAATCATGTTGCTTCCTTACAAACCTTTGGTGGAATATCGGGATGGTGTCTGATAATATTTCACTGAAATTTTGCGGAAATCTGTAGTGCCATTTTGAAAATATCATAAAAAAACGTCTGACCTCCCATAAGACCCAATGTAAAATTCAGCCCCGGGAGAACAGCTGATTTTTTCAGGGTCGTGGCCTCTATTTTGGTGTTGGCCTTGGTTTATCATAACAAATAGAATAGGCCAACGAAAAAAAGTTGTCTCAAAAATAATGATATGAACTGTAGGCAGGGCTGCCAGATTTTTCAAATTAAAAAGCGGGACAAATTAAGTAAATGCGTAAACACAAAAATTTTAAATAGACACTAAAAATTGACATCGATTTTAACAAGTTAGGAGTTACAGGAGTCTTTTAGGAACCAAATGGTGTGTTTATTTATTTACGTTTCCAAAATACATTCAATAATTTAATTTTAAAATTTAAATGTTATACCTACCTATTTAAATTTAATGAGTTTTTTTTAATTGAAGAGGTGAAAATCTTTTAAATTAAGTTGTGTTTCAAACTTTCATTGTCTTCATTATATTCCGATTATCATAATTCCATGCATAATAAAATATATGATCTGTAATTTCTTTTAGTGATTTGTGAATTTTATTTAAAATAAACCAGTGGCGTATATAAGGCCCGGGCCCCCACCCCCCCCCCCCACTCCCCCCGAAGCTAAGATTTTTTTTAGATATTTTCCACATATTTAATGAATACAAACATAAAATACGGCCTCATGAGGTCTTGCCCCCCCCCCCCCGAAACTGTCTAAACTATCTCGGCCCCCCCCAAAATTTTCTTCTATGTACGCCACTGAAATGAACAAATATGAACGAACACATAAGATAATATGTAATATGTAAGAAAACATTCCTCTTCGATTGATTGTTGAAGTGTAAACTTCTTTAGGCGCGTTTAGCACTTTTTGTAGGTACTGCATTGAACTGAGCCGTCACGCTCATTCGGGTGAAGTCGGCTCAAGTCGACTAACTGTGAGAGGAACAGTCAGCAGAGCGATATGATGATGCAGATGAAGGCCATGCACTCAGAGCAAAATTGACCAGAGTAATTTATACCCAATTATAATTATGTAAATGTTATTACTTTGTATATTACTTTGTCAATGTACAACGCACGAGGGGTCATCAGCTTTCAACAGTACTGTACAAATTTCACAACAGGACCCGACAGTACCACGACAGGATCCAACAGTACTCGACAGTACACGACAGTACCCAACAGTACTCGACAGTACCACGACAGGACCCAACAGTACTCGACAGTACACGACAGTACCCAACAGTACTCGTCAATACACGACAGGACCCAACAGTACCCGACAGTACACGACAGTACCTAACAGTACACGACAGGACCCAACAGTACCCAACACCCAACAAACAATTAAAGTTGTAACGACGAAACCCCAACTAGAAAGATTTTCTTAAAAGTAACCGCAACGTACTCCCGCTACGTCTCAGTATACCATACAGCGACGTTATAATTCCTTAAGTGGGGAACCAATTTCTGGTTATAACTACTTGGCCAAATGTTTAAAGTCACTGTAGTAACAACTACACTACTACGTCGTAGCCAGGTATCTACTACGTCGTAGAGGCTGTTTTTTTTTTCCGTAATGGCATAAAAGTTGCGATGTAGTTGCAAATAATATAATCGTTTCTTTTTGGTAGAATTGTTACACAACATGGTGGACACAACAGTAAACAGACTCGCTTAGTTTTTTTGTTTGGTTATGGTTATAATATGAACTATGTTATCCAAAAGTGTGAGAATTTACGAGCAGAGGATCAAAATTCGAGTGCGACGCAAAGTTTTTTGTATAACATGCATTATATATATTGCAAAAAACCGGTGTGCCCGTAAAATTGAGCCGTTTTCTGGTAGCTGATGGAATTTTTGTGTTGTGATTTTGGAGGTTATGTTTTCATAATCGACAGTTAACTCCAACAAATGGTGCTTAAGAAGAGCATTTTTGGTAAGCTTCAACTAATTTGTTTATAAAATAGTATGGCTCTTTAACATGAGCTCATAAAACGACATCAAAAATATTAAATTTTCTTTCTTACATAAAAACATGGCGTCCCAAACTATATTCCCTGATAGTCGAAAAGGTTACTTGAAAGTAGTTGCGGCTTTAAAGTTGATCCAAAAAGTTATTTTGTCTACATTGTTACATCAGATGTTACTATGATGACACAAACTTTTGTAGTAAAAATTAAAGTTATAATGTAGTTGTCGGTTACACTTGTTTGGGACTCCAATGAAGCTTAACTTTCTAGTGGTAATTAAGTAGGATATAAAAGTCAGGACGACTACGAAATAACGACTAAAAAGAAAGTAAAACTTTAGCAACGTCCTATTGTGGTAGAGAAGACTATCAGAATCGACTATCAAGAAACAATCCTATGAAGTAGTTTAGAGGGTCGTTTTTACGAAACATCTACTATTTCCTGATACTAAATAGTAGTTAGAACTAAAAAGTAACAAATTTTGGTTGGGATCACCACATTTCTACTATAAGAAAGTAGCAAAGCCTTTAGAACATGTAGCCGCTACTATAAATGTTAGTTGGGCAGTACACGACAGTACCCAACAGTACTCGACAGTACACGACAGGACCCAACAGTACTCGACAGTACCCAACAGTACACGACAGGACGTAACAGTACGATAGAAGCCAACAGTACACGACAGTACTCGACACAACCGTTTAACCCGGAACAGTGGCGTAGATGCGAAAAGACAGGATTTTTGGTCGCGCGGTGCGGTTCCCCAAAGATGATGAGCTTTTTTTTTTTTTTTGCTCGCATGTTTTTTGAGGGCGCGCTTTGTCCTTGTCGGACCCCCCCAAGGCACGACGACAGTACTCAACAGGACCCAACAGTACTCGACAGTACACGACAGTACCCAACAGTACACCGACAGGACCCAACAGTACTCGACAATACACGACAGTACCCAACAGTACACGACAGTACCCAACAGTACTCAACAGGACCCAACAGTACACGTCAGGACCCAAGTCCTGTTGGACGCTGTACAAAATTTTAGGGTGCCGATGACCCCTCGACAACGCAAAAAATCTTGTATTTCGTCTTATTAATTTCGCCTTGTTGAAGTTTACACTTCTGCTATGTGGTCTTAAGCACATACAATTTTTTTTAAATAAAATTTATAAATTATATATATGAAGATACAGACAGGTAAAAAAATAGGACAGAAATGAAAAAAAAAGCCGGAAAATCGGGACAATTTGCATAAAAAGCGGGACTTTCATAGGATTTAAAAAAAGCGGGACCGAGCAACAAAAAGCGGGACCGTCCCCCTTACGGCGGTACGTCTGGCAACCCTGGCTGTACGCTTGTTACATTTAAAAACTTTACGAGCGAAACACGACCTATGACGACGCTTTAGGCACGGAACACCTAACAAATAGGGTTCCAGTTTGGCAACGCAGCATACTGTTCGAAAGAGCAAAGAATGCAAGAATTTTTTCACAGTTTCCAGGCATTCAACATTCAAGCATCCATTACCGTAGAATTCAATCATCACTCAGGTGTCGAACTGCAGCAAAAAAGACCGAACTTACTTTTAAATGTATTATTTAGCAAAGCTATCATAAAACGGTATTCAAATCAAAATTTAATGTAATTTAACAGAAACGCTCGTTTCGTTATTTTTAAAAACGTCCAAAAATATATCGCTCACTCACACTGGCTTTTATTAAGTTTTAACGTCATAACACTCAATATAATATATATAGATACTGCTTAAAATAAAATAAGAGTTTTTCCAGTCGTATCAGATTTCTTTGAAATCAGCTGTACATACGCAACTATGATGATAGGGGTTGGTCTTAACCCACCACATTCACTCTTGACGTGACTTATGCGGTAAAAGCAGGGGCAAGGTTGCCGAGTTTTGCTCAAAGAATTAGTTTTTAGGGAAAGCGCGCGCCACCTAGTAAGAGTTTCAAATGTAACGACTGTGTAGATGTGGTAAATTCAAAGAAATCTCTTACTGTGCTTAAACCAAAAAAAAAATAGTATTTTTAAAATTAAAAACCCCCTTGCCTTATGTAATCGATCAACAAGTGCAAGGTCTAACAGACCTTGCAACAAGTGATTCTGATGACTTTTTTAAAACTTACTCTGTAGGATTGGGTGGACACTGGAACATGTAGTCAGATTTCTTGAAATAGTCAAGAGGATGCAGCTTTCCTGAATGATCTTTGTATTGGTCTCTGTGTCTTTGGGATATCTGGAATAATTATTAAGTTTATATCTATATATTAAGGCCTTTTGCAGTGATCGCGAGAGCACGCCGTGAAAGAAAATGAAATATTGCGTCTTAAAAATACCTTTGTGACCGTCGATTCTCCAAAATTTTCCTGTGTGGGTTGGTCCCTTTGATCCAAAAGGTTCTAATGCTCGGAAATCAATCAAATTCGTCAGACCTTTATTTTCCTTTAAGGTTCAAATGTCTGTTCGCCGTTGTATTTTGTCCCGTCCGAACCAACAAACCCATTTGAAAATAAACCGACAAGAGATGGGAATTCGTTGAATCACCGAACCGAACCAATGGCTAGTATTCGCGGATTTGTTTGCGATCGCGCCCGGGGCCCCGTCCAAATAAGTGTTTGGCTCGCCGCTCGCCCTGTTGCGCAGCTAAATGTTCGTTTAAATTAATGTTCAGGCCCGGTGTTGCCAGACTTTTTTGGCGACTTCTCAAAACAGTTATACCATGAACAATTTTTTTTAATGCCGTATTCCATTGGGGAAATGAGTGCAGCACTAGTGCACAACTGGCTCGGTGTTTGCATTCTATTGACATGCACTTTTTCAGTTTTCGTATTCCATTGAGGAACTTATGAATTCAGTTTTGCACTGAGTGCGGCTTTTTTGACACCGGCTCTGAGGGCTCGTGCCGCACCGAAAACTTTTTCCCGCCATTAATTTTAAACGCTTATTATTGTCGTGGAACGTAAAAATGAGTGAAAATAAAGTTGTTAGCGATTTTTGATTATTTTCTTCGCTGCTAAGTAGTAGCAGCGATGAAGATGAAGAAGAACAGTTCTGTGCAATAAAAACAATGAGAACGGAAACCCCAAAAATAAAAAACTTTATTGAAAATGTGGTTTACCGATTTAACAACAAACAGGTAAGTAGATTTGTATGGATTTGGTTGACTGGGGCCCTGGGCCTAATTTTCCGACAGTTGGGGTTTTCAGGCAGCTATGATTATAAGTAAAAATAAATGTATTTTTTAGTTCAAGAAACACTTTCGGCTCGAGATGAGCACTGCAGAATTTCTCATAAATAAATTCAAGTAGCCTCACTTTTGTCCAAAAAAAGAACAAGGGGGACGAAACCCCATTAGCGCTGAGGCACATGTCTTGCCATTTTTATGGTATGTTAAAACACCCTTACGTTTAGCTGTTAGGTTAGGTTATGTTCTTGTTGAATGGAAATTTGTTCAAAAATATTTTCTTCAAAAACTTTTTTGAACAATTTTCCTTATGAAAAAAAATGACTTTCAAAGAAAATGTTTTTAAACAAAAAAAATTTAATAAAATGTTTTCAAACAATTTTTTGTTTGAAGGAAATGTTTTTAAATAATTTTCCTTTTCAAGAAAATGTTATTGAAGTATTAATATTACTTTCGAACAAACGGATTTTGAACAACATGTTTTTGACCAAATTCCGCAAGGCAGGAAAGTTAGGTTTAGTTGAAAGAAACTTGTGAAATATTATATATGTATACAAGGTGTTTCGAATACTTATGTTCAAATTTTGGGAGCATAAAGTACACTTCTGGTCAGGGTTATATAGATAACTACTCTATCTGTTGGTATACGAGCACAAGCCTGCATTCAACAAGGAGGTGGGCATTTTTAAAATATTCTTATTAACTTTTTTTAAATAAAATTATTATTTATTTATTTGACGAATTTTATTTATCTTAGGATAATATTTATCGGCGTGTAACTTTAAAACAAATAAAAATGGATATCGTCGTTGGCCTGATAAAACTACAGGTTGTGTGACATTTTTTCAAAAATGAGATTTTTGCATAATCAATTTGCCCTATTCATAATGGATATACTATAAAAAATTATTTGCAAGAAAATGTTATATTAACGTTGCTTAAAGCAAGAATAAAAAAGAAGTTCTACAGCTCATAATGGCATACCACACTAAGGTCACTATATCACGATGTTAGGAACTTCGTGATATAGTGACCTTATACCACACGAGTCAAATTTTTCATTTTCCGCGTGTTCCATTGAGACTGCACTCGGTGCAAATTTTTGACAGCACCGTTTCAGTGTCAGTGCACCACCAGTGCTGCACTCATTTTCCCGATAGAATACGGCATATAAAATAAAAATGGGAGAAAAACCAAACAAATTATGAATCCGAAATTTTGAAATGAAAATTAAAAATAAAAGTAGCGTTTGCTAAAATTATTGGAATATTTGCAAAACATATAACTTTGCTTCAAAATCCTTTAAATTCGGATAAAAATCTCCAATCCTTCAATAGTCAAAATCTTAGTTTAAAACCCTTTATATTGAAGAAAATCCTTTAAATTGGGCAACACTCCTCCGGTCTATTCGAGCACAAAGAATATTGTTTCTTTGTGGTACGAGGCTTCATCCCAACATTTGATTTCAACCACAGAAAAATGATTCCAACTTACAAGAAAAATATTGTCGATCTCATTTTGCCTAGCTCTGTCTAGCATAGTGATTTCTGATGGCGGAAACGTGAAATACTTGTCATTTAATTTCCCAAAAATTGAAACGTCGGGGTGAGGGGTGTAGGAAAAACATGCTGCACCAAATTGGTCTGATTCCATGGAATCATGCTAAAAAAAATGTAATTAGGAACTATATCCAGTATTTTTTATTAAATTAACAAAATTTCTTTACTGCCTGACGTGAGGATCCTGAGAGTGTCTATTTAGTAAGTAAGTTCCTATGCAACCTAAGTAAGGATTTAATTTTACCTGTAATCTGGAGATATTTTCGTTTCTGAAGTTTTGAAAATAGCTTATGTGCGTTGGATCCCAAGATCCACTTTTAGAAGGTGGATGCGTACCCTGGAACCCTTGCTGCAGTGTAGGTGGATAATGTGTAGTAGTCATTATGGAGTAGGTAGGTAAATGGTACAATAAAACTGAGAATTTTGAAATAAAAGTGTTGAATAATAACTTTATAACATTTTAATGTCAACTGGTATTACTAAAGTCATCTCTACCCCTCTAATTAATTAATTTCTTAGATGCGCCACTGTTTTGCCAAATTTTCAGAAAAATATTCATGCATTACGGCTATATCTGGATGCAGTGACCCCAATCTAAAAAATATCTCAACTTGTGTGAACAGCCCCAAGCACGGCCAACAAAAAGTATACTTCGTTCATCAAATTTGCTGACTTCTTTTCTGAACCAACCAATTTTTTTCTCAGCTTTGTTTAGATCAGCTGGATTAATATAAAAATATGTAAATAAATTAAAAAATAAAACTAGAAAAAATCCAAAACAATTTTCTCAAAACACACTTTGACAAAAATGTCTGACAAGGAGACAACACAAAAAAGCAAAGAGGATCAATCAGCGTCAGGTGGAGAATCTGAGGAAGAACATGGGGAGAGCTCTGGTTTGCAGAATTTGCAGGAATATTTGGCTGCAAAGTTGCAGTTTTTTGGAATCCATAGCGATGACGAGGAAGAAAAGGTAAAGAGCATGCTCAGTATAATAAGTTTATCACTAAGGTTAGGCTAGGTCTTTTCTTGGGTTTTCTTAATATTTTCATAAGCATCATCACATTAGCGTCTATATGCATACTCATAGTCTTAAATTTTTGATTATTTTTACTCTTAAGTATTGTTCATACTCGTCATAGTCTTTTGTTTTTGATTAGTCTGTGTCCTTTGATTAGTCTTAGCTGTCTTAAACAAAATCGGCTGTTCATACTCGTCTTTTATTTTTGATTAGTCTTAGTCATAACCCACTGAAAAAAAAATTCAATTTCAATAAAAAGACCCTCTTCAAACGTCATTTTCTACACAAAACAATCTTATTTAACCTAATCTGTGCACGAAACACAGACATGAAAGAACAAAAGCGAAAAATAAAAAAAAACAAATAAAATTTTGAGGTTAGGTTGAGATTTTCTGTTAAAAACATGATTAATGGCGGTAAATTCAAAATTTCGGCCGCGCGCTTGCGCTCTTCGGACGCCCTGTAAAAAATAACAACAAATATCAGCTGATGTCTGTCACTCGTCTTAGTCCTTGTCCTAAGGATTGAAAGTTGGCAACTCTTAAGACAAAGACTAATCAAAAACAAAAGCAAAAACATTGTATGAACACTCCCATAAGAAACAGTAGTTTTAACTTTCTTATGACAAGACATATGACTAAACCAAGACAAAAGACTAGACAAAAGACGAGTATGAACGATCCATTAGCTTATCTATCTCTCATGCACTCTTCCTTTTTAAAGTAACAGTACTGCAAGTGTTCATCAAGCTAGGTTAAATTTGTGACATGGTATTTAAGTGTACCGAATTTAGAAAAAAAATTATGATTTAGGTTAAATCAAATTTCTGATATAATCAACAAACTTAAATGTTTGAAAAGTTTTGCAACATGTTTAAAATAAAACAATGCTGCTTTGCAGGATTCTGCTTTAGTTTCAAACTTTCACAGATTTTAGAAGATGTGAGTCTTGATGGGATTGTTGACTACATTGAAAAGAAAAACTGTAGAAACATCATTACTATGGCCGGAGCTGGAATATCTACATGTGAGTCTTCATTGGTATTTTAATATTTTTAACTTAACAAAATGTGTTTTTTGGTGTAGTCTGACCAGAGTTGTCAGGTATGACAAGTACAGTATTTAAAATTGTACTTCAAGTACTGTCTCTTTCTCTCTAAAAACTTCATTGGACCTTCTGTATCCAAGGTATTTACAAAAACTGTTTTCAAGGCTGAATGGAGTGTGATACTGGACTAAGAAACTATCAGATCCATCATTGATCCATTTTTTTAAAAGAATTTCATTAACAATTTGTATATTTCTGACAAAATTTTGATTTTTTTGTACAGAAATTATTTGAAATGCAAAAAACAAAAAATCTTTCTTTTGGTGATTTTCTTCTAAAAAGGGCCTTAAGTTAATTTGACAACTAGAATTATTTTTTATCAAAAAACAGGGAATTAGACTATCACTAATTATTTATTTTCAGCGGCTGGTATTCCAGACTTTAGATCAGCTGGCACTGGTCTATACCACAACTTGCGGAAATACAATCTCCCCCACCCACAAGCCATCTTTGAACTGGACTTTTTCCACAAAAACCCCAAGCCATTTTTTGTTCTGGCCAAAGAACTATATCCAGGCACTTTTAAACCAACAGTTTGTCATTATTTTATTAAAATGCTCATTGACAAAGGTTTACTGCTAAGACATTACACACAAAATATTGATACTTTGGAAAGAGTCGCTGGAATACCAGAAGAGAAAATTGTGGAGGCACATGGAACATTTCATACTGGGCACTGCTTGGAGTGTAGAACAGAATATACCCAAGAATGGATGAAAGGTATTTTTAAAAATAATTCATTTAAACCTGTTATATATATATACTTAAAAAACTCAATTTTGATTTGTTAACTTTTACCATCCTATATCTCGGAAATAATATTGCCGGCAGTAGAGTATGCGGTTAAAATATTGACAAAATTTCGGGACACCATGTATAGCGTGTCCCATTCTCGATGGGATTAAATGGGAAACTCGGTTGTTATTAAAGTTATCAAAATTCTGATTGCACCTTACTGTGCTCTCAACTTGTTTGATCTTTTCATTGATCGCTTCATATAGCAGTTTATACTCGCCTGTTCTGGTTCTAGTTTCTCTCGTATCTCGGTAGATGGCGCTTCTTGCGAGAATTTTCTCATTATAGACATACGATGAGAGACAAGACGGTCTGATTAACTTCGCAATGGTATGTGTCACAATGACCAAGCAGTGTTCTGTGGAGTTCCATAAGGACGAAAAAGTTAACTGTCAACACTTATTTGGTGTCCACTAGATCTTGGACTCCTGTGAGGTTAAGGTCTCAAGCTACCCACGGAAAAATATGAGAGAAACAAAAACTTCATTTTACCTGGTTAGCCATGAAAACTTGTTTGATTGTTATATTATTTGTTGATTTTAGAAAGAATTTTTGAAGATGAAATACCAATATGTGAAAAGTGCCCGGGAGTGGTCAAACCAGACATAGTGTTTTTTGGAGAAAATCTACCTGATAAATTTCACAATTCAATTAGACAAGATTTCAAAAAATGTGATATGCTCATTATCTTGGGCACTTCGCTTGTGGTGCAGCCGTTTGCCTCATTAGTAGACAAGTAAGAAAATTTTTGAAACATCAAAATGCAATATAAGGGGTTAAAAAAAATAAGGAAAAAGTTTTCTGTCTTCGGCCGGGACTCGAACCCAGAATCTCTTGCTATGTACGCAAACGGTCTCTACATTAAGCCACCGAAGACTATACATACATTTTCGGAAAACTTCCATCTATGGCTGTCTGCGGTGTCTCAATACAAGAACGAGAAACTCTCAGGGTATTAACTCGACTAAGCCATCCAACTGATCTCTATAATTCTTCCTTCCCACTGTCAAAGGTATGAAAACTCAAAATAGATGTAAAGTATCAACGTCTGAAAACATGAGATCACCTTTTCGTGTGTTAAAAGTTCTGATCGCAAATGGGCGATTGCCAATATAATTCTCAAATACCAAATTGCAAATAATGCAAGGACCTAAAACTATAAACAAGTGAAATTAAAGAAAAAAAAATAAGAAAAAAAATTTTTTTTTTGAGAAATTCAAATAATTCGTGATGGATCTGCCAAGCCCTAGTAAACTCCATGCTATATCAACCTTGAAAACAGTTTTTTGTAAATATCTCTAAAACGAAAGCTCCTACGAAGTTTTTGGTTACAGCAAAATTTAAAAAAATGTGTCACATTGATGCGACGCACAGTGGGCCAGAATTTCGGAAAACATTGAAAAATATCCAACTAGCTAAATATATCAAATTTTATCGTGCATTCATTAAAAACAGAACAAAGTAAGTCAGTTTTACTATATAAACAGCTGGAAGGACCCCGCACAAAAACATTAGATTGTGATACCCAGTGAAATGTAACTATATTTTCCTATTTCCGTTACTTCCTACAACATTTTATCTATTAAAAAAATATCACAAATCCAACTTGAGGGCCTATATCTTAAAAACTAATCGATTTTCGACGGTGTTTAAAGAAATAGTTTTAAAATATATACTATTGATCTACACAAACAAAACGAAATTCGAAGGTGATTTATTGAAACTTTGAAAAAGCTGAGTTTAATTCCAACTAACACAACAAACAAAAACATAGGTAGCTTTAACTGCACATTCTTTTTTATTCCGAATCACTAAATCAACGGTGTCAAAAACATTCATTTATTACACAGCTGGCTAGAGTAACTTTATTTTTATTCTTTATATGTCCATGGGCAAAAAAAATTATTGTTTTTTTTAATCAGTTTTTTTTGTGTGTATGTGTGTGTGTGTGTGCTCTCTATCTCTCTTAAATTCCTTGTTGTATGGCTTGGCATTGTTAATTGTTTTATGGGCAGGGGTGCAGAGCTTATAAAGGCATGTGTTAGCATTTGGTACATACCAAGGTTAGTTTAATACAAAATATTAGCCATTTCCTTTGCGTATAATATGAACCAAATTAATTTTTTATATTTATTTTACTCGCAAGTAAAAAAAAGGTTGTTCAGCCCAGTTCATTGAAATATAAAAGACCATTTAACCTTTGCCAATTTATAAGCAAGTAAAACAGCGTAAAAAGTAAAATAAAAATCTACTAAAACCACCAAAACCACTAATCAACTGCCATTAATTATGAAATTTTAAAATATATTTCATGCATGACAGGTTAAACTTTCTTTCCAATCTAGGACCAGTTGCCACTCAAAAGATACTTCACAATCTATAGTTTGCATCATTTCAGAAATTTTGTCAAAACTGTCAACATGACAGCTGACGTGTTGAAAAAACCTTTTTATAATCTAGGCCTAATTTATTTTTTACTAATACCGCCAAAAAATGTTTTTAGGAAATTGCTATAGAAAATTCTAAAATGTATCTGTGTAATAACACTAAAAAATAGCTTCATCTCTTAGAAAGTTTTGCGTTTTCTCCTGGATAGGCGCAAGTCGGCAAAAGTTTTTTTCTCAATCATAAAGCTTAGTAACTAGACAGTAAAACGGCATCAACAAAAACGTGTAGCAAGATGTACCACTTGACATATCTCTTGTAGAATATCAAAGTGATATTTGGATTTTTGCTTTTACATGCATTCATTAAATAATTAGTTTTTCCTGTGAATGCGCCAAAAAATCTAATTTTTTTTAATTGTATATAAGCTTGAAATGACGCTGTACATGACCCAATTATAGCTGATTTAAAAAAGTAAATCCACCCAAGGCCAACACAAAAATAGAGGCCACGACCCTGAAAAAATCAGCTGTTCTCCCGGGGCTGAATTTTACATTGGGTCTTATTAGAGTTCAGACGTTTTTTTATGATATTTTCAAAATGGCACTACAGATTTCCGCAAAATTTCACTGAAATATTCTCAGACACCATCCCGATATTCCACCAAAGGTTTGTAAGGAAGCAACATGATTAAAAGGTTAAAATCTTCAAGATTTAGCATTCCTTATTTTGAATTCAAATTACCCGCCATGTACCACATGCCAACTGTTATATTTGACATGTACTTGACTTTGTCATATGTGATTGTCACATTCGCTTCTGCTTTAAACTTAATTTTTGTGTGAGCTACTGAAGCGGCTATGAAAAATTAGGGCTTACTATACATTTAAAAAAAATTGTTCTGCCAGAATAAAGTAAAAACAATCTCAAAAACGGCTTTATTAAAAAAAAAATCAAATATCCATGAAACGTCATTCCAACTTCAATATTTTAAAGACAATCAGCTGTGTCGTAACGTGACCATCAAAAAAAAAATCAGCCCCGGATGTGACGTCAACAAAGTGGAGGATCGTGGCCCGTCCATTTTGATAGCCCTGATCCACCCTAAGCTATATCATCTGAAACTTGATAAATTTGTTGAACCAAAATACACCGCACAATAACACTTAAATTTATCGACATTTGTCAACTCAGCGTGTGTCAACGTCATAGTTGACAGAAATCATTTTGTTATTTTTATAACAATCATAGTCTTCTTGATTGATTTTAGCATGAGAAAAATTCATGCACGATCATTTTTGAAAATTTAGTTATTCAATGTTTAGGAGATCTCTGGCCCCCGGTGCGACGCTCCGTTAAAAAGTTAGCATTTTTAAAAAATTTTAATTATCAAAAAATTGTTTTGACCAAAATTTAGTCAGCTCGTCACAGTGTCGAACACTATTTTACCTGAAAATTTCGTGAAACTCGCTTCAGCGGTTTAGGAGCTATTGTGTTACGGACAGACATACACACACACACACACACACAAACATCATGTCGATATTGCGAGGATAGGTCAAAATACGCCCAAATAACACATTTTCGGCGTTATCTCAAAAACAATACCTTTTCTAGCCATAACTGCGTGGGCTAGTCCACAATAGCTCTTAAACCGCTGAACCGATACTGATCAGGTATAATAGTATACAATACTGTAAAGAGCTGATTGGATTTTGGTCAAAAATGCTAACGACAGTTTTTTAACAGTTTAAAAATTAAAAAATGCTAACTTTTTAACGGAGCATTACATCAATATGCGATTTTCGGAATTTTTCTCAATAATAGGGAATTTGACAAATTTTAGAAAAGAGTTTAGAATGATACATATAATTGTTAAAATAGTATATTTTATCATGGAACACATTTAAAATCAAGTTTTCTAATTTCCGATTTGAATTTGCCGCTAAAACACTCATTTCTAGCATGGCCTTGCAATGACGTCACAGCGCAGTAAACTCGCGGACAGATACACGACACTCAAGTGTTTATTTGTTTTTGGTCTGTGTTTTTACTGTTTTTTTATGTAAAAAAATGTCCTATAAGTGGTGTATAGTGTTCGAATGCTAGCATAAAAACACCTAAAAAATTATTTATTCATGTGCCTACAGCAGTAAAATAACGGAAAAAGTGGCTAGAACTTCTTCGAAGAAACCCAAGGGCCTTATCTAATACATCTTCACTTTACATTTGTGAATATTATTATTATATATTATTATAACTATTTCGTAAATGACGATGAAATTTTTGAGGTTATGTTTATTATAAGGGGTGAACAACTATAATGGGCAGAAAGGTGTACAAATTTTTAGGCGGTGCTAGGCAGGACTAGGCAGTACCTACGCAGGACTATGCAGTGTAACCTATGCAGTACTTCAAGTATTGTATCGTTGTATACTTTTTGCCTACTTGTCCCTCCCTCGGTTTACTACATGATTTTTATTTTAGTTTTGTTCAGATAATGAATCTATTGTAAGTGGCATATTAAACAAAAAAGCAAAATATATAACTTAACCTCAAAATCTAAATGAGTAAAAGTAGGCAAAGAATATCGTAAAAAAACTTTCAGTTATATACAAAACAACTCATCGAATACTTACATCAACATTTTAACGTTTCTAAATTCCGCAAATGAATAAAAACCACTGTTGTTGGCAAAGAAGCCTGCCACCATACAGGAGTTCAGCATTGGCAAGTTGAAGCTATCGGCTTTGGAGAATCCGTTTTCCATTGAAAATGTTTTTTATAAGCAAAACACAAAATAAAATCTAATTTAGGACGATAATTTGCACTTTAAACCAAAGCAAACATTACCTTCCATAAGAAAATAACACAGAAAATAGGTTCGTTCGAGGCGTTTACTGTTTTGTGACGTCACTCGCAGCTGATTGGTAGACCGCCTGTTTTGAATCACGTGGCTAATTGTTTTAATTCAATGAATTTATTTAATTAAAAGAATTATGGATTTAAGAAAAAACTAAACAAAAAAGTTTGTTATTAGCATTCCCAAGACCTAAAGAGATATCTAAAAATATATATATATATTTATTTTTTACTACTTTCAAACACCCTATTTGTGTTATAAGCAAAAACTTCGTAGGAGCTTTCGTTTCTGAGATATTTACAAAAAACTGTATTCAAGCATGGAGTTTACTTTGAGTGTGCTAATGGGCTAGGATGGTATCAGATCCGTCATGGGTCTATTTATTAGCTCACACATATACTATACTATAGTAGTGTGAGCTATGGTGATCCTAATTTTTTCGAGAAAAAAAAAGTTGCTCCGATTTCAAAATTTTTTATATATCTTTGCGTTTCAGATGATTTTGAAACTTTTTTGTTGCGCCGTCTGTCTGTCTGTATAACGCGCATAACTCAAAAACCGCTTGGCCGATTTTAATGAAATTTGGTACCTAGGCTGGGTCTTGGGTCGAGATCATCCCATTTAAAAATGAACAAAATCCACCGAACACAAACCGAATAAAAGGGTGGGGGTAGATTAAAAAAATTAGAGTTTATGTGCAAATATGGCGTGTGTGATATCAAACGAAAGGTAATTGAGTCTGCAGTTAAACAAAATACATTTTAATTTATTTTAAAAAAAGGGTGGGGGTATATTTCAAAAATTAGAGTGTAAGTGAAAATATGGCGTGTGTGATATCAAACGAAAGGTAATTGAGTCCGGAGTTTAACAAAATACATTTTAGTTTTTGTTTTTTTTAAGGGTGGGGGTAGATTTTAAAAATTTGAGTTTAAGTCAAAACATGGCTTGTGTGGTATCAAACAAAAGGTAATTGAGTCTGGAGTTGAATAAAATATATTTCAGTTTTTAGTTATATTAGCTCACACGTAAACTATAACTATACTACCTAGTGTAAGCTTAGGGGCCCATATATTGGCAGAGTATTTTTGGTTGATTTGATATGAAATAACCCTATTTATATTATACAGTGTGCCTTCAAAATGTCCCAGACTACTTGTCAACCGAGAAAAAGCGGGCGAAAGGTCCGGACTGATGGCTCTGATGGGCATGGGCGGCGGATTGGAATTTGACAAGAAAGGCAACTCCCGAGACGTGGCTTGGCTGGGCGATTGCGACGAAGGCTGTCAACTTTTGGCTGACAAGCTGGGCTGGGGGGTAAGTGTTTAATGAGGGCAGTGGAGCATATCCAGGGGGGAGCCGGCCCTCCCCCGAAACTAAGGGTTTTTAGATACATTCTACATACAGTGAAGTCCGGATATAACGAACCTCAAAAATGAACTAAATACGGTTCGTTATATCCGAGGTTCGTTATAAACAGTAATGAATAAATTTTGTTTAATTTTTTGTGTTTCTTTTAGCTCACACATATACTATACTATAGTAGTGTGAGCTATGGTGTGTCATATTATTAATTGACTAAAATTATTTAATATTTTCAAGTTGAATTGAATTGTCAGATGTAACCGTTTTTAGTTAAGAATCGTACATCATATAAACGTATTTCATTATTTGATATCTCTCTTTATACTGTGTATACATATACCTGTTTCACTTTGTACTGCTGTATTAAATTAATTTATTCTATAATAAAATCAGTTGCTCTACACACAGAAACCTGACTGGTCATTTCTCCTTCCAAACCCCAAAGCATATAAGATGGTGATCCTAATTTTTTCGAGAAAAAAAAAGTTGCTCCGATTTCAAAAATTTTTATATATCTTTGCGTTTCAGATGATTTTGAAACTTTTTTGTTGCGCCGTCTGTCTGTATGTCTGTCTGTAACGACCAACGCGCATAACTCAAAAACCGCTTGGCCGATTTTAATGAAATTTGGTACCTAGGCTGGGTCTTGGGTCGAGATGGTCCCATTTAAAAATGAACAAAATCCACCAAACACAAACCAAATAAAAGGGTGGGGGTAGATTTCAAAATTAGAGTTTATGTGAAAATATGGCGTGTGTGATATCAAACGAAAGGTAATTGAGTCTGCAGTTAAACAAAATACATTTTAATTTATTTTAAAAAAAAGGTGGGTGTATATTTTAAAAATTAGAGTTTAAGTAAAAATATGGTGTGTGTGATATCAAACGAAAGGTAATTGAGTCCGGAGTTTAACAAAATACATTTTAGTTTTTGTTTTTTTTAAGGGTGGGGGTAGATTTTAAAAATTTGAGTTTAAGTCAAAACATGGCTTGTGTGGTATCAAACAAAAGGTAATTTAGTCTGGAGTTGAATAAAATATATTTTAGTTTTTAGTTATATTAGCTCACACGTACACTATAACTATAGTACCTAGTGTGAGCTTAGGGGCCCATATATTGGCAGAGTATTTTTAATAGTATCCAAGATTAAGAAAACTAAAAATATTACGAAAAATACTGTAAATTTTTATATTTTTAGAAGAAGGCAGAATACATACGAATAAAGACGTTTATTATTATTGTTATACATAAAAATATGTAAAGTACATAATATGGTGGTATGTAATACATACAATCTTATATAAATTTAACGAATACAAATCTGTAATTTTTGTTTGTACATTTCTACTTGAAAAATATTCCCTGCTTATGTAGCTTTCAAGGTTCCAAAATGATGCCCATATTTTATCAGGAACTTGGCGTGATTCCAAAAAATTACGAGTTTTTGAAATTTTGTTTTCCATTTCACGAATGGTTGGAACATAAACCTTTGTGTCTTCAACAGAATTATCTTGAACAAGATCATCATTATCTTCGTCATTATCACTTGAAACCATGTTTGAGGTTACTGAGTCTATAATTTGCTCATCAGTCAACGTTTCTCTTGCTACAATGTCTTTATCAATAGTCACATAACAAGCAGTTGGCAATTGTTTCTTGGCTAACTTTTCCCAAGCCATATGAAGAAAGTAAATAGCGTCTAATAGGTCTACAGAAAATGTTTTATTTTTGTCAATTGCGTCCAACATTTTCATAAGAAGAGTTTTTCTGTAGCGACATTTTAGGGAATGTATCACTCCTTGATCCATAGGCTGAAGCAAGGCCAACACAAAAATAGAGGCCACGACCCTGAAAAAATCAGCTGTTCTCCCGGGGCTGAATTTTACATTGGGTCTTATGGGAGGTCAGACGTTTTTTTATGATATTTTCAAAATGGCACTACAGATTTCCGCAAAATTTTAGTGAAATATTCTCAGACACCATCCCGATATTCCATCAAAGATTTGTAAGGAAGCAACATGATTAAAAGGTTTAAATCTTCAAGATTTAGCATTCCTTATTTTGAATTCAAATTACCCGCCATGTACCACATGCCAACTGTTATATTTGACATATATTAGACTTTGTCATATGTGTTTGTCACATTCGCTTCTACTTTAAACTTAATTTATGTGTGATTTAATGAAGCGGCTATGAAAAATTAGGGCTTACTATACATTTAAAAAAAAATTGTTCTGCGAGAATATAGTAAAAACAATCTCAAAAACGGCTTTATTTACAAAAAAATCAAATATCCATGAACCGTCATTCCAACTTCAATATTTTAAAGACAATCAGCTGAGTCGTAACGTGACCATCAAAAAAAAAATCCCCGGATGTGACGTCAACAAAGTGGAGGATCGTGGCCCGTCCATTTTGATAGCCCTGGCTGAAGCTTTGAATTTATGTTTGGTGGCATAAAACTCAACTTCATTTGTTTTAATTTAACATCGGGATGTACTGAACAGTTGTCAGTAAGAATAGAATTTTTCTTTTCTTCAATTTCAGTTTTTCATCCCTTTCACATAACTCAGTTTTGAAAATTTCCGATGTCATCCAAGCTACTTCTACTACTACCAAAAACATTCAATTTCTTTGACTTCTACACTACCTGTTTGTACCACCTGCTCGAATCGCCGCGAAATCGAGGTCAAGGTCGCAGTAGGGCATTTTCACACTAGACGACACGACACCGATTTTAATGCAATAACACGGGACGAACTATGACGGCATCTCATTCCTTTGTCGTTGTCGTATCGTCTAGTGTGAAAACGTCCATTGTCTGCTTATATAAAGTTTTAAAAGAAAAATACATATTCTACAGTTCATATCATTATTTTTGAGACAACTTTTTTTCGTTGGCCTATTCTATTTGTTATGACAAGGCCAACACAAAAATAGAGGCCACGACCCTGAAAAAATCAGCTGTTCTCCCGGGGCTGAATTTTACATTGGGTCTTATGGGAGGTCAGACGTTTTTTTATGATATTTTCAAAATGGCACTACAGATTTCCGCAAAATTTCAGTGAAATATTCTCAGACACCATACCGATATTCCACCAAAGGTTTGTAAGGAAGCAACATGATTAAAAGGTTAAAATCTTCAAGATTTAGCATTCCTTATTTTGAATTCAAATTACCCGCCATGTACCACATGCCAACTGTTATATTTGATATGTATTTGACTTTGTCATATGTGATTGTCACATTCGCTTCTGCTCTAAACTTAATTTTTGTGTGAGCTAATGAAGCGGCTATGAAAAATTAGGGCTTACTATACATTTTAAAAAAATTGTTCTGCCAGAATAAAGTAAAAACAATCTCAAAAACGGCTTTATTTAACAAAAAATCAAATATCCATGAACCGTCATTCCAACTTCAAAATTTGAAAGACAATCAGCTGTGTCGTAACGTGACCATCAAAAAAAAAATCAGCCCCGGATGTGACGTCAACAAAGTGGAGGATCGTCGCCCGTCCATTTTGATAATTATTATTTATTTGTGTTTGGTGGCATAAAACTCAACTCCATTTGTTTTAATTTAATATCGGGATGTACTGGATAGTTGTCAATAAGAAGTAGAATTTTTCTTTTCTTCAATTTCAGTTTTTCATCCCTTTCACGTAACTCAGTTTTGAAAATTTCCGATGTCATCCAAGCTACTTCTACTACTACACTACCTGTTTGTACCACCTGCTCGAATCGCCACGAAATCGAGGTCAAGGTCGCAGTAGGGCATTTTCACACTAGACGACACGACACCGATTTTAATGCAATAACAGGGGACGAACTATGACGGCATCTCATTCCTTTGTCGTTGTCGTATCGTCTAGTGTGAAAACGTCCATTGTCTGCTTATATAAAGTTCGTTTTAAAAGAAAAATACATATTCTACAGTTCATATCATTATTTTTGAGACAACTTTTTTTCGTTGGCCTATTCTATTTGTTATGACAAGGCCAACACAAAAATAGAGGCCACGACCCTGAAAAAATCAGCTGTTCTCCCGGGGCTGAATTTTACATTGGGTCTTATGGAAGGTCAGACGTTTTTTTATGATATTTTCAAAATGGCACTACAGATTTCCGCAAAATTTCAGTGAAATATTCTCAGACACCATACCGATATTCCACCAAAGGTTTGTAAGGAAGCAACATGATTAAAAGGTTAAAATCTTCAAGATTTAGCATTCCTTATTTTGAATTCAAATTACCCGCCATGTACCACATGCCAACTGTTATATTTGATATGTATTTGACTTTGTCATATGTGATTGTCACATTCGCTTCTGCTCTAAACTTAATTTTTGTGTGAGCTAATGAAGCGGCTATGAAAAATTAGGGCTTACTATACATTTAAAAAAAATTGTTCTGCCAGAATAAAGTAAAAACAATCTCAAAAACGGCTTTATTTAACAAAAAATCAAATATCCATGAACCGTCATTCCAACTTCAAAATTTGAAAGACAATCAGCTGTGTCGTAACGTGACCATCAAAAAAAAATCAGCCCCGGATGTGACGTGAACAAAGTGGAGGATCGTGGCCCGTCCATTTTGATAGCCCTGGCTGAAGCTTTGAATTTATGTTTGGTGGCATAAAACTCAACTTCATTTGTTTTAATTTAACATCGGGATGTACTGGACAGTTGTCAGTAAGAAGTAGAATTTTTCTTTTCTTCAATTTCAGTTTTTCATCCCTTTCACATAACTCAATTTTGAAAATTTCCGATGTCATCCAAGCTACTTCTACTACTACCAAAAACATTCAATTTCTTTGACTTCTACACTACCTGTTTGTACCACCTGCTCGAATCGCCGCGAAATCGAGGTCAAGGTCGCAGTAGGGCATTTTCACACTAGACGACACGACACCGATTTTAATGCAATAACACGGGACGAACTATGACGGCATCTCATTCTTTTGTCGTTGTCGTATCGTCTAGTGTGAAAACGTCCATTGTCTGCTTATATAAAGTTTTAAAAGAAAAATACATATTCTACAGTTCATATCATTATTTTTGAGACAACTTTTTTTCGTTGGCCTATTCTATTTGTTATGATAAACAGCTGATAACTGTGAAAAAGTTATCTCAAAAATTATGATATAGAGTTTAGATTAGTAAAATTAGGTTCGCTATATCCGGAAGTTCGCTATAAGCGGGATCGTTATAACCAGTAAGACAATACATGAGTATTTATGGGTGACTTTTCGTATAAAGAAAAAAGGTTCCTATTGGTGGAAATTTAATTTATATTATAATACCAATATATTTAAATCAATTAATTATGTTTAGTTTACTCAAACAAAAATATTTAATGGATCGTTCATACTCGTCTTTTGTCTAGTCTTTTGTCTTGGTTTAGTCATATGTCTTGTCATAAGAAAGTTAAAATCACTGTTTCTTATGGGTGTGTTCATACAATGCTTTTGCATTTGTTTTTTATTAGTCTTTATCTTAAGAGTTGCCAACTTTCAATCCTTAGGACAATGACTAAGACGAGTGACAGACATCAGCTGATATTTGTTGTTTTTTTTACAGGGCGTCCGAAGAGCGCAAGCGCGCGGCCGAAATTTTGTTTTTAACAGAAAATCTCAACATAACCTCAAAATTTTATTTGTTTTTTTGTTTCTTTTTCGCTTTTGTTCTTTCGTGTCTGTATTTCGTGCACAGATTAGGTTAAATAAGATTGTTTTGTGTAGAAAATGACTTTTGAAGAGGGCCTTTTTATTGAAATTGATTTTTTTTTTTCAGTGGGTTATGACTAAGACTAATCAAAAACAAAAGACGAGTATGAACAGCCGATTTTGTTTAAGACAGCTAAGACTAATCAAACGACAAAGACTAATCAAAAACAAAAGACTAAGACGAGTATGAACAATACTTAACTTTAAATTATCATTATAATTTCCTATTCTTAAACATTTTGTCGTATCTTTATTTAATTTTAATCTCATAAATCTTTTATATCATTGCTTACAAGCATATTTTTATTTCAGGAAGAACTTAAAAATCTCTGCAAATCGGAACACGAAAAGATAGACATTCAAAATAAAAACCAAGCCGCTAAACAAAATACAGATAAACAAAAATCAAGCAACGAAGATAAAGCAAAGCCAATAAGTGTAAAAGAAAAAAGACCCACAGAAAGCAAAGAAACAACAGAAGCAGCGTGTAGTAACAAACAACAAAAAGAAGACGAAACATCTGTTGAGAGTAAGATTTAAGAAATATATACATAGGTATGTTATAGTTTTCAAAAACTAATAATTTATTAAACATTTTAAAAAACAATTTTTAAAAAGAGGTAAACAGGGTGGGACAAATTCGATGTTTTTTTTGAGGGGGGGGGGGTAGATGTTTCTAGAGTAGACAGAAAAGAACAGCTCCCACTAGCGAGTCTTGATTTTCAAAAAATTTCATGTTGGTGAAAATTGATTTTTTATAGTTTTTTTTTATAGAGGTACAAACTGTTAAATATAATTTTATCTGTGACTTTTAGTTTTCAAGATGTTACATTATCAGGTTGGTATTTTTCTTATAAAAGACCCTCTTTTTATTCGATTTTTGGAACCAGCGTAAAGTTTTAAAAATATTTTAAACTCAGTAAATACAGTGGCGCACCCAGGAATGTGTCTTGGGGGGGGGGCAAAGCTTCATGATGTCAAATTTTAAGCTATTTTTTGTGTTTTATCATGAAATATGTTGAAAATATGTAAAAAATCTAAAGCTTGGGGGGGCGCGGGCCCCGGGGCCCCCCCTGGGTGCGCCCATGGTAAATAAATACAACATTAAAACGAACAATATAAAAAAGTACAAACAATATGAATAAATTACAATTTTACGTAATACCTACATATATATTCATCGGTTTCACAACGTTCTATGTCTTCCGTTACCCAATCTCCACTCGTTTCTGTTTGCCCATAATTCATCATCTAGGCCTCTTATTCTTATTTCACTGTCTATTCCTTCTCTCCAGCTTCTCCTTGGCCGTCCTCGTTTTCTTCGGCCAGTTGGTTTCCATTGTAGTATTTGTTTAGGTAGTCTTTCATCATTCATTCTTTGTACATGTCTGTACCACACCAGTTGTTTTGTTCTTATATCATCCACTAAAGTACTGGGTTCATTCATGTCATAATTTATCTTCTTATTCTTTGATTTGTAACTCTTTCTCTTTTTGATTTCCCTGCTGCTCTTCTCCAATAGTCCATCTCCGTCGCGGAAAGTATTTTTTCTGTTCTATCCTTGATTCGCCATACTTCTGAGCTGTATGTAATAATACTTTTTAGAATGGTGTTATATATAAGCGTTTTGTTATGTTTTGATATACTTTGGTCCCAAATTATTCCATTTAATAAAGTCATTGCTTTTCTTCCTTGTACGTTTCGATCTTTTATAGCTTTGTCTAGTGTTCCGTGAGCTGTAATTTTTAGACCTAAGTATTTATACTCATCACAGGACTGAATTCGCTGCCCGGTATTTAAGATTAGATCCTGTTTCATTCCACCGATACACATATACTCTGTCTTATTGAGATTAACCTCTAGTCCCCACTTATTGTACTTTTCTATTAGTTTTCGTGTCATATATTCGAGGTCGTCATAATCCTGAGCCACTACTATCTGATCATCGGCGAAACATAAAGCATACAAGGTGGTTTCGTCCAACGGAATTCCCATGTTTTGGCATTTTCTCTTCCATACTTTAAGGACTTGTTCCAAGTATATCTTGAAGAGCGTAGGCGAGATACAGCAACCTTGTTTAAGACCTTTATTTACTTGAAAGCCTTTGGTTAGTTTTGCTTTTATAACTATAACTCTTTGATGGCCTTAATTAGTTGTACGCTTAAGTTTTTGTTTTCCAACGTAATACCTAAAAAACTAAAAGTGACAAATAAAATTCATTTTAACTGTTGGATTCTTTTTAAACTGGCAAGCAACCTTCTGTCAATCCTGTTGGAGGTTGTGCAGTATTGGATGCACTATCTAATTATTATTTTTCCATATTTATGCTGGACACACCTAAAACCCCCCAAAGTCATCAAAGTTGCCCTTGGCAGCTGTAAAAAGTTTTTTTTTTGTAACTTGTTTATATTTTTTTCTTTAAAAAAAGGAAGAAAAAAGTTCAAAATGTTGTTTTATTTTTTATCGAAAACACTTTTATCGAATGCGTTTTTATGGAAAACTATTTTATCAAATGGCATTTTTATCGAATGGCAATTTAATCGAATAACATTTTTGTCGAACGTATTTTTATCAAATATTATATTTTAAGGTATATTACTGCAGTGGCTAAAAAATTCCTGGTAAATATTGAAACTACAAAATATCGAAAACACAACGAAAACGACATTTCCTGTCCAGAAGGGATGGACCGGAGGTCAGGGATAGTTGATTGTTGACCCGGTTAGGTTATTATCCTAACTTTACCTGGTGAGGTTTGCATTATCAAAAAAAAAACTATCCTGATCTGATCAGGTATGGTTTTTTTTGATATACCAACCTAACCGGGTCAGGTTAGGATACTAACATAATTGGGTCAACAATTAAATATCCTCGGCCCCTGGTCTATCTCTATCTTGTAGTTTCAATATTCGCCCGGACACACTGTTTCGGAACAAAGTATAGGATTTTCTAAAACCACAAAAATACTCTGCCAATATATGGGCCCTTAAGCTCACACTAGGTACTATAGTTATAGTGTACGTATGAGCTAATATAACTAAAAACTGAAATATATTTTATTCAACTCCAGACTAAATTATCTTTTGTTTGATACCACACCACACAAGCCATGTTTTGACTTAAACTCAAATTTTTGAAATCTACCCCCACCCTTAAAAAAACAAAATCTAAAATGTATTTTGTTAAACTCCGGACTCAATTACCTTTCGTTTGATATCACACACGCCATATTTTCACTTAAATTCTAATTTTTGAAATATACCCCCCACCCTTTTTTTTTAAACAAATTAAAATGTATTTTGTTTGACTCCAGACTCAATTACCTTTCGTTTGATATCACACACGCCATATTTTCACTTAAACTCTAATTTTTGAAATATACCCCCACCCTTTTTTTAAAACAAATTAAAATGTATTTTGTTTGACTCCAGGCTCAATTACCGTTCGTTTGATATCACACACGCCATATTTTGCAAAAGTGAGGGGGGTGGTTGCGTGCACGTGACTTTAAATGCAAACAAGGCTTTTGTACTTCGTGCAAAATTTATTGAAAAATTCTTGGCAAAGCGCTTTCGGTCTATACGACCATCATCAGTGCCTTAAAGCTAGTTAAAATCTTAAAATCTGGCCATATATTTCACTTAAAATGTATTTTGTTTAACTCCAGACTCAATTACCTTTCGTTTGATATCACAATTTTTTTAAACTACTCCCACCCTTTTATTTGGTTTATGTTCGGTGGATTTTGTTCATTTTTAAATGGGACCATCTCGACCCAAGACCCAGCCTAGGTACCAAATTTCATTAAAATCGGTCAAGCGGTTTTTGAGTTATGTGCGTTGGTCGTTACAGACAGACAGACAGACATATAGACAGACAGACAGACAGACGACGCAACAAAAAAATTTCAAAATCATCTGAAACGCAAAGATATATAAAAAATTTTGAAATCGGAGCAACTTTTTTTTTCTCGAAAAAATTAGGATCACCATAGCTCACACTACTATAGTATAGTATATGTGTGAGCTAAAAACTGAAAGCAGTGTTTTGTAGTGTGAGGCTAGTAGATCATGCCACACTGTGTCTTAAAATCGCAGCTAATCCTTCAGGCCAGTTATAGTCATTTTGGTCAAACTCAACGCCACACTGGCGAGTTGCATAAAGATAATTCAATTACTGCTGAACCCTTTTAAACGAAACTTCAGTGGTTTATTCTGCTGTTGTTGAAGAACATTTGTTTCAATTTTTGTTAAATTTCATCAAAGCGTTCTTAAGTTATCACTGACCAAATCGGAAATACACAACACTTGTTTTATTTGCTTTTTAGCTCACACATATACTATACTATAGTAGTGTGAGCTATGGTGATCCTAATTTTTTCGAGAAAAAAAAAGTTGCTCCGATTTCAAAATTTTTTATATATCTTTGCGTTTCAGATGATTTTGAAACTTTTTTGTTGCGCCGTCTGTCTGTCTGTCTGTCTGTAACGACCAACGCGCATAACTCAAAAACCGCTTGGCCGATTTTAATGAAATTTGGTACCTAGGCTGGGTTTTGGGCCGAGATGGTCCCATTTAAAAATGAACAAAATCCACCGAACACAAACCAAATAAAAGGGTGGGGGTAGATTTCAAAAATTAGAGTTTATGGGGAAATATGGCGTGTGTGATATCAAACGAAAGGTAATTGAGTCTGGAGTTAAACAAAATACATTTTAATTTATTTAAAAAAAGGGTGGGGGTATATTTCAAGAATTGGAGTTTAAGTGAAAATATGGCGTGTGTGATATCAAACGAAAGGTAATTGAGTCTGGAGTTTAAAAAAAATACATTTTAGTTTTTAAAAAAAGGGTGGGGGTAGATTTGAAAAATTAGAGTTTAAGTCAAAACATGGCTTGTGTGGTATCAAACGAAAGGTAATTGAGTCTGGAGTTCAATAAAATATACTTCAGTTTTTAGTTATATTAGCTTTCAAGTAGATACACTAAAACTATAGTACCCAGTGTGAGCTTATGTGCCCATAGATTGGCAGAGTATTTTCTTCACCCAGTATATTAATTAATTTCGTCTATTAAATAAAATCCTTTAATACTGGTAAGTAAAGTAAAAAATATATACATAAAATATTAATAAAAAACCTTCCTAACAAGTTTTTGTCCGTGTATTTATTTCTTTATCGCATTTTTGATAAAGAACTGTAGGTATGTTATGTTTATGTTTCTTTTTAGGCATTATATTTTTAGTAAACTTAATTTGCTTTTAGTGATATACAATCAGTTGTATATTAATTTATGATAGTAGCAGTGCGCCTTCAATATGAGTTCAAATTTACATCCGAAGGTAAAGTGTGATCACGAGACCAATAGAAGAAAAGTCTGCGCAGGATGTGGGAAAAAATAATTTTTGGGAAAACTTTTCCCCAAGTTTTTAATACACTTTCCTTCCTCTTTGAAGGCTTACTACTACTATAATAAATTAACATACAACTGCTTGTATATCACTAAGAGCAAATTAAGTTTACTAAAAATATAATGCCTAAAAAGAAACATAAACATACCTGCAGTTCTTTATCAATAAAAATAAATAAATTCACCGACAAAAAGTTGTAAGGAAGGTTTTTTATTAATATTTTATGTATATATTTTTTACTCTTCTCACCAGTATTAAAGGATTTTATTTAATAGACGAAATTGAAATTTACTGGGTGAAGAAAAATAAGCGAATAAAACAAGTGTTGTGTATTTCCGATTTGGTCAGTGATAACTTAAGAACGCTTTGATGAAATTTAACAAAAATTAAAACGAATTTTCTTCAATAACAGCAGAATAAACTACTGGAGTTTCGTTTAAATGGGTTTAGCAGTAATAGAATTATCTTCATGCAACTCGCCAGTGTGGCGTTGAGTATGACCAAAATGACCATAACTGGCCTGAAGGATCAGCTGCGATTTTAAGACACAGTGTGGTATGATCTACTAGCCTCACACTACAAAACACTGCTTTCAGTTTTTTTGTGGTTTTAGAAAATCCTATACTTTGTTCCGGAACAGTGTGCGGACGTTTTTAGTCACTGCAAAAGTACAGTCGAACTTCGATAACTCAAAATCTTTGATAGGTCGAACCAAACTGTTGGCAATTGCGTCAAGGGTAAGAAAAAAACAAACTTCAATTAGTCGAATATCTTGACAACTCGAACATTGTACGTGGCGCCAACTTCGATAAGACGAATTTTCTTGGGGAATCCCCTAATGTTTGCATTGAAATATTTCAAAGACGCAATTCAGTGTAACTTGTATTCGATTTGCTATATGTTTAGGGGTTGTGTGTATGTTACTATGTGAGAAAAACCGACTTTTTTTGAATAAAATAAATATGTACATTCATACATATGTATAACAAAAATTATGTATTCATATGTATTAGAGGTGAACGTTTTAGCTCACACATATACTATACTATAGTAGTGTGAGCTATGGTGATCCTAATTTTTTCGAGAAAAAAAAAGTTGCTCCGATTTCAAAAATTTTTATATATCTTTGCGTTTCAGATGATTTTGAAACTTTTTTGTTGCGCCGTCTGTCTGTCTGTCTGTCTGTATGTCTGTCTGTCTGTCTGTCTGTCTATATGTCTGTCTGTAACGATCAACGCGCATAACTCAAAAACCGCTTGCCCGATTTCAATGAAATTTGGTACCTAGGCTGGGTCTTGGGTCGAGATGGTCCCATTTAAAAATGAACAAAATCCACCGAACACAAGCCAAATAAAAGGGTGGGGGTAGATTTTAAAAATTAGAGTTAATGTGAAAATATGGCGTGTGTGATATCAAACGAAAGGTAATTGAGTTTGGAGTTAAACAAAATATATTTTAGTTTTTTTTAAGGGTGGGTGTAGATTTCAAAAATTACAATTTACGTAAAAATATGGCGTGTGTGATATCAAACGAAAGGTAATTGAGTCCGGAGTTAAACAAAATATATTTTAGTTTTTGTTTTTTTAAGGGTGGGGGTAGATTTCAAAAATTTGAGTTTAAGTCAAAACATGGCTTGTGTGGTATCAAACGAAAGGTAATTTAGTCTGGGGTTGAATAAAATTTATATTAGTTTTTAGTTATATCAGCTCACACGTACGCTATAACTATAGTAGATACCTAATGTGAGCTTAGGGGCCCATATATTGGCAGAGTATTTTATATAGACTTGATGGTATCAGAATTATTTCAAGTATACCAATTTTTCCTTAAAAAAACACGTAAATTTTGATTCACAAAAAATACGAAAACGGCGCAAAAATTTTTGTTTATTATTTGATACCTCCAAGTCTGAATAGGTCGAAATTTTTATGTGATACATGGTTGTTGGAGTTATCGAAGTTCGACTGTACAGCGTGTCCCATTTTCGATGGGATTAAATGGGAAACTCGGTTATTATTAAAGATATCGATTTTCTGATTGCACCTTACCGTGCTCTTTTTTTGAGCCCTTAAAAATGGTGTAATCAGATTTTTGCTATACCACGTAGTTTCGCTAATACAGGGAGTTTTTTAAAAAATTGCATTCTTATTAATTCCTTGTATCTCGCTTATTTTGCAAGATATTTTTTATTCTGTAAAAACCTTTCTATGGCAACTTTTTAGGACAAAATAATGTCAATTTTTTAAAATATTGTTTAGTTTTTGAGATATGGTATTTATCATAAAAAAATGAAATACGGACCTGGATTTTTTTTTGTTACTATTTTGATTAGTTTCATGCTATTATTATCTTAAAATGATAAAACTTTAATATTGTTTTGATTTAAGATTTAAAAAAATATTTAAAAAAAAATTTTAGTCCGAACCTAAAAATTCCAACGTAAATATAAATTAAAAATTGCAAGACACACTAGTTGGACCGTCTTTAGTTTATCTGTTATATTATACATAAAGTAAAAAACGTTAAAAATTACAAAATTAAAATTATAGTAATTATTTACATCAACATGGACAAACAAAAGCGTGGAATTGTCATTGTCATTTTTGTGAATGGCTTTCTAAATACCAATATTTAAACGGCAGAAATATTTTTATGAAAAATGTGTTAAGAAAAATTACTTAAAAATGCCAACAATGTCTCACACATAATGGCAATCAGCTTGCACATTTATATCATTAAACAAACATTAGTTATTATTTTTTGTAATTCGTTATTTTTTTTGGATTTGTCGTAGACTTTGTTTCAAATAAATTTTTAAATAAACGTAAAACCATTTTAATTTGCTAAGTATCAAAACAGTTAAACTAAATATCGTTCAACTAGAAATTTTTAATTTATATTTATATTGGAAATTTCCAGGTTCGGACTAAATTTTTTTTTTAATAATAAATATATTTTTTTTTTAACCTTAAAACAAAAAAATATAACATTTTTATTATTTTGTGATAATAATAGCATGAAACCAATTAAAATATTAATAAAAAAAATCCAGGGTCGTATTTAATTTTTTTATGATAAATATCATATCTTAAAATCTAAATAATATTTTAAACAACTGACAACGTCGTTACTTTCCTTCAAGAAAGTTGCCATAAAAAGGTTTTTACAGAATAAAAATATTTCGCAAAATAAGCGAGATATAAGGGATTATAAAAAATGCAATTTTTTCAAAAACTCCCTGTATTAGCGAAACTACGGGGTATAGCAAAAATCTAATTACACCATTTTAAAGGGCTTAAAAAAAGAGCACGGTAAGGTGCAATCAGAAAATCAATATCTTTAATAATAACCGAGTTTCCCATTTAATCCCATCGAAAGTGGGACACACTGTACACCTTAAAATAGAATATTCGCTGAAAGGGCGTTCGAGAAAAATGTAATTCGATAAAAATGTCATTCGATAAAAGTATTTTTGATAAAATTGGATTAAAATAGCATTCGATAAAAATGTTTTCGATTAAAATGTCAGTCGACAAAAAAGTTTTCGATAAAAAATATTCGAGAAAAATATAATTCGAAAAAATGTCATTTAATAAAAGTGTTATCGATAAACTTAATTCGACAAAAAAAAACGCAAACCGTTTTATTTATATTCTAGATGTTTATTATTTAAAAATATATTGTTATTTAGGTATGTAAAATAAGACATAGTTTGGAGGGGTTTTTAAATTTGTTAAATAAAACTGATTAAATACAACGCTGTATGTTCCTTAATCCAGAAAAATGCCAATACATTCATTTCACCAACAGCATAAATACTCAAATTAACAAATACTATCTTCAAAACACAGAAATCAAACATGTCAACATAATTAGAGACCTTGGTATTTTTTTTGCCAATGACTTTCTTGTTCAAATCACATTGTTAAAATGCGTAATAAAGCATTAAAAATGTTAGGTTTTATCAAACGGCACACACAAGAATTCATAAACATGAACGCAATAAAAACACTATAAGTTCGTTCACAACTTGAGAGCAGCTCCCAAGTCTGGTCACCTTATTTCATAACAATAAGGAAAAACTTGAAAAGGTACAAAACCATTGACTTCTATGCCCTTTCAGGGCGTTATAGAACTCAATGTACAAAACAAATTCTTGCGCTACATAGCATATAAACTTAAAATTCCTTTTGATAACATAGATTACTCTGAACTTAGAAAGTTGTTAAAACTTGAAACTCTAGAACAAAGACGCATATCTGCAAATCAACTTTTTATTTTTAAACTGATTAATGGTCAAATAAAGTGTCCTAAAAATCAAACAAGTTTCGTGGCTAATCGGGCAAAAAGGAGTTTTTTTGTTTCCCTTATATTTTTCCGTGGGTAGCCTGAAAGCTTAACCTCACGGGGGTCCAAGATCTAATGGACACCTAATAAGTGTTGACAGTTAACCGTTTCGTCCTTATGGGACTCCTCAGAACACTGCTGGTCAATGTGACAAATCTTGCGAAGTTAATCAGACGGTTTTGTCTCTAATTAAATGTAATTAGTGAGCGAACTATAGCAAGAGGCGCCATCTACCGAGATACGAGAGAAACAAAAAACTAAAAGCAGGCGAAAACACTGCTATACAATATCGACCAATAAAAAGATCGAATGCAAATAAAAGAAAATAACTATAGTCCGTGACCTACGACAGCTCTTTGTCTTTCAGGCCGGATCAACACAGATTGCATTTTTACGATCTTTTCATTGATCGATATTGTATAGCAGTGTTTTCGCCTGCTTTTAGTTTTTTGTTTATCTCGTATCTCGGTAGATGACGCCTCTTGCTATAGTTCGCTCACTAATTACATTTAATTAGAGACAAAACCGTCTGATTAACTTCGCAAGATTTGTCACATTGACCAGCAGTGTTCTGAGGAGTCCCATAAGGACGAAACGGTTAACTGTCAACACTTATTAGGTATCCATTAGATCTTGGACCCCCGTGAGGTTAAGCTTTCAGGCTACCCACGGAAAAATATAAGGTAAACAAAAAAACTCCTTTTTGCCCGATTAGCCACGAAAATTGTTTGATTTTTAAATTCACGGGTACGAAATTCCACGTTTGTTAGTGTCCTAAACTTCTCTCCAATCTAAGGTTTCATGTACCACCTCGACCACTTAGAGAAGCATATACATTTGAAACTGAACTGTATCACATGCTTTATGGTAATAATGACCTAATAAACAGGATAATGCTAAGATCTTTAAAAAAAACATAAGGGAGTAAAGATAGAGTTTCACAAAATTCACACAGTAAGACCAAAATTAAATCTGGCATAAGCTATATAATATTTTGTTTAAGTAAAATATTTATTACATTTAGAACTAAAATTGTAAACTTTATAATCAAATTTCTAAAATTGTATGTTTGAGTTTTAATTGGAAAAACCCATAAATAAAACAGTAAAATGTACTGTTTTACATGTAAAAAGTACGCGAAATTGGTATTCCGTAAAAATAATTGAGATAAAAGTAGCCAAGTCCTCCAATATACATTGCAAAATGAAAGGTTTTTACTAGTTTGGAAAAGTTATATTAAACTTACTATTACAACCAAACTTGTTCAATTGGGCACTGTGCCAATGAGTATATGACCCATATAGAGTGGCAACTGGCAAGCTTTGCCACAGTGAGGGGCAGATGGCGCTGAAATTAATTCGTCTAGTACGCAATATGAGACGTACTATGATCTAATGGCATTTATATGACGGAAATGAACCTCGGAACATGCAACTAAATCGTACTAATAATCCCTGAATATTGCGTACTAGACGAATTTATTTCAGCGCCATCTACCCCTCAATGTTGCAAAGCTTGCCAGTTGCCACTGTATATGTGTCATATACTGCCGTTCTTAGTAAAACCCACCTATCTGCAAAAAAATCAAAAATGAGTTAGGACCGAAAATGGCTTTAAATAGGTTACTTTTATCTGTTTTTTAAGAAAAATTTCCAATCTTTTGTTTGGAAGTATTTTATTTTTAAAAACAAAAAATACTCTGCCAATATATGGGCCCCTAAGCTCACACTAGGTACTATAGTTATAGTGTACGTGTGAGCTAATATAACTAAAAACTGAAATATATTTTATTCAACTCCAGACTAAATTACCTTTTGTTTGATACCACACAAGCCATGTTTTGACTTAAACTCAAATTTTTTAAATCTACCCCCACCCTTAAAAAAAACAAGAACTATAATGTATTTTGTTAAACTCCGGACTCAATTACCTTTCGTTTGATATCATACACGCCATATTTTCACTTAAACTGTAATTTTTGATATATATAATCCCACCCTTTTTTTAAAATAAATTAAAATATATTTTATTTAACTCCAGACTCAATTACCTTTCGTTTGATATCACACACGCCATATTTTCACATAAACTCTAATTTTTGAAATCTACCCCCACCCTTTTATTTGGTTTGTGTTCGGTGGATTTTGTTCATTTTTAAATGGGACCATCTCGACCCAAGACCCAGCCTAGGTGCCAAATTTCATTAAAATCGGCCAGGCGGTTTTTGAGTTATGAGCGTTGGTCGTTACAGACATACAGACAGACAGACAGACGGCGCAACAAAAAAGTTTCAAAATCATCTGAAACGCAAAGATATATAAAAATTTTTGAAATCGGAGCAACTTTTTTTTTCTCGAAAAAATTAGGATCACCAAAGCTCACACTACTATAGTATAGTATATGTGTGAGCTAATATTACTATGTACTCTTAGCCAGCATTTAAACTTTAAACTCGCTTTTCTCGAAATAAGTGAAAACGTAGATTGGTGGGTCTTACTAAGGACGGCAGTATACTCATTGACTGTGCCTAAGAGTCAATTTGCAGCCGTAATAGCCAAGTTTAAGAAAACTTTTCTAAACTAGTAAAAACCTTTAATTTTGAAATTTATATATATATATGTTACCGGACAAACCCGATTTTAGGATAAACTAGTTTTTCCTAGGCCAAACCAGTTTATCGGAAGAGCGATAGGATGAACTAGTTTATCCTAGGCTAATAAACTGGTTTTTCCTGAAATAAATTAATTATGATTAGGAATAACTGATTTGTCCTTGTCTAAACTATTGCGGACCGATTACACAAGTAACGTTTTTACTACTAATTAAAGAAAATACTATTATTACAAACATGTTTACTAATTTTTATTATTTACTTGTTATTACATATCAAACTATTATGGCATTTCGAGTTGCAGAGAACGTTATTTTTTCTTGCAAAGGCTTCGGTACGGTTCAGTTTGGTTTGGTTCGGTTCGGTTCTTGCAAAGGCGGAAATTCTGCCCAACCATATGTGAGGATGTGAATCCCAACCAAAACCGAACCGAACCGAACTAAAATAGAAAGATATATATATATATATATATATATATATATATATATATATATATATACATATATATATATATATATATATATATATATATACATATATATATATATATATATATATATATATATATATATATATATATATATATATATATATACTTTTATCTTAATTATTTTTACGGAATACTATTTTCGCTTACTTGGCTTTTTTTTACATTAAACACACCTTTTTTAAAGGAATTAAAATATGCGGAATATCGCAAAAGTTTTGAACATATTCCGTCAAAAAATTTTCCTATTAAAACTAATAAATTTCTATTTCTATCAATTGAGCTTAGGTGGAGATTTGAAGTTTCTTTTTAAGAACTCGTCTATAATTTCTGGTTTATTTGGCAAATCCCAGCTTTATATAATTTCTGGAATCGGGCGATAATAGTTTTACATAACTTAACATGTATAGGGGAGGGAAGTAAATAAAAGTTTTGTTGTTTTTTAATTTTTTCCTATAGTTTTATCATAGTTCCTATAAGTTTGCCAAAACTCAGCTCTCTAGCGGTTCTGTAAGTGGGTAATGTTATTTTTACATAACTTTACATGTATAGGGGAGGGAAGTAAATTAAAATTTTGGGTTTTTTTTTACTTTTTTACTTTGCGATCAAAAAAAATACTCTGCCAATCTATGGGCACCTAAGCTCACACTGGATACTATAGTTATAGTGTATCTACGTGAAAGCTAATATAACTAAAAACTGAAGTATATTTTATTGAACTCCAGACTCAATTACCTTTCGTTTGATACCACACAAGCCATGTTTTGACTTAAACTCTAATTTTTCAAATCTACCCCCACCCTTTTTTTAGAAACTAAAATGTATTTTGTTTAACTCTAGACTCAATTACCTTTCGTTTGATATCACACACGCCATATTTCCACTTAAACACTAATTTTTGAAATTTACCCCCACCCTTTTTTTTTTAAATAAACTAAAATGTATTTTGTTTAACTCCAGACTCAATTACCTTTCGTTTGATATCACACACGCTATATTTTTACATAAACTCTGATTTTTGGAATCTACCCCCACCCTTTTATTTGGCTTGTGTTCGGTGGATTTTCTTCATTTTTAAATGGGACCATCTCGACCCAAAACCCAGCCTGGGTACCAAATTTCATTAAAATCGAGCAAGCCGTTTTTGAGTTATGCGCGTTGGTCGTTACAGACAGACATACAGACACACAGACAGACAGACAGACAGACAGACAGACAGACAGACAGACAGACAGACAGACATACAGACAGACAGACGGCGCAACAAAAAAGTTTCAAAATCATCTGAAACGCAAAGATATATAAAAATTTTTGAAATCGGAGCAACTTTTTTTTTCTCGAAAAAATTAGGATCACCATAGCTCACACTACTATAGTATAGTAGTAGTGTGAGCTAAAAGTCATTCATATTTATGTATTTCGTATACTCTTTTTTTATAAATTAGACAGCCGATTTGCCCAGGCAGCGCGGCCCTGCTGCTTAACAAGCTTAGAGCATCTATGGGGCGCCACTACCCTGGGGGGTGGGAGGGGGCGAAGAACCCCTCGCGCTTCCCCCCACGCTACGCCGCGGGGTATATGCAATTAACTGAAATATGTATTTTTACAATAAAAATAAATGTTTATTATCAATATTTTTGTTGAATATGTCATGATGTAACTTATTTAAAATATGGTGATGTAGAAAAAAGGGTTTTGAATGTTATCGAGGGTGGGCAACGCCTTCCGCCTACGTTGTATACACGTCACTGGTTTACGGCTTTTTAAAAAAGACTGAATCAATCTTTAAAACAAACATTTAATCGAAGATAAAATTCCTTGAGTAATCTGGGTATGCGTTTAGCTAGTCTCATTTATCAGGCTATCAAAAACGATGTACAATTGTGTTTTTAGTCGTGACTGAACACAAACTAAAATTAATTTGTGATTAAAAAAGCATTTAACATTTGGGTAGCCTTTATTTGTTTAGCCATCGATACCGTAGTATATTAAGATGTTAAAAAAAAACTTTTTTAATTTTTTTTTCAATAAGTTATTTGGTTCAGAAAGACCGAACTACCAAATTTTGTAATGAGTCTGTCGGTCTGTCTTTCTGGCTGGGACATGATAACCTACTACTACTATGTCGGTTTAGACCGTTTTTCTTGTCCCACGCCTATTCTCCACCTCCTTCGATCCTGACAATCAGCTTCTGTCAGGTTTTTTTGACTCATTTATCTTTGGATTGACTGTTGCCATTCCAGTTTAGGACGCCCTCTTTTTCTGCGCCCTATTGGTTGTCATTCTAGGACCTGCTTTGGTAATCTTTCGTCGTTTATCCGTTGTACATGGCCGTACCATATCAGTTGTCTTTTAGTGATGTCATGCGTTATGCTTCTCTCGATTCCCATTATTTCTTTTATGATCTCATTTCTTATGTGATCTGTTCTAGATATTCTCATTGATCTTCTTATTGCATCCATCTTGACACTTTTCATTTTTGTTTTGTATTTTTTTGTTACGCGACAAGTCTATTCCATATAACAGTGTGCCTTTCATTATTGTTTCATATATGTTTAATTTTACAGTCCTTTTTATCTCTTTGCTCCATAAAATAATGT
This sequence comes from Aspidapion aeneum, assembly GCA_963576565.1. Lineage (NCBI taxonomy): Eukaryota > Metazoa > Arthropoda > Insecta > Coleoptera > Brentidae > Aspidapion > Aspidapion aeneum. Next base: position 6,493,256 of record OY755038.1, read on the forward strand.
TAAGACATCCAATAACCTTTTTTGCTTTTACTATTATTTTTTCCAGTTCTTTACAGTCTGTTTATGTCTTGTCTATTTCTTTCACTTGATACGTTTCCAATACATAAGTACTGTGTCTTGTCTACGTTCACTATTAATCTCCACTTTTGGTATTCTTCCATTAACTTTCTAATCATAGAGAGAGTCTTCTTTCTGTAGTGCGTATATGGTAAATCGGTCGTTAAGTTATATTTCTATACCGTGTACTTTACGTTTCCAGTTTTTTAGAGTTGGTGTTTTTAAATTTTTTCCTATAGTTTTTTCATATTTCCTGTCAGTCTGCCAAAGCTTCAGCTCTCTAGCGCTTCTGGATGTTACTTTTACATAACTTTACATGTATAGGGGAGGGGAATAAATTAGAATTTGGGGGTTTTTTTGATATTTTCCAAGGGTTTGGTCATAATTTTTATCAGTCTGCCAAATTTCAGCTTTGTAGCATGCGTGGAAGTACAGTAGAATTTTGATGATTTATTTATGAATGAGTGAGTGGCCAATTCGACGTTTTCTGAAATTTCGTAACTATTTTACTACTTTATGAAAGTTCATGAAACTTCAAGGTGTTGTTAACGACTGTGCAATGTTTGAGTTTCGTAGCTCATTCCGAAGTAGAGTTTTAGATAGGTCAAATATGGGCTGAAATGTTTCAAGAAAAGATGGTACAGCAGCTTACGCGAACTTGGCGAAACACTGCCTTGCCCCCAGATATGTCTCAAAAATGATAGCAGCTAGAGTAACGCAGTTTTCACAAATTGATCAAATGAATTTTTTACAAAAATTAAACTACCTTAACACCCAGAACATCTAGGGCTTAAGGATGGCTGTTCGTGCCCACTAGCATCAAATTTTCTAATTGTAATTAAATTTAATAGGCCGAGGGAGAGAATCAAATTATTATTTATTAAAAAAAGTATTTTATATTAATAATTAAATATAGAGTTTAAAATCAATACTGTTATTTAATTTATCAGTATCTCCAAAAAGGAATTGGTATAAGTTGCCTAAATTTTTGATAGCATCATTTATACTTAAATAAAAAGGCATCTAAATAAAACTATAGCTATTTTTTATCAAAATACAATTTACCCAAAACCGTAAACAACAATTTCAAACCAGGGATGAAATTAAAGAACAAAAAATTATTAACAAAAATACCAAATTTGACCATTTTTCGTGCATCTATGCTAGATCTACCGCTGCCTTGAGGGGGGGTGATGTATATTGTTGATAAGGAAAGTTCTTCAGCTTTAAAAATAAATTTTAAAACCAGACATGTAGGACAATAAAATTCAAGAAAATTTAAAAAATATTGTTTTTTCACACCTCTCATTTATTTAAATGCCTATAAAAGGTGCGCAACTGATAAGGGGGTTGAAAAAAATTGTAAAAATTAAGTTTTAAGTTAATGCTAATCAAATTTGTTTTTTACTCACCTTGAGTATTATTTACTGAGTTACAAAAATGAGTGTTGAAAATTTTTGTTTGATTTGACGATTTCTACAAACACATTTATTTTTATTTCAAGGCGGCCACTTTAAAAAGTTATGTCTAACTTATTAAATATTTAACTGTATACAATGGTTTTTTGAACAAAAATACTTTTTTGAAAAAATCAATGTGTTAATAATACAAAATGCCACAAGAAAAATAAAAAAACATATTTTAAACATTTTCCCCTTTTTTCGTAAAGCTATGGAATGTGCACCACTGCCTTTAGAGAGTACTAAGGTACATGGTTAAAAAGGAAATTTTATCCGCTTGCAAAATCTTTTGAATATTTTTAGAAAAGTTGACCGTTTTCGAGTTATTAGCAAAAAACCGTCAAAAAGCACGTTTAAGAGGGGAAACCACCACCTGCCAGGGTTGGGTGGGGGGTGGTTTCCTTTCGTAAAATGTTCGGGCGTGGTTTCCTTTCGTAAAATGTTCGGGCGAGTTTTATGTCCATCCATATTAAGTGTTTTGCTTCTACCATTAAACACTCGCGGCTACAGACTAAAATGCACTCTGGCTCTTTCGATTTCGAGGTTATGTTTTAATTGTTTTGTTTTTGTTTAAATAGCCTGGAAGCATGGAATAAATAAATTTCTTCGATGGTGGAAGTGTTTGAAGTCCTTTCGAGTTTTAAAAATTAGTATTAAAAATATTTGTCGTGTCGTTAGTTCGGTCAAATTTAGTTCAAAATAGCGCTAGTAACGAAATAGGGTGTCTTTCTAACATATTTTTTTTTTTAAAAAACTTCCCTGGCTTCTTTCGCGGGATCCTAGCGGGTGTGAAACAAAACCGAACCGAACCGAACGGAACGGAACTGAACCGAACCGGCATCCCAGAGGTTGTGAAACCAAACCGAACTAAACCGATAATTCAATTCGGTTAAGTTCGGTTCGGTTCGGTTTTGTTTCACACCCGCTAGGATCCCGCGAAAGAAGTCAGGGAAGTTTTTTTTTTGAAAAAATATGTTAGAAAGACACCCTATTTCGTTACTATCGCTATTTTGAACTAAATTTGACCGAACTAACGACACGACAAATATTTTTAATACTAATTTTCGAAGGAGCCAGAGTGCATTTTAGTCTGTAGCCGCGAGTCCATTAAACGCAGTATCGGACCCCGTAGGGCCTGAACCGCAGCCCACGAGAAAGACCGGCCCGGGCGCGGAAATATCACGTGACCGTAGGAGTCCCACAAAAAAACGCCTCACGGCCCGCTGTCATTATAAAACATGTGTGTGTTCAGTTTTGGTATGTTTTTTTACGTCGATTTTTTTTTAATTCGGGCACGAATTTTATGTGAATTTTATCAAAGTTATTAAAATAACGCAGCCCACGAAAAAGACTGTAGTGGGCTGCGTTAAAATAATTAATTGCTAATGAGTAAATTATAAAGAAAATACTTATAAGATAAACAATGCCGCGAACGTGTAATTAGTGTTGTTCCTTGTCGGTCCAACTATAAAACTGAAACCTAATATGTTGCAAACGGGAAAGAAGTGGTAAAAGAGAAGATCTTGGATAAGATTAATCAAGTAATAGATATCCTTAGTGACATTTTCGATAGTGAGAGTGAAAAATGTGTTCAGTTGTCATTCCAACCGGAGAATCGAAGATATGGGGGATACACTTTAATGTTGGCTTCATCTTTGTTTATCCAGTTATCCAGTGCATACACGTCAATTTACAATTCTAAGGTAATATGTCTTCCGCACCCTCGCAATATTAAAAAACTGATTTGTAAAATATTGTTGACAGAGAAAAACTATTGTTAAAGCTTGAAAAAATTAGTTTAAGTGCATGTAAAGTTTTTTTAAATAATTTTATTAAAAAGCACAATAATTTAGTGTCTGCTAATAAATCTTTGAATAAGAACTCAAAGATGATGACAGTCAAAGATAAATTAAAAAACTAAAAGCTTAGGTTTGATATGTCCAATTTTGAAAGACTTGTATAGATTTGAAGTTTTTAACGATATTATGTACCTAATATATGTACCTGAAGATATTAGAGTGCAAATTTTGTATAATTTTTTATTTTATAGATTCAGTTCTTTTATCCATAATAAACACATATATCAGCAAAATATTTTTTCAATTTTTGCCTATAAAAGAACAAAAAATTTTTGTTAATTTATTTAAATTGTGTAAAAACATATAATATATTAAGCAATACAATAAGAATCCTGGGACTCCTAAGATCACGTGACCGCCGACTTGCTTATAACGCGCCATGGCCGGTCTTTAACGTTGGCTGCGACCTGAACTAGTAATACCATAGCTTTGTAAAACATTAGATATGCACAGTCATCTCGTGGACTATAAGTGTTATTTATGTTTCCCTCTTATCTTTCGTGATGTTATCTAAATTTTATACAAGTACTAGACACCCGATAAAGATGTTTCGAAATTCGGTGCCGGGTAAAGCATTTTGTTTTTGTTTTTTCATACAACAAACTTATAATATATTTTTTTTAGTTTTAAAGGTAAGTGGGGTTTTCCATATTTGAAAATCCGTTTAAGATTTTATTACAACGTGTCTTAAAGCGAAAGGGTGGCGGCTACAGGGAGGGCAACGGGGCAGTACTCTCCCAAAACTAGACAACAAACAGTATTTTCAATTGATTTATTTAAAAAAAGTTAAATCTTCCCTTACGACATGATTGTCTACTCCTTTTTATTATCTGTGGTTAACATCAATCGATTAATTGGGTGAACTTTTTTAGCGTAAATAATTACAAGCCGGCAGCGCCGCGCGGGGCAAGGTTTCAATTTCACCCGTTTTTCAGCGGGGTATGGGTGGATTTTCTCGAGCGGGGGCGGGAGGAATGTGTGTTTTAGTTGTAGTCGTCCATCATCATCGTGCGTAAACGTCCGTTTACCTTCTACACGATGCCGGTTCTATCCTTAGTGAAGTTTTGATTTTGTCAGTAGTAAAAAGCATTGCCAGTCGCGTGTCATTGTTTTTGTTATCGTTTGTTTATAAAATGGAAATAAATGCCGTCGATTACATAATTAACTGTGCAAATTTAAATAAGTTGACATATAAACTTCGATTACAAATAAAATATTTAGAGCCACATAGACCGGACCTAAAACTCCTAAAAATTAACGGAAATTTTAGTGAAAGTTATAAAAAATTATACGATGCTGAAAACTGGTTGAGCGGTTGTGAAAAACGAAATGCTTTTTTTGCGTTATTTGTCTTATTAAAAACAATCCACGAAGTGATCCTGCGTGGGTGGCAAAAGGAATGCGTGATCTCTAGCACTTTAGTGAAAAGTTAAAAACACAAAGTAAGTGCTACTTATTTAAATAACCACATAGAATTTTCTATGCTAGGCAAGACTGATATTAGCTGCCAATTGAATAGTGCCTATAGGCAAAACGTTACCGAACATAATAAAAATGTGGCAAAAAATAGACATATACTTTTAATTAATAGACTGTTTAAAATTCTGTGGGATTTTTGAGGTTGCTCTACGGGGCCATGATGAGTCGGAAACTGGTGCTAATCCAAGCACTTTGCGCATGTAAAAGATGGGCGAATAGACTTTATCTATAAACAAATAAACTAAAAACTACACCAAGTAGCTGCTTGTTTGTAAAATGCTAAAATAATATTGTTTAGGTAAGTTTTTTTATCCCTTTTCCATGCAATATAAATTTCTGCCCCCCCAATTTATAACGTCACCAGCCACCGCTGGTCGCTAGAGTAATACTCTGCACAAAGCGGCAATACTGTGTTAGGCGTTGTACTCTACGAGACGCTAGCAAGCGAAATCTGTCTAGTTAGATATATTTACATTCTATAATTCTACACTAGCACGTAGACAGCAATTCCCAAAAAATCAGAATCTAAATCTAAAATTTGTTGTCATTTATACCTTACCCACACTCAATCCATGGGCACACTGTAGAATGTGGCTATCTTGAAAAACAAGGAAGTTATGTAGTTACCAGTGGCGTTTATATGGGCCCGGGCCCCCCCCGAAGCTAAGATTATTTTGGATATTTTCCACATATTTCATGAATACAAACATAAAATAGCATTAAATACAGCCTCATGAGGTCTCGGCCCCCCCCCCCCCCAAAACGGTCTCGGGCCCACCCCGAAACTTTTTTCTATATACGCCACTGGTAGTTACTATGTAGTTAAATAAACTATAGTTAGTATGTAGTTAAATAAACTTCAAACTCTATTTCCCAAAACACTAGTTTTTGAGTTACTAGGTTTCTGCTTTGCACGGCAGAAGGGGCATACCCATTCATTCTCACACACGATACTTGAAGCCAGGACCCCTATTTAATTCTTAATGTTCCTTTTTCGGGTAGACAGGATTTCTGTTACTACGCATGCGTTAGTTTTGATGGTTTTGGAAGATGCTCGGATACGTCACTAGATTATTCGACAATTGTCAAAAGTTTAGGGTTATGTCTACTATTTTTTTCTATATACTAGTTGATTGGGTGAAAATTAATCAAATTGTGGATTAAAATTCTAGTTTTTCTAAAAATAATTGTGCAGATTTATTGTGGACACCATGAAGAGTGTTTATGGCATTTATAAACCACTCTTAACTTTATTAACAAATTATGAAGAAAAATAGAAGTAGTTACCTATGGAATGGCACTCCCTTACTCATTGGCGTAGCTAGCCTTGCTGTTCAGGGGGGGCCGTGGCCCCGGTCTATCTTGAACAAAAAGCAAACATAGGTTTTAAAGAGTCGTGCAAAGTGTGCAATGAATAAAAAAAAATACGCGCATTAAATGTTCTAATATTTTAATATAACAAATTTAATAATACATTTACCAACTTATTTATATGTATACACAGGAAGTATGTAATTCAGCAATTCTACAAAGAAAGTTTTCTACGTCGCTGACTGAAAGCGTCTACCACACTGTCTAAGTCGACCTCAACATCTTTTTCTATGAATAACAATGACAAACCTGAGTGTCTCTCTTGAATCATAGTTGTTCTAAGCCAATTAAAAACTCTCCTCATGGCAGAGAAAGACCTCTCGCAAGTTGCACTTGAAATTGGAAGAATACTCGCAACTTTAAAAAGTTGGTAGAGGTTTGGATAGGTGTTTTCTGCTATATGTTGTTTGATAGAATCATGACCAACAGTTTGATTTAACCGAAAAATACGATTCTTTAAAACGGTCATTTCTACTCTTAGAGTAGAAGTATTAATATTAAAAATTTCCCGGTATTGCTCGACGAATTCATTCCATTTAACGACGTGGGAAAACTTAATATGAAAATGGTTATGAAATTGTCACCAAAATCGAAAAATTTTCATAAGACACTAAACGCTAACCTCAAAAAAACTAAAAAGATTATTATATTTATTTTAGAAAAACAGTTTAAAAAGGTCTTTTATAACCTTACGACTTCTACAACCCGATTTCGGAAAGAGAGGGGCAAAGGTCGCTGTCTTTATTAAATGCGAAATTTAACTTACACTTCTATAATATTTTACAAGATGTCGCCAATATGTATGAAATATTCAATATGCATAATTATGTTTAAATTTAAAAAATATTTTCGGGAAATTGCATAAGTGCAGAAAAGTTACCGATAATTTAAAGAGAAAAAGCCTAATTCCGCAAGACAAGGGCTTTTTCCTGAAATGTAAACATTATCTGAATGATTTTAAATTTTAATGCACCTATTTTATTTGAATATTTCCCGAATACCTAATAATAGAAAAGTATGTATTTTGAGCGTCATGTTCTTTTACTACTAGTCGGTAGGGGAGGCCTAAAATATCTTAGGGGGGCCTGAGGGACTTCAAGGGGGGCCAGGTCCCCCCCCCTAGCTACGCCAATGCCCTTACTTCTCCCGGACATTTTTCCACAAACCGCACATGTTTTTCGTGAATTATTTTCCATTTTTCACAGAAAAAAACATAATTTTACACGACAAATGCAAAACACCGCAAAATGTAAATAAGAAACAAAGATGGCCTCCATCCACACGGCAGCTGTGTGTCTCAGGTGTGTCTACATGACAAGAGACAAGCCTGCGCAGTTGAAAATTCGCGTCCGCGAATTTAAATTTGCCATTGTTTTCAAAGCCAGCTATGAGGGCTTCACTTTTCGATTATTTGAACATGTATTTATGCTATAAAATATTTGGTGGCTATTACACTTTTCCCCATGGTATGGGCATTATGCGTAAAACAATAAGCTATGCATTTTTGGTATCAGAAAACAAAATTACTGCTATAAAAAACTAATTTGAAATCAGGATTTTTTTTTAATATACCGCTGTAAAAAATTAATTTTTGAATATTCTCAACTCTTTTTTAAAACTTTTGTTAGAGCATTTATCATGACCACGTTTTAAGAAAGCTTTTAAATTATTCTAAATCCTTTTCTAAACCGTAACCTACCGAATGTGTTAAGTTTGTTCAACCCTGTATTTTTCATATTGTGTTAAATTGCGTCTAAATATTTGTATTTGCTTATAAAATAAATCTTAAAAATCATAATAACCAAAACAAATAATCTTTCAAGTTTAATGTTCTCGGAAAGTGCATTTCTCAAAATTTCAATTAACTAATGCGGCTTTAAAACCGCCGAATATAACTACACACAGGGCCGTATCTGAGGGGGGTTTTGGGGGTTCAAACCCCCTCCGAAAAATAGATAGGAATGTGTTTTTTAAGTTTAACTTTTTTTCATTAAAACCCATTAAAAAATTGTAGTTCTTTTTTAAACCACACTTTTTCAAATTCCACTGGCCTAACCCCCCCTAAAATTTTGGTACAGATACGGCCCTGACTACGTAGATATATCAATAATAGTTTAATAGTTATATACGAGGGTCACGCTATATCTTTTTAGATAATTCTAATCCATACAAATTTAAACTAGATTAAACTCGTAGAAACAAAATTTCGGAGTTCCATTTTCTTTAAACACGACGTTTCGGTTAGTAAGTATCTTAAACCGTTTTCAAGTGTAAACTAAATAATCTAGTCTCTAGGCTACTACTTATGCTACTTGGCTTGCAGTCAGGTATGACACGCCCCCTTTTTAATCCTAAGGCGCCTGTTTTCCTTAAGGAGTGGTTTCCATATGTTTGGTATGTCCGTGCTTGATTGACTGAAAACTTCTTTATCCTGCATTATAAACGCACCTTCAATAAACTTTCGTTTTCGCCAATACGATTCCTTATGCATAACTTTAGCTTCTCACCACTGAATCGTGTGATCATTTGTCCATGCATGATCCACTAAAACGAATTTTTCAATATCCCCTAATTGGGTTCTTTTTAGATGTTTATTTACTATAACCTGAAGAGGGCGTTTTACCACACTCACACGGGATTTGGTAAATACATTCCTTATTATTTGAGGGATTTTCTGGTTTTGTTTTAGTTACAAAACTCCTTATCGTATTTCTCGATGAAAATACTGTTTTTATATTTTAGTGATATGGCTTATATGTTTTCTGAATTCCCTTGAACATATGGAATGTTAATAATACCCAACGGATTATAATTTTGAGAATTTGCGACATTTGGTTTGTTTTTTTTTTTTTTTTTTGAAAATGCTTTATTGAACCAAGAAATATTATAATTTATACAGGTTCATACTTAAAAATCTAACTAAATTTACACTAATTGTTCTTTAAGGTTGAAACTTTTTTGAACATAAATATATTTTGATAAATCTTATTTTAAATTTTAAGAGAAAAAATATAGTAACAAAGTACAGTACTTGACACAAGTATTACAATACAAGGAACATACCACTAAGTTTACTTATAAGTATATCAAAAAGTAGGAAGTCTACAAGACTTGAAAAAAATGTTTAGTTTTAGTTTTAAATTGCTTTCCTTTTAAATTTTTTATTTCATTTGGTAACTTGTTGTATAAACACACTCCATTGTAAAGTATGGAGTTTTTGCCAAAGTTAGTATAATGCTTGAGTAGCTCAATGTGATTATTATTTCTAGTCCTGTAATGATGAATTTCATTTCTAGAGATGAAATTTAAGTTGGTTTGTCTAGTTTTTTCAATCGAATTGTGAATGTAGGTGCAAATTTGGTGTTTGTAAATCTGTTCTAAACTCAATATATTAAAATGTTTGTATAAATTTCTTGTATTATACCTATAAGAAAGACCATAAATATTTTTTATTGCTTTGTTTTGCAAAAATTTTATTGGCTTTATTAGCTTTTTATGAGTAGCACACCAAATTGCTGTAAGATATTGGAGATGACTGTGAACAAGGCAGAAATAAATTGATCTAACCAGATGTTTGGGTAGATAATAGCCGAGCCTCCTCAAAACTCCCACCGGTGCAGAAATCTTATCCCTTATTTTATTTATGTGGTAGTCCCAACTAAGTTTCTCATCAAGATACAGACCTAGATATTTTGTGACAGGACTATAGCATAGCTTTTCATTGTTAATAGCTAATGCAGTTTTATTGCTAATTTCCTTTCGAGATATGAACATGTATGATGACTTTTTAATATTAAGGGATAATTTGTGACTTGTTAACAAAGAGGAGATAAGTTTAAGGTCACACAAAATACTATTTTTTATTTCCACCTCCGATCTTCCAAAATAAATCACTGTGTCATCAGCATAAAGTTTAAGTGAACCCTTTAGACGCAGATTGGAAATGGAATTTACATAAATTAAGAAAAGTGTGGGGCCCAAGATTGAGCCTTGGGGTACCCCACAACTTAGTTCTCTTTCAGAACTTAGTTTTGTACCCAAGCTAACCTGTTGCTTTCGTTGAGATAAGTAATTTTTAAACCAAGTATAATGATTATTCTTAAAACCAATTTTATCAATCTTCCTAAGCAAAATCTCATGATTCACAGTATCAAAGGCCTTCCGTAAGTCAAGCGATACCACTGCAGCTAGTTCCCTTTTATCTAATTTAATCTGAATTTCAGTAACTAAATCCATAGTTGCAGAAGCTGTGTCACTCGACTCCCGGAAGCCATATTGACCTGTATAGAAAAAGTTTTGTTTGTTAAGAAAACTCTTCAATCTGTTGTTCACAATCCTCTCAAAAATTTTTTGATAAGCAAGGCAAAATTGATATGGGTCTATAGTTACCACTCTCTTCTTTGTCACCATCCTTAAACAAGGGCTTTACCTTTGCCAATTTGATTTGATTTGGAACTTGTCCACTAGAAAATGATTGATTGATAAGCTTTGTTAGAACAGGGACCAGACTTTCCTTGCATTCCCTAACTACTCTTGCACTTATATCATCATAGCCAGGTGCTTTTGAAGGATCTAGAGCTTCAATACATTGTCGAACCTCCCTGTGTGTTGTTGGGTAAAGAGTTGCTTTGTTGTTATAGGATGTCTCAAACTGCATATCGAGATCCTGATTAGGAATTAGTTGCGCCATGGTATGTCCAATTTCTGTAAAATACTTGTTAAATATATCACACATTTCTTCTTCATTGCATGTCTGGCCACCTTCCCTTTTTAAGGAAGTTGCTTCACTACTATGTTTGTTATTCTTGTTTGTTAGTAGTTTATTTATAACCTTCCATGTTTTTCGACTATTACCTTGCACTTTTTGAAATTCGTTTTCATAGTATTCTTTTTTAGCAATTTTTGTTAATTCTGTAAATTTTTTGTTAAAGAAATCATACTTTTGTTTAAAACGAGGAATATTTGGAAATTTCTTTGATTTCATGTAGTAATAGTCACGTGATTTTAGGGCTGGGGCCAAAATTTCAATTTTATTTACATACCAAGGCTCACTTCCACAGCGGACTTTAAATGTTTTGTTTTGCTCTTTTCTGTTTGATACAAAGCACTCTATAATGTTATTATAGCTATAATTTATATCCTTTGACTCATCAAAAGTAAAGTTTAGGTCTAGGAGATTTTTTCTAATTTAAGAGATCGTTGAGTTTATTAATTTCTCGGAATAACCATTCCCCAACTCTCCCCTACACTTGAAATTTATTAAATTTAAATATAAACGATACTCTGCCCAAAAACCGCTTTAAAACTCTTGAAAACTTATCACATTTTAAGAGATTTCGATACTTTCGCAACATATGGTGAGGTGATCATGTTGTAAAAGAATTGGAGAAAAAATATGGTATCTGAGTATGCAGAAATTCAAAGAACTCAATAGATTCCAAGAGTAATGAATTTCAACTAAATCTCATGGGTTTTTTTTGCTAGCAATGAGTATATATGACTTATATCAGTGGCGTATATAAGGGGGGGCTGGACCCCCCCCCCCCCGAAGCTATGGTTTTTACAAATATTTTCCACATATTTCATAAATACAAACATAAAATACGGCCTTATGAGGTCTCGCCCCCCCCAAAACTGTTCGGGCCCCTCTATATACGCCACTGACCCATATAGAGTGGCAACCGGCGAGCCTTGCAACATTGAGGGGCAGATGGCGCTGAAATAAATTCGTCTAGTACGCAATATTCAAAGACAACTAGAGGAAAGGCGCCTATTATCGCATAGGTTCCTAATATCGGATACTCAAGTATTTCCTAAACTACTGGTCCGATCTACCTGCATGTGCATGTACCGATGCTACACCAAGCTGTACAGATTCTACATAAATTACAGATTTCTGCGGCAAGTTTTTATTTGCTGTTGAGATGTTTACATGAAATCATAGTGCACGAAAATTTTACCGCTGCTGATTATAGACAATCTATTCTTAGAAGGTAAGACAAATTATTAATTTGATATACATCATTCGATTAAGCATATTGTAAGGTTTTATTTGATATATAATTTATTTGGTTTAGTGCAGTTTTGTCTTTGCGAAAAGGTTGATAACCTCACATATAATGTATGCCCTAATATCGGACACTATGGGTTTCCCAATTTTGTTTTTAGTTTTAAGCGTTGACAAATTATTTTTGTATTGCAAAAATATTATGCTAGTGTATGGCTTTAACTGATTAAAAAGTATACTAAAAAAGCACTAACTTTACTATGGGTTCCAATATCGGACATTTGCGATATTGGAACTACCTCCTATCCGATATTAGGACACCATTTTTAAAATGGTGATTTTTGTATTCCAAAATATATTTTTATCTGTCTCAGAAAAGAATTAAGTAATTGTTTGCCAACACGTACTTACTGTTTTTTTTTATAGGCCAAAAGAAAAAAGTATCCAATAATAGGTACCTTTCCTCTACTATAGCTGTATGTATGCCCTCCTTATGAAGAATGTAGTAACTTCAAATTTGACGATTTTGAGATTTTTAGAATGATGTTCCTCATCGATTGGCAAAAACAAAATTTGAGAAAAACGCATAACAAATATGCAGTAACTGCAAAACGTCACGGTCTTCTAGCCGTGAACGCAGCAACTATATAACGCGCTGCGTTCTTGTCTAGCAAAAAGGGTAAAACTAGTCAAGAATGCAGTATTTGCGAGTCGGTCAACAAATACTGCGCTCTTGAGTAGAAAGCTAGCACCAGTATTCTTCTAGTTTTCTAGCGATAAATCATGGGCGCACCCAGGGAGGGGGGCTCCGGGGCCCGGGCCCCCCCCCCCCCCCAAGCCTATGATTTTTGTATATATTTTCCACATATTTCATGAATAAACACAAAAAATAGCATGAAATACGACATTATGAGGCCTCGGCCCCCCCCCCCCCAAGACATATTCCTGGGTGCGTTACTGCATAAATGCAGCAATTACTGCGTTTACCACTAGTAAATGAGGCACGCTACATTTCTGCCTAGAAATGTTGATTCAAAGCTTCATGAAATACTTGTCAAGAACGCAGTCTCTTCGATAAAATGTAAATTTTTTTTCAAAATTTAATAAAACCATACTTTTTTATGATTTCTTACCATCCTGCAAAAAAAAAATTCAAAAATATGCATTTGGATAGAAATAGAGCACAAAAACGTTTTTTGCGTTTTTCTCAAAACTAGGGTTTTGTAAGTTACTGCGTTCTTCATAAGAAGGGCAGTATGTATGTATATTTTAAAATATGTCATGCATACAGGGTCTTTACTATGATCTAATGGCATTTTTATGATAGGCATGAACCTCGAACTAGTAGTCCCTGAATATTGGGTACCAGACGAATTTATATATAGGTCATATACTCATTGTTGCTAGGGATTTCCCTTTAAATAAATAATGTTGTAATTAAAAGTTATTCCGCATTATTTAATCATCAATAAAATCATCTATCTATCATCGAAAAAATTTGTTAGTCAGAAACACAGTATACTAATTATTTATAGTAAGGCAAGCACCCCGGTCGTGTCATAATACTGTTATACATACCCCCTGTATACATTAGTTCGGAATACAAAGTTCGAGAGGCGCTTATTACAGATCGTCACTAGGGTCACCGCATCACGAAGACGTAGTGTCTTCTTTGGGTAGCGACACGACAGCTAAATATTTTTGGTTATATGACGAATCTGACACTGTCACGAGCGTAGCTTTTTTTTGTATTTAAAAAAATAAAATGGTTTACAAATGTTACGTAAATAACTGTCCGTCACACTCGGTATATATATTTAGACTGTCCAAATAAACAAACCATTCAAATAATGCTTTTCAGATTGTCGAATAAAAACGATGTTTTTTATGATTTCAATATTTACCCACATAGCGCAAAAAACCAAAAATTATTTGACATGTTTTATAAAATATAGAACACTATTGTTGGATTTATTCTAGGGCATAAAAGTGTACGTTTAATTTTTCATGGACTAAAAGTAATTTCTTTAAAACTATAAACGAAAAATTATAGGTTTTTTGGATCATTTTATTTTATTAATATACAAAAAACAAAAAACTATCATAATACACGATAACGGTTATTCTGTTGCTTCCAGCTTGGCAGAAGTTACTGTACTTTGCTGATGACTTGGTTGGTTTCGATTATTATTGTGTCCTTTGGCATAGCCTTCATATAAAGGAAGCATTTAACTTTCTAGACTTCTCCAGGATAAAAAACAGGAATACCTTTTCGGTGAAATTTTTGACATTCTTTTTATTGCATCATTTTCGGTACTCTGAAAGCTGCTTTCTTTGGCGGCGTTTTCAAGGTCCATCTCAAAGTAGGAATTATTCTTTGGTCCCTCGTTTGTTCAATCTTTAAGAAATTTAATTCAAACTTGTTCTTATTTAGTTTGTTATGAAATAAAAATTATTTTTTGCACATTTTTTTCTATGTTTGTTAGCGTCTGACTAACTTTTGTTTAATATCTACCATAGCAACGCGCCCAAAGCTCACCAAAAAAATTAAAACTATCACTGCCCGCTGTATTATTATATACCGGGGGTTGGCATGCTAAAACTAGAGTACCGGAGTAAGTGGTTTAATATTTATTTATTTTATGATTATTATTATTTTTAGTATATAAACATTGGGATTAAAGTCCCTTTTAATCACTTAACAAATTATAGCCGTTCTTCCGGTCGGACTTAAAAAATCTTGCCGCGGAATTAAAAGTAAACACAGCATATACCTACTATTATTTTATTACGGTGTCCAAACAAAAGCGGGCGGCAAAGAAAACGTCGAAAGAAGAAAATGTCAAAGACACGAAAGGTCGAAAGTACAAAAGGTCAAAAACATAAGGTCGAAACTACAAAAGGCCGAAAATACAAAAGGTCGAAAGTACAAAAGGTCGAAAAACAAAAGGCCAAAACTTCAAAAGGTCAAAAATACACAAGGTCGAAAGTACAAAAGATCGAAAATAGAAACGGTCGAAAGTACAAAAGGTCGAAAATACAAAAGATCGAAAAACAAAAGATTGAAAAACAAAAAGTCCAAAATCGAAAGTAGCTATACTGTAACGATTGCAAAAAAAAGCTTTACAATAGACACAGAGGCACACACACACACACACACACACACACCTAACGCACACACACACAAACACATACACGCACACACACAGACGTCACGACGATATTGCGAAGATAAGTCAAGATACACCCAAATAAACACATTTTCGGCGTCATCTCAAAAACATTTTTTTTCTTCGAAAGCAATACCTTTTCTAGCCATTATTGCACGGGCTAGGACGGTAAAAAAAATTCAACAATCTAAAAATTGAAGGTCTAAAATTTTTTTTGTACCATCTCTAGGTATTTTTTGGGTAGCACCACGACGGGTCGCGGAACTTTGTTCGAAAACATTTTCCTCGAACGGAAAATTGTCAAACACGGTTGTTTCGAATGGAAATTTCTTTGAAACAAAAATTTGCGATCAATCGGTGTTTTCCTAACCTTTCTCAATTGATCGCAAACGTATTCTAACCGGTACAGACACTCTCTGACCTTTTTCCACCAAAACACTGTCTTCAAATCACAGGTTTGCTATCAATTGAGAAAGGTTAGAATAATAGAAAATATGTTTCGGTTGGTTCGGTTTAGTTTCACACTCTCTACCCAGACAGCACAGGTACGTACTATGTACGTAAAAACTCGTACATGGTACATCCAATTAAACGTAAAATGTACGTACTCTAGACGTACATGGTACTAACATGGGACATCAAATTAAAATAACATAAGTGTAGAATTAAGACTAGGTACCATTAAAAACTATTCTGGCTTCCTAAACATTCCTACTTTAGAGTGATCGTCCAGGTTTAAGGCTCGAAGTCTCGATAGTTTTGAAGTTTGTTTTACTTGATTTAATAAAGTAATGTATCTCTCTAACAATGCCGTTAAATGTTATAATTTAAAGACACTGTATGTTATTTTAAAAACAAATAAAGGCTTACTGATCGATGTAAAATACAAAAATAAAAGTTTTGGAATATTTTTCAAAAAACCATGTTTTTGCACAAAGTCTACCTGATTGGAAGCACGGCAGAACCACAGAAATGACTTTAGAAACTATAAGAAATTTACAAAAGAGGCAAAATTTAGGGTAACCCCACAGAAATGATATTTTTTATGATTGTAGTTAAGTACCATAACTACTATTATATCTAATAGTAAAAGTCTATGCATTAAATTGTTGTAGTATTTTTTGTATTAACTTATATTATAAAAATAAAAAGTTGGTCAAAAACTTAAAATATAAGTATGGTCTTTAATTTTTTTAAAAATATTTTACGGTAGGTACTCTAAAAATTCTGAGATCGCTTTACAAACTTCTTCAAAAATTGTAGGTACTCTAAAAATTCCGAGGTTAATTTACAATATTGTATAGAAATTGCGTGTAGGTACTCTAATTATTCCGAGGTAAGTTGACGAGTCGCCCATGGAAATTCCGAGGCAGGTCACGTGGGCTTGTCGCTACCCATGGAGACGCCAGGCTTCCAGGATGCAGTGACCCTAATCGTCACCGCTGGTATAAAAATATTATGTACAGACTCCTGTGCTGTCGCCATGGACATTAACCGCTACTCTCGGTATATGTTTTTGAATGTGACTGACATTGGCAAAACAGATAAAAATATGACGTAAATGTAATTCGGCATTTTTCATTTATGGTTGCAGTTTTTCGTGATTTTTCGACTTTTTACCTTATTTTTAAAAGTGTTTTTTGCTAAATTGTGGCCTATCGGTAATTAAGAAATTTAAAAGAAAACAATTTTGTGTTCGTGGGTGGCATTCCCAAACGGAACCTAAAAAAAATACTTCGGCAAAAAACCTAACTTTGACGAAAGACGAAATTCACAAATATATAGTGTGTAATGGACACGTTGAACCTGGACGGAGTTTTAAATGTTTAGTTTTAAATTTTTATATTTGGAAAAACATAGATTATTTCACTATACTTATATACAGGGTCCGGCAGAATGATCTGCCACAATAAAAACGCCATTGTAAATGCTATTTATATTTAATTTTTTTTAACTGGAATCGTATTATACCATTTGTTTTTATTAAGTTTTGAAAATTACAGAGTTCATGTGGCGGCCATTTTTTGCGGTACACAGTCGAAGCTGATTTCTGAAAGTTTCACTCGAGCAGTAACTCTAAAGCGATATTCCTGTAATTTCTTGTAGTATTGCTGCTTTCAATTCATCAATGGTTCGGAAATAGTGTTCAGATATTCCCAAAATATCTGGAACTAAAGCATGTCTAACAAGTGCGAAGTGAGTACGAAAAGTTCTTTGTGTGGTAATCACAGATTCGTTACCTACTTTTGATTAATGTCTCGATAACGAAAGCACGATGGCAAGGAAATGGCAAGCCGCGAGCTACCAACCGACTACGCTAAGCTTCCCCTCTCTTCAGTGATTCAGGCACAGTGGCAGTGCAAAATGTGGGAGATCATTATGCCCGACCCTGTTTAATTAAATGAATAACCGGCAATATTCACTTTACTTTAAAAGGCTTACGTTACATTTTTTTAAACACCCATTAATACCTAGTTTATATAGGTTAAGAGTGTAAATTTATATAATGTTTAATTTAAATACATTTTTACATCACCTAGCTAATACTAACAAAATTTTCGAAATCCATTAGTTCATATTTTTCATGAAAAACAGTTAAAAAAGTTTCCGTTAATAGAAACATAACCTATATTTTCAACATTATTATGTATAAAGCATTGTAAAAGTATACATTATTAATTTAAGTTACTGTAGAATGTGTAAATATTTATTTTATTTATATTTCTATGCACTAATAAAAAGAAATTTACTTTAGAATATTCGTCAAAAAGCCTTTTTTTAACTAGAAAATTAGTCTCTCAAGGAAATTTATGTACCTAAATGAATGGGAAACAAACTTTTAAACCTTATAGATTGAATCAAATTTAACTTTCCTTTTTTTTATTGCTGGTAGTCATTAATTTAAACATTATTTGATTAAGCTTCCTTATTGATTGGTGTTTATAGTCTTTTTAAGCAAATTGAGCTTTAACACAAAATAACTCATTCTTATCAGCGCGCATCGTTTAAATTTAAAACTATGTAATTGACGAGTAGAATGAGTTTTTTAGTGTTAAAATTTACTTTGGTAAAATTGGAGAACGATTTCATTGATGGCTATGAGCATCCGGTATACAATAATTTGAAAAGCCATCCTGTAGCTTAGAGACAAACTGCGCAAGCGTTATATTGTTTCAAATTCCCCTGTAAATGTTTAGTACGGTACACAAAGTTGGAGAGGCGCTGATTCCTGCACGACACCCCGGTATACTGCGCCAATTTAGTAATACAACTCCCACCGTGTAAGTGTCTGGTCTATCTCTGTCATTCGTCTATGATCAGAAATCAATATGTCTATGTAGGTAGGTCTAAAAGTTTCTCAGTGTAGATGGGCATCAAACTATTGAAAACCAGTCTTGAATACTAATTATTAGGTAAATTGACTGAAAAAATTAAATAATAAAAATGTTAATGCATTCCATATGAGCATTTTAGTAGTAATTTTTTATGAACACGCACAAGTTCGTAATTTATTTTGTTTGTCGATTATGCAGCCAAAAAAATTATTTAATTATTTTTAAACGCTGTTCTGATGGTTTAAAATACTGTGTTTTTTTTGTAGAGAAATTTAAAAAAGTAAGTACCCGAATATTTCTTACTTTCCTAACTAGCAAAGCTACTAGCTAAGCAAGCTATTGTTTTAATTAAAAAAAAACACAATTGAAATAACGTTAAAACTGTGATGTTAATAGTGACATTTTGGGTAGCGTATTTTACACTTTGTTATCGTTATTGTTATTGGTATTACTGAGTCTGCGCATTACCAGCTTCTCACTCCTTTTTGTTATGTACGCTAACGGCGCACAAAGGGGCCAATCGGGTGTAAAAGTGGAAGAAACTAAAAAAATATAAATAGACATATACAATATCTGGAACTCAAATTATGTAGCAAACTAGTGGGCGTTGAAAATTCAACAGAGTATTTTCACTTGTTTTTTAGTATGACGTGAGTTTGACACTTTAAAAAGCGTCTGTTTAATTTTTGAGATAATTACATACAAATTATTGAATAATTATGTATTACTTTCTCTAATAATATATGATGTGTTATATTTAAAACTAAAAATTTTTTTACGATGGAGACATCCAGCACAGGTAATTTAACCAAAAAACACTAAATACCAATATCCAGCTGTAGGTTGTCATAGAGTAATCATATTTTTTAAACTAAGAAGTCAATTATTATTAGAATTTACCTTAAAGAAATATAAAAAATATAATTTAGTGTGTGATAAAATTTTGTTAAGCAAAACTATTGTCACTTTTTTGTTAATTGAATGTTTTTTAACAAAATGAAAAAAAAATGGCTGCGCTTTCTTGCGCCTTTTTGAGATTTTTAATATAAAAAATAAAGTGCCTACATACGACCCAAGTAAAAAAAATTAAACTATACATCTTAAATATAAAACTTGTTTGTTTATTAACGAATTTTTATTAAATAAAAAGTGTTTAATTGACTAAAAATTTGATTGATAGTTTTTTAACATAAATTTGATTAACTCATTAAATTTAAAGATGGCGGACGCGTAAAAATTAGGAAAAGCTTCGTTCGAAAAAAGTTTAAAATAAAGGATTTTAATCAAATTGATATAAACTTTTTAGGCCTGTAAAAAGCCAAGTGAATTATGGTAGCGGTTACAGTTACTTTAGTTAAAAGGAGTGGGGGGAGATCTTCGAAAGTCAAATTTTGAACCAAAACTTTTACAAATTTGCCGTTTTCGTATTTTTAACTTAGGAAAGGTGCCCGAAAATTTTTCAAAAATATAATTTTGACAGATCTTTGTTTTGGAAAGGGTTAAGTGGATTATCAAAGGACCACGCACTAGTTTAAACAGGTCTTATGGGGAATTTTTGTCTCGGTTAAACTGGCTATAATTTTAGTATGTTATAGTGGGGTATGTAACAAAAAAAAATGTAAGTAAAGTTAAGTTTTTCTATGTACAGTTTTTGAGATATAAACGGTCAAAATTCGTGAAATGGTCGTTTTTTTGTATGTTTTAATAATATTAACTCTTACATCTTGACCGATAAAAATTAATTTACCATAAAAATGGCTTAGTAAACGCCTAAAGGCTAAGTCACTTGTAATGCATTTTTTTTTTAATTTGTTAGTCAAAAAATCAACTTTTTTATATCAGCACTACTACCGAATTTTAAAACTAGCATAATGTATTTTAACATGAATTAATAGTTTTATACCATATTGCAAGAAAAAAGTTACTTTTGTTTTTTGATTGGCTCTACTTTTATAGTTGTTATGGTTGTTAAGGTTATGCATGGGTGGAAGTTTTCGGAAAATTTATGTATGATCTTTGGTAGCTTAATGAAAGAGCGTTTGCGTACAGAGCAAGAGGTTCCGGGTTCGAGTCCCGGCCAAAGAGAAACTTTTTTATAATTTTTATTTCTTTAATTTTACTTGTTGTTTAAAGTTAATATCAATAAAACAATGTTAGAAAGCAAAACAATTACACATGTGTGGAATGTGTCCACAAAATAATAATAATAGGTTTTATTATAACATGAATTTTGCCCTTATGTCATTTTTTTACAATGATCTTTAATACAAATATAAATAAATAGCAAAATGCAAGCAAAAAATAAACAACTTTTATCCAAAAAGCCTTTACATTAAATTCCTTTTTTTTAGAAAATGGTAAAATTAGTTTTTAGATGCAATATAAGTAAAAAAATATGCATGCATATGTCTTATTGAGGAAACTCTGTACAATATAGTTTTAGGTAACTCCTCTTCCTATTTCAAAATTGACGTGTCCATGATTTTATCTCCAAGTTTAAAAAAAAAAGGTGATTCCAGACTTTTGGGACATACTGTATATTATGAGCTAGGTTAAATAACTTAAACAGAAATATTATAAAATGTAGAATTTTTAAACTCATTTTTAATAAATGTTTAGGTCTTAATTACTTTTTTTTGTAAAACTACTTAAATTTCTTTAAAAAAAATCTATTTTTAAATCACCCTGTAAAAAAAACAAATATTAAAGCTTTATAAAATATTAAGCAGGTGCATTTTAACCTATATCACAATAACCAATACACATTATTTTTGTTTTTAATATTTTGGGTGTTTAAATAATTATTTCCGACATTAGCTCCATTTGGCCCTTCTGTGCGGCGCGGCGCCCGGTACCTACTACTAGGAGGTCTAGATTAGCCGAAAACAGTAAAAAACCGTTACCACCCCTAAAAATTCACCCTAATGTCTCGCATTGAGTCTAATTTATTTTTTTTGTTGCCTACAAAATATATATTTTCTTTCATTTGAAATAGTTTTCATACTGCCAGTAATTTTTTCAATTTTAAAAGGTATCTGCACTGACTAGTCTATTTTAAATAAACAGTCATCTGTTTTATGAAAATTTTAATTTTTCATTTCTGTTGATAAAATCATTAACAAAACTTAGGAAATCGGAATTCCATTGTTGTTGTTTTTTTTTATTTACGAGATATCCTTATTATTACTTATTCCTGGAGTTTTGTTTAACATATTATGATCTAATTCAAATATAAACAAAAGTTTAGTATATAAAGTATTCTTTAAATAATTTTTATTGTAGTTTGTATCTTTACATCAGGTTATAGTATATAGATAGTGCATTCAAATATTTTCTAAATATGTAGGTATTATAGAGGGTGTAAGTGGTATGACTCAATTTTATTGGGTAACATCATCATTCATTCCTTTTTCTATCTGTCAGCTTTACATGTAAAATTTTGTCTTTCCATTGATCTTTGTGCTGTTGTTACCTTATCCATGGTTGATTTTGTAAGTGTCCAGGTCTGGGATCCATAGGTAAGTACAGGAAGGATACATTGGTTATACACTTTCGTTTTGAGGTACTGAGGATATTTTTAATTTCTTAATATGTAGCTTAATTTACCGAATGCTGCCGAGGCCAATCTCACTCGTCTCTTAATTTCAGCTGTTTGGGTTTCTTTTTTCCGTTTAATAATTTGTCCCAGGTAGATATATTCCTCTACTTGTTCTATTTTTTTTTTATTCTGACTGTAATATCTTCATCTGTGTTTGTTATGATTTTAGTTTTAGTGTAGTTCATACTTAAGCCTATATTTTTAGCTGCTGTATCCACTTCTTCCAGCATGTTTATCAGTTCTTCTTTCTTGTCTGTTATTAAGGCGATATCATCACCATATCTTAGGTAGTTCAAGAATTGTTCGTTTACTTTGATGCCTAATTCTTCCCAATCTCAGCTTTTAAAAACATCTTCTAGGGCCTGGTTAAATAATTTAGGGGATATTGTGTTACCCTGGCTGACACCTCTTCTTATGAGGATTGGCTTGGTTCCTTCGTGGATTTTGATTGATGTTGTTGCTTCGCTATATATATTGACTATTAAGTCTATATATCTGTGATCTATTCGGCTATTAATTAAAGATGCTTTTACTGCCCAGTGCTCAATGATATCGAAAGCTTTTTCAAAGTCTATTAACGCAATATATAGTGGAATGTTATATTCGTTGGCTCGTTCTATTAGGATTTTCATGGTTAATAAGTGGTCAACTGTACTGAAACCTTTTCTAAAGCCTGCTTGTTCCGTTGATTGATATCCGTCAAATTTTGTTGTTAGTCTACTGTTAATATTTTCGTGAAAAGCTTATAAATTACATTGAGGAGTGTTATAGGTGGATAGTTTTTTAGATCTGCTCTATCGCCTTTGTTGTGTAGAATAATGGTTATGGATTTTTTCCAGTTGTTTGGGATTATTTTTTCGTTTAGTATTTTATTCAGGAGAATATGGAGGGTATTAACTACAGCTCTACCACCGTACTTGAGCATTTCTGCAGTTACTCCGTCTTTTCCAGGTGATTTGTTATTTTTCATTTTCTTTAATGCTCTCTTTATTTCCCCTTTGCTTATTTCAGGTTGTAGCTCTGAGTTTATGTTATTTATTTTTATTTGTAGTTTCTTCACGGTCTCTCGTGATGGTTCCCTTTTTGTTTGGTAGTCTTCTGATATACAATTTTCCCTCTTTTTATCTTTTTGTGCGATGTCTTTTCCTACTTTGGTCATGGGTCTTGTCAGCGTATCATTTATTTCATCTATATTTTCATTTTCGCATCCCAAGTTTTGGCTTAGCTGTTCCTTTAGCCTTTCTTTGTATATAGTTTATTCATGTCAAGTTGTTCATTGTTATTATTAATTTTTCTTTTTATTTCGAAATTGCTATCAATGCAGATTTTTGTTCTGACCATCCTGTGATCACTGCCTGTAAAGCTGTTTAGGACTGCTACATCTCTAACGATATTTTTATCAGTAGTCAGTATGTAATCAATTTCGTTTTTCGTTATTCCATTAGGGCTGAGCCATGTCCACTTTCGTTGGGATTTCTTTCGATAGAACGAGTTCATTCCTTTCTCCATATCCAAAATCTCCTATTTTAGTCTCTTCGATGTTCATCCTCTTACCTAATTTGGCATTGAAATGTTATAATATGTTCCTATTGTTAGTTTTACTAGTTTTTGTTTTGTTTTTGTGCGTTGGATGCTTTTTCTCATAAGCGAATTTTTGCCTCCCCCAGATTCCGTGAGGCAGACCATAGAGGTGTGTGATTCGGAGAGTTTCCTTCACACCTGGGGACCAATTCTTTTTGTTTTTAAATTCTCCATGATTTTTCCCACTGGGGGGGGTATTGGCATTAAAACACCAAGCTTGCCAGGCGTGTTGGTGAGTTTATATTCAGCAGCCCAATCTGGGACACACGCTGTTTGCAGCAGTTAATTATGAGTCAGATGCTGCTGTGTTGTTTCTTTTTTATTTTCCCCAAAAAGAACGGTTGCCACTTACGCTATGTTCGCCCTACAGAGGTCCTTCCTCTCCGCCTTTCATACCGGTGTGGTCTTCTTCCGTATTCCTGGGAAAGGGACCCTAGACAGGTGCTAACCCTCCGGGTCAAAGAGTCCCTAAAATCTACGGAAGGCAGAGCTCGATTCATTTCCCCTGATAGACATCTTATGCGAGGTTTACCCGTACCTAGAAGCGACCCTTAATGGATATTAAAACGAAAGAAATTGAGCAAAACTGGTTAGTTTTTGTGTTTGTCTTTCTTGTTGAATTGGCGCCTAAATGGTCTGCACGTAAAAAGTAAAATCCTAGGTCTACAAGTCTAGATTTTGATTGAAGGTTTAACTTATTTTTCCCTTGAATGCAATAGTTTTTAATATTATCTTTTTTGTTGAATCAAAAACATTATTTCCACACAAAGGTTAGAAATAAATAAAAATAATATAATTTTTTGGTTTAAAAATGGAAGCCATATTTAAACCTCCAAACGACACTAGGAGATATCCAATAAAAATGGTGTAAGTCAGTGATATGTCCGCTATATTTTAGATGTTAATTTTTTAGACAAGTTAGCAATGATTAAACCGATGTTCAATCGTTTTGGTGGATGTGCATTTGAAAAGGGATTCTATATCTTGTGCTTTTCACAATATTTAAATATTGATACGTATTTAATACGGTAATGCATGTACGGACATAGTTTTAAATTATTTATGTATGATTTATCTTTGAAAACTTTTGTATATAAGTTTTTTATCAATCGTGGAATATTTCTATAGTTTTTCGAACTTTAAAACACCCCTCAGGGGTGGTACTACAATTTGAGACTATTTTTAACGGGAACCCTACAAGTGCACGGACTAAATTTCCAAAAAATGACATTTTTTATGTGGTTTTTCTTTATTTCTAAACTAAATTTAAATTTATATGAGATGAAACTCACTGAGAAATGCTTACTATCATATTGCACATTAGGGTGAACCAAATCTTTGCAGCTATTTGACCTGCGAGTATTAAAAAAACACACTTAAACCGGTCGGTCAAGTTATAGACTTGATACTTTAACCCGGGCTAAAGGTATTAGCGCCCAAATAGTCATCGCTCAAATGGTCGACGCCAAAACAGCAGGCGTCCAAACAGTCTCCGCAAAAAAAGGGGGTGTCAAGGCATTATTTTTTTTTGTTTTCGGCTATTGCCCAAACTTTCAGCGCCCAAATTGTCATCATTCACCACCCTGCCTCCGACGACGCTGCCATCCATTGACAAACTCGAAAATTTATAAGGAAAAATTATTAACTATATAATTTATTTTTAGGATAGCTGAAATAATCATGTACATAGTCATCAAATATTTATCCTACGTAGTTTTAGCATTAACAGCTCTTCTTGTAATATTCGTAAAATGGTCGCATTCATTCTGGAAAAGACGAGGAATTGACTACGCTGAGCCAAAGTTTCTATTTGGCAATGTTAAAGAGTCTTTGACTAGAAAAAAAGCGTTTTTCGATGTTATGATAGAAATCTATAACAAATTTAAAGAAAAAGGTTAGTAAAAAAATTAGATAAGGTTAAATGGTATTATTTTAAATTTTCAGCCGTAGAACAACTACACGGTAAAAATTTTTGTCTATAATGAAAACACGTTCTTTTCTTGAATAAATTGTTTTACCTTAAAACAATTTGTTTTAAATTAAAATATTTCTTTTTAGTTCAACGCAGCGTTTAATCTTGAATAAGACTTTAGTTTTCTTATTTAATTGTTTTATTTCAGTATACTTCATTGTCTTCATATAAGTAATATTTTGACTCTTTGTTTGAAACTCGTAGACAATGATTGTGTAGAAATAAAATTTCAGACTTCCATTGTCTTTATTTATTTTAAAACACGACGTTTCGGTTAGTAAGTATCTCTAACCGTTATCAAGTGTAAACTAAACAATCTAGTCTCTAGGCTACTACTTATACTACTTGGTGTGCAGTTAGGTGTGACGGCCCGCCCCCTTTTTAATCGTAAGACGCCTGTTTTCCTTAAGGAGTGGTTTCCATATGTTTGGTATGTCCGTGCTTGGTTGACTGAAAAATTCTCAAAATAATAATCCGTTAGGTGTTATTAACATTCCATATGTTCAAGGGATTTCAGAAAACATAAGACGAATAACTAAACACTATAATATAAAAACAGTATTTTCTTCGGGAAATACGATAAGAAGTTTTGTAACTAAAACAAAACCAGACAATCCCTCAAATAACAAGGTATGTATTTACCAAATCCCGTGTGAGTGTGGTAAATCATATGTAGGTGAAACGAAACGCCCTCTTCAGGTTAGAGTAAATGAACATCTAAAAAGTACCCAATTAGGGGATATTGAAAAATCTGGTTTAGCAGATCATGCATGGTCAAATGATCACAGGATTCATTGGTCAGAAGCTAAAGTTTTACATAAGGAGTCGCATTGGCGAAAACGAAAGTTTATTGAAGCTGCGTTTATAATGCAGAATAAAGAAGTTTTCAGTCAACCAAGCACGGACATACCAAACATATGGAAACCACTCCTTAAGGAAAACAGGCGTCTTAGAATTAAAAAAGGGGGCGGGCCGTCACACCTGACTGCACACCAAGTAGTATAAGTAGTAGCCTAGAGACTAGATTGTTTAGTTTACACTTGATAACGGTTAGAGATACTTACTAACCGAAACGTCGTGTTTTAAAATAAATAAAGACAATGGAAGTTCGAAATTTTATTTCTAGTAATATTTTGCTTCCAGAGAAAACGGTGCCTTAGATTAATTCAGTTTCAATTTATAATAAAACAAGCAAGACATTTTTTGTGCAATCTCAAGAAAATATTCTCTTGGTGAATAGGAAAGCAATTATTATATTATAAAACAAGCAAGACATTTTTTGTGCAAACTCAAGCAATTTGCTTTGATCTAAGACAATTTTTTTTTACCGTGTAGGACCTAATGACACATACCTGAATTTTACCAGTTTAAAATAAAATAAAAATATTTTTTCTACGAGCGTGCGGAAAGTGTCACTTTTCCGGGCGCATTTTGGTTTTGAAAGTTTCACTTTGACGCACTGAGTGTAGAAAAGTTATTTTCCACACGCTTTTAAAATTTAAATTTAAGCGCCATTCTTCCAAGATGGCGGCTCGAGAGATTCAGGACCCTCTAAACCCTAAGCCGTGCCAAGTTTCAAAATTTTTGAACTGAACCAAACGAAATGTTTATGTATCGAATGATTGGACTAATACTAATAAATTATTACCTTGCTAGCCATTGGCGTAGCTAGCCTTGCTTTTCAGGGGGGGGGCCGTGGCCCTGGTCATACTTTTAACAAAAAGCAAACATAGGTTTTAAAGAGTCGTGCAATGTGTGCAATGAATAAAAAAAATACGCGCATTAAATGTTCTAATATTTTAATATAACAAATTTAATAATACATTTACCAACTTATTTATATGTATATACAGGAAATATGTAATTCAGCAATTCTACAAAGAAAGTTTTCTACGTCGCTGACTGAAAGCGTCTACCACACTGTCTAAGTCGACCTCAACATCTTTTTCTATGAATAACAATGACAAACCTGAGTGTCTCTCTTGAGTCATAGTTGTTCCAAGCCAATTAAAAACTCTCCTCATGGCAGAGAAAGACCTCTCGCAAGTTGCACTTGAAATTGGAAGAATATTCGCAACTTTAAAAAGTTGGTAGAGGTTTGGATAGGTGTTTTCTGCTATATGTTGTTTGATAGAATCATGACCAACAGTTTGATTTAACCGAAAAATACAATTCTTTAAAACGGTCATTTCTGCTCTTACAGCAGAAGTATTAATATTAAAAATTTCCCGGTATTGCTCGACGAATTTATTCCATTTAACGACGTGGGAAAATTTAATATGAAAATGGTTATGAAATTGTCACCAAAATCGGAAAATTTCCATAAGACACTAAACGCTAACCTCAAAAAAACTATTATTATATTTATTTTAGAAAAGCAGTTTAAAAAGGTCTTTTATAACCTTATCGATATCTACAACCCTATTTCGGAAACAGAGGGGCAAAGGTCGCTGTCTTTATTAAATGCGAAATTTAACTTACACTTCTATAATATTTTACAAGATGTCGCCAATATGTATGAAATATTCAATATGCATAATTATGTTTAAATTTAAAACATATTTTCGGGAAATTGCATAAGTGCAGAAAAGTTACCGATAATTTAAAGAGAAAAAGCCTAATTCCGCAAGACAAGGGCTTTTTCCTGAAATGTAAACATTATCTGAATGATTTTAAATTTTAATGCACCTATTTTATTAGAATATTTCTCGAATAATAATAGAAAAGTATGTATTTTCAGCGTCATGTTCTTTTACTAGTAGTCGGTAGGGGAGGCCTAAAATATCTTAGGGGGGGCCTGAGGAACTTCAGGGGGGGCCAGGCCCCCCTGGCCCTCCCCTAGCTACGCCAATGTTGCTAGCCCGCGTAGCAATGGCTAGAGAAGGTATTATTTTCGAGGAATTTTTTTTTATTTAAATAACGCCAAAAATGTGTTATTTGACGTATTTTGACCTACCCTAGCAATATTATCTTAATGTCTGCCTGTGTGTGTGTGTATATATTATTTCTGTCCGTAACACAATAGCTCCTAAACCACTTAACCAATTTTCATAAAATTTTCAGGTAAAATAGTGTTCGACACTCTTACAAGCTGGTTAGATTTTGGTTAAAATCCATTCATGACATTTTGACAATTAAAACATTTAAAAAATGATAACTTTTTAACGGAGCATTGCATCAATATACTGTTTTTGGAATATAGTAGACTAGATTTTGCTCGTAGGAGCTTTAGTTTCTGAGATATTTACAAAAAACTGTTTTCGAGGTTAATACATTATCATGGCTTCACTTGAAGTGTGGTAATAGGCTAACTAGGAACACGGTGGATAGAATAGACCGGTGTTCGGATCTTTAAAATATATGTCGAATTTTCACGTCACTGGTGGTCCAGCTGATTTTTATAAACAAAAGTTAGATATGATATGAACAAATATTTTTTGAATTTTTTTAAAACTAAGGCAAATTTCCTTCTGTTTTTTAGTATATTCTTATAAAATAACATTTTTCAGACGTACCAGTCGTTATTTTTTTAGCCCGCTTCATTCCTCTTTACACAAAAATTAAAATTCGAAGAAAATAATGTGTTTGTTTCAGCTTCAAAAATCATCCACTGACCTACACCTTTGTTTACTAACCAATAGTCCTCGGTTCACTTTTGATACTAAACGATCACATTCAGTTTGACTTGTAGTTTAAGTTAAGTGTAATAAAAAATAAAGCAAACTACAAAAATAACGACAATACGTCTAGAAAATAACATTTTATAGGGATGTATTAGAAAACAGTACGAAAATCGCCTTAGTTTTCAAAAAATTCAAAAAATATTAGTTGTTCCGTTGTTCAGATCATTTCTAACTTTTGTTTACAAAAATCAGCTGGACCACGAGTGACGTGGAAAATTCGACATATAAGATCCTAACACCGGTCTATTCTATCCACCGTGAGCTAGGAAGGTGTCAGATCCGTCATGGATCCATTTATTTTTTAATAATATTTAAATTTATTTTAATTTTTTAAAAGGTGTTAAATATGGAGGCATCTATTTCCTGACCAATCCGATTTTGATGGTTTCTGATCCCGAACTGATTAAAGATATACTGGTAAAAGACTTTGAGTACTTCACGAGCCATGGAACGTATTCGAACGAAGCTCTGGAACCGTTGACAGGGAACTTGTTTAATCTGGAAGGTAGCAGATGGAAAGCTTTGAGAGCCAAGTTAACTCCCACTTTTACTTCAAATCAGATGAAGATGATGTTTCAGGTAATCAATGTACCCAGGTAGCAAGGTGACGTTTTTTTAACGTCAAAAAATTGTCATTTTTAATGACCTTGGACGTCTCTAACGTAACGTGTAAATGACCTTTTTATGACGTTTAAAAGACACACCCAAAATGACGTCATTTTTAGACGTTAGCAATATGATGAATTTGGGACCAAAACAGAACATCAGTGACCTATTTATGACTTTTTTAAACTCGTCTAAATATATGAAATATTCCCTGCAGTTGAAAACATTGAAGCAGTGTTGCCAGATTTGAAGGTTTTCCTGCAATATGAAGGTTTTTGACTTAAAATTTTGCCTGCTGAAGATTTGAACGTTTTGGTTTTAATTTGAAGGATTTTGACTATTTTGAAGCAAAGTTATATATTTTGTATTATAAATATTTTATTTCTTTGGTTTTTTCTTCCATTTTTATTTAAAAAAATTGTTCATGGTGTAAAGTTTTTTTTTTGGTTTGGGGTCGACCACCCACCGTTTTGAAGGTTATAAAGGTTTTTTGTCACTCAGTTGAAGGAAAGTCGTCAAAAAATCTGGCAACACTGCACTGAAGGAAACTTAGACCTGGAAGTCTTGGAACAGGTACAGATCAAAATAGATCTAAACCTAGACTTAGACATGTCCACCTGTCTTGATTTAATATTTAATTTATATTACATACACACCCCCACATCTCGTATAAATCCGGTCAAGTACTGACTGAGCACCATCTGTTTATAGTATGAGTGTATGTCCCTTGGACAAAGTGTGGAGTGTGGGTATAAGTATACGGAAATAAGCACTCTTCATACAGATAGTTTCTGCAATAATAAATAATAAAAAAAAATGCGCCGCAGGCCAAAATTTGAAAAAAAATTATACTTGTCGGAAAAAATTGCACCTCAGAAAAATATTTGTAAAAAATATTGAAAAAGAAGAAGGGAAAAAAAAGAATTAATCACTTTTTTAAAAATATACAAAAACATTTTTTGCAATATAAAAAATTATTAAAAATTTACAAAAATCGCGGTGCAGGCGAAAATTTTTATAATTTAAAAAAAAAAAATGGTCACCCTACCTTAACTCTAACGATATAAAATCGGATGTTTTATTCAGTATTTACACAAGAAGCAACATTAAAAAATACTCTGCCAATATATGGGCCCCTAAGCTCACACTAGGTACTATAGTTATAGTGTACAGCGTGTCCCATTTTCGATGGGATTAAATGGGAAACTCGGTTATTATTAAAGATATTGATTTTCTGCTTGCACCTTACCGTGCTCTTTTTTTGAGCCGTTAAAAATGGCGTAATCAGATTTTTGCTATACCCCGTAGTTTCGCTAATACAGGGAGTTTTTGAAAAAATTGTATTTTTAATAATCCCTTGCATCTCGCTTATTTTGCGAGATACTTTCATTCTGTAAAAACATTTTTATGGCAACTTTTTTAGAAGAAAATAATGACGTTATCAATTTTTTAAAATATTGTTTAGTTTTTGAGATATGGTATTTATCATAAAAAAATTAAATACGGACCTGGATTTTTTTACTACTTTTTTGATTGGTTTCATGCTAGTATTATCATAAAATAATAAAAATTTAAAAAATTTTTGTTTTAAGGTAAAAAAAAAATATTTAATATTTAAAAAAAAATTAGTCCGAACCTGGCCAACATAAATATAAACTAAAAATTGCTAGTTAAACAATTTTTAGTTTAACTGTTTTGATACTTAGCATATTAAAATGGTTTTACGTTAATTTACAGATTTATTTGAAACAAAGTCTACGAAAAATACAAAAAAAACAAATTATAAAAAATAACTAATCTTTCTGATTACCATTATGTGTAAGACATTGTTGGCATTTTTGAGTAATTTTTCTTAACGCATTTTGCATAAAAATATTGGGATTTTGTTGCTTGAATGAAGCAGTCAAACATATCACATTTTTCAAAATCTGGATATGGTCGATTTCTAGCCAGTTTAAAATAATTGTAAGCCATTTACAAAAATGATAAGTAAAATGACAATGTCAATTCCACGCTTTTGTTTTGTAAATTTCACGACCTGCTGTTTGGTTATCAAATAATTAGTATGATATTATTTTTGTAACTTTTTAACGTTTTTTACTTTATTTATAAATTTTTTAATTATCATTTCAAAACAGATAAAGTAAAAATCGTTCAACTAGTGTGTCTTGCAATTTTTAATTTATAATTACGTTGGAAATTTCCAGGTTCGGACTATAATTTTTTTTTCAAATATTAAATAGCTTTTTTTAATCTTAAATCAAAAAAATATTAAAGTTTTATCATGTTAAGGTAATAATAGCATGGAACTAATCAAAGTAGTAATAAAAAAAATCCAGGTCCGTATTTAATTTTTTTATGATAAATACCATATCTCAAAAACTAAACAATATTTTAAAAAATTGACAACATCATTATTTTGCTCTAAAAAAGTTGCCATAGAAAGGTTTTTACAGAATAAAAATATCTTGCAAAATAAGCGAGATACAAGGAATTAAATAAAATGCAATTTTTTCAAAAACTCCCTGTATTAGCGAAACCACGGGGTATAGCAAAAATCTGATTACACCATGTTTAAGGGCTCCAAAAAAGAGCACGGTAAGGTGCAATCAGAAAATCGATATCTTTAATAATAACCGAGTTTCCCATTTAATCCCATCGAAAATGGGACACGCTGTACGTGTGAGCTAATATAACTAAAAACTGAAATATATTTTATTTAACTCCAGACTAAATTACCTTTTGTTTGATACCACACAAGCCATGTTTTGACTTACTCAAATTTTTGAAATCTACCCCCACCCTTAAAAAAAACAAAAAACTAAAATGTATTTTGTTAAACTCCGGACTCAATTACCTTTCGTTTGATATCACACACGCCATATTTTCACTTAAACTCTAATTTTTAAAATATACCCCACCCTTTTTTTTTAAATAGATTAAAATGTATTTTGTTTAACTGCAGACTCAATTACCTTTCGTTTGATATCACACACGCCATATTTTCACATAAACTAATTTTTGAAATCTACCCCCACCCTTTTATTTGGTTTCTGTTCGGTGGATTTGGGGGGATGGGACCATCTCGACCCAAGACCCAGCCTAGGTACCGAATTTCATTAAAATCGGCCAAGCGGTTTTTGATTTATGCGCGTTGGTCGTTACAGACATACAGACAGACAGACAGACAGACGGCGCAATAAAAAAGTTTCAAAATCATCTGAAACGCAAAGATATATAAAAATTTTTGAAATCGGAGCAACTTTTTTTTTCTCGAAAAAATTAAGATCACCATAGCTCACACTACTTATAGTAGTCGCGTGAGCTAAAATTCATAAAAGATGTTTTCTGCAACACAAAAAGAATCATATTCAAACATCAGATATTAAAACGACATGAGTTGCCCGAATCGTACCGGTACGATTTGAGAAACCCCAACGTGGTACATTTTGGCAACTGTCAATAAAAACAAATAAATCAAATTTTAACATTAATTTCCAAATCTAATATTTAATTCAAGTTTTGTTTGAATCATTAACTTATTAACCGGAGGAGACTAGGAAATAAACAACAAAATCGGCCGTCCAGATAAACAATTTGTTTTGGAAAACGTACTTCTGCAGTAAAGAAGTCCTCGACTGTTTTTGTTTGGTCCATAGAAAACTCCATTTCCTTTCTCTTTAATAATCACCAGAATTATCCCATTTTTCCTTTAGTTTTTTTTCTTTTTTAAACCAATGCGAGGGAAAAGGACGAAACTGTTCTTCTTACAAACCATTAACGTATTATCTCGTAAATTCCCATGATTGTTATAATAAGATTTTTTTGCTTGGTTTGGCTTTATTATTTTTTTAGACATTAGCCAAATGTGCTCCAGAACTCACCACCATTTTGGAGAATCATTCAAAAAATGCGGAACTTGTAAACATTAAGGATATTTTATCAAGGTAGGTTAAAAAGCTTGACTCAGTCTCGGCTTACTAATTTTAATTAAAATACATTTATTTTAAAAAAGTTTTATTTTCGGCAAAATGCTTAGAAATATTGATTTTTGTATTTTCGAAAAAAAAAACTCCTGAACCTACAAAAAGCATATGATACCGTTCCAGTAGAAAAATTATGGACAGTTTTAGAGCAAACTAATATCAATCATACATACATAAAAGCGATAAAAGAACTATACAAAGGGTCAAAATCTAAAATTAAAATTGGAAATCGACTTTCAAAAGAACAAAAGGCTTAAGACAGGGATGTTGTATCTCTCCAACTCTTTTTAAAATATATATCGCAGTAGCTCTAAAAAACTGGAAACGTAAAGTGCACGGCATGGGAATACAACTTAACGACCGATTTACCATATACACACTACAGTTTGCTGACGACCAAGTAATTGTGGCTAATGATAAAGAAGACATGGAGTATATGATGAGAAAGTTAACAGAAGAATACCAAAAGTGGGGTTTAACAGTGAACGTGGACAAGACACAGTACTTATGTATTGGAAACGAATCCAGTGAGTTAGTACTAGAAAATGGACAAACAATATATCCATGCAATGAGTATGTATACTTGGGTGTCACATTTGATAAGACAGGAACAGACTGTAAAGAATTGAAAAAAAGAATACTAAAAGCAAAAAAGTTATTGGATGTCTTAACAGTATTTTATGGAGCAGAGAGATAAAAAAGAATGTAAAATTTAACATATATGAAACAATGGTCAAAAGCACGCTGTTGTATGGAATAGAGACTTGTCGCGTAACAGAAAAATACAAAACAAAAATGGAAAGTGTCGAAATGGATGCAATAAGAAAATCAATGAGAATATCTAGAACAGATCACATAAGAAATGAGATCATAAAAGAAAGAATGGGAATCGAGGGAAGCATAACGGATGACATCACTAAAAGGCAACTGATATGGTACGGCCATGTACAACGGATGAACGACGAAAGATTACCAAAGCAGGTCCTAGAATGGCAACCAATAGGGCGCAGAAAAAGAGGGCGTCCTAAACTAGAATGGCAACAGTCAATCCAAAGATCAATGAGTCAAAAGAATCTGACAGAGGATGATTGTTAGGATCGAAGGAGGTGGAGAATAGGCGTCGGACAACGTAGAAAAACGTTCTAAACCGACATAGTAGTAGTCGTAAAACTCCTGAATTTTAAGTTGATGTTAATGTGTGGATTTAAAGCAATAACTCTAACTTAAATTTTTAGTAATCAAAAAGGAAATTTTGTACTAAGATACAAGGTTCATTCTTAAGTCTCATGTACTAGAGAGAGAGACCTAAATCCCTATACGTGGTTTTCCTATGCTGAAATAGGAGCGCCATCTATCTCTAGCGCCGGAGGGTTAAGCATACGAAAACCTAATATGTTAGCCGAGAAATGGATTCGAGCGCCCTGCTTGAGACGCGGACCACGCCATCTGAAGCAAGTTTCGTCCACTATACTACTCTCTCTCTCTAGCACATAAGAGCAATGAGTATATGACCCATAATAGTCATTGATAAGCACGGTGGATAGAATAGACTATTGTATCCACCGTGATTGATAAGAGCCAAGCCAAGTGTGTTAGCAATGAGTATATGGATCATATTATATACTCCATATCATAATTTTTGAGATAACTTTTTGACAGTTATCAGCTGTTTAACCAAGGCCAACACAAAAATAGAGGCCACGACCCTGAAAAAATCAGCTGTCCCCCGGGGCTGAATTTTACATTGGGTCTTATGGGAGGTCAGACGTTTTTTTATGATATTTTCAAAATGGCACTACAGATTTCCGCAAAATTTCAGTTAAATATTCTCAGACACCATCCCGATAGTCCACCAAAGGTTTGTAAGGAAGCAGCATTCCTTATTTTGAATTCAAATTACCCGCCATGTACCACATGCCAACTGTTATATTTGACATGTATTTGACTTTGTCAATGTGATTGTGACAATCGCTTCTGCTTTAAACTTAATTTTTGTGTGAGCTAATGAAGCGGCTATGAAAAATTAGGGCTTACTATATATTTAAAAAAAATTGTTCTGCCAGAATAAAGTAAAAACAATCTCAAAAACAGGTTTATTTAAAAAAAAAATCAAATATCCATGAACCGTCATTCCAACTTCAATATTTTAAAGACAATCAGCTGTGTCGTAACGTGACCATCAAAAAAAAAATCAGCCCCGGATGTGACGTCAACAAAGTGAAGGATCGTGGCCCGTCCATTTTGATAGCCCTGGTTTAACCAAGGCCAACACAAAAATAGAGGCCACGACCCTGAAAAAATCAGCTGTTCTCCCGGGGCTGATTTTTACATTGGGTCTTATGGGAGGTCAGACGTTTTTTTATGATATTTTCAAAATGGCACTACAGATTTCGGCGAAATTTCAGTGAAATATTCTCAGATCCCATCCCCATATTCCACCAAACTTTTGTATGGATGCAAGAAGATTAAAAGGTTAAAATCTTCAAAATTTAGCATTCCTTATTTTGAATTCAAATTACCGGCCATGTACTGCATGCCAACTGTTAAATTTGACATGTATTTGACTTTGTCATTTGTGTTTGTCACATTCGCTTCTATTTTAAATTTAATTTTAGTGTGAGCTTATGAAGCGGCTCTAAAAAATTAAGGATTACTATACATTTAAAAAAAATTGTTCTTCAAGAATATAGTAACAACAATCTTAAAACCGGCTTTATTTTTAACAAAATCAAATATTCTTGAACCGTCATTCCAACTTCACTATTTTAAAGACAATCAGCTGTGTCGTGCCGCAACCATCAAAAAAAAATCAGCCCCGGATGTGACGTCAACAAAGTGGAGGATCGTGGCCCGTCCGTTTTGATAGCCCTGGTTTAACATAACAAATAGCATAGGCCAACGGAAAAAAGTTGTAAAAAGTTGTCTCAAAAATACTGGTATGAACTGTACTCATTGGTGTTAGCATAAAATGTATTTTTGATTTTTATTGCAACTTTCTTTTTTAACATTTTTAGGTTTACCTTAGATGTTATAGGGAATTGCGCTTTCGGCATTGAGTGCAACACCATGGCTAACCCGAACTCAGAGTTTGGAGTTTACAGCAAGAAAATTTTCCACAGAAATCCCAAAGTTATAATAAAACGAGCCATTTCTCAGCTTTTGTCAAAAAAAATAATAAATTTGCTGGGAATCAAGATACAGAACCAAGAGGTTAGTTTTTCCATTGGTTTGGGAAGGGATAGGGTTTTTCAAGTAAGAGATATGGAACAACTTCCCCCCTCCTTTGTGACGCTTAGGTTTTAAAAGAAGTTGAAATGTAAAAACTGTATCTTGGATACGCCAAACCGTTTTCAACCTTTTAAAAAATCTCCATTTTAAAAGAAGGTATTTGTTTTTAAAAAACATTTTTATTTTAGTTTAATTTATTTTTTTATAGTTTGTATAGAGAATCCAAGAAATAATTCAATTGGCTAACTGAATTTCATCTGTCAGTTTAAGTTTTTTCGATATTACATTAAGTAAGAATGTATTGTGGTCACCCTCTTTCAGATTTTCAAAATCAGCATAAAATATCCTTTTAAATCATACTCA
Organism: Aspidapion aeneum; assembly: GCA_963576565.1. Taxonomy (NCBI): domain Eukaryota; kingdom Metazoa; phylum Arthropoda; class Insecta; order Coleoptera; family Brentidae; genus Aspidapion; species Aspidapion aeneum. Next base: position 6,531,011 of record OY755038.1, read on the forward strand.
ATATTTAAAAAAAATACTTTTATTGTCTTTTTACGTTTGATTAGATTCTTGATTTACTATGTACAATCTACTTTTAACTCACTCAAACATAAATAATATAAATTGTTTAAGGAAATTTTAAAGAAAAGGTTCCATAAAAAATTGCCAGATTAAATTCAGTTCAACCGTTGGTTTCTATATACAAAAAAAAAGGTATTGCCAGAAAACTCATCAAAAATAGTATTTTAAAGGCTAACTAAGGAAAAAATACTCTGCCAATATATGGGCCCCTAAGCTCACACTAGGTACTATAGTTATGTGAGCTAATATAACTAAAAACTGAAATATATTTTATTCAACTCCACACTAAATTACCTTTTGTTTGATACCACACAAGCCATGTTTTGACTTAAACTCAAATTTTTGAAATCCACCCCCACCCTTAAAAGAAACAAAAACTAAAATGTATTTTGTTGAACTCCGGACTTAATTACCTTTCGTTTGATATCACACACGCCATATTTTCACTTAAACTCAAATTTTTGAAATATACCCCCACCATTTTTTTTTAAATAAATTAAAATGTATTTTGTTTAACTCCAGACTCAATTACCTTTCGTTTGATATCACACACGCCATATTTTCACATAAACTCTAATTTTTGAAATATATCCCCACCCTTTTATTTGGTTTGTGTTCGGTGGATTTTGTTCATTTTTAAATGGGACCATCTCGACCCAAGATCCAGCCCAGGTACTAAATTTCATTAAAATCGGCCAAGCGGTTTTTGAGTTATGCGCGTTGGTCGTTACAGACAGACATACAGACACACAGACAGACAGACAGACATACAGACAAACAGACAGACAGACAGACAGACAGACAGACAGACGGCGCAACAAAAAAGTTTCAAAATCATCTGAAACGCAAAATTCTATAAAAATTTTTGAAATCGGAGCAACTTTTTTTTTCTCGAAAAAATTAGGATCACCATAGCTCACACTACTATAGTATAGTATATGTGTGAGCTAATAGTCAAAAACCCAAGATAGCGCCGCCATTTTGACACTGTTCTTTAATGGAGAGGGATCATGAATTTTACTATGTTTAATGGGAATCCAATAGCTATCGTTTGCGCCTAGTCTTGATTTTATATTTTTGAAAACTTTTTGAAGTGTAAACTTCTTTAGGCGCGTTTAGCAGTTTTTGTGGGTAGTGAATTGAACTGAGCCGTCAGGCTCGGCTATGTTACGCTCATTCGGGTGAAATCGGCCCGTGTCGACTAACTGTGAGAAACATTTAGCGAGCGATATGATGATGCAGATGAAGGCCAGTACACAAAAGAGTTCGGTTCGGTCCGCTTTGCAGATTATGTTATGGGCGAGTATTATTAATTTCGCCTTGTTGAAGTTTACACTTCTGCCGTGTGGTCTTAAGCACACACAATTTTTTATTTTTTAATTTTTTTATCCGTCATCCCATATCCATGTATGTAAGGTCGCAGTTCAAAAAATCATATCTTTTATAATGTAAGGTCAAATGTAACGAATCCAAGCATCAGTTTACTTAGAAAACCTTACTCTTATAGAAAAAAAATATACCAGAATTGTTTTGTAGCCACATTTGTTTTAATCCGCAATTAAACTCTGATTTTCTTAAAATTTGCAAACTACCCCCCAACTTTGGCGCGCCGTAAAGCAAAAAGTATTGGTCGGAGCAAAAAACTGCATAAAATCAAAGTTGTGCCCAATTTTGTTCTCTACATATTTTATTTGAACTTTTTTTTATAACACCTACTCCAACGGTGCTATTTTCTTCCAAGCGCCGCGATGCAGAGTTTTCATCCCTCCTCCCCTCGAGCGGCAACGTCCCGAGGTCGCCAACTTAGATGTACTATCAGGGCACGGTGGATAGAATATACCGGTGTTCGGATCTTATATCAAGGCCAACACAAAAATAGAGGCCACGACCCTGAAAAAATCAGCTGGTCTCCCGGGGCTGAATTTTACATTGGGTCTTATGGGAGGTCAGACGTTTTTTTATGATATTTTCAAAATGGCACTACAGATTTCCGCAAAAGTTCAGTGCAATATTCTCAGACACCATCCCGATATTCCACCAAAGGTTTGTAAGGAAGCAACATGATTAAAAGGTTAAAATCTTCAAGATTTAGCATTCCTTATTTTGAATTCAAATTACCCGCCATGTACCACATGCCAACTGTTATATTTGACATTTATTTGACTTTGTCATATGTGATTGTCACATTCGCTTCTGCTTTAAACTTAATTTTTGTGTGAGCTAATGAAGCGGCTATGAAAAATTAGGGCTTACTATACATTTAAAAAAAATTGTTCTGCCAGAATAAAGTAAAAACAATCTCAAAAACAACTTTATTTAAAAAAAAATCAAATATCCATAAACCGTCATTCCAACTTCAATATTTTAAAGACAATCAGCTGTCTCGTAACGTGACCATCAAAAAAAAATCAGCCCCGGATGTGACGTCAACAAAGTGGAGGATCGTGGCCCGTCCATTTTGATAGCCCTGCTTATATATATATATATATATATATATATATATATGTATGTCGAATTTTCCACGTCACTGGTGGTCCAGCTGATTTTCGTAAACAAAAGTTAGATCTGATATGAACAACGGAACAACTAATATTTTTTGAATTTTTTGAAAATTAAGGCAATTTTCCTACTGTTTTCTAGTACATCCTTATAAAATGTAATTTTCTAGACGTATTGTCTTTTTTTAGCCCGCTTTATTTTTTATTACACAAAACTTAAACTACAAGTCAAACTGAATGTGATCGTTTAGTATCAAAGGTGAACCGAGGACTATTGGGTAATAAACAAAGATGTAGGTCCGCGGATGATTTTTGAAGTTGAAACGAACACATTATTTTCTTCGAATTTTAATTTTTGTGTAAAGAGAAATGAAGCGGGCTAAAAAAAATAACGACTGGTATGTTGGATAAATATTATTTTATAAGAATATACTAAAAAATAGTAGGAAAATTGACATAGTTTTTAAAAAATTCAAAAAATATTCGTTGTTCATATCATATCTAACTTTTGTTTATAAAAATCAGCTGGACCACCAGTGTCGTGAAATTCGACATATATTTATAAGATCCGAACACCGGTCTATTCTATCCACCGTGCTATCAGGGCACCTATGCCTAGCATCCCACCAAATTTCATTTCTGTTTGACCTTTTGCAAATAGAACCCCATATTTTGTACCAGACGCTTAGCCTAAACTAGTTTAGGTGTTTTAAAGGACACTGAAATAGCCAACGTCATAGATAACTCTATGTAACTGTTTAACAGTTTTTTTTTATTCCTAGGTTGCCAACTTCTTTATGGATGTAGTCAAACAAAATGCAACCTACAGGGAAAATAACAACATCTTCCGCAAAGATTTCTTTCATTTGCTTCTTCAGCTAAAAAATAGGTAAGTTGCGAAGAATTATTGCCAGGTATGTTAGTTTAATGCTTTAAAGGCGGATCTCGCCGACCAATTATTGAATTCCTTAGCGTAAAGGGTGCCTTAATTGGTAAAATATTAACTATTAACAGAACAAGAACTTGCCACATTAACTATAATCATGGGTTACAAAAGATGAATTTCTCCTTATTCAGCGTAACACTCGCCATTTAGACTCTTAAAATTATTTCTGGCAAAATGTCAAGGTACGTTTTAAACTAATTTGTGCATATAATTATAACGTCAAGATATACGAATACGCAGCTCTCCAGGTTCACTTTAAAGATTAATCTCTGCCCTGCCGCAAACGTGTTAAAAGCTTAGTCCAAAAGGCATTCGACGGAATTGGAAGAGACAACGTGGGGCAGTAAAAGCAGTGACTGATCGGACGTGACTTTTTTGAAGCAGGAATTTGCCAACAAGCTAATTTGATATCCAAAATACTCAAATATTTAGCATCTGTAAGATCATTGTTTCAGTAACAAACGGAATCTGATATGCGTCTTTAATAGTTGATTTGTTTACATCTCTATAATCAATACAAAAACCCTACCTTCTTTGAAAGAAGAAAGGATAGGACCGAGAAAACGATGATCAGACGACCTTGAGAGTAAAGAGCGAAGAAATATTTTTCAAAGAAAAAAATAAATGCACCAAAATGTTAGAAGAAGGGGAAGATCTAGTTTAATAGTACTACTACCACTACTATGTCGGTTTAGTACATTTTAGCTCACACATATACTATACTATAGTAGTGTGAGCTATGGTGACCCTAATTTTTTCGAGAAAAAAAAAGTTGCTCCGATTTAAAAATTTTTTATATATCTTTGTCTGTCTGTCTGTATGTCTGTCTGTCTGTCTGTGTGTCTGTATGTCTGTCTGTAACGACCAACGCGCATAACTCAAAAACTGCTTGGTCGATTTTAATGAAATTTGGTACCTAGGCTGGGTCTTGGGTCGAGATGGTCCCATTTAAAAATGAACAAAATCCACCGAACACAAACCAAATAAAAGGGTGGGGGTAGATTTCAAAAATTAGAGTTTATGTGAAAATATGGCGTGTGTGATATTAAACGAAAGGTAATTGAGTCTGCAGTTAAACAAAATACATTTTAATTTATTTAAAAAAAAGGGTGGGGGTATATTTTAAAAATTAGAGTTTAAGTGGAAATATGGCGTGTGTGATATCAAACGAAAGGTAATTGAGTCCGGACTTTAACAAAATACATTTTAGTTTTTGTTTTTTTCTAAGGGTGGGGGTGGATTTCAAAAATTTGAGTTTAAGTCAAAACATGGCTTGTGTGGTATCAAACAAAAGGTAATTTAGTCTGGATTTGAATAAAATATATTTCACTTTTTAGTTATATTAGCTCATACGTACACTATACCTATAGTACCTAGTGTGAGCTTAGGGGCCCATATATTGGCAGAGTATTTCTACATTGTCCGACGCCTATTCTTCACCTCCTTCGATCCTGACAATCATCTTCCGTCAGGTAATTTTGATTCATTAATCCCGCCCTCTTTTTCTGCGCCCTATTGGTTGCCATTCTAGGACCTGCTTTGGTAATCTTTCGTCGTTTATCCATTGTACATGCCCGTACCATATTAGTTGTCTTTTAATGATATTATCCTTCCTTGATTCCCATTCTTTATTTTATCAATGATTTCTTTTATGATCTCATTTCTTATATGTACATACAACAGCGTGCTTTTCATTCTTTTTCTTTTTTCTCTTCTCTTTTCTTCTTTCTCTCTGCTCCATAAAATACTGTTACGACATCCAATAACCTTTTTTGCTTTTACTATTATTTTTTCCAGTTTTTTACGGTCTGTTCCTGTCTTATTAAATGTGACACCCAAGTATACATACTCATTGAATGGAGATATTGTTTGTCCATTGTCTAGTTTTACCTCACTTGATTCGTTAGCAATAACTATTGTAAATTAAAGTATAGCACTTTCATTTTAATTTAAAGATTACAGAAAAATATTTGTTTTTTAGAGGTCAGTTAGCGGATGATGGTTCTATAAAGGAGGACAAATCCGTCAATTCCGAATCGATTCTAAACATTGACGAAATCGCCGCTCATTGTTTTATTTTTTTCGGTGCGGGATTTGAGACTTCCTCCACCACAATGGCATTTGCGCTCTACGAGATGGCAAATAATGAAGAACTACAAGTAAGTAAATACAAGGTGTATCATAACCAGAGACATGAGAGGTTAATAGATCCCAAATAGCAAGGGGTCATCAAATAACGTCTTCTTTTTTCGTCAAAAAGTGGTAATTTGGATGACCAGCATCAGGTCATCTACCAAAAAATGTTGTCTTAAGGCATCAGTTATTTGACGTCTTTTCATATATTGGTCAATACCCACACTACACACTTTGTCCAAGGGACATACACTCATACTTACATAGATGGTGCCAGTGGCGTATATAGGAAAACGTTTCGGGGGGGGGGGGGCGAGACAGTTTCGGGGGGGGGGGGGGGGGCGAGACAGTTTCGGGGGGGGGGGGGGGGCGAGACAGTTTCAGGGGGGGCCGAGACCTCATAAGGCCGTATTTTATGTTTGTATTCATGAAATATGTGGAAAATCTTAACTTCGCCCCCCCCCCCGTATATACGCTACTGGATGGTGCCCCAGTCAGTACTTAACCGGATTTATACGAGATGTGAGGGTATGTATGTAAAATAAATTAAATATTAAATCAAGACAAACTTCGAGCCTAAAAAAATAATCAAATAACATTGGGTCAAAAGTATCTTTTTTTTTCAAAAATCAAAAGTTTCTTCTTTCCAAGTTACAGCATAGTAGGAAATCTTTCAATTTTAAAATAAAAAATTTGACGTGAATTTGTGACATTTTTTCCAAAAAACTATAAAAAGGAGATACAATTTGGCCAAGTAACTTTGCAATAGGTGCCAAATTGCAAAGGAGCAGGGATTTAGAAAATCCAAGATTTTAATGAAATTCTAGTATGATGTAGATCTCGATATCCTGATCAAAAGTTCTCATAGGCTCAAAGCGATCCTATGACTGGTTTCCAAGATACAGTGGCGGGTATGGGACTTAAACTTTAATACAAAAAAGTGATAAAAATAATTGACTCTTATATTTGGTGACCATGCTAGATGTCACGTGCCAATTTTTATGTACAAGGGATACTCAAAAAGTACAATATTTATTAATACTTTTATTTAAATAAATGGATCCATTAGCACACTCCACGCTATATCAGCCTTGAAAACAGATTTTGTAAGTATCTCAGAAATGGAAGATCCTACGACGTTTTTAGTAATAATATAAATAAAAAAAAGACGTTCTACTATATTTCGAAAACCGCATATTGAAGCTAGACTCCGTTAAAAAATTAGCATATTTTCAATTTTTAAACTGTCATAAAATTGTTATTAGCATTAATAGATTTTCACCAAAAGCTAACCCGCTCTTTACAGTATTGTACACTTTTTGACCTTAGAATTTCATAAAAATCGGTTTAGCGGTTTAGACGGTATCGTGGGCCGGACAGACATACACACACACACACACATAGACAGACGTCATGACGATATTGCTGAGACAGGTCAACAGACACCCAAATAACACATTTTCGGTGCGGGCTAGGAAGGTAAAAAAACGAACATCTACTAACTTGAAAGGAGTTGATCGGCCTTCAGGGGGTGTTTATTAAGTATTTTGCAAAATCATAGTGAGCTGGTTATTTAATGAAAACAATTGTTACCCTGGAGATGCAGAAACCACATAACTTAAACGTTAAAATAGTGTCTACACTTGGAGTGTGCATGCTAATGGGCTAGGAAGGTATCAGATCCATCATGGATCCTACTAGGACTATGTCGGTTTAGAACGTATTTCTAAGTTATCCGACACCTATTCTCCACCTCCTTCGATCCTGACAGTCATCTTCCGTCATGTTTTTTTGACTCATTGATTTTTGGATTGACTGTTGCCATTCCAGTTTAGGACGACCTCTTTTTCTGCGCCCTATTGGTTGCCATTCTAGGACCTGCTTTGGTAATCTTTCGTCGCTCATCCGTTGTACATGGCCGTACCATATCAGTTGCCTTTTAGTGATGTCATCCGTTATGCTTCCCTCGATTCCCATTCTTTCTTTTATGATCTCATTTCTTATATGATCTGTTCTAGATATTCTCATTGATCTTCTTATTGCATCCATTTCGACACTTTCCATTTTTGCTTTGTATTTTTCTGTTACGTGACAAGTCTCTATTCCATACAACAGCGTGCTTTTCACCATTGTTTCATATATGTTAAATTTTACATTCTTTTTTTGTCTCTCTGCTTCATAAAATACTGTTAAGAAAACCAATAACCTTTTTTGCTTTACTATTCTTTTTCCAGTTCTTTACAGTCTGTTCCCGTCTTATCAAATGTGACACCCAAGTATACATACTTATTACATGGAGATATTGTTTGTCCATTTTTTAGTTCTAATTCACTTATTTCGTTTCCAATACATAAGTACTGTGTCTTGTCCACGTTCACTGTTAACCCCCACTTTTGGTATTCTTCCGTTAACTTTCTTATCATATGCTCCATGTCTTCTTTATCATTAGCTACAATTACTTGGTCGTCAGCAAACTGTAGTTTGTATATGGTAAATCGGTCGTTAAGTTGTATTCCCATACCGTGTACTTTGCGTTTCCAGTTTTTTAGAGCTACTGCGATATATATTTTAAAAAGAGTTGGAGAGATACAACATCCCTGTCTTAAGCCTTTCGTTACCAGGAATTCTTTTGAAAGTCGATTTCCAATTTTAATATTAGATTTTGACCCTTTGTATAGTTCTTTTATCGCTTTTATGTATGTATGATTGATATTAGTCTGCTCTAACACTGTCCATAATTTTTCTACTGGAACGGTATCATATGCTTTTTGTAGGTCCACAAAGGTAACATGAGTCTCTATATTTCTGGCGCTTCTTTTCTCAATTACTTCTTTAAGACAAAAAATATTATCACTATAAGATCTGCCTGCACGAAACCCACTTTGCTCTTCTTCTTCTTGTTCATGAAAATCGTTCTCTATTAGATCTCTAAGAATCTTACCGTACAATCTACTTAGAGTACTGGTTACTGAAATTCCTCTGTAATTGTTGCAATCCAGCTTATTTCCTTTTTTATGTATTGAGGATATGAATGCAATTTTCCAATCATCAGGTACTGGATGTCCGTTTATGCATTGATTGATAATATATGTGAGATTTTCGAGTAGTTTCTCTGATCCATATTTGAGCATTTCAGCATATATTCCTCCAGGTCCGCTATTTATTTAAATAAAAGTATAAATTAAATGAAAATATTGTACTTTTTGAGTATATTCTGTACATTTTTATATTTTTTTGTATTACAGTTTGAGTTTTACAAGTGAATTTCAATTTTTTCGTATTTTGGAGGAGCCCCATACCCGCGACTGTATCTCGGAAACCAATCATAGGATCGTTTTAAGTCCGTGAGAACTTTTGATCAGGAGATCGAGATCTACAACATACTAAAATTTCATCGTGGATTTTTTAAAATCCCATTTAAGGTGTGCACTGTGCATGCTCCTTTTTGAAATTTAATTTATTTTATGACCTATTAAGGACCCATCTCAGTATTTGTATTGTTTATTCGTGCGGAGGCTATTTTGACAGCCTGTATCTCCTAAACTTTTCAGTTTATCGAAAAAATACAATATCACGTTACTGTAACAGATTTCCTTTTTTGTAAATCCCACACCTCTTCGAAAATCGTATATTTTGAAAACAGAGTAGAGGTTTAGAGTGTTGGTCGCCATCATACCATTTAGTTAATTTTAACATTAAGTTTAATCAAGTAACGGTTCCTAGAGCTTCAGTTTTCGAAATATTCATACAAAACTTTTAAAACAAGTAGTAATAAGTTGCTTTTCAGTGTACTAAATCAACTTTTTTGAGGTAAATATCTCAAAAACAACCTTATTTTTGTTAAAAGCATTTTTCTCATCACTAACAACAAATTTACCAATTAAAATTACAAAAACTAACTTTAAGTTGTATTAAAATTCAAGGAAATTTTAATTCTTTAGGACAAAGTGAGGAACGAAGTTAATGTGGTACGAGAAAAGCACAATGGCAAACTCACCTACGAGGCAGTCATGGAAATGCGTTATCTAGAAAAAGTAATCTATGGTAGGTAGGTTTCTTTTTTCATATGGTTTTTTTCGGAGCGTGTTAAAAATATCTTATATATATATCAAACCCTTTTGTTTTTTTTCTCGTTTTTTTTGTAGGATTAGAAGCTTTTTCTTCCTTCTAAAACTAAATTTCATTGAGTTCAACACATTCAGGTACAAAACACTATTTTCCGATTTTCTATTCTATTTTTTTATGTTTCTCGTAAAATATTAGGTTTTAATGTAAAATACTCTGCCAATATATGGGCCCCTAAGCTCACACTAGGTACTATAGTTATAGTGTACGTGTGAGCTAATATAACTAAAAACTAAAATCTATTTTATTCAACTCCAGACTAAATTACCTTTTGTTTGATACCACACAAGCCATGTTTTGACTTAAACTCCAATTTTTGAAATCTACCCCCACCCTTAAAAAAAACAAAAACCAAAATGTATTTTGTTAAACTCCGGACTCAATTACCTTTCGTTTGATATTACACACGCCATATTTTCACTTAAACTCTAATTTTTTAAATATACCCCCACCCTTTTTTTTTAAATAAATTAAAATGTATTTTGTTTAACTCCAGACTCAATTACCTTTCGTTTGATATCACACGCCATATTTTCCCATAAACTCTAATTTTTGAAATCTACCCCCACCCTTTTATTTGGTTTGTGTTTGTTGGATTTTGTTCATTTTTAAATGGGACCATCTCGGCCCAAAACTCAGCCTAGGTACCAAATTTCAGTAAAATCGGCCAAGCGGTTTTTGAGTTATGCGCGTTGGTCGTTACAGACAGACAGACAGACAGACAGACATACAGACAGACAGACAGACAGACAGACGGCGCAACAAAAAAGTTTCAAAATCATCTGAAACGCAAAGATATATAAAAAAATTTGAAATCGGAGCAATTTTTTTTTTCTCGAAAAAATTAGGATCACCATAGCTCACACTACTATAGTATAGTACATGTGTGAGCTAAAATATATTTAAGACCTTTGTACTATTTATAGATTTTGTATTTAACTTTTTTCTATAGAACTAGGTTCGCTAAAAACCGTAAAAAAACCATTATCCAACTCCTAAAAGCGCACCCTATTTCACCCCAAAAACTCGGATCGAGTGTAATTTTATTTTCTAATGGCTGCAATAGATTTTCTTTCATTTCCAGTAGTTTTCATGCTGTTACTAATTTTTTCCCTTTTTTGCTGGTCTATTTTACATTTTTATTGGGATCTACCAAAATATAAGCCAATATACATGTATAGCGAAACAACAACTACAACAATCAAAATCCACGAAGGAACCAAGCCAATCCGCATAAGAACAGGTGTATACAATATCCCCTAAACTGTTTAACCAGGCCCTAGATGTTTTTAAAAACTTAGATTGGGAAGAAATAGGCATCAAAGTAAGCGGACAATACTTGAACCACCTAAGATATGCTAATGATATTACCTTAATAACAGACAAGAAAGAAGAACTGATAAAAATGCTCGAAGAACTGGATACAGCAGCTAAAAATATAGGCTTGAGTATGAACAACACTAAAACTAAAATCATAACAAACACACGATCAGAATAACCCAAAAGAAAACAAGTAGAGGAAAATATATACCTGGGACAAATTATTAAACTAAAAAAAGAAAACCAAACAGCTGAAATCAAGAGACGAGTAAGATTGGCCTGGGCAGCATTCGGTAAATTAAGCTACATGTTAAAAAATATCCTTAGTTCCTTAAAACGAAAGTGTATAACCAATACTTACAAAATCAAACATGAAAAAAGGTAACAAAAGCCCAAAGATCAATGAAAAGACAAATGTTACATATAAAGCTAACAGATAGAAAAAGGAATGGATAAGAAATAAAATAAATGTAAGGGATGTCAGAGTAGCAAAATTAAAATGGAATTTTGCCGGTCATAATATCAGACAGAGGGGCGATCGATGGAACAAATGTATTGTAAATTGGAGACCTTGGGGAAAATAAAAGAAGTAGGGAAGACCTTAAATGAGATGCGTGGACGATTTGAAGAAACATGCGGGGAATAGATGGATGAACACGGCGACAGAGAGAGAAGAGTGGAAGATATTGGGGGAGGCCTATGGCCAAAGATGGATTGAAGAAGGCTAAATAGAGAGATAAATTGGGATGAGAAATAAATAAACTAGATATTTCCTCTTAATTTACCCTATTTTTTTTTCAGAAACTTTGAGAAAATACCCTCCAGCCCCAGTACTTCCCAGGAAGTGCACCAAATCATACACAATGCCTGGTAGTACCTTTACATTAGAAAAAGGTACCACGCTTTACATTCCCGTATGCGCTATACAGAGGGATCCTCAGTACTATCCGGATCCTGAAAGGTTCGACCCTGAGAGGTTTAGTGAGGAGGGAAAGATGTCCCGACCTCAGTACACTTGGTTGCCGTTTGGGGAGGGCCCAAGAATGTGTATAGGTAAGAACAATCATAACTAAATCTCGAGTCTTACAAATGTTTTTTAAGAAACTTGACTATGGCAGGCGCGGATCTATGAGAGGGGAAAAAGGGGAAATTTCCCCACCCAAACCTTAAACTATATTTAGTTTTGACACACAGAATACACCTCCTGACCACTATGCAAAACAGTTTTATGTAATATTTATTATATTTATATATATATATATATATATATATATATATATATATACAGGGTGGGGAAAAAAGACTGGAACCCCTAAATATCTCAAAAACTAAGACATATATCAAAATTGTTTCAAATATAAGTTGTAAGGCTTAATTTATTCTATTTAGCTGTCACATTGACTTTGACGTATCTGTCAGTTTCAAAGGATTTTTCAGAGGTAACTTTAAAATTTTAAATGGAACCTCCTTGTTTTTTGTATTTCCATTTGTAGCCAGGTAAAATGTACGTTTAAATCCATTATGACATTTGACATCTACCTGTCATTTCATAGAAAAAGTAATAATTTTTATTTTACTCTTTAGTGACCTTAAAAATGTGGAGATCAGTACCCTGATGATGTACTGAAGTGTCAACAAAGCAGTGACAGAAATTTTTCACGTATATGTATATCTAAATTAGTACCCTTTTAAATCAGAATCAAATTAACAAGAATTATTTATTTATTTTTATTTAGGGGTTCCGGTCTTTTTTCCCCACCTTGTATATATATATATATATATATATATATATATATATATATATATATATTCGACTCAAAAATGAAAAACAGATGAATTTTGGAAAATTCACAACTTTTTTATTTTTTAATCGATTTTTTTCAAACTAATTATATTTTATTTGGATCATAGTGCACTTTTAGAAAAACTATTAATCACTTGCATGTTTAATATTTTTGTGTCTAAAAAAAAATATATTCCTCAACATTATATTAGCTCACACATATACTATACTTTAGTAGTGTGAGCTATAGTGATCCTAATTTTTTCGAGAAAAAAAAAGTTGCTCCGATTTCAAAAATTTTTATATATCTTTGCGTTTCAGATGATTTTCAAACTTTTTTGTTGTGTTGTCTGTCTGTCTGTCTGTCTGTCTGTCTGTCTGTCTGTCTGTATGTCTGTCTGTAACGACCAACGCGCATAACTCAAAAACCGCTAGCCCGATTTTAATGAAATTTGGTACCTAAGCTGGGTTTTGGCTCGAGATGGTCCCATTTAAAAATAAACAAAATCCACCAAACACAAGCCAAATAAAAGGGTGGGGGTAGATTTCAAAAATTAAGTTTATGTAAAAATATGGCGTGTGTGATATCAAACGAAAGGTAATTGAGTCTGGAGTTAAACAAAATACATTTTAGTTTATTTAACAAAAAAAAGGGTGGGGGTAAATTTCAAAAATTAGAATTTATGTGAAAATGTGGCGTGTGTGATATCAAACGAAAGGTAATTGAGTCTGGGGTTAAACAAAATACATTTTAGTTTTTTTTTTTTTAAGTGGGGGTAGATTTCACAAATTTGAGTTTAAATAATAACATGGCTTGTGTAGTATCAAACGACAGGTAATTGAGTCTAGAGTTGAATAAAATATATTTCAGTTTTTAGTTATATTAGCTCACACGTACACTATAAATATAGTATCTAGTGTGAGCTTAACTGCCCATAAATTGGCAGAGTATTTTTACCTTCTTAGCCCGCGCAACTATGGCTAGAGAAGGTATTATTTTGGACAAAAGCTGTAATTTTAAGAAAAAAATGGTTCAGTACTTTTTTGTAGAGCTTTATATTACCTTTCCACTGATGTGTCTTTTAGGTTCTTAAAGGATGCCCCTAAAGTATAAAAAATACTCTGCCAATCTATGGGCACCTAAGCTCACACTAGGTACTATAGTTATAGTGTACGTGTGAGTTAATATATAACTAAAAACTGAAATATATTTTATTGAACTCCAGACTCAATTACCTTTCGTTTGATACCACACAAGCCATGTTTTGACTTAAACTTTAATTTTTCAAATCTACCCCCACCTTTTTTTTAAACTAAAATGTATTTTGTTTAACTCCAGACTCAATTACCTTTCGTTTGATATCACACACACCATATTTCCACATAAACACTAATTTTTTTAATTTACCCCCACCCTTTTTTTTTAAAGTAAAATGTATTTTATTTAACTCCAGACGCAATTACCTTTCGTTTGATATCACACACGCCATATTTTTATTTGGCTTGTGTTCGGTGGATTTTGTTCATTTTTAAATGGTACCATCTCGACCCAAAACCCAGCGTAGGTACCAAATTTCATTAAAATCGGGCAAGCGGTTTTTGAGTTATGCGCGTTGGTCCTTACAGACAGACATACAGACAGACAGACAGACAGACGGCGCAACAAAAAAGTTTCAAAATCATCTGAAACGCAAAGATATATAAAAAAATTTGAAATCGGAGCAACTTTTTTTTTTTCGAAAAAATTAGGATCACTATAGCTCACACTATTATAGTGTAGTGTGAGCTAATAGTCGGGAAAACATCGGTAGGCCGGCTATATTTGAACCGTCGTATTTGACAGATTATAGACTACCAAAAATAAAAAAATTAACTTACATTATTTAGAATGGTAAAGTCTTTTAATTTTTAAAGCATTTTTTCCACTTTTTAACTTATGGTAAAAATGAAACCCACTGTGAAAACTTTTTTGTATTTTGATTTTTTGTAAAATCAGCAGTTTCTCTAAAAAAACGCAAAAAACACGAAATAAAAACATAATGTTAAGGAATATATATTTTTTCAGACATAGTGATACTAAAAATTCAAGTGATTAATAGTTTTGAAATAAAAAAAAATTAATCTGAAAAAGTCAGTTAAAAAATAAAAAAGTTTTGAATTTTCCATAATTCTTCTGTTTTTCATTTTTGAGCCGCCATATTTTATTTGGCATGAGTTTGACAGATGTTCAATAATTAGATTTATATACAATTTTAGGTGGTTTCTTCACTTTTGGCCGGTACTGTAAATAACTACTTAGTAGCGTGCGAAAAGTGTTTCCACACGCTGCACACTGGTGGATTTTCAAAAATTGGTGGAGTTTAATAAATGTTTATGTGCATGTGCCGAAAAGCACAACTTTTCGCACGCAAATGAGTGTGGAAAAGTGCACTTTTCGCACACCCCTAGAAGATATATTTGAATTTAGGTCTTCGTTTTGGAATGACCCAGAGCAAAGTGGGTCTGGCGACAATATTACGAGACTTCAAACTCAAAGTAAATCCAAAAACGCTTACACCTTTAGAAATAGACTCAAGATCTCTCGTCACCTCTGCTAAGGGAGGTATTTGGCTTGATGTTGAAAAATTATAATAAGACTTTCTAGTTTTATTTTTGTATTAATATATTCCCACATAGCACAAAAATCACATCAACGTTAAATTAACGTGAACAAAAATAACAAAGTTTTTTTTTACTTGAAAACAACCTCATACCATGTAATATTTATTCTGTTAAATCTACATGCTTAAAGATAACTTAAAAACAAGGAGAAACCAAGCTATAAAAATGTACTTTTTGCTGAAGTTTCTGGTGCTGTGTATATAACGTGTTTTTTACCCTCGTTATTTTTATGTACCAAATTCACACTTGAAAAGTCCTCCACAACATGTTCTAAAACGCCACTAGATTAATACTTCTCAAACCTACTAACTTTCTGCGTCTTTTTTGGTCACGTTTTTTTAATTAAAAATTTTTTACTTAAAAGAGACCCGAAAGGAAGTTATAAAAGTTCACTAGTTTAAGACTACAACACTTCAAGACAATTTTAAAGATGGCGCTCAAGGCAAGACAAAATATCTATATGTCTATCTATATACATTATGTTTTTTTAAAGTTAACAGTAAACACTTTCACAGAATATTATATTTTATCAGGTTAATAATAGATGCGTCGTGATCCTAAAGGATAAGGGATCAGTTCCTTAACAGCTTTTTGGAGTTTAGAGTCTAAAGCACTGCCTGATAGTTTTCTTCAAAGCAGTGTTGCCACCTCTACCGATTTTTCGGTAGATCTACCGATTTAGTCTTTTACTTTACGATATACCGAATTACCATAGTTTTCTACCGATTTTTTTTTCAATATAAACTTGTTTTTTTTGATACGCCTCGTAATCGCGATTAAAAAAAAACAACATAAATAAAATTTTCTTTTTATGTAAGATCCTTTGTAGAATAAAAAATTTATTTCAAGCCATTGTTTTTAAAAGTGTATTTATGGCGCCATTTCTTGGATTTTGCGATATACTCAGCCGGCAGCCGCAAGCGGCATTAAAGATCACGCTATTATAAACCCTGAGGTTTTTTTTATAATATTATCTACCTAATAGGGACCTATTGCAATAAAGCCAGGCACAAATTGTGCCGGGCACTATATTGACAGTTTCACATTATAAGAACAGCTGTCTTCTTTCAAAATAAGGCCATTGTGTATTATAAGAGCCGGAATTAATAGTGACGCCCAATTAATGGAAAATAAACGACTGGATTTCTAAATTCGACTTTAGTATGTCAATTTTGAAAGATCAACTGTCAGTTTTTATTGCAAAACTGTCAATATAGTGCCCGGCACAATTTGTGTCTGGCTTTATTGCAATAGGTCCCTAGTATGTACCTATTTTTTTTTTTAATTTAATTCTTAATTTTGGTATTTTGTCAGTAAAAACAAATCGTAGAAATACAATTTACCTACTAAATCAATCCAAACTATCGATAGTTAGCACTGATTGCTGAGATGATTAAAAAATCTACCGAAATCTACCGATTTTTCTCGAAGCCTTCTACCGAAGACCTCAGGGTCGAGGGTGGCAACACTGCTTCAAAGTGAAAAATCCCGACAATAGGTGGCGCTGCTGCTAGTAAAATCTCAAAAATATCCGGTAGAAAAGCCATGCAAGTCGCGTTTTAAAATTCGTGTAGAAAAGGCGTGAATCTATTGTGATTTTAACGTTGATAAAAATCACTTGAAAATAACGTAAAAACAGTGCTGTTTTAATTTGATGGCGTTATTACAACGCAGTTTTTAGCAACGTTATTTTTTATAACGTTAATAAATGACCTTTTTTTTTTCTAGCAGCTTATAAAATCAACGTTTTTTTTACGTGTTAAACACGTGATTGTGCTATGTGGGTTGTTTGTTAAAATGTAAGGTAAATTAGATTTGATACAAGATCGAACTTCAGCTTAGTTAAAATATTTATTTATAAGAAGATACGCGCCAAACCGTTCTAAGAACTCACACGACAAAAGTTACAGTAACGTTTTTAAAAGTTTTACACCACAAATAAACCTATGGATTTTGTAATTTTAATTAGAAACCTATTTTCTATAAAAAATAAAATAAATTGTAGGTATGAGGTCTTTACAACTGCTGCTATCAGTTTATAACAGAAAAATCTATCGAAATTCAATTACAGTAATGTATGGATAGTCCGAACCCCCCTTAATCCGAAATACTCTATAATCCGAACGCCCCAATTTCGTAAAATGATATCCATAATCTGAACACCTTGAATTCTGCAATCCGAACTACATATACATACTGTAGGTATTTTTCGTATGTATTTGCAATATGCCTGTACTTAGTTTCCATAGTACATAACATACCTATGTAATGTATTGTAAGGTGTTCCTCTTCC
Source organism: Aspidapion aeneum (assembly GCA_963576565.1). Taxonomy (NCBI): domain Eukaryota; kingdom Metazoa; phylum Arthropoda; class Insecta; order Coleoptera; family Brentidae; genus Aspidapion; species Aspidapion aeneum. The sequence goes on from OY755038.1 coordinate 6,548,830, forward strand.
TTAGAAGTTTTTTTTCACTTTGAAATACATATGTTATAGTGTGTATAAATAAATGTATGTAATTCTGTATAAAATAAATAAATGTTTTTATAGTCAGTGGCGTATATAAGGGGGGTCTGGGGACCTCCCCCCCGAAGCTAAGATTTTTTTGAATATTTTCCACAGATTTCCTGAACACAAACATAAAATAGCATAAAATACGGCCTCATAGGGTCTCGGGCCCCCCCCAAACTGCCTCGGGCCCACCCCGAAACTTTTTTCTATATACGCCACTGTTTATAGCCATTGAGTACGTGAACTTTTTGCGATAAAAATGTATTTGTACGGTTAAGAAAAGAATCTATAAACTGAAATTGTTCGGATTAAACATATCATTTATTTTGAATTCTATAATCCGAAAGTTTTGATAAACCGAACGGGTTCTGCCAACTTTTTGTTCGGATTATCCATACATTACTGTATAAGTATTTTAGCTCACACATATACTATACTATAGTAGTGTGAGCTATGGTGATCCTAATTTTTTCGAGAAAAAAAAAGTTGCTCCGATTTCAAAAATTTTTATATATCTTTGCGTTTCAGATGATTTTGAAACTTTTTTGTTGCGCCGTCTGTCTGTAGGTCTGTCTGTAACGACCAACGCGCATAACTCAAAAACCGCTTGGCCGATTTCAATGAAATTTGGTACCTTGGCTGGGTCTTGGGTCGAGATGGTCCCATTTCAAAATGAACAAAATCCACCGAACACGAACCAAATAAAAGGGTGGGGATAGATTTCAAAAATTAGAGTTTATGTGAAAATATGGCGTGTGTGATATCAAACGAAAGGTAATTGAGTCTGGAGTTAAACAGAATATGTTTTAATTTATTTTAAAAAAAGGGTGGGGGTATATATCAAAAATTAGAGTTTAAGTGAAATTATGGCGTGTGTGATACCAAACGAAAGGTAATTAAGTCCGGAGTTCAACAAAAGACATTTTAGTTTTTGTTTTTTTTAAGGGTGGGGGTGGATTTCAAAAATTTGAGTTTAAGTCAAAACATGGTTTGTGTGGTATCAAACAATAGGTAATTTAGTGTGGAATTGAATAAAATATATTTCAGTTTTTAGTTATATTAGCTCACACGTACACTATAACTATAGTACCTAGTGTGAGCTTAGGGGCCCATATATTGGCAGAGTATTTTATTTAGGTGTCTCATTTTTCTACGGGATTTTTGGTGTCTGACTTTTACACCACTATACCAAAATGCAAGGGTTTACTGAAAACCATAAATAACAATTTCAAATCATAAAAAAAATTATAATCATGGTTTCGGTGGCCTTATTGGTAGGGCGTATAAATCCAAAGGTTCCGGGTTTAAGCATCGCCCGAAGCACATTTTTATAATTTTTCTTTTTTTTTATTTCAACCATGTTTTCGAATCAAATCTATCCAAATAATAGGTATCTATACTTGATGTTGTATTAAAGTGGCACCACGTCGTCAAAACCGTGATGGGCGGGAAGGGAGTAGAGGGGTACATACAGTGGCCCGCACTTTCTGTAATTTTTTTATTGGTATTGATTCCCAAAACGAGGCACTACACTAATTAGTCATTAGCTTACTATTTTACTTGCTTTTTATTTATATCTTCTTCTAAACGATTTTTTAAGAAAGGAACATATAACCTCTTGTCTGGTTGTTTTGAATATTTTAATGTCAAACAAATTGGGACTGACTTTTTACAAAACAAATTACCGTTTTTGCAACTAAATCAATATTGCGCACATTTTAATATAATTTTGGATTCTCTTTTATGTTTCGGATCTTTATTTATTAGGTAAGTACCTATTTTATCTCTCCTTTAAAAGGTCTCGGTGTTTTATTATAGACATATAAAGCGGCACACTGCAGGCACAAAGTGAAACAACAATTTTTTGAGGCTTCTTTACTTAGATTTTGCCACAAAATTTGGTTTACCATAGCTATGACGCGGTGCCACTTATATACATCCTTAACTATAATAGGTGGTGCATGGCGGATAGAAATATAGAGGAAAAGCCTGTACTTAGAAATAAAATATGTTTATTAAAGTTAGTGATATTTTTGGTATTATTATTTTGATATTATTTTCTTGTAGGTTTAATAAAATAACAAAAATAAATAAAATATTGAGTAATTTACGTCATTTTTAAGGAAATTTTGCGCTGATTTCGAAAATCGAATAAAAATGACCATTGGAATTGAAAAAGTTGTTTCATTATTCTCAAAAAAACCTGGTTTTTAAAACATAACTTAAAAACGAAAATCTGTATTCGCCAATAACCAACCATCATAATAACCATCAATAACCAAGATCTTCCCAGCAAACATCGACCTGCTGGTACTTTACTAATATTGTACTTTAACTGTTGGCAACTGCTGGCATCGGCAACGATGTGCATTAGTTTTATTATTTTTGTATTGTCTAATTTGCATATTATTTAAAAGTGTAAAAAATGCATCATTTTAGTACTTTATTTTTAATACAACGAAACATTATACTTTATTTTTGAAGAATGCCAAGTGCAGTCAGCGTTAATGGCAAAAAACATTTTAAAAGTATATTTAAACAGTTGCTTTTCAAGCACTTTATATATATATATATATATATATATATATATATATATATATATATATAACAAATAAATATTTTACTGTGAAAATAAAATATTCACAAAAAAGATGGCAAACACTAGTCAACATTTTACAGGTACACTAAGGAATGTCAAGCTTAAGAATATTAATGATTTTATTTATTTTTAAATTGATGTGAAGTGTTCCATAATCCTTCGAAATATCCTCAAATTTGAGGCAAACATTTTTTTTTTTAGTAAAAAAAGTGACTATATTTTAGTAATTTTTAAAAAACTTATATCTTTGTTAGTTTTTTAGATATTAAGCTTATTTCTTTACCATCTTACTTTGTGTTCTATTGCAAACAAACAAAGTATTTGCAGTTTTTCTGTAAAACTAATCTAGAAAACGTTATAAGCCAAAGTTTGTGAAAAAACATTAAAAAAGCAGCCATCTTGATTTATGACGTCACACCGGTCCTCCATTGTGTGTTCGATTATCAATCAATCTAGAGTAGTTTAAAAAAATCTTCCACAACTATCAAACGGGACACCACTCAACTGTCATTTAGTTTGAGTCCTCGTTTTTTGTCTTCTTTATCAAGCATTGTCACAGTTTCGGTCTTCTATGAACTATTATGAACACCAATATTATCCGTGTAGCCAGCTATCAGCATTGATTTGTTAACATTAATGAAGATAAAGCATTACCTTGTCTTTATTTAGGTATTTAATTAAAAAAAAAACAAAATTAAGACTGTCTATACAAATTATTTTTAAAATATTTTATTGTATCATTACTAGACAAACATGGTAAAGTAAAGCAATACAATTAACCTAATTTTAATAGTTAAGTACAATTTTCCTTTCTCTTAAATTAATATAAAAACAAGTAAAATCTTTGCCAAACTTTACTAAAAAACAGAGTAAACTGATTTTATGAATTTTGGCCCTATGAACATTTATTTTGTTAAGCCAAACCGAGACTAAAATTTTTCGAAGATTTTTATTAAACCTATTATTTTTTTCTAAAACGAAAGTGATCTAAAACTGCATTAAATGTGCTATAACTCAAAGCTGACCCGACCGAAGCATCATACATCACTTTTTACTTTTGGGTTGATTCCAAGAAAAAAATATACTTTGTATTTCTTGAATTATGTATGTGTTTTTTACATATTATTTAAGATACAAATAACAATCTCCAATATACCTACATCCTCAAGAGAAACCCTAAAAATTTCAAAATTTCTCAAAATAAAAAAAATACATTTTTAAAATGTAAAATAAACTTTTTGTACCACGTTAAGTTTTTTAATGAAGAGTTCTTAAATATTTTAAAATTTGCAATGATTGACATTTTACATTTTATATTGGATAAAAAATCTACATTTTTAAAAACGAATTTTGAGGCTTGTAAGAATGGTTACGAAAAATGTTTTTCGTAGCAACTACACATTTCTCACAAAAAATATTTGGTTTAAAATTTCTACAAAAATTATACATTTTATTGGCCTATTTGGTACTAAGGTTCTACCAGAAATCAAACACCAAATGCAAAATATTTTTTAAATATTTATTTTTCTTAGTTTTTTATGGCTTAGCAAATAAACCTTACAAATCCTGTCAGTTTGACAAAGTAAACATTAATATATGTACATGCATCTTCAATACTTGCGGCATAACAAATAACACAGCTGTCTTGGTGCCAAAAAGTCCAATAAACCATTTTGTAAAAAATTTTTTGTGAGACAAGTGTAAGAGCTACGAAAAACTTTATAGGACATGTCTAGCTAAACATAAGATTCTATACAACCCTCCAAATTCCTTTTTAAAAATGTTGGTTTCTAATCCAATGGCATATAAAGTTCTAAAATGTCACAATGCAAATTTTTTAATATTCGAGAATTTTTCTTTAGAAAACTAAACCTGGTACAAAAAAGTTTGTTTAACATTTTTTTCTTGGAATTGAAAGCTTTTTTGTTTTCTTTTTTTTTTGCAAAAATGTGTTTTTACTTGTTTTTAGGATGTTACGTTTTAGAATGTACTCATATGAAAAATTTTAATTTTTATCTTAAATAATAGTGCCTTCACATGATTGAACAGATATAAAATTTTGTAGGGATAATATCTCTATAATATATATAATATTCTCTTTATTGTACCCATATAGGTACTTATAGGTAAGAATATTAGGTAAGTGATTTTTTTTCCTATCTTTGTAAAGCTTTTTAATGGATTTCTATTGCAGCTACTCAATATTGGGTTTAATTTAGGGTGAACTCTGGCTTTTTTAAAAGAAATATTAACTTTTTTTGAAATAAGTTGTGTAACATCTGTTGTTTACTATTAAATCTTAGAGCTATAGGTATCGGTGAAATTAAAAAAATTACATTGTGATGCTATTTCAAATATTTTTTGCTTCATTAATATAATAAATTTGGAATAGTAAAAATACAAAAAGCACTTCTATTTCGGGTAACCTCCGTTGTTCAAATTCACATGGCTCCTCCACCACTAATGGTACTCAGATAAATTAAAAAATTTTATTTGGTGAAGTATTTTACGTGCGCTTTTTGCAGTGTAATGGTCAAATTTATTTAAAATATTAAACAGATATTTTTATTTAAATTTGTTTATAACAAAACTAAGCAAAACGCAACTTTAGTTGTTATGGAATACCTGAGATACAATAAGAATTACGTAAAGCGAAACAAAGACAAAAATACGGTTTTTTAAGCTCCCTTACTCTGTATATAGTATAAAATATAGAATATAAATAAAATAATATAGAATATAAAAAAAACATGTTATGGGTGATACACAGTTTCAGTTTTTGCTGCTAGCTTCCAGCTCTACTCTTTCTTTCTCAAATAGCGAATAACTTGCCGCTAAAAGAGGAAGATTTTGTTTGTTTTGTTAACATAAAACTAATCTTAACTTTCTACTATCAGAGCAAAACCAAAAAACACATAATGACCCACCAGTTCGTCACATTTACATTAAACATTATTCCAAAAAGCGCTTTTGTGGCCTGACTAACTGTTTCGAATGGTACTTGCGATTTTAGTTTAAAATTGCACAGAAACAACTTTTGTTCAGCTTTTTTTGAATGAGGCGAAAAGGCACTACAGTGAAACCTCTCCTTGCGGACACCTCTATCAAGCGGACACTCCCTTTAGGCGGACAAATCTATTGCAACCAAGTTTTTGCCTATTTATTTACATGTAAAATTCACTTCTATAACCGGACACTCTAATAACCGGACGCGGAAATTTTTTTTTTGGTTAAAAAATTCTGAATCCTCCCTTTACCAGACGCTTACCTCTGACAACGGGACGGAGCGCTGCACGACATGGACATCACATTATTACAACATATTTTATTCGGGCGGGACTGGTGTCTTTTATTTTTATTGTTCAGATGGGTAGTAATAGATCTCTTTGAAATCAATGGCGCCTAGTAAAAAACTTCTTAAGTATTGTTCATACTCGTCTTAGTCTTTTGTTTTTGATTAGTCTTTGTCCTTTGATTAGTCTTAGCTGTCTTATGGATCGTTCATACTCGTCTTTTGTCTTGGTTTAGTCATATGTCTTGTCATAAGAAAGTTAAAACCACTGTTTCTTATGGGAGTGTTCATACAATGCTTTTGTTTTTGATTAGTCTTTGTCTTAAGAGTTGCCAACTTTCAATCCTTAGGACAACGACTAAGACGAGTGACAGACATCAGCTGATATTTGTTGTTTTTTTTACAGGGCGTCCGAAGAGCGCAAGCGCGCGGACGAAATTTTGAATTTACGGCCATTAATCATGTTTTTAACAGAAAATCTCAACATAACCTCAAAATTTTATTTGTTTTTTTTTTTCTTTTTCGCTTTTGTTCTTTCGTGTCTGTGTTTCGTCCACAGATTAGGTTAAATAAGATTGTTTTGTGTAAAAAATGACTTTTGAAAATGGGCCTTTTTATTGAAATTGATTTTTTTTTCAGTGGGTTATGACTAAGACTAATCAAAAACAAAAGACGAGTATGAACAGCCAATTTTGTTCAAGACAGCTAAGACTAATCAAAGGACAAAGACTAATCAAAAACAAAAGACTAAGACGAGTATGAACAATACTTTAAAACAAAATCGGCTGTTCATACTCGTCTTTTGTTTTTGATTAGTCTTAGTCATAACCCACTGAAAAAAAAAATCAATTTCAATAAAAAGGCCCCTTTTCAAAAGTCATTTTCTACACAAAACAATCTTATTTAACCTAATCTGTGCACGAAACACAGACACGAAAGAACTAAAGCGGAAAAGAAAAAAAAAACAAATAAAATTTTGAAGTTACGTTGAGATTTTCTGTTAAAAAAATGATTAATGGCGGTAAATTCAAAATTCCGCCCGCGCGCTTGCGCTTTTCGGACGGCCTGTAAAAAAAACAACAAATATCAGCTGATGTCTGTCACTCGTCTTAGTCGTTGTCCTAAGGATTGAAAGTTGGCAACTCTTAAGACAAAGACTAATCAAAAACAAAAGCAAAAGCATTGTATGAACACTCCCATAAGAAACAGTGGTTTTAACTTTCTTATGAGAAGACATATGACTAAACCAAGACAAAAGACGAGTATGAACGATCCATTAGTTTACTTGAAAAAAGGAAGAAAGAACATCTGTCAGCACGAAAGATTGCTGAAAAATTTAATATAGGAAACAAGCAGCGGAAATTGTTAATAAATATATATTAAAATTTCGCAATTGCCTCTCATAAGCGGACACCTCCAATAAGCGGACAAAATCAACGAAACCGTGAGTGTCTGCTTATAGGAAATTTCACTGTATATACAGGGTGACCCAAAACTAATGGTACATAGTTACACTGTAGATTCCCTGGGTCAAAATATTACGATTTAGCCATACTTACCTTAGTCCAAAAGTTCGTATTAACCGAGATACAGGGTGTTAAACTTTATTTTTTTAATTCGATTTTCTTTAATAACTTTTTTACTAATTAATAATTTTGCAAAAAATAACCAGCATGTAAGTTTTTTTGAAATTGGCAAGACGATTCCGCAATTTTTTTTTATGTACAATGTACAGGGTGTTCCTTGAACCACTGCCATTGCATTAAAATCAGTGTATATTTTGTGTGCCTTGGTGTATACCAGTTTTTATGTAAAATAATGGATTTCCCATCCTTTTTATGTAAAAAAGTTATACTGTTTTAAAGTCGCTCAGAGCAACAGGTTTTGAAATTTTTGCATTTAAAGTTTTTATTGCATGTGAGTGATATGCCTAATTTATGTATGATACTTTCTTCAATTCTTTCTAGTAATTAATATTTTTGCAAAAACTAACCACCATGTAGGTTTTTTTGAAATTTGCGAGACGATTCCGTTGAAAAATTTGATGTACAATGTACAGGGTGTTCTTTGGACCACTACCATTGCATAAAAATCAGTGTATTTTTCTTGTGCCTCAGTGTATACAAGTTTTTATGTAAAATAATGGTTTTCCCATCCTTTTTATGTAAAAAACTTATAAAACTTATAAAGTCGCTTGGAACAGCGGTTTTTGAGATTTTTGCATTTAAAGTTTTTATTGCATGTGAGTGATATGCATACTTTATGTAAGATACTTTCTTCAATTCTTTCTACTAATTAATAATTTTGCACAAAAAATTGGGTTTGGTGGTTTTTGGGCATGGACTGGAAAACTTACACGCTGGTTAGTTTTTGCAAAAATATTAATTAGTAAAAAAGTTATTTAAAAAAATCGAATTGAAAAAATAAAGTTTAACACCCTGTATTTCGGTTAATACAAATTTTTAAACTAAGGTAAGTATATCGTAATATTTTGACCCAAGGAATCTACGGTTTAACCATGTACCATTAGTTCTGGGACACCCTGTATACATTATAAAAAGATTTTTTAAAATTACTTGGTTCCTATACATTTTAGAAAAAAAAGTTTTGGACAAAATTTAAAGACAATAAAATTTCCTACAAAAGCGCTATTGTACGTTTTTTCATTAGACAAATGGTTTTCGAGTTATGACGCAAAACATTTCGCCGCCATTTTGGATTTTCACACATTTTTTTATTTAGTGGCCTTTAACTTCGAAACTGCTTAGTTTTGAGAAAATCTGTAATAACATAAAATAACCACCAAATAATAGCCTATAAAATGAGATATCACTGAGTTCTCTGGGTAGTACCCTTGCTGAGATACAAACCCTGAAGTGTATATGCAAAATAAACCGAAATTATTCAGTTTTATGTCATTTTCTTAAAAGGTAAGCATTATACGGAAAGTGTGTAATTACCTTTATTATAGGAAATTAAATTATCTTTTAAATGGTGTATCAGCGAAGTGGACAATTTTACGGTGACCACTTAATTGGCATCCATAAATGGGGGTTATTTTTTAACATCGCGAAAAAAAATGTTTTTTTAAGTTTTATTCAGTTTTCAAAAAACTAAATGTTTTAGATAAAATGTTAAAAGACCTTTTTTAGAGAAAATAAAATGTTCTTGCAAACGGTGTATCACAAAGTTGTGTTAAAGCTATTATTGACACTCCAAGGGCGTACGCGTGTTGAGGTTTTTTTTTTAATATTTTTTTTTTCAATTTTTTTATTTGTTTTATTCAATTTTCTTCTTGATAACGGGCATCACACAAAGAATATAAGCATGTTTAGTGAATCTTTGGTATGGTCTTTGTAGCGGCAAAATTGCTTTTTTTAAGCAACAAAAAATGAAGCTGTGAATTCTCCATTACCTACAACTAACTAAAAGCTTTTTAAAGGTGAATTTTGTTTTGCTGCACTATATTTAGATAAAATAAACTTACATGAATTTAGTTTACAAAGACACTAGATCTTGTATGATGGTGGAGTAGCAAAAAACTTTTGTCGTTTCGCTGTCCTGTTAACAGTTCTTGGTGTGGGCGTGAAGAATCTTCCGCCGGGTCTTAACAGCATGTCTGTACTGGGCGTTTGTTGCATCCTGTTTGTTGGGGCGGGAGTGTCAACATTTATAAAAGTTGACCAGTAATCTGTCGGTAAGCGGATCAGTTGTTCTACGACTGCAATTTGCTGTCTGGTCTCGGTCAACAAAATATTGGGACTTGGATCGTCAGATGAGAATCCCACTATTGTGGGTCCAAATACTTTTGACAAATTTTCGATTGGCATCTTGCATTCAGGGGACTCAGCTACCTGTCAAAAAGTATATAAATCACCTGTAAAGGGAATATCAACAATCTGCAAAATAAGTTGGAAAAAATTAACTTTCGGGCTGTTCGGCCGTCGTCGTTGGAAATTCGTTCTCGACGTTTCGTCATCTCGAGTGGATGGCATCTTCAGGAGATGTTGACTGTTTGTGAGACCAGTCTTCGAGAAGCAGACAAACAGTCAACATCTCCTGAAGATGCCATCCACTCGAGATGGCGAAACGTCGAGAACGAATAAATATATATATCAGAAACGATTAAAATTTGTTTTCTTTAAATATGTTTCTGCACTTTCTACTTTTACCTATTTGTTTTGCTTTGCTTGGTTTTTTTTATAATTGCATTTCCTACTTATTTTTTGCTAGAAATTACCTAGTATTTTGACAATGTAAACTTATTTTTATTAGGGTTACTTAATTATAATTTTAGACAAAATATTTTTTAGTTATAAGATTGAAGATTTTTTTTTTTTGACAATAAAGCTTTTTCTGACTCTGACTCTGAATTTCCAACGACGACGGCCGAACAGCCCGTAAGCAAACCCACCATTGGACGATGGCCGCGAAAGCCTTTCACAATTTGTAGGTTTAAAAACGTTTTTAAAACGTCCGTTTCGGACCTAGGGGATGTCTTAAAAACGTATGCCTAGGTCCCTCTGGGTCTGAGAGGTCCCTGGAACGTTTTCGTGGGTCTTTTTTACGTGAAAAATGAAAGTTGACAAACGTCCGAAAAACGTCCGAAAAACGTTTTAAAAACGTCCGAAAAACGTTATAAAGACGTTTTAAAAACCCACTTTTCGGGACGTTTTGAAAGCGTACTTTTTAGGTATGCCAAAGTTAGAACTCTAAGAAACCTAAAAAATACATTTGAAAAACGTCCTGACTAGATCGCTTTTTTTAGACGTTCCAAAGTGAACGTTTTTTATACGTTTTTTGAACGTTTTAAAAACGTACTTTTTGGGTATGGAGACATTGGGACCTAAAAAGTACCTTTCTAAGACGTCCGGTGTTTGTTAGGGCACAAGGTGGGGAAATTGCACTTAGTTTTTATAGCCCAGTATTGGCCTTGACACATACATCATTTTGGGTGGAAAATCTAAAAATTGTATATTTTGGCACTTAGATCATTTAGCCCGGCCACTCTACAAATAAGAAGTTTATATAAAAAATACAAAGAATATAAAGAAATGAATCTCAAAAACTAAAAGTGACAGATAAAATTAAAGTTGACAATGGATGGCTGGATGCCATAAAAAAATGAGCATGAAGTTAGCGAAGCACCCATCGCAGATCGAATCGAGACTAGGTGGATAATTTGCCGTTAATTAGTCGTGAATTAGTTGTGGAAAAATTAATTTTGTCGCTCTTATTTTTGAGCGTTTTTGAGGGTGCTTCGCTAACTTCATATGAAGTTAGCGAAGCACCCTCGTAAAAATGGCTTTTATCAAAATCGAATATGGTGGATAATTTGCCGCTAATTAGTCGTGAATTAGTTGTGGAAAAATTAATTTTGTCGCTCTTATTTACGACCCTTTTTTTGGGTGCTTCGCTAACTTCATATTTTGGCACCCATCGCAAATCGAATCGCTACTAGGTGGATAATTTACCGTTAATTAGTCGTGAATTAGTTGTGGAAAAATTAATTTTGTCGCTCTTATTTTTTACCGTTTTTGAGGGTGCTTCGCTAACTTCATATGAAGTTAGCGAAGCACCCTAGTAAAAATGGCTTCTACCAAAATCGAATATGGTGGATAATTTGCCGCTATTTAGTCGTGAATTAGTTGTGGAAAAATTAATTTTGTCGCTCTTATTTTTTACCTTTTTTGAAGGTGCTTCGCTAACTTCATATGAAGTTAGCGAAGCACCCTCGTAAAAATAGCTTTTATCAAAATCGAATATGGTGGATAATTTGCCGCTAATTAGTCGTGAATCAGTTGTGGAAAAATTAATTTTGTCGCTCTTATTTTTTACCGTTTTTGAGGGTGCTTCGCAAACTTCATATGAAGTTAGCAAAGCACCATGAAGTTAGCAAAGCACCCTCGTAAAAATGGCCTTTATCAAAATCAAATATGGTGGATAATTTGCCGCTAATTAGTCGTTAATTAGTTGTGGAAAAATTAATTTTTTCGCTCTTATTTTTGACCGTTTTTTGAGTGCTTCGCAGGCACCCAAAAAACGCTCAAAACTAAACGCGACAAAATTAATTTTTCACAACTAATTAGCGGCAAATTATCCACCATATTCGGTTTTGATAAAAGCCATTTTTACGAGGGTGCTTCGCTAACTTCATATGAAGTTAGCGAAGCACCCTCAAAAACGGTCAAAAATAAGAGCGACAAAATTAATTTTTCCACAACTAATTCACGACTAATTAACGGCAAATTATCCACCTAGTAGCGGTTCGATTTGCGATGGGTGCCAGAATATGAAGTTAGCGAAGCACCCAAAAAAAGGGTCAAAAATAAGAGCGACAAAATTAATTTTTCCACAACTAATTCACGACTAATTAGCGGCAAATTATCCACCATATTTGATTTTGATAAAAGCCATTTTTACGAGGGTGCTTCGCTAACTTCACATGAAGTTAGCGAAGCACCCTCAAAAACGGTCAAAAATAAAAGCGACAAAATTAATTTTTCCACAACTAATTCACGACTAATTAACGGCAAATTATCCACCTAGTAGCGGTTCGATTTGCGATGGGTGCCAAAATATGAAGTTAGCGAAGCACCCAAAAAAAGGGTCAAAAATAAGAGCGACAAAATTAATTTTTCCACAACTAATTTACGACTAATTAGCGGTAAATTATCCACCATATTTGATTTTGATAAAAGCCATTTTTACGAGGGTGCTTCGCTAACTTCATATGAAGTTAGCGAAGCACCCTCAAAAACGGTCAAAAATAAGAGCGACAAAATTAATTTTTCCACAACTAATTCACGACTAATTAACGGCAAATTATCCACCTAGTAGCGATTCGATTTGCGATGGGTGCCAAAAAAACGGTCAAAAATAAGAGCGACAAAATTAATTTTTCCACAACTAATTCACGACTAATTAGCGGCAAATTATCCACCATATTCGATTTTGATAAAAGCCATTTTTACGAGGGTGCTTCGCCAACTTCATATGAAGTTAGCGAAGCACCCTCAGAAACGGTCAAAAATAAGAGCGACAAAATTAATTTTGCTACTTCAACTAATTCACGACTAATTAACGGCAAATTATCCACCTAGTCACGATTCGATCTGCGATGGGTGCTTCGCTAACTTCATGCTCATCATAAAAAAGCAATTTACTCCAAAATGACTAAATAAAAAAGTTATAGGCACCCTTTTGCAGATTTTTCAAAAACCTCCATACCTTACAAACAGCTTAATATCAAAAGGTAGTTTTTACTGTTAAGTTTCTGGTGTAAATTGAGCATTAATAAAAAATAAAAAAAATGATGAAATTTGAAATTTTGGGGGTCAGTTTTTTGTCCCCTAGAAACACCAAAAAAGTCAAGTTTGGGATTGTATTTCTGTATTGATATAAGCTTTTAGATATATTTTATTCATAGTAGACCCCACATTTTTTTTGTTATTTGACACTGACAATTACCCACAGCACAAATCAAAACAACATTAAAAACACACTTTTTTAAGTTTAATAGGTCGCTTTTTAACATTATTTTTAAAACCGCATTATTTCGGTGTGATTTTAACGTGGTTTTAAAAATAATGTTAAAAAGCGACCTATTAAACTTAAAAAAGTGTGTGTTTTTAATGTTGACTTGATTTGTGCTATGTGGGTAATTAGTTAAAAGCATAATTGTGAATTAAATTATTTTTGAATGGGATTTCCCATAAGAAAACAAATAAATAAATACCTACTAATTACCTTTTGTAAATGTACCATCATATAAGCCAAGGTATCCCTGTTTGGTTGCGGCAAATGACTGATAAGCTGGTACAAGCAGGGTGCAATGTCAGATGCATCTTTGCTCTCAATTGCATGTACAAACTCTCGCCACAGCTGATATGTCACTAGTGGTTCTGTCAAACTCCTTAAAAAGTCCTTCACACAGCCGCAGATCATATGGATGTCCATCTGTGAGAGGGCTGGGCACCCGCGACCTTTCAGGAATTTTTCCTTTAGTTGCTTAACATCCTTCTCTGATCCAGGAATTCTGTAAATGCCCAGTTCATTTAGTCCTCTCAGTTCAATCTCATTTATGCAGTGTATGATTAGTGCAGGTACCATTGGAGGCAATGTTGGAGTGTAGTCACTTATAATGCCAAGAGCATTTTTACAATTGGGTGTCAAAAGTAATGGGATACAAGGTAATGGCAGCCTATCTCTACATTCCATGTGACAGACACTTCGACAATCTTTGCATTTGAATACAGATTTACCAAATTTGATCCTTTTTTCACAACAAATGCAAGAATCTGGTATAACAATGGTTTTTTGCTGTAATGAATGTTGCCTTTGATTGTTGCTGTCTCTGGCAAGCTTTCTAGGACTATTTTTTTCCTGTCTGGCCCATGATTCAAATATTAAATGGGAGGGAGGAGCACTTGGAGCAGTAGATCCAAAACCTTCATCAGTAGTTATTGGGCAATCAGGTTCAGAATAACCATTTTTTGGCAGTGATTCTATAATAGATGTAGCTGTAATGGGACCCATTTTGTTAACAGTCACTGTTGTAGTTGCTCTGACTGTATCTGTTGCACCAATCTCAATAGTCTTGCCAGTAGATCTTCTTTTCTTGATTGCTGGTTCAGGCTCAGCACTGCCAATGTCACTGTTTCTGTGTTTTTTCCACTCCCTGTACGGTTTCAAGTGTCTTGAAACATCTAAGTCATCCTCAGATTTAGATACACTGAAATCTGACAACATTGAGCCAGTAGAATTTATTTCCTGAATACAACTTAAATTCTTTCCATTGTAATCTTCATTGGTGTTTCCACGATTTTTGTTTAAGAATGACAACTTTTCTTTGGCATCATTGCCAAGCTTTACTCTATTGTCTTTGAAGAGACAATTCCTGACTTCATCCAATTGATCTTCCAACTCCTCTTTTTCTTTTACCACCCTGTGTGTCTTTTTTTTTTCTTCATCCAAAAAATGTCTCGCTCTTTGAAGCCTTATTTCAATCTCACTATACTCATGGCTTTTCATGTCAAGCATTTGCTGCAGCCTCACACACTCTTGCATGGCTTCCTCATACTTATCAAATAGATTTCTGGTCTCCATGGCAAAATTCAAAAATGCATCTTCAACCTTTTTGTCCCTCTTGTATTTTAAAAGACGCATTAGGTCATCAAACATTGCGACTATAGTTAAATCACTAGCAGATCCTGTATAGCCTGTTGAGCCCTCTGAATTGTTGCTTACCAGACTCTCTGCACTTTCTGAGCGTTCCGAAAGGGTCGTTGGAGTATAGAGGGCATCCTGAGGTTTTGCCTTGTAGTGAGACAAAGGAGTTTTAAAGGGTGTATTACTCATTTTATTTAAATGCTGGACGTTTGGCTAACTACATATAGATCGATGACTAGTTTATGTAAACCGGAAAAATCTTTTAGTCTGTTTGTAGGAATTTATTACAAAATTTCCCAAGTTATAAACTTTAAACACGCCAAATAAGTATTTCGTTGAAAGAGGCGTCTTTTAGAAAAACCGTTGAATTTTATATAACCTTAAAATATTTTAAAAATCAGCTGATTTTGATAAGTCAGCAAAACGCTAGTCAGCAAATCTACAGATCTGAAAATTTTATGATTTCAGTGTACTTATGGTCGAAGCTCGTGTGAAAAGACTGGAAAGAATAAAGGTACCTGTCCATGAACGGTATTTTCCGCGCTGATTTTTTTTTTAAAGCGCGGAAAATCCGCTGTCCACGTCCATTGAGCGTATCTTTCCGCGCGGATTTATTTTTAACGAACCAGTATGTATACTGTGCATTAAATCCCAAGGAGGCCAGTCGGCCACTACCTAACTGCCTTTGAAAAAGAGAAAAAAAGAATGACAAGTGAAATGAAACAAAATTTAATTTTTGAAATAGTGTTCGATTTGACACTTTTCATGTGTAAACATTCGAGAAGTTATCCATAGATATATGCCCACGCAAGGCCAACACAAAAATAATAGCCCTGGCCCACGCCTTCAGTTCAGTCTGAAGTTATTTATTTATGCATTACCAGATTTTTTTTCGAAGGTTGTTGCTTTTGAACTACCGAAAAAAAGTTTATAATTATCTATTGGTGACCGAGTTTAAAAATATTAGTGGCCTTAGGAAATGGTCTTCAAATAAAAGGAGGAAAATAAATAGTTTTTATTTTAGCAGTTTTTAAGAATTTAAATTTCAAAATTCCTAGTGAAGAAAAATTCAACAACTAGGTAAGTAAATAAAGTAATTTGCAAATGAGAGGAATGAGAGATAGGTTGCCGATTCGGGTTGATACACAATCATGCTCTCTGGCTTCTGGTCCATCCAATAGTACCTAGGTATTTTACGACAATTTTTATAAAGTGACTGCTGAAGTTCTTCTTGGATACTCGTTTAGGTGTTTTGGACGCCAGGGAGGTGCCCTTGGATGCCTAACATAGTTCTGGCAGCCAAAACAACATCTAGATTCAAGCTGTCAACTTTAAGAATTAGCCACAAAATAAACAAAACTGACGATAGGTAGGTATTAGGTGGTTTAAGAACTAGCGGCTAAAAAAAAGAAAATCAAACAAATTTAAAAGTATAATTTCTTTTCTACCCACTGTGTCTAATCAGAATCAGAATCAAAAGTATTTATTTATTTATTTATTAAAGAAAAACCCAAAAAGGAAAAATTATTTCCATATAGGGTAAAAAACTAAAATATAAGGTACAACATTACATAACAGTTTAGGTACTTGAATTGATATTTAGGAAAAGAGCTAACTTATCACTTCTTAAAAATTTTTGCACATAAGAACTAAAAAACTAAAATAAAACTATATATATATTTTTTTCTTTGAACCTACGTTAATCTTTGGTTATATATATTGATTTTACTATTTTTGGAAAAACTTCTTAAAGAGGTTGAAGCCTTGACTTGAAAGGGCAGTTTATTAAACTCGGTAGCAGCCATATAAGAAATCCTTTTTTTTCCTGAGTTTCGCATATTGCTATTTAGATGAAGGTTGTTCTTGCTTCTTGTATTATGCTGGTGATACTCATCATTTTGTTTTAGGTCAATAGTTGTCTTGATTAATTTGTTTTGAATTTTGTAGATTAATTTGACATTTTCATAATTTATTATTTCCTTGATGTTTAAAAATTTTGTTTTTTCATATAAGTTTTTAGTTGGGGTATAATAATCCATATTCATCAATATCTTCACTATTTTATTTTGTGCTCTCTGTAGACGGTCTATCTGAGTTTGCAATCCATGTCCATATATTGGTGCCACATATGTTAAGATGGAGTTAATATATGCATAGTAAATAAGAGTTTTAGATTTTTTGCTTAGATATTTGGAGGTTTTGCTGAGTGTTCCAGATAGGCTTGAAAGTTTTTTAATTAGATTTTCGATGTGTGCAGACCAGTTTAGTTTGTTATCAATTAATACTCCAAGGTATTTTACATTCTCACATTTATTGATTTTAGTTTTATTTATAATTATTTCACCATTATGATTTAAAACTTCTTGATTTTTGCTTATTATTATATGATTGCATTTTTTTTCATTAAGTATAAGTAGATTTTTCTCTGTCCAGGTTTCAATAAGCTTTAGGTCATCTTGTATTTCCTTAAGAGTATTCTCAATATTTCCAAAATAGAACAGTGCTGCATCATCAGCATACAGAATTAAATAGCCTTTAAGTTTTAAGTCTGTGATGTCGTTAATGTAAATCAGAAATAGTAGAGGTCCTAGGAGGCTTCCCTGAGGGACTCCACTTTTAATTAATTGGTATTCACTTTTCTCTTCATTTAAAAATACAAATTGTTTTCTGTTTTTTAAGAAACTTTCAAACATACTTAAAGCTTTTCCTTTGACTCCATATGCCTTGAGTTTTTTAATTAATAGTTTGTGATTTATGACATCAAATGCCTTGCAAAAGTCTAAGAAAATGGCTCTAATTGACTGGGATTTGTCCAAGGCTTCATAAAGTTTTTCACAGAGTGAGACTAGTGCTGACAGTGTGCTTTTCTTTGGCTGAAACCCATGCTGCTGATGATTTAAGATTGAGTTCTCTTCTAAAAATTTGTACAACCTCTTATGCAAGACTTTCTCAAATAATTTTGACATCAAAAGTAGCTTTATTGTCTGGATACAATGTATACATTGACAAAGCCTTGCTTAGCCTAGCTTAAATTTTATAGAAGGTAACATTAGTTAACAAAGGTAAAAACAGAATTTCATTATTAGTTACAATTTGTCAAGGAATAATATTACAAAAGTACACTTGACATTATTTAAAATGCATTGGACACTGTAAACTATGCTCAACACTATTTAAAACACACTAGACACTGTTAAAAAGATACATTAACAATTTTCACAATGAATATTAAATTAAAACAAAGATACAAAGCATATATATACCAATGCCTGGCAAGCCCATTTACTCTGAAAAGAATTCTTCTATTGTAAGAATTCTTCTATTGTGCTGCGACCATCAGAACCCTGGGAAGCTAGCTCCTAGTTGCCAGCAACAAGAATTTTACAGTCAACCAGACAAATCCAGTGAAACCGCCTAGAAGTGGACACTCACGGTTCTGTTGATTTTTTCAGCTTATTGGAGGTGTCTGTTTAAGAGAGGGAACTGCGATATATATTTATTAACAATTTGTGCTACTTGAGATTTTCCAATATAAAATTTTTCAACGATCTTTCATGCTTAGAGATGTTCATTCTCCGAAACGCCAACAACTTTCATTTTTCCACATAAAGTAAGAAGTTTTTGAACTGTAAACTTCTTTAGGCGCGTTTAGCAGTTTTTGTGGGTAGTGAATTGAACTGAGCCATCAGGTTTGTGACGATATTTGCTCAATTATGTTTGTAAAAGTTTATGCAAATAAATATATACTCTACTCTACTCTACTCTACTCTATGTAACACTCATTCGGGTGAAGTCGCCTCGAGTCGACTAACTGTGAGAGGACCATTCAGCGAGCAATTTGATGATGCCAGTATTATTAATTTTGCCTTGTTGAAGTTTACATTCTGCTGTGTGGTCTTAAGCACACATTTTTTTTTACTAGGTGCCATTTCAAAAAGATCTAATATTACCCAACTGAACAATAAACACAGCAGTCCCACCAAATAAAATAATGTTGTAAATATGACAGATGTATTTAGTTTCCGCATTAAAACGGAAAGCGGTAATTCCCCGGCTGCAGAGTGCATTGTTGCCAACATACTACATAATATTTATGCCCATGTCGTGCAACGCTCCGTCCCGTTGTCAGAGGTTCGCGTGCGGTTAAGGGAGGTCTCCGCTTAAGAGAGGGAACTGCGATATATATTTATTAACAATTTCCGCTGCTTGAGATTTTCCGATACAAAATTTTTCGGCGATCTTTCGTGCTTATACAGATGTTCCTTCTCCGAAACGTTAACAACTTCCATTTTTCCACATAAAGTAAGAAGTTTTTTTTACTAGGCGCCATTTCAAAAGATGTATTATTACCCAACTGAACAATAAACACAGCAGTTTCGCCGAATAAAATAATGTTGTAAATATGACAGATGTATTTAGTTTCCGCATTAAAACGGAAAGAAGTAATTCCCCGGCTGCAGAGTGCATTGTTGCCAACATACTACATAATATTTATGCCCAGGTCATGCAACGCTTCGTCCCGTTGTCAGAGGTTCGCGTGCGGTTAAGGGAGGTGTCCGCTTAAGAGAGGGAACTGCGATATATATTTATTAACAATTTCCGCTGCTTGAGATTTTCCGATACAAAATTTTTCGGCGATCTTTCGTGCTTATACAGATGTTCCTTCTCCGAAACGTTAACAACTTGCATTTTTCCACATAAAGTAAGAAGTTTTTTTACTAGGCGCCATTTCAAAAAGATCTATAAAACTAGCCGAATAAAATAATGTTGTAAATATGACAGATGTATTTAGTCTCCACATTAAAACGGAAATAGGTAATTCCCCGGCTGTAGAGTGCATTGTTGCCAACTACATAATATTTATTTTCGTGTCGTGCAGTGCTCCGTCCCGTTGTCAGAGGTTCGCGTCCGGTTAAGGGAGGTTTCAGAATTTTTTAACCAAAAAAAATTGTCCGGTTCGGTTCGGTTATAGGAGGGAATTTTACATATAAAGACATAGGCAAAAGCTTGGTTCCAACAAATTTGTCCGCCTAAGGGGAGTGTCTGCTTAATTTTTTTCAATTTTCTAATTTTTATTATCTCCTAATCATCAGTTTAGCAAAAATATATTTTATTAAAAGGAAACCATGTCATCTCAACAGAAAAAAAGCTCTAAGCTACAATTTAATCCTAATATGATTCCCCAACCCGCTTTGATAGTCTAGCAGAAGAGAATCCTTTTTTGATTTATAAAAATTTTTTGGGGAATCAAAATTGTCTTCAATAATTTGTGATTTTTTTTTGTTTATATACCTCAAATCGCGTGTTTTGGCTTATTCTGCTAGACTATCAGAGGGGGTTGGGGGACCAGATTAGTATTAAATTATAGCTACCTTTTTTAAATTAATAAAATTTTTTAGTGAAACAAAATTGTGTTTGCATTTTTTTTCCGTTGAGATGACATAGGGAATGGGCATGCCCCTTATACCCTGTTTCCACCAATGATGCCCACCCCGATTCAAAAAACGCATCAGGTGACACTGCATTTAAAACCGGTGCAAATCCATGGGCCATCACGTGATGCGTTTTTTGAATCGGGGTGGGCATGCATTGGTGGAAACAGGGTATTAGTTTCCTTTTAATAAAATATATATTTTTGCTAAACTGATGATTAAGAGATAATGAAAATTAAAAAATCGAAGAGAATTTCATGTCTTGTGATTTTTTACCATTAAACATTGTTTTTTCATGAAAAACCAGTATTTGTCTGGTCAACTGTAAAATCTAAAATAAAAGTTCTAGTTGCTGGCAACTAGGTGCCAGCAACTTTATAAGAACTTTAGTTTCTGAGAGATATTTACAAAAAACTGTTTTCAAGGCTGATATATCATGGCTTCACTTGAAGTGTGATAATAGGCT
Source organism: Aspidapion aeneum (assembly GCA_963576565.1). Classification (NCBI taxonomy): domain Eukaryota; kingdom Metazoa; phylum Arthropoda; class Insecta; order Coleoptera; family Brentidae; genus Aspidapion; species Aspidapion aeneum. Next base: position 6,569,844 of record OY755038.1, read on the forward strand.
AGCTATGAATGAACCAAAATAAAAATATATATTTTTTTTTATGATTTTATATTTTTAATTAAATCAATAGATACCACTGGTAAACTTACACTGTGTTTTTTTTCTAAAATTTCTGTTTTGTGTATTTTATTTTAAAAAAATTTATATTTCCTAATATTTTTTTGAAAATGGGACCTGAGTTAGCAGTGGCGTATATAGAAAAAAGTTTCGGGGTGGGCCCGAGACGGTTTTGGAGAGGGCCCGAGACCTCATGAGGCTGTATTTTATGCTATTTTATGTTTGTATTCATGAAATATGTGGAAAATATCCAAAAAAATCTTAGCTTTGGGGGGGGGGGAGGGGCCCGGGCCACCCAGGCCCCCCCGTATATACGCCACTGTGAGTTAGATTTGTATAAAATTGATCATTATAGGTAAGAAAGTTTTATTCTAGATTTTAAGTTGCATTTTTTAAACGTATCTTTTTATCAACCTTTTGGCGTTAAATTTCACAGGTCTGAACCTGTGAAAAACTACAAAAATAAATAGTTTGGGGTTTGCTGCCACTTTGGCCCCTCCCCCCCCACTGGGGGTTAGGACTGTTAAATAAGATTTTTATGCTACATGAACCCATTGCTTCTCCATTCTGAAATATAGCGTAGAACTTTCTAAAGAATTAAAGAAAATATTTAAAAAAAGTTATTTAAATAAAATTTAAAAAAATCATAAATTTAAAATTTGCGTTTTATAAAAAAATATATCATGTGATAACTCATTCAAAAGGTATTTTAAATACCTTTGAAATAAGCCTTAGTTTTATCACTATCCTGGTGTGAGTAGTTCTTGAGATATCTTAATTGTTTAATAAATGTTTGAGCCAATATTGGCAGTTTTTTGATTGCCACAATTTTATTAAAGCATCGAAGAAATAACTAGATGTTATTTCTTCCATGATTAAAGTAAAATTTTACTGATCTGAAAATCATAAAATTTCCGTTATGAGTAGAATAATATAACAAAAATGAACGAAATCGGTGTGTGTGTGTGTCTGTAACATGATAGCTCCTAAAGCGCTAAACCGATTTTCTTAAAATTTTCAGGTAAAATAGTGTACAATACTGTAAAATATGCTAACTTTGTAAATGAGCATCTCATAAATACGCGGTTTTCGGAATATATAGACACCTTTTCCGCAATAATTTTTCTGAGACATTTACAAAAGCTGTTTTTAAGGCAGGTATAACGTCGAATTCACTTGGAGTGTGCTAATCGACTAGAAAGGTATTAGATCCATCATGGATTGAATAATTTTTTTCAGAAGATCTGCCTTCGTCGTTACCCTCGCCAGATAACGCCTTTGTCTTTGCCTCGACCTGAGCCGACGCCTTCACCGCCCCCCCCCCCCCCTGAGCGAGAACCCGCGTAGTCCGTGTTGAGGGAACCTGCTATTTGCGTGACCGAAGGTTCCGAATGGAACCCGAACGTAAGTAATAGTAAATTTTTTATTTTCAATATTTATATTTTTTATTTAAAGCATCTTTTAATCCCTCAGCTTTTCACCGTGAGATTTAAAGTGGCACTTTAGAACCCTAGATTTATAATTAATAAATTAAAATAATATACCACTGAGGCCTGTTCTTAGATAGGCCCCGCTCTTATCTGTAGGCTTCGTTTTTATGCAGGCCCTGTTTTCACCGGATCAAGTTAGCCATGTCCGTCAAATTTGACTGAGTAGAAATTGCTTTTGTTTTATTGATTTAGACAGGAACAAGATCTGGAAGATCTAGAATTTTCCTAGAAGAATTGTGCGCGTCGGGATTTTAGTGCCGTTTTTTGTGAGAAATTTTTGCAGAAAAATTTACAAAAAATAGATTATGTTATGAAAAAAGGATCAAAGATTCAACAGAAAAGAAATTTGTGCCTTGATTTGTATGGTAAGAGATCTTTTTTGGAGGACAAATTATAGCGTCTTTTTTGTCCTGGGTCACCTCAAATTCATTAAAATGTCGGCCATGTTTTTATATTTAAAGTTCTAGCTTACAAAATAGAGAATTATTATTACTGACATTAATTATACAGAAAGAACTATTTTCGGTCTACATTGAAAATAGATGGGTGTTTTTAAACATAAAGTTAGGCCTGAGTGACATAATAGAGAATTATTGAAATAAAGCCAGGCTATAATCACGGATCACCTAACAAACAGATAGGGAACTCAGGTGGTGGGGGGTGCTACGCGCATCTTTCACCCAGCCTGCCATGTTGGGGTCAACCACTCCAGAGGCGCATTCTGTATTTCAATATTTTTTAAACTTTTAGTGCTTTTAGTAGTAGTGTTGAGCATTAGTGGTGGGTAGATGTAATTTTTGTGTTGGTTATATGTAATTTTTGATTTTAAACAATGGGAATGGTTTGTGCCGTAAGAGACTGTAAATCCACGCGACGGTATACCCTTTTCGATTTCCGCAGGATCCTATAAGGTAAGCTTATACATTATTTTATCTCTCGATTTTTTAAAAACTTTTGTCATATCCTATACAGGGTGTTCAATAATTAAATGTCCTATGAGATGAATCTGTAAATGATTTAAGTATAAAGAGTTCTTAGGGACATATGGATCTGCAACCCCTTTGATTTTGTTTTTTTATTTTTTTTATGCTTTTGAGGATGTTTTATTTATCTCAAATTTGAAAATGAGCCGCTATTAGATCCTAAAAAACAACATATAAACTATGCTTTGTTTAGAAAGTTTTTGGTGTTTTGTATAAAACAGCGTAAGCTCAGTTGTAGAAAAGGGAAGTTTGTAGATTGGTATTTTGATCCTTAAATTAAGCACAGGTTCACAAATTAAAAGGTTAGAGGACAATTCGCCGCAGCTGATTCACCGCGGCTGATTCGCCGCGGCTGATTGTCCGCGGCCCGTTTTGCTGCGGGGACAATTCGCTGCCAATCGAATTGCCACGGGGACAATTTGCCGCGGGAACAATTCGCTGCGAGATTTTTGTTTCATGATATTACCATTGTTTTATTTACCTTGAATTTATATAATATTTTTTTATAAAAGTACTGTTTTAAAACTTTCCAACTAGGTATTTGGTGGTAACTATACAATTCAGCATTTTTTTAATTGGAAAAAATAAATAAAATGGCGAATGTAGAATGGCAGTTTTTGCCATTTATGAACCGATATGCATCAAACTAGAAACTTTAAGATCTTTCCGGGCGTTGATTATTATTTTTAACTTATACTAAAAAAAATCAAAATAGCAACCGACCTGAAACACCTTCAAGTTTCGAATTTGATGCATATCGGTTCATAAATGGAAAAATCCGCCATTTTGTATCGCCATTTTGATTTTTTTAAATTTAAGATAAAAATAATGATCAGCGACCCTAAAAATCTAATCAGTCCGAGTTAGATACAAATCCGTTCATAAACGGGAAAATCCGAAAATTTTCCTAATAAAAAAAATATTGAATGTATACTAACCACCAAATATGTAGTTGAAAAGGTTTGAAAAAAGTTATGGTCAAACAAATATATATGAAGTCAAGCTAAATACAACTGTTTAAACAATTCCCAATGGTAATATCATAAAACAAAAAATCTTACGTGAATTGTCTCCGCGGCGAATTGGACCGCAGCGAATTGGCCGCGGCGAATTGTCCCCTACCCATAACCCCCATTAATAAAAACAGAAAATAGTCATTTTAGCACTAAATTTATTAAAATTTTTAAAACAGATTTTTGGGTAATAACTTTCAAAATTGTAAGTATTTTTAAATAATTTTAAAACTTAATTATTACCGTTTTGGTAATGCACAATTCCACAAAATTTTAATGGTCTGTTATAATTTTTAAGAAACAAAAAAAACATCGAAAAAAAATGCTAAGTTTAACACCCTGTAAAAACAAAGAGGTCTAATAAAGTGTAATGTGAAAAAATCTTTGTTTTGACTATTTCCACAACCCCTTGAAGTTTCATGCATCATTTAAATTACAGTCTGTATATTAAACTATTATATAACATTTGGTCAAGAGTTTTTGACACAAATTTGTTATAATTTTTTATTATACTACTATTTACACTTTTAAGAATACATATAAAACAACTATTTTTGTTAAAAATTAGATTTTACTTAATTTTAAAATAATAGTTTACCATGAAGCAATTTTCTGCGAATTGTAAAGATTATTTGGTCACCCTGTATCTCCTTAAACTTTAAATTTTTCGAAAAAACTAATAAATAATATCTGATTCCAGTAAATTAAGATATTACTCTACAATGTCAAACTTCTTGTATTTAAAATTCGCAATTTTACTCCTCTTGAAACTTAATAAATGTTATCCCAATAAAACAAAAAAAGCAATCAATTTTTTTATTTTTGTCTTTGGCTGTACGCTGTAAACGACAACATGCTAACGTATTGTGGACGAAGAAGTGTGTGCTTCCCCTATCTCTCATTCAATAGAACACATTATTTCCATAGTCCCCTGCAGAGGACAACATATAATTTTTTTACGCGGCCCAGACTCATTTCATTCATTTTAGCTCCCATTTTTAGCAGTACAAGTCTGACAGTAAATATATTTTTTCGCATCAACAATCTGAAACATTCATATTTTATGATAAATTTATTTTAGTCCGGCTCTGAGTTTGATTCCCAACACTCAGCCATCGTTGAATTCTCCGAGATCAAAGACCGCTAGCCGGCTTATTTATCTGTTTGTTAAGGTGATCCGTGCTATAATAGTGCCAGGCACAATTTTGACACCTTCACATTGTAATATCAGCTGTGATCTTTCATCACACAGCCTTTGTTTACTATATAAACCGGAATAAATAGTGCATTCTTTTATTCATTGAAAATAAACGACGAAAGTTTTAAATTCGACTTTGGTATGTCAATTTTGAAGGATCAACTGTCAGTTTTCAATGTGAATGTGTCAAAATAGGGCCTGGCACAATTATAGCCTGGCTGTATTTCAATAAATCTCTAATAAAAGGAATATTTGTCTTAAATGTTAAAAAAAAATCTTTTACTTGTGAGATGATTAATTGATACTTATAGGTATACAGCAAGCAGTTTTTAAGTTATGAGGGGTTTTGGAAAAGTGGGTATGCACTTTATAGGAAGGAGCCTACCTATAACTTTTAGCTCACACATATACTATATAGTATATATAATAGTGTGAGCTTTGGTGATCCTCATTTTTTCGAGAAAAAAAAAGTTGCTCCGATTTCAAAATTTTAGCTCACACATATACTATACTATAGTAGTGTGAGCTATGGTGATCCTAATTTTTTCGAGAAAAATAAAGTTGCTCCGATTTCAAAAATTTTTATATATCTTTGCGTTTCAGATGATTTTGAAACTTTTAGCTCACACATATACTATACTATAGTAGTGTGAGCTATGGTGATCCTAATTTTTTCGAGAAAAAAAAAGTTGCTCCGATTTCAAAATTTTTTATATATCTTTGCGTTTCAGATGATTTTGAAACTTTTTTGTTGCGCCGTCTGTCTGTCTGTCTGTCTGTCTGTCTGTCTGTCTGTCTGTCTGTCTGTCTGTCTGTATGTCTGTCTGTCTGTCTGTCTGTCTGTCTGTCTGTCTGTCTGTCTGTCTGTATGTCTGTCTGTAACGACCAACGCGCATAACTCAAAAACCGCTAGGCCGATTTTAATATAATTTGGTACCTAGGCTGGGTCTTGGGTCGAGATGGTCCCATTTAAAAATGAACAAAATCCACCGAACACAAACCAAATAAAAGGGTGGGGGTAGATTTCAAAAATTAGAGTTTATGTGAAAATATGGCGTGTGTGATATCAAACGAAAGGTAATTGAGTCTGGAGTTAAACAAAATACATTTTAATTTATTTTAAAAAAAGGGTGGGGGTATTTTTCAAAAATTAGAGTTTAAGTGAAAATATGGCGTGTGTGTTATCAAACAAAAGGTAATTGAGTCCGGAGTTTAACAAAATACATTATAGTTTTTGTTTTTTTTAAGGGTGGGGGTAGATTTCAAAAATTTGAGTTTAAGTCAAAACATGGCTTGGTGGTGTCAAACAAAAGGTCATTTAGTCTGGAGTTGAATAAAATATATTTCAGATTTTAGTTATATTAGCTCACACATACACTATAACTATAGTACCTAGTGTGAGCTTAGGTGCCCATATATTGGCAGAGTATTTTGTTGCGCCGTCTGTCTGTCTGTCTGTCTGTATGTCTGTCTGTCTGTAACGACCAACGCGCATAACTCAAAAACCGCTTGGCCGATTTTAATGAAATTTGGTACCTAGGCTGGGTCTTGGGTCGAGATGGTCCCATTTAAAAATGAACAAAATCCACCGAACACAAACCAAATAAAAGGGTGGGGGTAGATTTCAAAAATTAGAATTTATGTGAAAATATGGCGTGTGTGATATCAAACGAAAGGTAATTGAGTCTGCAGTTAAATAAAATACATTTTAATTTATTTAAAAACAAAGGGTGGGGTATATTTTAAAAATTAGAGTTTAAGTGAAAATATGGCATGTGTGATATCAAACGAAAGGTAATTGAGTCCGGAGTTTAACAAAATACATTTTAGTTTTTGTTTTTTTTTAAGGGTGGGGGTAGATTTCAAAAATTTGAGTTTAAGTCAAAACATGGCTTGTGTGGTATCAAACAAAAGGTAATTTAGTCTGGAGTTGAATAAAATATATTTCAGTTTTTAGTTATATTAGCTCACACGTACACTATAACTATAGTACCTAGTGTGAGCTTAGGGGCCCATATATTGGCAGAGTATTTTATATATCTTTACGTTTCAGATGATTTTGAAACTTTTTTGTCGCGCCGTCTGTCTGTCTGTCTGTATATCTGTATGTCTGTCTGTAACGACCAACGCGCATAACTCAAAAACCGCTTGGCCGATTTTAATGAAATTTGGTACCTAGGCTGGGTCTTGGGTCGAGATGGTCCCATTTAAAAATTAACAAAATCCACCGAACACAAGCCAAATAAAAGGGTGGGGGGGAAGATTTCAAAAATTAGAGTTTTTGTGAAAATATGGCGTGTGTGATATCAAACGAAAGGTAATTGAGTATGGAGTTAAACAAAATACATTTTAGTTTTTTTTTCTTCAAAAAGGGTGGGGGTAGATTTTAAAAATTAGAGTTTACGTGAAAATATGGCGTGTGTGATATCAAACGAAAGGTAATTGTGTCCGGAGTTAAACAAAATACATTTTAGTTTTTGTTTTTTTAAGGGTGGTGGTAGATTTCAAAAATTTGAGTTTAGGTCAAGACATGGCTTGTGTGGTATCAAACAAAAGGTAATTTAGTCTCTCGAGTTGAATAAGATATGTTTCAGGTTTTAGTTTTATTATCTCGCACGTACACTATAACTATAGTACCTAGTGTGAGCTTAGGGGCCCATATATTGGCAGAGCATTTTTTATATATGAAACTTTTAGGTGAACATTACTTTTTATAGCTTTTTTAATTAAATAACTTAGCTGTCAAATTGTGTTTTATCTTTCACTTTTAGTTTTTGAAATATTTAAAATCTGAATCAAATTTTCTTTAAAATGATATACATACATATTACTTATTCAATATTTAGTTGTTTTTAATGTTTTTTATATTTTTATTTTTTAGTTCCTTTTTTTCTCATTTTAATATTCTAAAATAATTTAAGCCCAGTCAAAAATTTAAATATAAAACGAAAACACACAATATAAGATAATACAAAAAATATAAAGAAATAATAAAGGGGTCATTTCATAAGGAAATAATAGTTTTATGTAAAATCTAAAAATCTAACAATGACAGATAGAATTCAATTTGACAGTTAAATTCTAAATTAAAAAAAATAACAAAAGCTATTTATAAGAAAATAAAGTTTTTATTTATAACGAATTTACAGATTCTCTCTCAAAATTCAAATAAAAAAAACCCCCGCAGTTAAAACGGCTTGTCCTATCAAGATGCGGTTTTCTCCTTTAATCATCTTTTGAAAATGGAGTCTCATAAGTGGGGGTCTGTTTTTCCATCTGATTTAGAAATAACCAAAACCTTTTAAAACCATCGAATTTAAGACACCCTGGACCATTTTGGCGGCTCTACAGGCGGAGGGGGGGGGGGCTAGCTGCTACAGGTAAATTAAAGGCTGAAAAAAATTTTTTGTTGACTTGCTTTATCAGAAAAGCACTCAAGGAAGAAAATCACCTGTTAGTGCAGGCGCTGTAGGTAGTTCAGTATGCAAAATATGAGGACCGCTGTTTGACAATGAATTCTAGCTGACAAAAGGTCACAGGTTAACGATCTGGATGTTGCCAAGCCAGGTTTTGGTCCAATTTTTTTATCCCCCCTTCTCTTATAGTCGTGTTCAAATTTCTGAAAATTTAGCTAAGTTGACGCCTTAAAGCCACAATAACAGAGAAATTAATCAAAAATGTGTAAAATCCAAAAATAAACTATGAAAAAATGGTACATTTTCAAAGCAATTAAATAAATTTAGTTCAAAAAGCTTCTTTACACAGCAACGTTGACATCAATTCAAAAAATTTCTATATTTTTTCCGCGGTTTTCGAATTTTTTTGTGTCTGCGCGAAAAATTGCAACGTTTTTATTCAGATTTCTCTTCACATTTTAAGAAATCTATGGTTTAAAACTTTTAAATATTTTAATTAGAAAAAAAGGTTCCTGCCTAGTTCAGGTCGTAGCCTGTTAGAAGGGTAGAAATGCGAAAAAGATAGGTCGTTGGTATCGATCAGGGTAGTTGTAAGAGAACTCTCAATACGTCCGTACGTCTCTCGGCTCCGCATTTTACTTTCACTTTTGTTCGCTCTATCGGTTAGAAAAATATTGTTTTTTCAACCCGCTCTCTTTTTTAATTAAGTTTAAGTATTCAGAAGATGTTACTTTTAGTGGTTTTAAATGTGTTTAATGTAAAATTTACAGTGCATTATTATACACCAAATATCCACGAATCATCTTAATTATTTCACCCCGAACCAGCGCACCTATGATCACCAGAGTGGAGCGGAGAAACAAATCCCTCCAGTTTTTATATTTAAGTAGGTTTGATCAAATATACAGGTCACTTTTTTATTTTATGTGTATATCTTACTCTAGCCCTATGACCTACCAATAATACCCATTTACCCATTTATGCTCTTAGGATAATTATGAACCTGGACGTGAAACGAGAGGTTTTAACAAAATTTATTTATAGTTTAAAATTCGCCAAATGACGTTTTTTCGAATCTCGGGGTGTGATTTTTTCGTATCTCTATGTCCTCATCATACTGCAACTCGGTGCTTTTCTTGATAAACTGTATAGTTTTTGAAATATGAATTTTCAAAGTTTGGCTATTTTGGTCTTATGGGATTCCCTACCCTATAATTCGCTAAATGACGTTTTTTCGAATCTTAACTCAGGGTGTGGCTTTTTCGTATTTCTATGGCCCGATCATACTGCAATTCGGTGCTTTTCTCGATAAACTGTATAGTTTTTGAAATATGAATTTTCAAAGTTTGGCTATTTTGGTCTTATGGGATTCCCTACCCTAAAATTCGCTAAATGACGTTTTTTCCAATCTTAACTCAGGGTGTGGTTTTTTCGTATCTATATGGCCCCATCATACTGCATTTCGGTGCTTTTCTTGATAAACTGTATAGTTTTTGAAATATGAATTTTCAAAGTTTGGCTATTTTGGTCTTATGGGATTCCCTACCCTAAAATTCGCTAAATGACGTTTTTTCGAATCCTAACTCAGGGTGTGGTTTTTCGTATCTCTATGGTCCCATCATACTGCAATTCGGTGCTTTTCTTGATAAATTGTATAGTTTTTGAAATATGAATTTTCAAAGTTTGGCTATTTTGGTCTTATGGGATATCCTACCCTAAAATTCGCTAAATGACGTTTTTTCGAATCTTAACTCAGGGTGTTGTTTTTTCGTATCTCTATGGCCCCATCATACTGCAATTCGGTGTTTTCTTGATACACTGTATAGTTTTTGAAATATGAATTTTCAAAGTTGGCTGCTTAGCAAAGCCCAGCAGTCAAACTGACAGGAGCCAGCGAAATGAAAAACGTATCATAGTGCAATTCGGTGCTTTTCTTGATAAACTGTATAGTTTTTGAAATATGAATTTTCAAAGTTTGGCCATTTTGGTCTTATGGGATTCCCTATCCTAAAATTCGCTAAATGACGTTTTTCCGAATCTTAACTTAGGATGTGGTTTTTTCGTATCTCTATGGCCCCATCATACTGCAATTCGGTGCTTTTCTTGATACACTGTATGGTTTTTGAAATATGAATTTTCAAAGTTGGGTGCTTAGCAAAGCCCAGCAATCAAACTGACAGGAGCCAGCGCTTAGACTAACTAGAAAAATGGCAACAAATTTAAAGAATTTCGAGAAGAGGAGAATTAGTTTTTGGAACCATTTTTATATAACCTATACTTCATTCAGGCTCACTGTGTAGAGTACTATTAAGGAGTTTAAGTATTATTCTTTTTTTTATTCTTTTTTTTAATTCTTTTTTTTAATTTAAAATGTCTTTTAATTCCTTAGGGAATTGTAGCCCTCCCTCCACTCGGTCGGGTTACAAGCTTTTCACAGTGAGATTTAAAATGGCATTTTAGTCTCTACGTTTATAATCTGAGGACACGGCAGTGCTTCGCCAAGTTCGCAAAACTGCTGTACCATCTTTTCTTGAAACATTTCAGTCCATATCTGACCTATCTAAAAATCTACTTCGGAATGAGCTACGAAACTCAAACTTTGCACAATCGTAGATCTTCATAGATTTACCATACGAAACTCAACCTTTGCACAATCGTAGATCTTTATAGATTTAACAACACCTCCAAGTTTCACGAGTCGTTAAATACCGAGATGAATTCCAAAACGTGCGCAAGCGTTGATCTGTCACTTCTGCCAACCAATCAACTGAGAGATATTTCAGTATGGTTTTATCAATGAACTTCTACAAGTTCATTGGGTTTTATACAGCAAAACTTTAATAATTCCCAGTTCTTTTTGATGAAAATTCGTCGTTTTTGTGCTGTGAAAATGCCGGTGACGTGCAAGCTGTGTGACAAATTATTTAGTGCCCAATTTAATTTGAATAAACACTGTCATCGGGGTTCTACTGTATGTCTATGCTACGATAAACATTTTTTTAAAGACTTAGCGCATTTAAATTTGTCAATACTCCCATGGCAAAACAAAATAAACGTGAAATGCATATAGAAGAAATACTGCATATACCTCAAAAAATATTAATCGCAGCACATAGATATTGTATATTTTTGAAATCAAAAAGAAAAGACGAATCTTAAAATGCAAAAATATACAGGGTGTTCCCTCTCAATAAATCGACTTTATTGTCACACCCTGTACAGGGTGTCCCAAATTCGTTGTTTTTTTGTGGTGTCGGGTATTTCTAGGGGAGAAAGAAAAAACTGAGCCCCCTTTGCGACGCTCAAATTTTAAGAGAAGCCTAAAGGTGAAAACTACATTTAGATATAGCAAGCCGTTTTTAAGCTACGGAGTGTTTTTGTCTGCATTTTGCTTTTGAGTAAATAGCTTTCTTTTAGATCTTTTCTTTTAAAATATTGCATAAAGTTGTTATTTTTCTTACAGAATAACTCTAAAACTCTCTCTAAAATTTCCTTTAAAATGATGTATCACACTCAATATTTTAATTTTTAATTTGTTGTTAATATGTTTTCTTTATTTTTATTTTTTAATCACCTCTTTATTATTTTTTTATTTTTATAATTTTATAATATTAAAATATTTTTAACCCATTAAGCAAACTAAAATATGTGGTAAAAATAAAAAAAAACAAAAATATAAAGAAATCCCACTAATCCCATAAAGAAAAATTAATTTTATGTGATATCTCAAAAACTAAACGTGACAAATGAAATTTAATTTAACAGTTGAATTCCTCTTAAAAAAGGGTCTAAAGAATGTTTTCACAGAAATAAAAATATTAATAAATAAACAAGTTATAGACCCCTTCCCAAAATGCAGACTTTTTAAAAACACCCCGTAGTTTAAAAACGGCTTGCTATATCAAAATGCGATTTTCACCTTTAAGCTTCTTTTGAAATTTGAGTGTCGCAAAGGTTGATCAGGTCTTTTTAGCCCCTCTAGAAATACCCGAAACTCCCCAAAAACATCGAATTTGGGACACCCTGTACATGGTGACGGATAGAAAAAAATTATGTTGGCTTTTAAAGTTCATCATCATCATAATTAACCAAAAAAAAATCTACAATTTATTATAGCCCTTTATTTTCAATGAAAAGTTGCTGAGTGCTCCGGTTATAAAAAACCACCCGGTACCTACATAAAATCATACCTAAAAATTAGAATTGACCATTATTTTATACCTTGAATTTTTTATTATACGTTAAGCTCTTCGATCTCGCGCCAATCCCGGTATTCGCGCCAATAATTTAAATTAGACATTTTGACGTTAATTTTGGCGCATGTTCCTTTGATGGAATTCATCTCGGTATTTAACGACTCGTCAAGTTTCAAGGACTTCCATAAAGTAGTTACAAAATTTCAAAAAACCTCGAAATTGCCACTCACTCACTCACTCATATTTAGATCATAAAAATTCTAATTTACTTCCAGACATGCTACAAAGCTGAAATTTGGCAGACTGATAGAAATTATTACCAAACCTTTGGAAAAAATTAAAAAACAATAAAAATTCTAATTTACTTCCGTCCCCTATACATATAAAGTTATGTAAAAGTGTAAAAGTAACATTGCCCACTTCCAGAAACGCTAGAGAGCAAAGCTTTAGAAGACTGATAGGAACTATAATAAAACTAGGAAAAAAATTAAAAACAACAACAAAATTTTAATTTACTTCCCTCCCCTATAAATGTACAGTTATGTAAATGTAACATTGCCCACTTCCAGAAACGCTAGAGAGCTGAGCTTTAGAAGGCTGATAGGAACTACGATAAAACCATGGAAAAAAATGAAAAGAAAAATAAAAAACCTCAAAATTTTAAATAAGGCATTGCAAAAGTTTTGAACATTATTCCGAATATTTTACTACTTCAAAACTTAAATATTATCCAAATCCTTTAAAAAAGGAGTGAAATCATAACAAAAACATTTTATGTAAAAACAAGCCAAGTACGAGAAAATGATATTCCGTAAAAATAATTGAGATAAAAGGAAAGACAAGTTCTCTAATACAAATACTAGTTTGTAAATGTTTTTCTTGGCTAAACGGAATATCATTTTCGTGTACTTGGCTTTTTTTTACATGCTTTTGTTATGATTTACTATTGAAATAATATACCACTGAGGCCTGCTCTTATATAGGCGCTGCTCTTATCTGTAGGCTAATAATAACAATAACATGTAAACAAATAAAAGAGTATATTAACCTCAGCACTAAAGTGTCGTTTAATCCCTTAGCGAATTGTAGCTCCACTGGAGGATGCCAAGCTTTTCACTGCGAGATTAAAAGTGGCACTTTAGTTTCTTGGACTATAATGTACTTTTAAAATAATCCACCACTACGGCCTGTTATTTTACATAGGCCCTGCTATTATCGGAAGCTTCATTTTTCACGCAGGCCCTGTTTTCTTCCATTCAAGTCTTCCCTGTACGTCAGATTTGACTTAGTAGAGATTGCTTTTGTTTTATTGATTTCGCGAGGATATCACGTAACCATGGTGATAACAGACGATTGCAACTTTTTCTTGTATGGACTGGCAGAAAACTCTTCTGGAATTTTAAAAATTGTGCGCGTTGGTATTTTAGTGCCGTTTTTTTCTGGGAAATTTTCGCTGAAATATTTACAAAAACTATATTAAGTGATGAAAAAGGGTTTAAAGATTCAACAGAGACAATTTTTATGCTTGGATTTTTATGGTAAGAAGTCTTTTTTTGACGACAAATTATAGCGTCTTTTGGTCCTTGGTCACCTCAAATTCATTAAAATGTCGGCCATGTTTGTATATTTAAAGTTTTAGCAAACATGCATGAAATTTTACACCCTTGGTTTTAGGTACTTCAGTAAAGTAGAAACGAATATTTTCTTAAATTTTGAGCTAATTAATAAAGATAGCGATCTGAGGATTTCACTTTATGCCGGGTTTTCATTACAGCACGCACCAGTGGCGTAAATAAGGCCCGGGCCCCCCCGAAGGTTTTTATAAATATTTTTCACATATTTCATAAATACAAACATAAAATACGGCCTCATGGGGCCTCGCCCCCCCCCCCCCCCCAAACTGTTCGCCCCCCCGAAACATTTTTACATATACACCACTGGCAAGCACGATCGAACGAATTCGCTTTCTTGTTCCCACTTTGCAAATGCTATATGCTCAACTTCCCGAAAAAAAAATCTTACAGGGTGTTAAAACATCTCTTTTTTAACAATTATTGATAACATTTATTCCTCAATAGCGAGGAGAATTTTTTGATTAAAATTGCTAAAAAAGAGACTTTTCCAACACATATACCTATTTAGCCTTCTTCAATCCATCTTTGGACATAGGCCTTCCCCAATATATTTCACTCTTCTTCAAATCGTCCGCCCATCTCACTTGGGGTCTTCCCCTACTTCTTTTATTTTCTCAAGGTCTCCAGTTTACAATACATTTGTTTCATCGATCGTCTTTCTGTCTGATATTATGACCGGCAAATTTCCATTTTAATTTTGCTATTTTTCCTCTGACATCCCTTACTTTTGTTTTATTTCTTATCCATTCATTCCTTTTTCTATCTTTTAGCTTTACATGTAACATTTGTCTTTCCATTGATTTTTGGGCTCTTGTTACCTTATCCATGTTTGATTTTGCAAGTGCCAGGTCTGGGAACCATAGGAAAGTACAGGAAGGATACATTGGTTATACACTTTCGTTTTGAGGTACTGAGGGTATTTTTTATTTCTTAATATGTAGCTTAATTTACCGAATGCTGCCCAGGCCAATCTTACTCGTCTCTTGATTTCAGCTGTTTGGTTTTCTTACCCAATAAAAAAAAATCGAGAAGTTAGGAGTAAAATGTATTTTTTGCAAAGCATAAGGTAGCAATTCGTTGGGTGGTGCTGGGTGTGCTTTTTTTGTTATTAGATAATATCTTTTTCTTTTGTTATTAAGTTTTATGAACTTTTTTTTAGTACTTTTTAAGTGGAGTGAGACAATTTGTCGCGGCCCATTTGTCGCGGTCCAATTTGCCGCGGGGACAATTCGCAGCGGGTCGACTCGCCGCGGGGAAAATTCGCCGCCGACGAAGTTTAAGTTTGCAATTTTTTTTTCATATAGCAGACATATTTTTAATTAGTTTTTGGAGAAACTTTTTAAAAAAGATATTATTAAAAAAAAAAAAAATCTAAAAAATTCTATGAAAAAGTTTTTTTTGTGGGCAAATTTTGGTATCTCTACTGGTTTAGGATATGTTTGCGATCAATTGATCAAGGTTGGGTTTAACCTCAGAGTAAGAAAAATTTTCTTACTCTAAGGGTTTGACACAGATTTTGATCTTCAAACAAGAGGACAGGGGAGCTATGATTAAGAAAAAATAAGTTAAGTTAGATTAAAATTAAACAAAAATTCCCACGGCGAAAATTTTTTTTCACAGTAAAGTTTTTTATGAAAATTTTTAAAAATGTATAGATCCTTTTTTAAATTAAAACCTACCTTTAAATAGCTGTTTTTTTAAAAAAATTCGCCTGTTTTCACTGATTTTTGAAAAAAGAAGTTTTGCCCTTATTTTTACTCTAAATAAAAAAATGTACGTCCTTGATATGATATTTTTGTCCTATAAATGATGTAAATGAAAAACTATACATTCTTTAAAAAAATAACTAACAAAATAACTTACCATGAACAGCTTTTTGCATAATTGAAATATCTTTTAAAATTAGCAAAATATAAAAGGTTGGTTCAATTTACAATACATATTATCAAAAATCCTCCGTATAATAAAAATTACAGGGTATGACAAAAAAATGCAAACTTTTTAAAATCGCCCTGTGGCTTGATGTAAATTTATTTTTATAGATTTTTTATAAAGAATCCAACTGTCAAATTAAATTTTAGTTTTTAAGATATCACATAAAGTTGGTGTTTTTCATATGGAATGAACCTGTATTTATTTGAATTTTGAGATCAGCGTGAAATTTTCTTTAAAATGATGTCTCACACTCAATATTTTATTTTTTAATTCCGTTTGTATTTTTATTTTCTTATTACCCCTTTGTTACTGATTAAGTTTTACCTTCCTACCCGCGTAGCAATGGCTACAGAAGGTATTATTTTCAACGGATTTTTTTTTGAGATAACCCCGTTATTTGGATGTATTTGATGTTGTTGTTTGACACTCTCACGAGCTGGTTAGATTTTGGTCAAAATCCATTAATGCTAATGACAGTTTTTTGACAAGTAAAATTTTTTAAAAATGCTATATTTTTAACGAAGCATCGTATCAATCACTGTTTTCGGAATATAATAGACTATGTTTTGCTCAATAATTCGTGTTACAACCAAAAACTTCGTAGGGGTTTTAGTTTCTGAGATATTTACAAAAAACTGTTTTCAAGGTCGATATATTATCATGGCTTCACTAGAAGTGTAATAATGGGCTAGCTAGGAAGGTGTCAGATCCGTGCAAATGCAAATAATATAAATAAAAGCGGTCATTTCATAAAGAAATATCTTTTTTATTTAATATCGCGAAAAGTGACAGACGAAATTTAATTTGACAGTTAGATTCTTTCTAAAAATACCAATAAAAAAGCAATGTATGCCTAAATCAAATTTCCATAAATAAAAAGTTATAGACCTCTGCATATGTTATTTCTTCGATGCCTCTGCCAAAATGCAGACTTTTCACAAACATTAACTTCTCTTGAAAATCGAGCCTCGCTCGCGTCAGTTACTTTTTTTGACCTGGTAGTACCTAAAAACTCACAAAAATGCCTAATTTGAAACACCCTGTATAGGGTGTCCCAAATTCGATGTTTTTTAGGGGTTTCAGGTATTTCTAGGGGAAAACTGACCCCCCAACTGCAAGAATCGATTTTCAAAAGAAACTTAAAGGTAAAAAACGCATCTTGATATAGCTAATGAATTATCTACGAAGGAAAAACTCAAGCAGCGGAAATTGTTAATAAATATATACCTATTGAAATTTCGCAGTTTCTCTCATAAGCGGACACCTCCAATGAGCGGAGAAAATCGACAAAACCGTGAGTGTCCGCTTATAGAAGGTTTCACTGTATATAGAGATCATTGGATATAGCAAGCTGTGTTTAAGCTACAGGGGGGTTTTTTTGGAAGGAATTTGACAAATGGATTCCAAAAAAAACTATAAAAAAGCAATTTACACCGAAATGAAATTTTCATAAATAAAAAAGTAAAAGGCCCCCTTCCAAAATGCAGACTTTTAATAACCCCCTGTAGTTTAAAAACGGCTTGCTATATCAAGATAGGATTTTTTCTATCTTCCCCAAAAAGACCTGAAATCACCTAAAAAGACCGAATTTAGGACACCCTGTATATTATAAAAAAATTACGCCGTTCTTTAAATTGTGTTTGGCTCATGCTATAATTTAATATTATAATATTTCCTTTTTTGGTAACGAATTAATTCGCGAGCTGTGATTGGCTCAAAATTATTGATTTTGTCCCATTGGGTCCTTGGAATGCGATTGGAATGTACTGATAAGAGTTTTTTTCGTCAGTTGCAGTTGTCTGAACCTGTTAGTCGAATCAAAATTTTCGCGTAATTATTTTAATTGTGTGGTTTTTTTGCAAAAAAATCGTTAGAAAATGTGTTATTAGGTAAGCAAGACTGAAAAGATTATTGAAGAGAGTTGTAGAATTTTTCTTCGTGCGTAAAATACTTTATAAAGTTAAAAGATTTTAAGGAAAAAACATAGATTTTTGCTGGCTGGCATGAGAAAATAATTATTGATTTATTGAGTTTCGCAGTATTATACCACTATCTACCCACATTATAATACTTACCTACTTATTTTTTATATGTGTAAAAATATTTAAAATAAATATTACAAAACTTAACACACAAGAGAATATTTTTTTTGCAGAAGGGCTCAAGGTCGTACTAGATACACATACAAATTTTTTTTTTAAGTTGGAGAAACCTTAATGCGGTAATAATTTTTTTTTATTTTGGAGGTATTTTTAAAATTTATAAAGTATCAAATATTAAAAAAAAAACAATTTTTAATTTTTACGAAATTATCATAAACCTAAATGTTATCACAAATGACAAGCAGATAAGCAATTTTGTTTTAGTTTTTTAATGTTCAAATTTTTAAAAATTTTCCTACATTTAAAATTTTTAAAAAAATTTCAAAATATCAAATATTAAAAAAAAATAATTAAAATAATTTTTTTTAATTTCCAATTTTTACCAAGTTTTCAAAATGTTCAAAGTTTACATTTTATCGTAAAATGTCGCCATTTTGTTTTGATTGAATTAAAAAAAAAATTGAGTTTTTTTGAATTTCTCAAAACGTTTAAATTTTTAAAAAATTTTAAAATTTCTCATACACCTAAATTTTACAAAGTAATCGTCGTGTGTTTTTTAAAGTGGAAGGTCTCGAGAAATCCTTGGTTTTATATGGGACACACTGTACAAAATATTGTCAAATAGAAAATGTTAATGTTATTAATATATTTTTTTTTCTAGGTGTCCATTAATTAGGAGGCGGTTTTGGATGGGACCTAAATGGCGGTAGGATCAGGAACCCCCGGCCCCCCCGACGACGACGCCGCGTCATGTAAGTGTTTTACATATTTTTTCCCTGAACTGAGCCTTAACCGGATATTCCACGATTCATGTTGTTGTCAATAATTGTATTAACAACAACATTAATCGTGGAATGCCCGTTGGATTGAGCCATCACCATATTTTTTATAATTATATAAACAGCTATTTTCCCCCAAAACAATCAATGATAAACCGATATTTTATGACTAATTTTGGTGGTGAATGAATGTGAATAAAAGGAAATCTTAAAGAGAGCTGGGTTCGAGGTGGCACTAAGGTGGACTTGCAGCAGGAGAAACCCGAACTGCTTCTTCCAGCAATGTCCAAGATGCGCCCCCAATAAAAGGCCCCTAAAAGTAGTGTGCATGGTGCTCGAGAAACACTGCGGAAACAATGCCGGCAGTTTCTCCAACAGGGAAGGACGATAACTCTCCTTCAGGATACGTCTCCGTTGGGGTGAAAAGGGGTCGGCCGTCTCCAGACACCGACTTTCGACCCGTGGCTCCAACTGTTGCAAGGGGTTGGAGGAGGCGAGAGTACAACAAAGTGGTTTGACTTCCAAGCTTGGTTTGAAATTCTTCGTTATTTTCGAAGCGGAAGACTCATTTAGCTGGTGGGTCTTCAGCTCCATAGGTAGGATTTTCGTTTCGTTTACGCGGTTTGGGAACTAGACTGGACACACAGACAGACAGACACGATCGCTATATGTATAACACGTGAGTATGTGAAATTTCGCGTAACGAGCTCCCGCTATCTTCGCTCGTTCTTGTGTTGTTTGTGAGTTGTCGTGTCGTTCGACCTGCGTATTCTACAAAGGGTTTATTGTTTTAAAAAGCCCTTTGTTTTTTCGGATTCTATACGCCTTTTCGAGTGTTTTATTTTTGTGTGTAACTTAGAACAAGCAAACGAAGAAACAATGGAACGAACAAATGGATAAAGCTCTAATTGGTATCCAGTCATCAGCGGCGTCTGCGAAGTACCACAAGGGTCTATACTTGCATCATTATTCAAAAATCATGCAATAGAACAAAGAAGTAGCAGTTCATGCAACAAAGAATAAAAAGGACGTTGAAGACAAAAGAAAAATAGCCATATCTTGAAATAAATCAATAAGGAAGAAAATTAAATGTTGTTTTGTCTCCAAGTTTGCAAGGAAAATCCAGAAACTGGTTTGGCTAAGGTGTTAAAAGAGGAAATATAAGATTAGAATAAATGTTGATATATCAAAATAAAAAAGACCAATACCTCAGGACTTGGAAAGGCTAAAGAAAAATATTCCGAGTTAGAAATCAATTAATAAGGGAGAAAATGGGTTAATTTTTGACTTTCTAAATTAAAATAAGGTTCTTTTAGCAAGTTTTCGAGTTGTTATTAATAGATTTGGCATTGGTTTTGCTGAGTTCTTGTTGTTTAAATCATTACTCATTTTATTTGTTTTAAAAGTTCGGGGATTTATAATACTTTTAATCCTTGGAGGTATTTAACAAGAAAAATTGTTAATGAGAAAGGCAAATATTTTTAGAGAACACAGGATTAAACAAAGAAAAACCACGTTTTAAAAAGTTTCTTTTTGCAATTTTTGAAGTTTGTCATTCAAGTTTTAACATTTATTTCGCGAAAGTTTTCATTGTTTAAATCAATGCTTCATTTTATTAGTTTTAAACACTCAGGGATTTTTATAGTTCTGCAAATCCTTGGAGGGTGTATTTAACAAGAAAAATTGCAATTTTTTGCATTAAACAGTTTTTTTAATTAAAAGGTCAGGGATTTATGGTTCTACAAATCCTTGAAATAGTTTAAATAAGAAAAATATTACTGTAGTTATGAGATAAGGAAAGCTAGATGTTTTTAGAGAAGACATTATAAGACAAAGGAAAACCAAGTTTAAATAAGTTTTTTTTGCAATTTTCAAAGTTGTCATTAATAGATTTAACATTTATTTCGTTAAAAGTTTTCATTGTTTAAATAATGGATTAATTTTATTATTTTTAAAAACTCAGAGATTTATATAGTTCTGTAAATCCTTGGAGGGTGTATTTAACAAGAAAAATGACCATTTTTAGCAATAGACAGTTTTGTTATTTAAAAGGTCAGGAATTTACATTTCTACAAATCATTGAAATAAAATAAAACATTATTAAATGAAAAAAATAATTCTGTAGTTAATAAGATAAGGAAAGCCAAACATTTTTAGGGAAGACATTATTAGACAAAGGACAACCAAGTTGAAAAAAGTTTCTTTTTGAAGTTGTCATTAATATAGATTTAACATTTATTTCGCTAAAGTTTCCACTGTTGAAATGCTTTATTTTATTAAAGTTTTAATTATTCAGAGATGTATAGTTCTATAAATCCTTGGAGGGTGTATTTAATAAGAAAAATTGCCATTTTAGCAGTAAACAGTTTTGTTATTTAAAGGGTCAAGGATTTACAGTTCTACAAATCCTTGAAGTAGTTTAAATCAGAAAAATATATCTGTACTTAATGAGATAAGGAAAGCCAAACATTTTTGGAGAAGCCATTCTTAGACAAAGGAAAACTAAGTTATACGTTTCTTTTTGCAAGTTTTAAAGTTGTCATTAATATAGATTTAACATTATTTATTTCGCTAAAGTTTTCATTGTTTAAATCAATGCTTCATTTTATGAAAGTTTTAACAGTCTTGTTATTTAAAGGGTCAGGGATTCACAGTTTTATAAATCCTTGAAATAGTTTAAATTAAGAAAAATAATTCTGTAGAGAATGAGATGAGGAAAGCCAAATTTTTTTAGAAAAGACATTAGACAACAGCCAAGTTTAAAAAAGTTTCTTGTTGTAATTTTTAAATAAGAACAATAATTCTGTACATAATGAGATCTTGCTTGTTTTTTAAAGGGTTAGGGATGTACAGTTCTGCAAATCCTTAAAATGGTTTCAATAAGAAAAATAATTCAGTAGTTACTGATATAAGGAAAGTCAAACATTTTTACAGAACACACATTAGACCAAGGAAAAGGTAGAACAATCTCGGAAAATAAGATCAATAATTAAAATAGCAAGAAATGCTTTTTTATCAATAAAATTAATTTAAAACTACAAGAGAGGCCCATAAAATAAAAACGAAAGGTAAAATTTTTGAAAATAACGAGTTTATGATGAGGTTGAAAGAGGTTTCTGCCAAAGAAGATAGAAGATCAGATGAAGAATTGATTTGTCGTCAAGTTAGATTATAAGTTTGACATGTATTTTAGTTTCGAAATAAATTTGTGAAGAAACAAATTTGTGTTTTTTTTCACAATCCTTTGTTATCCCAAATTGTTATGCCTTACGGTCGAGTTACGTGTTACGGTCGAGTTACGCGTTACGGTCGGGTTAAGCGTTAAGGTCGGGTTACGCGTTACGGTGGGGTTACGCATTACGGTTGGGTTACGCGTTACGGTTGGATTACGCGTTACGGTCGGGTTAAGCGTTACGGTCGGGTTACGCGTTACGGTCGGGTTAAGCGTTACGGTCGGGTTAAGCGTTACGGACGGGTTACGTGTTACGGTCGGTTTACGCGTTAAGGTCGGGTTACGCGTTACGTTCGGGTTACGCGTTGCGGTTAGGTTAAGTTAGCATAGGGAGCGAAGAAAATCGCCCAGCTTGTAACCAAACCGCTTTGCCTGGTGAAAGAGGTGATTCTTTTACTGGTGCGGATGTACTCTTGTTTGCCCCTCCCCCTGTGGTAGTCAGATGCTCTGGTCGACAGTCGCTGTTTGGAAACGGTCGACCCCCTTTCACCTCCTCAAGATAAGGACGTATCCTGGAAGAGGGTAAAAAGTAGTCCTTCCCTGTTGGAGAATCTGTCGGCGTTTCCCCAGTGTTTCTCCAAAGGGGTGAGCACTATGCACACAAAGGGGCCTGGGCGCATCTTGGTCGCTGGGAGAAGCGGTTGGGGCTGCTGGAAGTTCCACCGTTGCCTCGAGTCAAGCCTAGAGGGTGAGTGTGTGTGTGAATGTGCCAAAAAAGTATATTTTTTTTCTCATTTAAATTAAAATATTTTTGCAACAAGATAAATTTAAACAATAATACATAAAATATAATTTAGAGTAATATGATATCTGCGCCGTTTTGTTTAATTTAAATTTTCTATTGGTTTTTAGTCTACTCAGAAGCTGGTATTTTTCTCCTTTTATATCAATAGCGTAAAATAATATAATATAATATCTGCGCAAATATATTATCTTTGTATCTGCGCGGTTTTTATTTTAATTTTCTCTCCATAATATTTTCTATCGGTTTTGGTCCATCCAGTGGTTATCAGTACTTCTTGTTTTGAGATAATGCGCCGTTTTTTATTTCCATTGGTAAGTAAAATAATGTTTATTATTATTAATTTCTATTTATTTAATATACCGATTTCCTTCAGAGTAGAGGGAACAAAGAACTTTTTGGTAATAAGGTGTTTCAAACGTAGGTTATGTGAAAATGTCAAGTTTTATCTGGAAATTCAACTAGTGATCTTACAATAAGAATATTTTTACGAACCAGTCACAAATAACCAGCCACACTGCTTACTGTTTCTATAATTGCTTTACATAAAAATAAATAGTATACCTAAGTGCAAATAACAGTATAAAGGTGTCTATATTTATCGTCCATCATTTTGATGCGATATATCTTTTTTTAGTCATGGGCTTTTTTAAGAATTAGTCACGAATAAAATTAATAGTGTTAAAAAATAAAACTAAATTCTTTTAGAAATTGATGACTTAAAATATAATAAATGAAAACGTATTATATTAAAACAAATAACATTTAGAAAATGCTGAAATGAATCAAAGTTTTTTCTTTTTTTATTTTTCTCTATCATTGGGGTTACAGATAATTGATTAAATGTAAAAGAATCCCTAGGAGGGATTGGTTCGAGGTGACACTAGGTGGACTTCAGCAGAAAACAACCGAACCGAGTCTTCCAGCAATGACCAAGATGCACCTCCTGGTAACAGGCCTCCAAAATAAGTGTGCATGGTGCTCGAGAAACACTGGGGAATCAACGTCGGCAAATTCTTCAACAGGGAAGGACGATAACTCTCCTCCAGGATGCGTCTTCGTTGGGGGGTGGAAAGAGGTCGGTCATCTCCAGACACCGACCTTTGACCCGCGGTTCCAACCATCGCATTGGATTGGGGAAGGACTTCCAAGCTTAGTTTGAAATTCTTCGTTATTTTCAGAGCGGAAGATTCATTTAGCTGGTGAGTCTTCAGCTCCATAGGTAGGATTTTCGTTTCGTTTACGCGGTTTGGGAGCTAGACGGGACACATAGACAGACAGACACGATCGCTAGATGTATAATACGTGAGTATGTGAAATTACGCGTATCGAGCTCCCGCTATCTTCGCCCGTTTTTGTGTTGTTTGTGTGTTGTCGTGTCGTTCGACCTGCGCATTCTACAAAGGGTTTATTGTTTTAATGAGCCCTTTGTTTAAAACGTTTGTTTTTTACGGTATTTATCAACTGTCATTCGGATTCTATACGCCTTCTCGAGTGTTTTATTGTTGTGTGTGACTTGGAACAAGCAAACAAAGAAACAAAGGAACGAACAAATGGATAAAGCCTTATTGGTACCAAGTCTTCAGCGGAGTCTGCGGAGTATCACAAGGATCTGTACTTGCATCACTATTCAAAAATCATGCAATAGAACAAAGAATCAACAGTTCATGTAGCAAATAATAAGAAGGACATTGAAGATAAAAGAAAAATAGCCAGATCTAGAGATAAACCAATAAGGAGGAATAGAAAACGTTGTTTTTTCTCCAAGTATGCAAGGAGTAGCCAGAAACTAGTTTCGGTAAGGTATTAAAAGAAGACATTTTAAGATTAGAATAGGTATTGATATATCAAAATAAAAAAAGACCAATACAGTATCTGTGGACAATATCTCTGAACAAGAATAATAATCCAATTTTGTAATCAGTTAATAAGAAAGAAAATATATTTATTTTTGACTTTCCAAGTTAAAATAATTTTCTGTTTACAATTTTTGAAGTTGTAATTAATAGATTTGACATTTATTTCGCTACTATTCCTTGTTTAAATCAACGCTTTATTTTATTTGTTTTAAAAAGTCAGGGATTTATAGTTCTGCAAATCCTTGAAGGGTGTATTTAACAAAAAAACCAATAACTAATCTTGCTATTTAAAGGGTCGGGGATTTACAGTTCTAAAAATCCTTGAAAGAGTTTAAATTAGAAAAATAATTCTGTAGTTATTGAGATAAGGAAAGTCAAACATTTTTAGAGAAGACAGTATTAAACAAGGAAAAACCTCATTTAAATTAGTCCCTTTTTGCAATTTTTGAAATTGTTATGAATATAGATTTAACATTTATTTCGCTAAAGTTTTCATTGTTTAAATTAACTCTTCATTTTATTAGTTTTAAAAACAAAAGGATTTATATAGTTCTGTAAATCCTTGGAGGGTGTATGTCTTGTTATTTAAAGGGTCAGGGATTTACAGTTCTACAAATTCTTGAAATAATTTTGTAGTTAATGAGTTAAGGAAAGTCAAACATTTTTGTTTTTTAGTTGAAATAACTTTATTTTTTAATTTTTTCAATTGTAGAAGCTGTCATTAATATAGATTTAACATTTATTTCGCTAAAGTTTCCATTGTTTAAATCAAGGCTACATTTCATTAGTTTAAGAAACTCAGGGAATTATATAGTGTTGTAAATTCTTGGAGGGTGTATTCAACAAGAAAACTTCTAAATTTTTGCCTTAACTAGTTATTTTATTTAAAGGGTTAGGAATGTACAGTTCTGCAAATCCTTGAATTAGTTAAGCTAAGAAAAATAATTCAGTATAATAATAATTAATAAGAGATTAGGCAGGTGAAACATTTTTACAGAGCACACATTAGACCAAGGAAAAGCTAGAACAATCTCGGAAAATAACATCAAGAATTAAAATAGCAAGAAAAGCTTTTTCATGAATAAAATTAATTTAAAACTACAAGACAGGCATATACATTGGAAGGTGTTTCTGACAAAGAAGATAGAACATCAGATGAAGAATTAATTCTTGGTCAAGTTAGATTATAAGTTTAACATGTATTTTATTTTCGAAATAAATTTGTGAAGAATCAAATTTGTGTTTTTTTTTCAATCCTTTGTTATCCCAAATTACGATTGTTATGCGTTACAGTCGGGTTTTGCGTTACGGTCGGGTTACGCGTTACGGTCGGGTTACGCGTTACGGTCGGGTTACGCGTTACGGTCGGGTTACGCGTTACTGTCGGGTTACGCGTTACGGTCGGGTTACGCGTTACGGTCGGGTTACGCGTTACGGTCGGGTTACGCGTTACGGTCGGGTTACGCGTTACGGTCGGGTTACGCGTTACGGTCGGGTTATGCGTTCCGTTCGGGTTACGCGTTACGGTCGGGTTACGCGTTACGGTCGGGTTACGCGTTACGGTCGGGTTACGCGTTACGGTCGGGTTACGCGTTACGGTCGGGTTATGCGTTACATTCGGGTTACGCGTTGCGGTTTGGTGAAGTTAGCATAGGGAGCGAAGAAAATCGCCAAGCTTGAAACCAAACCGCTTTGCCTGATGAAAGAGGTGATTCTTTCACTGGTGCGGTTGTACTCTTGTTTCCCCCTCCTCCTGTGGTAGTCAGAACCACAGGTCGACGGTCGGTGTTTGGAAACGGTCGGTCCCCTTTTTACCACCTTAAGACAAGGACGCATCCTGGAAGAGAATTAAAAAGGTGTCCTTCCCTGTTGAAGAATCTGTCGGCGTTTCCCCAGTGTTTCTCCAAAAGGATGAGCACCATGCACATAAAGGGGCCTGGGCGCATCTTGGTCGCTGGGAGACGCGGTTCGGGCTGCTGCAAGTACCACCGCGTCGCCTCGGAGCCAAGCTTAGGGTGTATGAATGTGAGCGTGAATGTGTAAAAAATGTATGAATGCATGTATGAAAAAAAAAATAATAAAAAATTAAATCTATAAGGGCGAAAACAGAAACGAAAAAGAATGAAATTAATTTTGTTTTCTACAACGAGATATTTAAAAAGCTTACTCTAAAACAAACAGCATGAAAAACATGCCTTTTAAAATGCAAGTCTCTAAATAGGCACTAAATTCTTTTGTTTATAAAAAAAATCAAATATTCCACAATATAATTAAATTAATAAATTTAAAGTTTATTATTTATTATTTAAAGATACAGAGGCCTTTTTGGGTATTTAAAGTGCGAATTTGGAGAAACGCTCGGACAAGTCGATTTTGTTTGCGAGGGGGACACTTTTTGGCTATTTTGAAATGTTTGTGGCACGAGGGCTTTTCTTTACCCCTATATTTTGAATAGGAAAAGTGGGTCTAGTGATACCTTGTTTTGAAGCTCTCTTCAATATATTTACAACCGTGTAAAAATGTCTAAAATCCATCAATTAGTTTTTGAGATATTTGCTTTCAAATTTTCAAATTTAACATGGAATGATAAAATAAAAATTAAATCCGAAAAATAATAAAATTCTAATTAAATTTTTATTTTATCAGTCCATGTTAAATTTGAAAGTTTGCAGGCAATTATCTCAAAAACTAATGGATAGATTTTTGAAATTTTGACACGGTTGTAAGGACATTGAAAAGGCCTTCAAAACAAGGTATCACTAGACCCACTTTTCCTATTTAAAATAGAGGGGTAAAGTATACCCCTCGAAGAGGGTTCGTGCTACAAAAATTTCAAGATAGCCAAAAGGTGTCCCCCTCGCAAACAAAATCAACGTGTCCGAGTGTTTCTCCAAATTCCCCGTTTCGATGTTCGTGAAACACCGTGTATATCAGGGACATACAATTTATATTAATGTTTGGGGTATTTAAATCAACTAGGTACTGATTTAAGTTGATTGTCTGTGACTTTTTCGTAAAAATGTTGGAAAACCATAAAGTAAAAAATTCAGTAGATTTTTTTTACTATTCAGAAGAAAAATTGTTTAAACATTATTACATATAAGGCAAGAATTTAAAAAAATCAATTAGGTATCATTATTTGTTGATTTAAGACAAAGATAATATAAACAAATTTAAAATAGTTTTTAAGTTATTCAAGAATCAAAAGATCCTTTAGTTAACTAAAAAAAGGTGGTATTTTGATACCATTTAAGGTGACAAATTTAAAAATAAAATTGACATATTTGACACTATGTAATTAATTTCTGGTTCATTATGATAAAAAATATATTGTTCATTTTGTCAAAAAAAAAAGTGACAGATACAAAGTTACAGGGTGTCCAAATAAAAGTGTTTCAGGGGAAAATAGCTGTTTCGCGAACTAACCATAGGTATAAGAGAGAAACCCAACCATAAATACAACATTTTAAAATATTTCATAAAATTCTGTCAAAACAAAAAGGTAAACATAGAATACAAAAGCAAAATTGAATAAAAATTTAATATTACCAATTTATAAATAGTAAACAAGTCATTTTTAATAACCAAAAATAATGAGAAGGTTTTTTGAAAATAAAATTAGTAAAAATCCTCTAAATAGATTTCTTTGATTCCTAATTTTGGTATTACCCTGTTGTTTTAAGAACTGTTAAATGTTTTAACCACACCGTTCGCTTTAAGTTTTACAATTATGACATTTAAATCATTGTATATCATATTTGCTAAACTTCCTATCAAAACTAGTTTATTCCTTTTTATTATAAAGTTTATAATAAAAACCAAATTTTGATTTTGTTTTAAAAATTTAATATTATAAACAAAAATTGCTTTCCGGTTAGGAACGATTGAAAAGTTAAATTGATAATAGCTACTTTATTTTATAAAAGTATGTCCACTTTTTCAAAGTTATAGGCTTCATTTAACAACCCTTTGGGGTAAATATAAATAATAGTAATAGTTTCATCCTATAAAAACAAAATTACAAAACTATTGTCATAATTGCTATTTTTTTTTACTAAAAAATGATGAAATTAGTATACATTTGAGCCATTTTTGATCCGTAGTCTGGAATAATATGAGAACTTGGCTTTGGGTTAAGGACAACAACTGTCAAGGAGAGATGTCTTTCTTAATGCATTTATTTTTGTGTGTGATTGACTGAATGTAAGAAAATCCCTAGGAGGGCTTGGTTCGGGGCGGCAGTAGGTGGACTTCAGCAGAAAATAACCGAACCGCTTCTTCCGGCTATGGCCAAAATGCGCTCCACGATGACAGGCCCCCAAAAGAAGTGTGCATGGTGCTCAAAAAACACTGGGGAAACAATGCCGGCAGATTCTCCAACAGGGACGGACGATAACTCTCTTCCAGGATGCGTCCTCGTTGGGGGGAGAAAAGGGTCGGCTGTCTCTGGACACCAACCTTTGACCCGCGGTTCCAGCTATCGCAGGAGTTGGGGGAGGCAAGAGTACAACAAGGTGGTTTGACTTCCAAGGTTGGTTTGAGATTCTTCGTTATTTTCGGAGCGGACGATTCATTTAGTTGGTGGGTCGTCAGCTCGATAGGTAGGGTTTTCGTTTCGTTTTCGCGAGTTTGGGAGCTAGACTGGACACACAGACAGACAGACAAATGATAAACAGGACTTTTGTTTTTGTAGGGACACGATCGCTTTATCTATAACACGTGAGTATGTGAAATTTCGCGTAACGAGCTCCCGCTATCTTCGCTCGTTTTTGTGTTGTTTGTCTGTTGTCGTGTCGTTCGGGCTGCGGATTCGAACAAAGGGTTTATTGTTTTAATAAGCCCTTTGTTTAAGGCGTTTGTGTTTCGCGGTTTTTGTGAATTGTCATTTATATACTAGATCCATTCCTTCAGTTCCAGGTTTTTATTATTACTACTTTCTTCTGTGCGTGAATTAGGTTACCAGTGAAGAAGCATATTTCCGTGAAGATACTACATACCAAAGAAGTTAACTTGCCATTAGACGAAGTTTAAAGATCCATAGTTCCATTTTTTTTGACAATTTGATCCAGACTAGACCAAGAGGTGTTTGGATTCAAGATAATCAGAACAAGAGAAGCCAAAAGCTATTCTTGCACTTAAGTTATTTAACGAAGAAATCAGAATTAGAACAAAATTGTTGATATATCAAAATAAAATCATCAGCTCTACAAATCAAATAATGAGAAAGAATATATGTTGATTTCCTTCAGCCAGAAAGTAGTTTGACTATTCTTGTGCTTTGGCTATTTAAAGAAATAAAAAATTGATTTTTGACTTTCTAAGTCACAACTATGTTTCTTTTTGCAATTGGGGAAGTTTTAATTAATAATTAATTAATTTTCGTTGTATCAACGGCTCATGTTAATTACTTTAAAAATTAAGGGATTTTTATTTTTTTAAATCCTTGGAGGGTGTTAAACAAGAAAAAAAAAGCAATTTTTGACATTGCAATTATAAGCTTGAACATTTATTTTTCAAATATTCTCAGGGATTTTCAGTTCTGCAAATCACTTAAGTAGTTTAACCAACAAAAATAATACAGTTAGGTAGAAGAATGTTGCAATTTTTAATTTTTTCAATTATTAATTTATTTTTGACCAACTGCTTGGTATTTTAAGGGTCAGGGATTTACAGTTCTACAAACTACTGAAATTGTTAGCTTGGAGGGTTTTTACCAAAAAAAATTGAAAATGCCTTAAATTGAGGCAATAGGCATAAAGATTCATTTTTTAAGTATACATTTTATCAGAGTTTCTTATTATTTGAAAGGTCAGGGATTTACAGTTCTACAAATTACGGAAATAATTTAACCAAGAAAAATAATTTAAAAATTAAGGGATTTATAGTTCTGTTAATCCTTGGAGGGTGTTTAACAAGACATTCCAGTTATAGGCTTGAACATTAATTTTTCAAATCTTCAATTTTTTTTATAAATATTCTTGTTATTTAAAGGGTCAGGGATTTTCAGTTCTATAAATCCCTGAAATAGTTTAACCAACAAAAATAATTCAGTTAAATAAGAAAATTCAAAAGTTTTTGTTAAGACATTGGATAAGGGAATTTATACTTCTGTAAATCCTTGGAGGGTGTTTAACAAGAAAAGCTGCAATTTTTGACGTTGCAATTTTTATTTTTTTCAATTGTCAATTTCTTTTATTAATAGTCTTGTTATTTAAAGGGTCAGGGATTTACAGTTGTCAAATCAACGCTTCGTTATACTTGTTTTAGAAGTTAGGGATTTATAGTTCTGTAAATCCTTGGAGGGTGTTTAATAAGAAAAATTGCAATTTTTGAAACTGAGGTAATGGGCATAAAGATTCATATTTTTTCAGATATTTCTTGTTATTTGAAAGGTAAGGTCAGGGCTTTACAGTTCTAAAAATTACGGAAATAGTTTAACCAAGAAAAATAATTCGAGCAAGAAAAAATTTTGATTTTTGGCTTTGCACGTTAAAAAATTAGTTTCTTTTTGCAATTTTTAAAGTTTTCAATAATAAATTTTCGTTGGTTATTTCAAAGCTTTGTTTTAATTACTTAAAAAATTAAGGGATTTATAGTTCTGTAAATCCATGAAGGGTGTTTAACAAAAGATTCCAGTAATAGGCTTCAACATTGATTTTTCATATTATCAATTTTTTCATAAATGTTCTTGTTATTTAACAAAAATAATTCAGGTAAATAAAGAAAGTCAAAAGTTTTTGTAAGACATTGGATAAATGAATTTATACTTCTGTAAATCTTTGGAGGGTGTTTAACAAAAAAAGTTGCAATTTTTGACGTTGCAATTTTTAGTTTTTTTCAGTACCTATCTATTTCTTCCGTAAATAGTCTTGTTATTTGAAGGGTCAGGGATTTACAGTTTTATAAATCCTTCAAAAAGTTTAAGTTAAAAATTAAGGAAAGTCAAAAGTTTTTCGTGAAGACATTTGTTTTTGTAGTTCTGTAAATCCTTGGAGGGTGTTTAACAAGAAAAATGTCAATTTTTAACAATGCAGTATTTAGTATTTTCAAGTATGAATTTTTTTCGTAAATAGTCTTGTTATTTGATGAGTCAGGGATTTACAGTTTAACAGATCCTTGAAATAAAAATAATTCAGTTAAATAAGGAAGTCAAAAGTTTTTCGTGAAGACATTGGACAAAGGAATTTATATATCTGTAAATCCTTGGAGGGTGTTTAACAAGAAAAGTTGCAATTTTTGCAAAATACCTATCTATTTCTTTCGTAAATAGTCTTGTTATTTGAAGGGTCAGGGATTTACAGTTTTATAAATTCCTCAAAAAGGTTAAATTAAAAAATAATTCAGTTAAATAAGGAAAGTGAAAAGTTTTTTGTGAAGACATTTAATAAAGGTTTTCCTAGTTCTGTAAATCCTTGGAGGGTGTTTGAAAAGAAAAATTTCAATTTTTAACAATGCAGTTTTTTCAAGTATAATATTTTTTCGTAAATAGTCTTGTTATTTGATGAGTCAGGGATTTACGGTTTTACAGATCCTTGAAATAAAAATAATTCAGTTAAATAAGGAAAGTCAAAAGTTTTTCGTGAAGACATTGGACATATGAATTTATAAATCTGTAAATCCTTGGAGGGTGTTTAACAAGAAAAGTTGCAATTTTTGACATTGCAATTTTTAGTTTTTCCAAATACCTGTCTATTTTATTCGTAAATAGTCTTGTTATTTGAAGGGTCATGGATTTACAGTTTTATAAATACTTAAAAAAGGTTAAATTAAACAATAATTCAGTTAAATAACGAAAGTCAAAAATGTTTCGTGAAGATATTTAATACAGGTTTTCCTAGTTCTGTAAATCCTTGGAGGGTGTTTCAAAAAAAAAATTTCAATTTTTAACAATGCAGTATTCAGTTTTTCCAAGTATCAATTTCTTTCGTAAATACTCTTGTTATTTGATGGGTCGGGGATTTACAGTTTTACAAATCCTTGAAATAAAAATAATTTAGTTAAATATGGAAAGTCAAAAGTTTTTCGTAAAGACATTGCACAAGAAAAAACCTAGATCAGTCTCAGAAAAATGGATCAAGAATTGAAATAGCAAGAAAATTCTCAGCCCGTTTTATTAATCAGATTTAGAAACTAAATACGAAGATAGAAAATATGTTTAATTTCTTCAGCCAGAAACATAAAGAAGTTATACCGACTCCGAAAAAGAAGAAAGAAAATCAGAGGAGGAATCGATTCTAGGTGAAGTTAGATTATAAGTTTGACATGTGTTTTATTTTTTGTAAATAAATTTGTAACGAAACAAATGTGTGTATTTTTTTTTCATCCTTTATTATTCCAAATTGTGATGGTTCGCAAAAACAGGACAATTCAAAGCGCGTTGCGGTCGGGTTACGCGTTGCGGTAGTGTTAAGTTAGGTTAAGTAAGCATAGGGAGCGAAGAACATCGGCCAAGCTTGGAACCAAACCGCTTTGCCTGGTGAAAGAGGTGAATCTTTCACTGGTGCAGTTCTACTCTTGTTTCCCCCTCCCCTGTGGTAGTCAGAACCACAGGTCGACGGTCGGTGTTTGGAAACGGTTGACACCTCTTCACCCCCTTAAGATAAGGACGCATCCTGGAAGAGAGTTAAAAAGTAGTCCTTCCCTGTTAGAGAATCTGTCGGCGTTTCCCCAGTGTTTCTTCAAGAGACGAGCACCAAGCACATAAAGGGGCCTGGGCGCATCTTGGTCGCTGGGAGAAGCGGTTCCGGCTGCTGCAAGTACCACCGCGTCGCCTCACTACCAAGCTTAGGGTGCGTGAATGTGAGTGTGAATGTTTAAAAAAAGTTTGAATGTGTGCGTGTAAATAAAAAAAAATTGTCCCTCAAGAACGGACATTTTTTAAGCCACAGAAAATAAAAATCGGTTTGTTCCATCAAAAAATGTAAAGTAATCAATCATATTGCTGCACTAGCATCTCTCTTTCTTCTGGTAAGGTGTGTATACCTAGGTACTTATGTTCAGAAAATTCAAATAATTTCAATTAGGCTTATTTTAATTATTATCTATCATTTAATAGATAAAACTAAACATTTACGTGCATATTAAAATCTTTTAATTTTTTATCATTTAGGTATAAATATATTTTATATGCATAAATTTATTATAAAAATCAGTTGGATATGGAGGTTAATTTTGACCTGTAATATTGAGTAACAAACTTAAAATTCTCAATTTATTTACCTAGTTATGGTAAAAAGAAACTGTTGTACATTGGGTTTCTTTCCGAAAAAGTTACTATTAATACCAGGGTGGTGGCTCTCATAAAATTAATTATAAAGAAATATTTTTTTAACATTAAAGGCGTTCGTTTATTTTTTATAGCTGTGACTGACTACAGTAACTGTTTTAAAAACTGTTTTGAATCCCCTTTACTATAGCTAGATGGACAGAGAGAATATCTCCATACACAATATAATATTTGATTGCATTTTTGTTCAACTAAATATTTAAGTGTAAATGTATAAGATATTAAATGGTAAGTGTACATATGTACATATATTATATAAAAATGATAAGAATGCGTTAGATCACTGTTTACGCAATGGTAAGATACAAAATAATAACTATACATAACTAAAATAACAACTATAAATAATATATCACATAAGAATTTTTAAATTGATAGGTTGCAAGCATAAAGATGCTTAAATAAAGTTGACATTTTCATATTAAAACCAAATTGGTCAGTCACGGCAAAATAAGGCTCAGTTCAGGTTGCTGTAGATTTAAGTCGATTGTAGATTGTCAGTAGGCAACTTGTCATATTTTTTTTTATTTAGGGTGGTTTAGAACATAAACTGAAAAATTCCCAACTACTTTTACCGGCGGCAAGCTGGGTAATATTTCGTTTTAAATCATAGTAAGGTTTTTGAATTTTGTCTAAATCTTTGAATTTTGTTTTAAAAGAGATTTTACAAGATTATTTTTATTTTTTGATAAATTGGATCTACAAAAAAACTTATACAATATAAGTTTTTTAAATCTAAGTATTTATAACATATTTTTTTGCGTAGTTGGGTAAATCAGTTTTTCTTACCAATAACAAATGTTTATGCATAATAAGGATATAAACTAGTCTTTAAGAACATACGCAGAACAGAAAAAAGATACAAAGTTGTCAAAACGTTTATTCAAAAATCATTTTAGGGTACCTACCGACCTATCTTTACAAAAATGAAAAATTATGAAGTTCTTAGCACTTTATTTTGAGTTTTCAAATCAGTTTATGTGTAATACAATATATCAAAATATTTAAATCACAAAAAAATCTTAAAGTGTGATAAATGGCATAATACGGGCGATAAAAATGTATTTTTATTTTTATCCTTTACTCTTGACAAGAAATAAGTAAGTAGTAGTCAAAAGGGTGAACCATTGTAAAAATATATTACATAGAAACGAAACGATATTAGGTAGGTATATATTTTGCTAAGTAAAAATGTAAAGATGGTAACCCTAAAAATGTTCTGAACCACCCTGATATTTAATGGTAGCGCCTATTAGTGGTATTTTTTATTACAATCTATCTCAACTTGTTTGGGATCTGTCAAAAAAAGTTTTCTTTGGCAGCAGCAGTCAGATTCGTCAGAAGGGCTTGTCTTATTTGAAGTTGGAATTTATGTCACACCCGTTATACTCTCGAGATAAAATTGTTACGTTAATCGAAAAAATAGGTACTATGAGGTTTATAATGTAGATACAAGCACACCATATTTTTATAGATTTTTTTTTAAATAGGCTAAAAAAGACAATTTTAGGTCTCTTTTCTTCAAACGAAAAATGTTATTTGATTTTGCATAAGCATATATATCTATTCAATATCTTCTGGGAAACCTTTAAAAAAGGGGGTTAATTTTTGTCTAAAACTAAGGTTTCTTTTTATTTTTTAACATTCGACAGCTCTGATATCGATATCAAAATATAGAATACATGTCAATTTAACTTTTAATGATAGATAATTTTTTTGTTGAATAGATAAGAGATAGGTTATAAAACAGTGGCACGGTGTTTGGTATTTTAACAAGAATGTCACTGTATTCGATTAATAAATAAGTAAGATTTTAAAAGTTGAAATTGAAGAAAGTATAAAAAAGAAACTTAAAAATCAAATAATATTTTAAATTAAATATGTCGTGTAACGGGTGTGACATTTGGCCTCGAAAATACGAAAAGGACTACATATAGGTAAATATTTTATTATTCAAATATATAATTTGCGATATAGGGATAATGGAAAAAATCGATTACCCACTTGCATTATTATTTTTTATTTGTCAGTCTTGCTATGTGTCTGTTCTTTATATCTGCATTCTAAAGATGAAAATCAATGCTCTAGATTTTCTTATTTTCATAAATTATTAGATTTTTTTTAGATCTTTTATCTACTCTTGAAAATGTTCTTTGAAATAAAACCTTGCGTACACAACAGAAATTTTTGCCATCTGGATAATTGTCGAAATAGTGTTTATAATCCTCAACACACAAGAAGCTCTGATTAGTCTCCATTTTCTCAATGATCTGTGTTCATATAATGCTGCTATTTTTATTATCCCAATACAAGAGAAAAGTGTTTTTCATTTTTTTCTGTGTCAATAGAGATGTTTTGCCATTGGCATAGTGTCTGTACTACTTTACTCTTTTAAGTATGCTCTTTGTCCAAATAATGTTATAGTTCGGCATACAAAAGACATGCTGCCATTTTTATTGAATGATTAACCCCGATACAAAAGACATGTTGCTATTTTAGTCTTCAAGCTATTCTTTATTCAAATGATGACTCCGTTTAAAATCTTTAACACAAAAAATGTTGAGACGTGATGCCATTTTTATATTTTGATTTTAGATAATATTCTTCCGCTATTTAAGAATGATATGTACCCAAATAAAACTGTCTACTTTTTATAACCTCTATGACCAAGAGACGTGTTGCCATTTGGATATTTTACTTACTCTTTATAAATGCTCTTTACTCAAATACTGAATTCTTTTTAGAATCCTTAACACAAAAAATTTGGAGACTTGCTCCAATTTCCATATTTCGATTTTAGAGAATCTTTTTCCACTCTATATCCTAATAAAACTGCCTATTTCTATAACCTCTATGACAAAAGGGATGTGTTGCCATTTGGATATTTTACTTACTCTTTATGAATGCTTTTTGTCCAAACAGGGCTATCAAAATGGACGGGCCACGATCCTCCACTTTGTTGACGTCACATCCGGGGCTGATTTTTTTTTGATGGTCACGTTACGACACAGCTGATTGTCTTTAAAATATTGAAGTTGGAATGACGGTTCATGGATATTTGATTTTTTTTTAAATAAAGCCGTTTTTGAGATTGTTTTTACTTTATTCTGGCAGAACAATTTTTTTTTAATGTATAGTAAGCCCTAATTTTTCATAGCCGCTTCATTAGCTCACACAAAAATTAAGTTTAAAGCAGAAGCGAATGTGATAATCACATATGACAAAGTCAAATACATGTCAAATATAACAGTTGGCATGTGGTACATGGCGGGTAATTTGAATTCAAAATAAGGAATGCTAAATTTTGAAGATTTTAACCTTTTAATCATGTTGCTTCCTTACAAACCTTTGGTGGAATATCGGGATCGTGTCTGAGAATATTTCACTGAAATTTTGCAGAAATCTTTAGTGCCATTTTGAAAATATCATAAAAAAACGTCTGACCTCCCATAAGATCCAATGTAAAATTCAGCCCCGGGAGAACAGCTGATTTTTTCAGGGTCGTGGCCTCTATTTTTGTGTTGGCCTTGGTCCAAATAGTGATTAGTTTTATCATCTTCGACAGTTGAAACGTAAGAGGCTACTATTTTGATCTTTAAATGATGACTTTTTAGAATCCTCAACACAAAAAATGTGGAGACGTGCTGCTATTTCCCTATTTCGATTTAAGAGATTGTGCTTCTACTATTTTAATAAAACTGCCTAGATTTATAAATTCTAAGACAAAAGAAGCGTGTTGCCATTTCCATATTTCGATTTTAGAGAATCTTATTTCTCTATTTATATAATCTGTATCCTAATAAAACTGCCTATTTTTATAACCTCTATGACGAAAGGGACGCCATTTGGATATTTTACTTACTCTATATGAATGCTCTTCGTCCAAATAGTGATTAGTTTTATAATCTTCGACAGTAGTAGTAGTGGTAAAATTTATTAATAGTAGTAAAATTTCAGTTGAGTTCTAACGTAAGAGGCTCAAAACTCGATACAAAAGATTGATGTTGCTATTTTGATCTTCAACGTATTCTTTAAATGATGATTCTGTTTAGAATCGTTATCACAAAAAATTTGAAGAAGTGCTGCCATTTTCATATTTCGATTTCAGAGAATCTTTTTTTATAAAAAAAAGGGATTTGTTGCCATTTGGATATTTTACTTACTCTTTATAAATGCTCTTTGTCCAAATGATGATTAGTTTTATCTTCGACAATTGAAACATAAGAGGCTCAAATCCCGATACAAAAGAGTGATGGTGCTATTTTGATCTTCAAGTATTCTTTAAATGATGATTCTTTCTAGAATCCTTAACACAAAAAATTTAGAGACTTGCTCTCATTTCCATATTTCGCTTTTAGAGAATCTTTTTTCACTATTTAGTTAATCTGTATCCTAATAAAACTGCCCATTTTTATAACCTCTATGACAAAAGGGATTTGTTGCCATTTGGATATTTTACTTACTCTTTATAAATGCTCTTTGTCCAAATGATGATTAGTTTTATCTTCGACAATTGAAACATAAGAGGCTCAAATCCCGATACAAAAGAGTGATGGTGCTATTTTGATCTTCAAGTATTCTTTAAATGATGATTCTTTCTAGAATCCTTAACACAAAAAATTTAGAGACTTGCTCTCATTTCCATATTTCGCTTTTAGAGAATCTTTTTTCACTATTTAGTTAATCTGTATCCTAATAAAACTGCCCATTTTTATAACCTCTATGACAAAAGGGATGTGTTGCCATTTGGATATTTTACTCACTCTTTATGAATGCTTTTTGTCCAAATAGTGATTAGTTTTATCATCTTCGACAGTTGAAACGTAAGAGGCTACTATTTTGATCTTTAAATGATGACTTTTTAGAATCCTCAACACAAAAAATGTGGAGACGTGCTGTTATTTCCCTATTTCGATTTAAGAGATTGTGCTTCTACTATTTTAATAAAACTGCCTAGATTTATGAATTCTAAGACAAAAGAAGCGTGTTGCCATTTCCATATTTCGATTTTAGAGAATCTTATTTCTCTATTTATATAATCTGTATCCTAATAAAACTGCCTATTTTTATAACCTCTATGACGAAAGGGACGCCATTTGGATATTTTACTTACTCTATATGAATGCTCTTCGTCCAAATAGTGATTAGTTTTATAATCTTCGACATTAGTAGTAGTGGTAAAATTTATTAATAGTAGTAAAATTTCAATTGAGTTCTAACGTAAGAGGCTCAAAACTCGATACAAAAGATTGATGTTGCTATTTTGATCTTCAACGTATTCTTTAAATGATGATTCTCTTTAGAATCCTTAACACAAAAAATTTGAAGAAGTGCTGCCATTTTCATATTTCGATTTTAGAGAATCTTTTTTTATAAAAAAAAGGGATTTGTTGCCATTTGGAAATTTACTTACTCTTTATAAATGCTCTTTGTCCAAATGATGATTAGTTTTATCTTCGACAATTGAAACATAAGAGGCTCAAATCCCGATACAAAAGAGTGATGGTGCTATTTTGATCTTCAAGTATTCTTTAAATGATGATTCTTTCTAGAATCCTTAACACAAAAAATTTAGAGACTTGCTCTCATTTCCATATTTCGCTTTTAGAGAATCTTTTTTCACTATTTAGTTAATCTGTATCCTAATAAAACTGCCCATTTTTATAACCTCTATGACAAAAGGGATTTGTTGCCATTTGGATATTTTACTTACTCTTTATAAATGCTCTTTGTCCAAATGATGATTAGTTTTATCTTCGACAATTGAAACATAAGAGGCTCAAATCCCGATACAAAAGAGTGATGGTGCTATTTTGATCTTCAAGTATTCTTTAAATGATGATTCTTTCTAGAATCCTTAACACAAAAAATTTAGAGACTTGCTCTCATTTCCATATTTCGCTTTTAGAGAATCTTTTTTCACTATTTAGTTAATCTGTATCCTAATAAAACTGCCCATTTTTATAACCTCTATGACAAAAGGGATGTGTTGCCATTTGGATATTTTACTCACTCTTTATGAATGCTTTTTGTCCAAATAGTGATTAGTTTTATCATCTTCGACAGTTGAAACGTAAGAGGCTACTATTTTGATCTTTAAATGATGACTTTTTAGAATCCTCAACACAAAAAATGTGGAGACGTGCTGTTATTTCCCTATTTCGATTTAAGAGATTGTGCTTCTACTATTTTAATAAAACTGCCTAGATTTATGAATTCTAAGACAAAAGAAGCGTGTTGCCATTTCCATATTTCGATTTTAGAGAATCTTATTTCTCTATTTATATAATCTGTATCCTAATAAAACTGCCTATTTTTATAACCTCTATGACGAAAGGGACGCCATTTGGATATTTTACTTACTCTATATGAATGCTCTTCGTCCAAATAGTGATTAGTTTTATAATCTTCGACATTAGTAGTAGTGGTAAAATTTATTAATAGTAGTAAAATTTCAATTGAGTTCTAACGTAAGAGGCTCAAAACTCGATACAAAAGATTGATGTTGCTATTTTGATCTTCAACGTATTCTTTAAATGATGATTCTCTTTAGAATCCTTAACACAAAAAATTTGAAGAAGTGCTGCCATTTTCATATTTCGATTTTAGAGAATCTTTTTTTATAAAAAAAAGGGATTTGTTGCCATTTGGAAATTTACTTACTCTTTATAAATGCTCTTTGTCCAAATGATGATTAGTTTTATCTTCGACAATTGAAACATAAGAGGCTCAAATCCCGATACAAAAGAGTGATGGTGCTATTTTGATCTTCAAGTATTCTTTAAATGATGATTCTTTCTAGAATCCTTAACACAAAAAATTTAGAGACTTGCTCTCATTTCCATATTTCGCTTTTAGAGAATCTTTTTTCACTATTTAGTTAATCTGTATCCTAATAAAACTGCCCATTTTTATAACCTCTATGACAAAAGGGATGTGTTGCCATTTGGATATTTTACTCACTCTTTATGAATGCTTTTTGTCCAAATAGTGATTAGTTTTATCATCTTCGACAGTTGAAACGTAAGAGGCTACTATTTTGATCTTTAAATGATGACTTTTTAGAATCCTCAACACAAAAAATGTGGAGACGTGCTGTTATTTCCCTATTTCGATTTAAGAGATTGTGCTTCTACTATTTTAATAAAACTGCCTAGATTTATGAATTCTAAGACAAAAGAAGCGTGTTGCCATTTCCATATTTCGATTTTAGAGAATCTTATTTCTCTATTTATATAATCTGTATCCTAATAAAACTGCCTATTTTTATAACCTCTATGACGAAAGGGACGCCATTTGGATATTTTACTTACTCTATATGAATGCTCTTCGTCCAAATAGTGATTAGTTTTATAATCTTCGACATTAGTAGTAGTGGTAAAATTTATTAATAGTAGTAAAATTTCAATTGAGTTCTAACGTAAGAGGCTCAAAACTCGATACAAAAGATTGATGTTGCTATTTTGATCTTCAACGTATTCTTTAAATGATGATTCTCTTTAGAATCCTTAACACAAAAAATTTGAAGAAGTGCTGCCATTTTCATATTTCGATTTTAGAGAATCTTTTTTTATAAAAAAAAGGGATTTGTTGCCATTTGGAAATTTACTTACTCTTTATAAATGCTCTTTGTCCAAATGATGATTAGTTTTATCTTCGACAATTGAAACATAAGAGGCTCAAATCTCAATACAAAAGAGTGATGGTGCTATTTTGATCTTCAAGTATTCTTTAAATGATAATTCTTTCTAGAATCCACAAAAAATTTAGAGACGTGCTCTCATTTCCATATTTCGCTTTTAGAGAATCTTTTTTACTATTTATTTAATCTGTATCCTAATAAAACTGCCCATTTTTATAACCTCTATGACAAAAGGGACGTGTTGCCATTTGGATATTTTACTTACTCTATATGAATGCTCTTTGTCCAAATAGTGATTAGTTTTATAATCTTCGACAGTTCAAACGTAAGAGGCTGAAAACTCGATACAAAAGATTGATGTTGCTATTTTGATCTTCAAAGTATTTTTTAAATGATGATTCTTTTTAGAATCCTCAACACAAAAAATTTGAAGAAATGCTGCAATTTCCATATTTCGATTTTAGAGAATTTTTTTCCACTATTCATATAATCTGTATCTTAATAAAATTGCCTATTTTTATAACCTCTATGACACAAGGGAGTTGTTGTCATTTGGATATTTTACTTACTCTTTATAAATGCTCTTTGTCCAAATATTGATTAGTTTTATCATCTTCGACAGTGTAAACGTAAGAGGCTCAAACCCCGATGCAAAAGAGGCATATTGCCATCTTGAACTCGAACCATTCTTTAAATGATGACTCTTTTTAGAATCCTTAACACGAAAAATGTGGAGACGTGCTGACATTTCCGTATTTCGATTTAAGAGATGTGCTTCTACTATTTAAGAATGATCTGTATTCTACCCATACTTCAGAAGAATGCTCTTTATCAAAAATAATTATTACTTTTGTAATCTTCGACAGTTGGCACCCAAGAGTCTTAAACGTGCTTCCATTTTATATTGAATTATTATCAACTCCGATACAAAAGAGGCATGTTGCTATTTTGATCTTCGAATTCTTTATTCAAATAATGACTGCTTTTAGAATCACTAACGCAAAAGATGTTGAGACGTGCTGCCATTTAAGAATAATATGTCTTCCTCCTGTTATAACCTCAGACGCCAAAGAGGCGTCCTGCCATTTGGATATTCTACCTACTTTTTGAGAATTATTTTTGCCTTAGAGTAATCTAAGATTTTTGCCCAAATAATTATTACTTGATTTGTTGTAAATTTGATCTTCGAAGTATTATTTGTTCAAATGATCCTCCGAGTTAAAAGAGACTGAGGAGTGTTGCCATTTTATTATTTCAAATTTGTTTTCAAATAATGCTGCCTTCTTATACAACTTACACAAAAGAGACGTGTTGCTATTTGGATATTTTACCCAAACTTTAAAAATGTTTTTGCCAAATTGTCATTATTTTGAGACATGCTGCCATTTTAATATTAAATAGTCATCCGACACAATAGAGGCATGTTGCTATTTTTATCTCACTATTATTTGTTCAAATTATCACTACTTTTGGAATCACCGACACAAATGATACTTAGGCGTGCTGCCATTGCAATATTTTAATTTTAAGAATGTTTTTCTATATATAAGAATAACTTAGGTTAAAAGAAGCTGCATCTTTTACAAACCCCAACACAAAAGAGACGTTGATGCCATTTGGATATTCTACCTGTTTTTTAATATAGTTTTTTGTCCAAATAATAATTGCTTTTGTAATATTTGATAGTGGGCACACAAAAGGCTTAGACGTGCTGCAATTTTAAAATTGATTATCACCTTCAATACCAAAGAGACGTGTTGCTATTTGGATGTTAGAACAATTATCTGCTCAAGTGATGACTCCTTTTAGATTCCTTGGCACAAAAAAGTTGATAAGTGCTGTTTTTAAGTGCTGTTTTTGCAATATAAATTTTTTTTAAATGTTCTACTATTTGATCATAATCTCTCTCCAAATAATGTTGCTTTCTTTTATCACTCTTTAACTAAAAGAGACATGTTACCATTTGGACATTCTACTTAAGCTTTAAGAATGCTCTTTGTGAATAAATTGTAATTATTTTTTATAATTCCCAGCATATAAAAGGCTCATATAGGCCATATATGTTGCTATTTTGATCTTAGACCAATTATTATTAATACCCTGGCATTGCATCATCTTCCTAATTTTTAAGAATGTTTTTTACTAATTATAATGATTTGTTTCCAAAAAATGTTGCTTTTTTTTACAACGTCTTACTCAAAAGAGTGTTGTTGCCCTTTGAATATTCTACTTAAACTTTAAGAATGCTGTTTGCCAAATTATGATTATTTTTACAATCCCCAGCACACAAATGGCTCAGACGTGCTGTCATATAATATTTTGATCTTCAAACTGTTATTTGTTTAAGTCGCCGACACAAAAGAAACTGAGGTGTGCCATTACAAATTTTTTAATGTTTAAGAAGGTTTTTCTAATTTTTAAATGATCTGTGTCCAAAAAAGTACTGCCTTTTTACAATCCCCAACACAAAAAAAAGTTTCTATTTGGATATGCTACCTACTTTTTAAAAGTGTTTTTTGTTAACATAATTATTACTTTTGTAATCTTTCAATACCAAAGAGACGTGTTGCTATTTTGTTTTAGAACAATTATTTGTTTAAGTGATATCTCCATTTAGATTCCCTGGCACAAAAAAAGGTGAGGTGTGCTGTCATTGAATCATTTTCCTAATTTTTTAAGAATGTTGCTTTTTTACAATGTCTTACACAAAAGAGATGTGTTGCCATTTGGATATTCTATATATATATTTATCGGTTTCACAACGTTCTACGTCTTCCGATACCCAATCTCCACTCGTTTCTGTTTGTCCATAATTCATCATCTAGGCCTCTTATTCTTATTTCACTGTCTATTCCTTCTCTCCAGCTTCTCCTTGGCCGTCCTCGTTTTCTTCGGCCAGTTGGTTTCCATTGTAGTATTTGTTTAGGTAGTCTTTCATCATTCATTCTTTGTACATGTCAGTACCACACCAGTTGTTTTTTTCTTATATCATCCACTAAAGTACGTTCATCCACTGTCATAATTTCTCTTATTCTTTGATTTGTAACTCTTTCTCTTTTTGATTTCGCTGCTGCTCTTCTCCAATAGTCCATCTCCGTAG
The DNA here is from genome assembly GCA_963576565.1 of Aspidapion aeneum. Taxonomy (NCBI): domain Eukaryota; kingdom Metazoa; phylum Arthropoda; class Insecta; order Coleoptera; family Brentidae; genus Aspidapion; species Aspidapion aeneum. The sequence continues at coordinate 6,614,508 of OY755038.1, forward strand.
CGGAAAGCATTTTTTCTGTTTTATTCTTGATTGGCCATACTTCTGAGCCGTATGTAATAATACTTTTTACAATGGTGTTATATATAAGCTTTTTGTTATGTTTTGATATACTTTGGTCCCAAATTATTCCATTTAATAAAGTTATTGCTTTTCTTCCTTGTACAGCTGTAATTTTTAGACCTAAGAATTTGCTGCCCTGTATTTCTACTTAAGCCTTAATGCTATTTATCAATTTTACAATCTCCCGCACACAAAAGCCTCAGACGTGCTGCCATATATGTTGCTATTTTGATCTTCGAACTGGTAATTGTTTAAATCATTACTTTTGAAATCGCTGACACAAAAGATGCTGAGGTGTATGTGCCAATGGAATTTTTTAAGAATGTTCTTCTAATTTTTAAATGATCTGTATCCAAAAAAATGATCTTTTTTATAATCCCCATCCCCAAAGAAACGTTGCCATTTGGATATTTTATCAACTTTTTAAACGTTTTTTTTTTGTCAAAATAATGATTATTTTTGTTATCCTTGACAGTGGGACAAGATGATCAGACGTGCTGCTAACTCCTTTTAAAATTTTTTAAGTATGTTTCTTACTAATTAATGATGATCTTAATTAATTAATTTAAAGAATGCTCTTTGCCAAATTATAATGATTTTTACAATCTCCAGCACACAAATGGATCAGACGTGCTGCCACATAATATGTTGCTATTTTGATCTTCGAACTGTTATTTGTTTAAACTGCCGAGACGTGTTGCTATTTTCATTTTTCAGAACAATTATTTGTTTAAGTGATGTCTCCTTTTAGACTCCCTGGCACAAAAGAAGCTGAGGTGTGCTGCCATTGCATCATTTCCCTAATTTTTAAGAATGTTGCTGATTTACAACGTCTTACATAAAACAGACGTGTTGCCATTTGGATATTCCACTTAACCTTAAGAATGCTCTTTGTTAAATTGTGATTATTTTTATAATCCCCATAACATAAAAGGCTCACACGTGCTGCCATATATGTTGCTATTTTGATCTTCGAACTTTTATTTGTTTAAATCACTACTTTTAAAATCGCCGATACATGGGGTGTGCTATTGAATTTTTGTTATTTTTAAGAATGCTGCCTTATTTTATCACTAACACAAAAAACAGACGTGTTGCCATTTGGATATTCTACTTACTTTTAATCCTAGACACACAAAAGACTCAAATTTTAATATTAAATTATCATCCCACGCAAAAGAGAAATGAGTTGCCATTTTGACATTCGAACTATTCCTTGTTTAAATCACTCATTAATGAATACGTTAATGAAAACACTACTTTTTGAATCGCCGACAACAAAAAACTGTGGCGTGCTACCATTGCAATTTTTAATCTTTTTAGGAATGTTCTTCTAATATTTAAGAATGTTCTGTGTAAAAAAAGCTACCTTTTTTGATTACCCCGTAGACAAAAGAGACCTTGTCGTTTGGATTTTCTACTTACTTTTGAATAGTGCTTTTTGTCCAAATAAATATTAAAATCTGTTATCTTTCGAATTATTTTTGGTTCAAATGATGACTTCTTTGAGAAAAAGGCTAAGGTAGCTTTTTAATATTCTTGACTTAAATGGGTCTGAGGCGACCATTGCAATATATTAATTTTTAAGAATTTTCTTCTTTGAATAAGGACCTCTCTCCAAATGCTGCCTTCGTTTACAACTTCTTACACAAAACAAAAGAGACGTGTTGCCATTTCGATATTCTACCTAAACTTTAAGATGACTCTTTGTCCAAATAGTAAAAACTAATAAATAATTACACAAAAGGCTCAGACGTGCTGCCATTTTAATATTGAATTATTCCCTCCGATGCTGCCATTTTAATGGTACTGCCATTTCAATACGAGTATTTTATTCTTCGGGACTTAATACAAAAGAATCTCATCCTATCATTATACAACTTTATGGAAATGATTTAAGATTTATTACCCCCGCTCCGGAAACAAAATTGGGATGCTAGCCATTTTAAAACGGTATCTATATATTTAAGAGAATTTATTTATAATCTAAGTTTTGAATATGGTAGGTACACTCACTCACTTTTTTAATGTCACCTTCTTTTTCCTACATTTGTGGAAAACAAAGAAACAAGGCTTTTTATTATTAAACGATTTTCTTTAGCAGTTTTTAAAGTCCGCTGGAATTCCGGGCTTTCCAGACGAGTTTAATCAATTTTAAGATAACAATAAAAAAAGTAGGGACCATACTGACAGGGGAAGGGTCTAAGTTAATTTTGAATGGGTACTTAAATTACTTTTTATACTAGGATTTTGAGAATAAATTAACATAATGGGATACTTACATTTTAAAAATTAAATTATAAAATATATAGTCACAATTTTTTTGGGATCGGTTGTCTAAAGCGTATTCTTGCTTCGACGTTTTTTAAAAGAGAATATGCCAAGCTTTTAAATTTATTTAAGCAGATTAATTAATGTCCGTGTTCTAGAAGTGAAAAAAAAACACAAAATGTTTTTTCCATTAGATGTTTATAGAATTTGTAAATTATTAAGTCAGTTTTACTGTGTATTAGACGCGATTTCAAACGTTATTCACTTTTGTTTTTATCAAAATCACAAGATCAGAGCTGATTTTAACCAGGGTTCAAGTTAATGTTAAGTTAGTTGATTCAAGGTTTACATTTTAACAAACATTTTAATTCAGCTTAAGATATTATAAGCAGGTTTTTAACAAAGCAAAACAAGAATATGATTTAATGAAAATAGGAAAAAGCACCAAATTAAGAATACAATTTAATGAAAATAGGAAAACGCACCAAATTTAATTGATGGTCCTTGCCTGTCGCTCGTATCCTTTATCTTGCGGCAGAACAAGTTGCTTTATGTTTATGTCGTAATTTTGTCATTTGTATAAAATCTTTGTTTCTTGATCTTAATAAAATTAATTTTAAAAAATAATTGCAAAAAAAAAGAGATAAGAAAGAAAAAGGGTAACATTACAAAAATGTGTTTAAAAAAAACTTTTTTTTTACTTAAAGTTGTTTTCTCCTGCTGAAAGGGTTCAGATATTGCTATATAAGTTACGTTATGCATATAGTTCGAAACCAAACATTTTTTTAAATGTTCTTGATTTCATATCAAGGTGTGTTGATAAGTGTTCCGATATTAAGGTCAAGTTTATAAAATGTCCTAAATTGTTAAAATAATTATTAAAATTATACACTATTTTTCAGCACTACCAAAATTCTAGTTTTAGATTTTAGAGTTTCAAGAATTGACCTACTGTTTACTAATAGTTTGGGAACTATGACATTTGTTCTTTGATTTAAATACTTGCAACTTGCAACTATTAGTAAATGTTGGTTTATTCTTAAAGTTTAAGTAAGATATTAAGCTTGAACACAAAAATAAGCAGTATAACCAATTCTACTAGGTATTATCTAGTTACAGCCATATAAATACTTTTTATGAGTGTTTCTGTATCATGGGGAAATAATAAAAATAAATAATTAATTTTATTTATATAAACTTTATAAATATTAATGGCTATATTGGTGGTCAAATGTTTTAATTTGTAAGTAACACTTAAAACCAACCCATACTGTAACTGAAAAAATGCTAACATACAAATTTCCAACGAAAGAAACGAGGGTAAAAATGCTAAAAATACATACATACATACATATCCAGATTGTATAAAATGTAAAAAAAAAAATTATATAAATTGCATATCGTTTATATTTTATTTTCTTACATTTTATACAATTTGGCCTTATGTATTTTGTATATATGTTTTTTCTTTGAACAAAAGTTATTGTAAAATTGTTGTAATTTTAGATCAGGGTAGCTAATTTAAAATTAAATTGTGTACAAAATAATAAAAAATTATGTAATTAGGAAATTTTTTTATGGTATCAATCTTTTTCAACTTTTAACTATTTTAAAATTTTGTACACCCACCGATTCTGCTTTTCCCAAATATAAGAAGACAAAGAAGAGTGACCACAACCATGACGTTTAGCCAATACGTCACCAAGAGCCTAGTATAGAGGCCATAAAATTAACCAAAGTTATGCAGTCGACGAATAACGCGGTGAGCAAGGCCGAGAAAACCGAAGGGAGCCAACGTCAACCCTTAACAAGTCGTAATGTAAAAAAAAACGACAAACTGGAAATTGAAAACCAATGGACGCCAAGAAACCACCAACGTCCATCCCGAACAAGATCAAAACAACAAACTGAAACTTATAAACTAAGGGGTGATAACGTCAAACCCTAACAAGCCATATAGTCAATGAACACAACCAACAAGAAACCAGAAAGCAACTTAAAGCTAAGGGAGCTAACGTGATCCCCTAACAAGTCATAGCCAATAAACACAACCAACTGGAAACTACCAAACAAACAAATAAAAGCCGAGGGAGCCAACATCAACCCATAACAAGTTATGAGGTAATAAACACAATCAACTGAAAACTACAAAGCAGTTAAGACCCGAGGGGAGTCAGAGCTAACCCCTCACAAACTGGAAACTACAATCAATAGATGCCGAGGGGAGTTAACCATCCCTAATTAGTTGTGCACAGTTAAACACTACTATATTTGATAATACAGCACCAGAGGAAGACAGCACTAGTATGGTCTTGATTCGAACTCAGCAATTGCACAAGGTGAGTTTCTTATTAATTTTTTCTTTTCTCATTTATTATATAATACTAAATTCTTATTTTTTATTATGCACATGAACTTATTTCTATTTTATTTTTGAAATCGTGCTGTAATACATTTTTTGGTTTGTTTAAGGCAGTGTGCAATGCTACAAACAATGGACGCTGATGGAGGACATAGCCAACCATCAACAAGTTGTGTTTTAATCAGCGTTTTAAGTCGATCGTTACACAAGGTGGGTTGAATTTAACTATTTTATTTATTTTTATCAAAAACTAGTATTCTTGTGCATTTAATTAGTTTTATATTTGATTATTATTTGTTTTTTTTAACCATAAACCTATTTTTTTAAATTTATTTCAGGCAGCGTGCGATCCGTAAATTCGTCGGAAAAGCAAAACTGCGGTTGATTTAGCAACAATAAATCAGGTTACGTCCCAGAAGAAACAGAAATAAATAAGTAGTGTCGGTGGGTTTTTTAACAATGACCAACAATTTTCTGTTTCAAAATTTTAATCTACTTTTATTATAGGGATAGTTGTTTAGGTATAATTGAAATTTTATTTCCATTATTGATTTAAAGTTAATTTAGAGATCTTTACTATTTAAATAGTAAGAATAGAAATAGGAAAGGAGTTGTGTTAATGTTTATGCATTAAAAGATTGGTAAATTAAACACAACTAATAAGCCATTTAACCCAAGGTTAGAATAAGACTATTAGGATAAGAATATTTTTAAAGGTTTTTATAATTGTTCTTTTTAGGTTTAAGTTTAAAATTTAATGAGAGATTGCCTCTTTATCCAGTTTTTGTGCTTTACATCTATTGGTCATAATAACTCAAATTAATAACACTATTAAAACATTATTGCAAATTTTTAATCGGTCATTAAATTTTAAATACATTTTATAAAAACAAGCCCAAGAAAAAAAAAGAAAAAAAATTAAAAAGAAAAAGAAGAATAAAAAGGAATAAAAAAAAAGAGCAAATAATAATATAAAGAAAAAAAAAATTATAAAAAAGAAATAAAAAAATAATAAAAAAAATTGAAAAAAGAAAAAATAATAAAAAAAAAGGAAAAAAAGTAAAAAAAATTAAATAAAAAAACAAGAGAATTATAAAAAAATACAAAAGTGGCTTAAAATAGGGTTAACAAAGAATTGTACCAACTTTTATTGCCAGTTTGCCATTAAATGTTACAGTCATCAAGCTGTCAATTAATTGTTGGTACCACAGCCCCCTTAAATTAACAAGCAAGTTAAAAAACAACACTGTCGAAGACTGACATTTTTATTATTTTCTTGTCAGCTTATATTTTTTTGATTTCAAATTAGTCAAAGGTTGAGATCTATCCGCCTAACTGTTGTAATTTAAGGGGGCTGTGTTGGTACATAATATTTGTGGTTCACATATTTTCAAAATATTTTATACATAGTGTTAAACTCTTCTGTTTTTTCAATTATATAGTTGTCATTTTATATTGTTTTCAATGGTATTTGTTTAAGTGTATTGTTATGTATTTGGAAATTAGGAAAATTTGTGTTTCGTTTAGTCACCACCCAAAAAAGTAATTTTTTTGGGTCAAATTAAATTTAAAGAGGGTTATGGGTTCACTCATAAAGTTCGAATTTTTAAAACAAACGATTTTATTTCTAATTTAATCAAAAAATGGCTACAGTAGAAAGATTTATTAGAATTGGTTATACTGAAATACTTAACACAAGTTTCATGTAAAAAAAATATTTTCGCATTTTATGGACAAAAAGACCTACTTATTATCCCACATATTACAGACAAAAAGTCTCACGTTTTATCCCTTAGAGGAAACGTAACAAATCAGAAACAAAAAGTAAAATATCGGGTTGAAAAGTGACTTATCAGGGATGCAAAGTAAAATTTCTAAAAAAAAACCTAGGAAACAAAAAAATTTTGAAAAAAGTAAAAAAGTGCAAGAAATAGCGTATAAATAAGCATCATGATAAAAGCGTTTTTTTATCTCTCGACGAATTGTGGTCCTACCAGAGAGGTACAAAAGCGGCGATTTTTGGTATATAATAATATATATTATAGCTTTATCGGAACACTTAACCTTAGTAATTTTTTTAATTAGTTATTGAGGCTATTATGCATTTTTTATAACATTAAGCGGTCCTAACATGATCAGTATTATTGCCATTATTTTTCTATATGTCTTAGTCTTTCGAAACTTATAAACAAAAACATAAATAAAAGTACTGTAAGTAATACAGGTTGTGTAAGGGCCGCTTTATATTTTATACAGAGATTCAAAGTCAAAATTTTTTTAATCATAAGAAAATTGATTCAATTTCAAAACCGAGAAATAAATTTTTGGCAAAAAATCATACTTATGAATACATTGTCTTAAAAATAGGTAAAAGTTTACAAAAATGATGTGTTTATGGAAGTAAACCAATATTCAACATTTCTTTATTCATATAAAAATTTATTCAATTTAAAAAATATATTTTTTAAAAAGGTTAAAAAATTCTAATAAACGTAACCTATTTTACAAAAACTACATAAAATGATGTTTTAAAAGAAATGAAAGAATTACAACTATAAAAGTAGAGACAACAATCACAACATTAACAGTAAAAACAACAATCACTCAATATGACATGAATCTATTGAAATTTTCGAATATGTTAGTGGGGGAAAAACTGATTCCAAGAATTATTGATTGGGTTAATGGGTAGAAATGCAAATGATATTATGGCGGTAAATAAGAATGGGAGTCTGCATGAGGGGACCATTATTTAAATGGAAAAAGTTTTTGAGGTTTCGCTTATTTATACCTATGCTGAGTTACTCTGTTAGAGTAAGAAAATTTTTTTTCTTACTTTAAGGCTTCGTTTTTTTATGTTAATTTTATAAATAATGTTTTTATTTGCTTATGCTTGAATTGCGTTCTAGTTATTCTAGTGAAATGGCTTTGAACTGGTGCACCTGTATTTTTACATAAAAAGAACTTGACAAAAATTGTTTTACAATATTTATATGCAAAAAATAGTAAAAAACCGTTAAAAATAAAATTAAACCAAAAATAACGTTAAATTAAATTTAGGGGATAATTTAATCATGAGTTTTGGGAAAATTATGAAAAATGCAAATAAACAAAATGAAAAGTCATAAAGCATGACCTTATTTTCAATGTAGCTTCGCAAATTTTCTTTAAATTTTTATTTAGCCAAAAAGATGTTTGTGAGGTCTTGCCAATTTTTAACCTAGATTTGCCACTGATAAATTAGAAATTAATTAATTCAAAAATTATAAAAAACGTGTTTATTAAAAACTTTTAAATAAAAATACAATACATTGGAATTAGCATTCCAAAAATTTCACTTTTTTAATTTTATAATTTATTAATATATATTTCCTATCCTAAAATATATTTTTTTAAATCTATCATTAGATTTTTAGGTTTGGTTCCGGAGGATTTTTGTATCAGTGCTGTTTTATATACAATGGATCTCATAATAATAGATAAAAATCTTTAGAAGATCTTTGAGCCACGAATTTCTCCAGCTAATAGCTACTGGTTAATTTTTTGACAGTTCGTCTCAAGGAAAAAAAAGGTCTCTTTCTGTATAGGTTGACAAACCACAGGGCAACATTTATTCTTTCTAAGGCAGTTTAAAAAGTATCTAATAACAAGAAGCTTTCTTTTTGTCGATTTTTGGTTCCTTAATTACTTTTTTAGCAGTTCGCTTTAAAAAAAAGGACTCCCTCTAGGAACGTTAACAATTTATACGGCAGCGCTTATTCCTTCAGCGAATCCATCAATGCAAATCTTTGAGCATAAAGTCTCATCTTTCATCATTTGGCGGTCTATTTACAGATTTATTTTGATTGATTTTCATCCCTTGTTTACTCTCTGAATGTTTTATTGTTTTCTTTTCTCTAGCTAGTAATCATTTTTTAACGTTCGTCTAAACATTGAAGACATTATTCGATGGTCTACAGTAAAAAAAGGCATTTTCCAGGAAGGTGGATAACCCACATGGAATTGGTTATTTTAGATACAGCCGGCTTAAAAAGTTTCTACAAACTTGTTTCTACAAACTTTTATTATTTGTGTAAATATTGCTATTATTAATTTTTTCTCAGTTTCTCTTGAAAAACAAAAAGCGCTTCCTCTAGGAAGGTTGATAATCCATATGACAACGCCTATTTTTATACGGCAATTCAAATGGTATCTACAAATGAGCTAGTTGATTAAAAGAAAAAATTGGTCTCCCTCCAGGAAGGAAAAACGAGCTGTGACTCCATCTATGAAGTTCTTTGAGCCATGAGTTTCACCGTCAATCTACAGAATAATTTTTTTAATTTGCGTCCTTTCTTTGCTTTAAAAATTTCGTATTTAATTTTTTCTTGTCTAGCTAAAAAAAGGGTTTCTAGGTTGAAAACTCATATGGCAATGTTGGTTACCTAGTAACCAGCTATTGGTCATTCTTTTGGCAGTTCGTTTAAAAGAAAAAATTGGGCTCACTCTAGGAAGGTTAAAAATTCTTATGGTAACGAATATTGCAGCTCTAAAAATGCCTAAAATAAGCAACGAATATCGACACAGTTCTTTGAGCCATAAGTTTCATCGTCAACCTACAGATGTATTTTTGTTGATTTTAGTCCCTTTTTACATTAACAATTTCGTATTTTCTTTTCTCTTGTTTCGACATAGAAAATAAAGTTCGTAGTTTAAAAACCCATATAGCAACGCTTATTTTTGATGGGACAACGTAAAAAGTATCTAAACGAAATATTGGTTAATCTTTTGATAGTTCTCTTAAAATCAAAAATTAGGCTCACTCTAGGAAGGTTAACAATCCTTATGGCAACGAATATTGCAGCTCAAAAAGTACCTAAAATAAGCAGCGAATCCATCGATGCAGTTCTTTGAGCCATGAGTTTCATCGTCAATCTACAGATGTATTTTTGTTGATTTTAGTCCATTGTTAGCCTAAATTTCGTATTTTCTTTTCTCTTGTCTAGCTAAAGAAAAAAAAAGTTCGTAGGTTAAAAACCCATATAGCAACGCTTATTTTTGATGAAACAACATAAAAAGTATCTATAAACGAAATATTGGTTAACAATCTTATGGCAACGAGTATTGCAGCAAAAAAAGTACCTAAAATGAGCAGCGAATCCATCTAGCAGTTCTTTAAACTGTGAGTTTCACCGTCAATCTACGGAGTTATTTTCTTTGTTTTTCGCCCCTTCTTTAGTCTCAAAAAAATGCACATGGGCCTCCTCTACTAAAGGAAGGTTAATACCCCATATGGCAACGCTTATTTTTGATGGGACAACGTAAAAAGTATCTATAAACGAATTATTGGTTAATCTTTTGACAGTTCAATCTTATGGCAACGAATATTGATGTACAAAAAGTACCTAAAATAAGCAGCGAATCCATCAATGCAGTTCTTTGAGCCATGAGTTTCACCGTCAACCTACAGATGTATTTTTGTTGATTTTAGTCCCTTGTTACCATAAATTTCGCATTTTCTTTTCTCTTGTCTAGCTAAAGAAAAAAAAAGTTCGTAGGTTGAAAACCCATATAGCAACGCTTATTTTTGATGGGACAATGTAAAAAGTATCTATAAACGAAATATTGGTTAACAATCTTATGGCAACGAATACTGCAGCACAAAAAGTACCTAAAATGAGCAGCGAATCCATCTAGCAGTTCTTTAACCTGTGAGTTTCACTCCTCTACTAAAGGAAGGTTGATACCCCCATATGGCAACACTTATTTTTGATGGGACAACGTAAAAAGTATCTATAAACGAATTATTGGTTAATCTTTTGACAGTTCAATCTTATGGCAACGAATATTGCAGCACAAAAAGTACCTAAAATAAGCAGCGAATTAATCGATAAAGTTTTTTGAGCTATGACTGTCAATTTACAGATTTATTGATTTTAGTCCCTGATTACGCTAACAATTTCGTATTTTGTTCTCTCTTGTTGAACAAAAAAGTTCGTAGGTTGAAAACCCATATAGCAACGCTTACTTTTGATGGGACAACGTAAACAGTATCCATAACGGAATATTGGTTCGGTTTGATTTTTTTTTCTTTTGACAGTTCGCTTAAAATAAGAAATTAGGCTCCCTCTAGAAAGGTTAATAATCTTATGCCAGAAACTAGTACTAGTTTCTGCTTATGGCAACGAATATTGCAGCACAAAAAGTACCTAAAATGAGCAGCGAATCCATCTATGCAGTTCTTTGAGCCATGAATTTATTTCACCGTCAATCTACAGATGTTTTTTGTTGACTTGGGTCCCTTTTTACACTAACAATTTCGTATTTTCTTTTCTCTTGTCTAGCTAAAGAAAAAAAAAAGTTCGTAGGTTGAAAACCCATATAGCAACATTTATTTTTGATGGGACAAAGTATCTAGGTTGAAAACCCATATAGCAACGCTTATTTTTGATGGGACAACGTAAAAAGTATCTACAAAGGAAATATTGGTTAATCTTTTGACAGTTCGCTTAATATAAGAAATTAGGCTCCCTCTAGGAAGGTTCACAATCTTATGGCAACGAATATTGCAGCACAAAAAGTACCTAAAATAAGCAGCGAATCCATCGATGCCGTTCTTTGAGGTATGAGTTTTACAGTCAATCTTCAGATTTATATTTGTTGAAAGGACTATCCCTTTTTACGCTAACAATTTCGTATTTTCTCTTCTCTTGTCTAGCTTAAGAAAAATAAAGTTCGTAGGTTCAAAACCCATATAGCAACGCTTATTTTTGATGGGGCGATGTAAAAAATATCTATAAATGAATTATTGGTTAATCTTTTGTCAGTTCGTTTAAAATCAAAAATTAGGCCCATTCTAGGACGGTTAAAAATTCTTATGGCAACGAATATTGCAGCTCTAGTACCTAAAATAAGCAGCGCATCCATCTATGTAGTTCTTTGAGCCATTTGTTTCACCGCTAATCTACAGATTTATTTTCTTTGATTTTCATCCCTTGGTTTGCACTAAAAATTTCTTATTTCGCTTTTTCTTGTCCACCTAAAAAAAGGGTTCCGAGGTTGAAAACCCATATGGCAACGATTATTTTTAATACGTCAGTATAAACATTACCTACAAACGAGCTATTACCGTCTATCTAAAATTAATTTAACTTTGCGAGAATTTTCAAACTGGTGTAAAAAAAATAAGCTTATTATAAATTTATCAAAAACCGTCCTCATGGAATTCAGAACTAAACTGCGTAAGCCACTAAACATCAATATTACTTTTAACGACACACCTCTTTCGTTTAGCGACAGCTCAAAGTTTTTGGGAATCATGATTGACACTTTTTTTGAGTGGAGTAATCATATAGATGCAGTCTGCTCTAAGCTAAATAAGTGCTATTATATGATAAAATCACTAAAAAACTCCATGAGTCTATCAAATCTGATTACAGTTTACTACGCTAATGCATATTCCTCACTATCATACGGAGTGGCTGTTTGGGGTAGGGCTCAGGATTTTGATAGAGTACTAGTAACACAAAAGAGAATCATAAGATTAATTTTCAACCTGCCATTTAACTCAACATGTAGAGAAGTTTTTAAACAGAATAAAATTTTGACTGCTACAAGCATATATATTTATAAACTCTTAGTATATATCTATCAGCACCAAGATAACTTTAATTTAAATAGTTTTTATCATTCCTATCCTACAAGAAATAAAGAAAAAATTAGCATAGGCAAACACAATCACGAATATATGAAAAAAACTTGTCATTATCTTGGTTGCCGATTATTTAATGCATTACCAAAAAATATAAAAGAACTCCAAACTCAAAATCTTTTTAAAAAAGAAATAAAAGGCATACTTGTGCATAAAACTTTTTACACCGTAACGGAGTTTGAAAACTTTCTGCTAGGCAAAAGGTAGAATTTTGTTATATTTTTAAAAAAATATTTCATTTAAAAAAAATAATTAATTTTGTTTTGTGTCTAAGCGTTAGTCTTAAATGTGAAGTGTATTTTGTGTTAGTCTTTTTACAATCACAGTATGAACGTTTGTATATTTCTTTTTACTTTATATGTAATTTTAGATAATTTTTTATTATTTATAAGAATAAATTTTTGTTTCTTGAAACCATAAGCAATATTTTTTGTAAAATTTTTTGACTTGTCTTATCTACAATTTTGTAGCCGGAAAGAATAATAAATATTCTTTTTATTCTATTCTACAGAATAATTTTATTTAATTTTCTTCCCTTGTTTACTCTAAAGATGTTGTTATTTTTTCTTGTCGTAATCACTCTATTTGGCAGTTCATCCAAAAGAAAAAATTACTTCCTTTAGAAAGGCGATAAACGATAAAGCAACGTTTACATTTGATACTGCAACTCAAAAAGCAGTAGTCTCTTTAAAAAAAAATAGGCTTTCTCTAGGAAGGTTAACAATCCTTAGGTAACGAATATTGGAGCTCAGAAAGTACCTAAAATAAGCAGCAAATACATTGATGTAGATCTTTAAGTCATGAGTTTCGTCAATACAGATTTATATTTGTTGAAGGAACCCCTTTTTACACTAATAATTTCGTATTTTCTTTTCTCTTGTCTAGCTAAAACAAAAAAAAATTGTAGGTTGAAACCCCATATAGCAACGCCTATTTTTGCGGGGACAACATAAAAAGTATCTATAAACAAAATATTGGTTAATCATTTGACAGTTTGCCTAAAATAAGAAATTAGGCTCCCTCTAGGAAGGTTAACAATCTTAAGGCAACGAATAATTGCAGCTCAAAAAGTATCTAAAAACGAACAGCGACTAAAGCTATGCAGATCTTTGAACTATGAGTTTCACCGTCAATCTACAAGTTTATTTTCTTTGATTTTAATCCCTTGTTTAAAATTTTATATTTTCTCTTCTATTAATCATTTTTCATTGTGGTTCAGTGAAATAAGAAAGAAATAGGCTTCTTCTAAGAAAGTTAAAAACCTATAAGGCATTGCTCAATTTTAATAAGGCATCTCAAAAAATGATTCGAGCTTAATGTTCACTTTTTTGCCAGTTCGTCTAAAAGAAAAAAAAAGTTCATCCTACAAAGGCTTATCAATAGATATGTATACATCTATGCAGATCTTTGAGCTATGAGTTTCACCGTCAAGCTACAAGTTTATTTCCTTTGATTTTGGTACCTTCTTTACTCTAAAAATGTTGTATTTTCTTTTATCTCGTCTAGCTATCATTTTATTTGGCAATTCATGTAAAAGAAGCCTTTTTCTAGGAAGGTTGATAACCCAAATGGCAACGCTTATTTTTGATATGACAGCTCAAAAAGTATCTATAAACGAGCTAGTAGTCACTATTTTGGCAGTTCGTCTAAAAGAAAAAATAGTGCTCACTCTACGAATGTTAATATTGCAACGTTTTTTTTATATCACAGCTCAAAAAGTATCTACAAATCCATCTGTGCAGAATTTTAAACCATGGGTTTCATTGTATACAGATTTTTTCTTTGATTTTTTTTATCCCTTATTTACTTTCAAAATTTTGTGTTTCCTTCTCTTTCCTCTAGCTGGTGGTCAGGTTTTTGGCAGGTATTTCTCTAGGAAGGTTGATATTGATAATTCCATATGACTTCGGCTATTTTTCTCACAGCAGCTCAAAAATTATTTGCAAACAGACTATTGGTAACTTTTTTTAGCAGTTCGCTTAAAGAAAAAATTGGCAACGCATATTGCAGCCCAAAAAGTATCTAAAAACTAGCAGTGAGTGATTTCTTTTATGCAGATTTCTAAGCCAGTTTTACCATCAATGTACAGATTTATTTTAATTTTTATCCCTTGTCTACTCTTAAAATTTTGGAAGAGAAAACTCTTCTCTAGCTATTAATCGTTTTTCATTGGCAGTTCAGGTAAATAAGAAAAAAATAGGCTTTTTCTAGGAAGGTTGAAAACATATATGGCATTACTCAATTTTTAATACGGCAGCTCAAAAAATATTTACGAGCTAATGTTCACTTTTTTTGGTAGTTCGTCTAAAAGAGAAAAAAAGGGTTCATCCTACAAAGGTTCATCAATACATATGTATACATGTATGCAGATCTTTGAGCTATGGGTGTCACCGTCAATCTACAGGTTTATTTTCATTGATTTTGGTCCCTTCTTTGCTCTAATAATGTTGTATTTTCTTTTATCTCATCTAGCTATCATTTTATTTGGCAGTTAATCTAAAAGATCCAAATGGCAATGCTTATTTTTAACACGACAGCTCAAAAAGTGTCACAAAATTTTGGCAGTTTGTCTAAAAGAAAAAAAAAAGGGCTCACTCTCCAAATGGTAATATTGCAACGTTTTTTTTTGTATTACAGCTCAAAAAGTATCTACAAATATATGATATGCAGAATTTTAAACTATAAGTTTCATTGTCTACAGATTTTTTTCTTCGATTTTTTATCCCTTATGTATTTTCAAAATTTTGTGTTTCCTTCTCTTTTCTCTAACTAGTGGTCAGGTTTTTGGTAGGTATTTTCCTAGGAAGGTTGATATTGATATTCCATGTGGCCTCGGGTATTTTTCATACGACAACTCAAAAAGTATTTACAAACGGACTGGTTATTTTTGTAGCAGTTCGCAGAAAAGAAAAAATTGGACTTGGAAGGTTACCAATCCATATGGCAACGCATATTGCAGCTCAAAAAGTGATTCCTTTTATGCAGATCTTTAAGCCAGTTTCACCATAAATCTACAGATTTCCTTTCTTTGATTTTTATCCCTTGTCTACTCTTAAAATTTCATATTTTCTCTTCTCTAGCTACTAATCATTTTTCTTTGGCAGTTCAGCTAAATAAGAAAAAATAGACTTTCTCTAGGAAGGTTGAAAATGACAATATGACAATCTTTTGGCAGTTCGTTCAAAAGAAAAAAAGAAGGACTCATCCATATTGCAACACTTTTGTTATATAGAATAACAGCTCAAAATCTATCTAAATATGGGCAGCAAATCCTTCTATGCAAAATTTTGAATCATGGGTTTTCCCTTCTATCTACAGATTTTTGGAATTTTTGTCTCTTGTTGACTCCCAAAATTTCGCCTTTCCTTCTTCGTTCTCTAGCTAGTGGCCACGTGTTTGGCAGTTCGGGCTAAAATTAAAAAAAAAAGGCTACAATTACTGATAATAATTCACATGGCAAATCTTTTTCTGGATACGGCAGTTGAAGCAGCGAAACCTTTCGCTCTTTTTGCATTTAAAATTCCGTTTCTATGTAATACTTCTTCACAAGGCTGTACCCAGGGGGGATCAAGAGGAATCAGTCCCCCAAAATAGACAATAAAATGTTAAAAACATTTTTTGCAGCAAAAAATTGCAAATTTTTATTGAAATGTTTTAATTCTCCTCGAATTTTTTTGGGTATGACCCTGCTTCTTCGTTTGTTAATCACCTTTAGGTCCACTATGTTTTTAACATTCTTCCGGAATTTTTAGAGCATTGATTTTCTTTTGCTAGAAGATATCAAGTGTCCCGCTTTTGGAGTAATAACATAGAAATGTGTTAAAAACGCAGCCTATATACTTTTTTTGCTTGCTCTAGGCAAGCTTTTTAAACTCATTTCACTCAAGAAAAACTTCTCTCTATTATAGGTTAGGCAGTGCGTATATAAGGGAGGGAGTCCCCCCCCCCCGAAGTTAAGATTTTTTTTGATATTTAAATAGGGCCTCGTGGGGTCTCGCCCTCCCACCCAAACTGTCTACGGCCAACCCCAAAACTTTTTTCTATATACGCCATTGAGGTAAGTTAGTAGTTAGCGGCCCCTCTCCTATTAGACACGTCCCCAGGTAGTGTATAGAACCCACCCAGGATACTTGACACATTACATTGTGTTTTTTTTAAACAAATTCTTAGTAAATGTTGATTCATAAGTAGTAATTAATAAGTTATTTTTTGGGTAATCGATTTTGAAACTATTATCTCTTTCGAAATGAAAAATGTATTATTTTAATAGACAAATGAAAATCCTATATGTATATAAAAAATCTCTGTTCGGTCCTCAGTACATTCATTTCGTGTGGATGTTAGAATTTAGTTATTTTAATTTTACTTTTTATTGGATTAGATATTTTTTGGCTCACTGTGTAGAATTGGGATTTGTCCACCTTAGCTGTAGCTTTTAGAAAAATATAATGAAAATTCAGTGTGAATTTGTAGTTACAACGGGATATATCGTTTCAAATCCCTATTCAACCACACGGTGTGCAATCAAGTGAAGCACTTTTAGTTAAATAATTTTAAGTAAATAGATTTACGAATTTTCGCGAGTGTTTTCCCTCGTCCTCCCTTCCTTAAAACCTCTGCAATGGAAACCCCTCAACAGAACTGCTGAAGCCAGGATAAAGGCGGCCGCCCATCGATCCCACAACACAGCAACGAACAGTGAGTAGAACAAAAACCCTTTATACAGTCCATTTTAAATCTCTCCTGAGTAAATTACTCAACACCCCCACAATCTCCTTTATAATAACTAAATCAGAAACTAATTTCTGACTAAATATAGACAAGCTCACATATTTTTTGACATAAATAAAATAATAATAAAAAAATGTTTTGTATATAAAAATACAAATATTGACAGATCACCAAATAAGTTGTAAGACTATTATAAATATATGTACATATCTACTAAAAGCGCCCAATGACATATTTTTTTTTTAACTGAAATTTATTTAGAGTGATGATTAATAACAGTACTACGTATTTTTACAGTAAAAATCTCCCAATATTTATTTAGCCATTGTTTCAAATTCGATAAAATGTTTTATGTTTGGTTTTTTGTTTGTATAAAGTTGACAGCCATATGTCTCTTTTTAGCATCGTTGTTTATCTTTTTATCCTTCTTCCAAGTGTATAATTGTTCTTCTATATATTTTTCTTCTTCCAAATTTTTTCTCCCATTTCTACAGGTTAAAGTTTTGGTATATTGCCGGTCATAAATAATTTTATAATATTTGTCACACAAATATTTTTACTTCACTCTACAAGAGTCAATAATTGTGACAGTTCTTATGTAGCGAGATCATTGGCAAACGCAGTAATTTAAAAATATAAACTAAAAATAAATAAGAAAATTAAACAGTACCACCTTTCGCTTAGATTAAAACTATAGTTAAAAAAATCGTCACTCTAAATAACATGGATTGACAAGTCTTTGCTTACATATATTTATTAGATTTTAATACTTATTATTTATACGTTGTAATTCTCTTCCATTATAAGAATTGTGGTCACGAACTTTCCATACTAGCGCTCGTCGATTATATCAATTGTAATCCAGGTAAACCTTCAATTTGTACCCCTGTGTATTAGAACTTAGAATTAACAAAATGTAGGTATATTTAAGTTTTTTTTCTATGTACTATAAAAATGTGTACCTTTTATATAAAAAATAAGTAAACGCAAAAAAGGAAGAACAATAAAAGGTGAGGTTTGGTCAGCTTTAAGCGGTTGGAGGAGGCTGCTTTTATTCTTCCTCTTGTAGTTGTTAGCGAATTTGTTTAAAACTTATTATCCAATCCTGATGACTAGAACTTAGAATTAATTTTTTTTTTAAGTAAAATAAGTTGTACATCTAAAATTAATTGTAAATTGAAACATTATTATAAATGTAAGTCTTGTTTAAAATATATAAACCTTTTAATTTTAAGAATTGTACATCCAATTATAATATTTTCTATTCTGTTTTAGTGGCGTTGTTTTATAACAGTAAAAACATTCTTGTTTTCTAACAAGGTTGAAAAGTGATCTGCTGACCATACCACACTTTTTCATGTGGCCAAAGTACTCTTGATAGTCAAGAATGAAGAACGTTCGAAATTAGAAATTAGGTGAAGAAGAAGACGAAGAAATAATTAAACAAAATAACGATTACATCCAACGATATTACTATACAAGTTATATACGAATACCGCACGACGTGATTCCATGAATCAAGTAAAAAATCAGTCCTCTGCTTGCTCCTTATATATATTTTTATGTAGTATGGAAACACCCTCCTCATAAGAAAAGAAGAAAAGATATATCTACATCCACGTATTGAATCGAGTAGATTAATAGATACGGACTAGAGCATATAAAGAAGAAGAACCCACCCATGCCTAAATACATAATATTATACTTGGTAAGGAATACAACAAAAATTGTTGAGATGCAGCATTTCTCGGGTAGCGGTAGGTTTATCCTATCAGGGACATTGAGTCATCCCTGCCCACCGCAGACTCCAGGGGCCTTCTGACCCGGAAGGCCATTACCTGTCTAGGGTCCCAGTCCAGGGTACGGACACCTCACACTTAAATCCCTTCCCTGTTTTAATTTTATATTCTTTTAGGTACTACAACAAGACCAAACAAGGAATATTAAACGGAAGAACAAAACGGCAGATAAAAAGATAAGTAAAATATTTCTTCAAACTTTTCTTTATTTTGAGCCCTTTCAGGAACCCTATCAAAACAGAGATAAAGTTGACCTCATCAAAAATTTACCTTAGTTGGGCAGGTCAAGTTTTTACGAAACAAAGATAAATTTGACCTTGTCCAAAGTTTAGAATAGTTCAACGAGCGCCGTTAATCCACAATTTTATATTTTCTCACCTTTTTTTTAGGGCTGGACAAGTGTTTAAAAGAAGAACGAAATAGGAGCGATGAACACCATATCCAGAAAAATAACAATTGAAATACGTTTGAATATAACAATAACCACAACATTGCTGGACATAAATAAGAATGATATTTAAAGGAACAGAGCAGTAACAGAAATCAATTTTGTTAAAGATAAGTGATATTCGTAAACTGTAAAACGCAAATATTTTAAAAGGATTAGCTTAGTTGGTCAGATCAAAATTATTTTTGTTTTGAATCGCACCCTCTCAAGACAGAAATAAAGTTGAGCTTGTCAATTTCTTTATTGGTCAGCTCAAACTTATCTTTGTTAAGTATTCACCAAACAAAGATAAATTTGACCTGTCCAAGTATAGATGACATAGTTTAGTCATTGATCTATAAGATGATCTAATTCTTATATTTTTTCTGATTATAGGAACTACAACAGGGCAGGACATGCACGACAAAAAAAATAGGAGGATCAATAGCTTATACAGAAAATATAACAATCATTTATTTACGTTTTAGTACACAGTTATAACTACAACAAAGCTGGTTTGGTGTGGTTCAGTTATTTGGTAAGGATTACAACAAAAATTAGTCGGGTAGCGGTAGGTTTATCCTATCAGGGACATTGAGTCATCCCTGCCCACCGCAGACTCCAGGGGCCTTCTGACTCGGAAGGCCACTACCTGTCTAGGGCCCCAGTCCAGGGTACGGACATCTCACACTCAAATCTAGACCCTCAACTAATCTTTATTTATTTTTTAGGTACTACAACAAGACCAAACAAGGATGATATGAAAGGAAGAATAACCATAAGAAGAGCAAACCGCAGACTAAAAAGATAAGTATAACATTGTTTAATAAGTCAGTTGCAGCTTAATAATTGATTAGGTCAAATTTATTTTTGTTTTGAACCACACCCTCTCAAAACAGAAATAAAATTGATCTTGTCAACAGCTTAAGTGGTCAGGTCAAACTTTTCTTTGTTTATAGTATTCACAAAACACAGATAAAGTTGACCTCGTCCAAAATTTACTGTAGTTATAGCAGCGCCAATCTGAAATCTGATTTAACTAATCTTATATTTTTTTAGGGCCTGGACAATCATTCAAGAGAACAAGAAAATAGGAGTGATGAGCAGCGAATCAATGGACAGTGAAGCAATAACCACAACAGTGCTGGATATAAGGATGACATTTAAATAAACAGAGCAGTAACAGAAAGCAGTTTTACTATATAAGTAATATTTTTAATCAGACGAAGAGGGACATTTTAAAAGGATTAGTTTAGTTGATCAGGTCAAATTTATTTTTGTTTTGAATCGCACCCTTTCAAAACAGAAATAAAGTTGACCTCGTCAACATTCTAGCTTAGTTGGTCAGATCAAATTTTGTTTTTGTTTTGAACCACATCCTCTCAAAACAGAAATAAAATTGATCTCATCAACAGCTTAGTTGGTCAGGTCGAAGTTATCCTTTTCAAATATTTACAAAACAAAGATAAATTTGACCTGTCCAATCCTAGATCAAATACAGAGGGGAGTTATTGGTATGTAAGTTGATCTAATTCTTATATTGTTTTTGATTTTGATTGGAATAAAGCGAAAAATTAATTAGATTGCTGGTTCATAAAATTAGTTTACCAATCACCTGCGAATAATTTAATTAATTATGAAATCTGAACTGAAAATAATTACGAACAGTTGAAGATGCACTTACCCCTGTTTTTGCAGCGTGTTGTTCGTGACGTCTTTCACACAGAAGTGATTTTTCGACAGCAATTGTCATATATCGAAGCGCGCACACCCCCAATGTACAAATTCAACTGGTTGAGTGCGCGAAGATGCAATTGAACATGCTCAGAAAGTAAAATAAAATAAAGTTTTCAATCGCATTCGCCAAAATTCTTAAAGACAAATACGAACGTATAAACGCGAGAAAAATATTAAAATAAAACAAAATTCTTATACCCAAAAGTATATTTACAAAGGCGAGTGAATTTTGGACAGATTTTAAGGAACATATCGTGGCTGAATGAGAACAACGTTTAGAGGAACAAAAAAATAGAAGCTGTGAATGTCAGATTCAAAAATGATTGGTAGTGAATTTAGACTGCAATATAGCTGTGATCAGACAGGCAAGTAATAGGTTTTGTTGCAGGTAAAAAGGGATATTTTTAGATGTGTTGTATTGTAACTGTTTGTGTATGTAATATTTTGTGAGAAAATATATTTGGAAAAGTTAGTTTAGTTCATCAGTTCAAACTTATGGGTTTTAAGTTTTAGAAATTTACCCTTTCTAAATTAAAATTTATGCTCACCTTGTTTGAGCAGGACTAATAATAATTAATTTACAATATTAATAGTTAATTTTTATAATTATTTTAACTTATTTTAGGGACCACAATAGGATTAGAAGGGAAAAAGGACAAAACAGCTGCTTGAAAGATCAACAGTTCAGGACTTTGCGCCGACTTTATTGTAAGTATACACTTTTATCCAAGGCGACAAATTCAAAGCTACCATGGTTATAGTTTTTAACATACGCACAATTTTTAAGAACCTCAAAACACGTCGATTTACTTTGAAGTGGGGACAGTTTAGCGATTTTGAGATATTTCTCGATCGATCGACGAGACATCTATCAGTCAACCTCTAGCTGGGCTGAATTTTGACCCTTGAAGGTTTTTTAATTGCTTTTACAGTAAAAAATTTACTTGTAATACTTTTAGTTAAAAAATTATTAATCCATTTCAGGACATGGATATTTATATAAATGCCAATAATCTTCAAAACAGATATCTATGTAAAATTCTTAGAAAAATACCTACCATATCAAATTAACAAATACCAAATTGCAAATAATGCAAGGACCTAAAACTATAAACAACAAGTGAAATTAAAGAAAGAAAAATAAGAAAAAAGTTTCCCGGCCGGAGCAAAAACTTTTTTCTTATTTTTCTTTCTTTAATTTTACTTGTTGTTTTAGGTACATTTATTCTACGATAAAGAGGATGAAAAATCCTAAATTAAAATTTTTTCTGATAGTAGTTTTTTTTAAGGTATATCTCGAGAACTACTTACACCAGGATAGTGATATAGGGCCTGTTTGAAAGGTCTTTAAACTATCATTCGAATAAATAAAATACAAAATTTAAATTTTTTCAAGAAAAGGTATTTTTTTCTTAATGTTTTAGCAAGATCCTCACCAAATTTCAGGATGAAGAAATGATGGGTTCATGTTAAAAAAAAATTATCATTAAAAATTTATAGAAAATAGTCAGAATAGGATCATTTTCTTAATAAAGTACACAAAACATACTTTTTTAGAGAAAAACTAAGTGTTAAGTTTGCCAGTTACTTATTACTTTAAGGAAAAATATAAAATTGTAAAAAATATCAAAAATTAATTTTTCATGAATTTTTATTTAACGTTTTTATAACATTTTCCATCTTAAAATTTGTTGAGAATCTTGCTTAAACGTTAAGGAAAAATATATATTAAAAAAAAACATTTTTTTAACTTAAAATATATTTATTTCAAAAATGTAGGTTTTGTTTTTTGTGAAAAATAAATCATGATACCTTAATCAAAAGGTAATTTAAAGGCCTTTAAAAAAAGTTTTATATCACTATTGTGGTGTAAGTACTTCTCAAAATATCTTATTTTTTCTTAGTACATGCTTCAGTCAAAATTAGCGTTTTTTTTTGATATTTAAAAATTTAATTAAAAAAACTAATCTTCAGGTAAATTTTAAATTTGTTATCTTTTATCCTCTTTACGGGTAGAATCTCGTATTTTTCTATTGTAGAATCACAGATATATTTTTATATGGGTTGAATGAATGTAAGTACCTAGCACAAATTATTAAAATCGGTCAGATACGCTGCCAAACCTTTATTAAAATTTAAATAAAATTAAACGATCAAAATTTCCTCCGGTAGATGGTACCTCCTCAAGAACTGCCCACTTTAAAACTAACTCAACGTGTTTTGAGATGTTTTGGTAAATTGTATTTAAAAAAAATGTCCATTGTAAGTTTACTTTCGTCATAAACAATAAAAAGACGTCAATCAACCATCGTTTCAGTAGACTAAAATCTACAACCTGATCAAACTTTTTATTTTTAATAATTTTAGTGAATACTACAAGAAAACAAAGAGATTTAGACAAGGAGACATATGGGAACAACAACATCATCATTATGGTGAAAATAGAAAGAATACGATTCAAACAAAATTGGGCGTTGAGAATGAAGCTGATCCTAAAACGAATAGGCTTGGTTTCAATTAAGGTACATACAACCTAAATATACAAAGTGTCCCAAAATTAGACGTCAATATTTTAACTACGTATTTTACGGCTCAAAATAGAGTAGAAAATTGCTTAGTTTCTGAGAGACAGAATGTTTCAATTAAAAATAAAAATCGGTTTTTTTAAATTTTATGAACTGTTTTAAACATATAACATATTTATGAACCCAACACCCTTTATCTCGGAAACGCAGCAATTTTGGACCCTTTATATGAACTCTTATCTCTATTTTCAGCCATAGAATATGCGGTTAAAATATTGACGTCTAATTTTGATACCCCCTGTATATAGTAAGTTTTTATGTTTTGGGGACCATAACTTCACATGTTTTCAAAAAACAAAACGGGCAAAATTTGAAAAGCTCTTAAAAAATACCTCAGAGTCAGAGGGCTTTCTAAATTTTTTTGATTAGTTTGTAAAACTACTTTCTAAATTTGCATACTTAATTTATTTTATTTAAATTTTACTTTATTTTCACCAAAAATTTGCCAATAACTTAAAGATATCAATCAAAAGCTCATGCTCATCCGAATACGTGAAGTTATATGTTCCCAAAACAAATTTTTGGATGTGCCATTTATCAGAGGCGGCTCGTGAGGTAAAGTAGAGCCATATAAACGAGTTTGTTTCCTTTCAAACGTCGTGGCGTCCCAAATTCGATATTTTTGAGGGGCTTAAGATATTTCTAGCCGAGAGACATAAAAACAAGTAAACATGTCCTAGATTCGATTTTTAAAAGATCTTCAAAAATCAAAACCACCACCTCTTGATTGTCCTTGTAATTTTTCAGCTACAAGGATCTTTTAAAAAGCCTGCATTTAGAGAGAGGGCCTATAACTTTTATATTTATGAAAATTTCATTTTAGTTTCAATTTCAATTGGACAGATTCTTTATAAAAAAATATATTAAACACCATTTTACACCAAATGAAATTTTCATAAATAAAAAAGGTATATGCCCCCCTCCCTAAATACAGACTTTTTAAAATCCCCTCGAAGCTGAAAAACTACAAGGTCTATCAAGAATCGATTTAGATATTTAAAGAAATCTCGAAAATCAAGCCCAGGACATGTCTACTCGTTTTTGTCTCTCTCGGCTAGAAATACCCAAAACACCCAAAAAACATCGAATTTGGGCACACCCTGTACATCAGTTGAAGGGCCGAAGCGCATAAGTTGACAAAAAGTTTTATTAATCATGTGGTGAATGATGTACAATTTTACAACGTTTAAAATTTGTACAGGATAACACGACATCCCAAAGGACATGATCAATAAAACTTTTGCCAAAACTTATGGGCTTTTTCTTCGATGACCATGGTCTAGGGAGTCAAGATGTTTGAAAGGGAAGATACGTGTGTATATGGTTAGCTCTTCACCTACTTGAATCCACGAGCCCCGGCTGATTTTTCTATCTTTTTTTGTACGCCCGCACTAATGCAAAAGCGGCTACCTCC
This sequence comes from Aspidapion aeneum, assembly GCA_963576565.1. NCBI lineage: Eukaryota > Metazoa > Arthropoda > Insecta > Coleoptera > Brentidae > Aspidapion > Aspidapion aeneum. Next base: position 6,639,584 of record OY755038.1, read on the forward strand.
TCTCTTTTCTTCTTATGTAAATTCGTTCTCCTCTCCCTCTAGAAACTAGAATTAAAATTTACATAAGTAGGAAAGAGAAAGGAAACGTTTGCGTTCGAGAAAGATAGAAAGTGGTAATTCCAATATATTATAAGAAATCCAAACTGGTGGCGCCATCAACCAGATTCTTATTTAAGTAGTAGCTAACATTAACCTGTAATTTGTGATAGTGGCGCCCTCAGTTGGATTATCTTCTAAATAAAGCTGTAGGAAAATTCACTAAATATTGTTAGTTTAACAGTTTTTGGATAGGTGGCGCCACCATTTTCCCTTATAATTGATAACTGGTGGCGCCCTCGGTCAGATATCAATTAAATCAGCCGTTTGAAATTGCAGGGGTCTATTTTTGTTTTTGCGGAAATTACAGAAACCTGTAATTTTAAATTTTACTAAATTATGTTGGTTTCACAGGTTCAACATAGGTGGCGCCATAATAAAATAAATTTTACATAAGAAAAAATGAGAGCATGCGTTCGCGTTCCTGTGGTTAGTCGCCAGTTTTGTTCAAGTTAAAGCTGGGTTTATATAAGAAATCAAAAATGTTAGACGATTCTTATACCGGCAATTTAAAGCAACCGAATTGACTAAATTAGGTAGTCTGCCAGATTAAGTAAAAGGTATATTTTTCTACAACTATTTATTAGTATATAACACCACAGCCAAAGTCTAAATTACATTATTTACTTAATTTCTAAACCCAGCTTTGCAAAGCTGCCTCTCTGTGGAAACAAATTATTGTGCAGTTCTTGATAGATAATCTAGTTTTGTTAAATATTATTAATGTAGGGCAATGCCTCAGGCATTACATAAATAATGTAGGATTGTAGGGAGGTGAGTAGTTTTATATTTTAAATAGGTATTAGTTAGATAACTTTAGAAACCATTTGATTTCATTCAAAGTTTGTATTTATTATTCTTTTTTGTCGATTTTAGCGCAGCCTTCGTAAACTAACGAGCCACGAACCAGAAGAAACGGCAACACAGCCTGGAGGCCCACCACGCTAGTTACTAGCCGTTTCTGCGCAGATAATGTTTTTTTTAAACTTTTAGTATATTTAAAATCGCGTTACCAAATAAAAAAACTGTTCTGGTTTTAGTCAGATGTGTGGTGAACTTAAAATTATATTACCTACCTAATAAAAGCTGTGTAAAAAAGACATTTTGTACACCGGTAATAAGTGAGGTTAGATGTTTGTTTTTGTTTGGAATTTTTGTATTGTTTTGTTTTTTCTTTTTAAATTTTAAAATGCCGCGAAAGTGTTGTGTACCCGGTTGCAAAAGTAACTATGCATCTGTGGTTAATGAAGAGGGCCACCAAACAACTAACGCTTCCCAAAAGAAAATGACTTAAAAAATGCTTGGCTTCGGGCCATTCACAGAGAAGATTATGTTGTGACTGCATGTTCAGTGGTTTGTTGGAAACATTTTGACAAAAGTGACGTTGTTAGAACCGAGATAATTAGGGATAAAGAGGGAGTACAAAAGGAGGTACCACTAACATTCCCTAAGTTAAACAATGGGGCAATACCTCGGCTATTTGAATCTCAACCCGAGTATATGTCAAACCCCAAACCTCCAGTAAGAGAAAATCCTGACGACAGGCGAAAAAAAATTGAAGAAAGGGAGGGTATGGAAATATATATAAATATATATTGTGTTTATAGACTCGCAAAAGCTTTCGATAGCATTGAGCACTGGGCAGTAAAAGATCTTTAATTAATAGCCGAATAGATCACAGATATACAGACTTAATAGCCAATATATTTAGTGAAGCAACAACATTAATCAAAATCCACAGAGGAACCAAGCCAATCCTCATAAGAAGAGGTGTCAGAGTGACACAATATTCCCTAAATTATTTAACCAGGCCCTAGAAGATGTTTTTAAAAGCTTAGATTGGGAAGAAATAGGCATCAAAGTAAACGTACAATTCTGAACCACCAAGATATGCTGATAATATCAATCAATCTAAAAGAAAATAGAACAAGTAGAGGAATATATAGGACCTGGGACAAATTATTAAACTGAAAAAAGAAAAGCAAACAGCTGAAATCAAGAGACGAGTAAGATTGGCCTGGACAGCATTCGGTAAATTAAGCAATATATTAAGAAATAAAAAATATCCTCAGTACCTCAAAACGGAAGTGTATAACCAATGTATCCTTCCTGTACTTACCTATGAATCCCAGACCTGGACACTTACAAAATCAAACATGGATAAGGTAACAAAAGCCCAAAGATCAATGGAAAGACAAATGTTACATGTAAAGCTAACAGGTAGAAAAAGGAATGAATTGATAAGAAATAAAACAAAAGTAAGGGATGTCAGAGCAGAAGTAGCAAAATTAAAATGGAAATTTGCCGGTCATATTATCAGACAGAAAGACGATTGATGGAACAAATGTATTGTAAACTGGAGAACTTGGCCAAAGATGGATTGACGAAGGCTAAATAGAATAGATAGAAAAAAAGGTAAGTTCATTTAAAGTTTAAATTAACATGTTACCACTTAAACTAGATTCATAGTTCTGTAAAGTAAGCAGTCAGACATAAGAAACTATCCCACAAACATCCTGTTGTTCAAACTTGACAGTAATAACTTAGCAGTAAGAAAGGAACCATTTTTATTTCTTACTGCTCACTTCATACTGCTTACTTCACGGTACTATGAATCGAACTTTAGGGTTGTTCTCACAAATTGTTTAAAAGTAATTTCTCTTCTGTTTATTCTAGGTTTTGTTACATATTTTTTAACATGAATAATAGCCACTGATATTGATTTCCAAATGTTTTGTTTGTTTTAAAAATTAAATGTAACACGCCTAAACACAGTTTATTAGTTTTTACAAAAAAAAAATACAAAATCGCCAAACTACAATCAAAACAAATAGCAGATGTTTATATCTCCCATGTAAATATCGGCCTCCCAGCCGGCCAATTTGTGATGTTGCCTTTTCTGGTTCGTGGCTCGTTAGTTTACGAAGGCTGCGATTTTAGGAACTATACTGCAGAGCTGGACAAGTATGCCATTTAAAAGAAGAAGAAAATGGGAGCAATGAACAGCATATCAATTGACTTACATTTTAGTATTGCAATAAGCATCCATCACAATGCTGAATATAGATAATGATGACATTTAAAGAAACAGAGCACTAACTTAAAGCAGTTTTACTAAAGATAAGTAATATTTTTATTATCTATAGTTGATCAGGTCAAATTTATTTTTGTTTTGGTACTGCACCCTCTCAAAACAGAAATAAATTTGATGTCGTCTATATCCTAGCTTAATTGGTCGGGTCAAATTTATTTTTGTTTTGAACCACACCCTCTCAAAACAGAAATAAAGTTGACCTCATCAACAGCTTAGTTGTCAGGTCAAACTTATCCTTTTCAAATATTTACAAAACAAAGATAAATTTGACTGGTCCAATCATAGATGACAGAGGGGAGTTATTGATATATAAGTTTGCTCAATTCTTATGTTTTGGTTGATTTTTAGGATCATATTGAGACTGAACAAGAACACTGTTTAAAGGAACCACAAAACAGCAGCTCGGATATTCAAAAATGAGTGATAGTGAATTTTGCTTGCAATATGGTTGTAATCAGACAGAATTGGACAAGGATGACATTTAAGGGAACAGAACAGAAATATGAAAGGCGAGTAATAGGTTGTCTTTTGCAAGTAAAAGGGGATATTTTTAGGCGTGTTTGTAACTGTCTATGTGTGTAATATTTTATGAGCAGATTAGGCATATCGAGGGTCCAAGTGCAATACCTCATAAGCAATGAGTATATGACCCATGATATACTCAATGTCGTAAGTGAATACTTTTTTGATTTTGGTTTTTCAGCATTATTATGATTGTGATAGGTAGCCCCATATATTGAGAAGCACTTGGGGTTGTAAAAACATTCTAAACACTAAGGAAAATACTTTTAGTAAAAGTTTTAAAAAAATCAGCTCTCATTGCAGTAAACTGCAGTTTTTGCTTCTCCTGCATAGTTTTTGAAAATTTACTTACAAGGAACTGCACTTGTATCCTCGATATATAGAATAGTTGATCAGTTCAAACTTATGGTTTTTAAGATTTAGAAATTCACCCTTTCTAAATTAAAATTTTAGCTCACCTTGTTTGAGCAGGACTAATAATAATTAATTTACAATATAAAGAGTTAATTTTTATAATTTTTTTTCACTTATTTTAGGGACCACAATAGGATTAGAAGGGAAAAACGACAAAACAGCTGCTTGAAAGATCTACAGTTCAGGAATTTGCGTCAATTGTAAGTATACACTTTTATCCAACATGGGCGCACCCATCGGGGCCCTAAACCCACCCCTCCCCCTCCCAAGCCTAAGATTTTTGTAGATATTTTCCACATATTTCGTGAATACAAAGATAAAATAGCATAAAATTATGAGGTCTCGGCCTCCCCCAAGAGACCTCGCCCCCCTCAAGACATATTTCTGGGTGCGCCACTGTATCCAAGGTGACCACAACCATATTTTTTAAAATCACCATTTTTGCAAACCTCAAAACACGTCGATTTTGTTTTAAGCGATTTTGAGATATTCCTCGATCGAACGACGAAAATTGAGACTTTCTGGGGTGGATTTGGACCCTTGATTTTATATAATATATTAGAAAGATTTTTGAACTGCTTTTACAGTGCTAGTATTATTTAGACATACTATATCAAATCAGCAAGAGGTTTGGCAGACCATCTCACCGATTTTGATAATTTTTGGTATTTATTCAACCTATAAAGGGGATAAAAAATCTCAAATTTAAAACTTTTCTCAAAAGTTTTTTTAAGATATCTCGAAAACTACTTACACCAGGATAGTGATAGGATCTTTTGAAAGGCCTTTAAACTACCTTTCAAATAAGGTGCTATATGATGGATTTTTTACAAAATACAAAATTGAAACTTAAAAAAAAGAAAAATCAAATTTATTTAAGAAAATATATTTTTTTCTTAATGTTTTACCAAGATCCCCACAAAATTTCAGGATGGAGAAATAATGGGTTCTTGTTAAAAAAAATATATGAATAAAAATATATGGAAAAATAGTGCAATAGAATCATTTTCTTAATAAAGTACACAAGACATACATTTCAGACGAAAAATAACAGTGTTAAGTTCAGTTACCTATTACTTTAAGGAAAAATCATTTTTCCACACATCTTTATTGGTAACATAATTTTTAACATCCATCTTGAAATTTGGCGAGACATTTTTAAGAAACCTAACAAAGAATTATTTAAAAAATTTGAGTTTTGTTTTTTGTAAATAACAAATCATGTAATACCTTATTCAAAAGGTATTATAAGGACCTTTCATATGAGCCCTATATTACTAATCTTAAATTATTATTAATTTTATTAAACAAAAAACTAATTATAAGAAAAATTTTAAATGTTATTTTTCATCCTCTATAGGTTGAATAAATACCAAAAATTATCAAAATCGTTGAGATGGTCTGTTAAACCTCTATTTTCTTAATTGATTTTATATGAAATGACTCCAGCTTTCTAAAATTCAAATATCATCCAACGATCAAAATTTGTCCGTTAGATAGAATATATTACAATATACGTATTTTAAGAACGTCTGTCCCCCTTTAAAACTAAATCAACATGTTTTGGGTTGTTTTTGTAAATTTTGAGTATTTTAAAAAATAGGGCTCTTGTATGTCTAGTCATAAACAATAAAAAAACCCTCAGTTTAGCTCCTTACAATTCCATGTATGTATCAACCTCATTTCTGCAGAGTAAAATCTACAACTTTTTGCCTTTCTAACTTTTAGTGAATACTACAAGAAAACAAGAAGATTTAGACAAGGAAGGCATATGGGAACAACAACAATGTCATCATCATCAATATGGTTTTGCATCAGCGATAAAGCAGAAGAACACGATTCAAAGAAAATTCGGCATTGAGAAGTAGCTGGCCTAAAACGGAGAAGCTTGGTTTCAATTTAAGTTAAGTACCTACATTACAACATATTGTAAATTTTTATGTTTTGGGTACTATAACTTCACGTATCTTGAAAAATCAAAAGAGGCAAAATTTTTAATAGCCTTAAAAAAATACCTTAAAGACAAAGGTTTTTCTAAAAAAATTTTGATAATTTTTTATTAAAATTTAATTTTTACTTTATTTTCCGACAAAAATTTGCCAATATCTTAAAAATATCAATTAAAAGCTCATGCTCATACCAATACATTTGAAGTTATGTTCCCAAAACATATTTGAGGCGTTCAGCGCAACAATGGACTAACCCTAAAAAGTAATTTTACGTATATAAACGGAAAAGAAAATCATATTTTTGAGTATTTATTTTTCAAATTAAAAAACAGTTTTAGTGCTGCCATATCACAGTGTACACAACTGTGGCCATATATTTAATATTGAATTAAAGTGTCTTAATTCGATTTTGTATTATGCATTAGTGTTAAAGCTCTGAACTGGAAAAATTGTGGCCATTGTTGCGCTGAACGCTTCATTTTTGGATGTGCCATTTATCAGTGGCGGCTCGTGAGGTAAAGTAGAGCCATATACATGAGTTTGTTTCCTTTCAAACGTCGTGGCGTCCTAGACCATGGTGCCGACCTAAATGCAGACTTTTTAAAATCCCCTGGTAGATAAAAATCTACGAGGCCTATCAAACAGCGGTTTAGATATTTAAAAACGTCTCAAAAAGCGAGCCCAGGACATGTCTATTCGTTTTTGTCTATCTCGGATATAAATACCCAAAAAACATCGAATTTGACCCACCCTGTATCAGTTGAAAGGGTCGAAGCGCATAAGTTGACAAAAATTTTGTACAGGATGACACGACATCCCAAATACCATGATCAATAAAACTTTTGCCAAAACTTATGGGCTTTTTCTTCGATGACCATGGTCTAGGGAAGAAGAAGATACGTGTGTATATGGTTAGCTCTTCACCTACTTGACTGCACGAGCGGCGGCTGATATTTTCTATCTTTTTTGTACGACCGCCTTAATGCAAAAGCGGCTACCTCCTCTCTTTTCTTCTTATGCAAATTCGGTCTACTCTCCCTCTGAAAACTAGAATTAAAATCTACATAAGTAGAAAAGAGAAAGGAAGCGTTTGCTTTTTTATCCTTATACCCTGTTTCCACTAATGCATGCCCACACAGATTCAAAAAACGGATCAAGTGATGGACCATGGATTTGCAGCGGTTTTAAATGCAGCGTCATCTGATGCGTTTTTTGAATCGGGGTGGGCATGCATGGGTGGAAACCGGGTGTTAGCCGCGAAGGGCTGGACAGAGAAAGCGTGTTACGTGCGTGCGAGAAAGATAGAAAGTGGTTATTCTAATATAGTGTAAGAAATCCCAACTGGTGGCACCATCAACTAGATTATCATATAAGTAAGTAACCGCTCTACGGTGGTGCCACCTATTTTAAAACTGTTAAACTAAATATTTTTGATTTTTATAATTACAGGATTCTGAAATTTTTCTTAACAAAATTGCAGAAATCTGTAATGTATTTATCACATTACAGGAATCTGTAATTATGAAAATTAAAAATTGTTAGTTCAGTAGTTTTAAAATAGGTGGCGCCACCAGTTTCCGCAAGTGTGTTAATTGGTGGCGCCCTCTCACATTTATCAGTTAAACCGAAAGTATTTTACAGGATTCTAATTTTCTTAACAAAATTGCAGGAATCTGTAATTTCTAAAATCAAAAAATTGTTAGTTCAGCGATTTTAAAATAGGTGGCGCCACCATTTTCTGCATAATTTGTAACTAGTGGTGCCACCTATTTTAAAACTGCTAAAGTAAATATTTGGAATTTTATAATTACAGAAATCTGTAATTTTTCTTAAGGAAATTGCAGAAATCTATAATGTATTTTCTAAAATTACAGAAACCTGTAATTATGAAAATCAAAAAATTGTTAGTTTGGCTGTTTCAAAATAGGTGGCGCCACCAGTTTCCACATAATTACTTACTGGTGGCGCCCTCTCACATTCATCAGTTAAACCAGGAGCCTTTGAAGAATTACAGGAATCTGCTTTTAATTTGAGGTAAATACAGAAACCTGTAATTTGTAAGGTCTAAATTTTTTTAGTCTAACAGCTTCATAATGGGTGGCGCCACATTTTTTTATTTTTTTTATTTCCGGAATTTTTGTGAAAGCCTGGGCTTGTTAGTTCCATATTTTTAAACAAAATATTTCTTTTCTTCTCATATAAATTCTTAGAATAAAAAATGAGATAAGAGCCAGCTATTTTGAAGCTGTTATCCTAACAATGTTTAGTGACCTTAAAAATTCTAGACTCCTAATTTACTGGATAATTTGACAGAGGGTGCCACTAGGTTGGATTTCTTATAAAAATAAATATATTATTGGAATAACCATATATCTTTTTCGAACGCAACCGTTTCCTTTTTCTTTCCTATGTAAATTTTAATTCTAGTTTCTAGAAGGACGAATTTACGTAAGAAGAAAAGAGTTTGCCGCTTTTGCTTAAGTGCGAGCGTACAAAAAAGATAAATAACATCAGCCCCGACTCGTGGAGTCAAGTAAGTGAAGAGCTAGCCATACATACAAGTGTGTTTCCTTTCAAACATCGTGATGCCCTAAACTAATGATTATGTTCTTTGGGATGTTCTTTTATCCAGTACAAATTTTAAACGTTGAAAAGCCATTTACCACCACCAAAGATGATAAGCCATTTACCACGTGATTTATGAAACTTTTTGTCAACTTATGCGCTTCGGCCCCTTTAACTAATGTACAGGGTAGGCCAAATTCGATGTTCTTTGAGTATTTGTAGCCGAAATAAACAAAAACTTGATTTTCAAGACCTCTTTAAATTTATAAACCGCTTCTTATCGAGCCTAGGACATGTTTACTTATTTTTATCTATGTTGGCTAGAAATACCTTAAGCCCTCCAAAAATATCGAATTTGGGTTACCCTTTACGATGATCTAGGATGCCACGACCAACGTTTGAAAGGAAACAAACTCGTTTATATACTACTTTACCTCATGAGCCGCCACTGACAAATGGCACATCCAAAAATATGTTTTGAGAACATAACTTCACATATTGGGATGAGCATGACCTTGATTGATATCTTTAAAATATTGGCAAATTTTTGAGAATAAATTTTAAATTTAAATAAAATAAATTAAGTATGCAATTAATTTTATCAAAAAAATTTAGAAAAACATCTAACTGTATTTTTTTAAAGGCCTTTAAAAATTTTGCCCTTCTTTTGGTTTTTGAAAACATGTGAAGTTATAGTCCCCAAAACATAAAAACTTACCATATGTTGTTGTACTTAATTGAAACCAAGCCTTTTCGGTTTAGGATCAGCTACTTCTCAACGCCGAATTTTATTTCTGTTGTTGTATGCCTTCCTTGTCTTAATCTTCTTGTTTTCTTGTAGTATTCACTAAAATTTAGAAAGGCAAAAAGTCGTAAATTTCAGTCTGCTGAAAGGATGTTGATAATACCTATTTTAAATTGTAAGGAGCTAAATTGACGTCTTTTTATTATTTATGGCTAGACAACAACTTACAATGGCAATATTTTTATATACTCACAATTTAAAAAAACAACCCAAAACACGTTGATTTAGTTTTAAAGAGGAACAGTTTTTTGCGTTCTTGACATAGGTACCACAGATATTTTTGAAAAAATAATTTATAACTTTTTTTTTAAATTTTTTATAAATTAGTTTTTGGATAAACTACTTTATATTTCATTTTCGTGACAAAATACACAAAAGACATTTTAGACTAAAAATAACGGAATTATTTCAATCATTGTGAGGTACCAGCTAGAATTTTATATTTTTCTTTAAAGTAATATAGGTAAGTAACATTGGCAAACTTAACACTGGTATTTTTTCTTTAAAATGTCTGTTTTGTGTATTTTATTAAGAAAAATTATATTTTTTCCCACTCCATGTATTCATAACATCTCATTATTTAACCCTCCTGGAATTTGGTAAGGATCTTGCAAAAACATTAAGTAAAAAACATATATTTTTTATAAAACTAAAAAATATAAAGAGAAACTTAAAAATATATATTTTTCTTCAATATATATTTCAATTTTGTTTTTTATTAAAAAAATCATGTGACACCTCATTCGAAAGGTAATTTAAAAACATTTCAAATAAGCCATATATCATGTTCCTGGTGTAAGTACTTCTCGAGATATCTTAATGTTTGTCAGTACATGTTTGAGCCAAATTTTTACCTATCTGTTTTGAAGATATTAACATTTATTTAAAATCACAATAAAATATATATTTTTGAAACGGATTAATAATTTTTTTAAGTAATACTAGCACCGTAAAATCAATTAAAAAAACCTTTCCAACGAGTTATTACTTGGTATATAAAAGGGGGGTTGATATATGGAAGTCTCCATTTCCGTCGATTGTTCGAGTGATGTCTCAAAATCGCTAAACTGCTTTCCCCCCATTTAAAACTAAATCGACGTGTTTTGAGGTGTGTAAAAATTGTGCGTATTTTAAAAAATATGGTCATTGCTAGTTTTGAATTAGTGACCTTGGATAAAAGTGTATACTTACAAGCAGCTGTTTTGTCCTTTTTCCCTTCTAATCCTATTGTGGTCCCTAAAATTTATTAAAAAAATTAAATAAAAATAAAAGCCAACTCCTTAAATTGTAAGTGAATGGCAACCAGCTGCATTAGTCTTGCTCATACAAGGTAAACTAAACTTTTAATTTTGAAAGAGAAAATTTCTAAACCTTAAAACCCATAACTGATCAACTTTTCCAAATATGCCCAATCTGTTCATAAAATATTACATACAGAGACAGTTACACAAGTGTTACACATTTTAAAACATTTCCTTTCACCTACTAAAAAACCTATTATTACCTACTTGCCTTTTATAATTTTGCTTCATATTTCTGTTCTGTTCCCTTAAATATCATCCTGGTCCTGATCAAAGCCATATTGCAGTCGAAATTCACTACCAATTATTTATAAATATGCCATTCCCAGCTTCTATTTTGTTGTTCCTCTAAACATTGTTCCTGTTCCGCTCTAATATGGTCCCTGAAATCAATAAAAATATAAGAATTGGGTCAACTTATATATCAATAACTCCCCTCTATTTGTCATCTTTGATTGGACAGGTCAAATTTATCTTTGTTTTGTAAATGTTTAACAAAAATAACTTTGACCTGACCACCTAAGCTGTTAACAAGGTCAACTTTATTTCTGTTTTGAGAGGGTGAAGGTTCAAAACAAAAATAAAATTGACCATCAACTAAACTAAGCTGTTGATGTCAAAACAGAAATAAATTTGACCTGACCAAATAAGCTGTTGATGAAGTCAACTGTATTTTTGTTTTGAGAAGGTGCGGTTCAAAACATAAATAAACTTGACCTGACCAACTATAAGCTAAGCTGACGAGGTCAATTTTATTTCTGATTTGAGAGGGTGTGGTTCAAAACAAAAATAAATTTGACCTGATCAGCTATAGCTAATCGTTTTAAAACATATCTATAATAAAAATATTAGGTACTTATCTTTAGTAAAACTGCTTTCAGTTACTGCTCTGTTTCTTTAAAGGTAAGTCAATTGATATGCTGTTCATCCTTTTCTTCTTCTTTTAAATGTCATACTTGTCCAGCTCTGCAGTGGTTCCTAAAATCGACAAAAAAAGAATATTAAACACAAACTTTGAGTGAAATCAAGTGGTCTCTAGAGTTACCTAACTAATATCTATCTAGGATATAAAACTAATCATACCTACCTACAATCCTACATTACCTAGGTAATGCCTGAGGCATTGCCCTACATTAATAATATTCAACAAAATTAGGTTATCTGCCAAGAATTGCACAATAATTTGTTTCTACAGAGAGGCAGCTTTGCAAAGCTGGGTTTAGAAATTAAGTAAATAATGTAATTTAAACTTTGGCTCTGGTGTTATATACTAATAAAGTTGTAGAAAAATATACCTTTTACTTAATCTAGCAGACTACCTAATTTAGTCAACTCGGTTGTTTCAAATTGCCGGTATACGAATCGTCCTACATTTTTGATTTCTTGTATAAACTCAGCTTTAACTTGAATGTTCTGTGAATTTGACCAAAACTGACGTGACGGCTAACCACAGGATCGCGAACGCATCCTCTCATTTCCTCTTATGTAAATTCTAAGAATTTCCATGAGAAAAAAAGAGATTTTATAAGAAAATTTAGAATGTTCATTTATGAGCAGGGTTTCACAAAAATTTGGCAAATTCAAAAAATAAGTAAATGCGGCGCCACCTATTTTAAAGCTGTGGAACTAACAATATTTAATAACCTCCCTAATTACAGGTTTCTGTAATTTCCGCAAAAACAAAAACAGGTTCCTGTAACTTTTAAAAGGACTGTTTTAATTGATAATCTAAAGAGAGCGCCACCAGTGACCAATTATAAGGAGAAAACGGTGGCGCCACCTTTTCCAGAACTGTTAAATTAACAATATAGTGGCTTTTTAATGAATTACAGGTTTCTGTAATTTGCAAGGAAAATTGCAGATTTCCGTAATTTTCTGATCATTAATTACAAGTTCCTGCAATTTTCCTACAGCCCTTTATTTAGGAGATAATCTAACTGGGGGCGCCACCATAGATCAGTTTTGGGGAGTTTCCTAAACTACTTAAATGATAATCTGGTTGATGGCGCCACCAGTTTGGATATCTTCTAATATATTAGAAGAACCACTTTCTAACTTTCTTGAACGCAAACGTTTCCTTTCTATTTTCTTATGTAAATTTAAATTCAAGTTCCTAGAGGAAGAAGAGAACCAATTTACATAAGAAGAAAAGAGAGGAGGTAGCCGCTTTTGCATTAGGGCGGGCGTACAAAAAAGATAGAAAATATCAGCCGCGGCTTGTGGAGTCAAGTAGGTGAATAATTAGCCATATACACACGCATCTTTCCTTTCAAACATCGTGACGTCCTAGGAAAAAAGCCCATAAGATGTCGTGTTATCCTGTACAAATTTTAAACGTTGCAAAATTGTACATCATTTACCACATGATTAATGAAACACTTGGTCAACCTTCCAATGTACAGGATGAGCCTAAATTCGATGTTTTTTTGGGTATTTCTAGCCGAAACAGACAAAACCGAGCAGACATGTCCTAGGCTTGATTTTCGCGATCTCTTTAAATATCTAAACTGCTTCTTGATAGGCCTCCTGGTGTAGAGTGGTGTTTAATATATTTTTTCATAAAGAATCCTAAACTGTCAAATTGAATCTTGAAATTGACACCAAAACTGAAATTTTGATAAATATTAAAGTTATAGGCCCCTTCTCTAAATGCAGGCTTTTTAAAAGACCCTTGTAGCTGAAAAATTACGAGGACCATCAAGAAGTGATTTTGATTTTTGAAGACCTCTTAAAAATCGAGTCCAGGACATGTTTACTTGTTTCTATCTATCTCGGCTAGAAATATCTTAAGCCCCTCAAAAATATCGAATTTGGTCCACCTTGAACAATGCTTTAGGACGCCACGACGTTTGAAAAGAAACAAACTCGTTTATATGGCTCTACTTTATCTCACGGACCGCCTCTGATAAATGGCACATCCAAAAATTTGTTTTGGGAATATATAATTTCACATATTGGGATGAAAATGAGCTTTTGATTGATATCTTTAAGTTATTGGCAAATTTTTGTTGAGATCAAAGTAAAAATTAAATTTAAATAAAATACATAAAGTATGCAAATATAGAAAGTAGTTTTACAAACAAACGTAGAAAATTATAAAAAAACTAAAGTATTTTTTGAAGATTTTTAAAAATTTTGCCTTTGTTTTGTTTTTTGAAGACGTGAAGTTATAGTCCCCAAAACATAAACAATTTACTATATACAGGGGGCTTGAAATTAGACATCAATATTTTAACCACATATTTTACGGCTGAAAATAGAGATAAAAGTTTATAAAATTGCTCTGTTTCCGAAATACAGGGTGTTTATTCATAATATTTAAACATTTAAAACTGTTAATAAGGTTTTTTTGGGATTCGAAATCAAAATATAAATACTTTTTTACTGTGGCCGTTAGAGGGCTCTTCGCATTGCACTTTTGATTATTTAAAATAACAATAACTTTTCTCATTGTAATTTTCAACTTTTTTTTGTTAAAAAGATAATTTATTAGGTATTTCAAAGCAAAAAAAGTGGTCTTGTTACAATCTACTAAAGTAAGTCATTTCCTAGAATTTTGGTTTTTAATGTTCGATGTCGCATCGTAACAATCAAATTATTTTAAATAAAAAAAATTAAAAACTAAAAAAATTTAAACTATTAAGTTAACAGTATTTTAGAATATTACATTGGGCTCAACTGATTCACTGAGCAAATATCATTCTAAGTAAAAAAAAAAAATTCTCAAAATTATTTGAATTTTCCGGTCCGGGATTAAACACTAAAAACCGAAACATCTCGAAAACGACTAACCTCAGCGGATTTAAACAAAAGCACCTCTTGAACTCTCTTGAATTTTTTTTTAGAAAATTACTTTCCTAATAAAAAATGTAAAAAACAATACTGAGAAAAAGTTATGGTAATTTTAAACCATCAAAAGTGCAGAGTGAAGCACCCTTTAATGGCCACAGTAAAAACGTGTCGGGTTTTGCATTCCAAAAAACCCACGGGTACCAATTTTAAAAATAATATGTTTAAAACTGTTCATAATATTAAAAAAACTAGATTTTTATTTTTAAATTTAACACTCTGTCTCTCAGAAACTAAGCAATTTTGTACCCTATTTTGGGCCGTAGAATACGTGGTTAAAATATTGACGTCCAATTTTGGGACACCCAGTATATGTAGGTTAGTACCTACCTTCGTTTTAGGATCAGCCTCGTTCTCAACGCTGAATTTTCTTTAAATCTTGTTCTTCTTTATCGTCGATGCAAAAAATATATTGATGATGACGATTATGACATTGTTGTTGTTCCCTTAATGCCTTTCTTGTCCAAATCTTCTTGTTTTCTTAAAGTATTCACTAAAATTAACAAAAGTTTTGGTCAAGTTGTAGATTTTATATTTTTAGTCTACTGAAACAATAGTTGATATGTTCTTTCAATTGTAAAGAGCTAAATTGAAGTAAACTTACAATGGTAATTTTTTTAAATACGATTTAAAAAAACAATGCAAAGCAAGTTGATTTAGAATAAAGGGGGGCAGTTCTTAAGATAGGTACCATCTACCGGGTGAAATCGTTTGATGAGGCATTTATTTGAATTTTAATAAAGGCTAATTTCATATGAAATCAACCAAAAAAAATTCATTCATTGTACCCATCGATAAATATATCTGTGATTCTACCCACAGAAAAATAAGGGATTCTACCCATAAAGAAGATGAAAAATACCAAATTTTAAATTTTTCTTATGAGTTTGTTTGTAAATCAAAAACACTGCAATTTTGCCTCAAGCATGTACTAAAAAAAATTAAGATATCTCCAGAAGTACTTACAAGAGAGTAGTGTTATAGGACTTACTTCAAAGTTCATTAAAATCATATAATTTATTTTTTACAAAAAACAAAACTTAAATTTTTGAAGTTTTTTAGAGTTTTCTAAAAGTTTTTTTTTTCACTATATACTTAGGGCCCCGATGGGTGCGCCCATGTTGGATAAAAGTGTATACTTACAGTTGGCGTAAATTCCTGAACTGTTGATGTTTCACGCAGCTGTTTTGTCGTTTTTCCCTTCTATAATCCTATTGTGGTCCCTAAAATAAGTGAAAAAAATTATAAAAATTAAGTCTTAATATTGTAAATTAATTATTATTAGTCCTGCTCAAACAAGGTGAGCTAAAATTTTAATTTAGAAAGGGTGAATTTCTAGATTTTAAAAACCATATGTTTGAACTGATCAACTATTCTATATATCGAGGATACAAGTGCAGTTTCTTGTAAGTAAATTTTTAAAAACTATGCAGGAGAAGCGAAAAACTGCAGTTTACTGCAATGAGAGTTGATTTTTTTAAAACTTTTACTAAGAAAATTATTTTCCTTAGTGTTTAGAATGTTTTCACAACTTCAAGTGCTTCTCGATATAATGGGGGGCCACCTGTCACAATCATAATAATGCTGAAAAAACACTTACGACAATGAATATTATGGGTCATATACTCATTGCTTATGAGGTACTGCACTTGGACCCTCGATATGCCTAATCTGCTCATAAAATATTACATACACAGACAGTTACAAACACACCTAAAAATTTTCCCTTTACCTGCAAAAGACTTGTTACTCGCCTTTCATAATTCTGCTTAATATTTCTGTTCTGTTCCCTTAAATGTCATCCTTGTCCAATTCTGTCTGATTACAACCATATTACAAGCAAAATTCACTATCAATCATTTTTGAATATCCGAGCTGCTGTTTTGTGGTTTCTTTAAACAGTGTTCTTGTTCAGTCTCAATATGATCCTAAAAATCAACAAAAACATAAGAATTGAGCCAACTTATATATCAAGAACTCCCCTCTGTCTGTGTGACCTGACCAGCTAAGCTGTTGATGAGGTCAACTTTATTTCTGTTTTGAGAGGGTGTGGTTCAAAACAAAAATAAATTTGACCCGACCAATTAAGCTAGGATATAGACGACATCAAATTTATTTCTGTTTTGAGAGGGTGTGGTTCAAAACAAAAATAAATTTGACCTGATCAACTATAGCTAATCCTTTTAAAATATATCTATAATAAAAATATTACTTATCTTTAGTAAAACTGCTTTAAGTTAGTGCTCTGTTTCTTTAAATGTCATCATTATCTATATTCAGCATTGTGATGGATGCTTATTACAATACTAAAATGTCAGTCAATTGATATGCTGTTCATTGCTCCCATTTTCTTCTTCTTTTAAATGGCATACTTGTCCAGCTCTGCAGTATAGTTCCTAAAATCGACAAAAAACAATAATAAATACAAACTTTGAATGAAATCAAATGGTTTCTAAAGTTACCTAAGTAATACCTATTTAAAATATAAAACTACTCAACTCCCAACAATCCTACATTATTTATGTAATGCCTGGGGCATTGCCCTACATTAATAATATTTAACAAAATTAGGTTGTCTGTCAAGAACTGCACAATAATTTGTTTCTACAGAGAGGCAGCTTTGCAAAGCTGGGTTTAGAAATTAAGTAAATAATGTAATTTAGACTTTGGCTGTGGTGTTATATACTAATAAATAGTTGTAGAAAAATATACCTTTTACTTAATCTGGCAGACTACCTAATTTAGTCAATTCGGTTGCTTGAAATTGCCGGTATAAGAATCGTCTAACATTTTTGATTTCTTATATAAACCCAGCTTTAACTTGAACAAAACTGGCGACTAACCACAGGAACGCGAACGCATGCTCTCAGTTTTTCTTATGTACAATTTATTTTATTGTGGCGCCACCTATGTCGAACCTGTGAAACAAACATAATTTAGTGAAATTTATAATTACAGGTTTCTGTAATTTCCGCAAAAACAAAAATAGACCCCTGCAATTTCAAACGGCTAATTTAATTGATATCTGACAGAGGGCGCCACCTGTTATCAATTATAAGGGAAAATGGTGGCGCCACCTATCCAAAAACTGTTAAACTCACAATATTTAGTGGATTTTCCTACAGCTTTATTTAGAAGATAATCCAACTGAGGGCGCCACTATGAAATTACAGGTTAATGTTGGCTACTACTTAAATAAGAATCTGGTTGATGGCGCCACCAGTTTGGATTTCTTATAATATATTGGAATTACCACTTACTATCTTTCTGGAACGCAAACATTTCCTTTCTCTTTCCTACTTATGTAAATTTTAATTCTAGTTTCTAGAGGGAGAGGAGAACGAATTTACATAAGAAGAAAAGAGAGGAGGTAGCCGCTTTTGCATTAGTGCGGGCGTACAAAAAAAGATAGAAAAATCAGCCGGGGCTCGTGGATTCAAGTAGGTGAAGAGCTAACCATATACACACGCATCTTCCCTTTCAAACATCTTGACTCCCTAGACCATGATCATCAAAGAAAAAGCCCATAAGTTTTGACAAAAAGTTTTATTGATCATGTTCTTTGGGATGTCGTGTTATCCTGTACAAATTTTAAACGTTGCAAAATTGGACATCATTCACCACATAATTAATAAAACTTTTTGTCAACTTATGCGCTTCGGCCGAGGGGTATTTCGGTACTCATTTTTTGTACACCGATTACACTTTCATGCCAAAGATTACACATGATTACAATATTTTACACTTCGGATTACAACTATTACACCTAATTTCCCCTGATTACACCTGATTACTCCTGATTACACCTGATTACTCCTGATTACACCTGATTACAACATGATTACACATGATTGCACATGATTTCACATGATTACAACATGATTATACATGATTACAACATGATTACACATGATTATACATGATTACAACATGATTGCACATGAGTACAACTAATTACACATGTTTATAAAATGTTAACCACATTATTTGCAGCGGCGCGCCCAGGAATTTATGTCGGCCTTTGACCTAGTGATATGGGTCAGACCCGATATTGTGACGACCAAAAAAAAAATGGTATGCAGTTCTGTCGCATCGTGACATTGGTTGACTGTGACTACTATTTTTTTTAACAAGACACTATCAGTAGGAAAAAAGTTGCTGAGGTAAATGGTATACTTTAGTTTGCTTTGCGTTGCTTTGTTGGAATCTATTAACATATTAAACGTTTTTTTAAGGTTTTCATATTATATTTACACAATTGTTTGAGTACGCATAAAGCGAGTTTCGAGAATAATTTGAGTTTCTTCATTCATTCCTGAATCACTTCATTTTGGAAAAGGGAAATTGAATATCTTTTGTTAGCAAACCTTTCTTAGTGTTTCTTGATTTTTTATGGGTTATCGTGAAAAAAACAAATATATTAAAATTCACATTTTAACCATTGGACATTCCAACAAACTGTCAAAGGTATTCATCAAGTCTCAGTTTCAATGTTCTCTTGGGATCTTAAGAAAAACAACATATAGGTACTGTTAAAAATACAAACATTTATTTCCTAAACCTGAAAAAAAAAACATTAAATCTTATTATAAAATTTGTCAAGGTAAATAACATCCAAGAAAACTGAGTAGAAAACGAGGTAGAAAACCTTTTTTTCTTATCTAGATAAAACTTTTAATAAGGAAATTCATCCTATGTCAAAGCTCATTTGCTTAAAAATCGAGTAAAAAACTTATTGTCAAATGCACCAACCAGTTAAGTCGCGGCCCAGTTTGGTCAAGCGGTTAGAATGTGGCTTGCCGCAACTCGCCCAAATTTGGAAAGTCACATTCTATTCGCTCGACTTAACTGAGCAGCAACTTATCTGGTTGGTGCAATTGGCCATTAAACTAATACATTTTTGTATAGTACAAAACATTTAGGAGTACATTTTTCCTTAAAGATACCTATATAAAACTTTTATACAGTAACTATAAAGCCCATCACACAGAGAAACGCATAGTGCATAGCATAGCATAGCATAAGCTCTAGCCAATCAAAAAGTTCAACGTTCTGGAAATTCCTATGTAAAACCAATATGGCGTCTTCAGGGAGATCGCTGATTGGCTAGAGCTTATGCTATGCTATGCTATGCACTATGCGTTTCTCTGTGTGATGGGCTTAAGCTTAATATATGCATTTTTACAATCCATGGATTGCTGCAGTAATGTAAAACTACAATACAAAGGATGTCCAGTGGATGTCCAATGGACGTCCAATGGACGTCCCTTTATGTCCAGAAATGGACGTCCATTGAACGGACAAAAGTGTCCAATATGTATCGTCCATTGGACGTCCATTGGACGTCCA
Organism: Aspidapion aeneum; assembly: GCA_963576565.1. Classification (NCBI taxonomy): domain Eukaryota; kingdom Metazoa; phylum Arthropoda; class Insecta; order Coleoptera; family Brentidae; genus Aspidapion; species Aspidapion aeneum. The sequence continues at coordinate 6,659,528 of OY755038.1, forward strand.
CTGCTGTGTTATGGACTAACAATGGACGTCCAGAATGTCCAGACATGGACGGTAATTGGACGTCCATTGGACGTTTTTGTGCTGTCTGGGTAGCATAGCTAGGAGCAGAGCACACATGCTTAAAGGTCAAATCATGCTCGCAACTTAGATCAACTTAATACAAAGTGCGCAGATTTTTTACCGCATAAAAAATCTCGGCTTGCTGTCTTATGAGTATGAATTGACCCTAAGGGTGTTATGAAATTTCTAGATTAGTTTTACATACAAAAGCAAATAATTGCATGCAAGTTTCTTCTATTGTTTTATTCGAATGTTACTTACCCTTCAATAAACATTTCACTCTTTGACCCTACCGTCGCGTCGGCTAAGGTTCACACATAAAAAATAAATCTTAAAATAAACACTTTAATTGCGCATGACTGTACGCATGCGCAATAACCAAAATTTTCAAAAATTGCCACTTGATTACAACATGATTACAACTTGATTACACCTGATTACACCTGATTACACCTGATTACACCTGATTACACCTGATTACACCTGATTGCAACTTGATTACAACTGATTACAACTGATTACAACTGATTACAACTGATTACGCCTGATTACACCTGATTACACCTGATTACAACTTGCCTGTACACCAAATTACACCACCGAAATACCCCTCGGCTTCGGCCCTTCAACTGATGTACAGGGTGAGCCCAAATTCGATGTTTTTTGGGTATTTCTAGCCGAGAGAGACAAAAACGAGTAGACATGTCCTGGGCTTGATTTTCGAGATTTCTTTAAATATCTAAATCGATTCTTAATAGGCCTTGTAGTTTTTCAGCTTGGAGGGGATTTTAAAAAGTCTGTATTTAGGGAGGGGGGCCTATACCTTTTTTATTTATGAAAAATTCATTGGTGTAAAGTGGTGTTTAATATATTTTTTTTATAAAGAATCTGTCTAATTGAAATTGAAACTAAAATGAAATTTTCATAAATATAAAAGTTATAGGCCCTCTCTCTAAATGCAGGCTTTTTAAAAGATCCTTGTAGCTGAAAAATTACGAGGACAATCAAGAGGTGGTTTTGATTTTTGAAGATCTTTTAAAAATCGAGTCTAGGACATGTTTACTTGTTTTTATGTATCTCGGCTAGAAATATCTTAAGCCCCTCAAAAATATCAAATTTGGGACGCCACGACGTTTGAAAGGAAACAAACTCGTTTATATGGCTCTACTTTACCTCACGAGCTGCCTCTGATAAATGGCACATCCAAAAATTTGTTTTGGGAACATATAACTTCACGTATTCGGATGAGCATGAGCTTTTGATTGATATCTTTAAGTTATTGACAAATTTTTGGTGAGAATAAAGTAAAAATTAAATTTAAATAAAATAAATTAAGTATGCAAATATAGAAAGTAGTTTTACAAACTAACATAGAAAATTATCGAAAAAATTTAGAAAGCCCTCTGACACTGAGGTATTTTTTTTAAAGCTTTTCAAATTTTGCCCGTTTTGTTTTTTGAAGACATGTGAAGTTATAGTCCCCAAAACATAAAAACTTACTATATACAGGGGGTATCAAAATTAGACGTCAATATTTTAACCGCATATTCTAGGGCTGAAAATAGAGATAAAAGTTCATATAAAGGGTTCAAAATTGCTGCGTTTCCGAGATACAGGGTTTTCGGTTCATAAATATATTATATGTTTAAAACAGTTCATAAAATTTAAAAAAATCGATTTTTATTTTTAATTGAAACATTCTGTCTCTCAGAAACTAAGCAATTTTGTACCCTATTTTGGGCCATAAAATACGTAGCTGAAATATTGACGTTTAATTTTGGGACACTTTGTATATTTAGGTTGTAGGTACCTTAATTGAAACCAAGCCTATTCGTTTTAGAATCAGCTTCTTTCTCAACGCCCAATTTTGTTTGAATCGTATTCTTTCTATTTTCACCATAATGATGATGTTGTTGTTCCCATATGTCTCCTTGTCTAAATCTCTTGATTTTAATAATTTGTGGTAGGTACTTACATTCATTCAACCCATATAAAAATATATCTGTGATTCTGCCCGTAAAGAGGATAAAAGATAACAAATTTAAAATTAACCTGAAAATTAGTTTTTTTTTAATTAAATTTTTAAATATCTAAAAAAAACGCAAATTTCGGCTGAAGCATATTCTAAGAAAAAATAAGATATTTTGAGAAGTACTTACACCACAATACTGATATAAAACTTTTTTTAAAGGCCTTTAAAATACCTTTTGATTAAGGTATCATGATTTATTTTTGACAAAAAACAAAACCTACATTTTTAAAATAAATATATTTTAAGTTAAAAAAATGTTTTTTTTTTAATTTATATTTTTCCTTAACGTTTAAGCAAGATTCTCAACAAATTTTAAGATGGAAAATGTTATAAAAACATGTTAAATAAAAATTCATAAAAAATTAATTTTTGATAATTTTGACGATTTTATATTTTTCCCTAAAGTAATAAGTAACTGGCAAACTTAACACTGTTAGTTTTTCTCTAAAAATGTATGTTTTGTGTACTTTATTAAGAAAATGATTCTATTCTGACTATTTTCTATAAATTTTTAATGATAATTTTTTTTTAACATGAACCCACCATTTCTTCATCCTGAAATTTGGTCAGGAATATTGCTAAAACATTAAGAAAAAAATACCTTTTCTTGAAAAAATTTAAATTTTGTATTTTATACAAAATCGATCAAGTTATACCTTATTCGAATGATACTTTAAAGACCTTTCAAATAGGCCCTATGTCACTATCCTGGTGTAAGTAGTTCTCGAGATATACCTTAAAAAAACTACTATCAGGAAAAATTTAAATTTAGGATTTTTCATCCTCTTTATCGTAGAATAAATGTACCTAAAACAACAAGTAAAATTAAAGAAAGAAAAATAAGAAAAAAGCTTTTGCTCCGGCCGGGAAACTTTTTTCTTATTTTTCTTTCTTTAATTTCACTTGTTGTTTATAGTTTTAGGTCCTTGCATTATTTGCAATTTGGTATTTATTATCTTTTTCATTTAATATGGTAGGTATTTTTCTAAGAATTTTACATAGATATCTGTTTTGAAGATGTCTTGAAATGGATTAATAATTTTTAAAGTAAAAGTATTACAAGTAAATTTGTTACTGAAAAAGCAATTAAAAAACCTTCAAGGATCAAAATTCAGCCCAGCTAGAGGTTGACTGATAGATGTCTCGTCGATCGATCGAGAAAAATCTCAAAATCGCTAAACTGTCCCCACTTGGATAAAAGTGTATACTTACAATAAAGTCGGCGCAAAGTCCTAAACTCTTGATCTTTCAAGCAGCTGTTTTGTTCTTTTTCCCTTCTAATCCTATTGTGGTCCCTAAAATAAGTGAAAGAATTATAAAAATTAACTCCTAATATTGTAAATTAATTATTATTAGTCCTGCTCAAACAAGGTGAGCTTAAATTTTAATTTAGAAAGGGTGAATTTCTAAATCTTAAAAACCATAAGTTTGAACTGATGAACTAAACTAACTTTTTCCCAATCTATCTTGTCACAAAATATTACATACACAAACAGTTACAATACAACACATCTAAAAATATCCCTTTTTACCTGCAACAAAACCTATTACTTGCCTGTCTGATCACAGCTATATTGCAGTCAATTCACTACCAATCATTTTTGAATATGACATTCCCAGCTTTTAATTTGTTGTTCCCCTAAACGTTATTCTTGTTCAGCCCCGATATGTTCCTAAAAATCAAAAACAATATAAGAATTAGATCAACTTATATATCAATAACTCCCCTCTGTATTTGATCTAGGATTGGACAGGTCAAATTTATCTTTGTTTTGTAAATATTTGAAAAGGATAACTTTGACCTGACCAACTAAGCTGTTCAAAACAAAAATAAATTTGATCTGACCAACCAATCATTTTTTTAAATTTCCGTGGAAACCAAAGAAGCACAAAAATTTTAAAAAGTGGACGAAATTAGCACATAAATAGCACATAATTCTGGAATGTATTTTATTTATTTTTATTGAGGTGGGCTTGCTAGGTTTATATAAACCTAGCCAGCCCACACATTTTTTTTTAAAAAAAGCTTAAAAACTTGATAAATGAAATTTTGTTTTTAGCAAACGGGAGCACATAAAAAGCTCTTAATTTTCGCATATAAATATTATAAAAATATTGATTATTTCTGTATGGGCTTGCTAGGTTTATATAAACCTAGCACGTCAATCATTTTTTTAAATTTCCGTGGAAACCAAAGGAGCACAAAAATTTTAAAAAGTGGACGAAATTAGCACATAAAAAGCACATAATTCTGGAATACATTTTTTAAATTTTTATTGAGGTGGGCTTGCTAGGTTTATGGAGGTTAATATTTTTAATCTGACGAAGAGGGACATTTTAAAAGGATTAGTTTAGTTGATCAGGTCAAATTTATTTTTGTTTTGAACCGCACCCTCTCAAAATAGAAATAGAGTTGACCTCGTCAACATTCTAGCTTAGTTGGTCAGATCAATTTTATTTCTGTTTTGAGAGGGTGTGGTTCAAAACAAAAATAAATTTGATCTGACCAACTAAGCTAGAATGTTGACGAGGTCAACTCTATTTCTATTTTGAGAGGGTGCGGTTCAAAACAAAAATAAAATTGACCTGATCAATTATTAAGCTACAACTGACTTAATAAACAATGTTATACTTATCTTTTTAGTCTGCGGTTTGCTCTTCTTGTGGTTGTTCTTCCTTCCAATATCGTCCTTGTTTGGTCTTGTTGTAGTACCTAAAAAATAAATAAGGATTAGTTGAGGGTCTAGATTTGAGTGTGAGATGTCCGTACCCTGGACTGGGACCCTAGGCAGGTAATGGCCTTCCGGGTCAGAAGGCCCCTGGAGTCTGCGGTGGGCAGGGATGACTCAATGTCCCTAATAGGATAAACCTACCGCTACCCGACTAATTTTTGTTGTAACCCTTACCAAATAACAGAACCACACCAAACCAGCTTTGTTGTAGTTATAATGTGTACTAAAACGTAAATAAATGATTGTTGTATTTTCTGGATAAGCTATTGATCCTCGTATTTTTTTGTCGTGCATGTCATGCCCTGTTGTAGTTCCTAAAATCAGAAAAAATATAAGAATTGATCATCTTATAGACCAATGACTGAACTATGTCATCTATGCTTAGACAGGTCAAATTTATCTTTGTTTTGTGAATACTTAACAAAGATAAGTTTGAGCTGACCAACAAAGATATTGACAAGGTCAACTTTATTTCTGTTTTAACAGGGTGTGCTTCAAAACAAAAATAATTTTGACCAAACGAACTAACTTAATAAGCTGTTGATAAGCTCAACTTTATTTCTGTTTTGAGAGGGTGCGGTTCAAAACAAAAATAATTTTGATCTGACCTAAGCTAATCCTTTTAAAATATTTCCGTTTTACAGTTTACGAATATCACTTATCTTTAACAAAATTGGTTTCTGTTACTGCTCTGTTCTTTTAAATTTCATTCTTATGTCCAGCAATGTTGTGGTTATTGCTATATTCAAACGTATTTCAATTGTTATTTTTCTGGATATGGTGTTCATCGCTCCTATCGTTCTTCTTTTAAACACTTGTCCAGCCCTAAAAAAAGGTGAGAAAATATAAAATTGTGGATTAACGGCGCTCGTTGAACTATTCTAAACTTTGGACAAGGTCAAATTTATCTTTATTTCGTAAAAACTTTTTTTACAAAGATAATTTTGACCCTACCAACTAAGGTAAACTTTTGATGAGGTCAACTTTATCTGTTTTGAGAGGGTTCCTGGAAGGGCTCAAAATAAAGATAAGTTTGACCTAACCATTTAAGCTACCTTATAAAGAAATATTTTACTTATCTTTTTATCTGCCGCTTTGTTCTTCCGTTTAATATTCCTTGTTTGGTCTTGTTGTAGTACCTAAAAAAATATAAAAGCATTAAAACAGGGAAGAGATTTAAGTGTGAGGTGTCCGTACCCTGGACTGGGACCCTAGACAGGTAATGGCCTTCCGGGTCAGAAGGCCCCTGGAGTCTGCGGTGGGCAGGGATGACTCAATGTCCCTGATAGGATAAACCTACCGCTACCCGAGAAATCCTACATTTCAACAATTTTTGTTGTATTCCTTACCAAGTATAATATTATGTATTTAGGCATGGATGGGTTCTTCTTCTTTATATGCTCTAGTCCGTATCTATTAATCTACTCGATTCAATACGTGGATGTAGATATATCTTTTCTTCTTTTATATGAGGAGGGTGTTTCCATACGACATAAAAATATATAAAAGGAGCAAACAGAGGATTAATTTTTTACTTAATTCATGGAATCACGTCGTGCGGTATTCGTATATAACTTATATAGTAATATCGTTGGATGTAATCGTTATTTTATTTAATTATTTCTTCGACTTCTTTTTCACCTAATTTCTAATTTCGAACATTCTTCATTCTTGACAATCAAGAGTACTTTGGCCACACGAATAAGTGTGGTATGGTCAGCAGATCACTTTTCCACCTTGTTAGAAAACAAGAATGTTTTTACTATTATAAAACAACGCCACTAAAACAGAAAAGAAAATATTATAATTGGATGCACAATTCTTAAAATTAAAAGATTTATATATTTTAAACAAGACTTACATTCATAATAATGTTTCAATTTACAATTAATTTTGGATGTACAACTTATTCTACTTAAAAAAAATAAAAATAAAATAATTCTAAGTTCTAGCCATCAGGATTGGATAATAAGTTTTAAACAAATTCGCTAACAACTACAAAAAAGGAAGAATAAAAGCAGCCGCCTCCAACCCCTTAAAGCTGACCAAACCTCACCTTTTATTGTTCTTCCTTTTTTGCTTTTACTTATTTTTTATATAAAAGGTACATATTTTTATAGTACATACAAAAAAAACTTAAATATACCTACATTTTGTTAATTCTAAGTTCTAATACACAGGGGTGCAAATTGAAGGTTTACCTGGATTACAATTCATATAATGGACGAGTGCTAGTATGGAAAGTTCGTGACCACAATTCTTATAATGGAAGAGAATTACAATGTATAAATAATAAGTATTAAATCCAATAAATAGATGTAAGCAACTTGTCAATCCATGTTATTTAAAGTGACGATTTTTTCAACTACGATATTATTAAGGTTGTATCTGTATAAATTTTTAATCTAAGCGAAAGGTGGTACTTTTTAAATTACTGCGTTTGCCAATGATCTCGCTACATAAGAACTGTCACAATTATTGACTCATGTAGAGTGAAGTAAAAATATTTGTGTGACAAATATTATAAAATTATTTGTGACCGGAAATATACCAAAACTTAACCTGTAGAAATGGGAGAAAAAATTTGGAAGAAGAAAAATATATAAAAGAACAATTATACAGTTGGAAGAAGGATAAAAAGATAAACAACGATGCTAAATAGAGAAATATGGCTGTCAACTTTATACAAACAAAAAACCAAAAATAAAACATTTTATCGAACTTAAAACAATGGTTAAATAAATATTGGGAGATTTTTACTGTAAAAATACGTAGTACTGTTATTAATCATCACTCTAAATAAATTTCAGTTAAAAAAAAAATATGTCACTGGGCGCCTTTAGTACATATATTTATAACGCTGATATGTACATATATTTATAACAGTCTTACAACTTATTTGGTGATCTGTCAATATTTGTATTTTTATATACAAAACATTTTTTTATTATTATTTTATTTATGTCAAAAAATATGTGAGCTTGTCTATATTTAGTCAGAAATTAGTTTCTGATTTAGTTATTATAAAGAAGATTTTTTATATACATATAGGATTTTCATTTGTCAATTAAAATAATACATTTTTCATTTCAAAAGAGATAATAGTTTCAAAATCGATTACCCAAAAAATTATTATTATTATATTATATTATATTATATTACATTATATTATATTATATTATATTATATTATATTATATTATATTATATTATATTATATATTATATATTATATATTATATATTATATATTATATATTATATATTATATATTATATATTATATATTATATATTATATATTATATATTATATATTATATATTATATATTATATATTATATTATATTATATTATATTATATTATATTATATTATATTATATTATATTATATTATATGATGATCACATTTACTAAGAATTTGTTTAAAAAAAACACAATGTAATGTGTCATGTATCCTGGGTGGGTCCCTATAAACTACCTGGGGACGTGTCTAATCACTAACTAACACACACTGGGTGGGAGGGCGAGACCCCACGAGGTCCTATTTTATGCTATTTTATGTTTGTATTCATGAAATATATGGAAAATATCTAAAAATATCTTAGCTTCGGGGAGGGGGGGCTCCCTCCCTTATATACGCACTGCCTAACCTATACCAGAGAGAAGTTTTTCTTGAGTGAAATGAGTTTAAAAAGCTTGCCTAGAGCAAGCAAAAAAAGTATATAGGCTGCGTTTTTAACACATTTCTATGTTATTACTCCAAAAGCGGGACACTTGTAATCTTCTAGCAAAAGAAAATGAATGCTCTAAAAATTCCGGAAGAATGTTAAAAATATAGATACGAAGAAGCCGGGTCGTACCCAAAAAAATTCGAGGAGGATTAAAACATTTAAAAAAAAATGCAATTTTTTGGTGCTATTTATGTTACTGCAAAATGTTTTTAACATTTTATTGATTATTTCGGGGGACTGATTCCTCTTGATCCCCTGTGAAGAAATATTGCATACAGCCCTGTGAAGAAATATTGCATAGAAACGGAATTTTAAATACAAAAAGGGCGAAAGGTTTCGCTGCTTCAACTGCCGTATCCAGAAAAAGATTTGCCATGTGAATTATTATCAATCATTGTAGCTTTTTTTTTAAATTTTGGGCCGAACAGACAAACACGTGGCCACTAGCTAGAGAACGGAGAAGGAAAGTCGAAATTTTGTGAGTAAACAAGGCACAAAAATTCAAAAACTCTGTAGATAGAAGGGAAAACCCATGGTTCAAAATTTTGCATAGAGGGATTTGCTGCCCATATTTAGATAGATTTTGAGCTGTTATTCTATATAAAAAAACTGTTGCAATATGGATGAGTCCTTCTTTTTTTCTTTTGGACGAACTGCCATATGGGTTTTTCTTTAATAATATGAGCGATGCCATATGGGTTTTCAACCTTCCTAGAGAAAGTCTATTTTTTCTTATTTAGCTGAACTGCCAAAGAAAAATGATTACTAGCTAGAGAAGAGAAAATATGAAATTTTAAGAGTAGACAAAGGATAAAAATCAAAGAAAATAAATCTGTAGATTTATGGTGAAACTGGCTGAAAGATCTGCATAAAAGGAATCACTTTTTGAGCTGCAATATGCGTTGCCATATGGATTGGTAACCTTCCTACACGGAGTCCAATTTTTTCTTTTCAGCGAACTGCTAGAAAAATAACCAATAGTCCGTTTGTAAATTCTTTTTTGAGCTGCCGATGCCGTATGGAAAATAACCGATGCCACATGGAATATCAATATCAACCTTCCTAGGAAAATACCTGCCAAAAACCTGACCACTAGTTAGAGAAAAGAGAAGGAAACACAAAATTTTGAAAATACATAAGGGATAAAAAATCGAAGAAAAAAATCTGTAGACAATGAAACCTATGGTTTAAAATTTCTGCATATCATATATTTGTAGATACTTTTTGAGCTGTAATACAAAAAAAAACGTTGCAATATTAACATTTGGAGAGTGAGCCCCTTTTTTTTTCTTTTAGACAAACTGCCAAAATTTTGTGACACTTTTTAAGTTTAAAATTTTTTAAGTAAAAAAAAAGCATTGCTGTATGGATTATTAACCTTCGTAGAGAAAGCCTAGCTCGTTTGTAGATACTTTTTGAGCTGTCGTATTAACAATAAGCATTGCCATTTGGATTATCAATCATCCTAGAGAAAGCCCATATTTCTTTTAGATTAACTGCCAAATAAAATGATAGCTAGATGAGATAAAAGAAAATACAACATTTTTACAGTAAAGACGGTACCAAAATCATAGAAAATAAACTTGTAGATTGACGGTGAAACTCATAGCTCAAAGATCTGCATAGATGTATACATATCTTTTAGACGAACTGGCAAAAAAAGTGAACATTAGCTCGTAGATCTTTTTTGAGCTGCCTTATTAAAATTGAGCAATGCCTTATACGTTTTTAACTTTCTTAGAAGAAGCCTATTTCTTTCTTATTTCACTGAACTGCCAATGAAAAATGATTAATAGAAGAGAAAATATAAAATATATAATATAAAGGGATTAAAATCAAAGAAACTAAACTTGTAGATTAACGGTGAAACTCATAGCTTAAAGATCTGCATAGATTTAGTCGCTGTTTGTTTTTAGGTACTTTTTGAGCTGCAATATGCAGCCATATGGATTAATAATTATCCAAGAAAAGCCCAATTTTTTATTTTAAGCACACTGCCAGAAGAATGACCAATAGCTCGTTTGTAGTTACTGTGTTGTGTTGCCATATCCGTTATTAACCTTTTAAGAGGAAGCTCATTTTATCTGTTAGCTAAACTACCAAAAAAAAATTACTAGCTAGAGAAGAAAAAATAAAATATGAAATTGTCAGAATAAACAAGGGATGAAAATTTAAGAAAAATAAAACTGTGGTTTGATTTTGAAATTCATGGCTTCTTAGACCCTCATATGCACCGTAATCGTGATTAAGTCCTTGTTGCTCGCATACAAAACAATAAAGAGGGAGAATGGATTAGCTAAGCGTTGTTAAACTGCATCTGAGGAAGAGGGAGCCCAATTTTTTATTTTAAGCAAACTGCTAAAAGAGTGATTAATACCACGTTTATAGAGCTTATGGATACTTTTTCAGCTGCCGTGTCAAAAATAAGCGTTGCATATGGGTAAGATGAACTGCCAAAAAATTTATTACTATAGCTAGAGAACAGAAATTAAAAAAGGAAATTTTCAGAATAAGAAAAGACCGGATATCAAAGAAAAATAATCTCTTGATTGACGGTGAAAATCATGGCTCAAGGAATTGCATAGAAGGATTGACTGCCCATTCATAAGTACCTACTGACAAATATTAACAACTCTGTGATTTTAAGCTGCAATATGCATTGTCCTATGGACTATTAACCTTCCTAGAGCGAGCCCAATTTTTTTTATTTCAAGTAAACATCCAAAATAATGACTAATAACATGTTTATACAACTTATAGATAATTTTTAAGCTGCCTTATCAAAAATTAGCGTTGTCATAGGGGTTATGAACGTACCTACCCTACAGAAAATCCTGTTTTTCTTTTAGACGAATTGTTAGAAAAATTATTACGAAGTGGAGAACAGTAAACAAAATACCAAATTTTGAGAGTAAGCAAGGGAAAAATATCAAAGAAAATATATGTAGATTGACGGTAAAACTCACGGCCCAAAGAACTGCATAGATGGATTCGCTGCTTGTTTGTAGGTACTTTTTGAGCTGCAATAATCGTTGCCATTAGCACAAACTAGTACTAGTTTCTGCCATAAGATTATTAACCTTTCTAGAGGGAGCCTAATTTCTTATTTTAAGCGAACTGTCAAAAGAAAAAAAAACCAAACCGAACCAATATTTCGTTATGGATACTATTTACGTTGTCCCATCAAAAGTAAGCGTTGCTATATGGGTTTTCAACCTACGAACTTTTTGTTCAACAAGAGAGAAGAAAATACGAAATTGTTAGCGTTAATTTAGGTACTTTTTGTGCTGCAATATTCGTTGCCTGTCAAAAGATTAACCAATAATTCGTTTATAGATACTTTTTACGTTGTCCCATCGAAAATAAGCGCGATGCCATATGGGGTATCAACATACGAACTTTTTTTTTCTTTAGCTAGACAACAGAAAAGAAAATACGAAATTTAGGGTAACAAGGGACTAAAATCAACAAAAATACATTTGTAGATTGACGGTGAAACTCATGGCTCAAAGAACTGCATCGATGGATTCGCTGCTTATTTTAGGTACTTTTTGTGCTGCAATATTCGTTGCCATAAGATTGAACTGTCAAAAGATTAACCAATAATTCGTTTATAGATACTTTTTACGTTGTCCCATCGAAAATAAGCGCGATGCCATATGGGGTATCAACCTTCCTTTAGTAGAGGAGGCACATGTACATTTTTTGAGACTAAAGAAGGGATGAAAAACAAAGAAAATAACTCCGTAGATTGACGGTGAAACTCACAGCTCAAAGAACTACAAAGATGGATTCGCTGCCCATTTTAGGTACTTTTTGTGCTGCAATATTCGTTGCCATAAGATTGTTAACCAATATTTCGTTTAGAGATACTTTTTACGTTGTCCCATCAAAAATAAGGTTTGCTTTATGGGTTTTCAACATACGAACTTTTTTCTTCTTTAGCTAAACAAGAGAAAAGAAAATACGAAATTGTTAGTGTAAAAAGGGACTAAAATCAACAAAAATACATCTGTAGATTGAAGGTTAGGTGAAACTCATGGCTCAAAGAACAGCATAGATGGATTTGCTGCTCATTTTAGGTACTTTTTGTGCTGCAATATTCGTTGCCATAAGATTGTTAACCAATATTTCGTTTATAGATACTTTGTACGTTGTCCCATCAAAAATAAGCGGTTCCATATGGGGTATTAACCTTCCTTTAGTAGAGGAGGCCCATGTGCATTTTTTTGAGACTAAAGAAGGGACGAAAAACAAAGAAAATAACTCCGTAAATTGACGGTGAAACTCACAGTTTAAAGAACTGCTAGATGGATTCGCTGCTCATTTTAGGTACTTTTTGTGCTGCAGTATTCGTTGCCATAAGATTGTTAACCAATATTTTGTTTATAGATACTTTTTACGTTGTCCCATCAAAAATAATCGTTGCTATATGGGTTTTCAACCTACGAACTTTTTTTTCTTTAGCTAGACAAGAGAAAATAAAATACGAAATTTAGGGTAACAAGGGACTAAAATCAACAAAAATACATCTGTAGATTGACGATGAAACTCATGGCTCAAAGAACTGCATCGATGGATTCGCTGCTTATTTTAGATACTTTTTGAGCTGCAATATTTGTTGCCATAAGGATTGTTAACCTTCCTAGAGTGAGCCTAATTTTTAATTTTAAGAGAACTATCAAAAGATTAACCAATATTTCGTTTATAGATACTTTTTACGTTGTCCCATCAAAAATAAGCGTTGCTATATGGGTTTTTAAACTACGAACTTTTTTTTCTGTCGAAACAAGAGAAACGAATATACGAAATTGTTAATGTAAAAAGGGACTAAAATCAACAAAAATACATCTGTAGGTTGACAATGAAACTTATGGCTCAAAGAACTGTATCGATAGATTCGTTGCTTATTTTAGGCATTTTTAGAGCTGCAATATCCGTTGCCATAAGAATTGTTAACCTTCCTGGAGTGAGCCCAATTTTTTCTTTTAAACGAACTGCCAAAAGAATGACCAATAGCTGGTTACTAGGTAACCAACATTGCCTTATAAGTTTTCAACCTAGAAACTCTTTTTTTTAGCTAGACAAGGAAAAATAAAATACGAAATTTTTAAAGTAAGAAAGGGACGAAAATTAAAAAAATTATTCTGTAGATTGACGGTGAACTCATGGCTCAAAGAACTTCATAGATGGATTCACTGCTCGTTTTTCCTTCCTGGAGAGAGACCAATTTTTTCTTTTAATCAACTAGCTCATTTGTAGATACCATTTGAGCTGCCGTATAAAAATAGGCGTTGTCATATGGGTTATCAACCTTCCTAGAGGAAGCGCTTTTTGTTTTTCAAGACAAACTAAGAAAAAATTAATAATAGCAATATTTACACAAATAATAAAAGTTTGTAGAAACTTTTTAAGCCGGCCGTATCTAAAATAACCAAATCCATGTGGGTTATCCACCTTCCTGGAAAATGCTTTTTTAGACCATCGAATAATTTCTTCGATGTTTAGACGAACGTCAAAAAATGATTACTAGCAAGAGAAAAGAAAACAGAATACAACATTCAGAGAGTAAACAAGGGATGAAAATGAATCAAATTAAATCTGTAGATAGACCGCCAAGTAATGAAAGATGAGACTTTGTGCTCAAAGATTGGCATTGATGGATTCGTCGAAGGAATAAGCGCTGCCGTATAAATTGTTAACGTTCCTAGAGGGAGTCCTTTTTTTTTTAAAGCGAATTGCTAAAAAAGTAAGCACTAAGTAATTAAGGAACGAAAAATCGACCAAAAGAAAGCTTCTTGTTAGTAGATAGTTTTTAAACTGCCTTAGAAAGAATAAATGTTGCCCTGTGGATTGTCAACCTATACAGAAAGAGACCTTTTTTTTCCTTGAGACGAACTGTCAAAAAATTAACGAATTATTATTATTAGATATTTATCTATATTGTATATAAAACAGCACTGATACAAAAATCCTCCGGAACCAAGCCTAAAAATCTAATAATAGATTAAAAAAAATATATTTTAGGATACGAAATATATATTAATAAATTATAAAATTAAAAAAGTGAAATTTTTGGAATGCTAAACCATTGTAATATTATTTATTATTTGTGTTTCCAATGTATTGTATTTTTATTTAAAAGTTTTTAATAAACACATTTTTTATAATTTTTGAATTAATTAATTTCTAATTTATCAGTGGCAAATCTAGGTAAAAACGGGCAAGACCTCACAAACATCTTTTTGGCTTTATCAAAATTTAAAGAAAATTTGCCAAGCTATATTAAAAATAAGGTCATGCTTTATGACTTTTCATTTTGTTTATTTGAATTTTTCATATTTTCCCAAAACTCATGATTAAATCATCCCCTAAATTTAATTTAACCTTATTTTTGGTTTAATTAATTTTTAACGGTTTTTAAATTATTTTTTGCATATAAATATTGTAAAACAATTTTTTTAAAGTTCTTTTTATGTAAAAATACAGGTGCATCAGTTCAATGTCATTTCAATAGAATAACTAGAACGCAATTCAAGTATAAGCAAATAAAAACATTATTTATAAAATTAAAATAAAAAAACGAAGGTAAAACTTAACGTTAAGTTGAGTAAGCTTAGAGTAAGAAAAAAAAATTCTTACTCTAAGAGAGTAACTCAGCAGAGGTATAATTAAACGAAACATCAGAAACTTTTTCCATTTAAATAATGGTCCCCTCATGCAGACTCCCATTCTTATTTACCGCCATAATATCATTTGCATTTCTACCCATTAACCCAATCAATAATTCTTGGAATCAGTTTTTCCCCCACTAACATATTCGAAAATTTCAATAGATTCATGTCATATTGAGTGATTGTTGTTTTTACTGTTAATGTTGTGATTGTTGTCTCTACTTTTATAGTTGTAATTCTTTCATTTCTTTTAAAACATCATTTTATGTAGTTTTTGTAAAATAGGTTACGTTTATTAGAATTTTTTAACCTTTTTAAAAAATATATTTTTTAAATTGAATAAATTTTTATATGAATAAAGAAATGTTGAATATTGGTTTACTTCTTTAAACACATCATTTTTGTAAACTAACTGATTTTTTTTCACCTATTTTTAAGACAATGTATTCATAAGTATGCTTTTTTGGCAAAAATTTATTTCTCGGTTTTGAAATTGAATCAATTTTCTTATGATTAAAAAAATTTTGACTTTGAATCTCTGTATAGAATATAAAGCGGCCCTTACACAACCTGTATTACTTACAGTATTTTTATGTATGTTTTTGTTTATAAGTTTCGAAAGACTAAGACATATAGAAAAATACTGTCAGTAATACTGATCATGTTAGGACCGCTTAATGTTATAACAAATGTATAATAGCCTCAATAACTAAATAAAAAAATTACTAAGGTTAAGTGTTCCGATAAAGCTATAATATATATTATTATATACCAAAAATCGCCATTTTTGTACCTCTCTGGTAGGACCACAATTCGTCGAGAGATAAAAAAACGCTTTTCTGATGATGCTTATTTATACGCTATTTCTTGCACTTTCTTACTTTTTTCAAAGATTTTTTGTTTCCTAGGTGTCTTTTAGAAATTTAGTTTGCATCCCTGATAAGTCACTTTTCAACCCGATATTTTACTTTTTGTTTCTGATTCGTTACGTTTCCTCTAAGGGATAAAACGTGACACTTTTTGTCTGTAATATGTGGGATAATAAGTAGGTAACTTTTTGTCCATAAAATGCGAAAATAATTTTTTTACATCAAACTTGTGTTAAGTATTTCAGTATAACCAATTCTAATAAATCATTCTACTGTAGCCATGTTCTGATTAACTTAGAAATAAAAACGTTTGTTTTAAAGATTTGAACTTTATGAGTGAACCCATAACCCTCTTTAAATTTAATTTGACCCAAAAAAATTACTTTTTTGGGTGGTGACTAAACGAAACACAAATTTTCCTAATTTCCAAATACATAACAATACACTTAAACAAATACCATTGAAAACAATATAAAATGACAACTATATAATTGAAAAAACAGAAGAGTTTAACACTATTTATAAAATATTTTGAAAATATATGAACGACAAATATTATGTACCAACACAGCCCCCTTAAATTACAACAGTTTCGAAGGCGGATAGATCTCAACCTTTGACTAATTTGAAATCAAAAAAATATAAGCTGACAAGAAAATAATAAAAATGTCAGTCTTCGACAGTGTTGTATTTTAAAGAAGGATCGGAGTTATTAATTTGAGGGGGCTGTGGTACCAACAGTTAATTGACAGCTTGATGACTGTAACATTTAAATCGTAGCTCTAATGACATGTGTCAAACTGGCAATAAAAGTTGGTACAATTTTTTGTTAACCCTATTTTAAGCCACTTTTGTATTTTTTTATAATTTTCTTGCTTTTTTTTTAACTTTTTTTCCTTTTTTTTCCTTTTTCAATTTTTTTTATAATTTTTTTTATTTCTTTTTTTATAATTTTTTTTCATTTTATTATTTTTTGTTCTTTTAATTTTTTTTTATTCCTTTTTATTCTTTTTTTTCTTTTTAATACTTTTTTTTTCTTGGGCTTGCTTTTATAAAATGTATTTAAAATTTATTGACCGATTAAAAATTTGCAATAATGTTTTAATAGTGTTATTAATTTGAGTTATTATGACCAATAGATGTAAAGCACAAAAACTGGATAAAGAGGCAATCTGTCATTAAATTTTAAACTTAAACCTAAAAAGAACAATTATAAAAACCTTTCAAGTAAAAATATTCTTATCCTAATAGTCTTATTCTAACCTTGGGTTAAGTGGATTATTAGTTGTGTTTAATTTACCAATCTTTTAATGCATAAACATTAACACAACTTCTTGCCTATTTCTATTCTTACTATTTAAATAGTAAAGATCTCTAAATTAACTTTAACTAAATTAACTTTAAATCAATAATGGAAATAAAATTTCAATTATACCTAAACAGCTATCCCTATAATAAAAGTAGATTAAAATTTTGAAAGAGAAAATTGTTGGTCATTGTTAAAAAACCCACCGACACTACTTATTTATTTCTGTTTCTTCTGGGACGTAACCTGATTTATTGTTGCTAAATCAACCGCAGTTTTGCTTTTCCGACGAATTTACGGATCGCACGCTGCCTGAAATAAATTTAAAAAAATAGGTTTATGGTTAAAAAAACAAATAATCAAATATAAAACTAATTAAATGCACAAGAATACTAGTTATTGATAAAAATAAATAAAATAGTTAAATTAAACCCACCTTGTGCAACGATCGACTTAAAACGCTGATTAAAACACAACTTGTTGAGGGTTGGCTATGTCCTCCATCAGCGTCCATTGTTTGTAGCATTGCACACTGCCTTAAACAAACCAAAAAATGTATTAAAGCACGATTTCAAAAATAAAATAGAAATAAGTTCATGTTCATAATAAAAAATAAGAATTTAGTATTATATAATAAATGAGAAAAGAAAAAATGAAAAGAAACTCACCTTGTGCAATTGCTGTAGGGTTCGAATCAATATCATACTAGTGGCGTCTTCCTCTGGTGCTGTATTATCAAATATAGTAGTGTTTAACTGTGCACAACTAATTAGGGATTGTTAACTCCCCTCGGCATCTATTGATTGTAGTTTCCAGTTTGTAAGGGGTTGGCTTTGACTCCCCTCGGGTCTTAACTGCTTTGTAGTTTTCAGTTGATTGTGTTTATTACCTCATAACTTGTTATGGGTTGATGTTGGCTCCCTCGGCTTTTATTTGTTTGTTTGGTAGTTTCCAGTTGGTTGTGTTTATTGGCTATGACTTGTTAGGGGATCACGTTAGCTCCCTTAGCTTTAAATTGCTTTCTGGTTTCTTGTTGGTTGTGTTCATTGTCTATATGGCTTGTTAGGGTTATCTCCCCTTAGTTTATAAGTTTCAGTTTGTCGTTTTGATCTTGTTCGGGATGGACGTTGGTTGTTTCTTGGCGTCCATTGGTTTTCAATTTCCAGTTTGTCGTTTTTCTTGACTTTACGACTTGTTAAGGGTTGACGTTGGCTCCCTTCGGTTTTCTCGACCCTGCTCACCGCGTTATTCGTCGACTGCATAACTTTGGTTAATTTTATGGCCTCTATGCTAGGCTCTTGGTGACGTATTGGCTAAACGTCATGGTTGTGGTCACTCTTCTTTGTCTTCTTATATTTGGGAAAAGTAGAATCGGTGGGTGTACAAAATTTTAAAATAGTTAAAAGTTGAAAAAGATTGATACCATAAAAAAATTTCCTAACTACATAAATTTTTATTATTTTGTACATAATTTAAATTTAAATTAGCTACCCTGATCTAAAATTACAACAATTTTACAATAACTTTTGTTCAAAGAAAAAGCATATATACAAAATACATAAAGTCAAATTGTATAAAATGTAAGAAAATAAAATATACACTATATGCAATTTATATATTTTTTTTTTACATTTTATACAATGTATGTATGTATTTTTAGCATTTTTACCCTTGTTTTCGTTGGCAAATTTGTATGTTAGTATTTTTTCAGTTACAGTATGTAATATTTATAAAGTTTATGTAAATAAAATTAATTGTTTATTTTTATTATTTCCCCATAATACAGAAACACTCATAAAAAGTATTTATATGGCTTTAACTAGATAATACCTAGTAGAATTGGTTATACTGCTTATTTTTGTGTTCAAGCTTAATATCTTACTTAAACTTTAAGAACAAACCAACATTTACTAATAGTTGCAAGTTGGAAGTATTTAAATCAAAGAACAAATGTCATAGTTCCCAAACTATTGGTAAAAAGTAGGTCAATTCTTGAAACTCTAAAATCTAAAACTAGAATTTTGGTAGTGCTGAAAAATAGTGTATAATTTTAATAATTTTTTTAACAATTTAGCACATTTTATAAACTTGACCTTAATATCGGAACACTTATCAACACATCTTGATATGAAATCAAGAACATTTAAAAAAATGTTTGGTTCGAAGTATGCATAAGGTCACTTAAGTAATATTTAATATTACAACTTAAAAGTAAAAAAAAGTTTTTTGTTTAAACACATTTTTGTAATGTTATCCTTTTTCTTTCTTATCTCTTTTTTTTCAATTCTTTTTTAAAATTATTTAAGATCAAGAAACAAAGATTTTATACAAATGACAAAATGACGAAATAAACATAAAGCAACTTGTTCTGCCGCAATATAAAGAATACGAGAGACAGGCAAGGACCATCAATTAAATTTGGTGCGCTTTCCTATTTTCATTAAACTGTATTCTTAATTTGGTGATTTTTTCTATTTTCATTAAATCATATTCTTGTTTTGCTTTGTTAAAAACCTGCTTATAATATCTTAAGCTGAATTAAATTGTTTGTTAAAATGTAAACCTTGAATCAACTAACTCAACATTAACTTCAACCCTGGTTAAAATCAGCTCTGATCTTGTGATTTTGATAAAAACAAAAGTGAATAACGTTTGAAATCGCGTCTAATACACAGCAAAACTGACTTAATAAATTACAAATTCTATAAACATCTAATGGAAAAAACATTTTGTCTGTTTTTTTTTTCACTTCTAAGCACGGCCAGTTTTAATAATGCATTTTGTAGTAGAACACGGACATTAATTAATCTGCTTAAATAAATTTAAAAGCTCGGCATAATCTCTTTTAAAAAACGTCGAAGCAAGAATACGTTTTAGACAACCGATCCCAAAAAATTTGTAACTATATATTTTATAATTTAATTTTTAAAATGTAAGTATCCCATTATGTTAATTTATTCTCAAAATCTTAGTATAAAAAGTAATTTAAGTATTGGTATACCAATTCAAAATTAACTTAGACCCTTCCCCTGTCAGTATGGTCCCTACTTTTTTAATGTTATCTTAAAATTGATTAAACTCGTCTGGAAAGCTTGGAATTCCAGCGGTCTTTAAAAACTGCTAAAGAAAATAGTTTAATAATAAAAAGCCTTGTTTCTTTGTTTTCCACAAATGTAGGAAAAAGAAGGTGACATTAAAAAAGTGAGCGAGTGTACCTACCATATTCAAAACTCAGATTATAAATAAATTCTCTCAAATATATGGATACCTTTTTAAAATGGCTAGCATCCCAATTTTGTTTCCGGGGCGGGGCTAATAAATCTTAAATCATTTCCATAAAGTTGTATAAGGATACGATGAGCTTCTTTTATATTAAGTACGGAAGAATAAATACTCGTATTGAAATGGCAGTAGTAGTATTAAAATGGCAACATCGGAGGGGATAATTCAATATTAAAATGGCAGCACGTCTGAGCCTTTTGTGTAATTATTTATTAGTTTTTACTAGAGGCCCTCGATATATTTGACAATTGTTTGGTGTAAAAAATTGTCAAATGTATTGAGGGCCTCTAGTTTTTACTATTTGGACAAAGAGTCATCTTAAAGTTTAGGTAGAATATCCAAATGGCAACACGTCTCTTTTGTTTTGTGTAAGAAGTTGTAAACGAAGGCAGCATTTGGAGAGAAGTCCTTATTCAAAGAAGAAAATTCTTAAAAATTAATATATAGCAATGGTCGCTTCAGACCCATTTAAGTCAAGAATTTACAAAAGAGGACATTATTTAAATAAAGGATAGTTCGAAAATCAAATTAGTAATAAGTCTTTTTGGTATTGAACAATATTAAAATGGTAGTATTAAACAATATTAAAGAGCTACCTTAGCCTTTTTTAAGTCGGAAATTCTCAAAGAAGTCATCATTTGAACAAAAAATAATTCGAAAGATAACAGATTTTAATAATTATTTGGACAAAAAGCTCTTCTCTCTTCAAAAGTAAGTAGAAAATCCAAACGACAAGGTCTCTTTTGTCTACGGGGTTCTCAAAAAAGGTAGCTTTTTTTACACAAAACATTCTTAAATATTGGAAGAACATTCCAAAAAAGATTAAAAATTGCAATGGTAGCACGCCTCAGTTTTTTGTTGTCGGCGATTCAAAAAGTAGTGATTTAAACAAGGAATAGTTTGAAGGTCAAAATGGCAACTCATTTCTCTTTTGCGTGGGATGCTAATTTAATATTAAAATTTGAGTCTTTTGTGTGTCTAGGATTAAAAGTAGGTAGAATATCCAAATGGCAACACGTCTGTTTTTTGTGTTAGTGATAAAATAAGGCAGCATTATTTGGAGATAAAACATACTTAAATAGAATATCCAAATGGCAACGTTTCTTTTATGTTAGGGATTATAAGAAAGACAGATTTTTTTGGCACAGATCACTTAAATATTAGAACATTGTTAAAAATTAAAAAAATTGCAATGGCAACACGCCACAGGCTCTTTTGTGTGAACGATTCTAAAAGTACTTTGTGCTTTAAACAAAGAACAATTCGAACATCAAAATAGCAACATATCTCTTTTGTGTCAGATAATCATTTAATATTAAAATGGCAGCACGTTTGAGTCTTTGTGTGTCTAGGATTATAAAAGTAAACAAAATTTGGCAAAGAGCACACCTCAAAAGTAGGTAAAATATCCAAATAGCAACGTTTTTTTTGTGTTGGGGTTATTAAAAAGAGTTTTAACAGAAAATAAAAAACATAAAAATTGTAATGGCAGCACGCCTCAGCGTTTTTATAAGTAGTGAGTGATTTGAACAAAGAATAATTTGAAAATCAAAATAGCAACTCATATCTTTTTTGTGTTGGATGATCATTTAAATATTTTTAAAAAATGAGAGCACATTTGAGTCTTTTGGGTGTTGAAGATTATAAAAGCAAATGGCAACGTTTTTTTTAAGTGTTGGGGGTTATAAAATACAGCTTTTTTTGGACACAGGTCAATATATTAGAACATTCTTAAAAAATAAAAAATTGTAATGGCAGCACGCCTTCAAAAGTAGTAATTTGAACAAAGAATAGTTTGAAAATCAAAATAGCAACTTATTAAAATGAGAGCACGTTTCAGTGTTTTGGGTTTCGAGGATTATAGAAGTAATCACAATTTAGCAAGAGCATCCTTAATAAAGTTTGGGTAGCATATCCGAATGTCAACACATCTTTTTTGCGTAAGAATGGTAAAGTAAGGCGGCATTATTTCGAGACATCATTATTATAATAGACCATACTTAAATCAAATATCCAAATGACAACGTTTATTTTGTGTTTGGGATTATAACAAAGACACACATCTTAGATTACATCAGTAGGTAATCATTATTTGAACGAAAGGCACTTAAAAATTAGGGAAATGTTGCAATGGCAGCATACTTCAGCTTCTTTTGTGCCAGGGAGTCCAAAGGAGACATCACTTAATCAAATAATTGTTCATAGATCAAAATAGCAACACGTCTTTTTGATATTGAACGTGATGGCAGCACGTCTGAATCTCTTTTGTGTCCACTAGCAGAGATTGCAAAAAAACACTTTTAAAAAGTAGGTAGAATATCCTAATAGCAACGTTTCTTTTGTGTTGGGGATTATAAAAAAGACAGGTTTTTGATCACTTAAATATTAGAACATTCTTAAAAAGATTAAAAATTGCAATGGCACAGTCTCCTTTGTGTCGGCGATTCTAAAAGTAGTGCCTTAAACACAAACTTACTTTGTGCCTTAAACAAAAAAAAAACAAAATAGCAACATATCTCTTTTGTGTCGGATAATTATTTAATATTACTATGGCAGCACGTTTAAGTCTTTTATGTGTCTAGGATTATAAAAATAATCATAGTTTGCCAAAGAGCTGACCTCAAAAGTAGGTAAAATATCCAAATAACAACGGTTTTTTTTTGTGTAGGGGTCATAAAAAACAGCTTTTTTTTAGACACAGGTTATTAAATTAGAACATTCTTAAAAAATTAAAAAGTGTAATGGCAGCACGCCTCATTTTGTTTTGTGTCAGCGTTTTTATATATAATGATTTTAAAATATCTCTTTTATGTCGGATTAATATTAATAAAATGGCAGATGAACCTTTAAGTCTTTTGGGCGTCGAGGATTATAACAGTAATAACAATTTGGCAAGAGCGTTAAAGTCTGGGTAGAATATCCGAATGGCAACACGTCTCGTTTGTCGAAGAATGATAAAATAAGGCAGCATTATTTGTAGACATATCATTATTATAGTAGAGCATACTAAAATACAATATCCAAATGGCAACGGTTTTTTTTGTGTTGGGGATTATACAAAAAAGGCAACATTTTTTTGGCCACAGATCACTTAAATATTAGAACATTTCTAAAAATTAAAAAATTGCAATGGCAACACGCTACAGCCTTACTTTGTGCTTTAAACAAAGGACAGTTTGAAGACCAAAATAGCAACATATCTCGATTGTGTGGAATGACCATTTAATATTAAATAGCAGCACGTTTGAGTCTTTACTGTGTCGAGGATTATAAAAGTAATCACAATTTGGCAAGAACATTAAAGTTTGGGTAGAATATCCGAATGGCAACACGTCTTATTTGGGTAAGAATGATAGAATAAGGCAGCATTATTTGGAGACATATCATTATTGTAGTAAAACATTATAAATAGAATATCAAAATGGCAACGTTTCTTTTGTGTTGGGGATTGTAAAAAAGAAGCATTTTTTTGACCACAGATCATTTAAATATTAAAAGAACATTCTTACAAATGAAAAAATTGCAATGGCACACATCTCGGCCTCTTTTGTGTCAGCGATTCTAAAAGTAGTGATTTGAACAAATAACAGTTCGAAGATCAAAATAATATAAAAATAATTACAATTTGTCAAAGAGTACTCTTACAGTAGATCCAAATGGCAACACGTCTTTGTGTAAGAACTTAATTATAATAAGTAATAATTACTGCAAAAAACATTTTTAAAAAGTAGGTAGAATATGGCAACGTTTCGTTTGTATTAGGGATTATAAAGATGCAGCATTTTTTTAAACAAAGATAATTTAAAAATTAGAACATTCTTAAAAATAAAAAAATTCAATAGCACACCCCATGCAGCTTCTTTTGTATCCGCGATTTCAAAAGTAGTGATTTAAACAAATAAAAGTTCGAAGATCAAAATAGCAACATATATGGCAGCACGTCTGAGCCTTTTACGTTATGGGGATTATAAAAATAATCACAATTTAACAAAGAGCATTCTTAAGGCTTAAGTGGAAAATCCAAATGGCAACACGCTTCTTTTGTGCCAGGGTAATAATTGGTCTAAGATCAAAATAGCAACATATATGGCAGCACATCTGAGCCTTTTGTATGCTGGGGATTATAAAAAATAATTACAATTTATTCACAAAGAGCATTCTTAAAGCTTAAGTAGAATATTCAAATGGTAACATGTCTCTTTTAGTTAAAGAGTGATAAAGTAAAGCAAAATTATTTGGAGAGAGATTATGATTAAATAGTAGAACATTTAAAAAAATGAAATATTGCAAAGACAGCACTTATCAGCTTTTTTTGTGCCAATGAATCTAAAAGGAGTCATCACTTGAGCAGATAATTGTTCTGACATCCAAATAGCAACACGTCTCTTTGGTATTGAAGGTGATAATCAATTTTAAAATTGCAGCACGTCTAAGCCTTTTGTGTGCCCACTGTCAAATATTACAAAAGCAATTATTATTTAAACAAAAAACTATATTAAAAAATAGGTAGAATGGAAAAATAGGAAGAATATCCAACGTCTCTTTTGTGTTGGTGTTTGTAAAAGATGCAGCTTTTTTTAACCTAAGTTATTCTTATATAATAGAAAAACATTCTTAAAATTAAAATATTGCAATGGCAGCACGCCTAGGTATCATTTGTGTCGGTGATTCCAAAAGTAGTGATCATTTGAACAAAGAATAGTTAGAAGATCAAAATAGCAACATGCCTCTATTGTTCCGGATGACTATTTAATATTAAAATGGCAGCATGTCTTAAGTTTTTGTCTCTTTTGTGTAAGTTGTATAAGAAGGCAGCATTATTTGAAGACAAATTTGAAATTATAAAATGGCAACACTCCTCAGCCTCTTCTAACTCGGAGGATCATTTGAACAAATAATAGTTCGAAGATCAAATTTACAACAAAACAAGTAATAATTATTTGGGCAAAAATCTTAGATTACTCTGAGGCAAAAATAATTCTCAAAAAGTAGGTAGAATATCCAAATGGCAGGACGCCTCTTTGGCGTCTGAGGTTATAAAAGTAGGAAGACATATTATTCTTAAATGGCAGCACGTCTCAACATCTTTTGCGTTAGTGATTCTAAAAGCAGTCATCATTTGAATAAAGAATTCGTAGATCAAAATAGCAACATGCCTCTTTTGTATTGGAGTTGATAATAATTCATTACAAAATGGAAGCACGTTTAAGACTCTTGGGTGCCGACTGTCGAAGATTACAAAAGTAATAACTATTTTGGATAAAGAGCATTCTTCTGAAGTATGGGTCGAATCCAAATGGCAACACGCTTCTTTTGTCTTAGAATTTATAAATATAGGCAGTTTAAGTGTCACATTTTTTGTGTTAAGGATTCTAAAAAGAGTCATCATTTAAAGAATAGTTCGAAGATCAAGATGGCAATATGCCTCTTTTGCATCGGGGTTTGAGCCTCTTACGTTTACACTGTCGAAGATGATAAAACTAATCAATATTTGGACAAAGAGCATTTATAAAGAGTACGTAAAATATCCAAATGACAAGTCCCTTTTGTCATAGAGGTTATAAAAATAGGCAGTTTTATTAGGATACAGATTATATGAATAGTAGCAAAAAATTCTCTAAAATCGAAATATGAAAATTGCAGCACTTCTTCAAATTTCTGGTGTTAAGGATTCTAACAAGAATCATCATTTAAAGAATACTTTGAAGATCAAAATAGCAACATCAATCTTTTGTATCGAGTTTTGAGCCTCTTACGTTTAAACTGTCGAAGATTATAAAACTAATCACTATTTGGACAAAGAGCATTCATATAGAGTAAGTAAAATATCCAAATGGCAACACGTCCCTTTTGCCATAGAGGTTATAAAGATGGGCAGTTTTATTAGGATACAGATTAAATAAATAATGGAAAAAGATTCTCTAAAAGCGAAATATGGAAATGAGAGCACGTCTCTAAATTTTTTGTGTTAAGGATTCTAGAGAGAATCATCATTTAAAGAATACTTAGAAGATCAAAATAGCACCATCAGTCTTTTGTATCGGGATTTGAGCCTCTTATGTTTCCATTGACGAAGATGATAAAACTAATCATCATTTGGACAAAGAGCATTTATAAAGAGTAAGTAAAATATCCAAATGGCAACACATCCCTTTTTTTATAAAAAAGATTCTCTGAAATCGAAATATGGAAATGGCAGCACGTTTCCACATTTTTTGTGTTAAGGATTTTTTAAAAAGAATCATCATTTAAAGAATACTTCGAAGATCAAAATAGCAACATCACTTTTTTGTATCGGGGTTTGAGCCTCTTTTCAACAGTCGAAGATGATAAAAATTAAAACTAATCACTATTTGGACAAAGAGCAATCATAAAGAGTAAGTAAAAAATCCAAATGGCAACACATCCCTTTTGTTATAGACGTTATAAAAATAGGCAGTTTTATTAGGATACAGATTATATAAATAGTGGAAAAAGATTCTCTAAAATCCAAATATGGAAATGGCAGCACGTCTCCACATTTTTTGTGTTAAGGATTCTAAAAAGAATCATAATTTAAAGAATACTTCGAAGATCAAAATAGCAACATCCTTCTTTTGTATCGGGATTTGAGCTTCTTACGTTTCAACTGTTGAAGATGATAAAACTAATCACTATTTGGACAACGAGCATTCATAAAGAGTAAGTAAAACATCCAAATGGCAACACGTCCCTTTTGTTATAGAGGTTATAAAAATAGGCAGTTTTATTAGGATATAGATTATATAAATAGAGAAATAAGATTCTCTAAAATTGAAATATGAAAATGGCAACACGCTTCTTTTGTCTTAGAATTTATAAATCTAGGCAGTTTTAGTTGAATACAGATCATTCTTAAATAGTAGAAGCACAATCTCTTAAATCGAAATAGGGAAATAGCAGCACGTCTCCACATTTTTGTGTTGAGGATTCTAAAAAGTCATCATATAAAGAATACTTCGAAGATCAAAATAGCAACGTCACTCTTTTGTATCGAGGTTTGAGCCTCTTACGTTTCAACTGTCGAAGATGATAAAACTAATCACTATTTGGACAGAAAGCATTCATAAAGAGTAAGTAAAATATTCAAATGGCAACACATCCCTTTTGTCATAGAGGTTATTAAAATAGGCAGTCTTATTAGGATATAGATTATATAAATAGTGGAAAAAGATTCTCTAAAATCGAAATATGGAAATGGGAGCAAGTCTCCAAATTTTTTGTGTTAAGGATTCTAAAAAGAATTCAGTATTTGAGCAAAGAGCATTTATAAAGAGTAAGTAAAATATCCAAATGGCAACACGTCTCTTTTGTCATAGAGGTTATAAAAAGTAGACAGTTTTATTTGGGTACATATCATTCTTAAATAGTGGGAGAATATTATCTAAAATCAAAATATAAAAATGGCATCACGTCTCAGCATTTTTTGTGTTAAAGATTTTCTAAGTTATCATTTGAATAAAGAATAGCTTGAAGACTAAAATAGCAACATGTCTTTTGTATCGGGGTTAATCATTCAATAAAAATGGCAGCATGTCTTTTGTATGCCGAACTATAATAGTAATCATTATTTGGACAAAGAGCATACATAAGAGTATAGTAGAAGACACTATGCCAATGGCAAAACATCTCTATTGACACAGAAAAAAATGAAAAACACTTTTCTCTTGTATTGGGATAATAAAAATAGCAGCATTATTTGAACACAGATCATTGAGAAAATGGAGTCTAATCAGAGCTTCTTGTGTGTTGAGGATTATAAACACTATTTCGACAGTTATCCAGATGGCAAAACTTTCTGTTGTGTACGCAAGGTTTTATTTCAAAGAACAGTTTCAAGAGTAGATAAAAGATCTAAAAAATATCTAATAATTTATGAAAATAAGAAAATCTAGAGCATTGATTTTCATCTTTAGAATGCAGATATGAAGAACATACACATAGCAAGACTGACAAATAAAAAATAACAATGCAAGTGGGTAATCGATTTTTTCCATTATCCCTATATCGCAAATTACCTATATATTTGAATAATAAAATATTTACCTATATGTAGTCCTTTTCGTATTTTCGAGGCCAAATGTCACACCCGTTACACGATATACTTAATTTAAAATATTATTTGTTTTTTAAGTTTCTGTTTTTACACTTTCTTCAATTTCAACTTTTAAAATCTTAGTTATGTATTAATCGAATACAGTGACATTCTTGTTAAAATACCAAACACCGTGCCACTGTTTTATAACCTATCTCTTATTTATTCAACAAAAAAAATATCTATCATTAACAGTTAAATTGACATGTATTCTATATTTTGATCGATATCAGAGCTGTCCAATGTAAAAAAATAAAAAGAAACCTTAATTCTATTTCCCAGAAGATATCGAATATTTATATGCTTATGCAAAATCAAATAACATTTTTCGTTTGAAGAAAAGAGACCTAAAATTGTCTTTTTTAGCCTATTTAAAAAAAATCTATAAAAATATGGTGTGCTTGTATCTACACTATAAACCTCATAGTACCTATTTTTTCGATTAACGTAACAATATTATCTCGAGAGTATAACGGGTGTGACATAAATTCCAACTTTAAATAAGACAAGCCCTTCTGACGAATCTGACTGCTGCTGCCAAAGAAAACTTTTTTTGACAGATCCCAAACAAGTTGAGAAAGATTGTAATAAAAAATACCACTAATAGGCGCTACCATTAAATATCAGGGTGGTTTAGAACATTTTTAGGGTTACCATCTTTACATTTTTACTTAGCAAAAGATATACCTACCTAATATCCTTTCGTTTCTATGTAATATATTTTTACAAGGGTTCACCCTTTTGACTACTACTTTATTATTTCTTGTCAAGGGTATTTGCCATACTTCCAAACTTTTAGTGCATATAATGCACAAAAGGATAAAAATACATTTATATCGCCCGTATTATGCCATTTATCACACTTTAAGATTTTTTTGTGATTTAAATATTTTGATATATTGTATTACACATAAACTGATTTGAAAACTTTTAAGGGGTCAAAGGTGACCCCTTAATCTCAAAATAAAGTGCTAAGAACTTCATAATTTTTCATTTTTGTAAAGATAGGTAGATAGGTACCCTAAAATAATTTTTAAATAAACGTCTTGACAACTTTGTCTCTTTTTTCTGTTCTGTGTATTAACGACTAGTTTATATCCTTAATGTGCACAAAAAATTGTTATTGTTAAGAAAAACTGATTTACCCAACTACGCAAAAAAATATGTAATGAATACTTAGATTTAAAAAACTAAGTTATATTGTAAGTTTTTTTATAGATTCAATTTATCCAAAAATTAAAAATAATAAAGTTATAAATGTGTGACTAGAAATCTTTCCAAGGCATCTTTAAAAAAAAAATCAAAATTTAGACAATCAAAAACCTAACTTAGATTTTTTGCACCGAACCGGTAAACGTAGTTGGGAATTTTCCAGTTTATTATGTTCTGAACCACCCCAAATTTAAAAAAAAATATGACAAGTTGCCTACTGACAATCTACAATCGACTTAAATCTACAGCAACCTGAACTGAGCCTTATTTTGCCGTGACTGACCAATTTGGTTTTAATATGAAAATGTCAACTTTATTTAAGCATCCTTATGCTTGCAACCTATCAATTTAAAAATTCTTATGTAATATATTATTTATAGTTGTTATTTTAGTTATGTATACTTATTATTTTGTGTCTTACCATTGCGTAAACAGTGATCTAACGCATTCTTATCATTTTTATATAATATATGTACATATGTACACTTACCATTTAATATCTTATACATTTACACTTAAATATTTGGTTGAACAAAAATGCAATCAAATATTATATTGTGTATGGAGATATTCTCTCTGTCCATCTAGCTATAGTAAAGTGGATTCAAAACAGTTTTTTAACACAGTTACTGTAGTCAGTCACAGCTATAAAAAATAAACGAACGCCTTTAATGTTAAAAAAATATTTCTTTATAATTAATTTTATGAGAGCCACCACCATGGTATTAATAGTAACTTTTTCGGAAAGAAACCCAATGTATAACAGTTTCTTTTTACCATAACTAGGTAAATAAATTGAGAATTTTAAGTTTGTTACTCAATATTACAGGTCAAAATTAACCTCCATATCCAACTGATTTTTATAATAAATTTATGCATATAAAATATATTTATACCTAAATGATAAAAAATTAAAAGATTTTAATATGCACGTAAATGTTTAGTTTTATCTATTAAATGATAGATAATAATTAAAATAAGCCTAATTGAAATTATTTGAATTTTCTGAACATATTACCTAAGTACCTAGGTATACACACCTTACCAGAAGAAAGAGAGGTGCTAGTGCAGCCGGTTTTTATTTTCTGTGGCTTAAAACATGTCCGTTCTTGAGGGACAATTTTTTTTTATTTACACGCACACATTCAAACTTTTTTTAAACATTCACACTCACATTCACGCACCCTAAGCTTGGTACTGAGGCGACGCGGTGGTACTTGCAGCAGCCGGAACCGCTTCTCCCAGCGACCAAGATGCGCCCAGGCCCCTTTATGTGCTTGGTGCTCGTCTTTTGAAGAAACACTGGGGAAACGCCCACAGATTCTCCAACAGGGAAGGACTACTTTATAACTCTCTTCCAGGATGCGTCCTTATCTTAAGGGGGTAAAGAGGTGTCAACCGTTTCCAAACACCGACCGTCGACCTGTGATTCTGACTACCACAGGGGAGGGGGAAACAAGGGTAGAACTGCACCAGTGAAAGATTCACCTCTTTCACTAGGCAAAGCGGTTTGGTTCCAAGCTTGGCCGATGTTCTTCGATCCCTATGCTTACTTAACCTAACTTAACACTACCGCAACGCGTAACCCGACCGCAACGCGCTTTGAATTGTCCTGTTTTTGCGAACCATCACAATTTGGAATAATAAAGGATGAAAAAAAATACACACATTTGTTTCGTTACAAATTTATTTACAAAAAATAAAATACATGTCAAACTTATAATCTAACTTCACCTAGAATCGATTCCTCCTCTGATTTTCTTTCTTCTTTTTCGGAGTCGGTATAATTTCTTTATGTTTCTGGCTGAAGAAATTAAACATATTTTCTTTCTTCGTATTTAGTTTCTAAATCTGATTAATAAAACGGGCTAAGAATTTTCTTGCTATTTCAATTCTTGATCCATTTTTCTGGACTGATCTAGGTTTTTTCTTGTGCAATGTCTTTACGAAAAACTTTTGACTTTCCATATTTAACTAAAATATTTTTATTTCAAGGATTTGTAAAACTGTAAATCCCCGACCCATCAAATAACAAGAGTATTTACGAAAGAAATTGATACTTGGAAAAACTGAATACTGTATTGTTAAAAATGGAATTTTTTTTTGAAACACCCTCCAAGGATTTACAGAACTAGGAAAACCTGTATTAAATGTCTTCACGAAACATTTTTGACTTTCGTTATTTAACTGAATTATTTTTTAATTTAACTTTTTTTAAGGATTTATAAAACTGTAAATCCATGACCCTTCAAATAACAAGACTATTTACGAATAAAATAGACAGGTATTTGAATAAACTAAAAATTGCAATGTCAAAAATTGCAACTTTTCTTGTTAAACACCCTCCAAGGATTTACAGATTTATAAATTCATTTGTCCAATGTCTTCACGAAAAACTTTTGACTTTCCTTATTTAACTGAATTATTTTTATTTCAAGGATCTGTAAAACTGTAAATCCCTGACTCATCAAATAACAAGACTATTTACGAAATAAAATTATACTTGAAAAAACTGCATTGTTAAAAATTGAAATTTTTCTTTTCAAACTCCCTCCAAGGATTTACAGAACTAGGAAAACCTTTATTAAATGTCTTCCCGAAAAACTTTTGACTTTCCTTATTTAACTGAATTATTTTTTAATTTAACCTTTTTGAGGAATTTATAAAACTGTAAATCCCTGACCCTTCAAATAACAAGACTATTTACGAAAGAAATAGATAGGTATTTAGAAAAACCAAAAATTGCAACGTCAAAGATTGCAACTTTTCTTGTTAAACACCCTCCAAGGATTTACAGATATATAAATTCCTTTGTCCAATGTCTTCATGAAAAACTTTTGACTTCCTTATTTAACTGAATTATTTTTATTTCAAGGATCTGTAAAACTGTAAATCCCTGACCCATCAAATAACAAGACTATTTACGAAAAAAATTCATACTTAAAAATACTAAATACTGCATTGTTAAAAATTTACATTTTTCTTGTTAAACACCCTCCAAGGATTTACAGAACTACAAAAACAAATGTCTTCACGAAAAACTTTTGACTTTCCTTACTTTTTAATTTAAACTTTTTGAAGGATTTATAAAACTGTAAATCTCTGACCCTTCAAATAACAAGACTATTTATGAAAGAAATAGATAGGTACTGAAAACAACTAAAAATTGCAACGTCAAAAATTGCAACTTTTTTTGTTAAACACCCTCTAAGGATTTACAGAAGTTTAAATTCATTTATCCAATGTCTTACAAAAACTTTTGACTTTCCTTATTTACCTGAATTATTTTTGTTAAATAACAAGAACATTTATGAAAAAATTGATAATATGAAAAATCAATGTTGAAGCCTATTACTATCTCTTGTTAAACACCCTCCATGGATTTACAGAACTATAAATCCCTTAATTTTTTAAGTAATTAAAACAAAGCTTTGAATTAACCAACGAAAATTTAAGCGCAACAAATGTCAAAACTATTATTGAAAACTTTAAAAATTGCAAAAAGAAACTAATTTTTTAACGTGCAAAGCCAAAAATCAAAATTTTTTCTTGCTCGAATTATTTTTCTTGGTTAAACTATTTCCGTAATTTGTAGAACGGTAAAGCCCTGAACTTACCTTTCAAATAACAAGAAATATCTGAAAAAATATGAATCTTTATGCCCATTACCTCAATTTCAAAAATTGCAATTTTTCTTGTTAAACACCCTCCAAGGATTTACAGAACTATAAATCCCTAACTTCTAAAACAAGTATAACGAAGCATTGATTTGACAACTGTAAATCCCTGACCCTTTAAATAACAAGACTATTAATAAAAGAAATTGACAATTGAAAAAAATAAAAATTGCAACGTCAAAAATTGCAGCTTTTCTTGTTAAACACCCTCCAAGGATTTACAGAAGTATAAATTCCCTTATCCAATGTCTTAGCAAAAACTTTTGAATTTTCTTATTTAACTGAATTATTTTTGTTGGTTAAACTATTTCAGGGATTTATAGAACTGAAAATCCCTGACCCTTTAAATAACAAGAATATTTCTAAAAAAATTTGAAGATTTGAAAAATTAATGTTCAAGTCTATAACTGGAATGTCTTGTTAAACACCCTCCAAGAATTTACAAAACTATAAATCCCTTGATTTGTAGAGCTGATGATTTTATTTTGATATATCAACAATTTTATTCTAATTCTGATTTCTTCGTTAAATAACTTAAGTGCAAAAATAGCTTTTGGCTTCTTTTGTTCTGATTATCTTGAATCCAAACACCTCTTGGTCTAGTCTGGATCAAATTGTCAAAAAAATGGAACTATGGATCTTTAAACTTCGTCTAATGACAAGTTAACTCCTTTGGTATGTAGTATCTTCACGGAAATATGCTTCTTCACTGGTAACCTAATTCACGCACAGAAGAAAGTAGTAATAATAAAAACCTGGAATTGAAGGAATGGATTTAGGATATAAATGACAGTTCACAAAAACCGCGAAACACAAATGCCTTAAACAAAGGGCTTATTAAAACAATAAACCCTTTGTTCAAATCCGCAGCCCGAACGTCACGACAACACACAAACAACACAAAAACGAGCAAAGATATCGGGAGCTCGTTACGCGAAATTTCACATACTCACGTGTTACAGATAAAGCGATCGTGTCCCTACCAAAACAAAAGTCCTGTTTATCATTTGTTTGTCTGTCTGTGTGTCCAGTCTAGCTCCCAAACGTTTATCATTTGTTTGTCTATCTGTGTGTCCAGTCTAGCTCCCAAACTCGCGAAAACGAAACGAAAACCCTACCTATCGAGCTGACGACCCACCAACTAAATGAATCGTCCGCTCCGAAAATAACGAAGAATCTCAAACCAACCTTGGAAGTCAAACCACCTTGTTGTACACTTGCCTCCCCCAACTCCTGCGATA
Organism: Aspidapion aeneum; assembly: GCA_963576565.1. Lineage (NCBI taxonomy): Eukaryota > Metazoa > Arthropoda > Insecta > Coleoptera > Brentidae > Aspidapion > Aspidapion aeneum. Next base: position 6,694,454 of record OY755038.1, read on the forward strand.
GCTGGAACCGTGGGTCAACCCTTTTCTACCCCCCAACGAGGACGCATCCTGGAAGAGAGTTATCGTCCGTCCCTGTTGGAGAATCTGCCGGTATTGTTTCCTCAGTGTTCCTTGAGCACCATGCACACTTCTTTTGGGGGCCTGTCATCGTGGAGCGCATCTTGGCCATAGCCGGAAGAAGCGGTTCGGTTATTTTCTGCTGAAGTCCACCTACTGCCGCCCCGAACCAAGCCCTCCTAGGGATTTTCTTACATTCAGTCAATCACACACAAAAATAAATACATTAAGAATGACATCTCCCCTTGACAGTTGTTGTCCTTAACCCAAAGCCAAGTTCTGATATTATTCCAGATTACGGATCAAAAATGGTTCAAATGTATACTAATTTCATCATTTTTTAGTTAAAAAAAATAGCAATTATGACAATAAGTTTGTAATTTTGTTTTTATAGGATGACGAAACTATTACTATTATTAATATTGAAAACGGGTGTTAAATGAAGCCTACAATTTTGAAAAAGTGGAAATACTTTTATAAAATAAAGTAGCTATTATCAATTGTTTATAATATTAAATTTTTAAATTATTATTATTTTTTTTAAATTTGTTTACATTTTCATGGACACAATTTGAAAGTTTAAATAGATATATATCACAAGCGGTTAAAATTTGTTTTACTTTAAATATGTTTCTGCACTTTCTTATTTTACCTATCTGTTTTGCTTTGCTTGTTTTTTTTTATAATTGCAGGTACTACCCATTTCCTACTTATTTTTTGCTAGAAATTACCTAGTATTTTAAAAATGTGAACTTATTCTTATTAGTTTTACTAATGTATAATTTTAGACAAAATATGTTTTAGTTATAAGATTGATGCTTTGTCAATAAGATTTTTTTTTCTTTGACAATAATGCTTTTTCTGACTCTGGCTCTAAAACAAAATCAAAATTTGGTAATTATTATAAACTTTATAATAAAAAGGAATAAACTAGTTTTGATAGGAAGTTTAGCAAATATGATATACAATGGTTTAAATTTCATAATTGTAAAACTTAAAGCGAACGATGTGGTTAAAACATTTAACAGTTCTTAAAACAACAGGGTAATACCAAAATTAGGAATCAAATAAATATATTTAGAGGATTTTTACTAATTTTATTTTCAAAAAAACCTCATTATTTTTGGTTATTAAAAATGACTTGTTTACTATTTATACATTGGTAATATTCAATTTTGCTTTTGTATTTTATGTTTATCTTTTTGTTTTGACAGAATTTTATTAAATATTTTAAAATGCTGTATTTATGGTTGGGTTTCTCTCTTATACCTATGGTTAGTTCGCGAAACAGCTATTTTCCCTTAAAACACTTTTATTTGGACACCCTGTCACTTTGTATCTGTCACTTTTATTTTGACAAAATTAACAGTTTATTATTTATCATAATGAACCAGAAATTAATTACATAGTGTCAAATATGCCAAGTTTATTTTTAAATTTTCCACCTTAAATGGTATCAAAATACCACCTTGTTTTTAGTTAACTAAAGGATCTTTTGATTCTTGAATAACTTAAAAACTATTTTATGTTTGTTTATATTATCTTTGTCTTAAATCGACAAATAATGATACCGAATTGATTTTTTTAAATTCTTGCCTTAAATGTAATAATGTTTAAACAATTTTTCTTCTAAATAGCAAAAAAAATCTTCTGAATTTTTTACTGTATGGTTTTCCAACATTTTTACGAAAAAGTCACAGACAATCAACTTAAATCAGTACCTAGTTGATTTAAATACCCCATACATTAATATAAATTGTATGTCCCTGATATACACGGTGTTTCACGAACATCGAAACAGAGGCCTTTTTGGGTATTTAGAGTGCGAATTTGGAGAAACACTCGAACACGTCGATTTTATTTGCAAGGGGGACACTTTTTGGCTATCTTGAAATTTTTGTAGCACGAACCCTCTTCGAGGGGTATACTTTACCCCTATATTTTGAATAAGGAAAGTGGGTCTAGTGATACCTTGTTTTGAAGGCCTTTTAAATGTCCTTACAACCGTGTCAAAATGTCAAAAATCTATCCATTAGTTTTAGAGATAATTGCCTTCAAACTTTCAAATTTAACATGGACTAATAAAATAAAAATTGGATTCGAATTTCATTATTTTTCGAATTTAATTTTTATTTTATCATTCCATGTTAAATTTAAAAATTTTAAAACAAATATCTCAAAAACTAATCGATGGATTTTTGAAATTTTTACACGGTTGTAAATATATTGAAGAGAGCTTCAAAACAAGGTATCACTACATCCACTTTTCCTATTCAAAATATAGGGGTAAAGAATACCCCTCGTGCTACAAACATTTCAAGACAGAGCCAAAAAGTGTCCCCCTCGCAAACAAAATCGACTTGTCCGAGCGTTTCTCCAAATTCGTACTCTAAATACCCAAAAAGGAGTATCTTTAAATAATATAAAATAAATAATAAACTTTAAATATATTAATTTAATTATATTGTGGAATATTTGATTTTTTTTATAAACAAAAGGATTTAGTGCCTATTTAGAGACTTGCATTTTAAAAGGCATGTTTTTCATGCTGTTTGTTTTAGAGTAAGCTTTTTAAATATCTCGTTATAGAAAACAAAATTATTTTCATTCTTATTTGTTTCTGTTTTCGCCCTTATAGATTTAATTTTTTATTATTTTTTTTCACACATTCATTCATACATTTGTTACACATTCACGCTCACATTCACACACCCTAAGCTTGGTTCGGAGGCGACGCGGTGGTACTTGCAGCAGCCCGAACCGCGTCTCCCAGCGACCAAGATGCGCCCAGGCCCCTTTGTGTGCATGGTGCTCATCTTTTTGGAGAAACACTGGGGAAACGCCGACAGATTCTTCAACAGGGAAGGACACCTTTTTAATTCTCTTCCAGGATGTGTCCTTGTCTTAAGGGGGTGAAAAGGGGGCCGACCGTTTCCAAACACCGACCGTCGACCTGTGGTTCTGACTACCACAGGAGGAGGGGGAAACAAGAGTACAACCGCACCAGTGAAAGAATCACCTCTTTCACCAGGCAAAGCGGTTTGGTTCCAAGCTTGGCGATTTTCTTCGCTCCCTATGCTAACTTCACCTAACCGTAACGCGTAACCCGACTGTAACGCGTAATCCGACCGTAACGCGTAACCCGACCGTAACGCGTAACCCGACCGTAACGCGTAACCCGACCGTAACGCATAACCCGAATGTAACGCATAACAATCGTAATTTGGGATAACAAAAGATTGAAAAAAAACACAAATTTGATTCTTCACATATTTATTTCGAAAATAAAATACATGTTAAACTTATAATCTAACTTGACCAAGAATTAATTATTCATCTGATGTTCTATCTTCTTTGTCAGAAACACCTTCCAATGTATATGCCTGTCTTGTAGTTTTAAATTAATTTTATTCATAAAAAAGCATTTCTTGCTATTTTAATTCTTGATGTTATTTTCCGAGATTGTTCTAGTTTTTCCTTGGTCTAATGTGTGCTCTGTAAAAATGTTGCACCTGCCTAATCTCATATTAACTACCTACTGAATTATTTTTCTTAGCTTAACTAATTCAAGGATTTGCAGAACTGTACATTCCTAACCCTTTAAATAAAATAACTAGTTAATGCAAAAATTTTGAAGTTTTCTTGTTAAATACACCCTCCAGGAATTTACAAAACTATATAATTCCCTGAGTTTCTAAAACTAATAAAATGTAGCTTTGATTTAAACAATGGAAACTTTAGCGAAATAAATGTTAAATCTATATTAATGACAGCTTCTAAAATTGAAAAAATAAAAAATTAAGTTATTTAAACAAAAAAACAAAAATGTTTGACTTTCCTTAACTCATTAACTACAAAATTATTTTAAGAATTTGTAGAACTGTAAATCCCAGACCCTTTAAATAACAAGACATACACCCTCCAAGAATTTACAGAACCATATAAATCCTTTTGTTTTTAAAACTAATAAAATGAAGAGTTAATTTAAACAATGAAAACTTTAGCGAAATAAATGTTAAATCTATATTCATAACAATTTCAAAAATTGCAAAAAGGGACTAATTTAAATGAGGTTTTTCCTTGTTTAATACTGTCTTCTCTAAAAATGTTTGACTTTCTTTATCTCATTAACTACAAAATTATTTTTCTAATTTAAACTCTTAGGATTTCTAGAACTGTAAATCCCCGACCCTTTAAATAGCAAGATTAGTTATTGCAAAAAATTGCAAGTTTTTTTGTTAAATACACCCTCCAAGGATTTGCAGAACTATAAATCCCTGACTTTTTAAAACAAATAAAATAAAGCGTTGATTTAAACAAGGAATTGTAGCGAAATAAATGTCAAATCTATTAATTACAACTTCAAAAATTGTAAAAAGAACATTATTTTAACTTGGAAAGTCAAAAATATATGACTTCAAGTCCAGAGATATTGTAATGAACCTATTCTAATCTTAAAATGTCTTCTTTTAATACCTTACCGAAACTGGTTTCTGGCTACTCCTTGCATACTTGGAGAAAAACAACGTTTTCTATTCCTCCTTATTGGTTTATCTCTAGATCTGGCTATTTTTCTTTTATCTTCAACGTCCTTCTTATTATTTGTTGCATGAACTGTTGATTCTTTGTTCTATTGCATGATTTTTGAATAGTGATGCAAGTACAGATCCTTGTGATACTCCGCAGACTCCGCTGAAGACTGGGTACCAATGCAGGCTTTATCCATTTGTTCGTTCCTTTGTTTGCTTGTTCCAAGTCACACACAAAAATAAAACACTCGAGAAGGTTTATCGAATCAGAATGACAGTTGATAAATACCGTAAAAAACAAACGTCTTAAACAAAGGGCTCATTAAAACAATAAACCCTTTGTAGAATGCGCAGGTCGAACGACACGACAACACACAAACAACACAAAAACGAGCGAAGATAGTGGGAGCTCGATACGCGTAATTTCACATACTCACGTGTTATACATCTAGCAATCGTGTCTGTCTGTCTGTGTGTCCAGTCTAGCTCCCAAACCGCGTAAACGAAACGAAAATCCTACCTATGGAGCTGAAGACTCACCAGCTAAATGAGTCTTCCGCTTCGAAAATAACGAAGAATTTCAAACCAAGCTTGGAAGTCAAACCACTTTGTTGTACTCTCGCCTCCTCCAACCCCTTGCAACAGTTAGAGCCACGGGTCGAAGGTCGATGCCTGGAGACGGCCGACCCCTTTTCACCCCCCAACGAAGACGCATCCTGGAGGAGAGATCGTCCTTCCCTGTTGGAGAATCTGCCGGCATTGTTTCCCCAGTGTTTCTCGAGCACCATGCACACTACGTTTAGGGGCCTTTTATTGGGAGCGCATCTTGGACATTGCTGGAAGAAGTAGTTCGGGTTTCTCCTGCTGCAAGTTCACCTCAGTGCCACCTCGAACCAAGCTCTCTTTAAGATTTCCTTTTATTCACATTCATTCACCACCAAAATTAGTCATAAAATATCGGTTTATCATTGATTGTTTTGGGGGAAAATAGCTGTTCATATAATTATAAAAAATATGGTGATGGTTCAATCCAACGGGCATTCCACGATTAATGTTGTTGTTAATACAAGTATTGACAACAACATCAATCGTGGAATATCCGGTTAAGGCTCAGTTCAGGGAAAAAATATGTAAAACACTTACATGACGCGGCGTCGTCGTCGGGGGGCCGGGGGTTCCTGATGCTACCGCCATTTAGGTCCCATCCAAAACCGCCTCCTAATTAATGGACACCTAGAAAAAAATATATAATAATTTACTTTATAATATATTGTACAGTGTGTCCCATAAAACAAAGGATTTTTTGAGAGATTACACTTTAAAAAACACAAGACGATTACTTTGTAAAATTTAGATGTATGAGAAATTTTAAAAATTTTTAAAAATTTAAACGTTTTGATAATATCAAAAAAACTCAATTTTTTTTTAAATTCAATCAAAACAAAATGGCGACATTTTACGATAAAATGTAAACTTTGAACATTTTGAAAACTTCGTAAAAATTGGAAATTAAAAAAAAAATATTTTAAGATTATTTTTTTTTAAATATTTGATATTTTGAAATTTTTAAAAAAATTTTAAATGTAGGAAAATTTTTAAAAATTTGAAAATTAAAAAACTAAAACAAAATTGCTTATCTGCTTGTCATTTGTGATAAAATTTCGGTTTATGATAATTTCGTAAAAATTAAAAATTGTTTTCTTTTTAATATTTGATACTTTATAAATTTTAAAAATACCTCCAAAATAAAAAAAAAATTATTACCGCATTGAGGTTTCTCCAACTTAAAAAAAAAATTTGTATGTGTATCTAGTACGACCTTGAGCCCTTCTGCAAAAAAAATATCCTCTTGTGTGATAAATTTTGTAATATTTATTTTAAATATTTTTACACATATAAAAAATAAGTAGGTAAGTATTATAATGTGGGTAGATAGTGGTATAATACTGCGAAACTCAATAAATCAATAATTATTTTCTCATGCCAGCCAGCAAAAATCTATGTTTTTTCCTTAAAATCTTTTAACTTTATAAAGTATTTTCCGCACGAAGAAAAATTCTACAACTCTCTTCAATAATCTTTTCAGTCTTGCTTACCTAATAACACATTTTCTAACGATTTTTTTGCAAAAAAAAGCACACAATTAAAATAATTGCGTGAAAATTTTGATTCGACTAACAGGTTCAGACAACTGCAACTGATGAAAAAAACTCTTATCAGTACATTCCAATCGCATTCCAAGGACCCAATGGGACAAAATCAATAATTTTGAGCCAATCACAGCTCGCGAATTAATTCGTTACCAAAAAAGGAAATATTATAATATTAAATTATAGCATGAGCCAAACATAATTTAAAGAACGGCGTAATTTTTTTATAATATACAGGGTGTCCCAAATTCGGTGTTTTTAGGGGATTTCAGGTCTTTCTGGGGAAGATAGAAAAAATCTTATCTTGATATAGCAAGCCGTTTTTTAACTACAGGGGGTTATTTAAAAGTCTGCATTTTAGAAGGGGGGCTTTTACTTTTTTATTTATGAAAATTTCATTTCGGTGTAAATTGCTTTTTTATAGTTTTTTTAGGAATCCATCTGTCAAATTCCTTCCAAAAAAACCCCCTGTAGCTTAAACACAGCTTGCTATATCCAATGATCTCTATATACAGTGAAACCTCCTATAAGCGGACACTCACGGTTTTGTCGATTTGAGAGAGAACTGCGAAATTTCAATATATATTTATTAACAATTTCCGCTGCTTGAGTTTCTCCTTCGTAGATAATTCATTAGCTATATCAAGATGCGTTTTTTAACTTTAAGTTTCTTTTGAAAATCGATCCTTGCAGTTGGGGGGTCCGTTTTCCCCTAGAAATACCTGAAACCCCTAAAAAACATAGAATTTGGGACACCCTATACAGGGTGTTTCAAATTAGGCATTTTTGGGGGTTTTTAGGTACTGCCAGGTCAAAAAAAGTAACTGACGCGAGCGAGGCTCGATTTTCAAGAGAAGTTAATAGTTTGTGAAAAGTCTGCATTTTGGCAGGGGCATCGAAGAAATAACATATGCAGAGGTCTATAAGATTTTATTTATGGAAATTTGATTTAGGCCTACATTGCTTTTTTATTGATATTTTTAGAAAGAATCTAACTGTCAAATTAAATTTCGTCTGTCACTTTTCGCGATATTAAATAAAAATGATATTTCTTTATGGAATGACCCCTTTTATTTATATTATTTGTATTTTTTATATTTTTTGTTTTTATTAAATAAAATAAATGAATCCATGACGGATCTTACACCTTCCTAGCAAGCCTATTATTACACTTCAAGTGAAGCCATGATAATATATAGACCTTGAAAACAGTTTTTTGTAAATATCTCAGAAACTAAAGCTCCTACGAAGTTTTTGGTTAAAACACGAATTATTGAGCAAAACATAGTCTATTATATTCCGAAAACAGTTTTTAAAAATTTTAATTGTCAAAAAACTGTCATTAGCATTAATGGATTTTGACCAAAATTTAACCAGCTCGTGAGAGTGTCAAACACTATTTTACCTAATAATTTTATTAAAATCGGTTCAGCAGGTTAGGAGCTATCGTGTTACGGACAGAAATAATATACACACACAAACACAGACAGACATCACGACGATATTGCTAGGATAGGTCAAAATACATCCAAATAACAGGGTTATCCCAAAAAAAAAAATCCGTTGAAAATAATACCTTCTGTAGCCATTTCTACGCGGGTAGGAAGGTAAAAATTAATCAGTAACAAAGGGGTAATAAGAAAATAAAAATACAAACAAAATTAAAAAACAAAATATTGAGTGTGGGACATCATTTTAAAGGAAATTTCACGCTGATCTCAAACTTCAAATAAATACAGGTTCATTCCATATGAAAAACACCAACTTTATGTGATATCTTAAAAATTAAAATTTAATTTGACAGTTGGATTCTTTATAAAAAATCTATAAAAATAAATTTACGTCAATTTGTTAGTTATTTTTTTAAAGATTGTGTAGTTTTTCATATATATCATTTATAGGAAAAAAATATCATAAGGACGTAAATTTTTTTGTTTAAAGTAAAAATAAGGGCAAAACTTCTTTTTTCAAAAAGCAGTGAAAACAGGCGCAATTTTTTTAAAAAGCAGCTATTTAAAAGTAGTTTTTAATTTAAAAAAGGATCTATACATTTTTAAAAATTTTCATAAAAAAACTTTACTGTCAAAAAAAGTATTGATAGCTCAGTTAAAAGCTGCTTCGTCCCAAAAAAAACTTTCAAAATACAATAATTTACAAAGGATGCAACCCATGACCACTTTAAATTGCGAAAGAGATGTAAATTACTCTAAATTTGTTTTTTGACAAAAATATTCAAAAACAAAACTATTTTGATTTTGCGCAGGCGGTTTTGTACGTCTTTCTTTTAAAAAGGAGTAGGGGACAACTTGATATTGGCGATGCGCCACCGCCGATTCGCCGCCGGGACAATTATTCGCCGTGGGAATTTTTGTTTAATTTTAATTTTAATCTAACTTAACTTATTTTTTCTTAATCATAGCTCCCCTGTTCTCTTGTTTGAAGATCAAAATCTGTGTTAAACCCTTAAAGTAAGAAAATTTTTCTTACTCTGAGGTTAAACCCAACCTTGGTCAATTGATCGCTAACATATCCTAAACCGGTAGAGATACCAAAATTTTGCAAAAAAAATGTACCCACAAAAAAAATTAAAAAAAAAAAAAAAACTTTTTCATAGAAGTTTTTAAAAAAGATTTTTTAGGAAAAAATTACTTTTGAAAATAATATCTTTTTAAAAAAGTTTTTCCAAAAACTAACTAAAAAGATGTTTGCTATATGAAAAAAAATTGCAATCTTATATTTCGTCGGCGTCAAATTTTCCCCGCGGCGAATCGACCCGCTGCGAATTGTCCCCGCGGCAAATTGGACCGTGAAAAATGGGCCGCGGCAAATTGTCTCACTCCTCTTAAAAAGTACTAAAAAAAAGTTCATAAAACTTAATAACAAAAGAAAAAGATATTATCTGATAAAAAAAAGCACACCCAGCACCACCCAACGAATTGCTACCTTATGCTTTGCAAAAAATACATTTTACTCCTAACTTCTCGATTTTTTTTATTGGGTAAGAAAACCAAACAGCTGAAATCAAGAGACGAGTAAGATTGGCCTGGGCAGCATTCGGTAAATTAAGCTACATATTAAGAAATAAAAAATACCCTCAGTACCTCAAAACGAAAGTGTATAACCAATGTATCCTTCCTGTACTTTCCTATGGTTCCCAGACCTGGCACTTGCAAAATCAAACATGGATAAGGTAACAAGAGCCCAAATATCAATAGAAAGACAAATGTTACATGTAAAGCTAACAGATAGAAAAAGGAATGAATGGATAAGAAATAAAACAAAAGTAAGGGATGTCAGAGGAAAAGTAGCAAAATTAAAATGGAAATTTAATATCAGACAGAAAGACGATCGATGAAACAAATGTATTGTAAACTGGAGACCTTGAGAAAATAAAAGAAGTAGGGGAAGACCCCAAGTGAGATGGGCGGACGATTTGAAGAAGAGTGAAATATATTGGGGAAGGCCTATGTCCAAAGATGGATTGAAGAAGGCTAAATAGGTATATGTGTTGGAAAAGTCTCTTTTTTAGCAATTTTAATCAAAAAATTCTCCTCGCTATTGAGGAATAAATGTTATCAATAATTGTTAAAAAAGAGATGTTTTAACACCCTGTAAGATTTTTTTTTTCGGGAAGTTGAGCATATAGCATTTGCAAAGTGGGAACAAGAAAGCGAATTCGTTCGATCGTGCTTGCCAGTGGTGTATATGTAAAAATGTTTCGGGGGCGAACCGTTTTGGGCGGGGGGGGGGGGGGGTGGGCGAGACCCCATGAGGCCGTATTTTACGTTTGTATTTATGAAATATGTGAAAAATATTTAAAAAAACCTTAGCTTCGGAGGGACCCGGGCCTTATATACGCCACTGGTGCGTGCTGTAATGAAAACCCGGCATAAAGTGAAATCCTCAGATCGCTATCTTTATTAATTAGCTCAAAATTTAAGAAAATATTCGTTTTTACTTTACTGAAGTACCTAAAACCAAGGGTGTAAAATTTCATGCATGTTTGCTAAAACTTTAAATATACAAGCATGGCCGACATTTTAATGAATTTGAGGTGACCAAGGACAAAAAGACGCTATAATTTGTCGTCCAAAAAAGAGTTCTTACCATAAAAATCATAGCACAAAAATTTTCTCTGTTGAAACTTTGAACCCTTTTCCATCACTTAATATAGTTTTTGTAAATATTTCAGCGAAAATTTCCCAGAAAAAAACGGCATTAAAATCCCAACGCGCACAATTTTTAAAATTCCAGAATAGTTTTCTGCCAGTCCATACAAGAAAAAGTTGCAATCGTCTGTTATCACCATGGTTACGTGATATTCTCTCGAAATCAATAAAACAAAAGCAATCTCAACTAAGTCAAATCTGACGTACAGGGATGACTTGAATGGAAGAAAACAGGGCCTGCGTGAAAAATGAAGCCTCCGATAATAGCACGGCCTATGTAAAATAACAGGCCGTAGTGGTGGATTATTTTAATAGTACATTATAGTCCAAGGGACTAAAGTGCCACTTGGCATCCTCAAGTGGAGGTACAATTCGCTAAGGGATTAAACGACACTAGTGCTGAGGTTAATATACTCTTTTATTTGTTTACATGTTATTGTTATTATCAGCCTACAGATAAGAGCAGCGCCTATATAAGAGCAGGCCTCAGTGGTATATTATTTTAATTGTAAATCAAAACAAAAACATGTAAAAAAAAGCCAAGTACACGAAAATGATATTCCGTTTAGCCAAGAAAAACATTTCCAAACTAGTATTTGTATTGGAGAACTTGGCTTTACTTTTATCTCAATTATTTTTACGGAATATCATTTTCGCGTACTTGGCTTGTTTTTACATAAAATGTTTTTGTTATGATTTCACTCCTTTTTTAAAGGATTTGGATAATATTTAAGTTTTGAAGTAGTAAAATTTTCGGAATAATATTCAAAACTTTTGCAATGCCTTATTTAAAATTTAGAGGTTTTTTATTTTTCTTTTTATTTTTTTTCCATGGTTTTATAGTAGTTTCTATCAGCCTGCTAAAGCTCAGCTCTCTAGCGTTTCTGGAAGTGGGCAATGTTACTTTTACATAACTTTACATGTATAGGGGAGGGAAGTAAATTATAATTTTAATGTTTTTTAATTTGTTCCAAAGGTTTGGTAATAATTTCTATCAGTCTGCCAAATTTCAGCTTTGTAGCATGTCTGGAAGTAAAGTAGAATTTTTATGATCTAAACATGAGTGAGTGAGTAAGTGACAATTTCCAGGTTTTTTGAAATTTTGTAACTACGTTATGGAATTCCTTGAAACTTGGAGTGGTTGTTCTATCTACTATCTACGATTGTGCAAAGTTTGAGTTTCGTAGCTCATTCCGAAGTAGATTTTTAGATAGGTCAGATATGGACTGAAATGTTTCAAGAAAAGATGATACAGCAGTTGCGCAAACTTGGCGAAGCACTGCCGTGTCATCAGATTATAAACGTAGGGACTAAAATGCCACTTTAAATCTCACTGTGAAAAGCTTGTAACCCGACCGAGCGGAGGGAGGGCTACGATTCCCTAAGGAATGAAAAAACTTTAAATAAACAAAGAATAAAAAAAAGAATATTACTTAAACTCCTTAATGGTACTCTACACAGTGTGCCTGAATGAAGTATAGGTTATATAAAAAGGCTCTGGAACGAAATAGCGATGTACAAAATAGCGACGTTCAAAATAGCGAGTAATGAAATAGCGACTATCAAAATAGCGATGTAATGAAAGAGCGACTATCAAAATAGCGTTTGTAACAAAACAGCGACATATCAAAATAGCGATGTATCAAAATAGCGACAATCAAAATAGCGATATATCAAAATAGCGATGTATCAAAATAGCGATGTATCAAAATAGCGATGTATGAAAATGGCGATGTATCAAAATACCGAATCAAACCAAACCGAATCGAATCAAATTAATCCAAACCGAAAAGAACCGAAATGCGCTATTATATCCTATTTTGACTATACCAGCTTATTAAAAAAAAACTTTCCTGATTCTTTTCCGGGATCCTAGAGGGTGTGAATCCGAACCAAACCGAATTCGGTTCGGTTCGGATTCATACTCTCTAGGATTCCGGATAAGAAGTCTGGAGAGTTTTTTTTGAAAAATATGCTGGTTCGGTTCGGTTCGGATTCACACCCTTTAGGATCCCGGGAAAGAAGTCAGGAAAGTTTTTTTTTTGGAAACATTTCTTAGAAAGAAACCCTTTAGTCGAGCTATATGCCAAAACGGAACCGAAATATCGCTATTTTGATAGTTGCTATTTTATTACGTCGCTGTTTTGATAGTCGCTATTTTGTTACATCGCTATTTTGATAGTCGCTATTTTGTTACATCGCTATTTTGATAGTCGCTATTTTATTACATCGCTTTTTTGTTACATCGCTATTTCGTTACAATCGCTATTTTGTTACATCGCTATTTTGTTACATCGCTATTTTGATTGTCGCTATTTCGATACCGCTATTTTAATAGTCGCTATTTTTATCGTTCCAGAGCCATATAAAAATGGTTCCAAAAACTAATTGCACATTTTGATATGGACTCTTTCCTGACTTCAGAGCCATATTTATATAAATTCTAGCTGATCCTCTTCTCGAAATTCTTTTGATTTTTTGCCATTTTTCTAGTTAGTCTAGGCGCTGGCTCCTGTCAGTTTGACTGCTGGGCTTTGCTAAGCACCCATAGGAGTATAAAAAAAAGTTTGGTCACGTGGTCGAATTCATGGTCGTTTAGCCGCCATCTTTGAAAATGGCAGCCAAATTGATAGATTTTTTGTTTAGGCGTATCTCTTTACCCGGTGATCCGATTTTGATTGTTTTAATCCTTTTTTAAAGACAAGCAAAAGTCATTACACATTTTTTGATAAATCAAGTAGTATTTCCGCTCTCAAAAGAATTAAAATAATACCTATGCTCATTTTATTGTAGCTACAATATTATTGACATTTGGTTTTTTTTGTTAGATAGAAGGCTTTAAACCTATTACATAAGATGATATTGACTTTATGTTTTTAAAGTTTGATGGATGGTACCCCTAAAGACTGCCTTAAAGAGGATGGTTTCTAAAACTGTTCACATTATAGAAAAAGTGAATTTGCAGCAAAACGATGCATGCATTTATTTTTGGAACCACCGAACCGATTTTGCTGATTCACACCTTGTTATGCGTGGCAAGAATGCTGCTTTTTTAGTGATTAAAAAAAATATTAAAACATGTTTGCAACACAAGAATAAACGAGCATTTTTGAAGGGTACAATTTTATTTTGTCCGCCATCTTGGATTTTGAAATGGCGGACAAAAAGATTTATTTATTTAAAACTCTGATTAATTCTCTGCCAAGTACAGTTTGTCCCATTAAAATCGATGTTACAGTTCAAAAGTTATAAGATTTTGGCCCACCCGGTATATCAAAAATTACTTGATTTATCAAAAAATGTGTAATAACCACATTTATTTGCATTTAAAAAAGGTGTAAAACAAGCTTTAAAAAATTAAAATCGGACCATTGCGTAGGAAGATACGCTTAAACAAAAAAAATCTATCAATTTGGCGGACATTTTCAAAGACCACGTGACCAAACTTTTTTTATACTCCTATGGGTGCTTGATAAAGCCTTGCAGTCAAACTGAGCGCCCATACTAGGTCACATGTGGCAGGAGCCAACATCTAGACTAACTAGAAAAATGACAAAAAATTAATAAAATTTCGAGAAGACGATCAGCTAGAATTTATACGAATATGACTCTGAAGTCAGAAAAGAGTCCATATTCAAAATGTGCAATTAGTTTTTTAACCATTACCTATACTTCATTCAGGCACCTACCTATTTTGCTTATTTTAAAAAATATTTTAATTATGCAAAAAATGCAGGTTATTTTGTTCAAAAAATTAAAAAATTTACAGAATGTGTATTTTTGCATAAACATCATTCATAGGAAAGAAATAACATAAGGACGTAAATTTTTTTATCCAAAGTAAAAAGTAAGGGCAAAACTTTTTTTTTCAAAAATCAGTGAAAACCGTCGCAGTTTTCGCAGTTTTTTTTTAAACTTTTTTAGAAAAAAATCATTTTTGAAAATAATACCTATTTTAAAAACAGTTTTTTTTTTAACTAATTTATAAAAGAACAATAATTGAGTCCTATATTTTATATTTTTTCAAAAATATGTTTGCTACACGAAATAAAATTGCAATCTTAAACTTCGGCGGCGAATTATCCACGCGGCGAATGGACCCCCTGCGAATTGTCCCGGCCAAAAAGTACTAACTACCTAAAAAAAGTTCATCAAACTTAATAACAAAAGAAAATGATATAATCAGATAACAGAAAAAGCACACCCAGCATCACCCAACGAATTGCTACCTTATGCCTTGCAAAAAATTTAGTTTACTCCTAACTTCTCGATTTTTTTTAATAGGGTAAGAAAACCAAACAGCTGAAATAAAGGGACGAGTAAGATTAAGCTACATATTTAGAAATAAAAAATACCCTCAGTACCTCAAAACGAAAGTGTATAACCAATGTATCCTTCCTGTACTTACCTATGGTTCCCAGACCTGGTCACTTACAAAATCAAACATGGATAATAATGTAACAAAAGTCCAAAGATCAATGGAAAGACAAATGTTACATGTAAAGCTAACAGATAGAAAAAGGAATTAATGGATAAGAAATCAAACAAAAGTAAGGGATGTCAGAGAAGTATCAAAATGAAAATGGAAATTTGCCGGTCATAATATTAGACAGAAAGACGATCGATGTATTGTAAACTGAAGACCTTGGGAAAATAAAAGAAGTAGGGAAACACCTGAAATGAGATGCGCGGACGATTTGAAGAAACACGCGGGAACAAGATGGATGAACACGGCGACACGCAGAGAAGAGTGGAAGATATTGGGGGAGGGCTATGTCGAAAGATGGATTGAAGAAGGTTAAATAGATCTGAACCAAAATTTTAGGGGGGTTAGGCCAGTGGAATTTGAAAAATTGCAGGTTTAAAAAAGATCTACAATTTTGTAACGAAAAAAAGGTTAAAAAACACATTCCTATTTATTTTTCGGAGGGGGTTTGAACCCCCAAAACCCCCCCTCAGATACGGCCCTGGATATATGTGTTAATAATTGTTAAAAAACACCCTGTAAGAATTTTTTTTCGAAAGGTATAGCATTTGCAAAGTGGGAACAAGAAAGCGAATTCGTTCGATCGTGCTTGCTGTAATGAAAACACGGCATAAAGGGAAATCCACAGATAGCTATATTTATTTAATTAACTCAAAAATTAAGACAACATTCGTTTTTACTTTACTAAAATACCTAAAACCAAGGGTGTAAAATTTCATGCATGTTTGCTAAAAGTTTAAATATACAAACATGGCCGACATTTTAATGAATTTGAGGTGACCGAGAACAAAAAGACGCTATAATTTGTCGTCAAAAAAAGACCTCTTACCATAAAAATCAAAGCATAAAAATTTTCTCTGTTGAATCTGTAAACCCTTTTTCATCACTTAATATAGTTTTTGTAAATATTTCAGCGAAAATTTCCCAGAAAAAACGGCACTTAAATCCCAACGCGCACAATTTTTAAAATTCCAGAAGAGTTTTCTGCCAGTCCATACAAGAAAAAGTTACATTCGTCTCTTATCACCATGGTTACGTGATCTTCTGGCGAAATCAATAAAACAAAAGCAATCTCTACTAAGTCAAATCTGACGGGCAGGGCTGACTGGAATTGGAGAAAATAGGGCCTGCGTGATAAACGAAGCCTCCGATAAATGCAGGGCCTATATAAAATAACAGGCCTTAGTGGTGTATTATTTGAATCGTACATTATTTAGTCCAAGGGACTAAAGTGCCACTTTTAATCTCGCTGCGAAAAGCTTTGGCATCCTACAGTGGAGGTACAATTCGCTAAGGGATTAAACGACACTTTAGTGCCAAGGTTAGTATACTCTTTTATATATTTTAGGAATAAACAGGGGCACTAAAAATAAAACTAATCACAAAAATAATACTAGACTACTTAACGGTACAATAGTTTATAATGTCAACCCGTGACTGACTGTCAAATGTCAGTTACTTTTGTTGACAATCTAAATTCACTTAAAATTTTCACCTTCTCTTTATAATCTCCCAGGGATTAAAATTATTTTTAATACCGTTCGACCCATTTTTTGAATGATCCATTTTTTTATTCTGTAATCGATTTTTTATAGTATGTATTGTAATTTCAAAAAACCTTTTATGCTTATTTTAAAAGACGCTGTCAAATTTTTGACAGAAGGTGTAGTTTTTTCACATTACGTGATGTATAGGAAAAACGATTAAAAGACTTGGAAAATATCAAAAATAAATTTCTGTTTTTTAATATAGGATTTAAATATAAAATGTGTCGGAATTTTAACGTCATTTTTTTCCTCAAAACACTTTGGCTGAAAAATGTTTTTGCTGAAAAAAAAATATCTTAACAGAAAGATAATAAAATCATATCAAAAACATTTCATATTAAATAAATGGATTCCTAGCTAGCATTAGCACACTTCAAGTGAAGCCATGATATACCAGCCTTGAAAATAATTTTTTGTAAAAATCTCCGAAACTAAAGCTCTTACGAAGTTTTAGGTTATTATAAATTATTAAGCAAAAACAATGAGTATATGTATGGGTCATATACTTATTGACAAAATGTAGTCTACTATATTCCGAAAACCGCATATTAATACGATGCTCCATAAAAAAGTTAGCATTTAAAAAAAAAAATTAATTGTCAAAAAATTGTCATTAGCATTAATGGAATTTGACCAAAGTCTAATTAGCTCGTAAGGGTGTCGAACACTATTTTACCTGAAAATTTTATGCAAATCGGTTAAGCAGGAGCTAGAGGTGTTGATTTTCGTTACCTTTGAATACTCGTTACTAATCGTTACTCGACTACTAAGTAATCATTTTATATATTCGTTACTATCGTTACTTTGATTACTGTAACTGTATTCAATCCAATCATACAATTAGTGCAAAATTCTCGGACAGGCGTTAATTCAAAGATCATTTACTTGTAGGTATCTTTTTGTTGTTGATATGGAAATATTCAATGGAAATTTTCAAAATGCGGGCTAAAATAAAATAAAGGTAGGAATTACGTAGGAACTGTTCTGTGTACAATTTTGTTTTAAAAATCTAATGCCTTACATACAAAGAAATACATACTTAAAATCTAAAAATAAATAAAAATAGAGACAAAAATAACAATCAGACGAGAACTCAAAATACTCTGCCAATCTATGGGCACCTAAGCTCACACTAGGTACTATAGTTACAGTGTACGTGTGAGCTAATATAACTAAAAACTGAAATATATTTTATTGAAATCCAGACTCAATTACCTTTCGTTTGATACCACACAAGCCATGTTTTGACTTAAACTTTAATTTTTCAAATCTACCCCCATCCTTTTTTGAATGAAATGTATTTTATTTAACTCCAGACGCAATTACCTTTCGTTTGATATCACACACGCCATATTTCCACATAAACACTAATTTTTTTAATTTACCCCCACCCTTTTTTTAAAGTAAAATGTATTTTATTTAACTCCACACGCAATTACCTTTCGTTTGATATCACACACGCCATATTTTTACATAAACTCTAATTTTTGAAATATACCCCCACCCTTTTATTTGGCTTGTGTTTGGTGGATTTTGTTCATTTTTAAATGGGACTATCTCGACCCAAAACCCAACGTAGGTACCAAATTTCATTAAAATCGGGCAAGCGGTTTTTGAGTTATGCGCGTTGGTCGGTACAGACAGACATACAGACAGACAGACGGCGCAACAAAAAAGTTTCAAAATCATCTGAAACGCAAAGATATATAAACATTTTTCAAATGGGAGCAACTTTTTTTTTCTCGAAAAAATTAGGATCACTATAGCTCACACTACTATAGTATAGTAGTCGTGTGAGCTAAAATATACAAAAAGTTTGGACAAAAACAACAAAAATTTAAAAATACATTCTGTATAATATGCAGATAGTAGATAATACATATTTAAAAAGCATATCTTAAAATAATTTATAATATTGTAACAAATACAATTGAAATGCGTTAGTTACTTAAGTTATCATAGTTACTCCCTGATTTTGGATTACCGACTTTCGAGTGATTACTGAATAACTAAAATAATCGAAGGAATCAAAGTAACGAAAGTAATCATGATGAGCTATCGTGTTACAGATAGAAATAATACACACACACACACACACACACACACAGACAATACGACGATATTGCTAAGATAGGTCAAAATACACTCAAATAAAACATTTTCGGCGTTATCTAAAAAAAAAATTAACATAGCTTAAAAATAATGTACCGGTTCGGTTCGGTTCGGTTCGGTGGAAGTGGCTCTTCTCGGGTATAAGCAACAAAAAGCGGTTTTTACCTTTAATCATCTCCCAAGTGGGAGACAGTTTTTTTCTATCTCCCCTAAAAACTCCCAATCCGGAACACACAAAATTTAGTGCAATTTTATTTTTACTTTGTAAAGTAGAACTTTAAATATAACAACATGGCCGACATTTTAATGAATTTGAGGTGACCGAGGACAAAGAGACGCTATAATTTGTCGTACAAAAAAGATATCTTACCATAAAAATCAAGGCACAAAATTTTTTCTGTTGAATCTTTGATACCTTTTTCATAACATAATCTATTTTTTGTAAATTTTTCTGCAAAAATTTCTCACAAAAAACGGCATTAAAATCCCGACGCGCACAATTTTCGTAGGAAAATTCTAGATCTTCCAGATATTGTTCCTTCCCGTCTAAATCAATAAAACAAAAGCAATTTCTACTCAGTCAAATTTGACGGACATGGCCAACTCAATCGGGTGACAAGAGGGCCTGCATAAAAACAAGGCCTACAGATAAGAGCAGCGCCTATATAAAAACAGGCCTCAGTGTTATATTATTTTAATAGTAAATTATAAACCTAGGGTCTTTAAATCTCACTATGAAAAGCTTGATGAACCCGATTGAGCGGAGGGAGGGCTACAGTTCGCTAAGGAATTAAAAGACACTTTAGCTAAAAATACTCTGCCGATATATGGGCACCTAAGCTCACACTGGGTACTCTAGTTATAGTGTACATGTGCGCTAATATAACTAAAAACAAAAATATATTTTATTCAATTCCAGACTCAATTACATTTCGTTTGATACCACACAAGCCATGTTTTGACAAAAGTGACAGATAAAATACAATTTGACAGTTAAATACTTTATTAAAAGAATCTTTTTTAAAAAATTACATCTAAAATTTTCATAAATAAAAAACCTTTAAGCCCCCTTCCAAAATGCATACCTACTTTTCCTAAACCCCACATAACTTAAAAACTGCTTGCTATACGCGTTGTTTGATGTATAATAAGTATCAAGATGCGGTTTTTCCCTTTAATCATCTCACAAGCAGTGGCGGATCCAAAGGGGGGGGGGGTTTAGAGGGCCCCGGCCACCCCCTCTTCCCAGATATATAGACAAAATTTGTCACAAATTCTACTAAAAATTTTAAAAAATTGCGCCTACGGCACCATAAATCTCCTTTACATATTAAATTTCACACCTCAGATCCATAAAAAACCGCTAATAAAAAAATATTTTCATGTTTATTGCCACATTGGACCCTCCCCCCTGAAAATCCTGGATTCGCCACTGCTCACAAGTGGGGAACAGTGTTTTCTATCTTCCCTAAAAATATCTGACACGCCCCAAAAACACTGAATCCGGAACACATTGGCGTAGCTAGCCTTGCTTTTCAGGGGGGGCCGTGGCCCCGGTCTATCTTGAACAAAAAGCAAACATAGGTTTTAAAGAGTCGTGCAAAGTGTGCAATGAATAAAAAAAAATACGCGCATTAAATGTTCTAATATTTTAATATAACAAATTTAATAATACATTTACCAACTTATTTAAATGTATACACAGGAAGTATGTAATTCAGCAATTCTACAAAGAAAGTTTTCTACGTCGCTGACTGAAAGCGTCTACCACACTGTCTAAGTCGACCTCAACATCTTTTTCTATGAATAACAATGACAAACCTGAGTGTCTATCTTGAGTCATAGTTGTTCTAAGCCAATTAAAAACTCTCCTCGTGGCAGAGAAAGACCTCTCGCAAGTTGCACTTGAAATTGGAAGAATACTCGCAACTTTAAAAAGTTGGTAGAGGTTTGGATAGGTGTTTTCTGCTATATGTTGTTTGATAGAATCATGACCAACAGTTTGATTTAACCGAAAAATACAATTCTTTAAAACGGTCATTTCTGCTTTTAGAGCAGAAGTATTAATATTAAAAATTTTCCGGTATTGCTCGACGAATTTATTCCATTTAACGACGTGGGAAAACTTAATATGAAAATGGTTATGAAATTGTCACCAAAATCGAAAAATTTCCATAAGACACTAAACGCTAACCTCAAAAAAACTAAAAAGATTATTATATTTATTTTAGAAAAACAGTTTAAAAAGGTCTTTTATAACCTTACGACATCTACAACCCGATTTCGGAAACAGAGGGGCAAAGGTCCTGTCTTTATTAAATGCGAAATTTAACTTACACTTCTATAATATTTTACAAGATAAAAATAAAAATTTAAATTTAAAAAATATTTTCGGGAAAGTGCAGAAAAGTTACCGATAATTTAAAGAGAAAAAGCCTAATTCCGCAAGACAAGGGCTTTTTCCTGAAATGTAAACATTATCTGAATGATTTTAAATTTTAATGCACCTATTTTATTTGAATATTTTCCGAATAATAATAGAAAAGTATGTATTTTCAGCGTCATGTTCTTTTACTAGTAGTCGGTAGGGGAGGCCTAAAATATCTTAGGGGGGCCTGAGGGACTTCAGGGGGGCCAGGCCCCCCTTGGCCCCCCTAGCTACGCCAATGCCGAACAACACACAAAATTTAATGTTCATTATATATAATATAAAAACATGGCCGACATTTTAATGAATTTGAGGTGACCGAGGAGAGACGCTGTAATTTGTCATCTAAAAAAGATCTCTTACCATAAAAATCCAAGCACCAAATTTTGTCTGTAGAATCTGATCCCTTTATCATAACATAATCTATGTTTTGTAAATATTTTTGCAAAAAACGCCACTAAAATTTCAACGCGTACAATTTTTAAAATTCCAGAGACTTTTCTTTTAGTTCATACAAGAAAAAATTGCAATCGTCTCTTATCACCATGGTTACGTGATATCGGGCCGAAATCAATAAAACAAAAGCAAACTAGACTGAGTCAAATCTGACAGGCATGGCCGACTTGAACGGGAGAAAATAGGACCTGCGTGAAAACGACGCCGCATATAAAAGCATGGCCTATATAAAAACAGGCCCTATTCGTATATTATTTTAATAGTAAATTATAAACCCCAAAATATTAAAATTACTTTTAATCTCGTTGACATGGTAATTCATAATATTTTTTTTACTTTTAATTATCCGAGGAGTAAAATAATTTTAAACCCGGGGTATTAAAAGTAGTACTTTAATCCCTGATAAGAGGAATTAAAAGTGTACATTTTTAATTTGTTAATTATGTCATCCGATTGGAAAAAAAAAATACGAATACTTACGTTTGGGTTCCCTTGGAAATCTTCGGTCACGCAAATGGCGGGTTCCTCAAGATGGATCTACGCGGGTTCTCGCTCAGGGGGCGGGGACGGTGAAGGTGTTACACTGTGTTTCAAAATCCTAAACCAGCTAGAAAAAAAATATGTTTTGACCACAAGAAATTTAACAATGGCTAGTTTAAAATCTAAATTAGGCGGTCTGATCCACAGTTAAACTTTTTGCCACTCACTTCTATTTCCTTCTTGCTCTAATAGAAAAAGATGAAATAAAAAAATGTATCTTAGGTATCGCTTTCTATCAGAGAAAGAGGGGAAATAGAAGTGAGCGACAAGAAGTGAAACTTCGGACCAGGCCTTACGCTGTTTAATAAAATAAAACTAGAAAGATACAAAATGCTGAAAATTGCTTAAGATATCTAGTTTGACATTACTTTTTTTACGCAGCCCACGAGAAAGGCCGGTCCGGGCGCGGAAACATCACGTGACCGTAGGAGTCTCACAATTTTATTTGAATTTTATCAAAGTTAATAAAATAACGCAGCCCACGAAAAAGATGTAGTGGGCTGCGTTAAAATAATTAATGGCTAATGAGTAAATTATAAAGAAAATACCTATAAGATACACAATGCCGCGAACGTGTAATTAGTGTTGTTCCTTGTCGGTCCAACTATAAAACTGAAACCTAATATGTTGCAAACGGGAAAGAAGTGGTAAAAGATAAGATCTTGGATAAGATTGATCAAGTAATAGACATCCTTAGTGACATTTTCGATAGTGAGAGTGAAAAATGTGTTCAGTTGTCATTTCTTATTGAACAATTAGGTCTCTTGAAAAGGTAACCTGAGAATCGAAGATATGGTGGATACACTTTAATGTTGGCTTCATCTTTGTTTATCCAGTTATCCAGTGCATACACGTCAATTTACAATTCTAAGGTAATATGTCTTCCGCACCCTCGCAATATTAAAAACTGATTTGTAAAATATTGTTAACAGATAGTAATCTCTCTGGTAGTGTGAAATATTTAAAAAGTAAGATACAGCTTTTAAAAGAACATGAGTTGGTAGTTAACTTACACTTTATTGAAATAGATATTAAACTTTGTGCTGGGTAATTTTTCAAAAAATTATTGACGACCACTACATTCAGTCATTGAATGGGAAAACCATCTCACTTATTCACAAAATCACTTGTTTCTTATTATTGTGAATGTTTTATATTGAAAATTTTTCTTCAGATAACTCTAGCGAGTGTTTTTGTGGAGAAAAACTATTGTCAAAGCTTGAAAAAATTAGTTTAAGGCATGTAAAGTTTTTTAAAATAATTTTATTAAAAAGCACAATGATTTAGTGTCTACTAATAAATCTTTGAATAAGAACTCAAAGATGATGACAGTCAAAGAAAAATTACAAAACTAAAAGCTTAGGTTTGATATGTCCAATTTTGAAAGACTTGTATAGATTTGAAGTTACTAACGATATTATGTACATACCTAATATATGTACCTAAAGATATTAGAGCGCAAATTTGTATAATTTTTTATTTTATAAATGCAGTTCTTTTATCCATAATATACACATATATCAGCAAAATATTTTTTTCAATTTTTGCCTATAAAAGAACAAACATTTTTTGCTAATATATTTAAATTGTGTAAAAACATATAATATATTAAGCAATACAATAAGAATCCTGGGACTCCTAAGATCACGTGACCGCCGACTTGCTTATAACGCGCCATGGCCGGTCTTTATCGTTGGCTGCGCTTTTTTTACATAGAAATTGTAGCTTAATCGTAGATAACCAAATTTAAATGTTTTATCGAATTTTTTAATAGATTTCAAATAAATATATTGTGATAAAGGATTATGTTTTTAGTAACTAAAAGTCAGTAATGATAATTTATTTTGGTATTACTTGGATCTTCTACATTAACACCCTTATATAACAAACTGCAGTCTCTTACAAACTTCGCAGTGAATAAAATATTTTTTAGGTATCTGACATAATTATGTTTAAAATAAATCAATTTTGAAGAATATAATGGTACGCTACTGTTTTTTAATATAAAAAATCGAATTCTTTCTATGGATATGTTGTATGTTGATTTTTTTTGTTTGATGTACCTACAGTTTTTGTATAAAAAATATTAAATTCATTTATTGGCATTCCTTAGGAGAAAAACATTTTATTATTTTCTTCAAAAACACCAAGAGAAATTCCCACACGAACGTCACTGTCACTGATAAATAGAAAGTATGTACTAAATTTCACAAAAATATCTAGAGCAGTGTCACAAATATAAATAAAAAAGGAGATTTTTTTTGAAAAATCTGTAACACCATTTGTTTAAAAGTTAAGACATTTAGGAAATATGTTCATACAAAGTTTTTCTCTTAAAATAGACCCAATAATTACCTCATTAAATATTAGCAGGTTATTCAAAAAGACCCAGTATATCTTGAAATATAAGAACATTTTCTACCAAGACTGTGCTTCTGAAACACTGTGCGTCGACTCAGAAGGCAAAGGGGCGAAGGTTTTAACACTGGCGAGGGTAAAGTCGAATGCGTTGATTCTGGAAAGGGTAAAGACAAAGGTAGGTCTTCGGAAAAAATAAATAGTGAAAAAAAATGGGTAAATTGATATTAAATCCACCAAAGGTTGGGCAGACCATTTCACCGATTTTGATAATTATTATTACTTACAGGGTTTTTGAATACATCAATTTTGAAGAAAATATTATTGAAATTTTTATTATATCGTGTGCTGATTTTTTTCGTTTAATGTACGGTTTTGATATAATAAAATTTATTAAATTCATTCATTGGCATCCCTTACAAGAAAAATATTTTATTATTTTCTTCAAAAATACCAAAGGGAAATTCCCACATGAACGTCACTGGTCAAAATAAAAAAAATATGTTAAGCATAAAAAATTGCCTTTTGATAAATAGAAACTATGTACTAAATTTCACAAAAGTATCTAAAGAGCAGTGTCACAGATATAAATAAAGAAGGAATTTTTTTTGAAAATTTGTAACACCATGTTTTTAAAAGTTTTAGACGTTAAGCACACATGTTCATACAAGATTTTTCTCTCTAAAATAGACGCAATAATTACCTCATTAAATATTAGCAGGTTATTTAGCAACACCCTGCCTATCTTGAAATATATGAATATTTTCTGCCAAGATTGTGCTTCTGAAACACTGTGGTGTGTCGGCTCAGGTGGCAAAGGGGGCGAAGGTAAAGTCGAATGCGTTGATTCTAGAGGGGGTAAAACAAAAACATAAAAAAAACTCCTTTTTGCCCGATTAGCCACGAAACTTGTTTGATTTTTAAATTCACGGGTACGAAATTCCACGTTTGTTAGTATTATTTGGCTTAAAAATTCCGTTGATTGACGCTCACTGTCTTGAAGACGGGTAAAAATGCAATCTGTGCTGATCCGACCTGAAAGACAAAGAACTGTCGTAGGTCACGGACTATAGATGTTTTCTTTTATTTGCATTCTATGTTTTCATTGATCGATATTGTATAGCTGTGTTTCGCCTGCTTTTAGTTTTTTGTTTCTCTCGTATCTCGGTAGATGGCGCCTCTTGCTATAGTTCGCTTACTAATTACATTTAATTAGAGACAAAACCGTCTGATTACCTTCGCCACTTTGACAGCAGTGTTCTGAGGAGTCCCATAAGGACGAAACGGTTAACTGTCAACACTTATTAGGTGTCCATTAGATCTTGGACCCCCGTGAGGTTAAACTTTCAGGCTACCCACGGAAAAATATAAGGGAAACAAAAAAACTCCTTTTTGCCCGATTAGCCACGAAACTTGTTTGATTTTTAAATTCACGGGTACGAAATTCCACGTTTAAAAACAGATCTTCTGCATAGAGATGCAAAAAAAACACACACTGACTTAAGATTCGAAAAAACGTCATTTAGCGAACTTTAGGGTAGGGAATCCCATTATAAGACCAAACTTTAAAAATTCATATTTCACAAACTATACAGTTTGTCAACAAAAGCACCGAGTTGCAGTATAGTGGGACTATAGAGATGCGAAAAAACCACACAAAAAAAACGTCATTTAGAGAATTTAGGGTAGACCAAAATGAGCAAACATTGAAAATTCATATTATAAAAACTATACAGTTTATAAACAAAAGCATCAAACTGCAGTATGGTGGGGCCATAGTGATGGAAACAAACCACACCCTGACTTAACATTCGAAAAAACGTCATTTAGCGAATTTTAGGGTGGGGAATCTCATCAGGACTAAAAGTTTTTTAAAGGTGAATTTTGTTTTGCTGCACTATAATTATATAAACTTACATGAATTTAGTTTACAAAGACACTAGATCTTGTATGATGGTGGAGTAGCAAAAAACTTTTGCCGTTTCGCTGTCCTGTTAAGAGTTCTTGGCGTGGGCGTGAAGAATCTTCCGCCGGGTCTTAACAGCATGTCTGTACTGGGCGTTTGTTGCATCCTGTTTGTTGGGGCGGGAGTGTCAACATTTATAAAAGTTGACCAGTAATCTGTCAGTAAGCAGATCAGCTGTTCTACGACTGCAATTTGCTGTCTGGTCTTGGTCAACAAAAAATTTGGGACTTGGATCGTCAGATGAGAATCCCACTATTATGGGTCCAAATACTTTTGACAAATTTTCAATTGGCATTTTACATTCAGGGGACTTCAGCTACCTGTCAAAAAGTATAAACCACTTGAAAAGGGAATATCAACAATCTGCAAAATGATTTAGAAAAATTAAGATTGTAGGCCCCTAGTAACACAGGTACGTTTTAAAAACATTTTTAAAACAACCATTTTGGACCTAGGGGATGTTTTAAAAACATATGCCTAGGTTCCTCTGTGTGAAAAATTAAATTTGACAAATATCCGAAAAAAGTTTTAAAAACGTCCAAAAAACGTTTTAAAAAAGCCCGAAAAACGTTTTAAACACGTCCGAAAAACGTTTTAAAAACGTCCGAAAAACGTTTTTAAAAGTTCTGGGAGCAGACGTTTTAAAAACCCACTTTTCGGGACGTTTTACAAACTTAAATTTTAGGTACGCCCAAGTTAGGGCTCTAAGAGATCTAAAAAGTACTTTTTAAAAACGTCCTGCCTAGCGCGTTTTTAAAACATCTTTTTCGGGATGTTTTAAAAACATACTTTTTAGGTACGCCAAAGTTAGAACCCTCAAAAGTACATTTGAAAAACGTCCTGACTAGATCGTTTTTGTTTTAAGACGTTCCAAAGTGGATGTTTTTATACTCTACATACATTCAATGTTTTCTTTAAAAGCTAAAAACAAGATTTTTTTAACAATAAACAATTTCACACAATACTAATTTGATGCGTCGTGATCGTGAAGGATCAGGGATCAATCCATTAACTGGTTTTTAAAGTTTAAAGGCCAAAACACTCCTGGATAGATTTCGTCAAAGTGAAAAATGCCGCCAATAGGTGGCGCTACTCCTGGTAAAATCTTAAACACATTCGGTAGAATTGCCAAGCAGGTCGCGTTTTAAAATTCATGTAGAAAAGGCGCGAACCTAATGTGATTTTGAGGTTGATGAAATTCTACTTAAAATTTCCTTAAAACTAACGTAAAAACATTGCTGTTTTGATTTAATAATGGCATTATTACAACGTCGTTTTTAGCAACGTTATTTTTTATAACGTTAATGAATGACCTATTAAGTTATAAACGTTTTTTTCTAGCAGCTTTTAAAATCAAAGTTTGTTTTTTTCTCACATGTTTTTTATGTGTTAAACACATGATTGTGCTATGTGAGAGGTACTCTTAATGCAAAAAAGTGTCATTGGATCAGTCTTTCTAAGGGCCGGTTTCTTAATAGAGGGTTAGCTCTGACCCATATTGTAGTAAATTGCTTTTTTTATAAAAAAATTCAACTGTTAAATTTAATTTTAACTGCCATTTAGTTTTTAAGATATTATATATGTACATAAAGTTGGAAATGGTCTTATGGGACAGGTAGCTATCCCTCTCTTTATTTAAGTTTTAAAATGAGAGTAAAATTTCCTTTAAAAAAACACTCAATATTTATTTTTATTTTAATGTTTTTTAAATTGTATTTTTAAAAATCTTTATTTTTTATTTGATCATTTAAAAATCTTTTAATGGGCAGTAAACAAATTAAAAAATAAAAACAAAGAATATAAAAATAATTACACAAATAAAGAGTTTATATATAAACAATGCAAAGAATATAGAGAAATGAATCTCAAAAACTAAAAGTGACAGATAAAATTAAAATTGACAATGGATGGCTAGATGCCATAAAAAGCAATTTACTCCACAATGACGAAATAAAAAAGTTATAGGCCCCCTTTTGCCGACTTTTCAAAAACCCCATACCTTAACAGCTTAATATCATAAGTTAGTTTTTACTTTTAAGTTTCTGGTGTAAATTGAGCATGTTATGAAATTTGAAATTTTGGGGGCCAGTTTTTTGTCCCCTAGAAACATTAAAAATACTCTGCCAATATATGGGCCCCTAAGCTCACACTAGGTACTATAGTTATAGTGTACGTGTGAGCTAGTATAACTAAAAACTAAAATATATTTTATTCAACTCCGGACTAAATTACCTTTTCTTTGATACCACACAAGCCATGTTTTGACTTAAACTCAAATTTTGGAAATCTACCCCCACCCTTAAAAAAAACAAAAACTAAAATGTATTTTGTTAAACTCCGGACTCAATTGCCTTTCGTTTGATATCACACACTCCATATTTTCACTTAAACTCTAATTTTTGAAATATACCCCCACCCTTTTTTAAATAAATTAAAATGTATTTTGTTGAATTCTAGACTCAATTACCTTTCGTTTGATGTCACACACGCCATATTTTACCATAAACTCTAATTTTTGAAATCTACCCCCTCCCTTTTATTTGGTTTGTGCTCGGTGGATTTTGTTAATTTTTAAATGGGACCATCTCGGCCCAAAACCCAGCCTAGGTACCAAATTTCATTAAAATCGGCCAAGCGGTTTTTGAGTTATGCGCGTTGGTCGTTACAGACAGACATACAGACAGACAGACAGACATACAGACAGACAGACAGACAGACAGACGGCGCAACAAAAAAGTTTCAAAATCATCTGAAACGCAAAGATATATAAAAATTTTTGAAATCGGAGCAACTTTTTTTTTCTCGAAAAAATTAGGATCACCATAGCTCACACTACTATAGTATAGTATATGTGTGAGCTAAAATCATGTTTGGGATTGTATTTCTGTATTGATATAAGCTTTTAGATATATTTTATTCATAGTAGACCCTACATTTTTTTTGTTATTTGACATTGTCAATTAATTAGTTTAAAAAAACATATTGTGAATGCATTATTTTTTGATGGGGTCTCCCATAAGAAAACAAATAAATAAATACCTACTAATTACCTTTTGTAAATGTACCATCATATAAGCCAAGGTATCCCTGTTTGTTTGTGGCAAATCACTGATAAGCTGATACAAGCATGGTGCAATGTCAGATGCATCTTTGGTCTCAATTGCATGCTTCTGTGTTTTTTCCACTCCCTGTATGGTTTCAAGTGTCTTGAAACTTCTAAGTCATCCTCACATCTAGAGACACTGAAATCTGACAACCTTGAGCCAGTAGTATTTATTTTCTGAATACAACTTAAATTCTTTCCATCATACTCCTCATTGGCATTTTCACAATTTTTGTTTAAGAATGACAACTTTTCTTTGACATCATTACCAAGCTTTACTCGATTGTCTTTGAAGAGACAATTCCTGACTTTATCCAATTGATCTTCCAACTCCTCTTTTTCTTTTACCACCCTGTGTTTCTTTTTTTTTTCTTCATCCAAAAAATGTCTCACTCTGAACTTATTTCAATCTCGCTATACTCATGGCTTTTCATGTCAAGCATTTGCTGCAGCCTCACACACTCTTGCATGGCTTCTTCTGGTACTTATCAAATAGATTTCTGGTCTCTATGGCAAAATTCATCTTCAACTTTTTGTCCCTCCTGTATTTTAAAAGATGCATTAGGTGATCAAACATTGTGACTATAGTTAAATCACTAGCAGATCCTGTATAGCCTGTTGAACCCTCTGAGTTGTTGCTTACCAGACTCTCTGCACTTTCTGAGCGTTCCGAAAGGGTCGTTGCAGTATAGAGGGCATCCTGAGGTTTTGCCTTGTAGTGAGATAAAGGAGTTTTAAAGGGTGTATTACTCATTTTATTTAAATGCTGGACGTTTGGCTAACTACATATAGATCGATCACTAGTTTATGTAAACCGAAAAAATCTTTTAGTCTGTTTGTAGGAATTTACTGCAAAATTTCCAAGTTTTATAAACGTCTTTTAGAAAAACGGTTGAATTTTATATAACCTTAAAATATTTTAAAAATCAGCTGATTTTGATCAGTCAGCAAAACGCTAGTCAGTAAATCTACAGATCTCAAAATTTTATGATTTCAGTGTCCTGATGGTCAATGCTCGTGTGAAATGGAAAGAATAAAGCTTCGAAAAGTGTCGCCATCTTTACGCAAATATTGGGACCTTAAATATAGAACACTAATGATATGTTTTTTAGATATCGTAAATTTTACGAGGTGTGGAAAAAATGATTAAAAAACTTAAACTACAATATTTTTTTGAACAAAAATAAACGTAGGGGAGCGGCGGGTAATTAAGAACATCGTATAATGGGAAACATGCAATCATCGAAGAGAAAGAAATAACATATTTCTTCGATGACGCAATTTAAAACACTAGTGGCGTCTTTGGGGGGTGCATTTGTATTTTAGAAATTTGACAATGTGGGGAAGTTCTCACAGAGGGAACGCAAGCAGTTTGGCCACGAATCATTATAGAAATCACGGATCACCTTTTGTTAGGTGATCCGTGATAAAATGATGGTTTGGCCACAGATAAAAATCGCGGATCGAGATGAGTTTGGCCTCAGTGGCACCACAGTCGAAATTCAAGCACTAATCTTATCTAAAATCTGTGCAGCGGCGTAGCTATAAGTCATGGGGCCCCTGAGCAAACAATTTTTTGGGGGCCCTCATAAGTCAATAAGAATATATAATGCTTGCCAACAAAAATTTTTCTTTTGCCATAACAACAACTTTTTATTGCTTTTTAATTTGCAAAATCATTAATTTCATCTTTGCTTCACTACGTATTTTAAAGCTAGCTTTTTTAAACAAGCTATTTTATAAACCTTATGAATATAAAATATTCATTTACAGTGGCGGATCCAGGATGTCCGGAGGGGAGGAACAAAGAAGGCAGTAAATTTTTTTTGTTGTTTTTAATAAGTCTGAACTAAAACCGGATGAAAATAATAAATTCGCCGCAGGCGAAAATTTTGAAAAAAGTTAAGTAATGTTTTTTGTGAAAAAATGTTGATTTTAAGTTAAAATTGAGTTTAACAAGTTTTTTGTGTTACGAATTTATTGCCGCCCACAAACAATGATTTTACTAGGGTCGCTGGGGCCCCCTTTACACCGGGGCCCGGGCACCGCGCCGGTTTGCCTAACGGTAGCTACGCCACTGCAGCTGTGATGTAGGGGAAAGGGGGGCAAAATGGAGTACGGGGGTAAAACAAGATATCGAAGTATAAGGTAAACTGCGTAAGAGTAACACTAACACCTCTTATTAATATCAGATGTCCCCCATATGATAGTTCAGCTCTCTGCAATATGATTGGTGCGGGTCGGCTGGGTAACATTCCAAATCCCATATTGCCCCCCTTTCCCCTACCTATTATATTGGAAATTTTTCTAGGGACCGACAAGACGACGTTTTGTTTAAATTATTTTCGTCTATTTTATTTCCGAAATTTCTATGTGACGCTAGCAGCAAAACGACTCGATCCGTCGACGAAAATGGGTAAACGCAGTCATTATTTAAGAAAAAAACCATATAACAAAAAATTATTATGTATTGTTTTTAGTGTAAAATTATAATTACCTTATTTATAAAAAATATGTAACAAACCAAATAGTAATCTTTATTTAATTTATTTATGACCTTAATGATTAAGGTGCGGATTCACTTGAGCAAAAGTCAAAGACAATCAACAGCATTAATTTTAAAAATAACGAAACAATTAATTATTCGTAAATTGTTTTATTTGGTCCAAGAAGTTGTATACGCCTGGTTCAAGTGAATTCAAACGCGCCTAAAATGAGCATTTTTTTTACATAGTAACGTAGGTGGGGGTGGTCATAACACCGCAGTTATTATCCTTGGAGGACATCAGGACGTAGCCGTCGTTGCCCCAGTAGTTTGACCAGCTGTTTTTGACCAGCCAATAGTTCTTGCCATTCATGCTACCGTAACCGACGGCCAGTACTGCGTGGTCAAGATTTTCTTCTTTGTTGCCGCTAAAATATAAACAAATTTCAATTTCATATCTTGTTAACTGTTTTACTTGTGCTCGGTCTCTAAGACCGATGCGGTCTCTGAGACCGATGCGGTTTTTAGAACAGAGGCGGTCTGGAAGACCGACGCCGTCTCTGAGACCATGCGGAAATAATACCATTTTGGGTAAATGAAAATATTGTAGATCTGTTTCTACTCATACACCTTTTGCATACAAGAAAATTTAAGGGAATGGCCAGTCAATAGTCCATACTAACAATTTTTTGAAGAAATCCATCATCTTGAATTTTTAGCAAAAATATAATTATATCCTAAATCCTATATATATTTATCGGTTTCACAACGTTCTACGTCTTCCGATACCCAATCTCCACTCGTTTCTGTTTGCCCATAATTCATCATCTAGGCCTCTTATTCTTATTTCACTATCTATTCCTTCTCTCCAGCTTCTCCTTGGTCTTCCTCGTTTTCTTCGGCCAGTTGGTTTCCATTGTAATATTTGTTTAGGTAGTCTTCCATCATCCATTCTTTGTATATGTCCGTACCATACCAGTTGTTTTGTTCTTATATCATCCACTAGAGTACGTTCACCCACTGTCATAATTTCTCTTATTCTTTGATTGGTAACTCTTTCTCTTTTTGATTTTCCTGCTGCTCTTCTCCAATAGTCCATCTCCGTAGCGGAAAGCATTTTTTCTGTTCTATCTTTGATTGGCCATACTTCTGAGCCGTATGTAATAATACTTTTTACAATGGTGTTATATATAAGCTTTTTGTTATGTTTTGATATACTTTGGTCCCAAATTATTCCATTTAATAAAGTTATTGCTTTTCTTCCTTGTACGTTTCTATCTTTTATAGCTTTGTCTAGTGTTCCTACAGCTGTAATTTTTAGACCCAAGTATTTATACTCATCACAGGACTGAATTCGCTGCCCAGTATTTAAGATTAGATCCTGTTTCGTTCCACCAATACACATATACTCTGTCTTATTGATATTAACCTCTAGTCCCCACTTATTGTACTCTTCTATTAGTTTTCGTGTCATATATTCGAGGTCGTCATAATCCTGAGCCACCACTATCTAATCATCGGCGAAACATAAAGTATACAAGGTGGTTTCATTCAACGGAATTCCCATGTTTTGGCATTTTCTCTTCCAGACTTTAAGGACCTGTTCCAAATATATCTTGAAGAGCGTAGGCGAGATACAGCAACCTTGTTTAAGACCTTTATTTACTTGAAAGCCTTTGCTTAGTTTTGCTTTTATTTTAACTTTTGCCTTACTATTGCGGTATAACTCTTTGATGGCCTTAATTAGTTGTACGCTTATGTTTGTCTTTTCCAACGCTTTCCAAAGTAGATTTAGTGGTATACTATCATATGCCTTCTGCAAATCTACGTAAAGCAGATGGAGCTCTTGTCCGTATGCCATTTTCTTTTCAATAACTTGGGTTATACAAAAGAGATGATCTGAAGTCGATCTACCCGCCCTGAAACCAGCTTGTTCTTCTGCCTCCATATCTTTATATTCGCTCTCCACTTTATTTCTTATTATTTTGCCATATATTCTGCTTAGCGTACTAGTTACAGATATACCTCTATAATTGTCACATATATCTTTCCTTCCTTTTTTGTGTATTGTGGATATATATGACGTTTTCCACTCAGTTGGTACTACAGCTCCATTTAAATATCTTTGGAAAAGATTCCGTAATCTACAAAACAATTCTTCAGTGCCATATTCTAATCCTAATCGGGTAAAAAGAAGTATTTGTTTCTCTCATATTTTTCCATGGGTAACTTAAAAGCTTAACCTCAACGGGTAAAAACGCTAATCAGCGTTGCTCTGGTCTGAAAGACAGAAGAGCTGTCGTAGGTCACTGATGGTTTCTTTTTCTTTGCAATCGATCTTTTCATGGATCGAGATGTATAGCAGTTTATTTTCGCCCGCTCTTGTCCTAGTTTCTCTCGTATCTCGGTAGATGCGAGGGTTTTCTCACTATATACATGATAAGAGACAAAACCGTGTAATTAACTTTGCAAGAGTGTCACATTGAACAAGCAGTGTTCTGAGGAGTTCCATAAGGACGAAACAGTTAACTGTCAACACTTATTAGGTGTCCATTAGATCTTGGACCCCCGTAAGGTTAAGATTTTAAGCTACCCATGGAAAAATATAAGAGAAACAAAAACTTCTTTGTACCCGATTAGCCACGAAAACTTTTTGATTTTTAAATTTACGGGTACTTAATTTCATGTTTGTTAGAATTAATACATTTTCGATTGTTTTTTGTAAAGCTTAAACTTAGATCAGGTTAGGTATTTTTATTCTTGGGAACTTTAGTTTTATCAGGGCTATCAAAACGGACGGGCCACGATCCTCCACTTTCTTGACGTCACATCCGGGGCTGATTTTTTTTGATGGTCACGTTACGACACAGCTGATTGTCTTTAAAAAATTGAAGTTGGAATGACGGTTCATGAATATTTGATTTTTTTTTAAATAAAGATATTTTTGAGATTGTTTTTACTTTATTCTGGCAGAACAATTTTTTTTTAATGTATAGTAATCCTTAATTTTTCATAGCCGCTTCATTAGCTCACACAAAAATTAAATTTAAAGCAGAAGCAAATGTGACAATCATAGATGACAAAGTCAAATACATGTCAAATATAACAGTTGGCATGTGGTACATGGCGGGTAATTTGAATTCAAAATAAGGAATGCTAAATCTTGAAGATTTTAACCTTTTGTGGAATATCGGGATGTTCTCTGAGAATATTTCACTAAAATTTTGCGGAAATCTGTAGTGCCATTTGAAAATACCATAAAAAAACCTCTGACCTCCCATAAGACCCAATGTAAAATTCAGCCCCGGGAGAACAGCTGATTTTTTTCAGGGTCGTGGCCTCTATTTTTGTGTTGCCTTGGTTTTATAAAAAAATGCATATGACATTTTTTGCTAAGAAATGAATGTTCATAGTATAGTATTTAATTTAGCGAAAAATTTGTAATATTTATTTGACAGATCTGGCTGAATCACAAATACGGAACCAAGATAGAAAACAATTTTCAGTAAATAAGAAATTAAGCAATTTCAAGTTTTTAATAATTTAATTTCTATTTTAGAAGATTCAAAACAACTTTCAATCGCAGAAAAACTATCTTATCTAGTTTTTTCGTGCATTTAACCAGCTTTTACCCAAAAAAATATGTAAGTACTTCACTGCGTCGTTGTCGTCAGTGTTAAGCACCATGTGTTTCATATCTGTTAACCTCTTAAAACCAGACAACATAGAACCCTTTTTTTACAGTTTATTTGTATCTGAGACCCTGTCCCAAAAATTAACATAAGGAAAAGCTACTATAAAAAGTTTCTTTTAGGGAAAAAAATTTAATATTTCTTTGATCTGTCAGCAAATCGAAAAGATAAAGAAAACATATGGATAAATAGACAAACGCACTTTGTCTAGATTTAATAGCCACTTATAATTTCTTAAAGCGCAAGTGTGTTGAAATTTATTGACGAAATAGCATATACTTTTCCTAAAATCACAAATGACTGTCAAAAAACAAAGGTTGTATGTTGTCTGGTTTTAAGAAACTAACAGATAACAGATCAGGGCTATCAAAATGGACGGGCCACGATCCTCCACTTTGTTGACGTCACATCCGGGGCTGATTTTTTTTTTGATGGTCACGTTACGACACAGCTGATTGTCTTTCAAATATTGAAGTTGGAATGACGGTTTATGGATATTTGATTTTATTTTAAATAAAACCGTTTTTGAGATTTTTTTTACTTTATTCTGGCAGAACAATTTTTTTTAAACGTATAGTAAACCCTAATCTTTCATAGCCGCTTCATTAGCTCACACAAAAATTAAGTTTAAAGCAGAAGCGAATGTGACAATCTCATATGACAAATTCAAATACATGTCAAATATAACAGTTGACATGTGGTACATGGCGGGTAATTTGAATTCAAAATAAGGAATGCTAAATCTTGAAGATTTTAACCTTTTAATCATGTTGCTTCCTTACAAACCTTTGGTGGAATATCGGGATGGTGTCTGAGAATATTTCACTGAAATTGTGCGGAAATCTGTAGTGCCATTTTAAAAATATCATAAAAAAACCTCTGACCTCCCATAAGACCCAATGTAAAATTCAGCCCCGGGAGAACAGCTGATTTTTTCAGTGTCGTGGCCTCTATTTTTGTGTTGGCCTTGAACAGATATATGGAACACATGGTGCTCAGCCATGCGAATAAACTGCAGTCGATTTTATACTATATTTAAAGAACTAAAGCTTAAGAAAAATCTGATAAATAGAGAATTATTGAAATACAGCCAGGCACTATTTTGACACATTCACATTGAAAACTGACAATTAATCCTTCAAAATTGACATACCAAAGTCGAATTTAAAACTTTCGTAGTTTATTTTCAATTAATAAAAGAAGGCACTATTTATTCCGGTTCATTTATCTAGTAAACAAAGGCCGTGTGTTGAAAGATCACAGCTGATATTACAATGTGAAGGTGTCAAAATTGTGCCTGGCACTATTATAGCCTGGCTTTATTTCAATAATTCTCTAATATTCAAAATAAAGTTGGTCAGGTCGGGTGTGGTTGGCCTGATCACAATGAAAAACAAGAAAAACTTACCAAGTTTCGTCATAGTAAACTCCATTTGAATAGAAACTGAAAGTTCTGTGGCTAGCATCAATAGCAACACTGATTGGCCCATGTTTGAAGATGGCTAGTCTGAGAGCATTTTCGTCATTGGTGGTCACATTGACCCATCCGGTGATTTTGGCTACTTTCGCTACTTTATCGGCGTGACAGTATCCATCCTAAAAATAACATTTTTAAATACAGTCGAACCTCTATAACTCGAACCTGAAGGGACAACCAAAACAGTTCGAGTTCTGGAGAGTTCGAGTTATAGAAACTCGAGTTACATAGGTTAAAATACATGTAAAAACTGCAGGGACCGCTTCAAAGGTTCGAGTTATAGAGGGGTTCGAGTTATAGAGGTTCGAGTTAGAGAGGTTCGACTGTACTCAATAATGAAATAAATACAAAAGCCAGTTTCGACACCTTCAGCGCATTATCAGGACTAAAAACACAAAGAACGTAGTCTAATATATTTAAGATTTTTTTAATTAAAAATTAAATGTCAGAAATGCTAACATTAAAAAAATTACAATTAAAATGTCTCTTTATAAAAATTTGTAAAAAGCTTTGTTGAAATATAATTAAATTATAGTTGTAAAATAAAATGTCATACAGTAAGTACAGTAAATCAACAACACAAAACCAAGCAGGTATTATTGTTACTGTAAAAGTTTTATAAGAAATGTGAAAATTTTGTATAAAAATAATCCAGAAATTTGCCAATGAATGAGTGAATAAAACAGAGTGCTACTAATTTAAAAAATAATTTGAAACTTGCGGGTATCATGGCAAAATTGATGTTCTTTCTATAAAAATATAGTTTTTGCAGAATGATATAGCCAGTACTGAGAAGGTGGCCCCCACATCGGCGTAGGGTGACTTTCGGGGCGGGAGGGTCGAAGGCGGAAAAGGGCGCCCTTAAAAAAATGTATGACCAAAAAAAAAGGTCATCCATATTTATGTCTTTAGATTACTCTCTTTTTTATGAGACCGCCGAATCGCCGCCCCTTCGATTTATCTTTGCCGGCTCTGCTGCGTAATAAAGCTTAGGGCACGGGGGGGGGGCGAAGAACCCTACGCGCCCCCACGATACGCCGCTGGGCCCCCTAGGCTAAGATTTTTAAAATTATTTTACCTGTCCTAAATATGGACCATAATCTTCTTCAGTGGGGAGACCTCCGTGCTTCTGAATCCATTGGTATGATCTAAAGTCTTCTCCACCATCACAACCATTATTGCCAAATCTATCAAATAATGAATCAACCATTTAAACGATTCACAAAAAATTAATTTTGCTAATGATACACTACTATCTCTCATTTTGCCTTACATCACAAACACACATCATCATTATATTTTTTTAAAATTTAATACACAAAGATTTGATCGATATTGTCTTTAATCATCTTCAGGTCTGAACTTGTAACCTAAGGTTAGGTTTGGTTGTTAGATTTTCAACATAAAAACTGACAAATCTTTTATAGTTACCTAACTTTAGCAAAGAAAATTTGGAAAAAAATATGGAGAAAAGACAGGCGTTTCCTACGGTAGGGCCCTTTAGTGGATAATGCAAGGCCAACACAAAAATAGAGGCCACGACCCTGAAAAAATCAGCTGTTCTCCCGAGGTCAGACATTTTTTTATGATATTTTCAAAATGGTACTACAGATTTATGCAAATTTTCAGTGAAATATTCTCAGACACGATCCCGATATTCCACCAAAAGTTTGTAAGGAAGCAACATGATTAAAAGGTTAAAATCTTCAAAATTTAGCATTCCTTAGTTTGAATTCAAATTACCCGCCATGTACCACATACCAACTGTTATATTTGACATGTATTTGACTTTGTCATATGTGATTGTCACATTCGCTTCTGCTTTAAACTTAATTTTTGTGTGAGCTAATGAAGCGGCTATGAAAAATTAGGGCTTACTATACATTAAAAAACTATACATTAAAAAAAAATGAAATATCCATGAACCGTCATTCCAACTTCAATATTCTAAAGACAATCAGCTGTGTCGTAATGTGACCATCAAAAAAAAAATCAGCCCCGGATGTGACGTCAACAAAGTGGAGGATCGTGGCCCGTCCATTTTGATAGCCCTGGATAATTATATCCAAATATGTCAACATACAGGGATGTTACCTTATCAACACCTAAAGATGATTGAATACTTAGAAAATATGGTAATAAGAAACTTACCCCCAGGAACAATCAATCAAAGCTTGTTGCGACAGACGCACCAGGTTGCCTCCATTTTTCAAGAAGTAGGCACCTTCAACAGCACCTACGGTTCCAAAGGACCAGCAAGAACCACAAACCGATTGATCTGAAAATAGAATGTTCCGTTGTTAACATAACCACAAAGTGAAATTAAAGAAAGAAAAATAAGAAAAAAGTTTTCTGTCTTCGGCCGAGATTCGAACCCGGAATCTCTTGCTTTGTATGCAAAAGCTCTCTACATTAAGCCACCGAAGACTGTACATAAAAACTTCCATCTAAGTTAAGAGTTAATACCCTGAGAGTTTCTCGTTCTTGTATTGAGACACCGCAGACATGCATAGATGGAAGTTTTCCGAAAATGTATGTATAGTCTTCGGTGGCTTAATGTAGAGAGCGTTTGCGTACAGAGCAAGAGATTCCGGGTTCGAGTCCCGGCCGAAGACAGAAATTTTTTTTCTTATTTTTCTTTCTTAAATTTCACTTGTTGTTCATAGTTTTAGGTCCTTGCATTATTTGCAATTTGGTATTTGAGAATTATATTGGCATCAAACACGAAAAGGTGATCTCATGTTTTCAGACGTTGATACTTTACGTCTAATTTGATTTTTCATACCTTTGACAGTGGAAAAGAACTGAAGAAAGAATTATAGAGATCAGTTTGATGGCTTAGTCGAGTTAATACCCTGAGAGTTTCTCGTTCTTGTATTGAGACACCGCAGACATGCATAGATGGAAGTTTTCCGAAAATGTACTTATAGTCTTCGGTGGCTTAATGTAGAGAGCTTTTGCGTACAAAGCAAGAGATTCCGGGTTCGAATCTCGGCCGAAGACAGAAAACTTTCTTATTTTTCTTTCTTTAATTTCACTTGTTCATAGTTTTAGGTCCTTGCATTATTTATTAGCGGGTATTTGAGAATAAAACACTACTTTATATCACAATAAGAAGTTAACGATTAAATCGTTTCGTTTACTTATTTCATCTGACTCGAAGCTACTTGGTGCCTGGTGCCCAGGACAGGCAGTACTTATTCACTCTCACATTCATATCATATGAAAACACAACGGGCCGGCCCGTCAGGCACCCCCACGGTGGGCAATTTTCTTTACCACCAAAACAGTATCAGTCTACCACGAGTGGTACATTGAGATAGAAGATTCTGAAAAATGTGCAGAAATTTAAATTAATAAAAATGTTTTTGAAAATTTTAGATTATTCTCATTAAATAAATTTAAAAAAAGGCTGGAAACTAAATTCAAATAAAAATTATAGTGAACTTAAATAAACCACTAATGAACTTGACATTTAAAACTCTTGGGTCCTCTCTTAAATTTAATTAATTTATGCCTGAAATTAGGTACATCACCAGATAAGCTTAAATGTTCCAGTACACCCTTTCCAAAAATGGCAAATACAAAGAAATGGAATGAACTAAGACCAAAAAGAGCTGGTATATATATATATATATATATATATATATATATATATATATATATATATATATATAATATAATTATATTAGCACACTTTATATATTGTTCCACAATTTTACATTCGGCAAATCAAATGGTTTTCGAAAGTTACAGATTTTACAAAATAAAGCAATGAGGATAATATTAAATGCAAATAAATATTCAATAATAAGTCTTCTGTTATCAAAATTGGAATGGTTGAATGTAAAAAATTTCACATTTTATTTAGTCTATATTTTTATCAAGATAATTTACTTCCAGAAAATTTAGAATCGTTTATTATAAACTTTGAACATTTATAATTCACTCGAAATCAAGCGCGGGTCTGGGTGAAAATCTTGGGGGGGGGGGGTAATAGTCGACAAAAAAATTATTTATTATATTTTTTTTTCTAGGGGGGTAATTCGCCTACTTTCCCTTTAATCCATAACAAAAAGTGCATATTTTTTGTTCTAGGGGGGGGGGGCTAATTACCACGTTACCCCCCCCCCCCCCCCTCAAATCCGCGCTTGCTCGAAATAATTCAAATTTTTAAGTTGATAATTGCAGATCTAATTTAAAATTTAATTCAATTTTTTATAAAGGGCTTTTAGAATTCAATCAATTCCAATCCAAAGACTGATTTTAGTATTTACAATACAGTGAAGTCCGGATATAACGAACCTCAAAAATGAACTAAATACGGTTCGTTATATCCGAGGTTCGTTATAAACAGGAATAAATAAATTTTGTTTAATTTTTTGTGTTTTTTTTAATAGTATCCAAGATTAAGAAAACTAAAAATATTACAAAAAATACTATAAATTTTTATATTTTTAAAAAAGGCAGAATACATACGAATAAAGACGTTTATTATTATTGTTATACATAGGAATATGTAAAGTACATAATATGGTGGTATGTAATACATACATAAAAGAAGCCTAAATCTTTTTTTTTATTATTATGAAATCCATAATTTTTGTTTGTACTTTTCTACTTGAAAAATATTCCCTGTTTATATAGCTTTCAAGGTTACAAAATGATGCTCATATTTTATCAGGAACTTGGCGTGCTTCCAAAAAATTACGAGTTTCCGAAATTTTGTTTTCCATTTCACGAATGGTTGGGACATAAACCTCAGTGACTTCAACAGAATTATCTTGAACATGATCATCATTATC
The DNA here is from genome assembly GCA_963576565.1 of Aspidapion aeneum. NCBI lineage: Eukaryota > Metazoa > Arthropoda > Insecta > Coleoptera > Brentidae > Aspidapion > Aspidapion aeneum. Next base: position 6,736,814 of record OY755038.1, read on the forward strand.
TTCGTCATTATCACTTGAAACCATGTTTGAGGTTACGGAGAGATTACAATTTGCTCATCAGTCAACGTTTCTCTTGCTACAATGTCTTTATCAATAGTCACATATTCGTTAAAGTCGAAGTCACACATTTTTCTATTAGCTTCTTCTTCTACTAAATCAAGCATATCATTATCGAATTCATACTCGTGATCATATTCTGGGTCTTGTGCATGTCTTTGCAACCATTCGTGTCGTTGCCGTATCGTCTAGTGTGAAAACGCCCATTGTCTGCTTATATAAAGTTCGTTTTAAAAGAAAAATACATATTCTAGATTATTAAAATTAGGTTCGCTATATCCGGAAGTTCGTTATAAGCGGGATCGTTATAACCAGTAAGACAATACATGAGTATTTATGGATGACTTTTCGTATAAAGAAAAAAGGTTCGTATTGACCAGAAATTCGCTATAAACGGGTTCTTTATAAGCGGACTTCACTGTATTGAGAAATTTATTTTACCTTTAACTGGAGTGACAGCTCCATAAAGTCTCCAATCGAATTCGCTGGGTAAGTTTATTGCTTTGAGAGAGCTGCTGCTGTAAGGAAAGGGTTGACCTCCATTGGGTTTCCCGGAATACATTTTTCCTCTAAGAGCCTTCAGTTCATTGTCGGTTTTGTCGGCCAGGTGGTTGACAGTTAGGGAGTAACCTAAAAAAAACAATGGAACTAGAACGGTTGGGGTTTATTTAAAAAAAATATAATAAAAATATTATACCAAAAATATTTTAAGATTCCGCTTAGTTGACTATAAAATTTAACAAGGTTGAAAAATAAATACTAAAAAAAATTAAATATTATTTTTTAGGAAAAAAAATTATATTCACTACTACTACTATGTCGGTTTAGAACGTTTTTCTACGTTATCCGACGCCTATTCTCTACCTCCTTCGATCCTGACAGTCATCCTCTGTCAGATTCTTTTGACTCATTGATCTTTGGATTGACTGTTGCCATTCTAGTTTAGGACGCCCTCTTTTTCTGCGCCCAATTGGTTGCCATTCTAGGACCTGCTTTGGTAATCTTTCGTCGTTCATCCGTTGTACATGGCCGTACCATATCAGTTGCCTTCTAGTGATGTCATTCGTTATGCTTCCCTCGATTCCCATTCTTTCTTTTATGATCTCATTTCTTATGTGATCTATTCTAGATATTCCCATTGATCTTCTTATTGCATCCATTTTGACACTTTCCATTTTTGTGTTGTATTTTTCTGTTACGCGACAAGTCTCTATTCCATACAACAGCGTGCTTTTGACCATTGTTTCATATATGTTAAATTTTACATTCTTTTTTATCTCTCTGCTGCATAAAATACTGTTAAGACATGTTAACTTTTTTTGCTTTTACTATTCTTTTTTCCAATTCTTTACAGACTATACCTGTCTTATCAAATGTGACACCCAAGTACACATATTCATTGCATGGAGATATTGTTTGTCCATTTTCTAGTACTCAATGAACTCACTGGATTCGTTTCCAATACATAAGTACTGTGTCTTATCCACTCCATGTCTTCCCTATCATTAGCCACAATTACTTGGTCGTCAGCAAACTGTAGTGTGTATATGGTAAATTGGTCGTTAAGTTGTATTCCCATGCCGTGTGCTTTAGGTTTCCAGTTTTTTAGAGCTACTGCGATATATATTTTGAAAAGAGTTGGAGAGATACAACATCCCTGTCTTAAGCCTTTTGTTACCAGGAATTCTTTTGAAAGTCGATTTCCAATTTAAATTTTAGATTTTGACCCTTTGTTTAGTTCTTTTATCGCTTTTATGTATGTATGATTGATATTAGTTTCCTCTAACACTGTCCATAATTTTTCTACTGGAACGGTATCATATGCTTTTTGTAGGTCCACAAAGGTAACAAGATCTGCCTGCACGAAACCCACTTTGCTCTTCTTCTTCTTGTTCATGAAAATCATTCTCTATTAGATCTCTAAGAATCCTACCGTACAATCTACTTAGAGTACTGGTTACTGAAATTCCTCTGTAATTGTTGCAATCCAGCGTGTTTCCCTTTTTATGTATTAAGGATATGAAAGCAATTTTCCAATCATTAGGTATTGGATGTCCGTTTATGCATTGGTTAATAATATATGTGAGATTTTCGAGTAGTTTCTCTGATCCATATTTGAGCATTTCAGTATATATTCCCCCAGGTCCGCTAGCTTTTCCGGATTTAAGCTTTTTAATATTATTCTTTATCATTTTTTTTCGATGATTACTTCCTCTCCATGTACTTCTATGTCTCTTCTCGGAGAGGCTGCCAGATATTCGGGTCTCGTCTCCTGCAGCAGTCCCTTGTAGTGTTCTGTTCATTGTTCTGGTTGGTGGTTTTTTTCCTTTATTGGGTTTTTTACTGTAGAAATGAATTTCCATAGTTCAGAACTCTGCCTACCTCCTACGTGTGTATTTATGTCGTATCACTTGCGCTCGAACATTTCATTTTTTTCTGTGCATATCAAATTTCTTAGCTGTCTTCTGGTTTCCCTGTAGATTTATAGGTCTCTTTGCTCCTTAGTACTGAGCCATTTCAAGTATGTACGTTTTTTCTCTTTGACCATTTCCTGTATTTTGTCCGTCCACCACATCTTCCTGTTATTTCTATTATCTTGGTACCCAACAGCTTCGTTGCTTGCTTCCTTCAAGCTTTTTATTATGTTTGTATATATATCTCTTCAAAAGAGCGATTTGTGTTTATTAATTTTTCATCTAATCGGTTCTGATACAATCTTTGAGTACTTTCGATTTCTAGACTTCTAAAGTTGTATTTTTGATTGTCTTCGATGCTTTCTAGGTTTTCATTTTCTCTAATACTTTCGTCCTTATTTGTTTTTCTTAAAGGGAATAATATTTTTGCTTTTACCAGATGGTGGTCAGATCCACAGGTAACACCAAGAAGTGCTCGCACATCATACCACTTTAATTGCGAGTGTTGTCCACCTATAGCACAATCAATGATTGATTTAAGATTTCTTGTTGGCTGAATCCAGGTATATCGATGAATATCCTTATGTTTAAAAAAACCATTATTTATTTTTAGGTTGTGGGTTTCACACAATTGCATCAGTCTTAAGCCATTATCATTTGTTACTTCCTCTCCAAATGGTCCTATCACTTTGCTCTGGGTTTGCCTAACAGTTTGTCTATTAAAATCGCCAAGCATAATTATTTCTCTGGCATTACCGATTTTTGTGATAGTCTCATCAAGTTGATCAAAGAACATTTGTTTTGTAGCTACTCTTTCGTCATCTGATAGTGCGTAGACTGCTATTATGCTTATATTATGTTCAAGCATCTTCATGTTCATTCGAAGTATGTTTTCACTAATGCAATCGTAGTCTGTAATTTTATTCTTTAGATTTTTCTTTATTAACAAGGATACCCCTCTGGCTGCTCTTCTTTCTTTTGGGACTCCAGTGAATATATGGACAAAATTACCGACGCTATTCGTACCTGTTCCTTTCTATTTTGTCTCAGTGAGAGCAATAATATCGATTTTGCAATTCTGCACTTCGGTTGCAATAATGTCCAACTTTTGATTCATTCCCTGTACGTTCCATGTAGCTATATTCATATTCTTTAGTCTTAGCTTTTTTCGTCTTCGAGAGTTTCCATCCATTGCTCCGAGGCTTTGTTTAGGCTTTTTGGTAACTGCTTTGTTTTACAAGTATGTATTAGAGAACCAGTCTAATGCCTCAACCCTCTACTTGGACGGCCAGGATTTTTAATCAAGGTTTTACTCCTCTAGCCTTTGGCGAGCCAACGCCATACTATAAGGCAACAGCTGTAGTCTTTTAAACTATCCCTAAAAGAAAGGGTTGCCAACTACGCTATGATCACCGTACCGAGGTCCATTCTCTCCGCCTTTCATATCGATGTGGTCTTCTCCCGTAACCCTGGGAAAGGGACCCTATACAGGTGCTATAATAATAATATTCAATAAAACCCAAATTAAAAATATTAAATTAAAAATAATTAAAACATGTTCCAAAACTGGTAGAAAATATACAAGTAGGCCACTAAACTAACCTCTAGTATGCCAAGATATCTGCAAAGGTTGCCAGGCTTTATTTTAGCCAATAGATGAGGCAGTAGAAGTTAAAAAACTAACCTTTGTTTTGTCTGTTGACGGAATGGATAAACCTCAAATTCTGTCTGAAAATTTCCTTTCTAGTGGCGTGTTCCAACTCGCTTTGGTAATTCTTTCTGTGTTTCCTGACGAACTTGTCAAATTCGAACTCGACATGTCCGTGCTGTTCTGGCTTCACGAATTCGGCCATTGGGTTGAAGGTGTAAATGTGTTTATCTCCGGGGCCTGGGAAGCTGCCACATGTTAGTCCTAAAATAATGATTGAATAAATTTGTAGGGTATTTCATGAAAAATTTGCAAAAAGGGTATATTTTTTTATATTTAGCATGGTAGTACCTAACACCCGAACAGTGTCGGCTAACTACAGGGAGACCAACGGGCATTGGCGTAGCTAGGGGTGGGCGGGGGGTGGCAGGGGGGGGGGGCTGCCCCCCCCTGAAGTCCCTCAGGCCCCCCCCTAAGATATTTTAGGCCTCCCCTACCGACTACTAGGAAAAGAACATGACGCTGAAAATACATACTTTTCTATTATTATTCGGGAAATATTCAAATAAAATAGGTGCATCAAAATTTAAAATCATTCAGATAATGTTTACATTTCAGGAAAAAGCCCTTGTCTTGCGGAATTAGGCTTTTTCTCTTTAAATTATCGGTAACTTTTCTGCACTTATGCAATTTCCCAAAAATATTTTTTAAATTTAAACATAATTATGCATATTGAATATTTCATACATATTGGCGACATCTTGTAAAATATTATAGAAGTGTAAGTTAAATTTCGCATTTAATAATGACAGCGACCTTTTCCCCTCTGTTTTCGAAATCGGGTTGTAGATGTCGTAAGGTTATAAAAGACCTTTTTAAACTGTTTTTCTAAAATAAATATAATTATCTTTTTAGTTTTTTTGAGGTTAGCGTTTAGTGTCTTATGAAAATTTTCCGATTTTGGTGAACCGAACCGAACCGAACAATTTCATAACCATTTTCATATTAAGTTTTCCCACGTCGTTAAATGGAATAAATTCGTCGAGCAATACCGGGAAATTTTTAATATTAATACTTCTACTCTAAGAGCAGAAATGACCATTTTAAAGAATTGTATTTTTCGGTTAAATCAAACTGTTTGTCATGATTCTATCAAACAACATATAGCAGAAAACACCTATCCAAACCTCTACCAACTTTTTAAAGTTGCGAGTATTCTTCCAATTTCAAGTGCAACTTGCGAGAGGTCTTTCTCTGCCATGAGGAGAGTTTTTAATTGGCTTAGAACAACTATGACTCAAGAGAGACACTCAGGTTTGTTATTGTTATTCATAGAAAAAGATGTTGAGGTCGACTTAGACAGTGTGGTAGACGCTTTCAGTCAGCGACGTAAAAAACTTTCTTTGTAGAATTGCTGAATCACATACTTCCGGTGTATACATAAAATTTGTTATATTAAAATATTAGAACATTTAATGCGCGTATTTTTTTTATTCATTGCACACTTTGCACGACTCTTTAAAACCTATGTTTGCTTTTTGTTCAAGATAGACCGGGGCCACGGCCCCCCCTGAAAAGCAAGGCTAGCCACGCCAATGCCAACGGGGCAGTTCCCTCCCAAAACTAGACAATAAACCGTATTTTAATTGATTTATTTAAAAAAACTTAAATCTTCCTTTATGAGATGTCCAGTTTTTTTTTTAGTCTGTGGTTAACAAAGAGCGATTAATTGGATAAACTTTTTTAGCGTAAATAATTACAAGCCGGCAGCACCGCGCGCGACAAGGTTTCAATGTCACCCGTTTTTCAGCGGTGTGGGTGGGTGTTCTCGCCCGGGGGGGCGAGAGAAATGTTTGTTTTAGTTGAAGTCGGCCATCTTCATCGTGCGAAAACGTTCGTTGCCGTTCTTACGTGTTGCTGGTTCTATCCTTATTTGGGGTAGGTTGGTAGTTAAAACATTGTCGGTCGCGTGTCCATTGTTTGTTTTTGTTTTTGTTTGTTTTAAAAATTAAAATAAAAATCGTCGATTATGTATATAATTAACTGTGCAAATTTAAATACGCCGACATATCAACTTCGATTACTAATAAAATCTTTAGGGCCACATAGACCGGACCTAAAAATTAACCAAAATTTTAGTACAAGTAATGCAAAAAATTATACGACTTGTTGTGTTGTTGTGAAAAACGAAATGCCTTTTTTTTGCTATTTGCCTTATTATGAAGAACAAAGGGTCAGGTGGTATCAAGCACTTTAGCGAAAAGTTAAAAAGACACATTTAAATACCCACATAAAATTTTCTATCCTAGGCAAGAAAAAACTAAGCATCACGGCGCTTGGAGGAAAATAGCACCGTTGGAGTCATTGCATTGGCGTAGCTAGCCTTGCTTTTCAGGGGGGGCCGTGGCCCCGGTCTATCTTGAACAAAAAGCAAACATAGGTTTTAAAAGAGTCGTGCAAAGTGTGCAATGAATTTAAAAAAATACGCGCATTAAATGTTCTGATATTTTAATATAACAAATTTAATAATACATTTACCAACTTATTTATATGTATACACAGGAAGTATGTAATTCAGCAATTCTACAAAGAAAGTTTTCTACGTCGCTGACTGAAAGCGTCTACCACACTGTCTAAGTCGACCTCAACATCTTTTTCTATGAATAACAATGACAAACCTGAGTGTCTCTCTTGAGTCATAGTTCTTACTCTCCTCATGGCAGAGAAAGACCTCTCACAAGTTGCACTTGAAATTGGAAGAATACTCGCAACTTTAAAAAGTTGGTAGAGGTTTGGATAGGTGTTTTCTGCTATATGTTGTTTGATAGAATCATGACCAACAGTTTGATTTAACCGAAAAATACAATTCTTTAAAACGGTAATTTCTGCTCTTAGAGTAGAAGTATTAATATTAAAAATTTCCTGGTATTGCTCGACGAATTTATTCCATTTAACGACGTGGGAAAACTTAATATGAAAACGGTTATGAAATTGTCACCAAAATCGGAAAATTTTCATAAGATACTAAACGCTAACCTCAAAAAAACTAAAAAGATTATTATATTTATTTTAGAAAAACAGTTTAAAAAGATCTTTTATAACCTTACGACATCTACAACCCGATTTCGGAAACAGAGGAGCAAAGCTCGCTGTCTTTATTAAATGCGAAATTTAACTTACACTTCTATAATATTTTACAAGATGTCGCCAATATGTATAAAATATTCAATATGCATAATTATGTTTAAATTTAAAAAATATGTTCGGGAAATTGCATAAGTGCAGAAAAGTTACCGATAATTTAAAGAGAAAAAGCCTAATTCCGCAAGACAAGGGATTTTCCTGAAATGTAAACATTATCTGAATGATTTTAAATTTTAATGCACCTATTTTATTTGAATATTTCCCGAATAATAATAGAAAAGTATGTATTTTCAGCCATGTTCTTTTACTAGTAGTCGGTAGGGGAGGCCTAAAATATCTTAGGGGGGCCTGAAGGACTTCAGGGGGGGGCACGCCCCCCTGCCCCCCTAGCTACGCCAATGGTTGGAGTAGGTGCTATAAAAAAAAGTTTAAATGAAATATGTAGAGAACAAAATTGTGAACAACTTTGGTTTTAAGCTTTTTTTCGCTCCGAAGAACAGTTTTTGCTTTACGGGGCGCGAAAGTTAGGGGGTAGTTTGCAAATTTTTACAAAATCGGAGTTTAATCGCGGATTAAAACAAATAATTGGTTCAACTTAAAAATTTATTGCATATCTTTACAAGGGCAGTATTTATGTAGCTCGGAGATATCTCGTTTAATAGGTCTTTTAATGGGGATTAATATTCCTTTCCACATACTTTCTAAAAAATCAGTACTTTTTGAGTAAAAGGCTAATTGAGGAAAAAATAGTCAAAAATCCAAGATGGCGCCGCCATTTTGGCGCTGTTCCTCAATGGAAAGGGATCGGGAATTTTGCTATGTTTAATGGGAACCTAATAGTTATCGTTTGCGTCTAGTCTTGATTTTATGTTTTTGAAAACTTTTTATTTTTTAATTTTTTTATCCGTCATCCCATATCTAAGTATGTCAGGTCGCACTTCAAAAAATCATATCTTTTATAATATAAGGTCAAATGTAACGAATCAACCATCAGTTTACTTAGAAAACCTTACTCTTATAGAAAAAGGCTATACCAGAATTGTTTGGTAGCCATATTTGTTTTAATCCGCGATTAAACTCTGATTTTGTTAAAATTTGCAAACTACCCCCCAAATTTGGCGCGCCGTAAAGCAAAATCTATTGAGCGGAGCGAAAAAATGCATAAAACCTAAATTGTGCGCAATTTTGTTCTCTGCATATTTTATTTGATCTTTTTTTTTATCGCACCTACCCCAACGGTGCTATTTTTCTCCAAGCGCCGCGATGCAGAGTTTACATCCCCCCCCCCCTCGAGCGGCAACCCCCCGGGGTCGCAAACTTAGATCCCATGTCTACCATCTCACCAAATTTCATTTCTGTTCGACCTTTTGCAAACAATAATCCCCTGACTTTTGGCCTTTCTTAGTTTTAAGCCGAAAAAAAAATATAAAATGAATTTTATCACTGGTACTTACTGCTGTCAACTTGAAAGATACTATCAGGAATAGCATCGACGTTGTAATCATGGTATTCAAGGTAGTAATGATCGTAGTGACTGCCCAAGAGAGAGTTGAAACCTCTCATTTCGTATCTGCAAAGAGGAAGAACAATAATGCATCTCTAACTGAAGACAAACTAGAAACACCTTGGTTTAAAATAGTAGTTTACCTAACTAGTGCGGAAAGTGCCTCTTTTCCGCACGCGATTGCAGATGGCCAAGCGACGCGATAGCGGTGTTTGGCCAGCAATCATGTGCGGAAAAGACACTTTACGCACGAGTTAGGTACACTATTTTTTCTATAAGCGTGAGGAAAAAACTAAAAATTAATCAGAAAATTATTTATATTCAAAACGTTTTAATCAAATCAATTATTATTATTCACATTCTAGCGGCTTCTAGAACTGACTGGGGTAGATCTTCATCCGAAGAATCCATTGAAAATCTGATTTTTTTATTTGAAAAATTCAAAAGACGCTTGTATCTGCAAAATTGGCTTTGTTTTGACAGTTTGTTTGTACTTTGTTGCTATGGTGATTTAAGATGCCAAATCTAAAACCACTAGTGTTCATTGTTGTTTGACATTGACAATGACGATATTTATACCGGGGAGGTTTAAAACTTATAATTTGAACCTATTTTACTGAAAACTTTATTTTATCGAAAATATTGAAAATATAGCAGAATTTTAGTCAATTTGAATATTTTTAGGATATTTCGTGTGCTAGGAAAGATACAAATGTATTTTGAACGGTCTAAATGTTATAGAACACCTCAAAATCGTAACAAATTTACTTTTCCGCACTAGTGCGGAAAAAATATTTTTCCGCGGAAAAGTGGCACTTTCCACACTAAAATGCGTGCGGAAAAGAACCCCTGTATTTTATTATGCGTGTAGCTGTGACAATGACATTATATCTTAATATTGTGTCAAAACAAATCGCAAATTGTTTCTTGTTTGAAGGGGTAATTAAATAATCTACGAGTTTCTTAAAGTGTTAAGGCCACTTTAAGAACAATTATTTAATTTATATTCTTGGAAATGTCATTCTGACACAAAATTACAATGTCATTTTAAACGTAGATTTTTATTCTCCATCGAATGGTAAAAGAAAAAAATATGGTTTTTATTTAAATTTTTAAAGTTGACCTCCGAAAAACTCCTAATGCTGACAGGTACGTCAATGTCAATGTTACGACCAAATAGAACAAATTCAATTCTAAAACTTTTATTTAGACCATTATTGCAAATAACTCTTAGTTATCGAGATATTTAGGGGTCCCGGTACTTTTTCCTCACCCTGTATAATCAGTGGTTATAATATACAAAGCTTAAACCGATCGCGGATTGTATTTTTATTGTATTCTATTATTGTGTTGTGTTTTTTCTCTGATTAGTTGTTTCTGTTGGTTTCACTTGAATTCACCTGCGAAGGGCCCAAAAAGCATATACATAATATTCCAATACCCACGGTAACTGCCCATTCATGATGCAAACATAAGGGCCTTGGGGTCTTTAAGCAAAAAATACCTGATTGGTTGCTTTCAAAGACATATGTATATTATTTCCATACAGTACGTATTATTGCAATACCTACGGTACCTTACGATGCAGAATGCAAACATATTTCAAATAGCAATATCAATGGATATAAGTTTATCCTCTTTGCGATCCTTAAGATAAAATGTCCTGATTGGTTATACTTTTACGCATGAATATTATTTTATTCTTGTATTCGTTACGTCAAATCATCGGCGTAGGGGAGACCGGGGCTAGTTGGCGCAAGGGCAAGTTGGCGCACGGCTATTTTCTACTAAACCACCAGTCTGGCAACGTTGTGCTAATAGACAATCTGATGTATGTGACCTAGTGTCTGCTTGTAAAGAGTTCCAGTATTCAGAGTGCAGTCGCTCAGTGTGAGCGCTCTCTAATGTGTTCATACACGTGGGAAGTAAATTTTTATTCATTTAATATATTTGTGATAACTTTTCATACAATAATTGTAGGTACTTACTAGATAGGTCAGTTTAAAGATTGGAATTTCTAGTTTCAAAAACAAGCTAAAATTTTTGTTTATATCTTAGTGTTGTACGAGAAAAAAATTCAAGAAACAAAAAAATACGATTGGGGTTAGTTGGCTCATTTTTTCAGGGGCAACTTGGCGCGTGCGCCAACTTACCCCAAGCAGTATTTTTGGTACAGAAATAACATAAATATTGCTGCCGGTTTTGAAGTTTCAGGAATTTATCCTTTTAATCGGGATATCTTTTCCGAAGAGGAGTTTTTACCTTCATATTCTACGGACCGACCTAACCCTAATATTAATGACTTGGGTGATGATCAAGTGAAAGAATTACAGGAGTATCAAGAACCTGATCTTTTACAACAAGCTTTAGAAGTTGACGAAAATCAAATCCAGGATATTCGTCCAGGGCCGTCTCGTAAAATTTTGGCTTTGGGAGAAATAACCTCAGAAAAAAACGAAATAGTTCCATACCAAATACGGCACTTACCTAAAGCGGAAGCAAGAAAAAATATTACCAAAGGGCGAAAAAGACGAACTACGGCTATATTAACCGATACGCCCATTAAAGAAGCTCTTCGCGAAGAGCAAGGTCCAAAAAAAAGAGGGTAGAACTTAAAAAAGCTTCTGAAATAAGCGAAAAGGAGGCAAATAGAAAAATTAGGTACCGGCAAATAAAAAAAAAAAATAATGACCCCTTAAGCAGCGATGATGATGATGATGACTGCTTTTGTCTGTATTGCACTGATACATATAAGAATAGTGCCCTTAGGGAAAAATGGATTAAATGCAACTGGTGCCATGGCGGGGCTTATGAGGAATGTGCTGGTGAAACTTCAGCAATTTTTTTGTGCATTAATTGCTTAAGCGAGTAAACAGATTATATTATTTTTTGATATAGTTTATGTTTTAATTTTTGTTAAAAAAAAAGTACTACATTTAAATTAAAGCTTAGCTTATGTTTATTAACATAATTTAAGTGATTTTTTTTATTATTTAATAAATTTAGTCCGCCACCCAGAACCAAAGCGTCAATTTACCCCGGCCATACGCCAATTTACCCCTGAGCGGGGCAAGTTGGCGCATTTTGCATAAACATGATTTTTGTTGATTTTCTTTTAAACTATAAGAGCTAAAGAAAAATTATACATGGCGCATCAATAGCTGAGATAAACGTCTAGATGCTGCACTACCTTTTTATTTTGCATAATAAACCACAAAGACATACAAATTAAAAAACCAAAAACAGCGCCAACTAGCCCCGGTCTCCCCTACAGTTGCCAAAAAACTCTATCTATGTAAATTTGGTATCTGTGCATTTTTTGTACCTTTATTTCTGAATGTTTGCATCAAACGCCAACCATTGTGTAAATAGGTAACCGGGAGTATTGGAATACTACGTATATACCAAAAAGGCCGAAACCGGTCGTGGATTGGGATGGGCCACTGTGTCTGCAGATTGTCAGGACTTGTTTTAATTAAAGTCGTATCAGTGTTGTCAGATTTAACCCACCCACGAATAGTCAAATACTAACATATGTAGGTAAATTTAAAATTTGTTTTTTAATTTTAGTTATAAATATTTTGTTTGTTTGGTTTTTTCCACCACTTTTATTAAAAAAATTTGTTTAAGTTTTTTTTCAGCAAAAAGTCGTAGGTGGGAACCGGGTGTATGGAGGGTTTTTGTGACTTAGTTATAGGAAAGTCGTCCAACAAGTCTGGCAACACTGAGTCGTATCGTGTTCGACGTTGGGGAAAGTCAAGACAAGTTCTAATAAGTTAAAGCTTGTTAAATTTTAAAAATAAAAAATAAACCTATAATTAAGGAAGGTATAATATTTAAGCAATTACTAACCTTACAGGAATAGCAATTTTGGTTCCATCAGTTTCTTGACTCTTGTATTGCACCCATAAAGTATATTTGTTGGTTTTCTGACCGACGACTGTGGTAAGGTTCCATTTTTCAGTATTTATTCCATTGATAACTTCTTGGCCTACAACAGATAACTTTAAGTTTTAAGCAAATGTGATATAATTATGTAATACAGATTTTCAAAAAAGTGAGATTTGCGATATACCTACAGAAAACTGTATTGCTTATGTATATACGATACGATATGTATCAAATTTGGAAATTGACGGTATTTTGAGTCGCTGATTATGAATTTCGAATAAAAAATTTAAAATGGCTGATCCAAAATGGCAGACCTTCCCATTTATTAAAAACTAATATGTATCAAATCGCCAGTTTGTATCCGTCATTTTGATTTTTTTTAAGTTTGAGTCACAAATTGTATTAAGTGGCCTGAAACAATGCAATCTTTCAAGGTTGAGAAATATCGGTTAGTAAATAAGAAAATCCGCCATTTTGGATTCGCCATTTTGAATTTTTGTATAAGTTTGAGATAAAAAAATACCGCCAAATTCCAAATGTGATACCTATCGAATTATAAATGGGAAACTCCGCCATTTTGCATCCGCCATTTTGATACTTTTAAGTTTAAAAATTGTGTTAAGTGAACTTAAGAAATGCAATCTTTCAAGTTTGAGATAAATCGGATTTTGGATTCGCCATTTCGATTTTTTATGAGTTTCAGTTAAAAATCATAATTCGCGACTTGAAACATTGTTAAATTCCATATTTGATACAAATCGGTTTATAAATAAGAAAGCCATTTTAATTTTTTCAAGTTTAAAGATAAAATTTTATTAAGCATAATTTATCTCAAGCCCTGCAAACTTTTGTGACAAATCGGTTTAAAAATAAAAAAATCTGCCATTTTGTTACAACTTGCCTCGGTCTTTAGTACTTTAACTAGGGTGCTTTTGCTGCTGCTTCTTTTATTCCCTTGCAGTGAGCAATCAATACGATCCTATAATGACTTACCACTTGCTTCAAATCCAGTTAAATCAGGCAAGACGCTCTGAGGAGTAATTCTTTCTTCTGAGGTACCGTTGACTTGCAGGCAAGTTTTGGTATTGGTCTCTTCTTCTGTGGTTACTGGAGCAATTTTGATACTGGTCCCGTAGCCAGTTTTTCCCAGTTGGTATGTTTGGACCATGTTTCCGTAGTAGTCGATACGTGATTGTTTGTTTGGTCCATCATACCTGAAATAGACAAAGTGTATGTTTTAGTAACGGGATAGATTGCGGATATTTGGCTGTACATGTAACCCAAGTAACATTTCTTTATTTATAGTAGAAGCTAAGAGGTTGCCAGCGCCTTTCCTTAAAACCATTAGTTTCAATGTTTGGTCGCTAGCACGTTCCCATTACCCATAGGTAACCTTTAAATCTTCTAAATGGGACTCCGCAATTCGTGGTGGCAACCTATGTATTAAACTCACTATAAAACCATAAGAAATAAACTCCAGCTTCGCCCTCTAGCGGTTCCACCAGTATAGAACCTTTTACAGCCTAAAGCTATTTTGCCAGGTTCTAAAAGCAACTCCGAAACGTCCTCTATCCTATTATAAAACTAGATTTGGTAATTTGGTATCCTGGCGAGTCTGTTGAACAACACCCTTAGCGTAAAGAATTTTTCATATAAAAGCTTTAGCGATATTTTAGATTCACAATGTCTATATAAAATAATTTAGGTCACAACATTGCCAAAAATTTCAGTCCCAAAATTATTTTATTAAATAAAAATATATATTTTATGAGAAGTTTGTCGTTTTGTTCATCATCAAATTGCCTGCCAGACTTATTTTACTGATAAAATCGTATCTGAAATGCTCTCAAAACAAGCGCGCCAGCTCAACAATGCTTTGTGATCGTCTTTTGATAAAAAAATAACAAATATTAAAAATTATTAAAAAATTATTATCACCATACTAAACCATTAAAAAAGTCTGGTTGACATAAATCAAAATTAAAGTAAAATTAATGTTTAAAAAAACTGCTAAAACGACTAGATAAATATTTTCCCTTTTAAATAATTTTATATACGCCATTATGGTTTTATAGTGGTCACTTGGTTTTATTTGTTACTGTATCGCAACAAGGATGTTTGAGTGCCCTTATGAAACCAATAAAAAGAAGGAAGTCAACGTGGTCAACATAACCTTACTTGAAATTTTTGTTTTTTAAAGTGTTAAAAACGTTTAATTCAACACTTTTAAATGTTTTTTTATCGGCCAAACAATCAAGAGGCCAGTACAATGATATCCATTGTGCCTGCAGGTTGGGTGGAGGGCAACCTCTTATATTGGCCATTTAAACAGGCCTTATCTGGTCCTGGGTGTCCTACCCATGAGGACGGAAACTTAACAATTATTAACTATTGTACAACAACTGCATTCAAATAGGTACCTACCTATAAATTGTTTTTAGAGATTTGGTTTTAGATCGATGACTTATTTTTAAGTGGAATCTAATAAACTGGATTTTAAAAAACTGATGAGTGATAAAACTTTCTTAATTTTCATTGTTGCTGAAGTACCTAGATGTGCAATATGACGCAAATATACTTGTAATATTTTTTAATTTTGAAAATAAAAATCCGGTTAGCAGTACTTGAAATGAGACGTGATTTACTAAAATCTGATAAAAAATTTGAGTGACTTGAAAATCAAATATTTTTATCTATTTATATCAATCTTAAATTAGTTTACACTCTGGTTTACATTAATATAGTCCTTAAAAATACCCTAATAAGTCCCTTTGCTATCCTTTTTTATTTTTCTGGTATAAAGCAGAAAAAAAATCAAATAATACGGTTTACCCATATACGTAAAATATTACGTATATGGGTTTACCAAGTTTATGGGATTTCTTTACTACTAAAATATTATAACATGCTACATACAATGAATACAAGAGTCGTGTATTCATGCATGCATAGTACAATGAATAGAGGAGTTTTACCCTACAAAAGGTCCGGTAGTTCTGAATTTTCGATATGTTATTAAGGTCGAAAGGGTAGTTAAAAATTTGAGTTTTCGTCAGCCCCACCCCTGTGGTTCCTCCACCATCTTTAAAAAAACCATCAAAAATTGGCACTTTTTGTAGTTTTTTGCCTGTAACTTCGTTCCAGTTCACTAAATCGCAAAAAGAGTTGTATGGAATTTTTTAGAGGATATAATTATCTACAATTGGGTGGTACCATGGTTGTTCTGCGAGCAGTAGTAACGGAGCTAGATAATTTCCAAAAATAACTAAAATCACGTGCTTGGGCAAATTTTCAGATTTTTTCGACTTTAGAAATACTTCGTTCTAGGGTAAAAGTTCTAGGAACATATCTTGTAGAGAATTTTGTCAGCTACAAAATCCATTCTTTAAATACGTATTTAGTATTTAGTGTACTGGAACGAAACTAAAGGCAAAAAACTAAGAAAAGTGCCAATTTTTGATGGTTTTTCCAAGATGGCAGAGGGAGCACAGGGGTGGGGGTGACGAAAACTCAGATTTTTAACTACCCTCCTGAGCTTAACAACATATCCAAAATTCAGAACTACCGGACCTTTTGTAGGGTAACCCCCCTATTTTGGCCTCTATTCATTGAACTAACAGGGGAATTTTCTTTAAAACAGCTTTAATTATTTACATAATTTAAGCATCAGCTTATAGCAGGTTTATAAATTTCACAAAAAAAATGTCTATCTCGGGCTGAATCAAGCCTTAACAATCAGAAACACAGAGTCTCCCAGTTAAAAATATTTTTTATAAAAAAGGTAGTATGTTTTTTATCCAAATTTATTTAAAAAAAACACTGGGTTGGTATTTGCAAATTTATTTGCAGTATTCGCAGAAAACTCTTAAAAACATAATTAATTACTTAAATACATTAGCGGGGGCGTTGCGTAACCGAATACCGCTTGTGAAGAAATTTAATTGAAAAGAAACTTATGTTTGTATGAATGTCGTATATCAGTAAATTGCCTCTGCCTCTGCGCTACAGAAAAGTGAACAAAAAATCTAACGAAGTAGGTTCGTGGAACCGTGGAAGGGTACTGTATATGTGTAAATTTTTTTTTAAAGTGGCACAAGCAGTGGCGTATATTAAAAAGGTTCGGGGTGGGCCCGAGACAGTTTTAGGTGGGGGCGAGCTATATTTTATGCCATCTTATGTTTGTGTTCATGAAATATGTGAAAAATATCTAAAAAAATCTTAGCTTTGGGGGAGGGGCCCAAATATTTGGCAATCCTAAATTTTTGCCTAGTCTAGCATATGTCACAAAATGCCCACCAAGAAATATTCCTGGGTGCTCCACTGACTTACCATGCTGAGAAGGGCTCATCAATTTCGGCATAGGGAATATGCAGGACACCTCTTACACTATGGGTCTGACGCCATTGTGGGACCTCTGCGCCCTCCACTGAAAGAATAAAATAGTTATTTTTGTACAGTCAGGGACTTTTTAAATTGTCGGTGAATTTTTTCTGTCAAAATTTAAAATATAAAGATATTAGAAAAAATACTTTTTTATTATACGTATGTATAAAGACAGAGGTAAGGTTCACTATTTTTTTGGTTTGGTTAAAATTGGGTTTACTAATTTCAAATAGGAATATTTTTTATTCTCGAGCGCGGCCAATTAAAAAGTCCCTGACTGTACCAGGGGCATAAAGAATAATATTTCTGCCCAAGGCCGATAATTGAAGGCTGGTGGCAAGCGCGGTTTTGAGGTGGGTAACGTGGTAATTACTAGAAAAAAATATATGTACTTTTAGTTAATAAATATTTTGCTAACCGCATAATTATCGCCCCCCCCCCTAGAAAAAGATTTTTACATAAATAATGTTCCCGTCGACCATTACCCCCCCTAGAGCTTGGCTAATGTCAGAAATGTTCTTTACAAATAAATACAGCAAAATACTTAAAACTATACTTTAGGACTTACAACTACTTAAAGTGCTTTACAAACAAATATTTTTACAATGTTCTTAATTTTGTAAAACAAAGTATCTACTTAAAGTGGCTCTGGAACGAAATAGCGATGTACAAAATAGCGAGTATTAAAATAGCGGTATCGAAATAGCGACAATCAAAATAGCGATGTAATGAAAGGGCGACTATCAAAATAGCGATGTAACAAAATGGCGATGTAACAAAATAGCGATTGTATCAAAATAGCGATGAAACAAAATAGCGATGTAACAAAATAGCGACTAACAAAATAGCGATGTAACAAAATAGCGACTATCAAAATAGCGATGTAACAAAATAGCGATTATCAAAATAGCGATATTTTGATTCGGTTTTGGCATATAGTTCGACAAAGAAGTTTCTTTCTAACAATTTTTTTCAAAAAAAAAACTTCCCTGACTTCTTTCTCGGGATCCTAGAGGGTGTGAATCTGAACCGAACCGAACCAGCATATTTAAAAAAAAACTCTCCAGACTTCTTTTGAACCGAAACAAACTTAGCGATATTTTGATTCGGTTTTGCCATATAGTTCGACAAAGGGGTTTCTTTCTAACAAATTTTTTTCAAAAAAAAAACTTCCCTGACTTCTTTCTCGGGATCCTAGAGGGTGTGAATCTGAACCGAACCGAACCGAACCAGCATATTTAAAAAAAAACTCTCCAGACTTCTTTTGAACCGAAACAAACTGAACCGAATTCGGTTCAGTTTGGTTCGGTTCGGTTTGGTTCGGTGCGATTCGGTTCGGATTCACACCCTCTAGGATCCTGGAAAAGAAGTCAGGGAAGTTTTTTTTTTGAAAAAATTTGTTAGAAAGATTGGTTTGAATCGATTCGGTTTGGTTTGATTCGGTATTTTGATACATCGCTATTTTGATACATCGCTATTTTGATTGTCGCTATTTTGATTGTCGCTATTTTGATACATCGCTATTTTGATTGTCGCTATTTTGATACATCGCTATTTTGATATGTCGCTGTTTTGTTACAAACGCTATTTTGATACATCGCTATTTTGATAGTCGCTGTTTCATTACATCGCTATTTTGATAGTCGCTATTTCATTACTCGCTATTTCGTACGTCGCTATTTTGTACATCGCTATTTCGTTCCAGAGCCACTTAAAGTACCTTAAAATGTACCTTAAGTACACTAAAATGTACTTCAAGTATAATACTTAGGTAGTACTTTTTTTATGTACTTGATAATTGAAGTGCATTTAAAAAAAATTACCTGTAACTTTAATTACTTTTTCAAATCTTTATGTATCTACTTTGTATTTGTAGTACCCTTTATTCATATACGGAATATTACGTATATGCCTTTATTAATGAACTTGTTACAAAGATACTTGCATAATTTTAAATTAGAAATAAATGAAGAATAGAAAAATTCAATAAAATACAAGATGTAAAAACCCGACGCAAAACGCAAAAAAAATAATCATTTTAAAAAATGGAAAATTTTTAGCGTTTATTAAAACAAGCTTATTTTTGCAATAAATCTTAAGTGTAGTAACTAAAAATGTTGCTAAAGCATTGGTTTTCGAGATATAGATACATATATTAAAAAAGGCATCATTTAGGTATTTAACAAAATTTTAAATTGTTCAATACATTATGATAACAACATTATTCTTACCTAAATAATAAGTTATAATAAGTATTTTACTTTATCAAACACTGTTGTTTTGTTGTTGAGATATTCGTTAAAAACGAAATTGCCTAATAAACCGATTTTAAGAAACAGTTAAGCAAAATTGTAGTGGAAGACCGGGGCAGTACACAAAAAATAAGTTATTAGTTTTACAAAAAGTTCTAAATATACTATAAAAAAGAACAATTGTTTAAAGCTACACAAATTTAAGGCAAAAACTTTTAAAAAAGTTAAAGTTAAGATAAGTTTTATTGTTTTTTTTTTTAAATTTATTTGTTATGCCCTGCCCCAAGTTGCTGTTACAACTTGCCTCAATCACAGGATAAGGTAAAACAAAAATATTTTTAAATAAAAAATATCCTCTAGTCCTTTTACTGACAAAATTTTTTCCAATATTAATATCTCATTTTATAGCCAAAATATACAAGTAAAAATCCAAATATTAATTTTTAAGAAAAATATACAAAATTGAATGTACAGTCGGGGACTTTTTAAATAGCCGCCCTCGAAAATAAAAAAAAATTCTATTTGAAATTCGGAAAAGTAGTTTGAACCAAAACAAAAAAATTGTGAACCTTACCGCTGTTCGTATACATGCATGTTTAAAAACATATATTTTTTTACTTCTTTAATTGATTAATTTAGACAGAAAAAAATAATAAAACGGCAATTTAAAAAGTCCCCGACTGTACAAGAAACAAAAAATTTTGTTACAACCTGCCCGGTCTCCCATTAGGGTCTGACAGAATGTGATTTTTTTATTGCTTGATTTAAAGGCCACTTAAAACTTTTACTTGTTTTAAAATCTACCAGTGGCTTACTGCTCTGTAGATTTTTACTACCATTTGCATATCTAAAAGTACAGTGCCTATAGCTAAATATACGCGCCAAATGTGAATATCTCAAAAACTGCACGAGCTATCAACAAAAAACTGTATCTCGAAAATTAAGCGTTTGCGTTTATATAAACTTAACTCCTGATTTATAATTTGCCGTTCGTTATAGTTGGGCAAAGTTCGGCCTTGCCTTATTTTATCTTTCGTCTTTAGAGATTCGTAGTCGGCCACCTACGTCATAATTGGTTTATTATTTTATTTTCGTTTTAATTTTTTTTCTTTAAGAAAAGAAAAGGTTAGAGGCTCCATTTGAAACAAAAAAACTATGAAAAAAACAATTGTTATAGAGGTTATTATTACCGACCGGTTGCGAACGTAAGAAGGCAGCCTATAAATGCTAAAATCTGTCTACGAACTGTGAACCGTGAACGTCAACCGTGAACGGCAACTTGTAAATCAGGAGCCGTATTCTTCAAAGTTTGTGAAGGGAGTGCTCCCGGGAACGTTCCCGGGAAATCAAACTCACTTTTTCTCCCGGGAATGAAAATGTCGTATTCTTGAACGCTCGAAGCGGTTTGTGTGTGTGTTTTTGAATTCAAAAAAGTTTTTTTAAAATTAGGGACTTATTGCAAAAAACAAGGCAGTAGGCCGGGCCCTATTCTGACAGTTTTCCATTGAAAACTGACAGTTGATCTTTCAAAATTGACATACCAAAGTCGAATTTAATAATCAAGTAGTTTATTTTCCATTAATAATAACTATTAATTCTGGCTCTTATAATACACAAAGGCCTAATTTTGAAAGAAGACAGCTGTTCTTATAATGGGAAGCTGTCGAATAGTGCACAATTAGTGCCTGGCTTTATTGCAATAAGTACTTAATTATCTAAAAAAATTTTAGCTGTAGGGAGCCCTGGCTCGAGACCCTCCCCTTGGTGCGCCTATGTCTACATAAACATAACTCACACTTATTTCTGTCAGTTATTTCAGACCAAATGGAGTTATGATTATTAATGTTTAACACTTGCTTTATAGAGGCCTATTAAAGTGCTTTTATATAAGGACACTTTAACAATGTAGTTGTAAGAACACTACATTATTTTAAACCGCCTTTAGGTTGAGATATACGGTGTCAAATTAATAAACACGCGGCTTTTCTCGCTTCTAAGATGTAATATAATATGTTATATAGGTACACATTTATATTATGCATTAAATACGCACAGAAAAAAATGAACTGTTCGAGCGCAAATGCCACGATATCAATACACACGTAGGAGGTAGGTAGAGTTCTGAAGTATGGAAATTCATTTCTACAGTAAAAACCCAACAAAAGAAAAAGTAAACATTCAGATCATCTCCAAGACATAGAAGTACACGAAGTGGAAGTAATCATCGAAAAAGAAATGATAAAAAATAGTATTAAAAAGCTTAAATCCGGAAAAGCTAGCGGACCTGGAGGAATATATGCTGAAATGCTCAAATATGGATCAGAGAAACTAATCGAAAATCTCACATATATTATCAATCAATGCATAAACGGACATCCAGTACCTGATGATTGGAAAATTGCATTCATATCCTCAATACATAAAAAAGGAAACAATTACAGAGGAATTTCAGTAACCAGTACTCTCAGTAGAATGTACGGTAGGATTCTTAGAGATCTAATAGAGAAGGATTTTCATGAACAAGAAGAAGAAGAGCAAAGTGGGTTTCGTGCAGGCAGTTTTTGTAGTGATAATGTTTTTTGTCTTAAACAAGTAATTGAGAAAAGGTGCGCCAGAAATATAGAGACTCATGTTACCTTTGTGGACCTACAAAAAGCATATGATACCGTTCCAGTAGAAAAACTATGAACAGTGCTAGAGCAGACTAATATCAATCATACATACATAAAAGCGATAAAAGAACTATACAAAGGGTCAAAATCTAAAATTAAAATTGGAAATCGACTTTCAAAAGAATTCCTCGTAACAAAAGGCTTAAGACAGGGATGTTGTATTTCTCCAACTCTTTTTAAAATATATATCGCAGTAGCTCTAAAAAACTGGAAATGGAAAGTGCACGGCATGGGAATACAACTTAACGACCGATTTACCATATACACACTACAGTTTGCTGACGACCAAGTAATTGTAGCTAATGATAAAGAGGACATGGAGTATATGATGAGAAAGTTAATGGAAGAATACCAAAAGTGGGGATTAACGGTGAACGTGGACAAGACACAGTACTTATGTATTGGAAACGAATCCAGTGAGTTAGAACTAGACAATGTACAAGTAATATCTCCATGCAATGAGTATGTATACTTGGGTGTCACATTTGATAAGACAGGAACAGACTGTAAAGAACTGGAAAAAAGAATAGTAAAAGCAAAAAAGGTTATTGGATGTCTTAACAGTATTTTATGGAGCAGAGAGATTAAAAAGAATGTAAAATTTAACATATATGAAACAATGGTGAAAAGCACGCTGTTGTATGGAATAGAGACTTGTCGCGTAACAGAAAAATACAAAACAAAAATGGAAAGTATCGAAATGGATGCAATAATAAGATCAATGAGAATATCTAGAACAGATCACATAAGAAATGAGATCATAAAAGAAGGAATGGGAATCGAAGGAAGCATAACGGATGACTAAATAAAATAAAAAATTAAATTAAACACTCTTACTAAATTGGGTCTGAAAGTGAAGATATTGCTTTTATCCTATGCACTGCAGTATAGGAATTTAGTTTCAATGCATATACATACATATATCTAAATAAGGCTTTACCTAAAAACTCTATTTTTACTTTCACAAAAAAAACAAATCACAAAACAAATAAATGAGGTTAGAAACTTTCCCGGGAACTCGTTTTCACCTCGTGAGAGGTGGTGAACTTGAATTCACGAGAGTGTGCTTTGGGGAATAGAGCATTCACCTTTTTATGGTGAGGACTACTCACATTCTCCTCCCAAAAATTCAAGAATACCCCAAGTAACATTTCATTATTTATAGCAGACGCTAAAAGGTTGCCAGCGCCTTTCCTTAAAACCATTAGTTTCAATGTTTGGTCGCTAGCACGTTCCCATTACCCTTATATACCCCTTAGACCTCCTAAATGGCACTCCCCAATTGGTGGTGCCAACCCATGTATTAAACTCACTATAAAACCATAAGAAATAAACTCCAGCTTCGCCCTCTAGCGGTTCCACCAGTATAGAACCTTTTAGAGCCCAAAGCTATTATGCCAGGTTCTAAAAGCAACTCAGAAACGTCCTCTATCCTATTATAAAACTAGATTTGGTAATTTGGTATCCTGGCGATTCTGTTGAATACCATAATACCTTTAGAGTAAAGAAGTTTTCCTATAAAAGCTATGGCGATATTATAGATTCACAATGGCTATATAAAAAAATTTAGGTCACAAAATTGCCAAAAATTATTTTATCACATAAAAATATACCGAGTTTGTCGTTTTGTTGATGATCAAATTGCCTGCCAGATTTATTTTTCTGATAAAATCGTATCTGAAAAGCTCTCAAAACAAGCGCGCCAACTCAAGAATGCTTTTTAATAGTTTTTTGATAACAGAAAAAAATCATTTACACTATTCACCATTAAAAAAGTCTGTTTGGTTTACATAAAACACAATTAAAGTAAAATTATTGTTAAAAAACACTGCTAAAACGACTACATAAATATTTTCTCTTTACAATATTTTTTAAATAAATTTATATACGCCATTATGATAGTGGTTACTTGGTTTTATTTGTTACTGTATCGCAACAAGGATTTTTGAGTGCCCTTATGAAACCAACAAAAAAGAACAATATAAACATAGTCAACATAACCTCACTTAAATTTTTTGTATTTGTTTTTAAAGTGTTTAAAAGCGTATTTCAACACTTTTAAATGTTTTTTATCGTGCAATTTCGACGCAATCAAGAGGGCCATTGCAATGATATTCGTTGTGCCTGCAGGTTGGATGGCAACCTTTTATATTGGCCGTCTAAACAGACCTTATCTAGGCCTGGGTGTCCTACCCAGGAGGACGGAAACTCAACAATTATTAATTATTGGGCTTTAAATAATCAATCTTACAATAGGTAGGTACCAATCTGTACCTAGGTATATGTATTATTTTTACAAGAAATACCTAAAGAAATAAAACACGTAAGTATTTACTTACTTCTGTTAGAACCCTTAAGGAAACAAGGTTTTATATGGCCGCCTATTTAAATAATATTTAATATACAGCTATGGGTAACTATAAATACAAAAGAATTAAGTTTACCTTTAAGCCTTCCTATAAAACCTTTTTAAAATGCCTAAAAGTAATGGCAAAAACCAAAAGTCAAAGTTTATATTTACCACTCTTAAAAACCTTAAGGAAACTAGGTTCTATATGGCCGCCTATCTAATCATATTTACTTTTAAACTACTGGTAACTATAAAAACAAAAGGATATAAGATAACCTTTTAGCTCTATTATAAAACACTTTTGTGATGACATAAAGTAATGAAAAAAACTAAATGACCAAAGTTTATATTTGTTTCTTTTGAAAAACTTTAGGTAAAATGGTTTTATAAGACCATCTTTATAAATCAGAAATCATAAAACCAAAAGTATCTAAAAGGAACAGAAGGAATATCGGTTTATTATACTCCCTTTATAAATCACTTTTTGGTTGTATAAAACCCCGTTAGGTAATTGGCAATATAAATTACCTTTATGTAGCCAAATTGATCCTAAAACCCATAACAGCACCCTCTAAATAACCTAGGAACCAAATTAATAAAACCTTGAGTGGTAATAATGTTACTTCGGACGTATCCAGGGGCAATCGTGAAATCACTTAAGGAATTCAACACTAATATTCGGTTATTGAATTTTGAAACACCCTGCATAAATATGTGTTTTTTTAATTTTTTTAAAAAAATTCTATTACGAAGCAATGCCTTTTAGTTGGATAAAAGGTTTATTTTATTTTTACTTACCTCCTAAAAGGGCAATAACTGACAACCCCAAAAACAGAAACATCTTGTTCACAGTCCAGTCGCACTTTGAATTATTTTAAAACCGCTTTTCTGCATAAAATGAAAAATCGATTATTACTCGTTTTAAGTCGTCGACCGAAGACAAGTGCTGATAAGGCAATAATTATTGTTTTGATTTAATTGGTACGATAACCATAATTTGAACATAATATCAACAATATTATTATAATTGTTAAATATTTGCTAGGAAAGGATATTATTGTTTACTTTTCCGTCGTCTAATTTTAACCCGGCGCCTCGCTATGTGTGACGTCGTGGCGTCGCGCGTCGTTGCGTCTACGTCGGCGCCTGACCAGTACGTTTCTGTGAACACTGAAATATTTCTCAGGCAACGAAGGATCACAGCTGCAAAAAAAAGAACAACAGTTGTTAGATCGAACAACTAATAGGGGAAAGCGGGGCAAGTTAACGAACTGAATTTAACATAAAATTTATAAATCGCAACGAGTTTGTCTGTGCTGTTAGAACTCTTCAAAGTCAAAGTTTTATGGGTTAAAAGTAGATGGAGCACGTAAGAATAATAATAGTACATACCTATAATTCGAGTGGTCGCTTATAAAATTGTATGCCGCAAAATAAGCTTTTGCGGAAAAATCTAAGGGAAGAATAAAATTTGTTAGTAACTAGGAAATTATTTATTATATTTTCAAAATAAGAACATTTAAATCACCATCTTTGGTGGTTTTTTGTTTATATTTTTTATAGTTTACTAAACAATTGTACCTTGGGGAAGTTGGCGACGGCAAGATGACGAAAAAATTAAACAAGAAAAAAAAATCATGGCAAAGTCTTAAATCTTAAAAAGAATGTTTTTAATGATTTTAACCAAAACCTACCAGAAACAAAAAAAACGACGAAAATATTATTGTTCAAGGTACCAGGAACCATGGATTGAACCTCCAGTAGCGGAATGGATTAAATGTGGAGGATGCGAGGGTTGGGGGTATGAGGCGTGCACCTCATATGAAAAGAGGGGGACGTTCATTTGTGACCTATAGGCCTAGTCGTCATCTTGCCCCAATAGGCTCGTCAACTTACCCCGCTAGTGGGGCAAGATGACAAAAATACATTTAAAAATTTTTTTGTGTAGCTTTTTAAGGTTATTTGTTTGTAAACCAAGACATCTATCTAACAATTAAACGAAGTTTTTTAGTCAAAATCGGGATGGGTGTTTTCTAGGAAGCTTTAATCCTTAACATCGTCATCTTGCCCGGCTCTCCCCTACCATAAGAGGTGACTGACTGACTGCCTTCTGTACGCAACAAAAACAAAAATTACAAGAAAACCAAATGGCTAGAAAAACGAAGGGAACTGTGAAGGTAGAAATCTTAAACGAAAACATTTTATAGAAGCAGTGACATATCTACAAAAATATTTTTGGGAGGGGGGCAAGACCCCATAATGATGGTTGTCTTCATGAAATATATGAAAAATATCTACAAAACCTAAACTTTCGAAGAGGGGTTGATAAAAGAAGAAATTGTGTAAGCTATTTATAATTCATAAAGTAATTTTACTTTCGGCATCAAACGCGACAACAAATAAATTTGCCACATCTTGACAGCTACTTCCCCCGAAATACCATTGAATCATCTGTAATTTTTCCTGAACGCTAAATGTAATACGCTCAATAGCTTGAGCTAGAATTTGCATCAAAAACAAATTCCCACTGTTTACCTTTTTCGCTGTACATGACGGAATCACAAAAACTTCGTGAAGATGAGAGGACAGCATGTATTCCCCTACATTCCCCCGAATAGCCTGAATACGGGTCTAAAACAGCGAAAGCCAGTGATAAAATCTGGTCACCTTAGCTGTTTTGCAATTTCCGAGTAATGTGATGATATTGCAAATTATGGATGATTAGATCTTCGTTTCTTTACCGCAGTTCTTTATCTAAATAACGGTACTAAGTACTTTTAAATTGGCATTGCTGCTATTATTGTCAAACTCGTTTTTAATGGCTCACTTTAAATACTTATAACTATTTTAGCATTGCTTGGAAATGGGTCATTTGTTCCTCGCCCAGGTAGCAAGGTACGTTAGGGCAAGGTAACTTTAGACGTCCAAAGCCAACGATTATAAACACACAGGATTGCCTATTAGCTCGAATCTTTCAGCGGTAGGCGGCGCCTTGCTTACGTCACTAGTGGACCTCTGCTCAGCGCGCTTCATTTAATACACATTGCAATCGTGAGTTTATCCCGCTTTTTTCTTGTTTATTTGCAAACAAATTTTTTATTCGGGTTAGTAAATATAATTAATAATTTCATTCACTTAAAACAAATGATTTTATAAATCAAGAGTTTGCTCTGAGAGCTCAATTTTCGTACCCAGACGATATGGAGTTTCTTTTTTAAATAGTTGAAAGTTTTAGAATAGAAGTAGGATTTTTTCTAAAAGTTTAATCAATTTAAATCATTAGATGTATAATGTATTGTTTTTGTTGCGAATATAATAAAATACACTTATATTATGTAGTAACAAAAAAGTATTTATTTGATATTACAGATCTAAAATTGCAATATTTATTATATTATTATGTCAAAAACCAGTCAGTTTTTGGAGAAAACAGCCAAATATCAATAGATTTAAAAAAAAAATTCATATGATTTACATTGTTTGTGTTATGAGTTGTTTTTATACCACCCAGCGCCTGTTTTCACTCCTTCTCCTGTAACATGTTTCTGAAAACTTCTATAAAGGGACTAAAAAAACTTAACAAAAAAACTGAAACTAAACTTGAAGAAATTGTCTACAAAATAAACTTTCCAAAAATCAGTTTAATAAAAGAAGTACGTTTGCGGCATAATTACCAATTTTCTTCAATGTGATTAATTTAATGAGCAAGGAGTTTCCAAAAATCCAAAAAAAATTTAAAGTTTATATAAATATAATAATATAAAAGCAGTGGCGCAGCCAGGAATAGGTCTTGGGGGGGCCCGAGGCCTCTTGGGGGGGGGCAAGGCCTCATGATGTCGAATTTTAAGCTATTATTTGTGTTTTTCATGAAATATGTGAAAAATATGTAAAAAAATCCAAGGCTTGGGGGGGGGCGGGCCTTAAGCCCCCCCCCCTGGGTGCGCTCATGATAAAAGTATATATATTTATATTTCTACACTGAAAGAGGGAGCACACAGCTTTTATTTCAACAATAAATTAATTTGCTTTGTTTATATAAATTCACTTAATTCACATTTCTAAAGGTTTATTTACCTCCTAAATAGTCTGTGAGTCAACCACACCGTCAAATGAATGAAAAAACGCAAAAGAACGAAGATAAAAACGTCAAAAACACCTTAAAATCACATGAACTCTCAATAGAAACAAAGCAACTGGTCCGCTGGTGACGTCAGCAGGCAGTGTTCTGGCGCTTGAGCGACGCTAACATAGAGTTAAATGAAAATAAGCAATCCTGTGTGTTTATAATCGTTGGTCCAAAGCGGTCATTTACAGTGGCGGCTGCTACAGGGAGGGCAGCGGGGCAGTGCCCTCCCAAAACTAGACAACAAACAGTATTTTTAATTGATTTATTTAAAAAAAGTTAAATCTTCCCTTACGACATGATTGTCTAGTTCTTCTTATTATCTGTGGTTAGCGATCAATTGGGTGGGTTTTTACCGTAAATAATTACAAGCCGGCAGCGCGGGACAAGGTTTCAGTTTCACCCGTTTGTCAGCGGGGTATGGGTGGATGTTCTCGAGCGAGGGCGGGAGGAATATGTGTTTGGGTTGAAGTCGGCCATCATCATCGTGCGGAAACGTCCGTTGCCCTTCTACATACCGGATCTATCTTTAGTGAAGACTTATGAGTTTGTTTCAATTTGGGCTATGTCAGTAGTAAAAAGCATTGCCCGTCGCGTGTCATTGGTTTTGTTATCGTTTGTTTATAAAATGGAATAAATACCGTCCATTACATAATTAACTGTGCAAATTTAAATACGTTGACATATAAACTTCGATTACAAATAAAATCTTTAGGGCCACATTGACCGAATCTAAAAATCCTAAAAATTAACCAAAGTTTTAGTGCAAGTAATAAAAATTATACGATGCTGAAAACAGGTTGTGCGTTTGTGAAAAACGAAATGCTTTTTTTTGCTTTATTTGTCTTATTATGAACAATCCACGAAGTGATCCTGCGTGGGTGGAAAAAGAAATGTGTGATCTTTAGCACTTTAGTGAAAAGTTAAAAACACAAAGTAAGTGCTACTTATTGAAATAACCACATAGAATTTTTTATGCTAGGCAACTGATATTAGGTGCCAATTGAATAGTGTCTATAGGCAAAACATTACCGAACATAATGAAAATGTGCAATTTTTATCTCCTTTTCCATGCAATATAAATTTCGGCCCCCCCAATTTATAACCACACCAGCCGCCACTGGTCCAAAGCAGTTATTTATGGCGACCTGCGACATCTTCCCACATAGCACATAAATCACATCAACGTTAAATTAACGTGAACAAAAATAACAAAGTTATTTTTTTCTAGAAAACAACCTCATACCATGTAATATTTTTGTTAAATCTATATGCTTAAAGATAACTTAAAAACAAGCAGGAGTGCCGTGCACAGCAAAAACCTAGTAACTCGACTTACTCGAAAATGAGATTTTTATATCATTGAAATCGCCGTAAAAAATGGCTCCAGCCAGTCTTTCTAGAATGTAGCTATCTTGAAAAACAAGGAAGTTATGTAGTTAGTATGTACTTAAATAAACTTCAAACTCTATTTCCCAAAACTCTCGTTTTTGACTTACTAGGTTTCTGCTTTGCACGGCAGAGGAGGAGGATCAATCAAGCTATAAAAAATGCAATTTTTCCTGAAGTTTCTGTTGCTGTGTATAGAACGTCTTTTTTACGCTCGTTATTTTCATGTGCCAAGTTTTCACTTGAAAAGTCCTCGACGACATCTTCTAAAACGTAACTAGAGTAAGACTTCTCAAACCTACTAACTTTTTGTCTAGTCTCTAGATAAAGATTTGTAAGAAGTAATAACTTTCTGCGTCTTTTTTTGTTACATTTTTTAAAAACTTTTTTTTTAAATTAAAATTGACGCGAAAGAAAGTTCACTAGTTTAAGACTACAACACTTCAAGATAATATTTAAGAGATGGCGCTCAAGGCAAGACAAAATCTCTATACATACATTATGTTTTGTTTAAAAGCTAAACAAGATTTTTCAACAATAAACACTCACCTAATATTAATTATCCTCAGTACCTCAAAATGAAAGTGTATAACCAATGTATCCTTCCTGTACTTACATATATATCCCAGACCTTAACACTTACAAAATCAAACATGGATAAGGTAACAAAAGCTCAAAGATCAATGGAGAGACAAATGTTACATGTAAAGCTAACAGATAGAAAAAAGAATGAATGGATAAAAAATAAAACAAAAGTAAGGGATGTCAGAGGAGAAGAAGCAAAATTAAAATGGAAATTTGTCGGTCATAATATCAGACAGAAAGACGACTGCTGAAACAATTGCAAACTGGACCGAACCGAACCGAACCGAACCTTGGAAAAATACAAGAAATAGGGGAAGACCCCAAATGAGATGGGCGGACGATTTGAAGAAACACGCGGGAACTAGTCCCAAGATGGATCGAAGAAGGCTAAATAGAATAGATAGACCTATTTTTTAAATTAATGGCTATAATAAATCAGAGAAAATTGTAGGCAAAATATGCCTTGAATTTTTCGTAACCAAACAAAATATGTTTTAATAATTACTTAATGTATAGGCAACAAATAGTTTTTAGAAAAAGTAGGAAAATATTAGACCTGGACACTTACAAAATCAAACTATCAAACATGAATAAGGTAATAAATGCCCAAAGATCAATGGAAAGACAAATGTTACATGTTAGCTAACAGATAGAAAGAGGAATGAATTAAGGGATAAGAAATAAAACAAAAGTAAGGGATGTCAGAGGAGAAGAAGCAAAATTAAAATGAAAATTTGTCGGTCATAATATCAGACAGCAAGACAATCGATGAAACAATTGTATTGTAAGTGGAGACCTTGGGAAAATAAAAGAAATATGAAGAAACACGCAGGAACTAGTCCAAAGATGGATCGAAGAAGGCTAAATAGAATAGATAGATCTATTTTTTCAATTAAAGGCCATAATAAATCAGAGAAAATTATAGGCAAAATAGTGCCTTGAATTTTTCGTAATCAAACAAAATACGTTTCAATAATTACTCAATGTATCGGCAGTGGCGTATCCAGGATGTCGGTGGGGGAGAGGCCAAGTAGGGCAAAAAATAGAAAACATTTTTTTTGCGGGATTTAATAAGACTTGGCTTTAAAGTTTGTCACTACGTGCGAATAAAATGTACCGCAGGCGAGAATCTGAAAAAAATCAGTTATATTTTGCTTCAAAATTTGAGAAAATGATATTTTAGCGAAAAAATTTTAAAAATTTTATATTTGGTAAAAATCTGCGACCTATGCTTTGGTTATTTTTTTTCTGGAACTAAAAATTATAATGAATTGTAGATTTCTCCAGGGTGAACCATTGTTAAAGCAGAAGAAACGAAAAGTCCTGCTTACTTCACAAATATTTTATTGTCTAACCACGACGCGTTTCAGTTTTTTAAAAAACCATTATCAAGTGGTCTGGTAGACAGTTAAGAATCATCTTTGAAACAAATGAAAAACTGGAATACATAAAAATAAAAAATTAAAAAAAAACATTTAAAATAGTCTAAAACAACATACAGATTGTGTATGTTGTTTTAGACAGAATCTGTATGTTGTTTTAGACTATTTTAAATGTTTTTTTTTTAATTTTTATTTTTGTGTGTTCCAGTTTTTCATTTGTTTCAAAGATGATTCTTAACTGTCTACCAGACCACTTGATAATGGTATTTTAAAAAACCAAAACACGTCGTGGTTAGACAATAAAATATTTGTAAAGTAAGCAGGACTTTTCGTTTCTTCTCCTTTAACAATGGTAAAAATTATAAGCTTTATGTCAAGGAGGGGGGAGGCTCTGCCCCCCCCCCCTGGATCAGTCACTGTGTATAGGAAACAAATAGTTTTTAGAAAAAGTAGGTAAATATTTGAGGTTATCGGTTCCACAGAATTAAATATATACCAGATAGATGCGTATACTTGTTTAGATTATTCCTTGCAACATTTTGTTATATGAAACATTTGCCATTAAAAATATATTTTGAATTAGTTAAATCAGAGCCGTAAAAAATTTTAATTTTTTTTTGCAAATTTTGCAATTTTTTTGTGTTGATGTTAAATCTATTTTGACACGCTTCATCAGGGGCGGATCTAGGAACTTTATTTGGGGGGGAAATATCATAATAAATATTGCATAATACTGTTTTGCATATTGACCAGGAATCTGTATGTAAAAACTTAATATAGTTTAAAATTTTGGGGGGGGGGATTTCCTTTTTTCCCCTCCCGTAATCCGCGCCTGCCTTTATTGACTATTTCGCGGAAGGGAGATCGATTTCTTCGCCCTTGATTTCATGCGTCGATCAGTCTTTACCAAAATTTTGTCAAAATTATATTTTGGTTTTATCTTGGCATTCTGTGGATATCAAATGCAATTTATTTAAACTTTTAAAAACATTTGTTATAGAAAATAAAAAAAAATATTTAAATATAAATTTAATAATATACATAAAATAAACTTATTTATTAGCAAAATTAGCTTATTATAGTTTATAACTTATTTAGGTTACCAGTTTGAAAAATGAAAGAAAATACACAAAATAGTAAGTAAATAAGTACAAGCAGAACCAAATCGATCTTACTAATTAAAAAATAAATATTAAGTTAAACAATATCTATTGTTAGGCCAAATAAATTTATTTATTATTTTTATTAAAAAAAAACTTTGTTATTTTGTTTGTGATTTGATACTTATGGCCTGTCCTTAAATTACGTAACTCTCTAGGGAAGAGGGGGATTTTGGTCTTGCGGTATACTTTTTTATGTGTTTTTTGTTGAAAATGCTTTACAAGGGGGGAAGAGGGGTCAAAAATCCTGAACTTTTGCGTTACGTAATTTAAGGACGTTCTCTTATTATGTTTTTAAAAATTATTTTAAACTAAATATAAAAGATTTAAACTTTTTAAGGCAATGTACTAAAACCATTATAGTTTTAAATAATTAATTTTTTTTAGATTTCGGTTTTTAATTTACAGCGTAAAGTATTTAGACGGGCCGGCCATCATAGTATAGTAGGGGAGAGTCAGGAAATTGTGCGCAGTTAAGCGAAAACCCTGGTTCTATCGAGGGATAATAATTATTATCTTTCTATCTATCTATTTCTTTTAGTTTTCTTCGATCCATCTTTGGTAATAGGCCTAACCCAATATCTTCCACTCTCCTCTGTCTGTCACTGTGTTCATCCATCTAGCTCCCGCATGTTTCTTCAAATCGTCCGCCCATCTCATTTGGAGTCTTCCCCTACTTCTTTTATTTTCCCAAGGTCTCCAGTTGACACATCCATCGTCTTTGCACAGATGATATGTTAGGTGATCCGTGGTCTTTGTCTGATATTATGAACGGCAAATTTCCATTTTAATTTTGCTACTTCTCTCTGACATCCCTTACTTTTGTTTGTCTTTGGACTTTTGTTACCTTATCCATGTTTGATTTTGTAAGTGTCCAGATCTGGGATCCATATGTAAGTACAGGAAGGATATATTCGATATACACTTTTGTTTTGAGGTACTGAGGATATTTTTTATTTTTTAATATGTAGCCTAATTTACCGAATGTTGCCCAGGCCAATCTTACTCGTCTCTTGATTTCAGCCGTTTGGTTTTCTTTTTTTAGTTTAATAATTTTTCGTAGGTATATTCCTCTACTTATTCTATTTTCTCTTGGTTTATTCTGATAGTGATATCTTCAACTGTGTTATGATTTTAGTTTTAGTGCAGTTCGTACTCAAGCCCATATTTTTAGCTGTTGTATTCAGTTCTTCCAGCATTTTTATAAGTTCTTCTTTCTTCCCAATCTAAGTTTTTAAAAACAACTTTTAGGGCCTGGTTAAATATTCTAGAGGATATTGTGTCACCCAACTCACACCTCTTCTTATGCGGATTGGCTTAGTTCCTTCGTGAATTTTGATTGATGTTGTTGCTTCGACTATTAAATCTGTGTATCTGTGATCCATTCAGCTATTAATTAAAGATTTTTACTGCCCAGTGCTCAATGCTATCGAAAGCTTTTTCAAAGATAATAAATAAAGTAATTTTAAAATACTTTCTTAGATGCGCTATTAATTCTACTTTATAGACGTGAAACAATATTTGAAAAAATATTAACACAACAAAATAATTAAAATTAAAAATACCGAAAAGTGTAATTGCATTCGATTGCTCACCCCGGCGGGTAATGATAAAAAAATAATGGTGAGCGATATATTTTATATAAAATAATAATTTTTTAATAATTAATTAATAATGAACAATACTCTAACGTTTAATAAATACCACGTTTTAAAAAGATACCTTGTTCGCAAAGATTTGATATAATTCATAGAATTTTTGCCTTATTGTTCAGCAACGAAAATTAGCAAAATATTGTGCCAACTAAACACCCACCATCACAACAATAACTTGCCCCAACTTGTCACGTTCTCTGCAAATGCTGCGAAATTTAAAATGCCTACTGCGCACAATAACCCACCGCGCACCATTGCCCAACTCTCCCCTATAGGTCACCTTCTCCTAATTAATATATTTTTTAGAATTTTCAGCAAAAGAATTTCTAGACAACCTTTTGACCAAAGGTGAATCTGCAAAATGTGATGAAACATCCCCTGAATTCGAGAGACCTTTGCTTCCAGATTACTTTGATGATAAACTTTACGCAAAGTAAGTTGTTGCCTTCCTAGCCCACGCAGCAGTGATTTTCGACGAACATTTTGTTTTGAGATAATCCCGAATATGTGTTATTTGGATGTATTTTCCATATTCCAATACCCACAGTAACTGCCCATTTATGATGCAAACATGAGGGCCTTGGGGTTCTTAAGCAAAAAAGACCTGATTGGTTGCTTTCAAAGACATATGTATATATTATTTCCATATAGTACGTATTATTGCAATACAACATATTTAAAATAGCAATATCAATGGGGTTTTGCGGTCCTTAAGATAAAATGTCCTGATTGGTTATACATTTACGCATGAATATTATTTTATTCTTGTATTCGTCACGTCAAATCATCGGCGTACAGTTGACAAAAACTCTATCTATGTAAATTTGGTATCTGTGCATTTTCCGTATCTTTATTTCTGAATGATTGCATCAAGCGCCAACCATTGTGTAAATAGGTAACAGGGAGTATTGGAATATTACGTATATGGTATTTTCACCTTTGAACATTAAACCACATCTAAGATTTGGAACTATCTTAGTAATATCGTCGTGACGTCTGTCCGTGTGTGTGTATGTATGTCTCTCCGTAACACTGAACGGCTAAACCGATTTTCATAAAATTTTTAGGTAAAATGGTGTGCTAAAAAGAGCTGGCTAGATTTTCGTTAAAATCCATTGATGTTAGTGACAGTTTTTTGACAGTTAGAAATTGAAAATATGTCAACTTCTTAACGGAGCATCGCCTGAATTTGCGGCTTTCGGAATATAGTAGCACGTTTTTCTCAATAGTGTTTGTTATTACCTTAGAGTAATATAGTTACGCTAATGTTATTACTAAAAACTTTGTAGGAGCTTTCGTTTTTGAGATATTTACAAAAACTGTATTCACGGCTAATAGATCGTGTTCACTTGGAGTATGCTAATAGACTAGGAAGGCATCATATTTATCATGGAGCCATTTATTTAAGATTCTGTCCCAAAATTAGATTTTTTTTTGTCAAAAAATCCGCATAAGGCCCTCTAAAGCTAATCCTTATCAGTAGGGGAATGGGGGACAAAATGGGATACTTAATTTTATAGGCTTATTTCTTCTATTAAATGATCACCATTGCGTTCGTCATTTGGAATTAAGTTGGCTAGATATGTTATCGTTATGTTTTAATTTTCAGTTTAAACGATTTAGAACTCCATCGTGCTTTTATTTTTGTTTACTTTGTCCCATTTAATTACCATTTGTACCTATATGTGGCAAAGCGGGGTTGTGTAATTTAGAATCAATATTTTTGTGAGAAGTTTTATTTATTAAAATTCTAACCAAATTTAAAAGACTTATTTAAAAAATAAAAAGTTACATTCATAATATTTAAATTTAGTATTTGCCAAATTTATAAAGAATTACAGCGACCTAGTCATCGCTGTCGACTCTCCTACACGAATTATAACTAGGTATAACAAAGTTTATGCAAAGTCAGTTGAACAAAGGTTAAAGCCGACCATCGGCATATCCTTTAAAGAAAGTGACATGGGCGGCGGCAGATATACTCATGAAAATTATTTCATTTAATTATGGCGTAAACTAAAGAAATAAAAATAGATAATAAAACTTTCTATTCCTACACCTACAGAAACGACACTGATTTATTTTCTAACTCTGCATACTGCCGACTAAAGGGGTCCCGAAACGGTGCCGTCTATCCACCTGTGCTGGGTCGGTCAGAAAACAAATACTTTGTACTCGGACCGCCAAGAGCCGCGCCTTTTCTCTGTCGGTAGGGTTGAAATTATACCAGGAAGATTTTATATGAATTTGCATAACTTTTGAAGGGCAGATTGAAGCAAAATTTCATGAAATCGATAGAACTCCGTATTAGGAGCATTTCATCAGGTGACTTTGCAAAAACTATACAAACCCCGTTTTGCCCCAAACCACCAGTTATTCAAACAAAAATCATACACAGTAAGAGCCTAACTTTACGGGCAGCGCGTTTAATTATGAATAATACATAAACCCACTATTTGTTCAATAAAAACAAAATTTTGAAAAGTCATTAAAAATGTACTTACCTTCACAAAATGCGCAAGCTATTTTTACAATAAATTGCGCATAATATCTCATGTTGAGCAAAAACGAACTTAAGCTCAGCCGACCGGCACCAATCATATTGCACAGAGTTGAACCAGTTTTGGGTATAAACTATCTGATATTAAGAGGTTTTAGTCTTGCGCAGTTTAGCTAAAACGGCGATATCCCGTTTTACCCCCGTTTCCCATTTTGCCTGATTAATTATTGTTTTAACAGGACTACGCTCGGCTATCAAAAAGGCATTTGAGGTTGAGTTTACTAATCAAACAAATTTCGTGGCTAATCGGGTAAAAAGGAGTTTTTGTTTCTCTTATATTTTTCCGTGGGTAGCTTGAAAGCTTAACCTCACGGGGGTCCAAGATCTAATGGACACCTATTAAGTTTTGACAGTTAACTGTTTCGTCCTTATGGGATTCCTCAGAACACTGTTTGGTCAATGTGACCTATCTAATTATATTTACTATATTTTTAGGGGTCAAAAGTTCTTTCATTTACATTTTTTTTTATGTTAGATAGTAAATATATTGGGTAAAAGTTTGTATACAATAGTAAAACATAAAAACTAATTAAAATAAAATAATACATAAGAAATGTAAAATAATAATAATTAAAAATTGGTAAAAAAAATTTTTTAAGTCACAAGCTTTTATAAAATGCACTAAAAAAGAAAAAATAATTTTCTAACATTCTAATATTATCATAATAATAAATGCGATGGCCGATTGATGGAAATTTTGACGATGTTAGCACGATAAGATATCCGTATCAATTAAATATCACTATTTGCAAGAATCATGCAGAGGTACCAAACCCACCCAACCCGACCCAAGATACCCCAGCATGTCCTTGACATAGGTATGGCAATGGCATAGCATTGCGGCACATCAAACATATCTTTGATGACCTGCTATGTTGAATATTCTTTAAGTGTTTAGATCACAAATTTAGATTAACTTAAGCTTTGATTTGCGGCCATCGCTTTTATTATTATGATAATATTAGAATGTTAGAAAATTATTTTTTAATTTTTAGTGCATTTTATAAAAGCTTGTGACTTAAAAAAATTTTTTACCAATTTATTTTCTACTTTTTAGTCCCAGCTATCTACTCTATTAAATGAAAATATTTGTTCAATAACAGAACAGAAGAGTTTATTCTAGATTATAATGAAATCGCTGATCGTGAGTTGTTTGGAACCTCATTTTTCTATTGGGGGAAAGAGAGGGTGGGGGCAGAGGTAGAAATATATTTTTTGTTTGGGCTGTATTGCCATCGGACCTTTATGCATATACCAAATTTTATAAAAGTCATTTGAAGTGAAGTGTGTCAAAAACGCATTTTTTATGGAAGGGGGTGGGGGGTCGGGTGGGAGGACAATATTTCATTATTGTTCTATTGTCATCGGACCACTATATGTATACCAAATTTCATCCAAATCGGATAATGGGAAGTGTGTCAAAAACGCATTTTTCTATAGATGGGGGTGGGGGTAGGAGTGGTAGGATCTTTTTCTCAATGTTGTATTGTCATCGGACCACTATATGTATACAAAATTTCATCCAAATTTGATAATGGGAAGGGTGTCAAAAACGCATTTTCTATGGAAGGGGGTGGGGGTAGGGGTGGGAGGATATATTTTTTTAAATGTTATATTGTCATCGGACCACTATGTGAATACCAAATTTCATCCAAATCGGATAATGGGAAGTGTGTCAAAAACTCATTTTTCTATGAGAAGGGGTGGGGGTAGAAGTGGGAGGATATTTTTTTCTTATTGTTGTATTATCATCGGACCACTATGTGTATACCAAATTTTATCCAAATCGAATAACGGGAAGTGTGTCAAAAACACATTTTTTTATAGAAGGGGTGGGGGTGGGGGTGGGGGTGGGAGGAATTTTTTTCCTTAATGTTGTATTGTCATGGGACCACTATGTGTGTACCAAATTTCATCCAAATCGGATAATGGGAAGTGTGTCAAAAACGCTTCACAAGATTTGATAGATAGATAGTTAGATAGTTAGATAGTTAGATAGATAGATAATTAGATAGTTAGATAGTTAGATAGTTTGATAGTTAGATAGTTAGATAGTTAGATAGTTAGATAGTTAGATAGTTAGATAGTTAGATAGTTAGATAGTTAGATAGTTAGATAGTTAGATAGTTAGATAGTTAGATAGTTAGATAGTTAGATAGTTATATAGTTAGATAGTTAGATAGTTAGATAGTTAGATAGTTAGATAGTTAGATAGTTAGATAGTTAGATAGATAGTTAGATAGTTAGATAGTTAGATAGTTAGATAGTTAGATAGTTAGATAGTTAGATAGTTAGATAGTTAGATAGTTAGATAGTTAGATAGTTAGATAGTTAGATAGTTAGATAGTTAGATAGTTAGATAGTTAGATAGTTAGATAGTTAGATAGTTAGATAGTTAGATAGTTAGATAGTTAGATAGTTAGATAGTTAGATAGTTAGATAGTTAGATAGTTAGATAGTTAGATAGTTAGATAGTTAGATAGTTAGATAGTTAGATAGTTAGATAGTTAGATAGTTAGATAGTTAGATAGTTAGATAGTTAGATAGTTAGATAGTTAGATAGTTAGATAGTTAGATAGTTAGATAGTTAGATAGTTAGATAGTTAGATAGTTAGATAGTTAGATAGTTAGATAGTTAGATAGTTAGATAGTTAGATAGTTAGATAGTTAGATAGTTAGATAGTTAGATAGTTAGATAGTTAGATAGTTAGATAGTTAGATAGTTAGATAGTTAGATAGTTAGATAGTTAGATAGTTAGATAGTTAGATAGTTAGATAGTTAGATAGTTAGATAGTTAGATAGTTAGATAGTTAGATAGTTAGATAGTTAGATAGTTAGATAGTTAGATACTTAGATAGTTAGATAGTTAGATAGTTAGATAGTTAGATAGTTAGATAGTTAGATAGTTAGATAGTTAGATAGTTAGATAGTTAGATAGTTAGATAGTTAGATAGTTAGATAGTTAGATAGTTAGACAGAACATCTGAAGCTAAATAAAAGCTTGTAAAAAAAATAAGAATAATAACTATACACTATAAATAAAAAATTTCTTCCAGACCAGACTCAGGCTTAATTGTGCCTAAAATTGAAGCGGCATTACCCCTTTGAAGTGCGAGGCCTATCCGTTGGGAGATGAAGCTACGAACTTTTTGATGTTTAATTTTTTTACTGATGTCATTAATCAAGTTCTTAGCTAGGGTACAAATAAGAAACGATCTTCTAATTCTTTATATTTCTCCCTCTTTTGAACTTCTCCAAGGTGAGCTGCTTCCCCAGATTTTACTGAAGTTTTGTTTATGTAGGAATCTGCAAGGGTGTCCCTGCATGAAGCATCCTACATTAAAGCCTTACCTCTCTTCCATGGCACCAAAGTCATCCCGTCCGCCCGCTTACCGTCGCCACGACAAATACCTGGAGGCTCCAGTACTGCAGGAAAATCTGCAGAACCAAGAGACCTCTTAATAATATCATTAATTAGCCTATCTAGCTAAACGACCTGCACTCTTTAAGCAGCATAAGCCATGATGGCCGTAAATATCAACTGTTTTGCCACAAGTGCAGACGTGTTGCTCACACACAGGCTGACCTAGTCTTAGAGCGACAGATAAGCGGAAGGACGAGTTGTCTAAAAGGTTACCCAAAGAAGATGAAGGTAAAGCATGAAGCCAAAAAGATCTTTCGGGTTCCTGTAAAGCTAGAAGTCTAGCCTTGTCTTTTAAAGATGTTTGAGTATCCAAAATTTTATTTAAAAATGTTTGAGAAAGTTTTATATTTTTAGGGGTCAAAAGTTCTTTTATAAACATTACTGTGCAATGATACTGGCCAAACTTTTGGGTTTGGTAGCAATAGGATCGCAAAATAGTGCTACCCCAGTGCTGGTAATGACCAATAAATCGTCTTCTGACAAGAGCTCTTATAGAAGATACATCGCAACCATGTTTTATATGCTGATTTGGTATGATGATGACTTTGGACCAGATTCAAGGTAGGGGAACACGGGGCATAATGGCATACTTAAAC
Source organism: Aspidapion aeneum (assembly GCA_963576565.1). NCBI lineage: Eukaryota > Metazoa > Arthropoda > Insecta > Coleoptera > Brentidae > Aspidapion > Aspidapion aeneum. The sequence goes on from OY755038.1 coordinate 6,778,004, forward strand.
TTCATGCGATTATTTCTAGCATAAATATTTAAATATTTATTCCATTTCAATGACGGAATGTCGTTTTTCAATAGAATAACATGTTTTTTGTAATTAAGAGCCCCTAAATGAAGAATGACACCCCCGCTGGTGGTAATTATCTTAAAAATTATTCCACGGATTTTTATACTAATTAGATGTTTATAAAGATATTTCAAAACATGGCGTAAAGGAGTTTTTAAAGATGTTTTTGCATAAATAGTATGTAATTCATCGCACATTTCATCAAAAAAATAATTTTTGTCCGGTGTCCAGTTGGCCAGGCGCCCAGTTGGCATCGCCGTGTTGGCCAGGCGCTCAGTTGACCCGGCGCCCAGTAGGCGGCGCCCAGACTGCTTTTTGGAACGTGGTCTTATTGTACTGAAGATTTGCAGGGTAAATAAATCCAACATTAGTGACGTCACACGTTGTAGTAAATTCGAGTTAGATCGACACTTAGTTTGTTATAGGCATTGTTAAACGTCTACCGCGTTACAATCGTACCCGCTCTTCCCTAACTATATCAACTTTAATTTGGATAAAATTACAATTTTTAGACTTCGAAAATCCCTACTAAGGATCCGAAACATGCATAAAGTCGCTAGCAATCGTGCCAGCAAATCCCTTTCTTACCGAATCAGTCAAAAAGACATGGCTATAACTCAGTTTGGATTCATGGGCTTCCAAGTTTGCAGATCAGAGGCCATGGGTATTCACTATGCTACAACGGAAGATCTTAAAGGGTTTATTCACATCTGGAGGGTTGTTGGTTTTATCTTGGGAATGGAAGAACAGTAAGTACCTTGTAAAAACTTCTGCAGCACTAACATGAACTAAGTAGTCTTCACTTTCTTCAATGATACGAATCATCCTTGTTGCGAACACGTCCTGAGAAGCTAAAGACACAGTGAACCGTGCCAATCCCCGACCGGTTTTAGCCTTGTTGGTCTTCAGCTGAATACAATCGATAGCTCTGTGAAGAGCATAAGCTGTGAAAGTCAACAGAACTCCAAAGGAAATTACCGTTACTGGAAATGGAAGGAAATTAGGAAATTAGACTGAAGGTTTGATGCTTTCGAATCATTCTTGTTTGGAACAGGTCTCGAAAGACTACAGGCGCATTAACCCATGCTAATCTATGAACGGTTTTGGTCTGGGTCTTAAGTGGCGTTTTCTAGATTAATAAACAGCGATAGCTATGATAAGGTTGAGCGCTTATGCTTTCTATTCCTTACATTAAGAGATCTATATGGTCTAGGTTACTTTCGAGAAAGGTCTAAATAAGGACAGCTCACCGACGATGTTGAAGTTAATGATGACCTTGGTTCGTGGTCTGCAACTTACCCTAACCTTGTTATTTTTATTGGTATCCCATGGTCTCTTTCTTTCTCTGATATCCTATTGACAGGTAAGTAAATTATATCTACACTGAGGCATTAAATTTATATAAAAATATAGGAAACTTTTGAAAAAAAATTTAGATTTAACTCTCTGTGAATCTCTTGTTGATAAAATTATTTTAAATTCTAAATCAATGTTAATGAAACCGCGTCTCTTGGCTTTGCAAGAACCGGAAAGTTCTGCATGGGTAAAAGCTTTACTGTCATCTACTTTAGGCAATCTTCTTGATGATCCTTCATTTCGAATTTCTGTATCACTTCGAATTGGAGAACCTGTTGTTGAACCACACGATTGCATTTGCGGCAAAAAAATTGATAAATATTGTCTGCATGGACTATGCTGCAACAAGAATGCAGGTCGTTGGGCAAGACACAGGTTACTAATGATATACTCAAACGTGCACTAAATTCTGTTGACATTCCAGCTGTACTTGAACTACAGAATATTTGTCGTAGCGACAGGAAACGTGTTGACGGATTAACTTTAGTTCCATGGAAGAAAGGTAAAGCCCTCTTATGGGATGCTACCTGTAGAGATACATTGGCTGAATCATATATTACAAAAACATCTATAAAAGCTGGTTCAGCAGCTGAAATAGGGGAAAGGTTAAAACAACAAAAATATAAAGAGCTTGAACATAAAGATTTTATTTTATACCATTCTCTGTGGAAACTTTTGGAAGAGGGGAAAAATGTATAAATGAAATTGTCTGTAAATTAAAAACAAATAATAAACGTGCAAGTAATTTTATAACACAGAAAATAAGTTTGGCTATACAAAGAGGAAATTATGCAGCAGTTTTGGGGACTATCCCAGTAGATTCCGGTCTGGATGAAATAATTTGTTTTTTTAATTTTATTATTTTATCGAAGGGTGTGGTGTGTGAGGGTGTGGATTTTTACCTTTATTTTATTTGTATTTTTATTTGTATTTTTATTTAATTTTTACATTGTTATTGTTAATTAAAAAAAAATGAATACTTTTACTGCAATGATTGTTATTTTAGGTTTAACATCTGCCGGGACTCAGTTGAAGAAACCAAAGCAATTTGTAACGAAATGGTGACGAGGATTTTTCTGCCAGCATCAAAAAAGCGTGACCCTCTTTTTCTAAAAATGGCCTCATATTTCGTCGATGGGTTAAGCTCGGTTATGCCTATCTTGGAAACAAATGTTTTTTTATTCCTTACCGATTTGATCATGCTAGATGACTTTTCTGATGCCTCCGTAAAGAATCCAGATTTTGATAAACTAACAACTAGAGAAAAGTTTAAACTTATATCTTTTGTGCGATTATTAGATTGGCTCAGGTTTGACATTGTGCGAGTTTTTCTAAATTTTCTGCAAATGATAATGATTTTTATGACCAGGTATTTTCCAATCGTGGCTATTTTAAAGTGGGGCTGGAAAGCTGCTTATGTCAGAGTTTAGATATAACAAAATTCAACAATTTAATTTAAAAATGTTGTTTTTAATTTTTTTTTAGTTGCAATTATCTAAATCGGTGTTACACGAAGCAATAGGGTGTTTGACAGTAGTAAAAAATAAATATATATTTATTTTTAGATATCTCTTTAGGTCTTGGGAATGCTAAAAACAAACTTTTTTCTTTAATTTTTTATGAAATTCATAGTTCTTTTAATTAAATACATTCATTGAATTCAAACAATTAGCCACGTGATTCAAAACAGGCGGTATACCAATCAGCTGTGAGTGACGTCACAAAACAGTAAACGCCTCGAACGAACTTATTTTCCGTGTTATGTTCTTATGGATGGTAATATTTGCTTTGGTTTAAAGTGCGAATTATCGTCCTAAATTAGATTTTATTTTGTGTTTTGCTTATAAAAAACATTTCCAATGGAAAACGGATTCTCCAAAGCCGATAGCTCCAATTTGCCAATGCTGAATTCCTTTATGGTGGCAGGCTTCTTTGCCAACAACAGTAATTTTTGTACTGCGGAATTTAGAAACGTTAAAATGTTAATGTAAGTATTTGATGAGTTGTTTTGTATGTAACTGAAAGTTTTTTTACGATATTCTTCGCCCACTTTTACTCATTTAGATTTTGAGGTTAGGTTATATGTTTTGCTTTTTTGTTTAATATGCCACTTACAATAGATTGAATTAAATACCCAATCATTATTATTTTGAGCATTAAGAAACAATCAAAAATTGCTTTTTTAAAACGAAATTTTCTAAATACATTTTGTTTGAAAGAATTCTTATGACCCTTCATAACAAATATGCACTGCCTAGTCTTGCATATGCACTGCTCAGTCCTACATTTAGCCTGCATGTGCACTGCCTCATCCTGCATTTAGAGGTACTCCCTAGTCCTGCCTAATAACTGCCTAGCACCGCCTAAAAATTTGTACACCTTTCTGTCTATTATAGTTGTTCACCCCTTGTAATAAACATAACCTCAAAAATTTCATCGTTATTTACGAAATAGTTATATATATATTATAGACAACGTGAGAAAAATTAATAAAAACAATTTAGTTATACTCACATCAAAGTGATCTTCACAAATGTAAAGTGAAGATATATCAGATAAGGCCCTTGGGTCTCTTCGAGCAAGTTCTAGCCACTTTTTACGTTCATTTACTTAGTTTTTCAGGTGTATTTATGCTAGTATTTGAACACTGAGGCACTACACACCACGTATAGGACATTTTTTTACATAAAAAACGGTAAAAACACACACCAAAAACAAATAAACACTTGAATGCCGTGTATCTGTCCGCGAGTTTACTGCGCTGTGACGTCATTGCAACGCCATGCTAGAAATGAGCGTTTTAGCGGCAAATTCAAATCGGAAATTAGAAAACTTGATTTTAAATGAAGTCATGATAAAATATACTATTTTAATAATTTTGCGTAGCAAATTAGGGATCTCTGTATCATTCTAAACTCTGTTTTAAAATTTGTCAAATAACCTATTATTCCTTGCCTGCAAAATGCAATTCTAGTAATAAATATGTGTCTGACGACCCTCTACTGGGGGTTTTTGTCATATTGTTTGCTCAAATAAATGTTTGAACTTATTTTCTTGTTTTATACTTGAAACAGATGATTTTATTATTGTTGAATATTTTGAAATAAAGTTATTGTTTTATTTTGAAGATTGGGAACCATGTTGCAATAAATGAGAGTCTTAATTAGTGTCTATCGGGCTTTAGGCTGTGTTGTGCCTTAATTTAATGTTTTTCGCTTGGAATATGTATGTATGTATGTAAATATATATGTTTGTGTCGCGCTATAGGCTTAACGGCTGAACCGATTTTGACAAAAAAGGTGTCGTTGGATTGCTAATGATGCCGAAGATGCTATAGGCTATATTTTTTTTAAATAGGAATCAACATGACGGTCTTCAGACGCCATTTTGTCACATGATGAAAAAGTCCCTTAAGGACGAAACAGTTAACTGTCAACACTTGATAGGTGTCCATTAGCTCTTGGACCCCCGTAGGTGTACAGCTTTCGAGCTGCCCACGGAAAAATACAAGAGAGACAAAATCTTTCTATGCCCGCTTTGCCTTGTTTTTCACGGGTACTGAACGTCACGTTTGACATAATTACGTTTCGATGATTTTTCTTCTGTTCTCCATTTTCGAATATGTTATTTTCGAAATTTTTACGGATCGACCAAATTACGATTCGCTTAAATTATTTTGGACAATTTTACGCATCGAAAAATATCCGTTTCACTTAAATTGCTTTCATCTCTATTATTTTTCGATTTTTTTATTTTTTAACCTTTTTAACGGTTGCATGTCCTTTTTGCGATTCGACAGTTTCAAATAAAATTTTGGAGTTTGTATATTGAGCAATTGTTTTCTTATTATCTCTTTTAATACTTTTCACCAATTATTTTAGAAGTGTGTGGATCCCCCTTGATCCTCTTCTAAGTACGACTTTAAATAAATGAGTAAGAATAACACTGCTTATAAAACAATTCGTTTTTATTTTTATTACAATTAGTTATAAATTCACTAACATTTTTATGGTCTTTTCTACAAAAAACAAAAAATATTTTTAGTCATAATATACAATATAGGTAGTTCTTGTTTAGGTTTTCGCAAAAATAAAGTACCTAAAGCAAAATAAGATGGTGAGTATGATAGTCGAAACAGTTTTTTTTAAAATACCTACTTGTTATAATATTTGTAGTTAATGCATTGCTAAAATTTAAATAAGTTAAAAAATATAACCTAGTTTACACTATCATACCTGCTATGTACCGAGAAATTTATTATTAGTCCAATCATTACAGAATTTTGGCTTGCAAAAGGTGGAGTTCTAAAAAGAAATTTGAGTTTTCGACCTTGGGGGGATGCTTCCCCCGTCATCTTGGATTTAGTGTGCATAAAAGGGGTTTGTTTTAAATTACTTGGTTACTGTACTCTTAGAAAAAAAGTTTTAAACAAAAGTTAAAGAAAATTAAATTTCTTACAAAACGCCTTTGCACGTTTTTTTGTCAGACGAATGGTTTTTGAGTTATGACGCTAAATTCCGCCGCCATTTTGGATTTTGACCAATTTTTTTCTAATGGCCTCTTGATTCGAAACTGTTTATTTTTGAGAAAATCTGTTAAAAATTAGTTTTATGTCATTTCCATAAAAGGTCTCGTGTATCGTGCAACAAATAATTTTGCAACTCACTTTTGCAAAGAACTGTACAAAACAGGTATTGCAGTGTAAATATAATCCATCTTATGAAACATATATTTTATTATTTACAATATTTTATTTACAAGTGGTACATTTACAATGCTCTAGTAGAAGTATTTAGTAAAATTATGGAATTATTTACACGTTGACAAATTTAAAGTTAACCCCATCACACACAAAAATGCGTAGCGCATAGCATAGCAAAACCAATATGGCCGCTGCTATTCCATCGCTGATTGGTTGAAAGCCCCATGCTACGCGTTATGCGGCCTATGCATTTTTGTATGTGATGGGCTTTACCTAGAGTACCTACTTAATCTTTATTAGACGCCTGCAAAAGTATACAGGGTGTTTCATGTTAATTGTCAACCCTTTTGTTATTATTAAAGATCGAAAAAAGTTTAAATTGGCAAACTAGTAGAATTTTTGATGGTCTTTATGGTACTTAAATGAAAAAAAATAGAGCATCGCTTTTTGGAGTTTTTTATTAAACACTCGGAATTTTATCATTTATTCTAATAGTTCTTTGAATTCTCTACAAAAATTGTCTTCTGTTTTTTTCCTAAGTTAAAAATAACGAAGTGAATTTTTAAAGTTAAATATTGAAATTGTATTTGGTGGAAATTAAGCCTAATTTTGAATTTGGAATATTATTTTTAACTTTAGAAAAAAAAAGAAAACATCTTAAAGAGCGACAAAAATTCTCCTAGTTTGCCAATTTCATATTTTTTCTATCTTTAATAATAATAAAGTTCGCACATGAAAACAATGAACTTGGATTGGAACACCCTGTATATATTTATTTGACCAACATTTGATTTAGAAGTGGTTTGTAGCTTCAGTGAAAACATATAGTAGTTAATCATTCCCAATTAATACCGTCGTCCAAATGGTGTACAGGGTGTTAGATTAAAAAAAAATCAGTTGGTTGTAACTTGTATATATAGTTCAATGAATAGAGGCCAAAATAGGGGGGTTACCCTACAAAAGGTCCGGTACTTCTGAATTTTGGATATGTTGTTAAGCTCAGGAGGGTAGTTAAAAGTCTGAGTTTTCGTCACCCCCACCCTGTGCTCCCTCCGCCATCTTAAAAAAACCATAAAAAATTGGCACTTTTGTTAGTTTTTTGCCTTTAATTTCGTTCCAGTACACTAAATCGCAAATAGAGTTATATGAAATTTTTTAGAGGATATAATTATCTACAATTCGGTGGTAGAATGGTTGTTCTGCGAGCAGTAGTAACGGAGCTAGGTAATTTCCAAAAATGACTAAAATTACATGCTTGGGCAAATTTTGAAATTTTTTCTAATTTAGACGGCATAAGCTCCGAAATACTTTGTTCTAGGGTAAAAGTTCTAAGAACATATCTTGTAGAGAATTTTATCAGCTACAAAATCCATTCTTTAAATGTATTTTTAAATATTGTAATGGAGTGGGAGTAACTTTTAACTTAAAGTAAGTTAGAAAATAATAATTTTTTAAAATTTAGTGCTTTAAACGGCACGTTTTTTATTTATTTTTATTTTTTTGTGTAAATTTAGTGAGGTACAAAAAGGTAAGAGAGCTTAGGGGTTAAACACCTCCTTAAACTAACCACCTCTTCAAAAACCCTCCAGACCCCCCAAAATCTAACATATTTAGGTTTTCTCAAATTTTCTCAAAAAATACGCTTCTAAGAGAAAAATGTCTAATATACTTTATTGTAGACAATGAAATTTCCTTTTGAAAAAGGTACAACTTGATGGGGGTCAACTATTTGTAAACTCTTCAGCGGTGTCCGTTAATTGAAGTAATTTAAAAAAGTCAAAAAATATCCATGTTTTTTCCATGATTTATTCGATTTTTTTTTAAAACCAAAGTTTATAAAACAAAATGTGTTTTAAATTATTATAGCAAATAAAATTTCCTTTAAAATGCTGTACAAGAAGGTCGGATTGGTTTCATGGTTATAAATTCAGAGGCGCCCGTAAATTTAACCAATTTTAAAAAATCATAAATTAAAATATTTTTCTTACAAGTTTTATCTAATTTTTTCAAAAACTAAGCCTAATTTAAAAAAATGCTATGCTGCACTTTATTGACAGTAAAATTCTCTTTTGAACGGTGTATAACTCGATGGGGTTTGACTTACAACGAACCCGCCAACGACGTCAACAGGTTTTATTTGATTTTCTGAAAACCATACCCTTTATCAAACAAATTGTTTTTACTTCATTATAGATAATAAAGTTTCCTTTTAAACGTTGTGTAACATGGTAAAAAATATTTCATATTTACCGCTCCAGTGGTGTGCTTAATTTAAAACAATTTTTTTTAAATCACCAAAAAAATTAATTCTGTTACATATTTTCTTCGATTTTCTTAAAAACCAAGCCCTTTTTCTAAAAATATGTTTTATACTTTATTGTAGATAATAAAATTTACATTTAAATGGTGTATAACAAAGTCCACTACCACCCAATTGTAGATAATTATATCCTCTAAAAAATTTCATATAACTCTTTTTGCGATTTAGTGTACTGGAACGAAGTTACAGGCAAAAAACTACAAAAAGTTACAGTTTTTGATGGTTTTTCAAGATGACGGAAGAAGCACAGGGGTGGGGGTGACGAAAACTCAGTTGTTTAACTACCCTTTCGACCTTAATAACATATCCAAAATTCAGAACTACCGGACTTTTTGTAGGGTAAAACTCCTCTATTCATTGTACTAATAGTGACAGCTGTAAAAAAGGGTTATGTGTGGAAAATATTATTGATCCATTATAATTCCAGTTTTTGTTTTATCTTTCTACAACAAACAATAACCAAGGTTTGGTATGGTATGTATATAAACAATCACCTTGAACTTAAAAATATTTTTTGTAGAAATTATTAAAAACCTTTGCAGTTCAAGGATTAAAAGTATACTTTTTATATCTCATTAACCCAGTGGCGGGCGTGCAAGCGGTAAACACACCGCACATTTTCCTCTAGTTATTTTTAAATTCGGTATAACGGTATCTGATTCGCCGTCTTTTCCGTTAAACCAAAGTTGTATACCAGAAATCCCCATAAGACCACATGTAGCTATTAGTATACCCTGTGCCAGAGAATATATAACTGAGATATTTTTTCGATGCCTGTGCGTAGTCATGTCACCGCTTTTTATGTAAAGCCCATCACACACAAAAATGCATAGTGCATAGCATAAGCTCCGACCAATTAGCTACGGACTTTTCGTATGAAAATCCAATATGGCCACGGCTATTTGATTGCTGATTGGTTCCAAGCCCTACGCGTTCTGCGGCCTATACAAGTTTGTGTTTGATCAGCTTTACTTGCTGCTGGTCAACTCGCTGACTTAACTGATCTGACTTAACTTGACCTACGGCGAATTAACCCAGTTACGATTTAACTTAGCAGCGAATCGGTTGCAACAAGTTAGCGGCGGCAAGTATTTCTATTGGCTTGGTAAATTAAAGAGTGTCAAATAAGTTTTGTGACAGATTATTTATCTTTGTCCTGTTCTGAGAATGGCCGATTTTTAAATGTAAATTGTATGATGAAATCTTTGCAAATGTGGAATGTTTGTGGAACTTCAGTTATGTGTTGTTTGGTAACGTTTATTGGATTGTTCATACTCGTCTTTTGTCTTGGTTTAGTCGTATGTCTTGTCATAAGAAAGTTAAAACCACTGTTTCTTATGGGAGTGTTTATACAATGCTTTTGCGTTTGTTTTTGATTAGTCTTTGTGTTAAGAGTTACCACCTTTGAATCCTTAGGACAACGACTAAGACGAGTGACAGATATCATCTGATGTTTGTTTTTTTTTACAGGGCGTCCGAAGAGCGCAAGCGTGTGGTCGAAATTTTGAATTTACCGCCATTAATCATGTTTTTGACAGAAAATCTCAACATAACCTCAAAATTTTATTTGTTTTTTTTTATTTTTTGCTTTTGTTTTTTCGTGTCTGTTTCGTGCACAGATTAGGTTAAATATAAGATTGTTTTGTGTAGAAAATGACTTTTGAAGAGGGCCATTTTATTGAAATTGATTTTTTTTTCAGTGATTTAAAAACAAGACGTGTATGAACAGCCGATTTTGTTTAAGACAGCTAAGACTAATCAAAGGACAAAGACTAATCAAAAACAAAAGACTAAGACGAGTATGAACAATACTTATTTGCAAATGCATAATAGGTTTAAAAACGTTTAAAATCTGTCTGACCTTAGCAAAATCATCTTCCCGGGAGTTTGTACGGTTCGTCAGATTGCATTCTGAAACACGTTAAAAGTTGTAGAACATTTCTATCTATATAGATTTATTAAAAATTTTACAATTTCTCAGAAAAAGGTTAGTAAAATTTACAGAAGCGTTAAGTTAACCATATATGGCACTGATTAAAATATTAATACTTTTACCTACTCGCGTGCGGTAAACTAATTACTTTACCGCACACTGTTACTTTACCGCACGCGCACCACTTAGAAACCTTAGCAACGCAGCAATAAGACAGCTTTAATATTTGTTTACATTATTTATAAATTACATTCAAGTTTGTGAACCCTTGACGGGCTCCGCTCCGCGTCGTTCAGCCAACTGCCGTCGCGTGCGGTAAAGTATCACTTTTCGCATTTGTTAGGTAAATAACTATAAAACCGATTTCTGGTTTACTTAGAAGGCTCACACAAAAGTATACTTTACCAAAAATGCGGAATTTAGTATAACATATTATAATATAAACAAAATCTGATGGACGCCAGCAATGATGACCTCAGTGTCATATCCTTGGCGGTGTGGTCTAGCTATTTTATTGTATTAATTTTATTATTTCCAATTTCCTTTAATAAGCTTTTTTAACAAAATGTACTGCTGTGTCTTCATTATTTAATAATAAAGAATTTAAAAGCCCAACATTTTTGTATAATAAGAATTTCACCTGCTGTTGTGATTTAGGTACAACTGAAAAAGTGACGGTGTAAATGGCATGGCGTGAAAAATTAAAAAGCACGCCCGCCGTAGGGTTAAGATGTATGTGAGTTCGCATTTTTTGTTTTTTTACATTTATATAATACATTTATTTTATTTAATTTATTTTCATATTTATGTCTCTTGTCGCACTAAAAATTAATATTTTGTAGCGTTTTAAACACAACTTTCTGGTCCAGGAATCTGATCGCCGATGATGTGATCTCTTCTTAGTGTTGCAAAGGAGTTCTGATAGGCAGCATCTTTAGGCCTAGGTTTCGGTCTCCCGAGGGTATTACATACGTCGTAGTTTGATGGCGACTAAAAAAAAAATTAATTATTTTAAGTAAAATTAAACACTTTGTTTAAATAAATCCCATATTTGACTACTGCGCAATCGCCAATAGGGGTAACAGAAGGTTGGCCGCCAATTTGTCACAAATTTTAAGTACAAGTCTCAGAGTAAGAAAAAAAAATTTTTTACTCTAAGGTACAAGTGGTCGTTATGGTGATGTTGACGTCACATCGGGGGGCTGATTTTTTTTGATGGTCACGTTACAACACAGCTGATTGTCTTTAAAATATTGAAGTTAGAATGACGGTCCATAAATATTTGATTTTTTTTAAAATAAAGCTGGTTTTGAGATTGCTTTTACTATGTTCTTGCAGAACAATTTTTTTTAATGTATACTGATCCTGAATTTTTCAGAGCCGCTTCATTAGCTCACACAAAAATTAAATTTAAAGCAAAAGCAAAAGCGAATGTGACAAACACAGATGACAATGTCAAATACATGTCAAATATAACAGTTGGCATGCGGTAGAGTCCCTTTATGTTGACATATTTTATCCAAATATGTCAACATACAGGGACTCTAGCATGCGGTACATGGAGGGTAATTTGAATTCAAAATAAGGAATGCTATATCTTGAAGATTTTAACCTTATAATTATCTTGCACTCTCACAAAAGTTTGGTAGAGTACCGAGATCGTATCTGAGAATATTTCACTGAAATTTCGCGGAAATCTGTAGTGCCATTTTGAAAATAACATTAAAAAAAGGGGACCTCCCGTACGACCCAGGTTCAGGGTCGTGGCCTTTTTTTTTGCTGGCCTTGGTTAAATTTCTTTTTGACGGTTGCGTCACGCTACAGCTGATTGTCTTTAAAATATCGAAGGTAGAATGACGGTTTATGAAAACTTAATTTTTTTTAAAATTATGACACCGCAGACACGGATAGATGGAAGTTTTCCTAAAATTTATGTATAGTCTTCGGTGGCTTAATGTAGAGAACGTTTGCGTACAGAGCAAGAGATTCCGGGTTCGAGTCCCGACCGAAGACAGAAAACTTTTTTCTTATTTGTCTTTCTTTAATTTCACTTGTTGTTTTTGGCTCACGCTATGGAAAACGCCCATCTTACCTGCAAATTTGACGTAGGTGATATACAGTTCGCCGCCATGTTTCGATGGTTTCTTTCCAGTGTGCCGGGCGAAAAGTCGTTAATGTTTGACATTTGTGGCATCACGTGATTTGGCATGCTAAAACTCGAAGTTGGCGTTGAGGTCTCCGATGCCGACGCACCTGTGCCAAGGTTTTTCACTAGTTTGGAAAAATAATTATAGTTTTTACAATTAACGTATTATAATTTACCTACACACCCCAAAGTCCGAGTCCACCCAAATATCTTCCGAAGTCATGGAATAAATATAGTTATTTCTTCGATGCCGAAGTATTAAAGATAACTAAGCCATTTTTTACAGTGATCGATAAAAATAAGAGATCTATTTTATGTAAAGGCAGGTGTGCCGCTCCTACATTAGGGGGCACCATAGAGGCTTAAAGTTTTTAAATTGAATGTTCTATCGAGTAACACCTCATTTTGAAGGTCTTTAAGGACAGAGATTGAATCTAGGAAATATCAAATTATTTGCGATATTTACCAATAGATGCCGCTTATAATGATCGCCTTAGGTGACCCTACTATAAACGTGTTGCAGTGACTCTACTTTTCGAACAGTGCCGGCCGTATAACACACTGGCGGAACTGGACTGTTTATTTAACTGACCAAGAATTTACTGACCAACGATTTTTGTATTTTTCGGCGTAAGGCCGCCTTGTTTGTAGAAAAAAACAAATTCTAACTTACTAATCTAAGCTGTTACCACTTCTAAACAGCAACAGTAACCTATCAGTCACCTAAAACTTAGTTTTATCCCAAAAACCACCTTCCACCAGCATCTACCACCATCTACCACCAAAGATCAATTCCTGGGTGCGTCAGAGCTAGTAGTAGTTGGTTTTTTGGTGGTACAAGCTAGAGTAAAGTGGTAGTAGTTGGCTTTTTGCTGGTAGAAGCTAGGTGAAGGTGGTAGTAGTTGGTTTTTTAGTGGGAGAACCTAAACGAAGGTGGAAGTAGTTGGTTTTTTAGTGGTAGAAGTTAGAGGAATGTGATAGTAGTTGGTTTTTTGCTGATAGAAGCTAGGGCAACGCGGTAGTAGTTGTTTTTTTAGGAACAGAAGCTTGGCGTAGGTGGTAGTAGTTGTTTGTTTGATGGTAGGATCTAGGGGGAGGTGGTAGTAGTTGATTTTTTAGTGGTAGAGGCTAGGGGAAGGTGGTGGTAACTTTGATTTATTAGTTAGGATTTGTTTCGATCTCAAACAATTCGCTCTGACATTGAAAAGTATAACAAAATCGTTGGTCATTAAAATTCTGGTCAGTGAAATAGGTAGACCCGACCGAGACTGAATGGATCACAAATCACGTGACATCCATTCTAAGGCACACGTAGCGCCTCTAGTAATAACTCATTGAACTACACTTTCAATGGTTATAACGACTTTGGAAATCTATTTACATTACCCGAATAAACTCTTTTATAAGAAAACAAAACGATAATGTTTTTTTATATGAAAGGATTTGTCAAAATTGTCAACCGTATCCAATGGATTTTTTAAAATATTTTGTATATATTAAAAAAATAAAAAAAAACTAAAAAAATAATTGCAGCTTCCTGTAGTTTCGACGAAGCCAGTGAAAAGACAAGGCGTTGCCAACTCCTCTTTTTTTGGTCGTATTTTTTCGTTTTTTTTTTTAGAATAATAGTAACTATCAAAAAACTGTCTCGATACGGTTGTTAAAAACCTTTTAAAAAACAATCCTGCAAAATTTCATCGATGGTCGTAATCCCGTTTTCTTGTTTATTCGGGGAAAAGATTGGGCCAAAAATCTTGCCAGTTGGTAGCTTTTATATTAGAAATGGGGATTTTTTCACTTTTGACATGCGGTCTTAAAAAACTATCATTTTAACATAACTTAGAGGTTGCTTTTACCATTATTTTCGCTCACAAACGCGCAATGGCTAATCTCGTAGCCAAAATTTCTTCTAATTTTAACAACCAACACATTTATTTTTATTTTTAACCTAGAATTGACAATGTCCTTTTTGAAAATCTCGTAGTGCTAAATAGTTATCATTTTAAATACAGGGTTTTTCAAAATTTGATAACATAATTCTTTAAGTAATTTCAAGACAAAAAATTTAATAAACATAGGTCGGAAAACACTTTGTTTTCCAGATACAAGATGTTAACATTTATTTTTTAGTTTTCTGTTTATAGTTCGCACAGTTTTTGAGATATTAAGTTAAAATTTGGCGCATATATGTAGCTATAGGCACTACACTATTAGACATGCCAAATAGTAGTAAAAATCTACAGATGATACTTTTTTAGGCGACTTCTCCCCCGGAATTTTTTTTGTGGTAAGCCACTGATAGATTTAAAAACAACACATAAAATTCTTGTTTCATTTGCAAAATTGTTTGCCTCTTGCAATTTTTTTACAATCTAACAGTTATAGAGAAAATCGCGGTTGGATCAAAGGAAGCTATCACCAAAATAAAACATGCTCCAATATGGTATATGGAAAGTATATCAAAACAAGCAAAAAAATATAATCTTGAAAACAAAAGCGTTTGCGGACCTATATTTATATGAATTTTCTGTCTTGAAATCACTTAAGGAATTTTACATTAAAATTTTAACGTTTAGAACGTTTTTCTACGTTGTCCGACGCCTCTTCTCCACCTCGTTCGATCCTGACAATCATCCTCTGTCAGATTTTTTTGACTACTGTTTGCCATTCTAGCACCTGCTTTGGTAATATTTCGTCGTTCATCCGTTGTACATGGCCGTACCATATCAGTTGCCTTTTTGTGATGTCATTCGTTATGCTTCCCTCGATTCCCATTCTTTCTTTTATGATCTCATTTCTTATGTGATCTATTCTAGATATTCTCATTGATCTTCTTACTGCATCCATTTCGACACTTTCCATTTTTGTTTTGTATTTTTTTGTTACGCGACAAGTCTCTATTCCATACAACAGCGTGCTTTTCACCATTGTTTCATATATGTTAAATTTTACATTGTTTTTTATCTTTCTGCTCCATAAAATACTGTTAAGACATCCAATAACCTTTTTTTGCTTTTACTATTTTTTTCCAATTCTCGATAGTCTGTTCCTGTCTTATCAAAGGTGACACCCAAGTATACATACTCATTGCATGGAGATATTGTTTGTCCATTTTCTAGTACTAACTCACTGGATTCGTTTCCAATACATAAGTACTGTGTCTTGTCCACGTTCACTGTTAATTCCCACTTTTGGTATTCTTCTGTTAACTTTCTCATCATATACCCCATGTCTTCTTTATCATTAGCCACAATTACTTGGTCGTCAGCAAACTGTAGTGTGTATATGGTAAATCGGTCGTTAAGTTGTATTCCCATGCCGTGCACTTTACGTTTCCAGTTTTTTAGAGCTACTGCGATATATATTTTCAAAAGTGTTGGAGAGATACAACATCCCTGTCTTAAGCCTTTTGTTACCAGGAATTCTTTTGAAAGTCGATTTCCAATTTTAATTTTAGATTTTGACCCTTTGTATAGTTCTTGTATCGCTTTTATGTATGTATGATTGACATTAGTTTGCTCTATCACTGTCCATAATTTTTCTACTGGAACGGTATCATATGCTTTTTGTAGGTCCACAAAGGTAACATGAGTCTCTATATTTCTGGCGCTCCTTTTCTCAATTACTTGTTTAAGACAAAAAACATTATCACTACAAGATCTGCCTGCACGAAACCCACTCTGCTCTTCTTCTTCTTGTTCATGAAAATCCTTCTCTATTAGATCTCTAAGAATCCTACCGTACAATCTACTGAGAGTACTAGTTACTGAAATTCCTCTGTAATTGTTGCAATCCAGCTTGTTTCCTTTTTTATGTATTGAGGATATGAATGCAATTTTCCAATCATCAGGTACTGGATGTCCGTTTATGCATTGATTGATAATATATGTGAGATTTTCGATTAGTTTCTCTGATCCATATTTGAGCATTTCAGCATATATTCCTCCAGGTCCGCTAGCTTTTCCGGATTTAAGCTTTTTAATACTATTTTTTATCATTTCTTTTTCGATGATTACTTCCTCTCCATGTACTTCTATGTCTCTCCTCGGAGAGGCTGCCAGATATTCGGGTCTCGTCTCCTGCAGCAGCCCCTTGTAGTGTTCTGTCCATTGTTCTGGTTTGATTATCTGGATGTTTACTTTTTCTTTTGTTGGGTTTTTTACAGTAGAAATAAATTTCCATACTTCAGAACACTGTCTACCTCCTACGTGTGTATTTATGTAGTGGCACTTGCGCTCGAACTATTCATTTTTTTCTGTGCGTATCAAATTTCTTAATTAAACTTAATAAAACCTTAAAATTATGTTATTGAATTTTGAAACACCAGTATAAGGTAGATATAACAGCAGAAGGATTACAAAAAAGTTTTAAATTGACACGCCCAATTCAATACAACAATTTACTATACAATTACTTTTTCTGAATATACATCGCAACCTCAAAACGAAAACGCACTCTCAAAAAATTAAATTGTTGGAAAATCGGAAAAATTTTTTGCACTTACCATAAGAAGCTGTGGTAATTTAAAACTTTAAATATATATATATATATATATATATATATATATATATATATATATATATATATATATATATATATATATATATATATATTTGTAATTTGAATTTTGACTTACTTCGACTACGTATCGATAGTGAGTTACAAACTGCATAATCTTATAGCGATTTCGGCTTTTGCTCGAAAACTGCCCTCGAGTGCTCGAAAATTGCTCTGAAACGGATGCACGCGTTCGACTTAAAAACAAGCAGTGCTCTACAAAAGATTTGCGTGCTCGACTATTGCCCGCAAATCTCCGAGCGGGTGCTCTGAATTGCTCCATCTTGTTTGACGGAGCAATCAGATCAAAACATAACCTCATTTTTTAGATCTGATAAATTTGTTTCTAGTTTTGGTGTATTTGTGTTTTTATAAGTGTTTTCCGTGGTTTACATCTAGAAAATTTACATTTATATACTACTTTATTGTACCCAAAAATTTTAAATTAGAAAATTATAAAACAACATTATTTTTTATTTGTTGATGTTATAAAACCCAGGAAATTTCGAGCAAGTGTTTGAAAAATCGTGTTCGCCCTTGCTCTGAAGGCGAGCCATCCCGCTCGATCTCAGATCACTCCCGGAGGCGTATTTACGTTTCCGTGCTCATTTCACGTCGGCGCGGTTTTGAAATAGACACGGAAATGTTACAATATATTTGGGTTCTAATACGTGTTGATTTTAAGAGTTTTGATCTCGAAATGAGCACGGAGCTGTAAGAGAACATCGCTCATTAAACTATTACAAAAGCGTATTTAACTGTCAGGTTAAAACGCTAACATAACGAAAGCTAATCAATCAAATCTAACCGAACCGAACCAAAGCAAACTGAACCAATAATTTTTTTCAAAAAAAAAACTTTCCTAGGATTCACATCCTCTAGGATCCGAGGTAGGAACTCAAGAAAGTTTTTTTTAAAATAAATATTGGTTCAGTTTGCTTTGGTTCGGTTCGGTTAGATTTGATTGATTAACTTTCGTTAGGTTAGGTTTTTGAAACTTTCTATTTTCATGTGGTTAGAAATCAAGTGAAAATCATTTAAATCATTAAAATTTATTAATAACAGAATAACATCTGTCGTCGTAGTTGCCGGTGTAAGACAATGAACACTGAACTTTGCAGGTATAGTTAATGAAAGAGTGTTCTTCAAACTTCAAAGAATTTCAAAATCTTGAGTAATATTAGTACAAATACTTTTAAACTGCTCCATAATTTTCATATTAACAAACATATAACCTCAAAATCAAACTAATAAACAACGTGAATCCAATTTAAGTTTCGAATGTGCACTAATAAGTAAACCCCTGCGCTGCGTAATTCAATAGAAATCCGTGCCTTGTTCGAGCCTCGGCGCCTTAAAATCAACACGCATTTGTAACCAAATATGTTGCAACATTTCCGTGTCTTTTTCAAAACAGTGCTGCCGTGAAATCAGCACGGAAACTTAAATACGCCTCCCGGAGTGCTCGAAAAGAGATTCGTGACGTTACCGCTCTACCCGCGAGTGACTTCAGAGCAGCGAAGCCGAAATCGCTATTATTTTAAAAAGTGAAAATCTTAAAATTTCGAGATGTTTCACTTTCGTTCTGAGGGTGTGACACTGTGACATGATGCTAAAACATGCTAAAATAAAAACAGAAGAATTTGTAAAAACCATAATGCAAGGTTCTGCATGCGTAACATGCTGCGATACGACAATGAAACAATGAAACAACGAAGGGATTCATTCATCTATAACGGCTTCGTTTTGTGAAAAATGTTGGAAAATGCCCATTAATAGGTCTTTGCGTATATTTTTCAACGTCGCTGGCTAGTACAACCAGTGGCGCACCCAGGAATATGTCTTAGGGGGGCTGTGACGTCATTGTGACGACGTATTTTATGATATTTTTTGTTTTTATTTATTAAATATGTTAAATATGAAATAAAAATTTTTGTTGGACATAATTCAACCACTACAGGGTAAGTCCGAATCGTTTGTCAAAAACTCGGATCATTTTCTCGAGGTTTTAAAAGGGATCGAATTAGATCCCGACGATAGATTTGTAAGTTTTGATGTAGAAAATCTGTACACCAACGTATCAATAAATGAGTTACTCAGTATCAGCAAAAACAAATTACAAACTGATGATACACTTCATGAGAGAACAACGCTATCGGTGGAGGGGGTAATGGATCTGTTGGTGTTCTGTCTCCGTAACTCTTACTTTCAAGTGAAAGGTAAGTTTTACGCGCAAAATGATGGACATCGGATGGGTTCGTCTCTTTCGCCAGTGGCAGCAAACATCTACATGGAGTGGTTCGAGGACCATGCGATCAATACAGCAAGAGTCAAACCGAAACTATAGCTACGATACATGGATGACACATGAAAATGATGACGAACTACAGCATTTTCTACACTTTCTAGACGGTATTAGACCAACAATCCCACCATGGAAATTGAAAAAGTTTCGGCATTACCTTTTTTGGATGTTCTTGTCAAACGATTAGACAGAAACATTCAAACGACTGTATCTAGGAAACCTACACACACGGGACAGTACCTAAATTTTAAATCTAATCATTCTGTTGCTACAAAGCAAGGAGTTATAAGAAGTTTGTATTTAAGAGCCGTAAATATTTGTAGTAATAATTAATAAGAATTAACCACAGTAATTAACAACATTAAAAAGGACATACAACAGAATGGATATTCCGAGAAATTAATAAACTCAACGATCTCCAAAATTAAAAACAAACCAAAGGTAGCAAATTCTCAAAGTAATAATCCTTTGGGTATTATTAACATTCCATATGTTCAAGCACTATAATACAAAAACAGTATTTTCATCGGGAAATACGATAAGGAGTTTCGTAACTAAAACAAGACCAGAAAATTCCTCAAAAAATAAGGAATGTATTTACCAAACGAAACGCCCTCTTCAGATTATAGTAAGTGAACATCTAACAAATACCCAATTAGGGGATATTGAAAAATCCGGTTTATCGGATCATGTATGGACAAATGATCACAGGATTCAGTGCTCAGAAGCTAAAGTTTATTGAAGCTGCGTTTATAATGTAGAATAAAGAAGTTTTCAATCCACCAAGCACGGACATACCAAACATATGAAAACCACTCCTTAAGGAAAACAGGCGTCACAGGATTAAAAAAGGGGGCGGGCCGTCACACCTGACTGCGCACCAAGTAGTATAAGTAGTAGCCTAGAGACTAGATTGTTTAGTTTACACTTGAAAATGGTTAGAGATATTTACTAACCGAAACGTTGCGTCGTTTTTAAAATAAATAAAAACAATGGCAGTCCGAAATTTAATTTCTACTCAATCATTGTCTACGAGTTTTAAAGAAAGATGTTAAAAATGTTTAGAAATATCTTGAAGGGAGAGGGGAGCAGGCCCCGAGGCCCACCCCGCTGGATACGCAAATGACTACAACCAAAGGCGGGGGGATTTGAATTTTAGTGAGAACGTAATAATGAAGCTAAAGAGAGAAATAAAAAGATGCATACTTTATTCGGAATTCGTATTGGCTTTTTAATTAATAATTTCCCCTCACCGTTTCTCAATCTAATGATGCCACGAGCGTCGCCAAGGGGGGAAACCATTTAATTGTGCAAATTGATCGAAATGGCAGGTTTATAAGAGCAGTTCCTTCAGTAAACAGTACTTTAAGTAGATTATACGGTAGGATTATTAGAGATCTGATAAAGAATGATTTTCATGAACAAGAAGAAGAAGAGCAAAGTGGGTTTTGTGAAGGCAGATTTTGTAATGATAATGTTTTTTGTTCTAAACAAGTATTTAACAAAATGATTGCCAGAATTATAGAGACTCATGTTACTTTTGTGGACCTACAAAAAGCATATGATATCGTTCCAGTAGAACAGTTAAACAGCGTAAAAAGAAATTAATATCAATCATTAAACATAAAAGTGATAAAAGAAATATACAAAAAATCAAAATCTAAAATTAAAATTGGAAATCGACTTTCAAAAGAATTCCTGGTAACAAAAGGCTGAAGACGGCGATGTTGTATCTCTTCAAATTTTTTAAAATATATATCGCAGTAGCTCTAAAAAACTTGTAACGTATAGTACACGGCATGGTCGGAATACAACTTAACGACCGATTTACCATATACACACTATAGTTTGCTATGCTATTTATTCGACAAAAATTATTTTTTTTTTAAAGTTTCCGTTAGAAAAAATGTTAATGGAAAATTTTGTATTTTGAAATTTGAATAAAACATTTCAAAAATTTTTTGCCGATTAAACCTACCTTTCGAAAACATTTTGCAGAAACGTTTTTTGAAAAACCGATATTCTACAAGAATGTTTGTTGGAAAAAATTAAAAAAAAAAATTGGAAAATTTTGTGTTTAAAAACTTTGATTGTCGAAATTTGGGATAAAAATTTCGAAAACTTTTTTGTCGATAAAACCTACCTTTCGAAAAACATTTTTCAAAAAAGATATTTTTAGAAAACCTTTTGACAAAAAGATGTTTTTTGAAACTCGATTTTTCGGAAAAATTTAAAAAAAAAATGTTTTCGCAAAACGTGATTTTGAAAACTGAGTCTACGAAGAATATTCCGCGGGTCATTCTAACTAGTTGAAAAAAGCAAATTAAACGCCACTGCACTGGAGTAAAAACTGCGAATTTTCAAACGAGCAGAAATGCAAGGCAGCTTGAGGCAGAATCAATACGCTATGTGTCATTAATCAAAAAGAAAAACCGTGTTTGTTTAAAGAAGAAATAATGATCGAAAAACGCAAACACTAGCAATCACAGACTTAATACCGAGAAGAGCCATTAGGGACTTATTGGAATAAAACCTGACTTAATTTAATATTGACAGTCTTATATTGCACGAAACTTCATGCCCTTTTAATATTCAGTAAAACTGCACAACAAAAATAAAACAGGCTAGTTCTGGTAAATATTTATGTGTTTATCTTGACTGATTCCTGCGATGGAATGTGCACATTAACTATATAGCCGCCAAAGTCAGGAAGACGATTTTTAAATTTTATCAATTAAGAAATATACTGCCACTTAATTTACTGAAGTCAGTTTATTCGGCTTTGGTGGAATCCCTTATTAGTTATGGGAGAGTTTGTTGGGGTACTGCGTTGCAAACTACGTTGGATCCTTTGCTTATTGCACAGAAATATATATTAAAAGTAATGTATTGCAAAGCAAGAATGTATCCGTCTGAACAACTATTTCAAAGTACTAAAAAGCTTAAAATTAGAAAAAATTAATTATTTCCCCAATCTGTGACACATACTATAGTCACTAGGGCGGTTACCAGTTCGGAACGTTATGTTCCTTTCCAAAACTTCAACGCAACACAAAGGCATATAAATTATATTGGACCTATTATTATTAATTTTCTGACACCAAGACTCTATAAACAAAAACTGTCACATTCGCAAAAATTTGAGATCAAGTCATTCATAAGAAAAAACTTTGTAGTACCCAACAAACAATTAAAGTTGTAACGACGAAACCCCAACTAGAAAGAATTTATTAAAAGTAACCGCAACGTACTCCCGCTACGTCTCAGTATACCATACAGCGACGTTATAATTCCCTAAGTGGGGAACCAATTTCTGGTTATAACTACTTGGCCAAGTGTTTAAAGTCACTGTAGTAACAACTACACTACTACGTCGTAGCCAGGTATCTACTACGTCGTAGAGGCTGTTTTTTTTCCGTAATGGCATAAAAGTTGCGATGTAGTTGCAAATAATATAATCGTTTCTTTTTGGTAGAATTGTTACACAATATGGTGGACACAACAGTAAACAGACTCGCTTAGTTTTTTTGTTTGGTTATGGTTATAATATGAACTATGTTATCCAAAAGTGTGAGAATTTTCGAGCAGAGGATCAAAATTCGAGTGCGACGCAAAGTTTTTTGTATAACATGCATTATATATATTGCAAAAAACCGGTGCGCCCGTAAAATTGAGCCGTTTTCTCGTAGCTGATGGAATTTTTGTGTTGTGATTTTGGAGGTTATGTTTTCATAATCGACAGTTAACTCCAACAAATGGTGCTTAAGAAGAGCATTTTTGGTAAGCTTCAACTAATTTGTTTATAAAATAGTATGGCTCTTTAATATGAGCTCATAAAACGACAACAAAAATATTAAATTTTCTTTCTTAGATAAAAACATGGCGTCCCAAACTATATTCCCTGATAGTCGAAAAGGTTACTTGAAAGTAGTTGCGGCTTTAAAGTTGATCGAAAAAGTTATTTTGTCTACATTGTTACATCAGATGTTACTATGATGACACAAACTTTTGTGGTAAAAATTAAAGTTATAATGTAGTTGTCGGATA
This sequence comes from Aspidapion aeneum, assembly GCA_963576565.1. Taxonomy (NCBI): domain Eukaryota; kingdom Metazoa; phylum Arthropoda; class Insecta; order Coleoptera; family Brentidae; genus Aspidapion; species Aspidapion aeneum. Next base: position 6,801,433 of record OY755038.1, read on the forward strand.
CACTTGTTTGGGACTCCAATGAAGCTTAACTTTCTAGTGGTAATTAAGTAGGATATAAAAGTCAGGGCGACTACGAAATAACGACTAAAAAGAAAGTAAAACTTTAGCAACGTCTTATTGTGGTAGAGAAGACTATCAGAATCGACTATCAAGAAACAATCCTATGAAGTAGTTTAGAGGGTCGTTTTTACGAAACATCTACTATTTCCTGATACTAAATAGTAGTTAGAACTAAAAATTAACAAATTTTGGTTGGGATCACCACATTTCTACTATAGGAAAGTAGCAAAGCCTTTAGAACATGTAGCCGCTACTATAAATGTTAGTTGGGTACTTTGTGAAAAAATATCATGGTTATAAATACATAATACTTAAAGTGACATTATCGTAGCTAAATAAGTGTATAATTTTAAATTTATTTTTGTTTTAAGTTTTACTGGCATTCTAAGGAGGCACACACATTTCAAACTGAAACATGCTGCCTCCATTTCTTCTTCTTTTTTTTTAGTATTTCTTTTTATTACTAGAAATTTCTTAGGTATTCTATTGCTATTATATTTATTTTGTACTATTTTCTGTAGTTGCACTATTCTCCCTTAAAAATAAATTAAAAATAAATTATTCCCCCAATCTGTGACACAATTGGGGGAATAATTTATATAATTTTATAGTCACTAGGGCGGTTACCAGTTCGGAACGTTATGTTCCTTTCCAAAACTTCAGCGCAACACAAAGGCATATAAATTATATTGGACCTATTATTATTAATTTTCTGACACCAAGACTCTATAAACAAAAACTGTCACATTCGCAAAAATTTGAGATCAAGTCATTCATAAGAAAAAACTTTGTAGTACTTTGTGAAAAAATATCATGGTTATAAATACATAATACTTAAAGTGACATTATCGTAGCTAAATAAGTGTATAATTTTAAATTTATTTTTGTTTTAAGTTTTACTGGCATTCTAAGGAGGCACACACATCTCGAACTGAAACATGCTGCCTCCATTTCTTCTTCTTTTTTTTTTAGTATTTCTTTTTATTACTAGAAATTCCTTAGGTATTCTATTGCTATTATATTTATTTTCTCCTATTTTGCTTTTTGAAGTAAATAAAATAAATAAAATAAAAATTTTAGAGTCGACTTTATTCTGACAGATTTACAAAGAAAACTGTTAGCTGACCTTTTAAAATTGACCTACCAAAGTCAAATTTAAAAATAAAGTCGCTAACTTGCATTTAATAAATACAGATACTAATAAATCCGGTTCCCAAATACACAAAAGCCGAATTTTGAAAGAAACCAGCTGCTTTTTATATGTAAATCTGTCAAAATATGGTCGATTTTAAAATAAGGTAAGGTTTTATTCCAATAAGTGTTTATTATTAGATTGAAAAAGCACCACTACACTTTTGCACACATCATTATCATTATCTGCAATAAATTTTATTAATAACCAAAACATTTCATGTAAAAAAAATGAACTAGTCATGAAATGTTTTTCTAAACTTGGCTATTATATTTATATCTCCTAGGAAGAATGAATTTTAGATAAAAAAAATGTGAATTTAACATACATATATGAAACAATGGTGAAAAGCACGCTGTTGTATGGAATAGAGACTTGTCGCGTAAAACAAAAAATGGAACGTGTCGAAATAGATGTAATAAGAAGATCAATGAGAATATCTAGAACAGATCACATAAGAAATGAGATCATAAAATAAAGAATGGGAATCCAGGGAAGCATAACGGGTGACGTCACTAAAAGGCAACTGATATGGTACGGCCATGTACAACGGATGAACGACGAAAGATTACCAAAGCAGGTCCTAGAATGGCAACCAATAGGGCGCAGAAAAAGAGGGCGTCCTAAACTGAAATGGCAACAGTCAATCCAAAGATTAATGAGTCAAAAAACCCGACCGATTCTCAGGATTTAAGAAAGTGGAGAATCGGCGTCGGACAACGTAGAAAGACGTTCTAAACCGACATAGCAGTACTGCAATATGATTAGACCCAGTTACCCCATTTACTACTATGCTATTTAAAGCTTTTAATTGAATTTTCTCGGTTTTAATAAATATGAGGTGTGTTTTAATTTTGGGCAACCGATTTGGACTTCTAGTTCCTCAATTTAGCTGCTCAAAACTCAAAAAACATTCAGATTTATTTTAACTGTCAAAATGACAGTGTTACATTTAATTGCAACTGCAGAATTCTGACTTTAAAGAAGTAACGGTTTGTTTTCGGACGAAAACCAAAAAATATATTTTTTTAAATTTTTTCTTACTCTGTATATAACTGGTTTTAAAATGTTAATACTTGTACCAAACACCATTTATAGTAAAGGTTAGAAAAATGGTTAATACCAACCGGACCACCAATGAGATTTTGAAAATTTAATTTTTATACAATTAGTAACTATGTACGAAAAAAACGTAATATTAAAAATATTCAAATTCTGGTAATAAAAATTACTTTAATATCTGTTAAACTGGAATTTTAACTAAAATAAAAGTATGCACATTTGGGCATATTTTAAAGCTGTTTCTACCCTAAAGTTGAACTTTTTTTATATACGCTTTTTTTCTCGTAGAGTGCTTAATTGTATAAAAATATTTTTTTCGAAATAGCATTGGCGGTTCTTTACTTACTTTAAAGAAACAAAAACTAATTATCAATACATTTTGAAATATATTTTTTTAAATGTTAGGTTAGGTTTTTTTCTTAACTTTAATTTATAGGCCGAATGATTTTGCGTTATTTTTCTCTTTTCACTTTTTTAAAAAAAGTTTTTTATTTTCGAAAAATTCGCAAAAAAGTGATTTTTAGGAATTTTGGGGCCTTATATCTAGCGAAGCTCAAAGGCAATTTTGACGGAGAATCTGTGGGGATGTCTCTGAAGCTAAGGAATAATTATACAAAAATCAAGCCTAAACCTGTTTTTTTCCAAGCTTCAGGGTTTTTTAGCTTATATGTTTCATCCTATATTGTTAAATCTAAACTTTTCTTTAAAATGAAAATTAAAGAAGACATTAAACTTGAACAAAAATTATCACGTTTAAAACCTCCAAAATTAACTAAATTATATTTTTAAAGGTCTCTAGCGGTGGAGACATTTCCAAATCGCTGTTGATTTGTTCGCTTTTCCCAACAAATCAACGAAAACGGGCCATATAAAGCAGCGCACACAGGCAAATTTTAGAGAAAAGCTGGTCACAAGTATTTTTAAGTGTTCTAGAATTCTTTTTGTCAATCAGCAAAACTATAGGAAAAAATTTAAATACACCAAAATTTTAATTTACTTTCCTCCCCTATAAACGTACTAAAGTAAAATTAAAGTTATGTAAAAGTAACATTGCCCACTTTCAGGAACGCTAGAGAGCTGAGCTTTAGAAGGCTGATAGGAACTATGTCAAAACCGTAGGAAAAAATTAGAAAATCTCAAAATTTTTAAAAAGGCATTGCAAAAGTTTTTAAATATTATCAAAATCCGTTAAAAAAGGAGAGAAATCAAAACAAAAACACTTTTTGTTAAAAAACCAAGTACGCGAAAGTGGTATTCCGTAAAAAGAATTAAGATAAAAGTAAAGCCAAGTTTTCGAATAAAAATTTCAAAATAAAAGGTTCTTACTAGTTTCGAAATATTTTTCTAAACTTGGCTATTACGGTTGCAAATGACTCTTAGGCACAGTGCCAGTGCTAAATTGAACATAAAGAGGTTTGGTTGGAATATAGTATTTATTGGAGAAATTGGCTTTACTTTTATCTCATTTCTTTTTACGGAATACCACTTTCGCGTAATTAGCTTTCTTTACATGAAATGTTTTTGTTATGATATATAACTTTATTGTAAAGCAAACCGATTATATAACAAAAAGGGTCTTTAAAGATACTCAGATACCTTTTCTTTGAACTAAGGTTGGAAAGTACCCAAATTATTCAAATCGGTAGAATGTTCTTTTGACCAGCCATTTTCTTAGATTTCCAGCGTGCGGGGTTTACGCGTTTATACAATTTTGACAGGCTAGACCTGTATTTCAATTCGTTAAGATTACAGCAGCAGGCGCGGCGCCGGCGGATACGAAAACGCGGAAAGTAGAGTGAAAAATGAGGTTTTTTGTGTCTCTAACGTAACCTAACCGTATATCACAACATAAACAAACATTTTAGAAATTTTTGTGAAAGGTGCAAGCAAAGAAATTTATAATTTTATGTGTAGCCCATCTCAAAGCAAAAGGGTATTGGATAGTTTTTAGTCCTGTCCAAAACGGCCGATGACTAACGCTAATTGCATGGGCGAACCCCCGGGCCCCCCCAAGCCTTAGATTTTTTTACATATTTTCTACATATTTCATGATAAAACACAAATAATAGCTTACATCATGAGGCTTCGGGGCCCCCCCCCTAAAAGACATGATAACCTTTTTTTTTTTTTTTTTTGGGCGCACGATTTTTGAGAGGCGCCGTTTTTAGCTGTCGGACCCCAAGAGGCCTCGGCCCCCCCCCCCCCCAAGACACATTCCTGGGTGCGCCACTGCTATTTGACACTGTTGACATTTGAACGTCACGTCACGGACGCTTAACATAAGAATTTTGAGGTACGTAGAACGTGCGCAATTATGTTTTAGCGAGCTTCTTCTTTCTTCGAAGCTGGCGCTGGCTGCATAAGTCACTGCAGTGTTGAGCGAAACCCATTTATTTCACATAGGGGAAGATGGGGGAATAAGAAACCCCTGTTTTTACTACTCTTGCATTCTGTCTTTTCTCATTTAAGATATCTGAAAAAAATCTTTGAAATTCTTCTACTGCAATTTAGCAATTTTGTGCTCTTTTTTAAACAGTTTTGACAAGGAAACCATTTCAGATAATACTCTTTTAACTTTTTCTGTACGAAATACTTTATTTTAAGTTTTAATACTTGGCAATATTGTCCTCAAAATCAAATGTTTTTCTTTAATCAGTCCGAAGCTGTGGAATCACTTTCAAAAATTTTCGCAGAGAAAAAAGGTAGGTATCTATGGCCGATAAAGCTATGTACGGGAATTCAGCCTGTTAGTCAACACTTAACAAGGGCGGATCCAGAGGTGCTTCTCGGGGGGGCACTTTAGGTGACATTCTCTGTTGGTAAAAAACGGTATATATTTTTTTAAGCAGCATTTTATTGAATTAGTCAGTGGTTGTAATTTCAATGATAACAACAATAGACACTTTCATGCGCCGCAGGCAAAAATTTTGAGTTTTTATTAGCAAAAACATTACTTTTTACTCATTTTTTGTATATTCAAAAAATTCTCGGGGGGGGGGGGGGCAAGTGCCCCTAGTGCCCCCCCCCTGGATCCGCCAATGACACTTAAAAATAGACCGGTGTACTGTGGACTATTGGCGCTTGATGTCATTTAATATTTCTGCAACTTGCCATTTCTACATCTGTACATAAGTCACTTTGTCAAATTTGAAGGTAACATCACTAATCACACAAAAAAAATATATTTGTTATTGCCCCATTACGATGTTTCCTGTTACCCCACGATAGTCAAAACGAAGAGGGAATAAAAAATATTTCCATTTCAAACTACTTGTTTAATACAAGAAAAATTTAAAAACAATAAATAGGAAGATTTTCATTTGACCACAGACAAAGTATTAAAACTGCAAAGTGTTTCCTTTAGACAAAAAATATTCCCCCATTACCCCTATTGATTAAATGCCTTTCTCTCTTCCTGTCTCGATCTTGATGGTCTTGCACTCTCTCTGTCAATATTAAGCTATCGCGGCACTTGTTATTTAATTCTCCTGCGTCACTAATTTAATTTTTTTAACAAAATCTACTTAAATACCCCGGACCTATGAAAAACATCAAAAATAAATATTTTTGAGCTTCCTGCCACTACCCTTAGATCTTATCCTGGTATCGCACATTTAGTCATGCAGTTTAGAAAAAATAAATGGATCCATGACGTATCTGATACCTTCCTAGCTAGCCTATTAGTCCACTTCAAGTGAAGCCATGATACAGTGGCGCGCCCAGGAATGTGTCTTGGAGGGGGCCCGAGACCTCTCCAGCTAAAACGGGCGCCTCGCAAAAATCGTGCAACCAACAAAAAAAGGTAATCGTGTGTTGGAGCGGTCCAACAGCTCAAAAAGACGCCCCTCAAAAATCTTGCGACCAAACAAAAAAAAGAAAGTCTTCTAGTTTTTCGCGTGCACGCGACGAACTACGACGCGGCTTGGGGGGGGGCCCGAGTCCTCATTATGTCAAATTTAAAGCTATTTTTTCTGTTTTATCATTGCTGTTTTATCATGTAAAAAATCTAAGGCTTGGGGAGGGGCCCGGGCCCCGCCCCCCCCTGGGTGCGCCCATGCATGATACATTAGCCTTTCAAACAGTTTTTTGTAAATATCTCAAAAACTAAATCACTTACGAGGTTAATAGTTATTATACAAATTATTGATCAAAATATAATATACTATACAGGGTGTCTCTAAAAGGTCTGTAAATAAGTCGATTTAAAGCAACTTACCTTAGTCCGAAATTGCTCCGTTTCAGAGATACAGGGTGTTATTTATTTTAATTGAACCAAGTGAAACTATTTTCCCAGAAATTGACTGATACCTACCGAAAATAACTAAACGATAAAAAAAATTAATAACTGATTTACTGACTAAATTTAATACTTAAAGGTAGCAGCAAAATCTTTTGATCCAAAATAATTTCAATATTCCGTTGCGGCATCGAACACTAAAAACGGAAATATCTCGAAAACGGCTCACCCTGGTAGATTTTATCAAAAGTACCTTTTTGGCTTAAAAAAGTTTAGGAAATTATTTTATCAACAAATAAAGTTGAAAAATACACTGAAAAAAAAGTTCTGGTAATTTTAAACCATAAGATGAGCATTGTGAAGCGCCCTCTGACGGCCACAGTGAAAAAGTGTCCATATTAAGGTTTCACATCCCAAAAAACCCCCGCGTACCAATTTTTAAAGTAATGCGTTGAGAAATGTTCAAAAATTTTAATAAAATCGATTTTTAATTTTTTCAATTCACACAGTACTCTGAAACTGAGCAATTTTGGACTAAGGTAATTTGCATTAAATCGACTTATTTTGACCTCAGGAATTGGTGCCAAGATTTTGTACAGACCTTTTAGAGACACCCTGTATTCCGAATATTGATGCAATGTTCCGTTAAAAAAATAGCATTTTTAAAAAAATTTAATTGTGAAAAAACGGTCATTATCATTAATGGATTTTCACCAAAATCTAATCAGCTTGTTGGTGTGCCAAACACTATTTTTCCTGAACATTTTATGAAGATCGGTTAAGCGGTTTATTGCTAGGATAGGTTAAAATACTCTGCCAATTTATGAGCACCTAAGCTCACACTAGGTACTATAGTTATAGTGTACGTGTGAGCTAATATAACTAAAAACTGAAATATATTTTATTCAAATCCAAACTCAATTACCTTTCGTTTGATACCCCACAAGCCATGTTTTGACTTAAACTCTAATTTTTAAAATCTACCCCCACTCTTTTTTAAAAAACTAAAATGTATTTTGTTTAACTCCAGACTCAATTACCTTTCGTTTGATATCACACACGCCATATTTTCACATAAACTCTAATTTTTGAAATCTTCCCCCACCCTTTTATTTCGCTTGCGTTCGGTGGATTTTGTTCATTTTTAAATGGGACTATCACGGTCCAACACCCAGCCTAGGTACCAAATTTCACTTAAATAGGACAAGCGGTTTTTGAGTTATGTGGGTTGGTCGTTACAGACAGACAAACAGACAGACAGACAGACAGACAAACAGACAGACAGACAAACAGACAGACAGACAAACAGACAGACAGACAGACAAACAGACAGACAGACAGACAGACAGACAGACAGACAGACAGACAGACAGACAGACAGACAGACAGACAGACAGACAGACAGACAGACAGACAGACAGACAGACAGACAGACAGACAGACAGACAGACAGACAGACAGACAGACAGACAGACAGACAGACAGACAGACAGACAGACAGACAGACAGACAGACAGACAGACAGACAGACAGACAGACAGACAGACAGACAGACAGACAGACAGACAGACAGACAGACAGACAGACAGACAGACAGACAGACAGACAGACAGACAGACAGACAGACAGACAGACAGACAGACAGACAGACAGACAGACAGACAGACAGACAGACAGACAGACAGACAGACAGACAGACAGACAGACAGACAGACAGACAGACAGACAGACAGACAGACAGACAGACAGACAGACAGACAGACAGACAGACAGACAGACAGACAGACAGACAGACAGACAGACAGACAGACAGACAGACAGACAGACAGACAGACAGACAGACAGACAGACAGACAGACAGACAGACAGACAGACAGACAGACAGACAGACAGACAGACAGACAGACAGACAGACAGACAGACAGACAGACAGACAGACAGACAGACAGACAGACAGACAGACAGACAGACAGACAGACAGACAGACAGACAGACAGACAGACAGACAGACAGACAGACAGACAGACAGACAGACAGACAGACAGACAGACAGACAGACAGACAGACAGACAGACAGACAGACGGCGCAACAAAAAAGTTTCAAAATCATCTGAAACGCAAAGATATATAAAAATTTTTGAAATCGGAGCAACTTTTTTTTCTCGAAAAAATTAGGATTACCATAGCTCACACTACTATAGTATGTGTGAGCTAATACACCCAAATAACATATTTTCGGCGTTATCTCAAAAAAAAATTTGTCGTCGAAAATAATACCTTCTCTAGCCATTGCTACGCGAGCTAGGAAGGTAAAAATCAAAAGGCACTAAAATTTAAGGTTATTACACTGATAAATTTACAATATTGGTTGCAACGGACAAAGACAGCAAATAAGAAATGCAAATAAAATAGATAGAAATGGGATGGGAAATTAAAGAAAAATAAAGTAAATTAGTGTAAAAGTTTTATTACAAAAATATAGATACAAAATAATATACACAAAATCTAAAGTATCACATAAGACAAAAATTAATATGCAAAAAAAATTAAAATTAAATAGTTGGAATCCAATATATCTAATACCTCCAAATTATTAATTTTAAGGAGTCTAAGAGGAGGTTTGATTTTAATACTTTTACTCTATCGTAAGCTATCTAAAATGATCTATTAATAAAATAAAAATTAAAAAAAAACATGCAAAAAATAGGCTGCTAAATTGTAATACTTATTATCTTTGACTAATTATTATTATTATATATTTATTTAATCTGGGTTATCAAAAACTAGCATATACCGCTCTATACTATTTCGCCAAAAATATTTAACAGTCAAAATTATTCATTTATACTATACCTATTATTATTATTTACAAAATTTCGGACGGATGAATTCGATATTTAAAATACACATTTTTTAAATTAATATATTTAGAACCTATATTATTAATATTTTTACAACGCAGGTTTTAGGTGCCACGTAGAAGATCAAATCAAGTTCATTTTCTAAAACATTCTTTAATTTTTACAAGAGTAGAGAAAAATGAATTAAATAATAAAAAAATGTCCATTTTGTATGTACAGTCGGGGACTTAATAAAACGCTTTTGCACGTTTTTTTGTCAGATGAATGGTTTTTGTTGGAACTTCGAAACTGCTTATTTTTGAGAAAATCTGTAATAACTAAAATAAATAAAGAACAACTAATAACCTATAAAACGAGACATTACTGAGTTTTCTGGGTAGTACTTTGGCTGAGATACGAATCCTGAAGCATTAGCAGTACACCCGTTTCCTATGTATTTCCATATTATATTAATATGCAAAATAAACCGAAATTATGTCATTTTCTCAAAAGCCAAGTATTTTGAAGAAAATGTGTAATTAACTTTATTGTAGAAAATTAAATTATCTTTTAAACGATGTATCATTTAAGTAGACCAAGTCCACGGTTAATAAAATAAATTGGGGTTATTTTTTAGGATCAGAGTTTTCAGAAAAACTAAGCATTTTAGGGTAAAATGTTGAAATCCCTTTTTTAAAGAAAATAAAATGTTCTTTTAAACGGCGTATCACAAAAATGTGTTAAAGCTATTGTTATTGTCACTCCGGGGGCGTCCGCATATTGAGGTTACTTTTTTCTAATTAATTTTTTTTAATTATTATTTGTTTTATTTAATTTTCTTAAAAACTAAGCTTTTTGAAAAATCTTGTTTTACTATATTTTGTTGGAAATAAAGTTATCTTTAAAACGATAATTATGTATGTAGTGGGTTTTTGTTTTATAATTTTTGGGTAAAAATTTGCCCTCGACAAACAAACTTGACTTGTTTCTGGATTTTTTCGAAAAGTTATTTCCTTTACAGTAATGCCTTATGTTTTGGGTGGGCCACCCTTTATGTTAAACAATTAAAAAAGCCGGTAATAAATAAAAATATCCCTACAAGATTTGATTAGATAAAAAGTCTGTACGGCCCTTTTTAAGCATAAGAAATACAACGAAACCATTGTAAATAAATTATCAATCCCGCCAGAATACATGCATCCTATGCTAATAAACAAGTAATCAGTTAAAAAAATAAATTTGTGTATCCAAAAAAAGAGTATGGCTTCGCCCGTTTATCGGCCAATATTCCGAATAGTTCCGATGAATTTCAATACCAAAATTGCTTTGCACAAAAGTGCACAGCGACAGCCGATCGACTTGGAGTCGAGGGAATGAAAGCGCGCGATACGATGTTCAATAATTCATTTATTCATAAACCTCGCCCGGTATTGGGATTCTCAGCCAAGCCCTTCTGAAAACGGCAGCGGCCATTTATTAAGTCCCTGACTGTACCAGAGCAGTGCCTTCAACAGCTATCAAGCATCTTCACCGTTGGAGTTTATCTACCGCGCTACTGACTACACATTATCGAAATGATGAAAAGTGGAGAAATGATCACAGTTACGTTGATGACGATCATGATGACAACGACATAAACACTCACCTCGAGGCGTGTTCAATATGTCAGGTTGGCTGTGAGAGTCGGGCGTTGTCGCCAGAAGATTGTCTTGCGCCAAGTGACCATGGGAGTACTCCGTGGTGGGTTTAAGGGTATAGGCTACCACGTACCGGTTGTCACCTAAAAGTTTTTAATATATGTTAGGTTAAGTCAGGGCAGGGCTATCAAAACGGACGGGCCACGGTCCTCTACTTTGTTGACGTCACATCGGGGGCTAAATTTTTTTGATGTTCACGTTACGACACAGCTGACTGATTTTAAAATATTGAAGTTTAAATAACAGTTCATGAATATTTGATTTTTTTTTAAATAAAGCCGGTTTTGATATTGTTTTTACTATATTCTTGAAGAACAATTTTTTTAAAATGTATAGTAATCCTTAATTTTTCAGAGCCGCTTCATTGGCTTACACCAAAATTAAATTGAGACAAACAGTTGACAAAGTCAAATACATGTCAAATATAACATTTGGCATAGCGGGTAATTTGAATTGAAAATAAGGACTACTAAATCTTGAAGATTTTAACCTTTTAACATTTTGCATCCCTACAAAAGTTTAGTGGTTTATCGGGATGGACCTCCCATAAGACCCAATGTAAAACTCGCCCCCCCCCCCCGAACCGAACCGAACCGAACCGAACCGTCCCTGTATGTTGACATATTTATATCCAAATATGTCAACATACAGGGACTCTAGTCTAGACCAGTGTTCGGATCTTATATATATATATATATATATATATATATATATATATATATGTCGAATTTTTCACGTCACTGGTAGTCCAGCTGATTTTTGTAAACAAAAGTTAGATATGATATGAACAACTAATATTTTTTGAATTTTTTACTGATCACGATACGTATAGTTTCCTGATGAAAATTTAGGGTAAATGAACTTTTTTTAGTCGTCAAGCTTTTTTAGAGGGACTTTTTTAAACTAGAACTTTGTAAAAAGTAACAATGAGTACCGCATACGCAAAAGTTACGAAAATTTGCTTCACGAATTCGACTTATCTAATCAATTGAACCAGTAGCGCAACCAGAAATATGTCTTGTGGGGGCCCAAGACTCCATATTGCCGTATTTTATGCTATTTTATTTTTGTATTTATGAAATATATGAAAAATATCTAAAAAATCTTAGGAGCGGGCCCCGACGCATCCCCCCCCTCGGTAGCGCCTACGATTAAACCCGAGTGAATACAATGTTTTGTTGTTGCCTTGCATATGAATTCTTAACAGCACCGAGTCAGTGTCAGTGTCAGTGCACTACGAGTTCTGCACTCCCATTCCCATTTTTCCCAGTTTACTCGTTTCTTCTCGTATGTCCAGGCAAGGCCAACAAAAAATACAGGCCACGACCCTGAAAAAATCAGCTGTTCTCGGGGGGCTGACTTTTACATTGGGTCTTACGGGAGGTCACACGTTTTTTTATGATATTTTCAAAATGGCACTACAGATTTCCGCGAAATTTCAGCCACCAAAACCAAACTTTTGTAAGGATGCAAGATGATTAAAAGGTTAAAATCTGTAAGATTTATCATTCCTTATTTTGAATTCATATTACCCGCCAACTGTTATAAACTGCTCAAAAATTGAAGTGAGCCACCCCATTTTTTTGGACATTTTTAAAGTAAATTTATTCCTAAACGAAACGGGCAATTTCCACACAGTTTTCTATGTGATATAGCTTTGATTATCCTATTTTAATGTTTGGTTTCTTTGTTCTCCTGCGCTTGACACAACCGAACCGAACCGAACCGAACCGAACCGAACCACATGGTGGCTACAATGCAAGTGTAACAAAAGTGCAAAAGTTTGCACGGCTCCCATTTCCCGTACGAGTTTTTTCGAAAAAATTTTAATAACACAAAATGACAGGAAGCTAAAGTCAAAAAAAGTTATTTCTCAGTTTTTTAAATTTCTCTTTAGTTTCCGAGATATGATTTTTTTTCATAAAATTGTACTTTTTCTGACTTTTAGTTTGACGTTTCTACCCGGTTTGAACCATAGCCACCAAATTTGCTATAAGGCAACCCAAATATTGGCCTTTTCGAACCTTGTACGCCATTGTACCCTAGTTGAATCACTAAGCACAATCAGGGGCGTGCAAAAATAATTTTTCATAAATTCTCCTTTTTATGATCAAACCTGACTGTATTTGACTTTGTCATCTGTGTTTGTCACATTCGCTTTTGCTTTAAATTTAATTTTAGGGTGAGCTAATGAAGCGGCTCTGAAAAATTAAGAATTATTCTACATTTTAAAAAAATTGTTCTGTAAGAATGTAGTAAAACTAATGTTAAAACCGGCTTTATTTTAAAAAAAATCAAATATTCATAAACCGTCATTCCAATAAAGACAATCAGCTGTGTCGTGATGTGACCATCAAAAAAAAAATCAGCCCCCGATGTGACGTCAACAAAGTCGAGGATCGTGGCCTGTCTGTTTTGATAGCCCTGGTCCAGGTTCTGACGCGCAGATTAAGCAGGAGTAGGGACCCTGTACGTATGACATATTTCAAATAGACATATACACCAATATTTACTAAGACCTTAAGACTTAGCATTGTAGACATACCGACCGGTTTAAGTGTATTTTTTTAATACTCAAATGTCAAATTACTGCAAAGATTTGGTTCACCCTAATGTGCAATATGATAGTAAGCACTTCTCAGTAAGTTTCATGTCATATAAATTCAAATGAACTTTAAAAATAAAGAAAAACCACATAAAAATTTTTGTAACCAAATGTCATTTTTTGAAAACTTAGTCCGTGCAGTCGTAGGATTCCCGTTAAAAATAGTCTCAAATTGTAGTGCCACCCCTAAGGGGTGGTTTAAAGTTCGAAAAACAATAGAAATAATCCATGATTGACAAAAAAACTTACATACAAAAATATTTAAAGCTAAATAATACATAAATAACTTCAAATGTAGATGCATTACCGTATTAAATACGTATCAATGGAGAATTATTGAAATACAGCCAGGCTATAATAGTGTCAGGCACAATTTTGACACCTTCACATTGTAATATCAGCTGTGATCTTTCATCACACGGCCTTTGTTTACTATATGAACTGGAATAAATAGTGTCTTCTTTTATTAATTGAAAATAAACGGCGAAAGTTTTAAATTCGACTTTGGTATGTCAATTTTGAAGGCTTAACTGTCAGTTTTCAATGTGAATGTGTCAAAATAGTGCCTGGCACAATTATAGCCTGGCTGTATTTCAATAATTCTCCAATATTTAAATACTGTAAAAAGCACAAGATATATTAGAATCCCTTTTCAATTACACATTCACTAAAACAATGGACCATCGGTTTAATCGTCGCTAACTTGTCTAAAAAATTAACATGTAAAATATAGCGGACAGCTGACACCGACGTACACCGTTTTTATTCGACATTTCCTAGTGACGTTGAGGTTTAAATATGGCTAACTTTTTTAAAACAAAATATTTTATTATTTTTATTTATTTATAACCTTTGTGTGGAAATAATGTGTTTGTTACAATGAAAAAAGATGACCCGTATCCCAAGGTATTTATGAACAATTAATATAAATATTAAAACCTATTGCATTCACGGGAAAAATAAGTTAAACCTTCAACGATAATGTAGACTTTTAAACCTAGGATTGTAGCACTTAGCACTGTAGACTCTTTAGTAAATACTGGTGTTTGTCCCTCTAGGTAGGAGAAGTTTGATAAGAGTAAAGTACTAACCGGTATTAATTTCCAGCATGGATCCCTGAGGTTTGTGATTTACTTTGGAACCATCCAGAGAGATGTGATGCGGACAGTGGTTGCTGTTATCGCAGTTCCTTTTCCGTCTGACTGCGATTACAATAATGACCAGAACTGCTATACCCAGAGTTAAAAACGAACCGGTAAGCAATCCTGCTAGGGGAACTAAGCTGATACCTGAGCCACCATCTGTGAAGAAAAGGTAATATTTTTAATGGAAAATTTTACGGAAAACTCATATAAGATAAACAGAGCATGTGTAACTTTTCTTAGCCAACTGCAGCACGGCGAAAGGAAGGGAATGTTTTTCGATTGGGATCTGTATGTACGTAAGTATGTAAATATGTATGTTTGTGTCACGCTAGAGGCTAAACAGCTGAACCGATTTTGACAAGAAAGGTGTCGTTGAATTACTACTAATCTCGAAGGTGCTATAGGCTATATTTTTTTAAACAGAAATCAACATGGCGGTCTTTAGATGCCATTTTCTCACATGATGTAGGGTTTAAGGCATACAAATTATCGAAATTTGAGGCGATAAAAACGGCGTGCTATATCAGTAATAGTGTATCCCGAATGTTATCAAATTTTGGATAAAAATGCGGCCAAATTTCATTATGTTTGTAAAAAGGAATTTACAGTTTTCAATTCTCTCATTAGTTCTCTGCTGAGACACCGTGTATAACCATCTCTTACAGTTTTAATTTTTGTAAGAGTAACATTTTTGAACAAATAACCCAAATAAGTATCGGTTTACCACTCACGAATTATATTTTTAAAGAAAAGTTTTTAAAACTTTTCAACTTAAAAGCGAAACTGTGAAGATTATATTATCGAGTTCTTTATATCTCCTTGTGAATGATCTTGCTGTATAGTTTTTATAAGTTATTGAAATGTTACCCAACAATGTATACAAATTTGATTTTATTCTTAATAAAAATAAGGTAAACTGCCCTAATTTCGTCACCTTACGAAACTCTTTAGAGTTATTTTGACTAAAAGAAACGTTGAAAAAAATATTAAATAAATTTTAAATTACCCACTTATATCTAAAACTATTGTATCATTATGTTTTAATATTCTTTTTTAATAATAAATAAAATTTTGTCCTATTCCCAAACTTTATCAGGAAATTTTCCTAATTTGCTATTTTTAATGGCCGGGAGAGATTTTTCCAGACCTTCCTCAGAATATATGGCTTAGCTTTTGAGGTTTCGTTATTTTAAAATAAAAAAAACATATATTTTAAAAGGGTTGATGGCCTAAATTTCATAAATATTAGAAACAGAAGATACATAATTTTTAAGCCAGAAAAAAAAGTGTTTGGGTTACTACAAAAAATTGTGAGAACAATAAACCCATTATGCTCGTAACAGGATATTTTAGACCCCATGTTAATTTATATCTTAACGCCAGCTTGTCTAAATTCGTCACCTTAAAAAAGCCTTATTTCGTCATCTTCTTAAAATCATATTTCTTCTAAAACTGACCACATGGTAGGACGAATTTATGCTACAGCATAAAATTATTTTTTTTTATCTAAAACTGTTTTTAAAAATATGTTTTTGGCGCGAAACATACAAAAATAAATAACTATTTTCCACATTTTTTCACATCTGAGAAAATTAGGCTTGTTTGATGCTCTATGTATCCTAAATTCACTTACTTTTTTTTAATGAAAAAATTTAAAAAACACATAAAACTTCATTAATTTGATCAATTTGGATCTTTTAGATATTTTTTATAGGCAGAGCAGTAATATTCCTTAACTTTTAAGGCAATCTTTCAAAATATGTATGTGTATCATTTACCTAAGAGGCATCCGTTCACACCCACAAATGATAGCAACTAAATAAAAATTTAAAACGCGTTGGATTTTTCATGGATATGCAAAATTAAAAGTAGTGTTGTGAGTTATGTACGACATATTCATAATAAACATATTTTTTTAGAACTAACTGACAAATTTAGGCGACTGACGAAATTGAGGCAGTTTACTTAAAGGCAGTAAATATGCGGTAGGAAAATCCCCTCTAAGGGAGTCAGATAAACATCTCTTTCTTTTACTTATTGAATTGTTTAAATAGCCTTTCTTAGTTCACCTAATTTTTCATTCCTTTACTGCCTCTTCATCCCTATTAAAGACCGTCCTTACAGAGGGATAAAAGGGGATCAACCGCCCCCTGCTGAAATAGTCAATAAAGTGTGAAAAAAAATTACTCAGCAACAGAAATAGAACAAAATAAATAGATCCATGACGGATCTAAAACCTTCCTTGCTAGCCTATTAGCACACTTCAAGTGAAGCCATGATATATCAGCCTTGAAAACAGTTTTTTATAAATATCTCAGAAACTAAAGCTCTTATGCAGTGTCTGGTTATACGACAAATTATTAAACAAACTGTAGGCTACTATATTCCGAAAACCGCATATTAATACGATGCTTTGTTGAAAAGTTAGCATTTTTAGCATTAATGGATTTTCACCAAAATCTAATCAGCTCGTTTCGAACACTATTTTACCTAAACATTTTATAAAAATCGGTTCAGCGGTTTAGGAGCTATCGTGTTACGGACAGAAATAATATACACACACACACAGCCAGACATCACGACGATATTGCTAAGATAGGTCAAACTGCACTCAAATAACACATTTTTGGCGTTATCTGAAAAAAAAATCGTCGAAAACAATACCTTCTTTGCACAATACGAAAATTTTTATTGACATTTTTTTAGCCCCCCGAGATTTTTTCTGGGAACGGGCCTGAATCCTACCTGTTCTTTTTTCAGCATCATTTAACATGATATCATCTAAAACTATTTTTTCACTTCGCCCTTTTGCATTAACGGCATACACGAATATCCTTAGCGATGGTGGAGATGGAAGAAGTTCGCCTAGGTCCAAATGAAATACTGGGTTGTCCATTTCTTCCACTGCAACAAATAAAAATAAGATAATATTTCTAATTCTTCTAACATAATAAAATCAACATTCTAATACGACTCGTATAATTTTGTGGGGTGGGCGTATCCTCACGGTTAGTCACGGTCATTTAAAGAAAGCGGTTGTCTGGTCTCTCGGTGTCATGATGGCCGTGACGTCAGAGCTACGTCACAGTTTTCCTAGGAAACAGCAGTCAAATGCTGTTTATAGCTTAATTTCGTCTTTTGCCAGGAAATTTTGTACATTTTGGGTCTTGTAAGTCGTGTTTATACCTGTTCCGTGCTTGCTATAAATGTTTTAAAGACTAACTGAAAGAGATTTTAGAAAAATATGGTTTAGTTTATACTGCAGGATTTTAGCACGAAAGCATCACAATGAGTTCCCTCAACATGCATTCATATGCCATGCCATTTTGGGTGTAAAGCCTTTCTTTTGGAGGCTTAACTGAGCCTTTACCATCATGGAAAGAAAATGTTAATAAAATGGACAAATGGTTCATAAAATTACATGGTACCAATTTTAAATTTAAAACAAATATTTCTATTCCATATAATAATGGTAAATTTATTTGTAAAACAAAGAGTGATGATAAGAATCAAATTTATAAATACAGGGACTGATGAGAGTCGAAAAACAGTAAGAAAGTTAAAGAAAATTATTTTGTAACTATTCTATAATTAGATAGGTATAGTTTTGTGTTACTTGCAATATGATTTAAAAACAAAACTGATGAGGACCACATTCTTAAATTATATACTGAGTGTTTCAAGTTAAAAGTCCACCATTGCTAACTTTGTTACTATTAACAATAGAAAAAAATTTAAATTGCCAAACTGGTAGAATTTTTGAGAATTATAAAATAAAAGATGTTTAAATTATAGTTGGTTTTATGTTTTTTGAAAAACTCGAAAACTCAATGTTTGATTTTTTTTATTTGAGCATCTTAAAGAGTATCAAAAATTCTACTAATTTGTCAATTTAAACTTTTTTCTATCTTTAATAATAAAAAAGTTAGCAATGGTGGACACTCAACTTGGAACACCCTATATAATGGTCAAGTAGAAGGGAAAGAATATTAGCGTTGCAGTCAATGTATTTTTATTATAATTTTTCTGGAAATGCGTCAAGGGAGGATCAAAAATCCGGAATCTTTGCGTTATGTAATTGATGAATGTTCTCGCCATTGACTTAAAGTCATTTCAATTTCCTTTCCTTTAATTTTTTTGATAAAATTTCTGAAAAAAAAAACTCATTTTAATTACCTCCTATCCACAAAAAAATCAATATTGCTTTAGTGTTCGGCGAAAAAAGTTAAATTAATATGAACAAGAGAGTCGAATTAAGTTAGGAAAAGTATTTATAATCGTGTCCCAATCTGATATTTATTAAACTGTTGGAATTTTTATCATAAATTTTTAAATTATTTAATTTTTTTATAAATTTTGGTATTTTTACGGCATCTATCTTTATTTCTCTCATAATATAACGTATAGGTCTCTCTTTATTGATCGTGGAGCAGGCATATTGGCGCGTCATAGGCTGCCGAGTTCTTATTGGCTGGGAGTTACCAGACAACCGGTATATTTACGGACCGTGGATATTAGTAGCTTGAATACTCCCCGAGAGTTTCGGCCTTGTTGGGCATTCTTCAGTGCCAGCGTAACGAGTGTTAAGGGACGATGAATGGTGATGATGATGTCTGAAAACACACCAACTGCCGAATTCAGTATCAGTTACGGTAGCCTCGGGTTTGGGCAAAAATTTGACGTCAGAACTAAGAGAGATATAATCAGTCTCAGCCAATATCTCTAACCCAGTGTTATAAAAAAATATTGAAAGCGATATTGCGAGGGCATAGTCAAAACACAAAACGAAAAAATAAGTTTGTGGGCGAATCCTCAATCCCACATACCTATTTTTTCTTTTGGTTTTTGAACTATGTCCTCGTAATATCCCTTTTAATAATCTTATCTGGTGCTAATACATCGTGTGATGATCCTCAAAACGCGGTAAAGAGTCTCTTATACCAACATGGAGTGCGGCGAAGAATATAAGAAAGTCGTGAGAAAGCAAATAAATGTTTTAAAAGGAAGAAACTAGAATGAGAACATAAATATGTGGGGGTTCCTTACCTGTAATGTTAACCCGCAGTCTCATATTTAAAATGTCAAAAGCTTCGAGGACAAACTTCTGAGGAAGACCACCATCATATCCCGCTTTGCATTCCACCTCGACCGTTTCGGAAGATTGGTTGTTGAGGCTTCTGAGAGTACAGTTTGTCAGTGGGCCGGGCTTGGATGCCGAGACGACCTACAAAATAATATAACATAACAAGTCTGAAAATTTTGTCCTTAGAGAGGAATGTATTTTCATCTTCAGGTAAATGTTATTGACAAACATTAACATTAATGAGGCAATAGGACTTCAAGTAATTTTCCTCTCTAGAGATCATACACAAGTCACTTGAGAAATTACACCATAGATATAAATTTTTTTGCTTGACTTATTTTGAACATATTAATAATTATTAAATTTTTTAAGAGAAATGGGTATTAAAATATAAAATCAGAAATTAAAAAAAATTAATAATAGTTGATTGTGGCACAATAATAAAATCTAGTAACTTAAAGTTGCCGGCTTTTGTTGTTGTAAATTGTATAAACTATTAGAGTAAAGTGAAGTTAACTAGAAGTCAGTAAAATAGAAGGGTGTACAGCGTGTCCCATTTTCGATGGGATTAAATGGGAAACTCGGTTATTATTAAAAATATTGATTTTCTGATGGCACCTTACCGTGCTCTTTTTTTGAGCCCTTAGAAATGGTGTAATCAGATTTTTGCTATACCCCGTAGTTTCGCTAATACAGGGAGTTTTTGAAAAAATTGTATTTTTAATAATCCCTTATATCTCGCTTATTTTGCGAGATATTTTTATTCTGTAAAAACCTTTTCATGGCAACTTTTTTAGAAGAAAATAATGGCGTTGTCAACTTTTTAAAATATTGTTTAGTTTTTGAGATATGGTATTTATCATAAAAAATTAAATACGGACCTGGATTTTTTTTATTACTATTTTGATTGGTTTCATGCTAGTATTATCACAAAATAATAAAAATTTTAAAACTTTTTGTTTCAAGGTAAAAAAAAATATTTAATATTTTAAAAAAAAATTGTCCAAACCTGGATATTTCCAACATAAATATAAATTAAAAATTGCTAGTTAAACAATTTTTAGTTTAACTGTTTTGATACTTAGCATATTAAAATGGTTTTACGTTAATTTACAGATTTATTTGAAAGGAAGTCTACGAAAAATACAAAAAAAAAACAAATTACAAAAAATAACTAATTTTTCTGATACCATTATGTGTAAGAGATTGTTGGCATTTTTTAGTAATTTTTCGTAACGCATTTTGCATAAAAATATTTCTGCCATTTAAATATTGGGATTTTGTTGCTTGAATGAAGTAGTCAAACATATCACATTTTTCAAAATCTGGATATGGTCGATTTCTAGCCAGTTTAGAATAATTGTAAGCCATTCACAAAAATGACAAGTAAAATGACAATGTCAGTTCCACGCTTTTCTTTTGTAAATTTCACGACCTGCTGTGCTACCATCAAATAATTAGTATGATATTTTTTTGTACCTTTTTAACGTTTTTAACTTTATTTATAAATCTTTTAATTATCATTTCAAAACAGATAAACTAAAAATCGTTCAACTAATGTGTCTTGCAATTTTTAATTTATAATAACATTGGAAATTTCCAGGTTCGGACTATAATTTTTTTTTTCCAATATTAAATGGTTTTTTCTAACTTTAAATTAAAAAAATATTAAAGTTTTATCATTTTATGGTAATAATACCAAGGAACCAATCAAAATAGTAATAAAAAAAATCCAGGTCCGTATTTAATTTTTTTATAATAAATACCATATCTCAAAAACTAAACAATATTTAAAAAAATTGACAACGTCATTATTTTGCCCTAAAAAAGTTGCCATAGAAAGGTTTTTACAGAATAAAAATATCTTGCAAAATAAGCGAGATACAAGGAATTAATTAAAATGCAATTTTTTCAAAAACTCCCTATTAGCGTATTATCGAAACCACGGGGTATAGCAAAAATCTGATTACACCATTTTTAAGGGCTCCAAAAAAGAGCACGGTAAGGTGCAATCAGAAAATCGATATCTTTAATAATAACCGAGTTTCCCATTTAATCCCATCGAAAATGTTTGTTTAGTGAAAATTAGGTCGTCATCCAAAATTCAAGCTGATTTAAATAAAACATCTCTCTTTGAACACAAACTCGTCGAAAATCATTGAATTTTTTATTGTGTGGCCGATAACACAATTAAATTTAAATCTGTGGCTCCAGCCAAGCCAATTTTCAATTTTATCCCAAAAGACACTTTACAAACACTTAAATAAATCATTGTCTGAGCGAATTCCAATTTATCATTGGTTAAAAAATTACCATTACCTAATTTAGCACTCTACTTTAATACATAAAGAGTTTTTTTTGCTAAATGCCAGACAGTGCTTCGAGAGGCCTGCGCTATATTTCTTAAATAAATGAGAAGTGTCTAGACACATGGGACCATTCTTAAATTACATAACGCTTGCGTTACACTCAATATTTTTTTAAATGTTTTTTTCTTAAAAATGCATTACGAAGGGGGATGTGATGAACCTAAATTATGAGGGTTTTATTATTAAGTTTTAACAGACAGCATACAAACCTTATTTAACCAAAAAAGAAAGGGCATAAATTGTTTTAAAGTAAGTAAGCAAGAAATAAGTTTTTAAAAATAAAACTAACTTTAAACACGCACTAAATATTCACATCGTTGTACAATAGTAGTCACCTTAAATGTTATAAGGTATATCAATAAAGAACAAGCCACTCTTTACCTGGGACACACTTTGGTCTAGCAACGAACCGATCGAAGCGCGAGTACGTTTTAAACTGAATTTTAAAACCTTTTTAATAAACCAAATAGGTGTTCAAATTTAGCAAAGCACTTGTGAACTAAATAGATCAAAGATGTTTTTAAAAAACAAAATAATAATTCATTTTAAATTAGTAAAGAAGGTTACCAAAAAGCTGAAAAACACTAAGTCAGCACAGGAAATAAAATTATTAATGGCCATTTCTCGGAAAAATTAAATATGAGATAATTTTTAATTGTTGACTTATTTTTTTTGTAGGCCAGCGGCCGCCTATACAGGTGGCTGATTTATTGCTTTTTCTCGGAATATAAAATATAAAAAGTTTTTTTATTATTTTTTTATTTGTCAAACACACTGTGTTTTTTTTTTATTACAATCTAGTCAGTAAGACTAATTAGCAATTTTGTTTTAACTTAATTTACTAGAAAAGTCAGATTTAAACTTAGGGTTCACTCAACAGTTCTCCCCGCTTTGTTTAGTCTGTAACTCACAATTGTGTTGTGTTTATAGCATTATTTTGTTTTATGTGTAATTCACTTAGTTTACTAGCTCAAACGGCTTCACTCTTTTTAGTCGTCGAACTAGCATAGTATTGTCTAGAAGCTGAACTGCTTCCACATTCACATGCCGATGGAGTCTATCTTCATGGCTTTTTGCGTACTTTTTTATAGTCTCTGCTACAGTTTCGATTTTTAGATCTCGATGAAGGTCACTATTTCGAACGTACCAAGGTGCATTCACAATGTTTCTTAATACTTTATTTTGAAATCTCTGTACAACTAGAATGTTACTCTCTTTAGCACAACCCCATAGTTGAATACCATATGTCCATACTGGTTTCAGTATTTGTCTATAAAGCAGTAACTTATTATGAATTGTTAAATTGGACTTCTTCCAATTAGCCAGTTCATTTTTCTATACCTTATCTCAAGTTCTTCTTTTTTTTCTTAACATGTGCTTTCCAGCGCAATTTGGCATCAAGTGTCATACCTAGATATTTTGCCTGATTCGAATATGGTACTGGAATGTTGTTAATTGTTATTTGTATGTGATTTATATTTTTGTTTGTAAAATCAACATGAATTGATTTGGTTTCATTTAATTTTATTCGCCACTTTGTGGTCCAACTGTGAATTTGGGTGACTGCATCCTGAAGTTTTTCTATGCATTTTTCAATAGATTTTTCTACCGTCAATAAACCAGTATCATCGGCAAATGTTGCTAAGTGACAATTTTCTGGCTTTGGGATATCACAAGTGAATAATAAGTATAGATAAGGGCCTAGTACGCTACCCTGGGGCACGCCTGCTTGAATTTCTCTTAAATTTGAGTATGAGTCTTCCTGTTTTACTCTAAAATGTCTATCAGATATGTATGATTCCAAAATATCCGAATATTGTTTTGGCAGAAACCTTTTTAGTTTAAAATTAAGGCCTTCATGCCACACTTTGTCAAATGCTTGTGCTACATCTAGAAAAACTGCAAAACAAACTTTTCCCTCTTCTAGTGCTTTTTCTATTATATTAGTAATTCTGTGTACTTGATCTATCGTGGAATGCTTGTCTCGAAAACCAAATTGATGAGATGGAATAATTTCTTGTCTTTCTATGATGGGTTTTATTCTTTTAAGCAATAATTTTTCATAGAGCTTGGATATAATTGGCAGCAAAGATATTGGCCTGTAAGATGACACGTCATGGAGTGGTTTTCCCGGTTTTGGAATCATGATAACTTCTGCAACTTTCCACAGTTTAGGTACATACCTAAGCCTAAAAGACGCATTAATTAGGTTGCATAGTTTTACGATAGCTTTTCTGGGGAGTTGTTTTATGACTACCCCGTTAATAAGATCAAAATATAAAAAGTAACAAATTAATTTAGCACAATTCAGGATAAATAGATTAAACCCATTAGTCACCTGTCACCAGATTAATATTTATTACCTATTTTAAAAGCTTTATGATTTAAATATAAAACACATTTTATTAATAAAAATAAACACATCCGCCGGTTTGTTTGATATAAGACAAATAGATATTAATAATTAATAGTGAATATGTCAAATAAAAATTAAATGAAAATTATTTATTACCTTGATATTCAATTAGTTCTGAACACCTACATTAAAAAACAATAGATTTTGGATGTAAAAGGACGAGTCGCGATTATTAGTATCCGTATCAAAACCGCAGTTAAACTATTAAGTTAAAAACATCTAGTGATCTAGTAAAAAGTTAGAAGTCACTATTTTACGTAACAAAATGCAGGTTGTAGAACTGCATAAAAACTTATAGTAGTGAATATATTAATCATAAAAAAACGAGACATTTTGTCTGGAGAAGAAAATTGGTGCTGAAAGGTAAAATGGTGCCTTAGATATAAGAAACCGAGAACTTTTATGGTGGCGCCTGGACATTATTTGGTGAGGTAATTTTTTATAGGAACTTGTAAAACCTAGACGCTAATACCAGTGTTTTTGATGTTTAAAAGGAAATAAATCTGAACAATTATGTGCTAGACTAGAAAATTCTGTTTAAATGTTTAAAATTGTTAATCGATGTTATTATT
This sequence comes from Aspidapion aeneum, assembly GCA_963576565.1. Taxonomy (NCBI): domain Eukaryota; kingdom Metazoa; phylum Arthropoda; class Insecta; order Coleoptera; family Brentidae; genus Aspidapion; species Aspidapion aeneum. Next base: position 6,826,711 of record OY755038.1, read on the forward strand.
GAAAATATTCTATTGAAATTGCTTTGTTTTTAGGAATGTTGTACTAAAGTTTTGACATGAAAATAAAGGTATTTGTAACAGAATTTAAAGTGCTTTTAAAATCAGTTCTCGTCTAAGCTAAACACTCTAGAACGCCTACCTCAAAATAAATTTTATGTAACCGCAGATAGGCAAAAGCTGAATTTCTCTGCTCGACTTAACCAGCCTAAATATGGGCTTTACAGGGAGAAGGGGACAAAAATCCGAAGTCTGTGATAACTACGCATTTGTGCACCTTTGTTCTTACAAACTTTAAATCTAGTGGAAACCAAGGAATCACCTTTCTTTATTTATCCACCTACTAATGACTCCAGACCCCTCGTTCATTAAAAAATAGGTATATAATTTCCTTTACAATGTTTGGGTTCAAAAATCCACTGTTATAGTTTGGCTATGGAAAGATAAAAGGGCTTTGCGTCGTTAACACACGGTGATAGGGTATTTAAAGTTGCGCTTTATTGTCGCAGAATTTCAGTGAATGTGCACTTTTATACGACTAAATACGATTTTTGTAATATGGAAAAATGTTAGTGAAATTGGATTGTTTAAACCCATTATAATAAATAAAATTTTCTCTTCTTAATGTTGGAAAATATAAATAATGATATAGAGGGCTCCTCAAGTGGAATCTGGGAGTATGATCTTCCTACGCTCAACAGAAATGTCATAAGATTGTGTGCAATGCTGCCAGCTTTTACCTACGCCTAAGGATACCTTAAAAAATTTCTTTACTTAATTAGTAGAGTTAATTTTTTTATGTACTTCTAGCACCATCTTTGCGACAAGACGCGAAACGACAAACTGATAACCGAATTATTGCTAGACTTACTCGTAGCAGAAGCTTGTAAAAATATCATATTGTTATACCTAATAGTTTAAATTAGGTATAATAATATGAAATGGAGCCCATTCTCAGCTCGCCACCCATTAAGATCCCCTAGTATTCAGAGCTCTGGACCCATCGTTCGTTAAACCAATAGGTATATAATTCCCTTCACAAAGTTTGTGTTTCAAAATCCACTGTTAAGGCTTGGCTATGGCAAGATAAAAGGGCTTTGCGTCGTTTGCACACGGTGATAGGGTATTTAAAGTTTCGCTTTAGTGTCGCAGAATTTTGGAGAATGTGCGCTTTTATACGACTAAAAATGATTTTTGTAATGTGGCAAAATGTATGTGAAATTGGATTTTTTAAAGCCATTAAAATAAATAAAATTTTCTCTTCTTAATGTTAGAAAATATAAATATTGGTATAGGGGGCTCATTAGGTGGAATATAAGAGTGGGATCTACTTAAGTCAAACGGAAATGTCATAAGATTTTGTGCCATGCTGCCAGCTTTTACCTACGTCTAAGGTTTGCTTAAAAAATGTCCCTACTCAATTAGTAGAGTTATTTTTTATGTGTTTCTGGAACCATCTTTGCGACAAGACGCGAAACTACAAACTCATAACCGAATTATTGCTACATTAACTCGTCGCAGAAGCCTGTAAAAAATTATATTATTATACCTAATGGTTGAAATTAGGTATAATAATATGAAAACTAGCCAGTTCTCAGCCCGCCACCCATTAAGATCCCCTTGCATCCAGAGCTCTGGACCCCTCGTTCGTTAAACCAATAGGTATATAATTTCCCTCACAAAGTTTGTGTTTCAAAATCCACTGTTAAGCCTTGGCTATGGCAAGATAAAAGGGCTTTGCGTCGTTTGCACACGGTTATAGGGTATTTAAAGTTTCGCTTTATTGTCGCAGAATTTCGGAAAATGTGCGCTTTTATACGACTAAAAATAATTTTGGTAATGTGGAAAAATATAAGTGAAATTGGATTTTTTAAAGTCATTATAATAAATATAATTTTCTCTTCTTAGTGTTAGAAAATTTAAAAAATGAAAATAAAATATGATATTGAGGGCTCCTTAAGTGGAATCTGGGATTTGGGTGTTCGTAAGCCAATTATAAATATCATAAGATTTTGTGCAATGCAGCAAACATTTACCTATGCCTAAGGTTACTTTAAAAAATGTCCCTACTCAATTAGAAAAGATATTTTTTTATGTACTTCTGGCACCATCTTTGCGACAAGACTCGACACTACAAAGTCATAGCCAAATTATTGCTGCACCAACTTATTGCAGAAGCCTGTAAAAAATCATATTAGTATACCTAATAATTTAAATTAGGTATAATAATATAAAAAGTGGCCAGTTCTCAACCAGCCACCCATTAAGAACCCCTTGCTTCCAGAGCTCTGGACCCCTCGTTCGTTAAACCAATAGGTATATAATTTTCCTCACAAAGTTTGTGTTTCAAAATCCACTGTTAAGCCTTGGCTATGGAAAGATAAAAGGGCTTTGCGTCGTTTGCACACGATGATAGGGTATTTAAAGTTGCGCTTTATTGTCGCAGAATTTTGGAGAATGTACGCTTTTATACGACTAAATATGATTTTTGCAATGTGGAAAAATGGATTTGGAATTGGATTTTTTAAAGCCATTATAATAAATGAAATAAAAATTTTCTCTTCTTAATGTTAGAAAATATAAACAATAAAAACAAAATATTATACACTGTGTCCCATTTAAAACTTTCCACCCAGGATTTCTCGAGAACTGCTGAACAATTTTAAAAATGCCGAGACACGTCGATTTTGTTTGCGAGTGGGACACTTTTTAGCTATCTTGAAATTTTTGTAGCACGCACAACCTTTGAGGGGTATACTTTACCCCTATATTTTGAACAGGAAAGTGGGTCTAGTGATATAGTTTTTGCAAAGTCAGTTGAACAAAGGTTAAAGCCGACCATCGGCATATCCTTTAAAGAAAGTGACATGGGCGGCGGTAGATATACTCATGAAAATTATTTCATTTAATTATGGTGGAAACTAAAGAAATATAAATAGATAATAAACTTTCTATTCCTATACCTACAGAAACGACACTGATTTATTTTCTAACTCTGCATACTGCCGACTAAAGGGGTCCCGCAAAGAACACCTGAAAGTAATTAAAAGCGCATCTCAAAAAAATCTGCCAATCAGGTGCCGTCTATCCACCTGTGCTGGGTCGGTTAGAAAACAAATACTTTGTGCTCGCCCCGCAAATAGCGCGCCTTTTCTCTGTCGGTAGGGTTGAAATTATACCAGAAAGATTTTATATGAATTTGGATAACTTTTGAAGGGCAGATTGAAGCAACATTTCATGAAATCGATAGAACCCCGTATTGGGAGCATTTTAGGTGATTTTGCAAAAACTATACCTTGTTTTGAAGGCCTTTTGAATGTCCTTACAACGTAAAAATTTGAAAAATCTATCTATTAGTTTTTGAGATAATTGCCTTCAAACTTTCAAATTTAACATGGACTGATAAAATAAAAATTTAATTTGAATTTTATATTTTTCGGATTTAATTTTTATTTCATCATTCCATGTTAAAATTGAAAATTTTAAAGTAAATATCTTAAAACCTAATCGATGGATTTTCGAAATTTTTACACGGTTGTAAAAATATTCAACATATAGGGGTAAAGTATACCCCTCGAAGGGGGATCGTGCTACAAAAATTTCAAGTCAAAAAGTCTCCCCCTCGCAAACAAAATCGACGTGTCTCGGCATTTTTAAAAATTTTCGGCAGTTCTCGAGAAATCCCGGGTGGAAAGTTTTTAATGCACAGTGTATAGAGGATTTCTAAGGTGAGATCTAAAGGAGTTGGATCTTCATATAGCCAAGCAAAGATATCATAAGAATTTGCGCAACGCTGTCGGTTTTCAACAAATTGCATAAAAAACAATATCCTTACTCAAGTAGATAAGTTATTTTTGTTTACTGCTGGTACCATCTTTTAGAAAGTTATAACCAAATCAATGCTACACTAACTCGGCGTAGAAGTCAGTAAAAAATAAACCGCGGCGTCTCTTTCTTGGACTATAGTTTTGTAGTGGACCGAGTTAAAGAGTATTAGCAATGAGTGAAAATTGTTTAGAAAAAAAATTATGATCATACTGTAGTGTAGATACCGAAAGGACCGGCAGAAATTGTTTTGGATACTATAACGAAGTATCTAGCTTACCTGAAAAACGCAAGCCTCTTGCTGCCTTCCAACTGAATTCTCACCCCAACAATTCAACGTTCCATAATCTCGTTGTGACGTAGTCTTATACGTAAGCTCGCTTACATTTCCGCTTTGCGTTGAGAATCTAGTAGGCGATACGTCAAAGCTTTCCCCGCTGTTATTGAACTGCCAGAAAAAAGTGACATCTGACGGATCTGCTGACACTTGACATCGGATTTTTAGCGTTTCTTCAAGAGAGGAACCAATTATGGTTATATCGTCTTTTTCTTTTAGGCAAATCGGGGCATCTAAAAAAACATTATTTGCTTTGATTTGATACAGTTTCACAACATTGAATTTGTGGTGTGTTTAGACTAAGAGGGAGCCTAATTAGTCCCTTCAAAAAAATAAGGTGATTGCAGATATCACCAAAGTCACGACTTCTGAGGCTGAGGCCGAGGTTCTGAGGCTTAATTCCTCTAAAATTGTAGAGCTAACCGTCCATGGCAACTGACATTTTAAAACAGTTGCTATGATTGTTTAAAAACCACCCATAAAAATACTCTGCCAATATATGGGCCCCTAAGCTCACACTAGGTACTATAGTTATGGTGTACGTACGAGCTAAAAAAATTAAAACCTGAAATATATCTTATTCAACTCCAGACTAAATTACCTTTTGTTTGATACCACACAAACCATGTTTTGACTTAAACTCAAATTTTTGAAATCTACCCCCACCCTTAAAAAAACAAAAACTAAAATGTATTTTGTTTAACTCCGGACTCAATTACATTTCGTTTGATATCACACAAGCCATATTTTCACGCAAACTCTAATTTTTTAAATCTACCCCCACCCTTTTTGACGAAAAAAAAATTAAAATATATTTTGTTTAACTCCATACTCAATTACCTTTCGTTTGATATCACACACGCCATATTTTCAAATAAACTCTAATTTTTGAAATCTTCCCCCACCCTTTTATTTGGCTTGCGTTCAGTGGATGTTATTCATTTTTAAATGGGACCATCTCGACCCAAGACCCAGCCTAAGTACCAAATTTCATTAAAATCGGCGAAGCGGTTTTTGAGTTATGCGCGTTGGTCGTTACTGACAGACATACAGACAGACAGACAGCCAGACAGACATACAAACAGACAGACAGACAGACGGCGCGACCAAAAAGTTTCAAAATCATCTGAAACGCAAAGATATATAAAATTTTTTGAAATCGGAGCAACTTTTTTTTTCTCGAAAAAATTAGGATCACCATAGCTCACACTACTATAGTATAGTATATTTGTGAGCTAAAAATTGTGGAAAAGAAAGAAAAGTGGAAAGAACCATATAAAAGCATAGAAACTTACATCTAACTCTTAAGGTCACCGGTTTGCTTATTGTTTCTCCACGAGCATTCGACGCCATGCAGCTGTATTTGCCGCTCTGCCATCTGGTGACTCGCTGTAAAACTAGACTGTTGGTGCTGATGATGGTGCCGTGGGATATGTTTTGAGCAATAGAGTTACCCTAAGAGAATACTCATTATTATTAGTTAAAAAAACAAGGTTTTGTAGCTAATCGGGAAAAAAAATATTTATTTCTCTCATATTTTTTTGTGAATAGCTCGAAAGCTTATACTCACGGGGATCGCCCCCGCTCCTCTGCGCTTGGCGCCCCTAAATTTTTAAGTTTACATGTAGTGTTATTATTTTAAGAAAAGGTTTGTAATTTATTTGACTCCCATACCTATATTTGCGCCCCTTAAGGTCTTCGGCCCTTCCCGCCCTTTTATCCACAACACGCTACTGTTTATGTTCTAACGTACTTGGGTAACAGCAAGCGTAAAATACAAGGTAACAAATTGTTTTTAACCGCTTAACATGAAAATTTTTACTTTAATCATTGTTAAATAAATATGATATATAAAAAAGTATTATTTATTTAAATCTATGTTGTCTATCAATACCTTTTTTACTTTTCGTATAACAAACCCAAAAAACCCTTAAACGATACCGACTCGCTTTTATGTCCTTGTAGAACCATAACAAAAATTTCCAAATAAAAATCCTTACTCCTCCGGGCCATTACGACAATATCCAAAGCAATAACAAACTATTAGATATCTCTTAAGGCGCGGCGCGAACAGATGGCCTCCTTTGACTACGTTTTATACACGATTCAGCTCTATAGAGATGATGACAATTCCGAAAACTTTCGAACTGAACTTTATAGCATAATACGTAGCAGTATCCTTTTCTATTTAAATGTGGTGGGAAACAATAAAAATCTCTCGGAAATTCGAACATGACCCGTAAAAAATGCCGGATTTTCTTGTTTATGCGCCTTTTTCATTTTTTTATGAATTTGTCAAAAATTATAATCAGCGACTTGAAACACCGACAAGTTCTATATTTGATACATATCGATGCATAAATAAGAAAGTCCGCCATTTTGGATCCGCTATTTTAATTTTTTTAAGTTTAAAGGATAAAACTGTATCTATTAAATGATCTCAAGCACTGCAAACAGTCAAGTTTAAGACGAATCGGTTTAAAAATAAAGAAATCCGTCATTTTGGATCCGCCATTTTGAATTTTTTATGAGTTTGAGTAAAAAATAGGGACCTATTGCAATAAAGCCAGGCAATAATTGTGCAGGGAACTATTCTGACATTTTCGCAATATAAGAACAGCTGTCTTCTTTTAAATTAGGTCTTTGTGTTTTATAAGAGCCAAAATAAATAGTGCCGCCACTATTAATGGAAAATAAACGACTGGATTTATAAATTCGACTTTGGTATGTCAATTTTGAATAACCAACTGTCAGTTTTCAATGCGAATCTGTCAGAATAGTGCCCGGCACAATTTGTGCCTGGCACTATTGCAATAAGTCCCTAATCATAATCAGGGACTTGAAACACCGCCATTTTAATTTTTTTATGTTAAAGAATAAAACTGTATTCAGTGATCTTAAGCACTGCAAACATTCAAGATTTAGACAAATCGGTTTAAAAATAAAGAAATCCGTCATTTTGGATTCGCCATTTTGAATTTTTTATGAGTTTAGTCAAAAATCCTAATCAGCGACTTGAAACACCTCCAAGTTCCATATTTGATACATATCGGTGCATAAACAAAACACCCGCCATTTTCTATCTGCCATTTTAGTTTTTTTAAGTTTAAAGGATAAATAGAATTGTATTAAGTGATCTCAAGCACAGCAAATAGTCAAGTTTGAGACAAATCGGTTTAAAAATAAAGAAATCCACCATTTTGGATCCGCCATTTTGAATTTTTTATGAGTTTGAGTCAAAAATCAATCAGCGACTTGAAAAACCGCGAAATTCTATAGTTGATAAAAAAATCCGCCATTTTGGATCCGGCATTTTAATTTTCTTAAGTTTGAGGATAAATCAGTATTAAGTGATTTCAAGCACTGCAAACTTTAAAGAAATCCGCCTTTTTTAACTTTACTTAACAAAACCAAATTTCAAGAAAATTACGTAAAGGATTTTTTGAAGATATTTTTGCATAAATAATTATATATTATCTACTTTGTTTTTCATCTGCACATTTGATCAAAAATAAAAAATATTTTAGGATGTGCCCAGTTGGCGGTGCTCAGTTGTCCTAGACCGTCTCCAATATTTAAAAGATCATATACCATTATTTAACGCCGACTCTAAAGAAAATTGAAAAAAGTGGACAAAGAGTAACAGTGTAAGCTTAAGAAGTGAGAAGGCAAACAAGTGAAAAAGTGCACTTATTTTGGAACTACAGTTGTCAAGAAAAAAGATATGCCATACTCAATGCAAAATCAAAGGATTTTAGAATATGGAACGAAAAAGAATAGAGAAAAAGAAGGAGAGAAAGTGAAAGAGAGAGAGAGAGAGAGAGAGCGAGACAGAGGAATGAAGAGAGAAAGAGAGAGATAATAAAAGAGAGAAAGAGAGAGATAGAGAGAGTGGACTTAATAATATAGCGTAATAACATGTTAGCTGGTAAAGATCAATGTAATTTACAAAGCCTAAACTACGTGAACTACTTACGTCGTGATACCAGGTAATTTTGTGCTGTTTGGGGTTGGCCTTAATGTTGCACTCGAAGTAAACGTCGTCGCCTTCTTTTATGTCCTCCGGGTTGAGAGTCTGGCCTAAGTGGAGGGCCACTTGAGGAGGATCTGAAACAGACACCGCAACAAATAAATAGCTTTATGTTTATTTTTACTTTTCTTGGCTTTCAGAAATAATCAGTAAGGTATTTTAATCAGGGAAGGTTCTAGGAATTTCATTTAAAGGGGAGAAAATTGATGGGTAGTTTTCAAAATGTGAAAAGGAGATTTTTCGCCCGGGCCCCTCTACCCCCACCCCCCTCGTTCCGCCACTGCTACAGGCTACTACTTATACTACTTGATATGTAGTCAGATGTGACGGTTTCCTTTTGTTTGGTATGTCCGTGATTGGTTGACTAAAAACTTCTTTTTTCTTCATTATAAGCGTAGCTTCAATAAATTTTCGTTTTCGCCAATGTGGCTCCATATACAAAACTTTAGCTTCTGACCATTGAATACTATGATCGTTTGATCAAGCAAGATCCGCTAAATCTAATTTTTTAATATTCCGTAATTGAGTTCTTTTTATTTTTTTTCATAAATGTTTGTTAAATTTTTTAGATAGCTTAATCTTAAAAGGTTTGAGCGAGTCATCGGCGGTTCTGGACTTGACGCACTGAAAGACATGTAATGACATGACATATCATTTTTACCTTCCTAGTCCGCGCAGCAATAACTAGAGAAGGTATTAGTGTCGAAGAATTTTTTTTTTTGAGATAACGCCGAAAATGTGTTATTTCCTTGTATTTTGATCTAGTTGTAGTAGTGTGTGCTAGGCTCTTGGCCTGGCGACTAGGCTCATGAAGTGCCCTTTTCGCCAACCCCCGGGCATCCCCCCTACTGCGTCCTTCCTTCGCTAAGGAACCTGCCCGTCTTCTGTACAAAGGCCAGAATATCGGGCCACCTCAGATTCAGAAGGTCCTCCGTCTCAAAGGCTTCATCTTCGAATACCTCTCTTCTTGCCTCCTTGTATGATGTACAGTATGTACATGATGAGAGGAAATGCACCGAGGTCTCGTCCTCGGCCCAACATCGCTCGCACGTCGCGTCCTCCTTCACTCGCATCTTTGCCAGGTGTTCCTGTGGAACGCAGTGTCCGGTTAGGACTCCCACTATGGCTCCCACCTCTCTTCGTGTTGTACGGAGCAGCCAGTCCCTACGGGATTTGCTGTATCCTGTCACATACTCCTTCGCCTGTCTGGCGTTTCCTGTGTTGGTCCATTCCCTTTGTATCTCTTTCTGGATCCACTCTGTTAGGGCCGACTTCATTTGCCCTCTTGTGAGCCCCAGGAAAGGCTCTGCCCGACGCATTTCTGCCGGGATCCTCCCCTGGCGAGTTCGTCTGCTTTCTCGTTTCCGGGGACTCCCATGTGGCCTGGGACCCATACGAGCTCCACCTCTCTTACGCCGGCCAACTCCTGAAGTGCATCCGCACACTCCTGCACCAAACCCGCGGACACGGTTAGTTTGCACAGTGCTTTCAGCCCAGCTTGACTGTCTGAACAGATGCAGAGGCGTTTTCCTGTTTCGTTTCTTATTTCTTCCTCCCATGTTACCACGAGTATAGCGTAAACCTATGCCTGGAAGACTGTTGCATTGGATCCCAGCGAGTATTTTGACCTAGTTTATCAATATCATCGTGATGTCTGTCTGTGTGTATGTCTGCCCGTAACACAATGGCTCCTAAACCGCCGAACCGATTTTCATGAAATTTTCAAAAATAAAAGTGTTTGATAATGTAACGAGCCGATTAGATTTTGGTCAAGATCCATTAATGGTAATGACAGTTTTATGACAGTTTAAAAATTGAAAATGTGTAAACTTTTTAACCGGGCATCGCATTAATATGTAATTTTTTTATTTAATATATAGTAGATCACATTTTTCTCAAGAATTTATGTTATGTTTCTGAGATATTTATAAGAACTCTTTTCAAGGCTGATATAGCGTGGAGTGTGCTAATGGGCTAGGAAGGTATCAGATCCGTCATGGATCCATTTATTTTATTTTGTGTGCCGGTTAATTGTATGTTTTTCCTCTGTGCGCTTTTTCCATGATGCGATCTTTTCCTCGTGCGATTATTTCAGGGTTTTAAAGATATCAGCGGATTTGTGGTTAGACCGAAGGGTCGGTCGGGTTCGGGTCCCCAAATACAAACCACTTTTTTAAGGCCCCGAAGTTAATTTTTTTGAGGACACTTCGAGGCCCCTTGAGCCGGGGGCCCTCAGTGATCGCCGACGAGCCTATCTCGGTAGTTATTCTGGGTCTTGAACGACGTGACCATCCATATCACACGATTTGACCAATTGCAAACTCTGAGCAGTCGCGTGTTGTGCAAAATGACCAATAAACCAATGGCATAGTCGCCCGCTCTTCAGAGTGAGTGAATTTTACGCACTTGAAGTGAAATCTCGTGCCCCGTACCAACTGAACGTTTCTCGGAGTCGGATCGTAGGAGAAGCTTGCCCAAGTAACATTATTGCCACTCAAGGTTTTATTAATTTGGTTCCTAGGTTATTTAGAGGGTGTTGTTATGGGCTTTAGGATCAATTTGGCTACATAAAGGTAATTTATATTGCCAAGTACCTAAAGAGGTGTTATACAACCAAAAAGTGATTTATAAAGGGAGTATAATAAAACTGATATTCCTTTTAGATACTTTTGGTTTTATTGATTTCTGATTTATAAAGATGGTCTTATAAAACACTTTTGCTTAAAGTTTTTAAAAAGAACTAAATATAAACTTTGGTCATTTAGTTTTTTTCATTACTTTAGGCAGTGGCGCACCCAGGAATGTGTCTTGGGGGGGGCCGACAGCTACGAAGCGCGCCCTCAACAAACTTGCGACCAAAAAAAAAAAAAAAAAGGTCATCATGTCTTTTTGCAACTGCGCCACTGCTTGGGGTTGGGGGGGGGGGGCCGAAGCCTCCTAATGTCACATTTTAAGGTATTTTTCATGTTTTATCATCAAATATGTAGAAAATATATTAAAAAATCTAAGGCTTGGGGGGGCCCGGGCCCCGGCCCCCCCCCCCTGGGTGCGCCCATGCTTTAGGTCATCACAAAAGTGTTTGATAATAGAGCTAAAAGGTTATAGTAGAGCTAAAAGGTTACCTTATACACTTTTGTTTTTATAGTTATCAGTAGTTTAAAAGTAAATATGATTAGATAGGCGGCCATATAGAACCTAGTTTCCTTAAGGTTTTTAAGAGTGGTAAATATTAACTTTAGACTTTAATTTTTAACCATTACTTTTAGGCATTTTAAAAAGGTTTTATAGGAAGACTTAAAGGTAAACTTAATTCTTTTGTATTTATAGTTACCCATAGCTGTATATTAAATATTATTTAAATAGGCGGCCATATAAAACCTTATTTCCTTAAGGGTTCTAACAAAACTAAGTAAATACTTTCCTTTTTTATTTCTTTTAGGTATTTCTGGTAAAAATAATAGATATACCTAGGAAAAGATTGGTATCCACCTATGCAAGATTGATTATTTATAAAAAAACGATTAAAAAGCATTTTCGAGCTGGCGCGCTTGTTTTGAGAGCTTTTCAGATACGATTTTATCAGGATAATAAATCTGGCAGGCAAATTGATCATTAACAAAACGACAAACTTGGTATATTTTTATGTGATAAAATAATTTTGGGACTGACATTTTTGGCAATTTTGTGACCTAAATTATTTTATATAGGCATTGTGAATCTAAAATATCGCCATAGCTTTTATAGGAAAACTTCTTTACTCTAAAGGTATTATGGTATTGAACAGAATCGCCAGGATACCAAATTACCAAATCTAGTTTTATAATAGGATAGAGGACGTTTCTGAGTTGCTTTTAGAACCTGGCATAATAGCTTTAGGCTCTAAAATGTTCTATACTGGTGGAACTGCTAGAGGGCGAAGCTGGAGTTTATTTCTTATGGTTTTATAGTGAGTTTAATACATAGGTTGCTACCACCAATTGAGGAGTCCCATTTAAGAGGTCTAAGGGGTATATAAGGGTAATGGGAACGTGCTAGCGACCAAACATTGAAACTAATGGTTTTAAGGAAAGGCGCTGGCAACCTTTAGCTTCTGCTATAAACAAAGAAATGTTACTTGGGTGCGCATTGGAGGTCTTTTCGCATAGCACGTGACGGCTCGGACCTAATTTAAAGCTTGTCATTGGCCAAAGCATGTGATGGGAATTCACATCGTTTAAGACCCAGAATAGCTACCCTGGTAAGTCCGGGCCTGATAGAGGGGCAGTAAATAAAAAACAAATTTCAAAATTTTAAATAATTGTGTTCCAATATACGCAACCTTAATGTACATAGGTAGAAAGTAAATTATAGACAAGTTAGTAAAAATATCATTAATCTTTATTAAAGCAATATTCTTTTTGAACTTGCTTCTCCAAAATACAGTGTAGCGTAGTCATTAAAAAAGACCTGTGGGTCTTTTTTTCTTTATTATATCCAATTAAAACTGGCAGAACCGCAATCGAAGACGGCGGCGCGACGTTGGCGGTGTTGGGGCGCGGTGGCGCGACCCTTCCTATTTAGGCATTTAAAGGCGCTTCATCTTTTTTCTTATTTAATAAAAGCTGCCATCAATCATTCTTCCCCTACAAAACGAATACTGAACACGCAACAAAAACAAAGTATTAAATATACCATAATATAAAAAGTCGCAGCCCCCATCCTTTTTTTAAACCGATTGCTATTTTGCTACGACCACAACATCCGAATTTTTTTGTTATTAGCTCACACATATACTATACTATAGTAGTGTGAGCAATGGTGATCCTAATTTTTCCGCGAAAAAAAAAGTTGCTCCGATTTCAAAAATTTTTATATATCTTTGCGTTTCAGATGATTTTGAAACTTTTTTGTTGCGCCGTCTGTCTGTCTGTCTGTCTGTCTGTCTGTCTGTCTGTCTGTCTGTCTGTCTATCTGTCTGTCTGTATGTCTGTCTGTCTGTCTGTCTTTCTGTCTGTCTGTCTGTCTGTCTGTCTGTCTGTCTGTCTGTCTGTCTGTCTGTCTGTCTGTCTGTCTGTCTGTCTGTCTATCTGTCTGTATGTCTGTCTGTAACGACCAACGCACATAACTCAAAATCCGCTTGGCCAATTTTAATGAAATTTGGTACCTAGGCTGGGTCTTGAGCCGAGATGGTCCCATTTAAAAATGAACAAAATCCACCGAACACAAACCAAATAAGAGGGTGGGGGTAGATTTCAAAAATTAGAGTTAATGTGAAAATATGGCGTGTGTGATATCAAACGAAAGGTAATTGAGTCTGCAGTTAAACAAAATACATTTTAATTTATTTAAAAAGAGGGTGGGGGTATATTTTAAAAATTAGAGTTTGAGTCAAAACATGGCTTGTGTAGTATCAAACAAAAGGTAATTTAGTCTGGAGTTGAATGAAATATATTTCAATTTTTAGTTATATTAGCTCACACGTACACTATAACTATAGTACCTAGTGTGAGCTTAGGGGCCCATATATTGGCAGAGTATTTTTGTTAGAATAAACTTTGTTATATTCGTTCATTGAGCCAAAAGTTCTTATTAGCTCACACATATACTATACTATAGTAGTGTGAGCTATGGTAATCCTAATTTTTTCGAGAAAAAAAAAGTTCTCCGATTTCAAAAATTTTTATATATCTTTGCGTTTCAAATGATTTTGAAACTTTTTTGTTGCGCCGTCTGTCTGTCTGTCTGTCTGTCTGTCTGTCTGTATGTCTGTCTGTCTGTCTGTCTGTCTGTCTGTCTGTGTGTCTGTATGTCTGTCTGTAACGACCAACGCGCATAACTCAAAAACGGCTTGCTCGATTTGAATGAAATTTGGTACCCAGGCTGGGTTTTGGGTCGAGATGGTCCCATTTAAAAATAAAGAAAATCCACCGAACACAAGCCAAATAAAAGGGTGGGGGTAGATTTCAAAAATTAGAGTTTATGTAAAAATATAGCGTGTGTGATATCAAACGAAAGGTAATTGAGTCTGGAGTTAAAAAAAGTACATTTTAGTTTATTTAAAAAAAAAGGGTGGGGGTAAATTTCAAAAATTAGAGTTTAAGTCAAAATATGGCTTGTGTGGTATCAAACGAAAGGTAATTGAGTCTGGAGTTCAATAAAATATACTTCAGTTTTTAGTTATATTAGCTTTCACGTAGATACACTATAACTATAGTATCCAGTGTGAGCTTAGGTGCCCATAGATTGGCAGAGTATTTTTTTAGAGAGGAAAATATGTTTGCCAAGACCTTTTTCTATTTCTTTTCTTCTGACTTTATTTTAAAGTTAGACTTACTTTTTTTTTGTTTTATTTTATTTTATATTGTTTTTTTTTAAATTTGTTATTGTTTTTCAACTATTTAAAAAAAAAGCTTTTAATATGAGAATTTTATAACTTTTTTAAAATATTTGTTTTATGGAAAAATAATTTAGGTACTTAGTGTCTTCTTAATTTGTGTAATTTCTTTACGGTAGTTTATGATTTCGTTTTAAACTTTTTATGTTTTATTTTCTGTGATTTGTTACATATACATGTTAAGGCCCAAGTATTTTGACTGAGTTTTTATGTATTTTAACTATGTGGCCCATTATTGAAAATAAGGATTGTTAAATGTAATTTTTCACTAGAAATTATTTATTTTTTTTTACTGATTTATTGTAAAATGTTAGTAGCTTTTTAAATATCTAACAACTAAAAAGACATTTTATTATTTATTCTCCTATTTTATTTTTCTATTTTTTGTTAAATTTTCTTTATGTTTTTTTAGGTTAGATTTAAGTATTAGCTTTGTCAATAAGAGTATTGTAGTCTTGGACAATAAAGCATGTTTTGATTTGATTTGAGGACATAGTTTAATATTTGTTTAATCAATATAAAAAAGTGAAAATGTAAATTTTAAAGAAGAAAATTGAACGGGTATGTATGATTTTTCTACACTGTTTACATAATTGAGAAAAACGCTTGCACGGTAAAAATTTTTGTCTACAACGAAAACACGTTATTTTCTTCAATAAATTGTTTTACTTTAAAACAATTTGTTTTGAATTAAAATATTTCTTTTTAGTTCAACGCAGCGTTTAATCTTGAAATGAGACTTTATTTTTCTTCTGTAATTGTTTTTATTCATTATACTCCATTTTGTGACAAAGCAAATTGTCTTCATATAAGTAATATTTTGTATCCAGAGAAAACGGTGTTGCCTTAGATTAATTCAGTTCTAATTTATAATAAAACAATTTCTGTTTCACATTAAAATAAAGAGGCAAGACATTTTTTGTGCTATATCAAGAAAATATTCTCTTGGTGAATAGGAAAGCACAAATTATTTTACTTCAAAGCAATTTGCTTTGATCTAAGACAGTTTTTTTTTCGAGACCGAAAAAATTTAATAAGGTTTAATGCTCATAATTCATATAAGTTGTTGCCCAAATTGGTGCTTACTGTCAACAAGGTCACCTACTACAAAGTGGTGTCAGGTGTGGGGTATTATATTGAATAAAAATGCCGATTATAGGGCAACGAAAGGTTTGAAACCAAAAAAAGATAGCAGCAATATTTCAAAACACTGGAAAAAGTAATAATCAAAAGCTTTAAATAATAAACTCTAAAAGTAAAGATCAAAATAACTATGAATAACAAAGATAATAGCTTTATATTAGTTTTAAAAAAAACCCTTAAATCAAACGAAGTAAAGCGTACAAAAACCAACTAAAGAATGCTTTGTAACGATTTTTCTTGTGTCAGCGAAAACAACCCTGCTTGATAGGCACTTAGCATGCCGTTGATTCACCCAAACAAAATATAGAGAAAGACTGTGCTTTAAACGCTCTAGACAATGAGAAAAGACACCAGCGCAAATCAGAGATGCGTCGTCTAAACCGTTACAAATTAAAATTACACACTGTTTTTTTAAAAGATGAAAAGAATTTGGTAAATTTGTTGCCTTTAAAAAATTTGAATTAGTTTGATGTTAGTGGCTTAAAGGACAGATTAGTCGAATACAACCTTTACTAAAACACAGCGATCCTAAAAATATGCCCAAAAAAAAAGTCGCTGATGGTACCATAAATTTTACTTATTCTTGACTTAGTCTTAAAATGCTTGTTGATATTTAATCAAAAATATTTAAAAAATTATAATAAATGTAAAAAAATCATTTGTATTCAAAATCCATTTTGTTAAAATATTGACATTGGCAGAGATAAGGCTATATATAATATGACGGTAAAGCGGATCGTGATCAGAATTCATATCTGCGCCTGTTCCAGGTTAAGTTAATGCAATTTCTGTAACGTTTATTTATCAGTACGAAGTCTACTTGTTTTTTGACAATCTGCTATGACGTGCGGGTGCTAGATGTCCCAGTGTACAGGTAAAAAAAAAGTGTTTGACAGAAGAAAACCCATTTCTCGACACAAATTTGCTATTTCTTCCCTAGTCCGATAACCAACCCATAATAATGTAATTTCCAAACTTTTATTGAGTTTTAAGGCTATTTGGAGTTGTTTATAAAAGCCTTTTAATAACAGGGCTGTGCGCATGCTCATCACGGAAGGCCGACGTGTGACATCGCGAGATTAAAGCTTCATTGGAGATTTTGCATGGTTCGGTTCCGATACCGCATCTGTTAACCGAAGGACAGAAAAAAGCCAGGGTCAATTGGTGTCAGAGAACTCTAGACTGCTTTGAGGCGGGAAAATAACCGTGTACATTGTCAGTGGTAATTATTAGTGCATTTACTCTTACGAACTCGAAAATAAACGTAAGTCTTCTGTTTGGGTGTTCCAAGAAGATAATCCGTTCTCGAAGTGTGTTCAAAAAGATGGTCGCGACAATGTCTCTGAAATATCAAAGGACTATTACTGCCGATTGGTACATAACAATTTATTAGCCGAAAGTCATCGCGGTGCTTCGAAAAAAGAACCCTAAACAACGAATCATCCTCCATCAAGACAATGCAAGTTCATTTTTAACCCAAGAAAAAGTTGAATGTCCCAACCTAAATCCCAACGATTTCTATACTTTTCCGAAAATCAAGAATGGACTGGTCAATGATTTCAGTCGTCAGAAAAGAGTGAAATAACAGCTTTGACAACTGGTTTGAGAGCATTCAAAAGGGCATTAATTTTCGTAGAGGATACTTCAAGAAACAATAGTCTTTAAAAGTTGTCTACTGTGTTATTTCAGCTGTTCATGCAAAACTTAAAAGACGATCCTTATAATACCTATTTAAATTCAGTTTTGTACCTTTTTAAAAACATAGATCTCCGCCTTTTCCTCGCCCTCAGCCCATTTGAGAAATAAAAAAACATTACGAAAGGCATTTAATTTATAAAATGGTTTGTCGCTGTCACCGAGCGGAAGACTAGGTTTTCCACGGTGTCTTTTTGTTTCTTTCACAGGCTTTCAGGCTTCTGAATCAAAAAAACATTTAACAGGAGCTTGTGCCAATAAAAGAGTTTTTAGTTTAGCTTAAAAATTCTTTCAATTTTAGGGAACATGTATATATTTTTGCAAATTTATGGATTGAAAACTAAAAACGATAAAAGTAAGATAAATTAATAAAGTATTTGACAAATCCAATTGCAAATATTGAACAAAAGAAGGTTCGTAGTAGATGTAACGTTCTTGTTATGTTTGTATGTCGTTGTTTAAGATGTTAATTTGATAAATAAAGAAGTGACATTGTTTGATAAAATTGTAATCAATCAGAACTGACTAAAGTC
This sequence comes from Aspidapion aeneum, assembly GCA_963576565.1. NCBI lineage: Eukaryota > Metazoa > Arthropoda > Insecta > Coleoptera > Brentidae > Aspidapion > Aspidapion aeneum. Next base: position 6,844,644 of record OY755038.1, read on the forward strand.
ACAAACATCAAAACTATAAGTGAACTGATAAATAAAACAATACAAAATATTGGAAGGACACTACAGTAGATAACTGCGTCATCAGTATTTAGGTAGAAGTAAATTTTAAATAATTAACTTTACGATAAATCTGATTTGAATATTCTAATGACAGGCTCATTCTACTAGGTACATATAAAATTAATCTCTCAATTTTCTTCAGCCCGACCCCCACCTTGTGACGTATAAGCCGCGCGCATATTTGTATACAACACCCAGGATCACCAGTCGGCTTTCGCCCGAACATCTCTGGTAAATAGCAGACGATATGGTAAATCGCTTGGATAACTAACACCCGTGATCGTAAAAATGTTCGTTAAAAATCAGTCTGGAACAATCTTTCTTAAGAAAGAATTCGTTAATTTCTAACATACATATATTTTTTTAAAACATACTTTCCTGACCTCTTTCCCGGGATTCTAGAGATAAGGGAAAGAGGCACCTCCACCATATGTCGCACCCCGACTTTCGCGACTATAGGGTGCGAGCCATATTGGTAGGGTTGTTGGAGAAGACGAGGATCGTCGGTCTCCAAACAACCTTACCAATATATATTTTATTTAGATATAAAATTAAATAGCTTTGGAATGAAAACAATGTACCGGTTTAAGACATGTTTTGGTAGTATTAAAATTCCCTTTTTTTTTATAAAATGATATGCCATATAAATATAAAGATACTTACAGTATTACTCGTAATAACACCAGGCACAGGTCAGGACACATATTTGAGCTCTGTACTGTTTTACTTTCACTTACTTACTGATACCCGCTAATGAGCCAGCACCTCCCAATACAACTTTCTTCCTGCTTCAGCACTTATTTGCGATGGGTCGTTGCCAGGGCCATAATTGCTGACACATCAAAGCAAAGTTCGTTCACTGAACTTTTATAAGGTACTGCCTCATCAGCATTTAGGAGAAAGTTGTTTTTTAAATAATTTTGAAATAATAAATTTGACAATAGGCTCGGCTATTGTACAGCCGAACAAGGAGGACTTTTCGAGCATCTGCTGCACTAATCTGCTATATGTTTTTTTGATTGGAGAGGCTTTTTGGTTTTTAAAATGTATTGTTTTGTTTTAAATCACCACTTTTATTTGTTTCTCCCTGTAATTTTGTCATTATTATGCAGGCAGACTGAGAAGCAACGCGCTCGACAATAAAGCACTAGCAGCTAGCTGTTTGGGGCGGAAGTAAATTGGGAGATTTACTTCCTATGTACCCAGTAGAATGATCCTGTCTGTATAGTTGACAATCTCATGAACCAATCAGAAAGTTAGAAAAGCCCCAGGTTACGACAAAATAACAAACACAATGTTGAGGAAGCTTCAGCCAAAACAGTGCGCGGAGTTGACTAATATAGTCAACGGTATGTTTAGGCTGAAGTACTACCCTGAGGCATGGAAGAAAGCCGACATTGTTCTGCTGCCAAAAGTAGGCAAAAGCAGAACATTGCCAGATAGCTACCGCCCCATAAGTTTACTGCCCGGTCTAGGAAGAGTCGCCGATAAGATAATCTTAAGGCGACTACAGGAATTGCCTCAATTGGGACAACTTGTTCCCAATGAGCAGCTTGGGTTCAGACCGAAGCATAGGAGCGGTAGCCCTGGACATGTCAAAAGCGTTTGACAAGGTCTGGCATAACGGCTTTCTTTTAAAACTGCGGAATAACGGTGTACCAGTACATATCCTCAAGTTATTACAGTCGTTCCTGGGAGGGAGAACTTTTATGGTAAAGGTAGACTGTTTACGATCCCGGTTAAGGCAAATAAGAGCGGGAGTCCCGCAAGGCTCCCCGCTCTCGCCACACTTATATGCATGGTATACCTGTGACATCCCCAAAGATCGGAAAACGAAGCTCTATGTGTACGCGGATGACACTTTGACAACGTCAAAGTGTAATAACATCCAATACGTCGTCACAAGGCTTCAGAGGCACCTTGTAGAAATTGAAAACTGGACTAAAAGGTGGAAAATTAAGATCAACCCAGACAAGACTCAAGCGATTGTCTTTACACGGAAAAGGGGCAATCCGCGAACAGAGCTTGCTCTGGGTGGTCGAAGGATACCCTGGCAAAGAAGGAACGTTAAATACCTGGGGTTAGTTTTTGACAAGAAACTAACCTGGAACGACCAGGTATCAAACGCACTTCAAAAAGCAAGTGGAGCCCACAGTAGGCTATACCCCTTGTTAAATGCCAGGAACACTCTACACCGGAGAGTAAAATTACAAATATGGAGGCAAGTCGTTCGCCCCATACTAACGTATGTAGCTTCATGCTGGAATAAGGTATGCAAAACACAAATGGGAAGGCTACAAAGCTATCAAAACAGAGTCGTAAGACAAATAGCGGGAGCTCCTTGGTTTGTGCGTAACGTACAAATCAAGAGGGAGCTCAACATGGAGGATATCTCAGAAACGATCCAGGAGCAGAAGGATCGTTTCATGAGACGGGTCGAGGGGCATCAAAACCCCGTGGTACAGGATGCGTTCCTGTACCGGCCCGGAGACAGGCCAGGGACCTACAAAAGGCCCCTGGATGTCTAACAAAGTTGCGCCACAAGGGCGCCAAATTGAGGTTTTTGAAGCTTAGGTAAATCCACATGGAAAAGTACAGACTAAAAATGAAAGAGGTACATACCTATCATGCACAAGCATTAGTATCTTAGTAGTAGTAGTAGTAGCCCAAAACCTGGGTTGCTTTAAGTGTGCATTTAAATTTACCTTGAGTGCTAATGAGTATTCAGGGATAAATGTAAACTGCTAATGCTGTTCAAAGCTAGTCTCTCGGATCTCATTTTCTATTTATAAAATTAGAAAAGCGTCTGCCTACTTTGTGAAAATTTTGACAATACGGATCTCGAGGAAGAAATAATAATTAATTCACACGAAAGAGGGTGATTAACCCCTTTCACGCTTTTTGTTATCTATTCAGGTCTATAGAGTTCCCTTTACTTCTGACAGCTCTTAACAATTCGATGATTAAACGAAAAAAGCACAGCGACATGACAAAATCATCAATTGCTGAGTGAAATTACAAATCAAGAAAAAAAAATCATCAGTTATTTCGGGCGCTAGAGGTAATTCAGGACAGGTATTCTCGTAATGAAAAACGCATAGCGTTTTTAAGACGCTCACCGTTTTATGACGTCAAATTCGCTAAGCACCTGACCAAAAGTGCAAAAATGGTATTCACGTACGATTGCGCTGAGCATTTTTTTATAACGCTAGCCGTGTTTAAAAAACACCTACAAATTGGCATCTGTTTCTGAAAATCGCTTGGCTTTTTCAAAAGATTCAAACCTACTAAAAAGTATTATGCACACAGTTATTAATTTTTTTGGCCAATTTTGTATTTATAGTAGTTAAAGGAGACCTTCAGCTTATACTTTAAGTACAATAAGGTACCAAAATAGCTATCTTTCGTATTCTTCAAGGTAGAAACGAAGGATTTTAAGGAGTTTGCGAATAAAGATTTACTGTATTTCTTTCCCCTCTGAAATCTATTTAAGTGTTACAGATAAATTAATAATTAAAAATTGTTTATGGGCAGGTTTTCTATACTTCTATATGTAAAGGTACCTTGTAGAGTAGGTAACCGAGCCTTATTGAAAAGACCCCAGTATAAGTGAGTGTATTCACTTGGAACAATGAAATGGTGGTGGTCGTGCCAAAACTTAAAAAAATGTTAATTTTAAAAATTATTCGAGATTTTTAACTAAATCTTTTTTTAAAACTTTATTTTTATTGTTAGAATATGATAAAAATTTATGGTTTACGTCTATATAACCTTTATTATTATACCTTAGGAGTGGAGGGGTCATTACAATCATGTTAAGACACCGGTAGCCCAACATTTCTCATTAAAACCATTTCTAACCATCACCTTCTCTAGATTTTCGATGTTGTTATCAATAAATAACAAAAATAACTAACTGGGGTAAAAAAATCTCTAATTTATGCCACAAATGTCAAAAAACATGAACAAAAAGCGAGGATTTGAAGGATGCTTAGCGAGTTCCATCCCAAGGGCGCGTTTACCAACGTGAATACCACATTTGATCGGTCAGCGCAAATGCCATGCGAGAAGGGGCTGTCCGTTTCGCTTAGCGTTTTCAAAACGTAACGTTTTTAAGCCAATTTACGAGAATACCAGTCCAGTAAACAAAATATAAGGATCCCAGTGTGACAATGAATTCTTGTTAAGAATAGGTCACAGATTGACGTTCCGAGTGTTGCTGGACCTACCTTGTTACTGTTTTTTTATTTAGTCGGTTTAGAACGTTTTTCTACGTTGTCCGACGCCTATTCTCCACCTCCTTCGATCCTGACAATCATCTTCTGTCAGATTTTTTTGACTCATTGATCTTTGGATTGACTGTTGCCATTCTAGTTTAGGACGCCCTCTTTTCTGCGCCCTATTGGTTGCCATTCTAGAACCTGCTTTGGTAATCTTTCGTCGTTCATCCGTTGTACATGGCCGTACCATATCAGTTGTCTTTTAGTGATCCGTTATTCCCTCGATTCCCATTCTTTCTTTTATGATCTCATTTCTTATGTGATTAGTGTTCTAGATATTGTCATTGATCTTCTTATTGCATCCATTTCGATACTTTCCATTTTTGTTTTGTATTTTTCTGTTACGCGACAAGTCTCTGTTCATATATAAATAAATTTTGTTAAGACATCCAATAACCTTTTTTGCTTTAACTATTCTTTTTTCCAGTTCTTTACAGTCTGTTCCTGTCTTATCAAATGTGCCACCCAAGTATACATACTCATTGCATGGAGATATTACTTGTCCATTGTCTAGTTCTAACTCACTGGATTCGTTTCCAATACATAAGTACTGTGTCTTGTCCACGTTCACTGTTAATCCCCACTTTTGGTATTCTTCCATTAACTTTCTCATCATATACTCCATGTCTTCTTTATCATTAGCTACAAATACTTGGTCGTCAGCAAACTGTAGTGTGTATATGGTAAATCGGTCGTTAAGTTGTATTCCCATGCCGTGCACTTTACGTTTCCAGTTGTTTAGAGCTACTGCGATATATATTTTAAGAGTTGGAGAGATACAACATCCCTGTCTTAAGCCTTTTGTTACCAGGAATTCTTTTGAAAGTCGATTTCCAATTTTAATTTTAGATTTTGACCTTTGTATAGTTATTTTATCGCTTTTATGTATGTACGATTGATATTAGTCTGCTCTAACACTGTCCATAGTTATTCTCTACCTTGTTACACATCATTTAAAAGGAAATTTAATTTCTCGAGTGTAAGGCACATTTTTTATAAAAAGCTTGGTTTTTGGTTTGTCGTTAGTTTGATCCCAATTACTTACACATTGTGAAAATGAGAATTTCATTTTCTACAATAAAGTTTGGAATAATTTTTTCCTAACACGCTTAGTTTCTGAGAAAATTGGATAAAACTTGTAAAATATTGTGATTTTTAAAACTTTATTTAACTTACGGACGCCTCTAAATTGCTATAGGTAAAACTATCCTCGGTTATACATCAACTAAAATTAAATAGTATTGTCTACAATAAAGTATAATTTACGATTTGTTGATATAGGACTTGATTTTTAAGAAATTCGGGTAAAGCACATTAAGTCAATAAACGGACGCCGCTGGAGAGTATGCCATTAGTCGTACCCTACTGACCTACAGATTGTTAAAAATGACATTTTATTGTCTAGAATATATGTTTTTCCCTAAGAAGCTTAGTTTTTGAGAACATTTGAAAAGAACTTAAAAATTGAGATAGGTAGATTAGAATTTCTTAGAGTTATAATAAATGCAGACGTTAATAATTTTTTAAGTTTAAGAATATTTGTGTCAGAATGTCAAAAACACCCTGTATATTATTTTAGAATTTTATAGACCTTCTTTTTTCTGATTTCAAAAATATATATGTTGGGATTATTTCGTTAATCAGTTTTGGAGATATATGCGAGAACATCAAGGCAGCCATAAAAAGAGAATCGCATTGACAAAAAAGTGATGCTATTATTTTGTCAAATTGTCAAAATTAGTTTCAAGTGCGGTTAGGGATGGTTTTTTCCGAGGTAGAAGATCTGGATGTGATTAAATTGTTTTATTCAACTAATGGAAACGCATCTATACCTCGCAATCAGTACTATATTCAGTTTCCCGGCAGAAGACAACCAAATAGCCATGATTTGTCTCCTCTTGATTTTTTTGTGGGTGGTGGGCCAAAAAATAAGGTGTATTACAACCATATACGTAATATTCCATAACGACAGGCTGGAAACACTTCTCAAATCTACAAGAGAAAATAGAACAGACAATGGTCGATCATAATGGACATTCTGCGCACTATATCTATTAAGCTATTCACAGAAAATTTATAAAAATTATTCAAAATTGTATTAATAATCAAGGAGGCAATGTGGAAAATTACCAATAAAGTATTAGATATAATTTTTTTTCTAAAAAAATGACCGACATATTGAATTTAAACTTTTCAATCATTTATAATAAGCCTATCTTTCAATGACGGAAAATGTGAATTTATTTAAAAAACTGTTTCTCACTTGGTTGGCTGTGAAACAAAGACCGTAGTTGCGTTTGATGTCATACCTACGTAACTATCTGTCAAAACTTTGCCATTTATTTGATTTATCTGATAAAGTTTTAAAGCTTGTAAATTACTTAAGATTTTTTTGAGTCATATATTGAAGTGTAATAAGAATGCTATATTTTTGACTGTGTAAAATAATAAAAATACTGGAGTGCCTTGACCTTCCTCAGCAATACATCATTTTGAAAAGAATTCAATGACGAATTCGAAAATTAATTAAAATATAGGTCATTCCATAAGAAAAAATGCAACTTTATGTCATATCTCAAAAACTCAAAGTGACAGTTAAAATTTAATTTAACGGGTTAATTTCCATTAATAACGAAGTTATAGACCCCCTTCCAAAATGCAGACTTTTCAAAAAGCCCCCGTAGCTCAAAGACGAGACGATATTTCAAAATGCGCTTTTCACTATAAGTCTTCTCTTGAAATTTGAGCCTCGCAATGCGTGGTCAGTTTTTCTCTGTCTCCCTTAGAAGTACCTTAAACCCCCTAAAAGTGCCCAATTTGGGACACCCTGTACTTTTACAATGTTGGAAAACGGTTGATATTTCCTTTATTACAAAAAATGTCAGACAGACACGGTCTCTGAAATTTTAGGATTGGGGAGTAGAAATAGGATTAGAGCCCGAAAGACATTAGGAAATAATTTTAATAATGTCCTTAAAGACTTAAGCTCCCTTAAATCCAAGATTTAATTTAGCCTTTTCGTTTAGGTAATTTGGAAAATTAAATAAACTCACCGCTTGTTTTCCAATTTGAGTTTTGTTTGGTGACAGTTTCTTATTTATTCTAAATAAAGCAATAATAAAATTATAACAAAAACCATATTTTGATTTTATTTAATTTAATTTAGTTTTCTGCTTTTATCCACTTATGGTGTTATCCCGGCGCTTGTTTTTCCAGCGTGATTAACCCTTTTTTTTACAATTTATAGAAAAATAAAACTTTAAGGTCACTCATCGTCAAGCAAGTGTAACAGAATTTCCCATATTTTATTTTATTTAAATGGGCTTGACCCGTAAATAAATAAATAAATAAACATTTCTCAGATTTTTTTCTTAAGGTATATTTCTTTAAATATAATATAATATCGACTACAGTTTTTTTTCCCATGGCAGGACATGTGTTTCATATATTTCACAGTCTTAAAACCAGACAAGAATTAACTCTTGTAAATTTGACATAATCTTTGTAATTTTAGGAAAAATATATCGTCAATAAATGCCACACTTTAAACACCCTTAAATTTTAAGTGGCTATTAAACTCAGACCATGGGCCTTTGTCTATTGATTTATAATTTTCTTAATCTTTCGGTTTAGTGATAGATATACAGACCGAGAAATATTTTATATTTCCCTAAATTAAAACCAACTTTTCATAGTAGCTTTTCTTTATGTTGCGAATTTTCTTGTCAGGGTCTCAGATATGAACAGAACTTTTAAACTTGATTATGGCGATATCAAAAACGACAAAATTGAGTAATTTTTCCTTATTTGACTTTCAGGTCCGTGTGTCACTTAACATTGGTCATATTGTTTTTGTTTGGATATCGTCAATTTACAAATTTCAATGGTCATGTATTGTTTTGACCAGTGGTCCATAAAATACTTCAAAGTGGTTAATTAGTAGTTACTAAATGTAAAAAAATCAAACAATTACTAAAGGTAAATGAAGATTTGATTTGTCATATTTTTTTTAAAGAGAAAATTGGAAATTTTCTGGAAAATAGCAGTTAAGTTTTTTACCGGGTTTTCTCAACTTAGGCTATATGCCAACCCGGTTTCGATTCTAAAAGCAAAAAATCGAAGGCACTTTCTTTAAAGGCAAAGTGATTTTTTTTAATTGGTCAATTTTAATAAATAATTAGTAAATTTTAAACTGGACATTATTAGGATGTTCGTTTCATTTTTTAGATCAGTTTAGGTAACTTTTGGAATAGCTTTCTTTGTTTTCCGAAATTAGGTAATCTAGGGTGACTTTGAGGTTTAGCTGAATTAATTGTTTTTATTTTTTGATACAAAGGTTTCATCATCTGCATAGTTTACGCTTTCATCTGGTAAGAGGTGGTAATATAGGTCATTGATATACACTATGAATAGTAGCGGTCCCAGTACTGAGCCCTGTGGCACACCACCACTCACAGTTTGTATGTCAGATGTACCATTAAATGAAACGCATTGTTTTCTGCCTGTGTGGTAAGATTTGATAAGTTGAAGGCTGATTCCACGAACCCTATATCTATCAAGTTTCGAGGTTAGTAGTGAATGGGACACACAGTAAAAGGCATTGCTAAGATCACAAAGCGTAAGCGCTACATGCTCACCGTCCTCAAGACCCCGGACTTTGTGTTCCACCACTTTAGCAACAGCTTGAACTGTAGAGCGATTTTTCCTAAAACCAAACTGAGAATCATTCAATACATTATCAATACACATTACGTGAGTCTAAAAGCATTCCACCGAAGCCCAACGCCCATGTAATTTGTGCGACGTCCTTTGATGTTCATGGCAGCTCATATCCTGTTTATTTCTACATTTTTATATCCCTTAGAGGGTTCCATCAATCAATTGATGCCCCATAAGTCAAATTTTTAACCCAAAATTTGATAAGAAGAAGACTATTTATAGTCAGATCAAGACTAATGATGCGGATTTTTCTAGCCTCAAAGGACAGAGAGAGAAATAGAACATACTATATACGATTTTTTATGGGCGTTAAAAAAGTTAAAAATAAAATAGGTATTTATAGAAATAAACCAAAAAACAGAAAACGAAGAAACGAACATATACAAATTATTTTCTTAGATCTTAACCTATTGCTGTAAAATGAAACGTCGGGAATCTTCAGCAAAAACTTCTTCTTCTAACTGTTTAATAAACAACAATTACCTTCCTAGCCCACGTAGCAATGGCTAAAGAAGGTATATTAGTTTTGACGAATTTTTTTTTTTTTTGAGATAGCTCCGAAAGTGATTTTGACCTCTATCTTAGATTTAAGAGAGTAATTTTTGATTTTAAGTAAAGATTTGTCTTGAAACAAAATAATGAAGATCTAGATTTGTGTACTCTAAAAAATAATTTTGTTTTGGAATTAGAATCAAAAGTGTTTTGTTTGGAATGTGCAAATATTTTGCTTCCAGAGAAAACGGTGCCTTAGATTAATTCAATTTGAATTTATAAAAAAATACTCTGCCAATATATGGGCCCCTAAGCTCACACTAGGTACTATAGTTATGTGAGCTAATATAACTAAAAACTGAAATATATTTTATTCAACTCCACACTAAATTACCTTTTGTTTGATACCACACAAGCCATGTTTTGACTTAAACTCAAATTTTTGAAATCCACCCTCACCCTTAAAAAATACTCTGCCAATCTATGGGCACCTAAGCTCACACTGGGTACTATAGTTATAGTGTATCTACGTGAAACAGACCCAATTACCTTTCGTTTGATACCACACAAGCCATGTTTTGACTTAAACTCTAATTTTTCAAATCTACCCCCACCCTTTTTTTTAAACGAAAATGTATTTTGTTTAACTCTAGACTCAATTACCTTTCGTTTGATATCACACACGCCATATTTTTTCATAAACTCTAATTTTTGAAATCTACCCCCACCCTTTTATTTCGCTTGTGTTCGGTGGATATTGTTCATTTTTAAATGGGACCATCTGGACCCAAAACCCAGCCTGGGTACCAAATTTCTTTAAAATCGGGCAAGCGGTTTTTGAGTTATGCGCGTTGGTCGTTACAGACAGACATACAGACACACAGACAGACAGACATACAGACAGACAGACAGACAGACGGCGCAACAAAAAAGTTTCAAAATCATCTGAAACGCAGATATATAAAATTTTTTGAAATCGGAGCAACTTTTTTTTTCTCGAAAAAATTAGGATCACCATAGCTCACACTACTATAGTATAGTATATGTGTGAGCTAAAACAAAAACTGAAATGTATTTTGTTGAACTCCGGACTTAATCACCTTTCGTTTAATATCACACACGCCATATATTCACTTAAACTCTAATTTTTGAAATATACCCCCACCCTTTTTTTTTAAATAAATTAAAATGTATTTTGTTTAACTCCAGACTCAACTACCTTTCGTTTGATATCACACACGCCATATTTTCACATAAACTCTAATTTTTGAAATCTATCCCCACCCTTTTATTTGGTTTGTGTTCGGTGGATTTTGTTCATTTTTAAATGGGACCATCTCGACCCAAGACCCAGCCCAGGTACCAAATTTCATTAAAATCGGCCAAGCGCTTTTTGAGTTATGCGCGTTGGTCGTTACAGACAGACAGACAGACAAACAGACAGACAAACAGACAGACAGACAGACAGACAGACAGACAGACAGACAGACAGACAGACAGACAGACAGACAGACAGACAGACAGACAGACAGACAGACAGACAGACAGACAGACAGACAGACAGACAGACAGACAGACAGACAGACAGACAGACAGACAGACAGACAGACAGACAGACAGACAGACAGACAGACAGACAGACAGACAGACAGACAGACAGACAGACAGACAGACAGACAGACAGACAGACAGACAGACAGACAGACAGACAGACAGACAGACAGACAGACAGACAGACAGACAGACAGACAGACAGACAGACAGACAGACAGACAGACAGACAGACAGACAGACAGACAGACAGACAGACAGACAGACAGACAGACAGACAGACAGACAGACAGACAGACAGACAGACAGACAGACAGACAGACAGACAGACAGACAGACAGACAGACAGACAGACAGACAGACAGACAGACAGACAGACAGACAGACAGACAGACAGACAGACAGACAGACAGACAGACAGACAGACAGACAGACAGACAGACAGACAGACAGACAGACAGACAGACAGACAGACAGACAGACAGACAGACAGACAGACAGACAGACAGACAGACAGACAGACAGACAGACAGACAGACAGACAGACAGACAGACAGACAGACAGACAGACAGACAGACAGACAGACAGACAGACAGACAGACAGACAGACAGACAGACAGACAGACAGACAGACAGACAGACAGACAGACAGACAGACAGACAGACAGACAGACAGACAGACAGACAGACAGACAGACAGACAGACAGACAGACAGACAGACAGACAGACAGACAGACAGACAGACAGACAGACAGACAGACAGACAGACAGACAGACAGACAGACAGACAGACAGACAGACAGACAGACAGACAGACAGACAGACAGACAGACAGACAGACAGACAGACAGACAGACAGACAGACAGACAGACAGACAGACAGACAGACAGACAGACAGACAGACAGACAGACAGACAGACAGACAGACAGACAGACAGACAGACAGACAGACAGACAGACAGACAGACAGACAGACAGACAGACAGACAGACAGACAGACAGATAGACAGACAGACAGACAGACAGACAGACAGACAGACAGACAGACAGACAGACAGACAGACAGACAGACATACAGACAGACAGACAGACAGACAGACGGCGCAACAAAAAAGTTTCAAAATCATCTGAAACGCAAAGATATATAAAATTTTTTGAAATCGGAGCAACTTTTTTTTTCTCGAAAAAATTAGGATCACCATAGCTCACACTACTTTAGTATAGTATATGTGTGAGCTAAAAATATTGTGTGTGCTTAAGACCACACGGCAAAAGTGTAAACTTCAACAAGGTGAAATTAATAATATTGGCCCATAACATATTCTGCAAAGCGGACCAAACTCTTCTGTGTACTGGCCTTCATCTGCATCATCATATCGCTCGCTGAAAGTTTCTCAGAGTTAGTCGAGCCGATTTCACCAGAATGAACGTTACATAGCCGAGCCTGACGACTCAGTTCAATTCACTACCCACAAAAACTGCTAAACGCGCCTAAAGAAGTTTACACTTCAATAAAACAATTTCTGTTTCACATTAAAATAAAGAGGAAAGACATTTTTTGTGCTATATCAAAAAAATATTCTCTTGGTGAATAGGAAAGCACAAATTATTTTACTTCAAAGCATTTTGCTTTGATTTAAAACAAATTTTTTGTACCGTGTATGCGATTTTTTATTTAAATATTTTAAGTCGAAGTGAGGCGTTCTTCTGAAATAATTGCGTCAATACGTTTCAATTTATGCGCGCGAGACGGGCGCGCTTTAAATTTTACGATTTCGTTTAAGTTTATTGCATATTTTTACGTCGACGGTATGTAGCTACGTGTATATGTAAAAGACACAGAATTATATTAGCACAGATTTACAGGAGAACGTTTAAATTTTCTTTATTTTCACATAGCAGCTTTGAAAGCTGTCAAAATAATGTCAAAATATGGTTAAGGCTTCTATACTACTTGGAATTTTGTTACGCCCTTCGTGGATTTGCAGAGCAACTTTTTTATGTGTGTTAGGGCCCATCGCACCGACTTTTAACATTTTTAAATTTGTTGCACCGAGCAAAAATCTCCTCTCCTTTGTTAAGATGCAACCACCTTATGACCCAATCAGGCAACGCCGCTGTTTCCACCAACCAAATTTATAAACTATGGAAAAACAACAATACTCAGTACTTCCCAAAATATTTTTGTCAAAAGCCATCAAGTTTTACAAGACGCTAGCCCTACCAAGTCCACTTCCAATCCCTGACTTCGCATGCGTAGATCTACCAATATTATTTACCTCAAGTATTAGAATAGATGTACAGGGTGATTTTCACTTGAATGATTCTAACCACATGAAAATAGAAAGTTTCAAAAACCTAACCTAACGAAACCTAATCAGATCTAACCGAACCGAACCAAAGCAAACAAAACCAATATTTAAAAAAAATAAACTTTTCTGACTTCCTACCCGGGATCCTAGAGGATGTGAATCCGAACCGGACCGTACCGAACCGAACCTATCCAAACCTATCCCTACCCAACTAAACCTAATTAGCAGTACGTGTTGTAGTTTAGTTTGGTTAGGTTAGGTTTGGTTCAGTTTAGTTAGGTTCGGTTTGGTTCGGTTCGGATTCACATCCTCTAGGATCCCGGGCAGGAAGTCAGGAAAGTTTTTTTTTTGAAAAAAATTATTGGTTCAGTTTCCTTTGGTTCGGTTCGGTTAGATTTGATTAGGTTTTGTTAGGTTAGGTTTTTGAAACTTTCTATTTTCATGTGGTGAGAATCATTCAAGTGAAAATCACCCTGTATTCATCTATTCTAATACATGAAGTAAATAATATTGGTAGATCTGCGCATGCGAAGTCAGGGATTGAAAGTGGACTTGGTAGGGCTAGCGTCTTGTTCAATTTTTCTGTGTCAAGCCGTCGTTAAAATTGTATTTAAAAAAATGGGAGTTCTTGAATTTTTGGAAGAATATTTGGAAGATGATAAAATGGAGATGGTGATACTCGATTATTTTGTGGAATTTAGGTGTCCTCGTCGGTACAACCGAAGGACTAAAAATTATAATGAAATTGGGGTAGAGTTTAAAGGCAAAAAGGAAAATCGTCTTGTTACATCATGCAGTGCAGTTAAATTTAAATGCAAGGGTTTTCTTCGAGGGGTCATCAGCTTTCAACAGTACTGTACAAATTTCACAACAGGACCCGACAGTACCACGACAGGACCCAACAGTACTCGACAGTACACGACAGTACCCAACAGTACTCAACAGGACCCAACAGTACTCGACAGTACACGACAGTATCCAACAGTACTCAACAGGACCCAACAGTACTCGGCAGTACTCGACACTACCATGGGCGCACCCAGGGGGGGGGTGCCGGGGCCCAGCCCCCCCCCCAAGCCTTAGATTTTTTAATAGATTTTCTACATATTTGATAATAAAACATGAAAAATACCTTAAAATTTGACATCAGGAGGCTTTGGGCCCCCGCGCCCCCCAACCCCAAGCAGTGGCGTATTTGCGAAAAGACATGATGACCTTTTTTTTTTTTTTTTTTGTTTGGTCGCAAGTTTTTTAACGGCGCGCGCGTTGTAGCTGTCGTCGGGTCCCCCCCACACATGATGACCTTTTTTTTTTTTTTTTGGTCGCAAGTTTTTTGAGGGCGCGCTTCGTAGCTGTGGGGCCCCCCCAAGACACATTCCTGGATGCGCCACTGACACTACAAGACAGGACCCAACAGTACACGACAATACTCAACAGGACCCAACAGTACTCGACAGTACACGACAGGACCCAACAGTACACGACAGTACTCAACAGTACTCGACAAGACCCAACAGTACTCGACAGTACACGACAGTACCTGACAGTACTCAACAGGACCCAACAGTACACGACAGGACCCAAGTCCTGTTGGACGCTGTACAAAATTTTAGGGTGCCGATGACCCCTCGGTTTTCTTACACTGGTTAGTCCTATCCTACCCTTAATGCTTTACCTACCAGGCTGTGAACAACAGCTAACCAGAAAATAAGACGAAAATACTGCAATACAGAGTACAAGAGAGAACCTTATTTAAATAACTTTTCTTCCATACAAATCTTTTTGTAATCGATATATATTTTTTCACAAAAACATTGTGCCAAAAAAATCAAAATCTAGACTTATCTTTTACAATAAAGTTTTTCAAAATCATTTTTATTTATTTAAAGATTTTTTTACAGTTTTTATTGAAAAACAAACATGTTTCTTAATTTATTTACCCACAAAACACAAAAATACACCTTCACTTTAATCACAACACTCTGCTCATTTGTAGGTATTGGCAGTTGCTATGGCTCTGCCAAACGGGTAACATTATGTTACCTTATCTTAAGGCAGCTCTTAAGGAACAGTAAAGTCACGAAAAAAGGTGACTAAAAATTTTAACAACGATAAGGAAGGGATAAGTCTCCGGGGGCAGTCTTATGGGAGGTCAGAGGTTTTTTTATGATATTTTCAAAATGGCACTACAGATTTTCTCAAAATTTCAGTGAAATATTCTCAGACACCATCCTCATATTCCACCAAACTTTTATAAGGATGCAAGATGATTAAAAGGTTAGAATCTTCAAAATTTAGCATTTCTTATTTTGAATTCAAATTACCCGCCATGTACCGCATGCCAACTGTTAAATTTGACATGTATTTGACTTTGTCATCTGTGTTTGTCACATTTGCTTCTGTTTTAAATTTAATTTTAGTGTGAGCTAATGAAGCGGCTCTGAAATATTAAGAATTACCATACATTAAAAAAAAATTGTTCTGCAAGTATATAGTAAAAACAATCCCAAAACCGGCTTTATTTTAAAAAAAATCAAATATTCCTGAACCGTCATTCCAACTTCAATATTTTAAAGACAATCAGCTGTGTCATGACGTGACCATCAAAAAAAAAAATCAGCCCCGGATGTGACGTCAACAAAGTGGAGGATCGTCACCCGTCCGTTTTGATAGCCCTGGTCTGCCTTTAATTTCGGTGCAACGAAATTTTACGGAAATAAGGTATTCTTTAGACCAAAAAAACGGAAAAAAAGTCGGTGAGATGGGCCCTTAGTGGGCTAATCTAAAAATCGCATTTTTGTGGGATACGCTACTTCGTGGTTTTAGCGACGATGAGGGAAGTGTGTTCGTCTATTCAAATAATTTATAAAGCGTGTTGGTCTTTTTTCTTAAGCTATTCAAATTCTGTGACGAGCGGCTAAATCGGGTTAAATGTGACATATGAAAAGGCATGTTAAAACGGGTGTGAAGTTTATTACTGTCGTTACTAAAAATGGCCTTTACTACACCCTTTTGCCCGGTTCGGTAAGCAACGGTAGCGAAAAAAGTCGACAGGCTATTTATTTGCATTTTAGAAAAGTTTCGCGAAAATGCGACGATTTTAAACAAAAAAAATTGAATAAAGTTCGTGAAAAAAAGTTGTTTTAATTTAAACTCTTTAACAAGATAGTTTCTAATTAGCAACGATAGCGCTAATAGTTACTTTGTTTATACAGGTCTATTAAAGCGCTTTTATCTAAGAACGGTTTAAAAATGTTGTCGTATAAACACTATTAAAACTGTTATAAGCACTTTTATTTTAAACAGCTTTTAGGCGCATATAAACATAGTAAATATATCATTATTATGGATACCAGGGAATTCTGGGCATAAGAGGAATGATGCCGGAGACGAAACAGCGAGGGAAGCGAGATCTGTATATTTTATTAGCCTCGAGCTAGCCCTGGGGATAGCATACAATGTTGCTAAATCAACCATATTGAAATTGAGATAGAACACCTTTTAACAATCCTGGATAAATCTATCCGAACTGGCTCACTTTAAATAGTTAATTAAAGCACCTTGTACAAAAAGAACCAGGAACATTATTGTACTTACCAGACAGGAGATCCGTATAGTGATTCGACTATTTCGGGTCACTGCCGACTAAGAGTACCCATGCCAAGAACGGGACTAACAGAAAGAACTGAATGTAGACCCTGTCTGGACGATGTTAAACAGAACGACATATACTCTGCGAATGTCTGGCAATTGTAGAAAAAGAGCCAAGCGACTGGACTATTAACGGGTCACTGCCGACTAAGAGTACCCATTCAAAGAATGGTACTAATAGAAAAAACCGAATGCAGACTCTGTCTGGAGGATGACGAAACAGAAAGATATATACTGAGCAAATGTCCGGTATTTGTAGAAAAAAGGCCAGGAATATTATTGGACTTACCAGACAGGAGATTCGTAAAGTGACTGGACTATTTACGGGTCACTGTCGACTAAGAGTACCATGCAAAAACGGGACCAACCGAAATGACCTAATGCAGGCTCTGTCTGGAGGATGACGAAACAGAAAGACATATACTGTGCGAATCTCCGGCAATTGTATGTTTACTTCAGAACATTTTCGGTAAATGTCACATTAATTCAGAAGATGAAAAGAGTCTCACATAGCCAGGAATATTATTGAACTTACCAGACAGGAGATCCGTATAGTGACTGGACAATTTAACATGCCACTGCCGACTAAATGTACTCATGCAAAGAACGGGACTAACAGAAAAGGCATACAGTGGTGAGAAATCACTCAAAATTGAGCCACGATGGACCCACTGATGGTTAGGGTCCTATCCACTCACCTATGAATCATCATCATTAATTAGAAACCATGTACGTTCCAATATAATATATGAATTATAACTTATATTAAGTAACCTGAAGCAATACAATCTTTCAAGTTTAAGATAAATTTGTTAGTAAATAAGAAATTCCGCCATGTTGGATTCGCGATTTTGAATTTTTTATGAGTTTAAGTCAAAAATCATAATCAGTGACTTGAAACACCGCTAAGTTCCAAATTTGATACATCAATTCATAAGCAATGTAATCCTTTAAGTTTGAATGCAATCCTTTAAGTTTGGGATAAATCAGCTTTCCATTTTTATTTTGAATTGAATTCTCCATTTTGAATCTTTAATGAGTTTAATCGAAAATCATAATCAGCGACTTAAAATATCGCCAAGTTCCATATTTGATACATATCGGTTCATAAATAAGAAAGTCCGCCATTTTGGATCCGCCATTTTAAATTTTTTGAAGTTTGAGTATAAAACTGTATTAAATTTTTTCAAGCATTGCAAACTTTTAACTTGCAGACAAATCGGTTTAATAACAAAAACCGCTATTTTGGATCCGCCATTCTTGTAATAAAAAACGTAAATTGTATGGTTACCAGAACCACAACACTACTCCTACCAAATTTTAAATTACGCAAAAGATATAAAATATTGTCATGTATGTAATTTGGGCATGCTATCCGGAACTTGGTTGGTTGACCTGATGTAAAAGTATTAGGACGTCCACCTAGGAAGTATGTGGTGCAAACGATTTATGTTTAAGATTAAAACACGTTTGCAATCACATGCTTCTATAAAACCAATGAAGAACGGATAGTCGGGGTTCAGTTCAGTGAGTACGCTTAGTACTTAAGTTCTCAATAGTCAAGTATAGAAACAGTAAAAAGATTCTTGCTGAGAGCAGAACCCGACCTACACGTGAATAATATTTGTATCAGAAAACTGGTCACGACAACCCCCTCGTGACAATATATTGTTTTCCTATGTTATGGTCGCTCTAGCTCTACACACTTACAGTTGTTAATATTTACCTATTAAATTCTCAAGTTTCAAGAGTTTTTATAACGCAGCTGGCTGATCTCCAAAAGCAACTTTTAAACATGTCTACTCATGTTTTCAGGTAATGTCGAAATGCACTTTTTACAAAACAGCACCCACGAGATGTTTAGGAAAGTAAATGCAAATAAAAGTGGTTGTAAAATGTAACGATGTGTCGTGTCAAATTTTTACGTAAACATATCCCACACTTATACTTAAGGGCTTAACGTGATATGGATGACAATATATTTGAATATCCTGAACTTTTATGCTGGTTTTATCTATTTTTTTTTTATACAACCTTAACCAAGTGATAGATTAAACTTATATGTGAAAACCGCACGCCAAACCGCCGATATTTAGTTTTTTTGATTCGCTTTCTTTAAGCGATTTTTTTTTTACGGGTATGCGCACTCGCAAGGAGATCCCTATCACGCTCGAGAAGCGGCAAGTGCGCGGAAATGTTGGTGTGTGTTGGTTTTGAAACGGTTCAGGTTGTAACCTGCAGGGAAAACTGTCGCAGGGAGTTTATTCCACAGCGATGCTGTTCTCCAGAGATATGAATTCTGATATAATGAGGTTCTTGGTGCCTCTATTTTGACAATAAATTGATGGTTACCGTCTGTTTGACGTGTTCGCCTAGTAGGTGCTACTCCCGGAGGGATCATACGTGCCAACTCTTCAGAGCATTTTCCGTGATAATACCTGTAGAAGAGAGATAGATCGCCCACAGTTCTTCGATGTTTGAGACTATCCAAGCTACGGGTAAGTGCGGGGTCATTGATCAGCTTGATAGCTCGTTTTTGGACGGTGTTCAAAAGCATTAAGGTATGTTTGGGTGCCGCACTCCATATATGTGAGCAGTACTCCATAGTTGGTCGAATCTGGGCTTTGTAGAGTGTCAGCAGTTGGCTTGGTGTATACAGATGTCTTGTACGAAATAGCACCCCAAGCTTTTGGGACGCCCTTTTAGCTATATCTGCCACGTGACTGTGCCAAGACATGTTGGTCTCTGCAGTGACTCCTAAGATGTTCAACTGGCTCTGCAATGCGACAGCACTTCCAGATAGCATGATGTTTGGGCTTGGGTTTTCTGCGCGTACAAGGTTTTTGTTGCCCCAGTCCTCTATTATCTCCAAGTCGTTATTTATCTGTGATATTTCATTTAGTCTAAGGTAATGGAATTCACGTGCGGAGAGAAATGTGGGTGGTATGACTGAGGAGACTACATTGCCATCATCTGCAAAGCAATAAAGTGGATTTACTGTTTTATCTATGAGGTCATTTATGTAAATCAGAAAAAGTGTTGGCGAAAGGATTGCTCCCTGTGGCACACCAGCATTCATTTGGTAAGAGTTGGAGTTCCGGCCATCCAGTGCAACATAAATGGATCTATCCTTAAGGTAACTTTCAAACCAAGTGCAAAGTCTCGGCGACAATCCCGTTGCTTTGAGCTTGTTGACCAGATTTTCATGCCAGACTTTATCGAATGCTTTAGATATATCTAAGGCAATTGTTCTTGTTTCACCTCGCAACTCAATCGCTTTTTGCCATAAGTAAGTGACGTATGTAAGTAAATCGCCAGTTGACCTATATTTTCGAAATCCGTATTGCTTGTCGTTGATAATTTTGTACTTTTCCAAGTACTTGGTTAGGTGATTGTTCACAACTCTTTCCATTACTTTTGATATCACCGGAAGTAAAGCAATTGGTCTATAGTTTAACGGATCTGTCTTTTTTCCTTTCTTTGGAATGGGTTGTACTGCGGCAGACTTCCATGATGATGGATATACTCCTTGCCTATAAGATAAATTGAATAATTTTGCGAAAGTTGGGGTGAGTTCGCTAGCACAATTTTTGAGTACTATCGCGGGAATGCCATCTGGACCCATTGCTTTGTTTGTATCCAACTTTTTAAGGGATTTTCGTATTTCTCTGTGACAAAAGGGTACCTCTGGCATACTGTGGGAAACCCTTTCAATGAACGGTGGAGTTTTTCCATTTGGCACTGTTAGGTTTGAGTTGGAGGAAAAGATTTTGGCCAGCATATTGGCTTTTTCCTCTGATGTTGTGGCTAAGTGAGTATTTTTATCTGTAAGTGGTGGTATGGATGACTTGGTGAAGTTTGATCCAACGGCTTTTGCAAGAGACCAAAAGGACCTAGAACTACTTGGACAATTCAGCAACCTGTTTTTTATTCTTTGATTGTATGTTTCTTTGGCGGTGTCAATAGTAATTTTGCAACTATTTCGGGCTTCTATAAATTCTGTGTGGTTTTGAGCGGTTTGTTGTCGTTTCCAAAGGTTATATGCTCTGTGTTTTTTCTGTAAAGCCGTTTGACACTGGCTGTTGAACCAAGGTTTTGCATTAGCTCTGCGTTTTATTGTATGTGGGATATATGCATCCATTCCAGATAAGATTACTTTTGTTATTTCGTTACAGCAAATAGTGGGATCAGCTGTTTTAAAGCAAACCTCTTGCCATGGAAAATCCAGGTAAAACTGTTTAAGGTCATTCCATTTTGCCGATTTATAGTGCCACATTTTACGAGGAAGTGATTGTTGGCTTGGCGGTATGAACATTTCGCACTTTGTTCTTATAAGTTTATGATCGGATGAACCAAGTGGGGGATCTACTTGAATTGTGTACAAGTCAGGATTTGTAGTTAGGAACAAGTCTTGGAGCAATGGAGCAATTATATAGCTTAATCAAAATACAAAAGCAAGTTATTAAATTTAGTTACCTAGCTAACTTTACCAGTTTGCTATAGTAGCACGATAATGTTAAATCGGTATTCTTATCTGGAAATACGATTAGGAACTTTGTAACTAAGACTACATCGAAAACCCTTTGAATAATAAGAAATACTTTGACCAAATCCCGTGTGAATATGGTATAAATTATAATAATTATTATTATAATCCAATATCTTGAATGCTTACTAAACTTACCTCCGCTTCAAACTTTTTAGAGTTGGAAGCAGGAAGAGCAATGTACAGAATAAAGGCCAACCATCAGGATGACAGGGCAAACAAAGTAATATCAACAGCCTTAATTAGAACAAGAATTGGACGCAACTCTAGACCTTATGCCCAATACGATGTACAGTAGCAAGCTATACAACATTATCCTCTTGGGGAGGGAGGACTGGTTGAAGAACAGGACCAATTTTTTAAATAGCGAATGCTTCTGGTATTGATCTGGAGTTGTTAATGTCCAAGAAAAAGTCGAGATCAAACATATTCTTGGCCAATTGGCTACTATATTTCAGACCAAACTTGTAGCCATTGAACTGTATGTCCGGTGGATTACTGACCACAAATGGAATAACAGGGCAATAAAAATCTGACAGCCAAGGAGCCTGAAGAGCGCTTGATTCCTATATTGTCTAATCGGGAACCGTAAAGAGCTGGAGAAATTCACTGAATGCGCTTGGTAGTACTAACAATGTGTCATTAGTCTGGACACCAGGGTATTCTAGGCACGAGTGAAATGAGGCCGCAGACCAAGCAGCGAGAAAAGCGACATCTGCCGAGATTTTTGGCCTTGAACCAGCCCTGGAGATATCATACAATGCTGTTAAATCAACCATATTAAAATAGATGGAGAACAGCTTCCAATAATACTGGAGAAGTATAGGCAACTGGCGCCATCTTTTGGAAACCCTTGCAACCCGTGTTGACGCCTGATGCACTGTTGCCATTTGTGAAGAGTCGACCCTGTCCACAGAGGCTCATGTCAAAGGTGGCCTTGCTTAATAAGGGCTATCAAAACGAACGGGCCACGATCTACAACATTGTTGACGTTACAGCGAATGCTGAATTTCTTTTTGATGGTCACGTCACGCCACAGCTGATTGTGTTTAAAATATTGAAGTTCGAATGACGTTTGATGAATATTTGATTTTTTTAAAAATAAAGTCGGTTCTAAGATTGTTTTTACTATATTCTTGATTTTTTTTTTAATATATAGTAGTTAGTTTTTCAGAGTCGCTTCATTAGCTCACACAAAAATTAAATTTAAAGCAGATACAAATGGGTTCGTTTCAGCGTGGCAAGTCACCTACACCTATTTGTTTGTATTTGGCAACTTCTCAAACTTGGTACAGATTAGTCTGAGCAAATTGGAATTAACAAAGAATCCGGATCAAATTGATAAAATGTTTTAAATGTTTATAACCTTAAATATAACCAAAAATATCATGTACATATTGCAACTCACGTCCAGCTATAATTTTGACAAAATTTTCCTGTGATGTCGGAAATTGATATAATTTGTTGTCTTCAACATCAAATAATTCGATTTCAATCTTGTTACATAAAAAAATTATTTTTGTAAACAAGACAAATACACAAGATACGTCACAATCTCAGATTAATCTGTTTCGTCGATCAAAATGTACGGAGCAACCAGATTTACGTCCGACTAGTCTGAGCAGAATTACCGAACGATTCAGATCTACCTCCCCTAGATCTAGATGGAGTTAACGAACGATTTCGATCAAAAAGATTAATCCGATGTAAATACCGAACGCAGCTACAGTTGTCGTGCGGGGCATGGCGGGCAATTTGATTTCAAAATAAGGAATTCTAAATCTTGAAGATTTTAACTTTTTAATCATCTTTCATCCTTACAAAAGTTTGGTGAAATATCGGTTTGGTGTTTGGGATTATTTCACTGAAATTTCGCGAAAATCTGTGGTGCCATTTTAAGATTATTACAAATAAATCTCTATTTGCCCATAAGACCCAATGTAAAATTCAGCCCACAACAACAGCTGATTTTTTCAATTTTATTTCATTCTCATTTCCTCCAGTCTGAGCAGGTTTGACCAGCGTTATATTTATCAGATCAGCTGTCATCTTCCAATGTAAAGCTACCTGGTACTATTA
Organism: Aspidapion aeneum; assembly: GCA_963576565.1. Taxonomy (NCBI): domain Eukaryota; kingdom Metazoa; phylum Arthropoda; class Insecta; order Coleoptera; family Brentidae; genus Aspidapion; species Aspidapion aeneum. The sequence goes on from OY755038.1 coordinate 6,868,337, forward strand.
CTGCATTGATTTATTCCAAAAACTCCACAAATATCTAGCAGATTGGTTTTAAAAAAAGAATATCGATTTAAAAGAATAGGTATACTCTCGCTAATATTTTTTCTTTATTTTTGATATAATCAAATATACTTACAGACGATATTCAGCTGGAAATAGTCGTCTTGAGAGGCGTCGGGTAGTTTTGGATTTTCCCCGATGCATTTTAAAACAGTTCCGTCATCTTCCGGAACTGGAGCAAATGTCACCGAGCTGACTACCGTGTCGTTTGTGACCTCTTCTATTATCTGAAAATAATTATTTATTTAGGAAAAGTATGTTACAACAAGGACTTTTGGAGAATATTAGTTTATACCATTTTTTTTTAGTAAACATATTTTTAATAAGCATCTTTTATACAGAGTGTCCCATAACTTAAAAGCCGTAGGCCAACAGGTGATAGAGGAGGTCATGTCTGATAGAACAGTTCTTATTATGCATGGGTCAAAACTCTTGGCAATCTTGAAAAATGAAATAAAAATTATTTTGAAAAAATTTCGTCCGTCAATTTTTTTTTTAAACAATTTTTTTGTATAAACTTTTATAAATGCCTTACGCATGTTTTTTTTTATATTTTTTGTTAATACAGACAAGTTTCTAGCGAGACATAATAATAAAATATTATTGATATTTTTTAAAAGAATAAGTAAGCAAAAATGAACTTTTTAAAAAATTATTATTATTTATACATTTTTGGAGGTTATTTAGATAGCCTGTATTTTCTCAACTTGTAATTTTATCAAAAAAAGAAATATCACATTTTTGAATCACAATTAGCTGAGTATTCAGCTGGCTTTGACAGATTTTCTTTTTTTTGTAAAACCCTTTTTTCTCCCACTCCTCTAACTTTAAAAATCTTATATCTTAGAAACAAATGTGTGTTGACCCCCATGTTATATAAACTTTTTTCTCGGAAATAACCTCCTCTATCACATGCTGCATTATGGCCCCTAAGTTATGGGACACCCTGTATAGGTACTGTTAGGTGGGCAATCCTAAAATCACGTGTCTGGGGACTTTAGTTTTAAGCTGTTAACAACATTGTATAGTTGTGAACACTGTCTGTACGTCATATCAATCAAAGGAAAAAATATAAAAGCAGTTGCCATTTAACCACCGTCTTGTTCACTTGCCTTGTTTCCCTCACTTTTTGTATATCTGTCTATCGCTTTCAAAATCATCTTCTTTTTACAAAATCAAACATGGATAAGGTAACAAAAGCCCCAAGATCAATGGAAAGACAAATGTTACATGTAAAGCTGACAGATAGATAGATAGGTAGAAGATATTGGGGGAAGCCTCTGTCCAAAGATCGATTGAAGAAGGCTAAATAGACAGATAGATAGATAGGTAGATACTTTTACGAATAATGGCAATATCATATTTAATGCAGTTATTTATTTGTTTAACGAAAAAGCGCTTTTATCCTACTTTTAGCCCATCTTCAGTGTCTGTAACTTAGTTCTAAACAAGCTTTTAGAGTAATATAAATCTGAGCCTTTTAAAACATTTAATAATTTTCTAAAAGCTTATTTTAGAATACGTAAATGGAAGCTGATTCGCTGATATAATAATTTATTTAAAGTTAAGTAAAAATGAATTTCATTCAAAGAAATTTGTCGTTTAAATAGTGCAATGTCAGATATTTTATCCCCATGACTGGTATAACTCTCTGCTATATAATTGGTGCCGGTCAGCTGAACTTAAGTTGGTTTTTGCTTAACATGTAATGTTGTGCGCTGTTTATTGTAAAAATGGTTTGCGCATTTTGTGACGGTAAGTACATTTTTTACAGCTTTTTTAAAATTTTGTTTACATTGAACAATTAGTGGGTTTATGTATTATTTATAATTAAACGCGTTGCCCGTAAAATTAGCCTTTCACTGTATATGATTTTTGTTTGAATTTAACTGGTGGTTTGGGGCAAAACGGGCTTTTTTCATGGGTACCTTGTTATACAACTTTTCTCCATTTTGCCCCAAAAATATATTTTTTTTTTGGTATCATCACTGTTGTATTTTATGTTGTCTTGGCAAAAAATGGACGCAAAGATTGTGTAAGAGAGTCGACAGCGATGACCAGGTCGCTGTAATTTTTTTATAAATTTTGTAAATACTAAATTTAACTATTATAAATGTATTTTTTTATTACAACTATTTATTTTTTAAATAGGTATTTTAATCTTGGTTAGTATTTTCATAAATAAAACTTGTCTTACAAAAATATGGATTTTAAAGTACAATTAAAAGTTGTGGTTGACATCTCGACGAACATTTACTTGATTTTTAAGCTCCTAATTTGTTTCTGTAAATAATTATGTTTGTCTTCAATATTTATAGGTACTTACTTAATAGGGGAACGGGATGCATTGCGTTCGTCTTTGAAATTAAGTTGGCTAGATATAATATCTTTCAGTTTATGGGATTTAGACCTCTATGATACATTTATACATACGGGGTAGTTAGAGGTTCCAATATACAACTTAAAAAAAACCTTATCCACTATTTAATAAATAAACTATTTGCGTTTAATATATGACCTACTAAAAACAAATAAACATTTTTTTTTAATACACAAAATTTTTGTATTTAATATTTTATCGATTTTTCTTAAATGGTTTTTCTATTTATTCCTGTAATTTATTATCAAATATTTTATGTGGGTCGAAACTTTTGTCCTAAATGTATACTTTATTTGTCTTCTATTTTATAAAGATATTCTATTTGGTTTAATTTTTTTTAAATTATTTCAAATTAGATTTTTCTCTCAGTGTACCTATCTTTAATTTTTTTTTAGCAATCTAGTTAATTTTTTTATTATTTTTGCCGCCGCCTGTGGTTTTTTTAGCCTTTCTGATTGCGATAATATTCCAAAATAAAGGCGAATGAAAAACGAGTCTTTGTTTTCTTTTCTTATTACCTTTTTTGCTCAACTTTCAAAAATTGCTTTAGCAAACTTTGACAAAGCAAAAAAACTTAAACAGGCCAGATGTATGGAATTGTGTTCTAAAGCAGTGCCGTACGCAAAAGATAATTTTAGGGAGGGTTTAGGTATAGATCCATCAATTTTTGTCTTGCTTTCTGGTGAAAGTTTAATTGTTAGTAGTAAATATGCAGTTCTGCCTTACTTTTGCAATAGGTACTGTTAGGTAACTAAGTTTTTGATAACTTTTCAGGAGAGCGTTTTTTCTGAAATATTTTGCCATTTAGCTAATGGGAAATAATATTTTTTTTTTTTTTAATTTTTTTATTTTAGATTAAGGCGCATCGACCACATAGGGTCATTAGCGCAAATTAACGTTTGTTTAACATGATATAACCTTATTATTTTAAATACATTGCAAAATCTTACAGTCTTTTAAAAAGGCTAGGACACTGTTTGAATTCTTTGTTTCATTGTTTAATAGAACACCAATGTTTGCTATTAATTTATGTTTTTGTCTTTCGTTTCTGTAAGCTACACAATCAATTAAAATGTGTTTGACCGTAATAGGTTCTCGGCACTCTGTACATACGGGAGGATTTGTTTTGTTAAAAATATGTTCATGTGTAATTTTCGTATGACCTATTCTAAGCCTAGACAAGTAAACTTGCACTTTTCTTGAGTTGGATAAAAATGGCCACGATTTAACAGAGGTCTTAATTGTGCGTAATTTAGAGTTTGATGTATTCCACTAGTCTTGCCATATGTTTAGCACTTTACATTTAATGAACACTTTAAAGTCACTATATACAGTTTTGTTGATAGGTGTAGAGTCAATATAGTTACTGATTGCCAGTTTGGCCTGTTGATCAGCCGTTTCATTTCCCGCGATACCGACATGTGATGGAATCTACATAAAAGTTACTTTAAGTGAGAGTTCTTGCATCTTGTATAGTATGTCTTTAATCATATGAATTATGGGATGTTTTGAATAGACTGAGCAAATTGACTGGATAGAACTTAGGGAGTCTGATAAAATTAAAGTTGATTTTAGTCTTTTGTTAAGTGTATATTTTAGTCCTTCATAGATCGCATAAAGTTCTGCTGTGTACACACTGGTGTGCTTTGTCAGTTGAAACTTGAGTATTTCAGTATCTTTTATTACGACCGCTGCTCCAACCCCCTCTAAAGTTTTTGATGCATCAGTGTATATTTTGACATGGTTCTTCATAGTTTCTGTTATAGTTGCTAGTTCATTTCTAATTAGTTCTGGGTTATTGCTGGTCTTATCAAATTTTGTCATTGAAAAAATGCATTCTGGGGTCTCAACTAGCCATGGTGGACACTTTTCTTCGTATGTGAAGAAGTTAGGAAAAACACTTCCTACTTCGGCTTGATATCTTTTAATTCTTTGATAGAAAGATGGTGTTATGTTTGGTCTTTGTTGGTAGATACGACTGAAATCATGTTTTTGGAGATTTTGTTTGACTGGGTTTGAATTATTATTTAGGGCATTGGCTGCGTAAGAGAGACTAAGGTATATTCTTCTAAGGGATAAAGGGGGTTCTCCTGCTTCGCACAAAAGGCTTTCGACAGGACTCGTACGGTATGCTCCCAGGACAATACGGAGGCTGGAGTTTTGAATGGTATTTAGCATCTGTAATAACGAGGGCGACGTGGATAATAAAATTGAATTGGCTATTATTGCGAAACCGTAACAGATAAAAATACAAAAATAAATATATTATATGTAGTTTCTTGCGCCGGTTTCAAAAGTGCAAAAAAAATTTAAAACGTAGTAACTCGAGTTGCTAGGTTTTGCAAAACTAGGGTATAGTTGCTCTGGCAAGTGCGGGTTTGAGGAGGGGGGAGGGGGGGGGGGGGTAACGTGGTAATTGCCCCCTTAAAAAGTATATGCACTTTTTGTTAACAATTAAAAGGCAAACAGGGGTATTATCCCCCTAGAAAAAAAACTATATTACAAATAATTTTTTTGTCGACTATTACTCCCCCTCACGCCTCCTTCATACGCCGCTGCCTAGAACAATACCAGCCCGTTTTTTATGGCAAAAAATCAAGTTTTGTTTACCGACGATACGTCTTAGGTTGACAAAAGAAACACACAAATGAACCCTGGCGTGTTTCAAAATCAAAAGTCCAAATTTATTTTGTATTTTCTTGGGACACTAAGACTAAGAATTGAAAATAAACCGTTATAGTTCCGTGAAATAAACTGGGAATTTATGAAAATACCGTTTAATTATTCAATTTTGTACTGGGTGATCAGTTAGTGTCACCTATATGTATTTTACTTAATAACCATCTCCGTTAATAATGATTACACGTCGTGCGGTAAAGTAATTATTTTACCGCACGCGAATAGGTAATAGTAGTTTACTTGATTGCTGGCCAAACTCCGCTATCGCGTCGTTTGGCCATCTGCAATCGCGTGCGGAAAAGAGGCACTTTCCGCACTAGTTAGGTACACTATTTTTTCTATAAGCGTGAGGAAAAAACTAAAAATTAATCAGAAAATTATTTATATTCAAAACGTTTTAATCAAATCAATTATTATTATTCACATTCTAGCGGCTTCTAGAACTGACTTGGGTAGATCTTCGTCCGAAGAATCCATTGAAAATCTGATTTTTTTGTTTGAAAAATTTAAAAGACGCTTGTATCTGCAAAATTGGCTTTGTTTTGACAGTTTGTTTGTACTTTGTTGCTATGGTGATTTAAGATGCCAAATCTAAAACCACTAGTGTTCATTGTTGTTTGACATTGACAATGACGATATTTATACCGGGGAGGTTTAAAACTTATAATTTGAACCTATTTTACTGAAAACTTTATTTTATCGAAAATATTGAAAATATAGCAGAATTTTAATCAATTTGAATATTTTTAGGATATTTCGTGTGCTAGGAAAGATACAAATGTATTTTGAACGGTCTAAATGTTATAGAACACCTCAAAATCGTAACAAATTTACTTTTCCGTACTAGTGCGGAAAAAATATTTTTCCGCACTAGTGCGGAAAAAATATTTTTCCGCACTAGTGCGGAAAAGTGGCACTTTCCACACTAAAATGCGTGCGGAAAAGTGGACTTTTCCGCACGTTTATAGAAAATAGTAGTTTACCTAACTAGTGCGGAAAGTGCCTCTTTTCCGCACGCGATTGCAGTTGGCCAAACGACGCGATAGCGGAGTTTGGCCAGCAATCAAGTGCGGAACAGACACTTTACGCACGAGTTAGGTACACTATTTTTTCTATAAGCGTGAGGAAAAAACTAAAAATTAATCAGAAAATTATTTATATTCAAAACGTTTTAATCAAATCAATTATTATTATTCACATTCTAGCGGCTTCTAGAACTGACTGGGGTAGATCTTCGTCCGAAGAATCCATTGAAAATCTGATTTTTTTGTTTGAAAAATTCAAAAGACGCTTGTATCTGCAAAATTGGCTTTGTTTTGACAGTTTGTTTGTACTTTGTTGCTATGGTGATTTAAGATGCCAAATCTAAAACCACTAGTGTTCATTGTTGTTTGACATTGACAATGACGATATTTATACCGGGGAGGTTTAAAACTTATAATTTGAACCTATTTTACTGAAAACTTTATTTTATCGAAAATATTGAAAATATAGCAGAATTTTAGTCAATTTGAATATTTTTAGGATATTTCGTGTGCTAGGAAAGATACAAATGTATTTTGAACGGTCTAAATGTTATAGAACACCTCAAAATCGTAACAAATTTACTTTTCCGCACTAGTGCGGAAAAAATATTTTTCCGCACTAGTGCGGAAAAGTGGCACTTTCCACACTAAAATGCGTGCGGAAAAGTGGACTTTTCCGCACGCTTATAGAAAATAGTTATTTACATAAGAAGTGTGGTAAGTGTTATTTTACCGCACGTCGGCAGTCGACGTCAAGGGTGTTAAAGACACTTTCCGCATGTGTTAGGTACAATATTTTACTACTTTTTTTTTTAAAATTAAATTAAATTTATAAATAAACATGTCAAATTAGACGAAATTTAGATGTAAACAAATATTGAATATTTCTTATTGACGTGTTGCTAAGGTTTTTAAGCGGTGCGCGTACGGTAAAGTAATTACGTTATTACTTTCTGCACTTGTTAGGTTAATAACTATTACCTCAGAGTCTGATTTGGGTTCCAGGTATTTGCGTCAAAATTGGTGTGAAAGAAAGCATAAGAAGGGTAAATATTTAAGTTAATAATGATGATTGATGATTCATATATGAGCCTTGCAGCCCTTTTACTGCAACCACCAGTGGGTCTATTGTTGCTCAAGTATTTAAGTTATTAGGTTTACGAAATACTAACCTTTCCTCTTCTAAACGGTAAACCATCTCTGAGCCACGTAATAATGGCCTTCGGTCTGGAACCTTGTATTTCGCAATGAATTGTGATCTCCTCATTTGCCACCAATTTTTCAGGTTTAATGGGGATAATCCCTGAGATTGGACGCACTGGAAAAAGAAAGAAAAATATGATGATTTTTTATTTTTTAGAAATTTAAAAACATTTAAATTAAAAATTTTCAAGATATTTTTAATTTAACACCAGTATTTACTAAGAACTTAACACTTAGCATTTTAGACCGGGTTTAGGTATCAAGTCTTTAGCCGCGATACCGACCGGTTTAAGTGTATTTTTTTAATACTCACAGGTCAAATAACTACAAAGATTTGGTTCACCCTAATGTGCAATATGATAGTAAGCATTTCTCAGTGAGTTTCATCTCATATAAATTTAAATTAACTTTAGACATAAAGAAAAACCTCATACAAAATTTGTAACGAAATGTCATTTTTTGGAAATTTAGTCCGTGCAGTTGTAGGATTTCCGTTAAAAATAGTCTCAAATTGTCGTACCACCCCTGGAGGGGTGGTTTACATTTCGAAAAACTAATTTTTAAAGCTAAATAATACATAAATAATTTAAAACCATGTCTGTAGATACATTACCGTATTAAATACGTATTAATATTTAAATATTGTAAAAACCACAATATATATTAGAAGCCGTTTTCAATTACATATCCACCAAACAGTTGAAATTTGATTTAATCATTGCTAACTTGTCTAAAAAATTAACATGTAAAATATAGCGGACAGCTGACACCACAGTACCCCAATTAAAAAATAGTAATGACAAATCGGCTTTCCCGCCAAATATTTTTAGCGCTACACCCCGTATTTTTAGTTCAGGACGACAGCTCCGCGATGGCGCTATCCCAGCAGAAAATGCACCGTTAAGCCCTGTATCCTGCGTGTCTTTAAATGTCTTTTGGAATTTGAATTTGTCAAGCACTTGATGTGCACATTGATAAAACTCATAAAACTTGTCAAATTTGTTTTTCGCGAAGATTTTTTTTATGTTCGCGTTGAAGTGGAATTTTGTTCACATTTATTTTGAGATAAAAATCCAAAAAAAATTCGGTGTGTTTGCGTTTTATCACGGGAAAGTGAAATCTTGGAGAGCAGAGCGATGACTTCTCTCAAAAAAGGTTTAGAATGAGAGGTGTGTTAGCTCCCGCTAAATTTCGCGGTTGTTTATATATTTTTAAAACCACACAATTGTATGATGGACAGAGTGCATTTCGCGCATTTGGACATGCGCACCAACAACCGGAGAGATCCTTTGTCAATCGTCTCGAGAAATGGCGTGTTAATTTCGTTCTCCAACTATTTCAAATTTCTACACCTGAAAGTGCTCGATTTTGGTGTACTGAAGCATAGAACTAGAAACTTCAGCTCTTCAGCTACGTGGTGACATCATTAGATCCAAAAAGGGGCCCCTTGGAACGTGGACAAATTGGCTGCAAACTGGTGAGTGCCTTTGTTTCTGATTGCCGTTGTGTGGCACAACAATTAACCTATGGACCTTTTCATTATTTCGTAATTTCATATCAATATATTTATGTTTGTTCGCGCTTTCATTAATTAAAATATTTACAGTCCATTGCAGTTGTCGTTTTTTTTACTGCGGGCATAACAAGGTGCTTGTTGTGTTACGGTTCGGTTCGGTGTAAGTGTAATAGTTACTGATTTTTAATGTATTCATACTAATATAAATTATGATTAAAATAAATTGTTATTCTATTATGCAAAATTTGGACTTATTTTTTTTTCCTAATTTTATTATCTTTCAAAAAACAAAGAATTTAAACAAAAAAAACTAACTGACCTGTATAATAATATACAAGGCGCAGAGCGCAACAATTTGTTCAAACAGACAGCTATGGGATGGCGCTGTTCAAATGCCATTAATTGTATTAAGAGTTTAACATGGGTGTGTCCAATCTATTTCTGTGGTTAGTAATCTGTGGCTGACACTGACTTACACCGTTTTCATTGGACATCTCCTAGTAACGTTTGGAGGTTTAAATATGGTTTCCATTTTTAAACCAAAATATTATATTCTTTTTATTTATTTCTAACCTTTTGTTACAACGAAAAGAGATATCGCAAGATATTTAGAAAAATTTATATAAATATTAAAAACTTTGCAGTTACGGAAAAAATAAGTTAATCCTTTAGTAAATACTAGTTTAAGGTTTTTTTATCTAAAAAATTTTTTTGAAAAATATCAGTGCCGCAATCAAGTTAAGATTTTTAGATATTTTCTACATATTTCATGAATACTAACAGAAAATAGCATAAAATATAAAATAAATCAGGGGATCTTGCCCCCCCCCCCCTAAAACTCTTTTCTAAATACGCCATCACTTAGGGTGACCATATGGGTTTCGCATAAAAGGAGGACGTCACAGACAAAAAAGCCGGATTTTCAATAAAATAGGCTGACAAAACGGGTCATTTAAAAAAAACCATCTTAACAAAAATTTGTTGAGTAAAAAAAAGCATCTTGAAACCGAAAGGCCTGAAAAAATGGCCTAACACACAAGATAAATAAAAAATTGCAATCTAGAAGAAAATCTAACTATGTAGGTACTAGAAAATCGAATAAAAATAAGTAGGTACCATTCGTGAAAATTTGCGCTAGAAAGAAGGTTCTTAGAAAAAAAATGGAGCCGCAAAAAAAATACTAAAAGCACTAAAAAGTGGCGTTGTAGAAATAACTGCCATTGATATTAAAAAAAAAATACTGAAGAAGTGAAAAAAGTTGCGCCACAGGCAAAAATTTCGGAAAGATGTTGCACTTATCAAATAAAATCGAGCTAAAAAAAACAAGTTGTAGGAAAAAAAATTGGAATTTTAAAAATCTACAAAAAAATTAAAAATAGCGCCGGCGCGTAAAAAAAATTGGAATGTAAAAAAAAACTATTAAAAAATTGTGTGTGTGCCGGTAGTGAAAACTTTAACAGGATTAGGTACATACTTTTCGAAAAAAAATTACACCGCAAAAAAAAATCCCTTTTGCGACAAAATCCCACCGTAGGAAAAAAACTTTCATTAAAACAAAAAACAAATGTCGCAACGCCTCCCACATTACCCCCTCCTAATTTCGCCCCTGCATTATTAAAAACATAAGGTCTCTTGGATCGCCAAAAAGCCGGCCGGACATAAACATTTTGCCCAAAAGGCCGGAGTTGTCCGACTTTATCCGGACGTATGGTCACCAGTTCATTCAGGCGGTTGGTGACGTTATAAATTGGGCGGGCAGAAATTTTAATTGCATGAAAAATGAGATAAAAGAACTTACCAAAACAATTTTATTTTAGTATTTTTCAAACAAGCAGCTATTTGGTGTTGTTTTTAGTTTATTTGTTTATAGATAAAGTCCATTCGCCTTTCTTTTTTATGGCCCCGTAGAGCAACCTCAAAAATACCACAGAATTTTAAACAGTCTATTAACCTACTAAGTATATGTCTAACTTTTGTCACATTTTTATTATGTTCGGTAATGTTTTGCCTATAGGCACTATTTAATTGGCACCCAATATCAGTCTTGCATAGCATAGAAAATTCTATGTGGTTATTTAAATGAATACCAGTTACTTTGTGTCTTTTTAACTTTACTCTGAAGTGCTTGATATCACACATTCCCTTTGCCACCCACACAGGATTACTTCGTGGATTGTTTATAACAAGACAATTAAAGCAAAAACAATCATTTCTTTTTCCACAACCGCATAACCAGTTTTTAGCATTGTAAAATTTTTTATTAAATTTTTAATTATAATTTTGTTGAAACACCCTTCGGCATTACTTGGACTAAAATTTTGATTAATTTATAGGTACGGTCTAAAGATTTTATTTGTAGTCAAAGTTCATGTATCAACGTATTTAAATTTGCACAGTTAATTATGTAATTGACGGTATTTATTTCCATTTTATAAACAAATGATGACAAAAACAAACAATGACACGCGACCGGCAAGGCTTTTTATTACTGACATACCCCAAATCAAAACAAACTCATACGTCTTTACTAAAGATAGAACCGGAAACACGCAGAAAGGGCAACGAACGTTTTTGCACGATGAATATGGCCGATGTCAACTAAAACAAACATTGCTCCCGCCCCCGCGCTAGAACAGCCACCCATACACCGCTGAAAAGCGGGTGAAATTGAAACCTTGCCCTGCGCGGCGCTGCCGGCTTGTAATTATTTACGCTAAAAAAGTTCACCCAATTAATTTTTTGTTGTTAAACACAGATGATAAAAAGAACTAGACAATCATGTCGTAATGAAAGATTTAACTTTAAATAAATCAATTAAAAATACTGTTTTTTATCTAGTTTTGGGACGGCACTGCCCCGTTGCCGTCCCTGTCGCAGCCGCCTCTGATGGTCACCCTACACCATAGACGAATGACAGAGATAGACCAGACACTTACACGGTGGGAGTTGTATTACTAAATCGGCCCAGTGTGTCGTGCACGAATCAGCGCCTCTCCAACTTTGTGCACCATACTAAACATTTACAGGGGGATTTGAAACAATATAACGCTTGCGCAGTTTGTCTCTAAGCTACAGGATGGCTTTTCAAATTATTGTATACCGGATGCTCGTAGCCATCAACGAAATCGTTCTCCAATCAAGCTACATCTTTTAATATAGTGTTTTGAACAGTTTTTATCAAATTAAATTTTAACACTAAAAAACTCATTCTACTCGTCAATTACATAGATTTAAATTTAAACGATGCGCGCTGATAAGAATGAGTTATTTTGTGTCAAAGCTCAATTTGCTTAAAAAGACTCTATAAACACCAATCAATAAGGAAACTTAATCAAAGAATGTTTAAATTAATGACTACTAGCAATAAAAAAAAGGAAAGTTAAATTTTTATTCAATCTATAAGGTTTAAAATTAAATTTTCTAGTTAAAAAAAGGCTTTTTGACGAATATTCTACAGTAATTTCCTTTTTATTAGTGCATAGAAAATATTTACACATTCTACATTAACTTAAATTAATAATGTATACTTTTACAATGCTTTATACATAATAATGTTGCAAATATAGGTTTCTATAAACGGAAACTTTTTTAATTGTTTTTTCATGAAAAATAAAAAAATGTAACGTAAGCCTTATAAAGTAAAGTGAATATTGCCGGTTATTCATTTAATTAAACAGGATCCGGCATAATGATCTACATTTTGCACTGCCACTGTGCCTGAATCACTGAAGAGAGGGGAAGCTTAGCGTAATTGGTTGGTAGCTCGCGGCTTGCCATTACCTTGCCATCGTGCCTTCGTTATCGAGACATTAAGCAAAAGTAGGTTACGAATCTGTGATTACGACACAAAGAACTTTTCGTACTCACTTCGCACTTGGTAGACATGTTTTAGTTCCAGATACTTTGGGAATATCTGAACACTATTCCCGAACCATTGACGAATTGAAAGCAGCAATACACCAAGAAATTACAGGAATATCGCTTTAGAGTTACTGCAGGAGTGAAACTTTCAGAAATCAGCTTCGACTGTGTACCGAAAAAAATTAAATATAAATAGCATTTACAATGGCGTTTTTATTGTGGGAGATCATTCTGCCGGACCCTGTATATAAGTATAGTGAAATAATTATGTTTTTCCAAATATTAACATTTAAAACTAAACATTTAAAACTCCGTCCAGGTTCAACGTGTCCATCACACACTATATATTTGTGAATTTCGTCTTTCGTCAAAGTTAGTTTTTTTGCCGAAGTATTATTTTTAGGTTCCGTTTGGGAATAGCGCTTGCTAACATTGTCTTTGCACCCACGAACACAAAATTGTTTTCTTTTAAATTTCTTAATTACCGATAGGCCACCATTTAGCAAAAAACACTTTTTAAAATAAGGTAAAAAGTCGAAAAATCACGAAAAACTGCAACCACAAATGAAAAATGCCGAATTACATTTACGTCATATTTTTATCTGTTTTGCCAATGTCAGTCATAATCAAAAACTATACCGAGAGTAGCAGTTAATGTCCATGGCGACAGCACAGAAGTCTGTACATAATATTTTTATACTAGGGGTGACGGTCTGTAATAAGCGCCTCTCGAACTTTGTATTCCGAACTAATGTATACAGGGGGTATGTATAACAGTATTATGACAAGACCGGGGTGCTTTCCTTACTATAAATAATTAGTATACTGTGCCCTACACTGCTTTACTTACGTAAGAGCTCCAGCCTGACAGCCCTTTCGATCGGCATTGTTAACTTGGTGTTACTAGCCTGACACTTGTAGGTGGAATTGAGCATTTCCCGGCTGACGTCTTTCACCTCTAACCTATTGATGACCACGTGATTTCCTTGCGCCTCGATGCGACCTTCGACCATTCGCTCGTTTACGAACCAGGACAGCGTTGGGGTCGGCCGACCTGTAAAAATAAGGGAAAATTACACAAAAAGAAATAAATATTGATTGAACAAAATATATAGTTAAGTTCAAGAAATATGTTGTTTATATACACTGAGAAAAATTATACAAATAGATTGTCAACCTAGTTTTGTGTGCTTGGAAATATTATAAGATTCAACTGTTTTAAATATTTGCATCATTTGGTATAAGTTTTTTCGTCCACCTTGCATAATAATGTAATAGTTATTTAAACAACAAGGTTTGAAAACGACTCTTTGCACACGATCGAGACAGTTTGGTTCATTCTACAAGTCGAGGGAGTGTGCAAAGAGGTTTTCAAACGAGTTTTTTACAATATTTTTTATACGACTGCTAATAAAGAAAGAAAAATCAAATTTTAATTTGACTTGTTTTTATTTCCGACATTTTTACAACAAAACTTTAAAAATTCAACAATTTTTTGACGTATCTAATCAACAAAACATACGAGCAGTGACGGTTGCTACGGAACTAAGCCAACTTATATTGATGGATGACAACAACAAAAATCACAATGACGGGAGACCCGTATGCAGAAATGACATAGACGTGCGCAAAAATGACATAAGCGTGTGCAAAACGTTTTGCACACAGCGTGCGCAAAATGCCATTTTCAGATCGTGTTCTCCGTGCGCAAAACCCCCTTTTACAAGACAGTCGTATAAAAAACAAATTATTTGACCACCTAGTTTAAATAAAAACTTTATTCAATTTTATTTGAAGATATATTTTTGAATTTTTAATAGAAAATCTATTTGTTTTAATTAAGTTTTAAACTTAAATTCAATCCATGACATTATAAAACCTCCTAACACAAATATTCTAACATCTTAGATTTAATGTTAAACCTACTTGTTTTTAAACTTTATATGAATTAGAGAAGATGACGCTAAAGCGTTGAGTAAACAACCTATATAGAGGACCCACCGGCGAGCTTTACTATATTGAGAGGCAGATGGCGCTGAAATAAATTGGTCTGTTACGCAATATTCAGAGACAACTACTATGATGTAATACGAGCGGATAGTTCACAACTTGCATTCCATTTGCTATTGGTTGACGTAGTCAGGAGGGATTTTTAAAATTAAAACTCTCCTGTCCTCGTTTTGGGAGGTTGAAATCGGTGTTAAACCAAACTGAAACAAAACCTAACCGTGGTCAATTGATGGGAAACGTATCCTAACCGGAGCGTGTCTGGACAGGTTAGGATATGTTGTCGAATAATTTATCAGGGTTAGGTTAACACCGATTTCGACAGGAAAACAGGATAGGGAAGCTAATTTAAACTATATATCATAATTTTTGAGATAACTTTTTGACAGTTATCAGTTGTTTACCATAACAAAAAGCATAGGCCAACAAAAAAAGTTGTAAAAAGTTGTCCCAAAAATAATGACATGAACTGTAAAAGAATATAATATGTTTTTAAAAAACAATAAAAGAAACTTATCGGCATATGCATAAATTCAGTTAAATTCAATAAGTATGTACTGCAGAAACCAATACACTTTTTAATCACTTATAACTAGTATATATCCGTATTTTACGCCGAAAGCTGTAAACATAATGTTTGTTAAATGCTTGACTGGTGGCACCATCTCTTAATATAATATAATAATAATCATAAACGGCAACGTTCAACATCAAAAAGTCAGCTGACTATTTCGACCAATAGCAAACGGAATGCAAGTTGTGAACTAGCCGTTCATGATTTAATGGCATTTGTATGATAGGCCAGGGCTATCAAAATGGACGGGCCACGATCCTCCACTTTGTTGACGTCACATCCGGGGCTGATTTTTTTTGATGGTCACGTTACGACACAGCTGATTGTCTTTAAAATTTTGAAGTTGGAATGACGGTTCATGGATATTTGATTTTTTGTTAAATAAAGCCGTTTTTGAGATTGTTTTTACTTTATTCTGGCAGAACAATTTTTTTTTAATGTATAGAAAGCCCTAATTTTTCATAGCCGCTTCATTAGCTCACACAAAAATTAAGTTTAAAGCAGAAGCGAATGTGACAATCACATATGACAAAGTCAAATACATGTCAAATATAACAGTTGGCATGTGGTACATGGCGGGTAATTTGAATTCAAAATAAGGAATGCTAAATCTTGAAGATTTTAACCTTTTAATCATGTTGCTTCCTTACAAACCTTTGGTGGAATATCGGGATGGTGTCTGAGAATATTTCACTAAAATTTTGCGAAAATCTGTAGTGCCATTTTGAAAATATCATAAAAAAACGTCTGACCTCCCATAAGACCCAACGTAAAATTCAGCCCTGGGAGAACAGCTGATTTTTTCAGGGTCGTGGCCTCTATTTTTGTGTTGGCCTTGGATAGGCATGAGCCTCGGAACTCGCACATGTAACTAAATCGTACTAGCAGTCTCTGAATATTACGTACCAGGCGAATTACTCTCAGCGCCATCTGCCCCTCAATATGGTAAAGCCCGCCGGTGGCTCCTCTATATGAGTTATTTACTCAATGGCTAAAGGCATCAAAAAGTTTCGCATGGTACATTATTTCTTAATTAAATCAAAATGTAGGACCTATCTGTTCATCACTTTAATAACTGATACGTCCCGCATGCGGGACCAATATATTAAACTGCTTTTGGAAAGTTTGTTTCCAAGGGAGCAGGCGTGGTGTTTACTCGAGAGATACTCCATTAGTTCAGGCTCTATGGAGTCCGATACTGCGTTTGATGATAGAAGCAACATTTTCCTTAAACGTGCTTTTGACGGTTTTTTGCTAATAACTCGAAAACGGTCAACTTTCCTAAAAATATCCTAAAAACGATTTTGCAAGCAGATAAAATTTCCTTTTTAAGTATGTACCTTATTACCCTCTAAAGGTAGTGGTGGACGTTCCATAAGCCTACGAAAAAGGGGAAAATGCCTAAAATATGTTTTTTTTGTGGCATTTTGTATCGTTAACAAATTGTTTTTTTCAAAAAAGCATTTTTGTTCGAAAACCCAATGTATACTGTTCAATATTTAATAAGTTAGACACAACTTTTTAAAGTAGCCGCCTTAAAATAAAAGTGTTTGTAGAAATCCTCAAATTTTTGAACATTAATTTTTGTAACTCAGTAAAAAATACTGAAGGTGAGTAAAATATATTTTTGATTAGTATTAACTTAAAACCTAATTTTTCGAGTTGAATTCATTTAAATTATGGGAAGGGGGCATCCCCCCTCTCGTCTAATTATTTGCAAATATGCCGCTGGAGAGTTCGTCATTAGTCTGACCTCACTTACTTACATATTGTTAAAAAGGAAATTTCGTTTTCTACAATAAAGTGCAAATATTTTTTTCCCAAAATGCATAGTTTCTGAGAAAATTGGATAAAATTTGTAAAAAAATTGGTAGTGATTCTCAAAATTGATTTAATTGATAAGAATGCCGTTAACTACCTATAAAATTTTCCTAATTTTGATTAAAAAACCTGGAAAATACTAAGCAAATGATGCTCCTTGATAACTGTAGGTTTTTTATTTCTTCAAAGCCATAAAAGTTAAAGAAGGTTTGTTTATAAAAATTGATGTTGTGATTAAGACGGCACCAAAAAATCAAAATTGTCCAAATGTTGGATAACGGCATTATAGCTTATGCACGGGTGTATTATACATTGCTTAATAGGAAATTTTATAGTTTACAATAAAGTATAAATAACATTTTTTGATTTAGAGCTTGGTTTTAAGAATGTCGGGTAAAACCTGTAATAAACATGTTCCTTTTTTTGAG
Organism: Aspidapion aeneum; assembly: GCA_963576565.1. Classification (NCBI taxonomy): domain Eukaryota; kingdom Metazoa; phylum Arthropoda; class Insecta; order Coleoptera; family Brentidae; genus Aspidapion; species Aspidapion aeneum. Next base: position 6,885,888 of record OY755038.1, read on the forward strand.
TTTTTTACATGTCATTGGTCGTACCTCATTGGCTTGTATATCGTTAAAATCCCTTAAAAGTTTAGTTTTTGAGAAAATTTAAGAAAAAAACAAAAAATAGTAGGTTTTGGGGGGTATGGGGGTTTTTGAGGGATTTGACAGCTAAAATTTAAAAAACTAATATAATTTTATTTGTATGTTAGATTTTTTTACTTTTTTGATGCATTTCTTTTCATTGTGGCTTTATGGCGTCAACTTAGTAAATTTTTTTTTTTTTTTTGACGAACTCGCACGACTCGGGGCAGGAACCGCCTATGTAGGACCGGAGCCACTTTTGAGCGTGACAAAAAGACAAGTGCAAAGCGGACTCAACAAATGGGCCCAGGACGCGCTATTAAACTCCTGGGAAACAGGAACGGGTTGCAGACAGACCAGAGAATTCGTAGACCGCCCAAAAGCGACCAGAATTAGATGGATGCTGGGACGGACACGAAAAGACCTCGGACTGCTGATAGGTACTCTAACCGGACATAACCGGTTGAGGAAGCATATGACACGTATAGGAGTCGAGAATGACCCTACCTGCCCAGCCTGTGGACAGGAAGAAGAGACATCAAGACACCTCGTGGCAGAATGCGAGGCCTACGCAAGGATGAGACAACAGGCACTCGGAGCGCCAACTCTGAGCGAGGAAGAACTGCACATGCTCAAATGGGCAGACTTACTGGACTTTGTAAAGAGAACAGGAAGGCCCAATGAGTTACCCGACCATCAAAGGGAAGTGCAGAGAGTGGGTTAAGGGACAGACTTGGGGCATGGCAAAAAGGGCCTACTCTGGCCTACTTGTCAGACCTGCGGGTCAACCCCCCCACTACTACTACTACTAGTAAAATTTTCAGAAATTCTAACACGACTGTAAGAGAAGGGAAGAAAACAAAATTGGACCAAAAACCGGCCTAGCAAGATCCGTATCGTTAGTCTGTGATCTATTATCAGCTAGAACCCATTGCCATACTGCGGTACTCATATTTTGCATACTTAATAACCTCAAGCACCTGAACTAAATTCTCACTATGTTTTTGCATTTTTTAACGGTATGGTTTACTGGTCCATTTGATACGATTTGTCATAAATTAATAATTTAATAAAATTTTTGAAATATAAATTATTAAAAGACTAAAAGCACAAAGAATAATTTTTTGTGCTAAAAGAGAGGTGGATCTATTAAATTCGGGTAGAGGACGGCCGATTCGCCGCGGGCCAATTTGCCGCGGGGACAATTCGCCGCCGGCCGATTCGCCGCGGGGACAATTCGCCGCGAGATTTTTTGTTTTATGATATTATCATTTTTTATTTAGCTTGACTTCATATCATATATTTTTTTTATTTGTCTGATCATAACTTTTTTCAAACTTTTCCAACTAGGTATTTGGTGGTTAGTATTCAATTAAAATTTTTATATTTTTTTGAAAAATAAATAAAATGGCGGGTCCAAAATGGTGGAAGTTTGCGATCTTTCAGGTCGCTGATTATTATTTTTAACTTAAACTAAAAAAAATCAAAATGGCGGGTCAAAAATGGCGGACTTTTTCATTTATGAACCAATATACATCAAATTCAAAACTTTAAGGTGTTTTAGGTAGCTAATTATGACTTCTAACTTAAACTTAAAAAAAATCAAAATGGCGGATCCAAAATGGCGGACATTCCCATTTATGAACCGATTTGCATTAAACTTGGAACATGGCGATCTTTAAAGTGCGCCATTGTAGATCTGCCATTTAATTTTCTTTTTAAGGTTTATGTTAGAAAATAAATCATAATTAGACACCCCAAAGTTCCGAATTTGATGCATATTGGTTCATAAATGGAAAAGTCCGCCATTTTGAATCCGTCATTTTATTTCGTTTTAAATTTAAGTTAAAAATAATTATCAGCGACCTGAAAGGTCTCAAAATTCCGAATTTGATATATTGGTTCATAAATGGGAAAGTCCGCCATTTTTGATCCACCATTTTGATTTTTTTTAAGTTTAAGTTAGAAGTCACAATCAGCGACCTAAAACACCCTAAAATTCCGAATTTCATGCATATTGGTTCATAAATGGGAAAGTCCGCCATTTTTGATCCCCCATTTTGATTTTTTTTTAGTTCAAGTTAAAAATAATAATCAGCGACCTGAAAGATCGCAAACTTCCGAGTTTGATGCATATTAGTTCATAAATGGGAAAATCCACCATTTTGGATCCGCTATTTTATTTATTTTTAAAAAAAAAATTTTCATTGAATACTAACCACTAAATACTTAGTTGGAAAAGTTTGAAAAAAGTTATGATCAGACAAATAAAAATACTCTGCCAATATATGGGCCCCTAAGCTCACACTAGGTACTATAGTTATATTGTACGTGTGAGCTAATATAACTAAAAACTGAAATATATTTTATTCAACTCCACACTAAATTACCTTTTGTTTCGGTTCGGTTCGGTACTTAAACTCTAATTTTTGAAGAATACTCCCACCCCTGTTTTAAAATAAATTAAAATGTATTTTGTTTAACTCCAGACTCAATTACCTTTCGTTTAATATCACACACGCCATATTTTCACATAAACTCTAATTTTTGCAATCTATCCCCACCCTTTTATTTGGTTTGTGTTCTGTGGATTTTGTTCATTTTTAAATGGGACCATCTCGACCCAAGACCCAGCCTAGGTACCAAATTTCATTGAAATCGGCCAAGCGGTTTTTGAGTTATGCGCGTTGGTCGTTACAGACAGACATACAGACAGACAGACAGACAGACAGACAGACAGACATACAGACAGACAGACAGACAGACAGACGGCGCAACTAAAAAGTTTCAAAATCATCTGAAACGCAAAGATATATAAAAATTTTCGAAATCGGAGCAACTTTTTTTTCTCGAAAAAATTAGGATCACCATAGCTCAGACTACTATAGTATAGTATATGTGTGAGCTAAAAATATATGATATGAAGTCATGCTAAATAATAAATGATAATATCATAAAACAAAAAATCTCGCGGCGAATTGTCCCCGCGGCGAATTGTCCCCGCGGCGAATTGGCCCGCGGCGAATCGGCCGCGGCGTATCGGCCGCGGCGAATCGGCCGCGGCGTATCGGCCGCGGCGAATTGTCCTATCCCCATTAAATTCAATGCCGTTGAATTTTACGAACAGCTGAAAAATCTTTGCCTGCATTTCAATTAATTCGCACCGTAATAATGGCGGCGAACACAATATCCAGGTATGTGCGAAATAATTCAAATAGAATTTCGTTTTGCTGCTGTACAGCTTCATTTTTGCAGTCAGCTAACGTTTTAACATACCTGCTGTTGCAGCTGTGGCCCCGTGGATATGTTAACCTAAAGTGACTGTCACCAATACGACCCTGACATCTATCGTTAACTAGAGATAAGGGAATGTCCCTAAATTATGTAGCGCGAATATTCTGTATTTTCGTCTTCTCTTCTCACTAAGGTAACTGATGATGAGTGCTTATTATCAGTTACCATACTTCCCACAATGTAAATCCAGGTGAATAACATTAAACGACAGTAAAGAATAATAAAATCTAGAGAAAAACACCTTTATTCAATGAACTCGTTCTATAGAAAGAAACCGCAACGAAAGTGGACATTGCTCAGCCCTAATGTAATAATGAAAAACGAAATTGAATTGATACTACTAATAAAAATATCGTTAGTTACAACAGGCAGTGATCACAGGATGGTCAGAACAAAAATCTGCATTAATAGCAATTTCGGAATGAAAAGAAAAATTAATAATAACAATAAACAACTTGACATGAATAAATTTACACAAAATAAAGCTAAAGTAAAGTTAATCCAAAACGTAGGTTGCGAAAATGAAAATATAGATGAAATAAATGATCCGCTGATAAGAGCTATGACCAAAGTAGGAAAAGATAAAAAGAGAGAAAATTGTATATCAAAAGAAATAAAGAGACTGATGAAAAAAAGGCAAACCCTCGAGAGAGAAGGAAAAAGAACATCTATAGAATATACAGAAATAAATAAACCCATAAGAAAAATGATAAAAGGAAATAAAAGAAAGAGCCAAGAAATTAAAGTTAAGAGAGTTAAAGAAAATAACAGAAATATGAAATGCTTAAGGCCGACTCTAGGTAGAGATGAAATAATTAAAATAAAGGATATTAACGGCATAGAAACTAACGTTAAAGAGGATATTATAAATATCACACAACTATTCTATACAGAATTATACCAAACAAATGGGTAACCATCACGAGAAACCATGAAGAAACTCCAAACAAAAATAAAGAATATAAACTTAGAGCTACAACCTGAAATAAACAAAGCGAAAATAGAGAGAGTATGAATGAAAATGAAAAATAACAAATCACCTGGAAAAGACTGAGTAACGGTTATAAAATACTAAAAAAGAAAATAATCCCAAACAACTGGAAATAATCCATAACCATTATTCTACACAAGAAATGCGATAGAGCAGACCTAAAGAACTATCGACCTATAACACTCCTCAATGTAATTTATAAGCGTTTTACGAAAATATTAACAGATAGACTAACAACAAAATTTGACGAATATCAATCAAAAGAACAAGCAGGCTTCAGAAAAGGTTTTAGTAACAGTTTAACAACCTTTTAACCATGAAAATCCTAATAAAACGAGCCAACGAATACATCATACCACTATATATTTCGTTTATAGATTTTGAAAAAGCTTTCAATAGCATTGAGCACTAGGCAGTAAAAGCATTTTTAATTAATAGCCGAATAGATCACAGATACACACAAGTAATAGCCAATATATCTAGCGAAGCAACAACATCAATCAAAATCCCCGAAGGAACCAAGCTAATCCACATAAGAAGATGTGTCTGACAGGGTGTCACAATGAACAACATCAAATATGTTTTCGTGGCTAGTCGGGCAAAATAGTTTTTGTTTCTCTCTTTGTTTGTTTTCTCGTGAGTAGCTCAAAAGGTTATCCTCACCGGGTCCAAGTTTCAAGATATAATTGACACCTAATAAGTGTTGATAGTTAACTGTTTTTCTAACCGAACCAAAACACACCCTTAAGCCGCGTATCCATTTGTAACAAATCAGCGGCGTAGCGTACCCGAAAGGGCGGGGGGGGGGGGCGACAGCTAAAAAGGGCGCCTCTGAAAACTGATGAAAAATCTTGTGACAAAAAAAAACAAAAAGGTCAAAAGGGCGCCTCTCACAAATCTTGCGACCAAAAAAAAAACAAAGGTCATCATGTGTGAGGGGGCGGCCGATAAGTCACAAGGGCGCCTCTCACGAATCTTGCGACCAAAAAAAAAAAAAAAAAGGTCTTCATGTCGTTAGTTTCCTTTGGCACCCACTCAATTGGCCGTTACCGGCCCGACTTAATAAAGCTTAGGGCGCTTCGGCCACCTATGGGGCGCCACTACCCTAAAGCCGGGGGGGGGGGGGGGCGACGAACCCCCCGCCCCCCCCCCCCCCCCCCCACGCTACGCCGCTGTAACAAATGGCCCGTAACGTAACATGTTCGGCTCGTTGCAAGACGACACGGTTCGCATTAATAAGCATTTTTGTTTTTGGCCGCCAAATTACCTTGTAACGTAACTAAACGAGGTTACGATACAACGACGCAAACTTTCACGCTTGTACGTTCGCTAGCTGGTTCGATACACTGCGAGTAATGCGTATCCTACGTCCCAAAAGCACTGCACATGCTCATTTGACGTTACATCAACATAAGTATCGTGGCTATTAAGCTTAAAGCCCATCACACACAAAAATGCATAACGCATAGCATGGCGCATACAAGTTCAACCTTATGGAATTTTCTTATGCAAAACCAATATGGCCGCTGCCGCAGCCTTCGTAAACTAACGAGCCACGAACCAGAAAAGGCAACATCGCAAATTGGCCGGCTGGTGGGCCGATATATACATGGGATATATAAACATCTGCTATTTGTTTTGATTGTAGTTTGGCAATTTTGTATTTTTTTTTTGTAAAAACTAATAAACTGTGTTTAGGCGTGTTACATTTAATTTTTAAAACAAACAGAACATTTGGAAATAAATATCAGTGGCCATTAATCATGTTAAAAAATATGTAACAAAACCTAGAATAAACAGAAGAGAAATTACTTTTAAACAATTTGTGAGAACAACCCTAAAGTTCGATTCATAGTACCGCGAAGTAAGCTGTATGAAGTGAGCAGTAAGAAATAAAAATGGTTCCTTTCTTACTGCTAAGTTATTACTGTCAAGTTTGAACAACAGGATGTTTGTGGGATAGTTTCTTATGTCTGACTGCTTATTTTAAAGAACTATCAATCTAGATTTAGTGGTAACATGTTAATTTAAACTTTAAATGAACTTACCTTTTTTTCTATCTACTCTATTTAGCCTTCGTCAATCCATCTTTGGCCAAGTTCTCCAGTTTACAATACATTTGTTCCATCAATCGTCTTTCTGTCTGATAATATGACCGGCAAATTTCCATTTTAATTTTGCTACTTCTGCTCTGAGAGCCCTTCCTTTTGTTTTATTTCTTATCAATTCATTCTTTTTTCTACCTGTTAGCTTTACATGTAACATTTGTCTTTCCATTGATCTTTGGGCTTTTCTTGCCTTATCCATGTTTGATTTTGTAAGTGTCCAGGTCTGGGATTCATAGGTAAGTACAGGAAGGATACATTGGTTATACACTTCCGTTTTGAGGTACTGAGGATATTTTTTATTTTTTAATATGTTGCTTAATTTACCGAATGCTGCCCAGGTCAATCTTACTCGTCTCTTGATTTCAGCTGTTTGCTTTTCTTTTTTCAGTTTAATAATTTGTCCCAGGTCATATATATTTCTCTTCTTGTTCTATTTTCTTTTAGATTGATTGATATTATTAGCATATCTTGGTGGTTCAGAATTGTCCGTTTACTTTGATGCCTATTTCTTCCCAATCTAAGCTTTTAAAAACATCTTCTAGGGCCTGGTTAAATAATTTAGGGAATATTGTGTCAGGCTGACACCTCTTCTTATGCGGATTGGCTTGGTTCCTCTGTGGATTTTGATTAATGTTGTTGCTTCACTATATATATTGTCTATTAAGTCTGTATATCTGTGATCTATTCGGCTATTAATTAAAGATCTTTTACTGCCCAGTGCTCAATGCTATCGAAAGCTTTTTCGAAGTCTATAAACGCAATATATATTTATATATATTTCCATACCCTCCCTTTCTTCAATTTTTTTTCGCCTGTCGTCAGGATTTTCTCTTACTGGAGGTTTGGGGTTTGACATATACTCGGGTTGAGATTCAAATAGCCGATTTATTGCCCCATTGTTTAACTTAGGGAATGTTAGTGGCACCTCCTTTTGTACTCCCTCTTTATCCCTAATTATCTCAGTTCTAACAACGTCACTTATGTCAAAATGTTTCCAACAAACCACTGAAGATGCTGTCACAACATAATCTTCTCTGGGTATGGCCTGAAGCCAAGCATTTTTTAGGTCATTTTCTTTGCTAAAGGTTGTTTTGTGACCCTCTTCTTTAATCATAGATGCATCGTTACTTTTGCAACCGGGTGCCCAACACTTTCGCGGCATGTTTAAAATTTAAAAAGAAAAAACAGACCAAAAATTCCAAACAAAAACAAACATCTAACCTCACTTATTCCCGGTGTACAAAAGGTCTTTTTTACACAGCTTTTATTAAGTAGGTAATGTAATTTCACCACACATCTCACTAAAACCAGAACAGTTATTTTATTTGTAACGCGATTTGAAATATACTAAAAGTTAAAAAAAACATTATCTGCGCGGAAACGGCCAGTAACTAGCGTGGTGGGCGACGCACGTGGACGAAAATGACTGGCCTCCACGCTGTGTTGCCGTTTCTTCTGGTTCGTGGCTCGTTAGTTTACGAAGGCTGTGCCGCTGCTATACGATCGCTGATTGGTTGAAAGCTCCATGTTACGCGTTATGTTGCCTATGCTGGTTTGTGTGTGATGGGCTTAGTTCTACTCTCTGGATTTACGTTAGCCGTCAGACGTTGCGAGTCAAATTGTGTGGATATGGGTATGTGTTAAACGTAATTGCTATAGCAATTCTCAACAGTATTTAACTAAACTCTGCCACAAATTTCGCGGCCATAAAATATTATGCTTTTGGATAACATTATATTATTGTTGAGTCTCTGGGGTGTCACATTTTACTTGCGATGTAAATATTAGCGCCCTGATCCGTGTGATAATAATATTAATTGGGTCATTTATAAACCAAAAAATATTGCCACAAATAGACTGAGGAGGGATCGAATCCCTTAACGCAAAGGAAAATTAAATAGGTCTATAGGTAAATTTAGTGGGAATAAGGACACTGTTGTTCTGGTAAATATACGTTTTAATCCATCGGTAACGTTTCGACAATGGTTTTTGTCTTCATCAGACTAAAAAGGTTACAACTCATTAGTAAGATAATACAAAATACGGCACATTAATACATCACCAATTAAAAATTATTCTTCAGAATGTACGATCTAGTCTGAAGGGTGAGTACGGAATTTTAAATATTTTAACAGTCCTTTTTAAATTTTAACATAGGTTTAGAATGTGTACATTGTTGTTATTTTCTACATGGTATTATGGCTTGCTACAGGTTTTATTTGTTATTGTTGTTTTTATATGAATAGCTGATTGATCTCTTTGTGCGTATTTTATTGAGCCACCCATCAGTTACTATAGTGACAAAAAAATTTTTGAACCTTTGTATAAAAAATTTTATATATGTATATTAAAAAAAAAGAATAAAAATAAACCATAATTATTTCTTTATATAAATAAATAAAAAAATCAGTTACATATACATTCAAAGGGAAAAAAATATTTAGGAAAAAAATAATATATTGTCAATAAGGTCATTTTAAATGTTATTTATTGGGAAAAGAATAATAATTTTTAATTGGTGATGTATTAATGTGCCGTATTTTGTATTATCTTACTAATGAGTTGTAACCTTTTTAGTCTGATGAAGACAAAAACCATTGTCGAAACGTTACCGATGGATTAAAACGTATATTTACCAGAACAACAGTGTCCTTATTCCCACTAACTTTACCTATAGTTGCATTGCAAGGACGTGATAAGTTTACCAAATTAAATAGGCCATGTAGCCTATTCGCGCTAGGGACAGTAATCGAGGTTAGAGAAGAGCTCCTCTCGGTTGAGGCAGTGAGCCCTAGGGAAGGTCAAACAAGGTCATACCTAAACGACCTTTTTATAGTTCTGCTGTTTTATGACATTTAGAATATATAAAGTATATATATAAAGTATATATAGAGCAGTTTTTGTTGATGAAAAAAATCTGCTTGCTTTGCAACTTCTTCTACTTATTCAAACTTTTTAACTCCTCTTTGTTAATTTTTACGTCGCTCCACTTGTACTATAATTTAGCCTCATCGTCAAGCATGTGTGGTATTTTTATATAGCTTATTTAAATAAGATTTAAATGCGTGAGTTCGTGTCCGCTTGCGTAGTGGTCCTGCTTCGGATATATTGCTGCTATGGTGGCAGCTTATATTCGACTGGACTGAATCGATCACGGCGTTTCGTGAGCTTGTGGGTTCGAGTCCCACATAACGCATGGTTGTATTGTTATGTCTAAAAAGCTATTTTCGACGCAAAAACTTTGGCAAAAACTGGGCAATTGATCCTAGTATGGATGGAAAAGTCCCAGTATAAAAAAAAAAAAAAAAAAAAAATAAGTGTGTCCGATTTTTGTTGGTAATAAGTAGAGAATATTTCGCGGAAATCTGTAGTGCCATTTTAAAAATATCATAAAAAAATATCTGACGTCCCATAAGACCCAATGTAAAAATCAGCATCCCCAGAACCGCTGATTTTTTCAGGGTCGTCTTTTTTTGATGACCTTGATTTAACAAAAAGATGTCTTATACAAAGCGTCTTTAGTAATAAGTAAATAATAAATAAATCAATCAACGAATGAAAGCATTCGTCTTTTTATTCTTTTCGATTTTTTATTCCCAAGCAAGAGCGAAAAATTGAAATAAAAAATATAATTTTCTGAGCTCAACAAAGTCCCTAGTAGGTAATCAGTTCTTTTTTTAATGACTATTCTGTTTAATTTTCTTGGAAAAAGGTTATAAAAGTTGTAATTAAAAAAAGGGAGGTGGAATATTCTTCTGCTTTTCTTGGGCGCGAAGGCAAACTAATTTTAGCCGGTCTCAGGGCCGGATTTAGAGCTGTGGGAACCCAGGCCATTGAATAAATAAAGTGTTTAAAACCACAAGAATTACACATTTAAGATAAATACTACTATTCTCCACCTCCTTCAATCCTGGCAATCGTTTTCTGTCAGCTTCCCTCGATTCCCATTCTTCCCTTTATGATCTCATTTCTTATGTGATCTGTTCTAATTATTCTCATTGATCTACTTGTTGCATCCATTTCGACACTTTCCATTCCTGTTACGCAACATGTCTCTATTTCATACAAGAGCGTGCTTTTCACCATTGTTTCATATATGTTAAATTATACATTCTTGTTTTATCTCTCTGCTCGATAAAACACTGTTAAGACATCCCTTTACCTTTTACGCTTTTACTATTATTTTTTCCACTTCTTTACAGTCTGTTCCTGTCTTATCAAATGGGACACCCAAGTATATGTACTCATTGCATGGAGATCATATTTTTCTATTGCCTAGTTCTAACTCACTGGATTCGTTTCCAATACATAAGTACTGTGTCTTGTCTACGTTCACTGTTAATCTCTTCTTTTATTCTTCCGTTAACTTTCTTATCATATACTCCATGTCTTCCTAATCATTAGCTACAATTACTTCGTCGTCAGCAAACTGTAGTGTGTATATGGTAAATCGGTCGTTAAGTTGTATTCTCATGCTGTGCACTTTACGTTTCCAGTTTTTTAGAGCTACTGCGATATATATTTTAAAAAGAGTTGAAGAGATACAAAATCCCTGATTTAAGCCTTTCGTTACCAGTAATTTTTTGGTAAGTGGATTTTCCAATTTTAATTTTAGATTTTGACCCTTTGTATAGTTCTTTTATCGATTTTATGTATGTTTGATTGATATTAGTTTGCTCTAACACTGTCCAAACTTTTTCTACTGGAACCGAGTTTTGAGTCTCTATATTTCTGACTGACTTGTTTAACACAGAAAACATTATCACCTTTAATTAATTAATTCACATCACTTTTAATTAAGATAAATACTACTTTTGTTATAATAAACTAAATTTTTTATTGAATTAAAAATTATGCATATTATGCACCATAAGTAATAAACAAAAGTTGAATTTTGCAAGAGACCTTAATTATGTCGCTCTACCTATGAATATATTTAATATATAATCATTTTATTCTAATAAAAATGATGGAAGAACTGAATATGAGCTACAATAAAACTAAAATCAGAATAAACACAGATCAGAAAAACGAAGAAAAAATAGAACAAGTAAAGCAATATTTATATCTAGGACAAATTGTTAAACTAAAAAAAGAAAACCAAACAGCTGAAATCAAGAGACGAGTAGCATTGTACTGGGCAACAATCGGTAGATCAAGCTACATATTTCTAAAAATAAAAAATACTCTCAGTACTTTACAACGAAAGTGTATGGCAAATGTATCCTTCCTGTACTAACCTACAATCCGGGACCTGGAAATTTACAAAATCAAACACGGATAAGGTAACAAAAGACCAATGATCAATCGAAGGATAAATGTTACATGTAAAACTAACAGATAGAAAAAGAAATGAATGAATAAGAAATAAAACTGGAGACCTTGGAAAATTAAAAGTAGGCGAAAAACCCCAAATGAGATGAGCGGACGATCTGAAGAAACATGCGGGAACTAGATGAATAAACACGGCGACAGGCAGATGTAACAAAACGGGATTTGAATATAAATAGTATTTTTGCCATTTATAAATTTTTAAATATTTTTAATTAAATATTTTTAATTAAATATTGTTTTTGACATCAACAAGCATTAATTATATGCAAGACTAGGTTAGGAATAAATAAAATTTATAACAACTCCGGCGACTTGCTTTTAGGCATATTTTCAGGTCCGCTGTATTTTAATAAACGTTGTATTCGGCTAATATGTCCTTTGAGCCACTAACATCAAAATAATTCATATTTTGTAACCGGAAACAAATTTGCTAAACTATTTTCAATTTTTAAAAAACACACTGTGTAATTTTACTTTCTAACGGGTTTTTAAGTCTGGCTTGCGTTGGTATTTTGTCTCTTAATGGAGCGTTTAAAGCGCAGTCTATCTTTTTCTCGCCAAGGCGACAGGGAGTAGAATTCTAGCCAATCAACGCCAAGGTATTTGTGCCTGCAAGCGTAGGGTGACTTTAACTGAGATAAGAAACTTTCGAAACTCGTGACGGAAAAACATTGTTTAGTTGGGCTTGGCTTGGTTCGTTTCAATTCTTTAGTTCGCTTTGCTTTCGTTCACACCTTAAGGGGTTTTTTTTTAAACCAGGGAAATTTATCAATTATTTTAACTTTGTATACAACTGTTAACTTTATTATTCATAATTATTTAAGTCTTTTCTCTTGGAGTTTATTAATTTTAAAGCTTTTAATTATTACTGTTTCCAGTGTTTTGAAATAATGTTTTTAACTGTTTTATGGTTTTTTAACATCAAAATACAAACTATTCGTTGCCCTAAAAATCGGCATTTTTAATCAATAATACATCACAAACCTAAACGGTAATATTAAGTAAATGAAACAGTTGATTGAATAGTTTCACCTATTCTATCAACGTTTAAAATGTTGATAAATAAAAATATTTACAACAAATATACAAAAGGTTTATAAAACCTAAAAGTTTAAAGAGTGTGAATATTTTAATACAAAAGCTAGTAAAATTTGATATTCAATTAATAAATATAAGAAGTGATAATGTGGGGGAGAAAATTGAAAAGGTATGTATGATTTTCCTACATTGTTTATACATTTGAGAAAAACGTTTATAGCATAAAAATTTCTTCCAAGGACCATGAAATTCCCTTTCGAGATCGTGTAAATTTAATAACATATAGCAACTTTTAATAATTATATCAATTTTCAAATCGTTGTACAAATTGGTAGCTCACAACGTTTAAGTCTTGGCCACTTGAGATGACAGAACCACTGTCACACAGGCCGCCTGTTACACAAAGAAGAGTGAAAGATATTGAAAAAGGCCTGTATCCAAAGATGGATCGAAGAAAGCTAGATAGATAGAAAACTCTCCCTGTGTATGGGTTCTTAAATGGATGAGAAGGAGTACTCCCTAAATATCAGGTGAAAGTTGAACTGCGCATGCGATCCCGCTCGATTTCCACATCTCTATTAGTCTTGACGTGGCAATATGTAAATTCTTATTCTCAGGCATTTACAGAATCCATACATTGGTTAAAATACATTTCGTTACTAAATGCTTGGTTAAGAAATCAAATATTTTATTGTTTTACAATTTCTACTTTCCTAGCCTGCGCAGCATTGGATAAAAAAGAAATTGTTTTTGACGATTTTTTTTTCAGATAGCGCCGAAAATGTGTTATTTGGGTGTACTTTGACCAATTTGTCTATAGCTCCTAAGCTGCTGAACGGGTTTTCATTAAACTGACACGTAAAATAGTGTTTGACACTGTAATGACCTGCGTAGAATTTGGTCAAAATCTATTAATGCCAATGACAGTCTTTTGACAGTTATGATAACTTTTTAACCGAGCTTTTCTTTCTGAGATATTTACAAAAAATCCAATATAGCGTGTTCACTTGGAGTGTGCTAATGGGCTAGCAAGGTATTAGATCCATCATGGATCCATTTATTTAATCCAGAATTTTTGAAGGCGACCACCCCGGTTGCCCTGTCGCCGTTATGGGGGCCCTGGCCGGTCTCTTTCTTTGTGTAATTACTTTTTTCTTGTTTTGCGCTGTTTTGCATTTTTTAATGAATGACACCTGTGCGTGATTATTTTTCTTTGGAATGCCAAAAATTTAACTTTAATAAATCCAGAAGCGTAACGAAGTGGTTGATTTTGGTGGGCTTATCTCAATTTACAGAGGGGTCGCCTAGGGAAAAATATTAAGAAAAGAGGCCACGACAATCACAGACGAGGCACTGTATTTTTTTACTTTTATTTAACTTTACCTGTATGTATGTATGTATGTATGTAATCAAATCTTGCAACTTATGTTTGAAGAACTTCCAAACATCCGATTGACTTCAAATTTCGCATAGCGTCTTAGTTCCGATGACAATACAATAATATGGTTTCATCGGGTACCTACCTCACCCCAAACATGGGGGGTGGAGAGGGGGTAAAACTTTAGTTTGTCCGATTTTAACCGAAATTGGTATCTGGGGGTTTTTGAGGATGAGAATTACGAATTTTTGATCAGATTACAAAAATTCAATATGGCGGATTCAAAATGGACGATTTAATGTCTAGTTTTTCTGATTACTTTCAACTGACTTCCACGTATTCGATTGACTTTAAATTTCGCACACCGTTATAGTTCCGATGAAAATCCACTAATGTGGTATCACTGACTGCCTACCTCACCCCCAACCTGGAGGGCGGAGAGGGGGTAAAATTTTAGTTTGTTGCATTTCTACCAAAATTGGTATCTGGGGGTTTTTGAGGAAGAGGATTACGAATCTTTGATCAGATTACCAAAATTCAATATGGCGGATTCAAAATTGACGATTTAATGACGAGTTTTTCTGATTACTTTTAATTGACTTCAATGTAGTTATCTGATTGATTTCAAAATTCACATGCTCTCCCGCTAAAAAAAGGGGAGGGGGGCGTAGGAGAGGTAAGGCTTTAGTTTGTTCGATCTCGACCAAAATTAATTAATCCTTGCGTATAATGATCATAATAATAACGAACAGTTTTAGGGATTGACAGGAAAGACTCTCTGCAATATTGATGCGCTAGCTGAAATGCATAGACAAATCTAAAAATTTAAAAATAAATTTAGAAAAAAAAACTTTTTGAAAACAAACTTTTATAAAATGGACTAAAAAGCATAAAATAATTTTTTGAGGGATCTGATATCATAATAATAAAAGCGATGGGCGTATTTAATATTAGGTAAATGCCTTTCCATGCGCATTTGGTGGATCGTCCACAACCGATGATGGGCCGATTCTTCTTTTTTAATGTGACAAAATAAATCGACACACTGCCGGTCGCGGATGATCTGCCTAATATGAAGCAGGGATAATAATGTCCATCCATATCACAAAAATGTAAGGGTAGTTTGAGTAGGGTTGGGGTGGTGTGAAACCAACAGAAATAACTACTCCGAGGGAAAATACCCCTACCGGCATTGAATTATACTGATGGTTTGATGCTTTCGTTGGGAACTTATTAAAACGGTTTGGTTTTCACTCTCTCCAACGTCGATCACAAGGATACGAATGATCCCCGTCTGGATGGCATTTTTAGATATCTTTAAGACGTCAGTAATTTAAAATAAATGGATCCATGACGGATCTAAAACCTTCCTAGCTAGCCTGTTAGCACAATTCAAATGAAGCCCCGATATATCAGCCTTCAAAACAATTTTTTTAAATCTCTCTAAAACTAAAGCTTCTACGAGGTTTTTGGATTTGACACAAATTATTAATCAAAATGCAGTAATCAAAAAATGTAAAAAAATGCAAACTTTTTAAGGGAGCATCGCATCAACATGCGGTTTTCGAAATATAGAAGACCATGTTTTTCTTAATAATTTGTGTTATAACCAAAAACATCGTTGCAGCATTCAAATCCGAGATATTTACAAAATATATTTACATTTGAAGTGTGCTATTAGGCTAGCTATGAAGGTACATTTCTATATATTTTTACGGGTTCACTGCTACAAATAAAACTCTCAAATGTCAAAAACCATATGTCAATTTATTTCGACAACTTAATGTACAAAACACGCACTTAAACTTGCTAATAATTTACTACTGAAATCGGCCTATTAACTTCGTGTTAATATCTCGCGATTACTACAGTTCGTTATCTCTAACTGAACTGAACTGAACTGAACTTTTATTGTTTTCGAAAAATAATATTTTCATTACAATAGAGTTCGACTAAAGCTAGATTATGTAATACAAAATAAATAAATAAGCAATAACTATAAATAGATGCACCTAGTAAGCTAAACTTACAAAAGTTAATAAATAAATAAAAGAAAAAAGTTATATTATTAAATTTTTAAAGATATGTTTTCACCCTACTCCTTTTATCTATGTAGCTACTATTTAATAAATAATAATTACAATTATACTAAAAGAAAAAGCCGTATTCTAAAAATAAAGCGTGCAATACACACATCAAAATAATTTGAGGAAGAATCTCTTCTGACTCTCGTTGCCCGATGTCCGGCTTTTATAAGGGGTCTGCGATCTTTCGCGAACAATCTATCCTTTTTCGATAAACGAGTATACTAGTTTCTGCTAGAAGGTTCGCATCCGAGTACGAATGTGAGTCATAGATAATGCAACTAAAACCTAGACTAAGAATACAACCATAAGATAAGTCAACCTAATACTACACTAAACCTAAATAAATTGTAACTATAAAATTTAAATAAATGAAATTTGTAACAATATTTTAATCTTGTAATATTCCATTTACCACTATATTTATTTTATTTTTAGCAGGTATTTGCTGATTTAAATAGAAAACAATTTCGTTAAATGAAACGTATCCCAAAAGGTATTTTCATTTTCCTAAATTTCCCACGTGACGTTTGACTTTCTGTTTTCGAGATCCAAACTACAGGCATATAGTTTTAAACGAAAATACACAGTTTCAGCTATGTACTATATATTTCGCCAGAACAAATGCTAAGCTAGAAAACAGTTTTATAAAAAATGAAGTTAAGACAATATCACATAGACAGTACAAATACCTCTCACAAAGGCGAAAAAACGAAAACATTAATAACAGCACAAAAACTAATGGAAATGAAAGAAAATCTACTGCACTCAACAGGAAAAATAAATTACACTCGATTGAAGTTATTAGGGGTAAATGGAGTGATTTTTTAGGGGTGGTAACGATTTTTTACGGTTTTAGCAATAATATTCTTCTGGGTGCACGGCAGTGCCTCGCCACGTTCGCGCAAGCTGCTGTACTACCTTTTCTTCAAACATTTCAGGTCATATATATGACCTATCTATAACTTCTATTCTATCTAAAGACTTCCATAAAGCAGTAAAGTAGTTACGGAATAAAAAATGTCGAATTTGGCACTCACTCACTCGCTCATGTAAGTATGGATCATCAGAAATCTACTCTACTTCCAGACATCCTACAAAACTGAAATTTGACAAAATTATAGGACTTATGACCAAACCTTTGAAAAAAATCAAAAAACCCCAAAATTTGAATTTACTTTTCTCCCCTATACAATATGTTAAATTATATAAAATTCACATTGCCCAGTTCCAGAAACGCTGGAGAGCTCAGCTTTGGCAAACCGATGGAAACTAAGATAAAACCATAAAAAAAATATAAAAACTCTAAGATTTGAATTTACTTTCCTCTCCTATACATGTAAAGTTATATAAAAGTAACATTGCCCACTTCCAGAAATGCTAGAAAGCTGAGCTTTGGCAGACTGGTAGGAACTATGATGAAACTATAGGAAAAAATTAGAAAAGGTAAAGCTATCAAAGTAAGGCATTGCAAAAGTTTTGAACAATATTCCGCATTTTTTACTACTTTAAAACTCAAATATTTTTCCAAATCCTTTAAAAAATGATAACAACAAAAACATTTCATGTAAGAAGCCAAGTACGCGAAAATGACATTCCGTAAAAAGAATTGAGAGAAAAGTTTGGAAATGTTTTTTAAACTTGGCTAACAAACTATGGAAATACATAAGAAACGGATGTACTATTAGCACTTTAGGGTTCGTATCTCAGCAAGGGTACCACCCAGAGAACTCAGTGATGTCTTATTTTATAGGCTATTAATTGGTATTTATTTTATGTTTTTACAGATTTTCTCAAAAATAATCAATATTGAAGTTAAAGGCCACTAAAAAAAAATTGGTTAAAATACAAAATAGCGGCGAAATGTTTAGCGTCATAACTCGAAAACCATTCGTCTAACAAAGAAACGTACCAAAACAATTTTTAGGAAATTTTATTGTTTTCAACTCTTATTAAAAACGTTTTTTTTTTTAAACGCAAAACCCTTTTGGTGCACACTAAATCCAAGACGGCGGAGGGAGCCGGCCCTCCCAATGTCAAAAACTCAAATTTGTTTTGAGGACTCCATTGTCAACAAAGTATGCCTAAATCGCTACTACACCACCTTTTGCAAACTAAAATTCTATAATGACTGGACTATATGTATTAACCACCCTTGTCACACTCATTATTTCTAAATGTCTCCATTAACCTATCACAACCCTGATGAATAAAATACAGTGAAGCCTCCTATAAGCGGACACTCACGGTTTCATCAATTTTGTCCGCTTATTGGAGGTGTCCGCTTATGGGAGAGAACTGCGAAATTTTCATATATATTTATTAACAATTTCCGCTGCATAAATTTTTCAGCGATATTTCGTGCTGATAGATGTTCCTTCTCCGAAACGTTAACAACTTCCATTTGTGTGAATGCAAGCATAACGTACTAGGCGAAGCGCGACTAAAAAGTGACCTCCCTGACGACTTTCGAAAGTTTCCCGTCTCAGTTAAAGCGACCCTGCGCTTGAAGGGACAAATATCTTGGCGTTGATTGGCTAGAATTCTACTCCCTTTCGCCTTGGCGAGAAAGAGATAGACTGCGCTTTAAGCGCTCCACTAAGAGACAAAATAGCAATGCAAGCCAGACTTAAAAACCCGTTAGAAAGTAAAATTACACAGTGTGTTTTTTTAAATTGAAAATAGTTTAAAATTTGTTTCTAGTTACAAAATAAGGATTATTTTGATGTTTGTGGCTCAAAGGACATATTAGCCGAATACAACTTTTATTAAAATACAGCGAACCTGAAAATATGCCTAAAAACAAGTCGCCGAGTTGCCATAAATTTTACTTAATCTTAACCTAGTCTTGCATATAATTAATGCTTGTTGATGTCAAAACAATATTTAATTAAAAATCTTTAAAAACTTATATTCAAATCCCGTTTTGTTACACTAAGAAGTTTTTTACTAGGCGCCATTTCAAAGAGATCTATTCTGAACAATAAAAATAATTCACAGCAATCCCGCCGAATCAAATATGTTGTAAATACGACAGAAGTATTTAGTCTCCACATTAAAACGGAAAGAGGTAATTCCCCGACTGCAGAGTGCGTTGTTGCCAACATACTAGAAAATATTTATGCCTATGTCGTGCAGCGCTCCGTCCCATTGTCAGAGGTTCGCGTCCGGTTAAAGGAGGTTTCAGAATTTTTTAACCAAAAACAATTGCCCGCGTCCGGTTGTTAGAGTGTCTGGTTATAAGAGTAAATTTTACATGTAAAGAAATAGGGAAAATTCGTCCGCCTAAAGGGAGTGTCCGCTTAAGAGAGATTTCACTGTACCTTGTAGACAAACCAGGAACAGCTTTGAGAAAAACTTTTATTATTTGCAGGCATACAGGACCTTTATTGTGTCTAGAAAAAACTTCAAAATAAGAAAAAATCCTAACTGTTGCCCAGCAAGGAGCCAAAGCAAGCTGTGCCAAAATTTGTTACCGGAGCACGTAGGACCAATATAACTGAAATCGTAAATTCTTGACATGTTGAAATCAAGTATATTTTTGGACCTGGCAATTCTATGTAAGCACGCTTTTCAGAAATGGGTGCCCCTCACAAATTTTTGAAGTGTAAACTACTTTAGGGGCGTTTAGCACTTTTTGTGAGTACTGAATTGAACTGAGCCGTCACGCTCGACTATGTAACGCTCATTCGTGTGAAGTCGGCTCGAGTCGACTAACTGTGAGAGGAACAGTCAGCAGAGCGATATGATGATGCAGATGAAGGCCACTCAGAGCAAAATTTACCAGACTAATTTATACCCAATTATAATTATGTAAATATTACTACTTTGTATATTACTTTGTCAATATACAACGCAAAAAATCTTGTACTTCGTATTATTAAATTCGCCTTGTTGAAGTTTACAATTCTGCCGTGTGGTCTTAAGCACACACATTTTTAGCTCACACTGATATTATCACGGATCACCTTTTAGGTGATCCGTGATATTATACTATAGTAGTGTGAGCTATGGTGATCCTAATTTTTTCGAGAAAAACAAAGTTGCTCCGATTTCAAAAAATTTTATATATCTTTGCGTTTCAGATGATTTTGAAACTTTTTTGTTGCGCCGTCTGTCTGTCTGTCTATCTGTCTGTCTGTCTGTCTGTCTGTCTGTCTGTCTGTCTGTCTGTCTGTCTGTCTGTCTGTCTGTCTAGGCTGGCTTTTGGGTCAAGATGGTCCCATTTAAAAATGAACAAAATCCACCAAACACAAGCCAAATAAAAGGGTGGGGCAAGATTTCAAAAATTAGTGTTTGTAAAAATATGGCGTGTGTGATATCAAACGAAAGGTAATTGAGTCTAGAGTTAAACAAAATACATTTTAGTTTATTTAAAAAAATGGTGGGGGTAAATTTTCAAAATTAGAGTTTAAGTGGAAGTATGGCGTGTGTGATATCAAACGAAAGGTAATTGAGTCTGGAATTGAATAAAATATATTTCAGTTTTTAGTAATATTAGCTCATACGTACACTATAACTATAGTACCTAGTGTGAGGTAGTGCCCATAAATTGGCAAAGTATTTTTTTGTTGCTAATGTTTTACACCAAAATTAACTGATATGATTTTAAGAGACCTGCGGTCAATAAGGCCCAGACGCTAAAAAAGCCCAGTAGTCCAAACATAGACTTTCGTAACAGAGCCAATTGAATTTGATTTTTTTTTAATGCGGCTGTTGCAAATAACGCCTCAAAATGCCCATTAGCCATAATAGAATAAAATTATCCGGCAATATCAAGTCGCTTTTAACTGCTTGTTCAAAGTTTAGCAGGTCATATGGTCGCCAAAACCACGAAGTGGCGTAATCCACAAAAATGGATTTTTAGATAAGCCCACTAACATACCTAAAAAAAGTTAAGAAATATTGTAATAACTGACTGACTGACGCTCACGTGTCTTGATGGCGGGTAAAAACGCAATCAGCGTTGATCTGGCCTGAAAGGCAGAATAGCTGTCGTAGGTCACGGATTAGTTTGTTTCTTTTTATTTGTAATCGATCTTTTTTCATTGATCGATATGTAAAGCAGATATTTTCGCCTGCTCTGGTTTTGGTTTCCCTCGTATCTAGGTAGATGGCGCTTCCTGCGAGAGTTTTCTCACTATTTACATAGGATTAGAGACAAAAGCATCTAATTAACTTCGCAAGAGTGTTACATTGACCAATAAGTGTTCTGAGGAGTCCCATAAGGACGAAACAGTTAACTGTCAACACTTATTAGGTGTCTATTAGATCTTGGACTCCCGTGAGGTTAAGCTTTCAAGCTACCCACGGAAAAATCTGAGAGAAACAAAAACTCCTTTTTACCCGATAATCCACGAAACTTGTTTGATTTTTAAATTCACGGGTACTAAATTTGACGTTTGATAATATAGGACCTCTAGGCGTGGCTTGCGTTGAGGCCCAATATCTTTGAGATTGGGATAATATCAGTCTTGTTAAAAAATGTGCGGGAACCCCTTCAACATTTTCTATTATTTACTAGGTTTGTTTACTACAAAAAAAATATCAAAAATATTTTTTGATATTTTAGGGTATATTCTTAAACAACTAAGCGAATTGGAGAAAAGGGACATGTGAAATCAGATTAAACTAACTTTTTATACGACTGTCTTGTAAAAGGGGGTTTTGCGCACAGAGAACACGATCTGAAATAGTTATTTACCGTAAGTGCGGAAAGTGACCCTTTTCCGCACGAACGGCAGTTACACGAACGACGCGAAGCGGAGTTCGGAAAGGCCGTTAAATATGCATATTTTTCCTACTTGCGTAAAAAACTTCTTCCTACATAATGTATTTTGTATTTTTATTTACAAATTATGTTTTCGTTTTAGTTTTAAAATTCAAGTTCATTACTATAATTATTTTATTTTTATTTGCTTTCATAAAATCACCAAAAAAGGTAGCGTGCGTAAAAAAAAAATTTACGCACGCCGTGCGCAAAAATTTTTTTTACGCACGCTACCTTTTTTAAAAATTTTGTAAAATAATTCCAAATTGATTTTCAGGCACTCTATTATTTTGGTGTCATTTTGACATTAATTAGTGACAAGCTATTTTTTCGGATTGTGTTATTGTTGTTACTATGGGATTAAAAATATAAACATTGCAGCAAGTGTCATTTCAGCGTTATTTTCGGTTTATCTACAAAGTTTTCTTTAAAATGGATTTCGACGACAGCGATATTGAACTTCCAGACAGTATTTTGAATGACGCAGCATCGGCGAGGGAGGAATTAGTTCCAGAAAAGTCCCGTCCGAGATACGAAAAAGAGTACCACGCTTTTGAAGATTGGTTAAAAGCAAAGAACACTTCATCGCTAAAAGAAGAGGTATTTTTGGCCTATTTTTCTTATTTGTCAAAGAGTTTCGTGCCTAGCACGTTATGGTCAAAATTTTCAATGCTTAAAATGTGTATAAGACTACGAAAAAATATAGATATTGGGCGATATTATAACTTAATATCATTTATTAAACGAAAAAATGTCGGTTTTAAACCAAAAAAGTCTCAAGACATGCAAAAAAATGAGACCGATAAATTTTTGAAAGACGCTTCCGATGAGATTTATTTAATGAACAAGGTGGCGACAATATTCGGCATTGCAGGAGCCTCCCGAAGAGCGGAGTTAGCGAATTTACAAGTATCCGACATCAAAGAGAAAGGCGACATCCTGGTGGTAACAATTTCAAACACTAAGAACCATACTTCAAGGAGTTTTGTGGTCTGCGATCCCAACAAAGACGATATAAGCTATATCAACATCTACAAAAAATACAAAAATTTGCGACCACCTGACACACCGCACCAACGGTTCTTTGTTTCCTACCATACCGGTAAATGCTCGAAGCAAGTGGTTGGTATAAACACATTTGGCAAGATCCCCGGTAACATCGCCGGGTTTCTTAAGCTGCCAAATCCGGAAACTTATACGGGCCATTGTTTCCGACGATCTTCTGCCACAATGTTGGCCAATGCCGGAGCAAATATAACCAATTTGAAGCGACATGGTGGGTGGAAGAGTGCGTCAGTAGCCGAATCCTATGTGGAAGAATCCGAGGAAAACAAGAAAAAAATTGCAACGCAAATTTTGCAGAAACAAAGTGACACAAATCAGGAGACAGGAGAACGCCAACCATCCACCTCAGTACTACCCTCCACCTCAGAACTACCATCCACCATAGCACTTCGATCCACATCAGTGCAAAGAAGCACGAATGCAGAAGCAACGACAGTGTTTCCATCAATGACGACGACTAATACATCGATACAATCTGAAAACCTAACAAAAGTGGCGGCGTCAGCATTAACATTACAAAATGCGACGCATTGCACGTTTAATTTTCACATTATGCGTTAAACTTTTTTAATTTTTCGAGTAGTTTTTAGTTTTTTTTCACTGTTTCCGTTACAAATAAAAATATAAAACAAAAAAAAGTCTAAATTTACTTTAGTATGCAAAGCGTGCGTAAAAGTATTTTTTCGCACGGCGTGCGGAAAGTTCAACTTTCCGCACGCAAGTGCGTGCGTAAAAGTGCACTTTTAAGCACGCAAGTAGGAAAATGGCATTTTGCGCACGCTGTGTGCAAAACTTTTTGCACACGCTTATGTCATTTTTGCGCACGCCCATGTCATTTCTGCATACGGGTCTCCCGTCCTTGTGATTTTTGTTGTTGTCACCCATCAATATAAGTTGGCTTAGTTCCGTAGCAACCGTCACTGCTCGTATGTTTTGTTGATTAGATACGTCAAAAAATTGTTGAATTTTTAAAATTTTGTTGTAAATGTGTCGGAAATAAAAACAAGTTAAATTAAAATTTGGTTTTTCTTTCTTTATTAGCAGTCGTATAAAAAATAATGTAAAAAACTCGTTTGAAAACCTCTTTGCACACTCCCTCAACTTGTAGACCTCGCCTTCGGCTCGGTCTACCAAACTGTCTCGATCGTGTGCAAAGAGTCGTTTTCAAACCTTGTTGTTTAAATAACTATTAATAAAGACTTGTTGAAGTAATCCCAGGTAGTAATAATTAAGGCAAGCAAAACAAGCCTTTACGACGAGTTTCCTTACTAATAATAGTATCAGGCAGTATTTTGACGGTTTTATATCGTAGGCTAATTACATTGTTCTCTCAAAATGAACATAACTAAGCCGTTGCGGATCCAGGATTTCCGGGGAGAAGGGGCCAAAGTGGCAGCAAACATCAAAATATTTGGGATACGTGGCTCCATATGATGATTTACCATGAACTTACTTAATGTCGCAGCCTTTCAAATGGTGCCTGTCAAAGTTTGCCTTGTTCAATCTGTGAAAGAATGACGGGTTTCAATTTCTTCATATGTTGTCCAGTTTATACATATTTGAAAAGTGCTCTATTTATTTTTCTATTTCTATGTTTCGTGGTTATCGTTAACTAAGATAACGAAAAATACCCATAATCGCTGTCACAGTTGTCCAAATTTTACGCGTTTCAAAATTTCCCTTTTATTTATAAACCTAAAACTTATCTTTCGTCAGTAAATCATTCAGAAAAACCTCTTTAAGCCAATAAATGAGCGCGATCAAAAAAAGGGAAAATCCTTCTTCCTAATGTGTATTATTACAACTTCATTTTGTGTCACGTGCGCAAAAATATCGCCATATAAATCCAGAGGCACATAAGTTGCACCCTTAATGGCACAATCTTCTCTAAAAGCTGCCGAGGAAAACATTAGTGAGGATTCCGTTGCAAGCACTAGGTGCAAAGTTGATCGAAATGTGCAAGTTATACAAGATATTATGACAACCTACCCTTAGGCGTTTCTCATGATACAATTTTTTACTGATTTATTTTAGTTTAACCTAATAGGTATCGAAAAAAATCAATGTACAAGGATAATAATAACAGATTGACTTAGTAGTAGTTCAGGCCCTATGGGGTTCGATACTGCGATTAATGATAGAAGCAACACACTTGGTATGGATAAACATAAGGTTCACCCAAACATTTTACGAAAGGGAACTTCCCCCCCAACCCTGACAAGGGAGTGGTCCCCCCCTTAAACGTGTTTTTTGACGGTTCTTTGCTAATAACTCGAAAACGGTCAACTTTTCTAAAAATGGTGGGTGTGCTTTCGGGCTGTTCGGCCGTCGTCATTGGAAATTCGTTCTCGACGTTTCGCCATCTCGAGTGAATGGCATCTTCAGAAGATGTTGACTGTTTGTCGGCTTCTCGAAGACAGTCTTCGAGAAGCCGACAAACAGTCAACATCTCCTAAAGAGATTTTTGCATAATATCTATATTAGAACCAAAATTTGATACAGTTGCAAATTTATTTTCAAATTCAAAAAGTTTTTTTTGATTTCCCACAAATTTTAGGACGTGGCTGGTTTTTGCACCAAAGTTTTCAATTGCACTTTAGAGGTGTTCTTATTTTTTATTTTTTTTTTGTTTTTTTGGCTAGGAATATATATTTCTTGTTTAGTTAACTAATTACATAAAACAAGGTATAATTAATGTATAACAATTGATTAAATTAATAATAAAATCAAGGAAATAAATAAAATTGTAAAACTAAAAAAAAAACAAAAAAAAAAGGAAACATCAACAATAAAAAATTTCTTCTAAACCAGTATCGTTTGGGATTGTTCCAAGAATTGAAGCTGCGTTGCCGCGTTGAATTGCAAGACCTATTTGTTGTTTAATGAAGCAATTTGCATTTTTATTGTTTATTAATTTTGATAATTTTTGAACAAAAAATTTAGCTTCTTCACCCCAAGGCCCCAATGTTTCTACGCTAAAGGGTACGAAAATTTACCCTTTGGCTTCCAGCTCTTCGTATTTTTTTTGCTTTTGTTTTTCTCCGTTACGGGCAGCTTCTCCTGATTTTATTGATGTTTTGTCAAGATAAGAAAATGCAAAAGTATCTCTGCAAGTGGCATGGCGTCCCAAATTAGGGATTTTTCTCTGCACCAGGGAAACAAAGACAAACCATCTACTCGCTTTCCATCTCCCCTGAACATACCAAGAGGTTCAAGCACTGAGGGTATTCCTGCAGATACAAGAGCCCTCCTGATAATATTGTTGAGCAACCCGTGGCAAGACAAACGACCGGCACTTTTGTAGCTGCTTAGGGCGTGGTGCCCATAAATATCTACGGTTTTGCTGCAAGTGCAGTTGTGTATCTCGCACAAAGGTTAGCCCAAACGTAACGAGATGGAAATACGAAAAGTGGAATCATCCAAAAGGTTCCCTAGAGCAGACGAAGGTAGAGCCTGTAACCAGGCGTTGCACTCCGGTTCTTGCAGAGCTAGAAGCCTAGCATGATGTTTGGGATCACTGGATGAATTAAAATTTGTATCGAATTTAGAACGACAAATTATATTATCAAATTCTTTTTGGCGATAGACATTATTGAAAGGGATATTATTGATATTAGAAAAAACAGTCAAAAAATCAAAAGCTTCTTTGAAATCACAGTCCTAGGATAACTTAAAATTTCAGGTGATAATATAGTTTTAAGAAGATTTGAAGCATCATTAACTGAGCCAAGGAATGCAGAAAAAAAAAAGACTAGAAGCATCACGAATGCCGAGGCCTCCCATTTTTATGGGAATGTTACATTGAGACCAAGCAGTGTTACCTATATGGCAGTTGGTAATATTTTCCAATGTTATTTTTAAATTTTTATCAAAATCTGATAAAAGATTTTGGACTTTCCAGCAAGGAGCACAGCGAAGTAAATAACTTATGTGAGGTACTGCAAAAGAATGTTTTAAAAGATAATAGGCAGAGTGTGAATATATTAAAGATAGTTTTTTTTATAATTTATTAAAAATATTAATTTTCTTTTTTTTTGTAATGTTTTTATGATGAATGAAGATAAAAGAGGTAAGTTTTTGCTGTTTTCCTACACTTTGATATTTTAGTAATAATTTTCCATATTTGTATAACGACCATTTTTATTAAAACATAGATAGATTGATTAGAAAAAGGGCTTCCTAAAAGTGTTAGGTCATCTTTATCTATTTGTAATATTGATGAAACCTTGTTATTGTTTCTTCGCACCAGTTTGTGTGAAAATAAATTACCTAAGTATTAAATTCGGAAGAACCTCGAGGTTTCGAAGAAGAGACGGACGAGCCACTCTAAAGTAGGAATATCTGCCGGAATAGGTATTAATTGTAACTCCACCTGTTTCAGTTGGAAGTTCCTTTTAGTGTTTACATGATTTTGTTTAAACAATATATTTTCCTTACCAAGAAAAATCAAGCAATTGATGGTGGAAAAGTACCGAAATTTTTGTTATATTTTTGACGATGTCAATATTTTTTAGGAATTTCATTCTTTAGCGGTGAATCCTTTTTTTGGTTTTATAGGATTTTCTTATTACGTTCAGAAAATTAAAAGGCCATTGAAGAATTTAATGTGGATTTAAGTCTTTAACAACCCATAAACTTAATTTTAACAACTTATTGTTCGTGCAACTTTAATTTTAAATTCAAATTTTGCGCCAAATTCCCGTATTCAGAAAACCCACACAATTTCAATTTTGATTGGCACAAGCAAAACGCTAGCGCCATCTACGAAAAATGAATCTGCGCAAAAAGGCGTAACCAAAAAAGATTCGTCTGTCGTATTCTATCGAGATCACCACGCAGCATGGTGATAAATTCTATTAACCAAAAAATCCAATAACATTCTTAGAAAATCAAACTAAACCATTACACAAACAAGTGATTCTAGTGTGGATCGACTGCAACGACTGGGCCAGCGAGAGGAGCTCCTCTGGACGACGGAAACAACAAAAAAGGTGAGTGCCAATCCTCTATATTGTCTTTGTGTGGCTCGGAAAAATTAATATTTTTACATCGTCCTTTTAAGGATTTTTGCACCCAGATTTTATAAAACGACCAGCGCGCTTACAGTCCCGCGGCTCTACTTCAAACCTCAAATCATCAACACTTATAAAATTCAAAAAATTGTTACCACTTTTCATGCAATATCTAGTCGCGTATCGATATGTGTGCAAAGTAATGGAATTTCCTATCTTTTAAACTTCAAGGAAAACATTATAGAAAACCATCAGGAAGAAGGATGGCTTCAAATTTACTGAAATATGACTACAAAAATGTATATGTGATGGTATTATTTGAAAAAGAAAAGTGGCAAAGTCAAAATAAAAATTAGAATACCGAAAAAAAAATAACTTTTTGCTGCAAGCGTTCGGAAAACAGCTTTTTAAGCACTTACTTGAATGTGAAAAGTATTACTTTCCGCCCTTGTTAGGTAAATAACTATTACTATTACTTACCTCCTCTAACCTCACAGGTTAGTGCCATATTGGATCCATCTTCAAGTGGTCCCACTACACCGGTGTTCAGCTCTCTGCCAGAGTTATCATAGAGTAAGAGCTTGTTTGGAGGTACTGTAAAAGATAATAAAAATATATTATAAATTATTATTAAAATAAGATAAAATATATTATTAATTATTATTGAAATAAAATAAATTGTATTAATAATTATTATTGAAATAAAATAAATTGTATTAATAATTAATACTAGAATAAAATAAAACATTATTAAATATTATCATATCCTTACAACAAGTGTTTTACATTTTAGAACTGGGACTGCTTATTTCCACAAGTAATCGAAAATAGTCTATTTATTAGGGACCTATTGGAATAAAGTCATGCAGTAATAGTGTCAGGCCGTATTTTGACTGTTTTGCATTGGAACTTGGCAGCCAATCTTTCAACATAAGGATTTTGTTTACTATACGAACCGAAATAAATGCCGTCGACTTTATTTATAGATAAATAAACGACGGATAAAAGGTCAAAAGTACAAAAGGTCGAAAGTACAAAAGGTCGAAAAAATAAGGTCGAAAATACAAAAGGTAGAAAATACAAAAGGTCGAAAATACAAAAGGTCGGAAATACCAAAGGTCAAAAGTACAAAAGGTCGAAAATTCAAAAGGTCAAAAGTATGAAAATAAAAATTGAAACATAACCAAGTCGAATTGCCCTGCCCAGCCGAGGTAGTCCAGAGGTCGAGGATAGTTCATAGTTAACCCGGTTAGGTTACTAACCCAACCTGACCAGGTTAGGTTTGTTTTCTAAAAAAAACTACCCTGATCTCGTCAGGAAAGTTTTTTTTTGATATACTAACCTAACCGGGTCTGGTTGGGACAGTAACCTAACCTATCCTCGGCCCCGGGTCCACCTCGACTAAACCGGTCAATTCGTCTTGATACAGTAAATTGGTATTTTTAGTATTTTGTATTGTCGATCTTTTTTCGACCTTTTGTACTTTCGACCATTTGTTCTTTCAACCTTTTGTACTTTCGATCTTTTGTACTTTCGACCTTTTGTACTATCGACCTTTTGTACTTTCGACCTTGTGTACTTTCGACCTTTTATCCGCCGCCCATTTGTACCGACCTAAAAGGTTTTTAATAAATGTATTTTTCGCACTTTATTGATATAAAGTGTACTTTTTAACCCGCATTTTAGGGATAAAAGTGTACCTTTATCCTCGGAATGAATTGACCGATCAGGAAAAAAAAGTAAAACTCGGTAAAAAGTGACATTTTTAGTATAAAAAATAAAAAACATTTTTAAATTTTACATTGTAAACACATGCGAAAAATAGCATATAAAGTTTGCATTAAATGTGTCTTTTTATTTCTTGGTAGATAATATACATTTTTTTTTAATTTTACCAACTTTTCACGTAAACTTAGCTGTTAAACAAGTTTTAAAATTGCCGTCAAACAGTAATAATAAGCGACAGATAGCGCAAACAACTTTCGAAAGACAGCTAGCCGTGGAACTTTTTAAGGGAACTTTAAAAACACGAATTAATAAGAACCAGAAGGCTATAGTCAGAAATATTTTCAAAGAGAGTGGATTTGAGGTATATAGAAAATTTTATTGCTGATTCTGATGGACCAAAGCTTTACTTTAAGGATCCCGTTGATTCTGGTACCCTTGAGTATTTTGAAATATTCAAGATGGCGCCCGAGTAGAGAAAAAAAATAATTTCTGTGAATATAAAACCACGATTAAGCGGAATCAATCGCACTTAGGGTACGATTAGACATAGGCGCACCCAGGGAGAAAGGCCTTGGGGCTCGGCCGAACCGAACCGAACTGAACCGAACCGAACCAAGCCTAAGATTTTTTTAGATATTTAGTATATAGTAGATATAAAATAGCATAAAATACGATATCATGAGGTCTTTTCCCCTTACCCCTCAAGAGGTCTCGACCCCCCCCCACCCCAAGGCACATTCCTGGGTGCGCTGCTGTATTAGACATTATAAAGCCCCCACGTGGCCCCCACCTTTTCTCCTCCAGAAACATGGGCATAAGGGATTTTTGATCACTTCTTTTTTGAGAAAATATGTAATGGAAGAACTCAGTGCTTATTACAAGACCTAGGTACTTGTAGAGCTATGTACCCTTAAGTTTACCCAAAATTCTGATTTCTTGCACATTTTATTTAAAATAAATACACCAGATATTTTAAGTTTAACCCAATTTCAATGAAAAAAAGTATAAGATCCTTTTTTGTAGACAAAAAATTTAACTGTATTTGAAAAAAAAAACAATACGAAAATAACATAAAAAAATAACGGTACAAATAAAGGAAGGTCTCCGTAAGTACCGGAATAGGTTTTTTTTTAAATAACTTTCTTGGAAAACCCCGTATAAAAAGTTCACCAAACTTTTATTTAAAATTTGTCACAAATTCTACTTAATTTTTCGAAAATAATCGCATACGGCGTTATAAATCTCCTTTAATTAAAAACTGCTAATAAACAATATGTTGATGTTTGCTGTCATTTTGGCACCTCCTCCCTGGAAATCCGGGAAAACGGGACAATCTTATTTCTTTAAAAGCCTGTGGACATACCAGAAAAAAACGGGGTGTACGTGAAATATTTTCTTAAGAACTATTTGTTTATTGTAGGATTATATTATAAACTAATAATAAATGAAAAACATAGACTTCGCCCTCTTTTTCTGCGCCCTATTGGTTGCCATTCTAGGACCTGCTTTGGTAATCTTTCGTCGTTAATCCGTTGTACATGGCCGTACCATACCAGATGCCTTTTAGTGATGTCATCCGGTACGCTTCCCTCGATTCCCATTCTTTCTTTTATGATCTCATTTCTTATGTGATCTATTCTAGATATTCTATTTGATCTTCTTATTGCATCTATTTCAACACTTTCCATTTCTGTTTTGTATTTTTCTGTTACGCGACCAGTTTCTATTCCATACAACAGCGTGCTTTTCACCATTGTTTCATATATTTTAAATTTTACATTATTTTTTATCTCTCTGCTCCTTAAAACACTGTTAAAACATCCAATAACCTTTTTTGCTTTTACTATTCCTTTTTCCAGTTCTCTACAGTCTGTTCCTGTCTTATCAAATGTGACACCCAAGTATACATATAGTATACTCATTGCACCTATATATATATATATATATATATATATATATATTTATCGGTTTCACAACGTTCTCCCAACAAACAATTAAAGTTGTAACGACGAAACCCCAACTAGAAAGAATTTCTTAAAAGTAACCGCAACGTACTCCCGCTACGTCTCAGTATACCATACAGCGACGTTATAATTCCCTAAGTGGGGAACCAATTTCTGGTTATAACTACTTGGCCAAGTGTTTAAAGTCACTGTAGTAACAACTACACTACTACGTCGTAGCCAGGTATCTACTACGTCGTAGAGGCTGTTTTTTTCCGTAATGGCATAAAAGTTGCGATGTAGTTGCAAATAATATAATCGTTTCTTTTTGGTAGAATTGTTACACAATATGGTGGACACAACAGTAAACAGACTCGCTTAGTTTTTTTGTTTGGTTATGGTTATAATATGAACTATGTTATCCAAAAGTGTGAGAATTTACGAGCAGAGGATCAAAATTCGAGTGCGACGCAAAGTTTTTTGTATAACATGCATTATATATATTGCAAAAAACCGGTGCGCCCGTAAAATTGAGCCGTTTTCTGGTAACTGATGGAATTTTTGTGTTGTGATTTTGGAGGTTATGTTTTCATAATCGACAGTTAACTCCAACAAATGGTGCGTAAGAAGAGCATTTTTGGTAAGCTTCAACTAATTTGTTTATAAAATAGTATGGCTCTTTAATATGAGCTCATAAAACGACAACAATAATATTAAATTTTCTTTCTTACATAAAAACATGGCGTCCCAAACTATATTCCCTGATAGTCGAAAAGGTTACTTGAAAGTAGTTGCGGCTTTAAAGTTGATCCAAAAAGTTATTTTGTCTACATTGTTACATCAGATGTTACTATGATGACACAAACTTTTGTGGTAAAAATTAAAGTTATAATGTAGTTGTCGGATACACTTGTTTGGGACTCCAATGAAGCTTAACTTTCTAGTGGTAATTAAGTAGGATATAAAAGTCAGGGCGACTACGAAATAACGACTAAAAAGAAAGTAAAACTTTAGCAACGTCCTATTGTGGTAGAGAAGACTATCAGAATCGACTATCAAGAAACAATCCTATGAAGTAGTTTAGAGGGTCGTTTTTACGAAACATCTACTATTTCCTGATACTAAATAGTTGTTAGAACTAAAAAGTAACAAATTTTGGTTGGGATCACCACATTTCTACTATAAGAAAGTAGCAAAGCCTTTAGAACATGTAGCCGCTACTATAAATGTTAGTTGGGCTACGTCTTCCGATACCCAATCTCCACTCGTTTCTGTTTGCCCATAATTCATCATCTAGTCGCCTCTTATTCTTATTTCACTCTCTATTCCTTCTCTCCAGCTTCTCCTTGGCCGTCCTCGTTTTCTTCGGCCAGTTGGTTTCCATTGTAGTATTTGTTTAGGTAATCTTTCATCATTCATTCTTTGTACATGTCCGTACCATACCAGTTGTTTTGTTCTTATATCCTCCACTAAAGTACGTTCACCCACTGTCATAATTTCTCTTATTCTTTGATATGCAACTCTTTCTCTTTTTGATTTCCCTGCTGCTCTTCTCCAATAGTTTATCTCCGTAGCAGAAAGCATTTTTTCTGTTCTATCCTTGATTGGCCATACTTCTGAGCCGTATGTAATAATACTTTTTGCAATGGTGTTATATATAAGCTTTTTGTTATGTTTTGATATAGTTTGGTCCCAAATTATTCCATTTAATAAAGTTATTGCTTTTCTTCCTTGTACGTTTCGATCAATTATAGCTTTGTCTAGTGTTCCGTCAGCTGTAGTTTTTAGACCTAAATATTTATACTAATCACAGGACTGAATTCGTTGCCCGGTATTTAAGATTAGATCCTGTTTCATTCCACCGATACACATATACTCTGTCTTATTGAGATTAACCTCTAGTCCCCACTTATTGTACTCTTTTATTAGTTCTCGTGTCATAAATTCGAGGTCGTCATAATCCTGAGCCACTACTATCTGATCATCGGCGAAACATAGAGTATACAAGGTGGTTTCGTCCAACGGAATTCCCATGTTTTGGCATTTTCTCTTCCATACTTTAAGGACTTGTTCCAAGTATATCTTGAAGAGCGTAGGCGAGATACAGCAACCTTGTTTGCCTTACTATTGCGGTATAACTCTTTGATGGCCTTAGTTAGTTGTACGCTTATGTTTGTGTTTTCCAACGCTTTCCAAAGTAGATTTAGTGGTATACTATCATATGCCTTCTGTAAATCGACGTAAAGCATTACATCTCATCTTAGTAAACACTGGTGGTTTAGTTAATTCCAAGGTCACAGGTGGTCGGCATGCAGATCAAAGCGAAGTCCGAAGAGTGAACATTCTGATTTTTATTTATTCGTGTGCTTCGGGGAAAGTTTGCCCTCAACATGAGTCTTATCCGGTAACACATCCCAAAGGTGAACCTACTTCACAAAGTTTAGTTTTTTTGGAAAAGTTAAAATCTTTTTTATCTCGTCCTCATTCTAGTCCGACTGCTAAGTTGAATAATTCATAAGAATCGTTTAGATTGCGTGATATTCGCGTAAGATTTGGTATACATATAAAGTGTTTTTTAGCAAAAACATTGAGTACCTGTATTAAAAAAAAACAATACTAAAATTAACATTAAATAAATGGATCCATCTGATACCTTTCTAGCTAGCCTATTAGCACACTTCAAGTGAAGCCATATGATATATCAGCCTTTAAAACAGTTTTTGTAAATATCTCAGAAACTAAGGCTCCTACGAAGTTTTTAGGTATAACACAAATTATTGAGTAAAATGTAGGCCACTATATTCCAAAAACCGCATATTAAAGTAAGCTTTTTAATAATTTTTTGATTGTCAAAAAACTGTCATTACACGGCAAACATTACAGTACAAAATGTCGAAAAAATAAAATCGAAAGTACAAAAGGTCGAAAGTACAAAAGGTCGAAAGTACAAAAGGTCGAAAGTACAAAAGATCGAAAGTACAAAAGATCGAAAAACAAAAGGTCGAAAGTACAAAAGATCGAAAGTGCGAAAGCTCAAAAGTACAAAAGGTCGAAAGTACAAAAGGTCGAAGAAAGACCGACAATACAAAATACTAAAAGTATCAATTTACTGTATCAAAACGAATTGACCGGTCCAGTCGAGGTGAACCCGGGGCCGAGGATAGGTTAGGTTACTGTCCCAACCAGACCCGGTTAGGTTAATATATCAAAAAAAACCCGGTCCAGTCGAGGTGGATCCGGGGCCGAGGATAGGTTAGGTTACTGTCCCAACCAGACCCGGTTAGATTGGTATATCAAAAAAAAACTTTTCTGACGAGATCAGGGTAGTTTTTTTTTAGTAAACAAACCTAACTTGGTCAGGTTGGGTTAGTAACCTAACCGGGTTAACTATGAACTATCCTCGACCTCTGGACTACCTCGGCTGGGCAGGGCAATTCGACTTGGTTAGGTTTCAATCTTTTATGTTCATACTTTCGACCTTTTGAACATTCGACCTTTTGTACTTTTGACCTTTTGTACTTTCCACCTTGTGTACTTTCGACCTTTTGTATTTTCGACCTTTTGTACTTTCGTCCTTTTGTATTTTCGACCTTATTTTTTCAACCTTTTGTACTTTCGATTTTTTGTACTTTCGACCTTTTGTACTTTTGACCTTTTGTACTTTCGACCTTTTATCCGCCGCCCAATGAAAACACGTTCTTTTTTTAAATAAATTGCTTTACCTTAAAACAATTAGTTTTGAATTAAAATTTGTCTTTTTAGTTCAATGCAGCGTTTCATCTTGAAAAGAGACTTCATTTTTCTTCTTTAATTGTTTTGTTTCAGTATACTCCATTTTGTAACAAAGCAATATAAGTAATCTTTTCTTTCCAGAAAAAACGGTGCCTTGGATTAATTCAGTTCCAATTTATAATAAAACAATTTCTGTTTCACATTAAAATAACGAGGCAAAACATTTTTTGAGCTATATCAAGAAAATATTCTCTTAGTGAATAGAAAAGCACAAATTATTTTACTTCAAAGCAATTTGCTTTTATCTAAGACAATTTTTTTACCGTGTAGCATTAACGGATTTTGACCAAAATCTAATCAGCTCGTAAGAGTTTTGAACACTATTTTATCTAAAAATTTATTGAAAATCTGTTTAGCGATTTAGGAGCTATCGTCTTACGGACAAAAATACACATACACACACACACACAGACAGACATCAGGACGATATTGCTACGATAGGTCAAAATACACCCAAATATCAAATTTTCGGCATAATCTCGAAAAAAAAAATCCTCAAAAATAATACCTTCTGCTGCGCGGGCTAGGAAGGTAAAAATAACGGTTAAAATAAAGTAAGGCCTCCGTAAGTACCGGAATGGGTTTTTTTAAATAATTTTTTGGCACACCCTGTATAAAAATTTTGAGTTCACCAAACTTAACCCTGCCATATATTTAAAAAAAAAACGAGACAATCTTAGTTTTTTCAGTCTTTGCACATAATGGGCAAGAAATTTTACTTTGGTTCATCCCACATTTCGTCATGACGAAAAAATTTGATGACCAAAAAAAATTGTGTGAGCTTAAGACCACAAGGCAGAAGTGTAAACTTCAACAAGGCGAAATAAATAATACTGGCCTTCATCTGCATTATCATATCATTCGCTGAATGTTCCTCTCACAATTAGTCGACTCGAGCCGACTTCACCCGAATGAGCGTTACATAGCCGAGCCTGACGGCTCAGTCCAATTCAGTACCCACAAAAACTGCTAAATTAACCTAAAGAAGTTTACGCTTCAAAAAGTCGCTTGGACCGAGAGGCTTGAAAAAATGGCTTAATACACAGAATAAATAAAAAGTTGCAATCTAGAAAAATCTAACTATATAGATAATAGAAAATCAAATAAAAATAAGTAGCCTTTCGGGATAAATTGCGCTAGGAAGGAGGTTTTTAGAAAAAAAATTAAGCACCAAAAGCGCTAAAAAGGGGCGCTGTAAAAGGCAGTTTCTGCAATATTAAAAATCACTGAAAAAGTGAAAAAAATTGCGCCACAGCCACAGGCAAAAATTTCGGAAAAGTTTTACACTTTTCTGATAAATCGCGCTAAAAACCAATTTGTAGGAAACAAAATTGCAATCTAAAAAACTACTAAAAAAATAGGGCCGTCGTAAAAAACGAAAAAAAATTGTCACCTAAAAAAACTACTAGAAGGACAACGCTTGAACCACCTAAGATATGCTGATGATATCGCTTTAATAAGAGACAAGAAAGAAGAACTAATAAAAGTGCTGGAAAAACTGGATACAGTAGCTAAAAATATTAGCTTGAATTTGAACTACACTTAAAATAAAATCATAACAAACACGGATGAAGATATCACGATCAGAATAAACCAAAAGGAAATAGAACAAGTAGGGGAATATACATACCTGGGACAAATTATTAAACTATAAAACGAAAACCAAACAGGTGAAATCAAGAAACGAGTAAGATTGGCCTGAGCAGCAATCGGTAAATTAAGCTACATATTAAAAAATTAAAAATATCGTCAGTATCTCAAGATGAAAGTGTATAACCAATGTGTCCTTCCTGTACTTACCTATGGATCCCAGACCTGGACACTTACAAAATCAAACATGAATAAGGTAACAAAAGCCCAAATTGTGAAAGGCTTTCGCGGCCATCGTCCAATGGTGGGTGTGCTTTCGGGCTGTTCGGCCGTCGTCGTTGAAAATTCGTTCTCGACGTTTCGCCATCTCGAGTGGATGGCATCTTCAGGAGATGTTGACTGTTTGTCGGCTTCTCGAAGACTGGTGGTTAGTCTGTCGCGGGCGCAGGTTATATACGCTATGGTGGGCGGGGCGTATATCAGAGCTGGTCGGTGATTGGTCACATTCCCTTGATTCAGTTTTGTTATTGTAAGCGAGCCGTTTAGTGTTTTTAAGAACCGGTACCCATGTTCTGTTAATTTTAAGAGTTTCTTCAGATCTGTTGAAGTTCTGCTGGTGTTTATGAATTTCGATTGCTTCTCTATAGAGTCTTGGATAGTATGAAGAGGAAGCGCAGAGAACTTGTGTGTCTTCGAATTTTATTCGGTGGTCTTCATTGTTTAGTGTGTGGTCTGCAACTGCGGATTTTTCCGTATGTCCGAGTCGACAGTTGGCTTTGTGTTCTTTGATTCTTGTGTTTACGGACCGTTTGGTTGTTCCGATGTAGACACTTCCACAGGTACAGGGAATGCGGTATACCCCCGAAGAACTTAGTGGGTTCCTTATATCCTTCGCAGATCTGAGGTGGTTCTCAATCTTCTTAGATGGCTTGAAGATCGTTTTTATGTTGTGTTTTCCCAGAATACGTCCGATCCTAGCTGTCACTCTAGGGATGTAGGGCAGAAAGGCTCTTGAAGTAACTTCACGGCTGCTCAGTCCACCGCTACTGTTACTTCTAGTGCTCGGCTTTGGTCGTATACATTTATCTATGTCGCTTTGAGTTGTCGTTAGATGTGTTGTTTAGGTAGCGGTCTGTGTGAGTAGGTTTTCTGTATACGGTATGTCGTCCCTCTTTCCTCGTTACTAGTACGTCAAGGAATGCTAATTCTCTGTTGTTCTCTGTTTCCATTGTAAATTGTATACTGGGGTGTATGCTGTTAATGTGGTTGAGAAATTCATTAAGGCTGTCTCTACCATAAGGCCAAACGACAAAAGTGTCATCTACATATCGAAACCAGACTTTGGGTTTATGAGGGGCATTATTCAACGCCTTCTCTTCTAGTTTCTCCATGAAAAAGTTCGCAATCACTGGAGATAAAGGGGCTACCCATTGATACTCCATCGATCTGTTCATAAATTTGTTCATTGAAGGTGAAATAGGATGTCGTTAGGCAGATTTTAAACAGGTCGGTGAAGTCCTTCGGGAAAATGTGTTCCACTTCCCTCATTGCCTCGGCCAAAGGTACCTTCGTGAACAAAGACACAACATCAAAGCTAACTAAGATGTCTTTCTCGTCCATGACGATGTTTTTGATCTTCTCAATAAAGTGGGTGGAGTCTCTTACATACGAATCCGTTAGTCCGATGTGGGGATGCAAGAGGGAAGCAAGATGTTTCGCAAGTTTGTATGTTGGTGAGCCTATAGTACTGACAATGGGACGAAGAGGTACATCGTTTTTGTGGATTTTTGGTAGTCCATACAATCTCGGAGTAAGGGCTTCACTTTGGCATAGCATCTTCTTGACTGGGTCCTCCAATGAAGAAATCTTAATTAAGTCATTCACTTTTTTAATTGCGGGTTGTGTAGGATCTCTTTTTAGCTTCTTGTATGTTGAGGGTTCTAAAAGATCGACCATCTTTCTGTTGTAGTCATCCCTGTTCAATACTACAGTGGCGTTTCCTTTGTCGGCAGGCAGTATCAGAATGT
Organism: Aspidapion aeneum; assembly: GCA_963576565.1. Taxonomy (NCBI): domain Eukaryota; kingdom Metazoa; phylum Arthropoda; class Insecta; order Coleoptera; family Brentidae; genus Aspidapion; species Aspidapion aeneum. Next base: position 6,925,096 of record OY755038.1, read on the forward strand.
TTTCGTCCTTGTTGAGATCCTTAATGGCTTTTTCTTCCATCCTTGTAATGTTGCGTTTTGGTGGTTTGGCTTTTCGCAAAATCTGTGAACACTCCGTGCGTATTTCTTCTGCCTGATCTTCGGGAAACTTTCTAATAGCAGATTCTAAGTTGGCAATTATTTCCTCCTTGGGAACCTCCCTAGGTGCAACAGCAAAGTTCTCCCCCTTAGAGAGTACTGAGACTTCATTTTGAGAAAGCGGGCGGTCCGATAGGTTGATGACAGTTTTTTTAGAATCAAGGATGGGCTGCTGAGATCAATGGAAAGCCAAATGTTACATGTAAGGCTAACAGATGGAAAAAGAAATAAATGAATAAGAAACAAAACAAAAGTAAGGGATGTCAGAGGGGAAGTAGCAAAATTAAAATGAAAATTCGCCGGTCATATTATCAGACAGAAAGACGATCGATGGAACAAATGTATTGTAAACTGGAGACCGGACGATTTGAAGAAACACGCGGGAACTAGATGGATATACATGGCGATAGACAGAGAAGAGTGGAAGATATTCGGGGAGGCCTATGTCCAAAGATGGATTTAAAAAGGATAAATAGATAGATCCATCATAAATACTAAACTCACAAAGGTCAAACGCAGAGAAGACTGACAGACACCCTGTTCATATTTCTGTTAATGTAATAATGAGAAAACTTTTGAAGTTAAATGAAAAAATTTAATTTTAAAAACGGACGGCTGAATTTAAAACGAAAGAACTATCGCAATTGAAAATTAAAAAGTTTTTGTTTCATGAAGTTTTATAATTTAGTCTATGGGATTTATAAGACGTGAAACAGATGCTTTAGATAAAATTAAAAACTGCAAATTTATATTTTTAAATTCGCAAAGATTTGTGAAGTATAAAACCATAGGCGCACCTAAGGCACGATTATTATATATTTTTCAAAAATTCTCGGCTGAGTTGCATTTTATCTGCCTTATTTGGTGCTAAATTTAAGAGTTATTAAACATAACAGAGAAAAAAATTGCTTTTTACTACGACTTTGGCTCCTCCTTTCCGAAAATCGTGAATTATTATTATTATTATTATTATTATTATTATTATTATTATTATTATTATATAGCAATATTATAATCAAAAAACCCGTACGTTAAGGCTCGTTTTCGTGTGACAACAATGTCGCGACTTTAGTGTCATGACACTAAAAGTCGCGAAATGCAAAAGTCACGTTGTCCCGGCAACACTTTGGAGCCGGCTTGTTTTCATACGACATAATGAAGGTACAGACCTTGCGACATAATAATGTCATGACACTTTAAGTCATGACAATATGACATATTTAGTGGTAGTGGTTAGTTCACACGTGGTCACGACAATGCGGCACTGCTATAAAATATCAACATGATTTTGATATCGCGACAATAATGCCACGGCTTTAAATTGTTGCCGCGACAACGTGACTTTGAAATTTGCATGTATAAAAATGTCGCGACTTTTAGTGTCATGACCCCAAAGTCGCGATATTGCTGTCACAAGAAAACGAGCCTTTAGTGTCGCGAAATCAAAATTATGTTGAAATTTTTGTGACATTATACATTAGTTCCACGCAACATAACTCGTAAAAATAGCAGTGCTGCATTGCCGTGCCATCGTGTGAACTAACCACTAAAAATGTTAAATTTTCATGACTTAAAGTGTCGTGACATTATTATGTCGCATGGAAACGAACCTTAGTAAGGTGTTGTGGTTAAAACTTAAAATGTTTGTCAATTCTCTTGGTCAAAACTACCCTTACAAAAATAGAACACGCTTGAATTGAAGGAAATGTAGGTAAAAAAATTGAAAGCCGCCATGTGTTTTTATTGATTAGGTAAGGCCAATTACATGAGCAGTTGAAAAAATAAAAACTCCATATTGGAAAGGGGATATACAATGAGAACGAGCCGGTTGGAATAAATTTGCTAGGGGTTTAAATTTAAGTTTTTTGGAATGATCCAAAAACACAGTTAAGATTTCTAACGGACGATATTTTTTATGCTTGTCTCATAAGGTGGATTAGTTGATTGACATTTTTTACTGTATGCGATATCTGAGTTTCCCATTTCAGATCACCGGTGACATAGACTGCTAAATCATATGTCTAAAACTGTAAAATTTTTTTCATTCAGTATCAGCTGCCATGTGTTTGTCCATTTCTATATAAACTGCTCCCAGAAAGTTAGGGATATTGCGATTTTTTGTTTCCGGCTGTGTACCTTTTTAGGAGATTTCTTTAATTTTAGTTTCAACAGGAATTTGAATTTATGTTGTTTTTATCAACAATTTAATAAAATTTGAGTTAACATTTCGAAAAATTTTGCAAGTTTTTGTTTTTTCCAAAAAATCCTAAGATCCCTAACTTTCTTGGAGCAGTTTAGTTTTTTGTCGTCTGCCAACGATCTTACTTTGGTTTGTATAATTTTTGAACGGTCAGAAATGTACAACACAAAAAATAATGAGCCAAGTACAGAACCTTCTGGTACTCCGCTGATAACTGGGTACCAATCAAAGCTGGTTCCACTTGTTCTAACATTCTTCTTCTTTAGAAATAAAATTTCTATTTGGGTACTTTTTAAATGTTCATTTACTCCAACCTGAAGAGGGCGTTTAGATTCACCTACATATGATTTACCACACTCACACGGGATTTGGAAAATAAATTCCTTGAGAGATTTTCCGGTTTTGTTTTAGTTATATATTTCCCGATGAAAATACTTTTTTATAATATTCGTCTTATGTCTTCTGAAATCCTTTGAACATATGGAATAGAATATTAATATCACCCAACGGATTATTACTTTAAGAATTTGCTACAATTGGTTTGATTTTAATTTTAGAGATCGTTGAGTTTATTAATTTCTCGGAATAACCATTTTGTTGTAAGTCATTTTTAATGTTGTTAATTCTTCATTATTACTACAAATATTTACGGCTCTTAAATACAAATTTCTTATAACTCCTTGTTTTGCAGCAACAGAATAATTAGACTTAAAATTTGGGTACTGTCCCGTGTGTGTAGGTTTGAATGCTTTTGTCTACTCGTTTGACAAGAACATCCAAAAAAGGTAAGGCCGAATCTTTTTTAATTTCCATGGTGCATTTGGTTGTTGGTCGAATACTGTTCAAATGATGTAGAAAATTCTGTGGGCATCATTTTTCGGCCATATAATACCATGTAGCGTAGCCATAGTTTTGTTTTGACATTTGCTGTGTTGATCGCATGGTCCTCGAACTACTCCATGTAGATGTTTGCTACCACTGGTGAAACAGACGAACCCATTGGGAGTACATCATTTTGTGCGTCAAACTTATCTTTTACTTGAAAGTTAGAGTTACGAAGATAGAGCTCCAACAGATTCATCACCCCCTCTACCAATAGCGTTGTTGTCTCGTTAAGTGTATCATCAGTTTGTAATTTGCTTTTAATAATAATGAGTGACTAATTTATTGGCACGTTGTTGTACAGACTTTTTACATCAAATTTGAAACCTCGGCAAAATGTTCAGAGTTTTTGACAAAAGATTCGGACTTACCCTATAGTGGTTGAATTATGTCCAACAAAAACCTCAACAAAGTGCTGGTTGGTGAGTCCCTGGAGCTGGTAATTGGTCGCAGTGGTATATCCTTTTTACGGATCTTTGGTAGTCCATAAAAATGTGGTGCCTTTGTGTGTTGTTCGGTTCGGTTCGGTTCGGTTCGGTTCGGTTCGTTATTTTCAGTATAGTTCTTCAAAGCCTTGTAGATACGTCCTTCTTGGTGGTGGTTGGATCTTTGGGTAGTTGCATAAATATTGGTTCAGGGCGCTTAAGATCATATACTAGTAACGCCATTGCCCCTTGGTCGCGTGTCAAATGCACTTTAGCGGAAAATTCCGAATGAAATTGCATTTTTATAAATTACACATTAGTGGAGCTGCCGGCGCTGTTTAAATACACATAATCTCGGTAATGTAGAAAATAACAAAACTGCTTTATCGACATGGCGTGCAGCTAAAAATCTACTTTGACCTCACTGACGTCTAGCTTCATTTCGGTCTATAATCTTTTCAAAATAAATAAATGCCATTTCTTCTTCAGAATGAGTAAGTTAATCTATAATAGTGTCAGAAATTCTAATAGAACGAGCCAACGAATACAACATTCCGCTATGTATTGCGTTTATAGACTTTAAAGAAGCTTTTGATAGCATTGATCACAAATACACAGACTTAATTGCCAATATATATATATATATATATATATATATATATACCGAAGCAATTCCATCAATCAAAATTCACAAAGTAACCAAGCCAATCCGCATAAGAAGAGGTGTCAGCCAGGGTGACACAATATCCCCTAAATTAGGCCTCAAAAGATTTTTTTAAAAACTTAGATTGGGAAGAAACAGGCATTAAAATAAGCGGACAGTACTTAAACTACCTAAGATATGCTGACGATATTGCCTTAATAAGAAATATGAAAGAAGAACTAATAAAAATGATGAAAGAACTGGATACAGCAGCTAAAATATTAAAAATTATAACAAACACAGCTGAAGATATTACGATCAGAGTAAACCAAGACAAAATAGAACAAGTAGAGAAATATAAATATCTGGGTCAAATTAAACCTATTTTTTAATTCTTAATATGTAGCTTAATTTGCCGAATGCTACCCAAGTCAATCTTACTCGTCTCTTGATTTTAGCTGTTTGGTTTTTTTTTCAGTTTAATATTTTGTCCCAGGTCGAAGTCTATAAACGCAATTTATAGTGGAATGTTATATTCTTTGGCTACTTGTTATAGGATTTTCATGTTTAAGAAGTGGTCAACTGTACTGAAACCTTTTCTAAAGCCTGCTTTTTCCTTTGGTTGATATGCGTCAAATTTTATTGTTAGTCTAACTGTTAGTATTTGCGTGAAAAGCTTATAAATTACATTGAGGAGTATTATAGGTCAATAGTTTTTTAGGTCGACTCTATCGCCTTTCTTGTGTAGAATAATAATTATGGATCCTTTCTAGTTGTTTGGGATTATTTTTCCTTTAAGTATTTTATTCAGAAGAATATGAATAACTAGTATTAACTGTAGCTTTACCACCGTACTTAACCATTTCTGCCGTTACTCCGTGTTTTCCAGGTGATTTGTTATTTTTCATTTTTTTTATTGCTCTCTTTATTTCCGCTTTGCTTATTTCAGGTTGTAGCTCTGAGTTTATGTTCTTTATTTTTGTTTGGAGTTTCTTCATGGTCTCTCGTGATGGTTCCCTTTTTGTTTGGTATAATTCGATATATAATAGTTGTGTGATATTTATGATATCCTCTTTAACGTTAGTTTCTATGCCGTTAATATCCTTTATTTTAATTATTTCATATCTACCTAGAGTCGGCCTTAGACTTTTTATATTTTTGTTATTTTCTATAACTCTCCCAACTTGATTTTCTTGGCTCTTTCTTTTATTTTCTTTTATTATTTTTCTTATAGTTTTATTTATTTCTGTGTATTCTATCAGTCTCTTTATTTCTTCTGATATACAATTTTCCCTCTTTTTATCTTTTTGTGCGATATCTTTTCCTACTTTGTTTTCGCATCCTAAGTTTTGGATTAGCTGTTCCTTTAGCGTTACTTTGTATATAGCTTTATTTTGTGTAAGTTTATTCATTTCAAGTTGTTCATTGTTATTATTAACTTTTCTTTTCATTTCGAAATTGCTATCAATGCAGATTTTGGTTCTGACAATCCTGTGATTACTGCCTGTTGCAAAGCTGTTTAGGACTGTTACATATCTAACGATATTTTTATCAGTAGTCAGTATGTAATCAATTAGGACTGAGCCATGTCCACTTTTGTTGTTTTCTTTTAATAAAACGAGTTCATTGCATAAAACTGTTATTCCTCTAGATAATTCATTAAGGTTGTGCCGTGTTATTCCTTCCCATATGAAAAATCTCCTATTTTAGTCTCTTCAATGTTCATCCTCTTACCTAATTTGGCATTGAAATCTCCCATTACTAGTGTCAGATGGGTTTTGTGTTCTTCCATGGCTTTTGAGATGTCTTCATAGAATGCTTCGATATGCTCGTCATCGTAGGTAGAGGTGGGGACATATACCTGAATTACTTTAAGTGATGTTCTTTTTATTTTGAGTGTAAGATAGACAACGGGATCTGTGATTCCTTTAATAGTATGGATGTGCTTACTTATTGCTTTATCGATTATGACTCCTACTCCGAAGTTGCTATTATCTTCATTATGTTTATTATATAATAGATGACCGGAGTTCAGTTTTATCCGATTTTCTGATTTTCGTTGGGTTTCTAACAGGCCAACAATATCCCATTTTATCCCTGTCAGTACTTCCTCCAGTTCATCTCTTTTTTCGTCGGTGTTCATTGACCTAATATTATATGATCCTATTGTTAGTTTTACTAGTTTTTGTTTGGTTTATGTGCGTTGGATGCGTTTTCTCATAAACGAATTTTTGCCTCCTCCAGATTCCGTGAGGCAGACCAAAGAGGTGTGGGATTCGGAGAGTTTCCTTCCCACCTGGGGACCAATTCCTTTTGTTTTCAAATTGGCATTAAAACACCACGATTGTCAGGCGTGTTGTTACCCAATACCCTTCAATAAAAAAAAATCCTGCGTTGTAGTTCTATTAGTCTACTTTCTTCGATAGATAGTAGATAATAATAAACCGTCATAAAATGCCATGTTGACGCAAGCAAAGGTATATTATGTAATTGGGCTCCAGTACAAATTTAAATTTATCGATTTCTTGGAAAAACGTTGTGCTATTTTTATTCACAACCACACGTTATTTATCCGGTATTAAATTTATGGCCGAACTTTTTGAGCTTTTACCAACATTTGTCGGTTTTAAAATTTGTACAGTATGCAGTTTTTACACTTTTTTTTATTTATAACCAACTAGAGTATCTGTATTTTTATTTAACAAAAGGCGTTAAAACTAAAAAAGAGTTAAACGTGTTAAAACAAACACTCGCGCTGAAGGACAATTTTCTTTTCTAAAAAGCTTGTAGTTCCTTTTTTATTGTGTTGTCTTTTGGTTTTGTTCTTTTGTGATTGGTAAAAGGACGCCACTTACAAATTGTTCTCCAGGCATTAAGGTTTAAATTGGCGTTAAATGTTAGTTAATTAGTTAGTTTATTTATCACAATGAATTTTTACAATAGAGTACATATACATGTTTCGCCAGACTTAATTTTACTACCTAATAAACAAAATATACTAAGCTTATTAAGTTAATATCAGTCAAAAGTTAGTAGTTATCTACTTACTTTCAAATAGTAGGCTCAACATTTGTAGGATTTAAACAAAAAACACAATGAACAGCTAATAAAAAACAAAAGCACTAAACAAATAAAAATGATAAAAGAGAAACAGCCATGTACCCATAAGTACTATTGTTTGATTAAAAATTAAATTAGTCAATTAACATTAACAATGACAAGGCACCTTGCCACAAGTAACATTTTTTTTTAACTTTTATTTTAAAGTAATTTTTAATAATAAAAAAATTCTGCTATTGTATAAGGTTCGATATGACATATACTAGTAAAACATGCTTTCTTAAATTGACTAAACTTTCAATATCTTTAATATTATTTGGTAGCTGGTTATAAAACTTTATTGCATTAAAGAAATAAATTTTTTCAGTTAACAATAGTCTATGGTTAGGATAGTTGTAGTTATTTTCTTTATGTTTCGTATTGTAATTCTGATTTGGTTTTAAATTAGCGAAAAGAGTTACACTATTTCTTAGATAAAGAACACAATCAAAAATATAAATTCCTGGAAGAGTTAACAAATTATTCTTTCTAAACACACCTCTATAACTTTCACGCAATTTTAATGAGAACGTAATTCTTTACCATTTTTGCTTAACAAAACGCCCGACAACTGCCTCCCCAGATTAAAATCAGAGAACATTATCACCAGTATTTACTAAAGGTTCTACAGTGCTAAGTGCTACAATCCTAGGTCTACAACTCTAGATTTAGGTTGAAGGTTTAACTTATTTTGCCGGTTTTTAAGATTTATATAAATTGTTCATAAATATCTTGCGATATTAGTCATCTTTTTTCGTTGTAACAACGACATTATTTCCACACAAAGATTATAAATAAATAAAAAGAATATATGCAAAAAAGAAAGATGAAAAACGTGCTGTGTGTGGATCGATAAAAATCAAAACAAATTTTATACTTCACACAAAGGTATGTGTGCCAACTTGCGAGTGTCAGAAGGAGAGGGAAGAGTTGATTTTGGTTGTTTTCCTACTTACACAATGTTGCATCTCTAGACGTACGTTTCTGTGTGTTTCACGTCATCAGTAGAGAACAGCAAACCCAGGTAAGCCAATTTTGACCAAAACCAACTTAGTTGCTACGTGATTACGTGGTTTTAATACCACATCAATGGACGAAACTTGTCATAGATGGCGCCTCGGCGTCTCAGACAAGACGATGCCAGTGTGCTTAAACTTTCGAGTGCTCGAGCCAGTCCGCTAGATGGCGCTACACCTTGGAGTTTACTCGCATTGCACGGACGCGAGTATTTCATATGTAGGAGTTGGTTTTGGTTAAAATTGGCTTACCTGGGTTTGCTGTTCTCTACTGATGACGTGAAACACACAGAAACGTACGTCTAGAGATGCAACCTTGTGTAAGTAGGAAAACAACCAAAATCAACTCTTCCCTCTCCTTCTGACACTCGCAAGTTAGGCACACATACCTTTGTGTGAAGTATAAAATTCGTTTTGATTTTTAAAAAGAATATAGTGTTTTGCTTTAGAAATGGTAGCCATATTTAAACCTACAAACGTCATCTAGGAGACAAGTTAGCGATGACTAAACCAATGTTCAATTGTTTTGGTGGAATTGTAATTGAATACTTAATACCTTTAAGTATCAAGTCTATAGACTTGATACTTAAAGGTATTAAGTCTATAGACTTGATACTTAAACCCGGTCTAAAATACTAAGTTTTAAAGTCTTGGTAAAAACTGGTGTATATTTTCTATGGTAGAATTCCGTATTTAAAATGAGAACAAAACATACCATAGTAAATAGTATTTAGAAGTTTTTTATCTTGCAAATGTTTCGTAATGACTCTCATGGCGTAACTGACAGAGCTTAGTTCAGCACATAATTTTTGAGTGTGTTCGCCATAGTTAAGCTGCAAATCTATTGTAACCCCTTAAAGTTTTACGCTATCAGCTATTTTAATCTCTTCACTCTCAAATGGTTGCTTTGTCAGACAGTGTTACTTCAAAACAGGTACCTATCATTACCTGGTACCTATGCTTTGGTACTACTACTACTATGTCGGTTTAGAACGTTTTTCTACGTTGTCCGACGGCTATTCTCCACCTCCTTCGATCCTGACAATCATCCTCCGTCAGGTCTTTTTGACTCATTGATCTTTGGATTGACTGTTGCCATTCACGTTTAGGACGCCCTCTTTTCTGCGCCCTATTGGTTGCCATTCTAGGACCTGTTTTGGTAATCTTTCATCGTTTATCCGTTGTACATGGCCGTACCATATCAGTTGTCTTTTAGTGATGTCATCCGTTATGCTTCCCTCGATTCCCATTCTTTCTTTTATGATCTCATTTCTTATATGATCTGTTCTAGATATTCTAATTGATCTTCTTCTTGCATCCATTTCGACACTTTCCATTTTTGCTTTGTATTTTTCTGCGACAAGTCTCTACTTTGGTACCCTTTACGAAAACTGTTAGGAGAAACACCTTATTTTTGCTTGTGCATTTTGAATATAATTAATTTGTTAGTGGCGGCTTTAACTGCAGTCTAACATTTTAATTAGTTGCAAAAGCCCTGACTTGCCAGGTTTTTGCGAAAAAACATTTATGCCAACTTCTAATCCACCTTTATTTGCTGGGGATTTTCGCGAAATCTCAAAATAATAATAATCATTTCTCGCCTGTGCAGTCCTACACTGTCAGGATTTAAGTCTCCAGTGGCTATATCTTTTTGAAGTAGTAAAAATTGTAAATTTCAGTCAAGACTATGCTCAAAACAAAAATATTAGTCACATCATATAAACGGCGCTGGTACAAAAGAGCGCAGGTCAAAAGAGCGCGGACAAAAGAGCGCAGGACAAAAGAGCGCACGGACAAAAAAGCGCGCGGACAAAAGGGCGCACGGACAAAAGAGCGCACGTACAAAATGGCGCACGGACAAAAGGGCGCACGGACAAAAGGGCGCACGGACAAAAGAGCGCACGGACAAAAGAGCACAAATAGCGAAGAAAGCGCGCATGTTATAAAAAACTGTTTAACTAACAAACTAAACATAATAAAACCCAAATTGTTTCAATAAAATAATATAAGTCAAATCAACCCAATCGGAAAAAAATTTATTCACAAGGTACAAATAAAAGAAAAACATCTACTTAAACTACTAACAAAGTTAACTACAACGATAAATTATACGCTATTGAACGTAAATGCTGCGCTATATTTCGAAATGAATATTCTCTGAGCAAGTTTTTGATCCGCAGATTTTCCCGGGATCCTAGAGGGTGTGAAACCGAACCGAACCGAACCGAACCGAACCGAACCGAACCGAACCGAACCGAACCGAACCGAACCGAACCGAACCGAACCGAACCGAACCGAACCGAACCGAACCGAACCGAACCGAACCGAACCGAACCGAACCGAACCGAAATGAACCATAGCGTCCTATGACTTGCCACTCCCGAAAACCTCATTCTAACATATATTTAAAAAAAAAAACTACCCTGACTTTTTCCCGGGATCCTAGAGGGTGTGAAACCAAACCGAACCGAACCGAACCGAACCGAACCGAACCGAACCGAACCGAACCGAACCGAACCGGCATTCTAGACGTTGTGAAACCAAACCGAACTAAACCGCCACTTCGATTCGGTTCAGTACGGTTCGGTGCGTTTTGGCAATATAAAAGGCAAAGGACTGGTGTTTATATTAATAATAGGGTCCTATGACTTTATTTATTGAAATTGTAGGCGGTACTTCAGGCAGTTACACGAAAAAAGACACAATGAGAGTCATGAGCTCTTTTGTCCGCGCTTTTCTGACCGTGCGCTCTTTTGTCCGTGCGCCATTTTGTACGTGCGCCCTTTTGTACGTGCGCTCTTTTGTCCGTGCGCTCTTTTGTCCGTGCGCCCTTCTGTCCGTGCGCTCTTTTGTCCGTGCGCTCTTTTGTCTGCGCTCTATTGTTCTGCGCTCTTTTGACCTGCGCTCTTTTGTACCAGCGCCCATATAAACACTACTCTGGTGTATCCGGTAGCCACTGTAACAGGGGCCTGTGTGTGACAGTGGTTCTGTCACCTCAAGTGGCCAAGGCTTAAATGTTGTAAGCTACCAACTTAGGCTACAACTTATAAAAATTATAACTGATTAAATGTTACTATATGTTATTAAATTTACACGATCTCGAAAGGGAATTTGGCGGTTCTTGGAGGAAAAGTATGCTATAAACGTTTTTCTCAAATGTATAACTAATAGGATATTCATACATACCTTTTCAATTTTCTTCTTGTAGCTTCACACTTTCACTTCTTATATTTATTAGTTGAATATCGACTTTTTACTACTATTAAACTTTTGTATTCAAATATTTACACTTCTTAAACTTTTAGGTTTTATAAACCTTTTATATATTTGTTGTAAATATATATATATATATATTTATCAACATTTTAAACGTTGATTGAATGGGTAAAACCATTCAATCAACTGTTTAATTTACTTAATATTACTGTTTAGATTTGGGATATGTTATTAATTAAAAATGCCGATTTTAGGGCAACGAATGGTTTGTATTTTGTTGATAAAAACCATAAAACAGTTAAACACATTATTTCAAAACACTGGAAACAGTAATAATTAATGAGTTTAAAATCAATAAACTCCAAAAGAAAAGACTAAAATAATTATGAATAATAAAGATAATAGCTTATACAAAGTTAAAATAATTGACAAATTACCCCAGTTGAAATAAAACCCCCCCTTAAGAAGTGTGAATGAAAGCGTAACGTACCAGGCAAAGCCAAACTAAAGAGTAAAGTAAAATCCGACTTTCGAAAGTTTCAATACCCCGCTCTCTAGACATTCTCAGTTTGCCGCTAGCTGATTGGGCTAAATCTAAGCTTTCTTTAACGGATTTCTTCCACCACTCTTCTCTACAGACACTCTTGGTTGCCATGGTCTGAATCTTAAGCTCTCTCGCATTGGCGAGAAAGACAAAGAGACAAAATACCACCACAATTCAAAGATGCGTGGATTTAGAAATTCAGTAAAGTTTAAATCTTACAGTGTGTTTCTTAAAAGTTGAAAATAGTTTACCAAATTTGTTTCCAGTTACAAAATATGAATTATTTTGATGTTAGTGGCTCAAAGGACATATTAGCCGAATACAACTTTTATTAAAATACAGCGAACCTGAAAATATGCCCAAAAACAAGTCGCCGAGTTGCCATAAATTTTACTTAATCTTAACCTAGTCTTGCATATAATTAATGCTTGTTGATGTCAAAACAATATTTAATTAAAAATCTTTAAAAACTTATAAATGGCAAAAATACCATTTATGCTCAAATCCCGTTTTGTTACACCACCAAGGCATTAAGAATTGATTAGAGGCAATAATTTTAGATTAGTCAAATAAAATCTGATGTTGATGCATCTGTGTCAAAGTCTAAAGGATCTTTTATGTTCTTTTAGGTAACATAATCAGTAATATTTTCGTCCTGTTTTTAGTGGCGGCTGATGATGTTATAAATTGGGGGGGGGGGGGGCAAAAATTTATATTGCATGAAAAAGGAAATAAAAAACTTACCTAAACAATTTTATTTTAGAATTTACAAACAAGCAGCTACTTGGTGTAGTTTTTAGTTAATCTGTTTATAGATAAAGTCTATTTGCCCTTCTTTTACATGCGCAAAGTGCTTGGATTAGCACCAGTTTCAGACTCAATAGCTGGCCATACACACAGAGGTTGATCCGTCGGTTTGGAACGGCACAGATAAGTCTGACCTTTTTGTCCGTAACGGTTTAAAACTGCTGCAGTCCACTAACACAAAAAAAAATCTTTCGAATCGATCCTTCATATCGGTCTGTGACAGACATAACCGCGCGTTAGTGGGCTAAAACTCAAGATTTATCTGCCGGTTTAACCAAAACTGTGGAATTTCGTCAAGTCGAAAGTTTTATGCGGCACGGTATTTTAAGATGTAAATTGTTTAGTGCTAAATATAAGCAGGCTCTGTGTATGGGAATGATTATTAATATGAAAATAATGCATAGTGGTGTAAAAGAGAGACGTTCCAAGTGGGTTAAAACTTATTTGCTTAAGAGGAAACTATTTAGCCATGACCTTCTATTAAAAGAGTTACGAGAAAATAATCCAGACGATTTTAAAAATTATTTAAGAATGGATATCAGAGAATTATTGAAATAAAGCCAGGCTATAATTGTGCCAGGCACTATTTTGACACATTCACATTAAAAACTGACAGTTGATCCTTCAAAATTGACATATCAAAGTCAAATTTAAAACTTTGGTCGTTTATTTTCAATTAATAAAAGAAGGCACTATTTATTCCGGTTCATATAGTAAACAAAGGCCGTGTGTTAAAAGATCACAGCTGATATTACAATGTAAAGGTGTCAAAATTGTACCTGGCACCATTATAGCCTGGCTTTATTTCAATAATTCTCTATTAACACGTATGATTTTTTATTAAATTTGGTAAGAGAGGATCTTACGAAACAAGATATCCAAATGAGAGAAGCCGTTGGCCTGAACAGCGATTAAACCGACAGAGAAGTCTGCGCCGGTTAAAATATCTGTGAGCGCGGAACCCACAAGTTTCGCCCGCCGGTCTGAACTCACAGATAAATCTGTGCCGGCTATAACTGGCGCGTGGAATGTCCACTAATTGAAAAACAAATCCGCCAGTTTAAACCGCGCCGTTCCAAACCGGCGGATCAACCTCTGTGTGTATGGCCACCTATTGAGTGCGTTCGAGTAGGTGACCCGGGCGCCCCGAGGTTCATTTTTTCGTTCGAGTTGACGCTCGGAGCACGCTCTTTTGCGTTCGAGATGACACCCAGCGAAACCTCGGGGCACGCTCGATATGACCCGAGTTTGAGGATGGAGAAAAGCGGGCGTATTACATAACCCTACTTTTTTAGACTTTTAAACTTTTGTTTACATTTTTTACGACTGTTTTCTTACTGTTTTTTTGTTCAATGCAGTTCAGTTTGCTGTAGAATTATGTTTCCAAGATTCTGAGGAGAAAGAAGAAGAAAGACTACCAGGGTGCTCCAAATTTGCCGCGATGCGGAGCGCTAAGAATTATCCGTGATTGCCCAGTGAGGCTTTAACCATCGGCCAGCGGCTCTCTAACCAAATTCTGGTGGGTAATGGCAAAGCGGCGACTATAAATAAGGGTACAGGAAAAAATCGCGTAGGAAAAAAGCGCACAGAAAATATTCACACAGGAAAAGAGCACATACATAAAAAACCACACACACTAAAAGAGCGCACAGGAAAATTATACCTAAAGTGAGAAGCTTTGGCTAATAAAAAAATCATGAATAAAAATAAAATAAAATAAATAAATTGTCTCAACTTTGCCCATAAAAAGAGGGGACTATATGACCTTCAATAAAATCAATGTGACTGGCAGATTTGGACGAAAAGGGAACGAATTACAGCGATAATTTGCACTAGAGCAAATTATCGGTAATTTGCACTAAAACAAATTATCGGCAATTTGCACCAGAGCAAATTATCACTGTATTCTTCCATAAAAAGCCTCATTTTTTAAACTTTTACCGTTTTTTTTCATTTATGTACAGAGTGATCCAATTGGACACTTTTGATAGGAAACGCCTATTTCCAGAGGAGCTAGAAAAAAACTAACATATGTTACGAGCCAGAATTTTGTAAAAAATTAATGCCGAAAACCGCACATCGATATCTTGAACTATTTACAAGATATAGGGTAAAAATAAAAGGTAATAAAGAAATAATCTGAAATTTTTTTTATTTTTATCTGTTTAATCCCAGCATAAAACCGCCATAAAAAAGAAAAACTTAGAAGAGTACAAATGTGCGAAAAATACCCTATAAATAAATCGCGTGATCAAAGTGTCTTTTTATTCTTCAACAAATTGTAGCCTTGCTACACTCATGTATAAACTTAAAGGCGATTTTAATCTAGGGTTTTTTATTTACAAACAGTTTTAAATTGCAAAAATAAACAAAAATTTTCTGCGGAAAATTTAGGGTTAGAAGTTTGTAACCGGTGAATGCCTTTTCCGTTCGAGTTGAACCACGAAAACCAGGGCGTTCTGTCCGTGACGTCACTACGCCCCGCTCGCTCGACAAGTTTTCTACTCGAACGCACTCATTATGACCCGGTAGAGTAACCTGAACAATCCCACAGAATTTTAAACAGTCTAATTATACTAAGTATATGTCTCTTTTTTGCCAGATTTTCATTATGTATTTAAATTTGCACAGTTAATTATGTAATCGACGGTATTTATTTCCATTTTATAAACAAATGATACCAGAAACAATGACACGCGAGGGACGTGTCCGCACGATGATGATTGCTCCGCGCGGCGCTGCCGGCTTGTAATTATTTACGCTAATAAAGTTCACCCAAATAATCGCTTGCTGTTAACCACAGATCATGAAAAGAACTAGAAAATCATGTCGTAAGGGAAGATTTAACTTTTTTTAAATAAATCAATTAAAAATACTGTATGTTGTCTAGTTTTGGGAGGGCATTGCCCCGTTGCCCTCCCTGTAGCAGCTTCCACTGCATTACACTAAGAGTTTCCATACCATTTCCATTAAAAAAAGTTTTTATCTGTGTCTCTACTGTACTTATGCCCATATTTACCAGCATTGTTTTGATAAATATATCTAGCCGGTGCAGTAGTAGTGGAGCAATCTTCTGGGCTTTGCAGAGACACATCGTCTTTCAAACTTGTCTGGACAAACAAGACACTATAAAATATCCTTGTTATATGGAAACTTGGAATTGAAATAGATTAGGTGTCCACACTTTTATCCCAATTATTTATCTGCGATATTATTGGAGATATAAATGTCTTCTAAGCCTTCCCTTCAAGAAAATAAGACCAAACTTCTGCTTTTCTTTCACTTCTACACATATCAATATTGGAATTTTATCACGGATTTCGTATCCTCCAAATAGATTGCTGAGATGTATCGCTGAAAAATCTAAAAATCATTGCATGTTTGTTTGAAACTCAGCAAGTTTTGGACTTCCATTGTCTTTATTGTTTTTACAAACGACGTTTCGATTGGTAAGTATTTTTAACCGTTTTCAAGTTTAAACTAAAGAATCCAATCTACAGGCTTTTACTAACACTACTTGGTGTGCAGTCAGGTGTGATGGCCCATCCCCTTTTTAGTCCTAAGACGCTTGTTTTCCTTAAGTAGTAGTTTGCTATGTTCGTGCTTGGTTAACTAAAAACTTCTTTATTCTAAATTATAAACACAGCTTCAATAAACTTTCGTTTTCGCCAATGCGACTCCTTATGCAAAACTTTAGCTTCAGACCATTGAATCGTGTGATCATTTAAACATGCATGATCCGCTAAACCGAATTTTTTAATATCCCCTAATTGGGTACTTTTTAGATGTTCATTTACTTTTACTTGAAGATGGCGTTTCGTTTCACCTAGATATACCATACTCAGACAGAATTTAAGGAATTTTCTGGTTTTGTTTCAGTTAGAAAACTCCTTATCATTTTTTTTGATGAAAATACTGTTTTTAAATTATAGTGTATTCATTGGGTATTCATCTTATATTTTCTAAAATCCCTTAAACGTATGGAATATTAATAACACCACACGGATTATTATTTTGACAATTTGCTACATTTCTTTTGTTTTTAATCATACGTTGGAACAGTACACGCTATGATGACCCAAAATGTCAACTTATTGTCCAGTGGTAAAAGTATGTTGTTCACGCATAGATTGACCCAAGTAATATCCAATAACGCTATCAATGGAGAAGAATGTAATGCATTCCTCTCTTGTTCTTGTAGTACCACTATAGAGTGGTATTTATATGCTTTCCTCAAAAATATTAACAGATGGACTAACAACAAATTATGACGGATAACAATCAAAAGCACAATCAGGCTTAAGAAAAGATTTTAGTACAGTTGACCACCTATTAACCACTAAGATAATAATAGCCGAATTAATAGCCGAATAGATCACAAATACACAGACGTAATAGCTAATAAATATAGCGAAGCACCGTCATTCAAAATCCGCCAAGGAACCAAGCCAGTCCCACAAGAGGAGGTGTCAGTCAGAGTGGCATAATACACACTATTTAACCAGACCCTAGAAGACGTTTTTAAAAACTTAGATTGGGAAGAAATAGGCATCAAATTAAGTGGACCATACTTGAACCACCTAAGATATGCTGTTGATATCGCCTTAATTACAGACAAGAAAAAAGATCTGATGAAAATGATAGAAGAACTGGATACAGTAGTTACAAATATATGCTTTAGTATAAACTACACCAACTAAAATCATAACAAACAAAAATGAAGATATCACCAACAGAATAAACCAAGAAAAAATGAAACAAGTAGAGTAGCATATATAAATGGGACAAATTATTAAACTAAAAAAAGAAAACAGCTGAAATCAAGGAACGAGTAAGATTGGCCTGGGCAGCTTTCGGTAAATTAAGTCACATATTAAAATATAAAAAATATCCTCAGTACATCAAAACGAAAGTGTATAACCAATGTATCCTTTTTGTTACTTACGGATCCCAGAGCTGGAAACTTACAAAATCAGACATGTCTAAGGTAATAAGAGCCCAAAGATCCATGAAAAGACAAATGTTGAATGTAAAACTAACAGATAGAAAAAAGTACGGGTTTTTAGAGGAGAAGTAGCAAAATTAAAATGGTTCTAATATCGGAAAGACGGGCGGACGATCTGAAGAAATTTGCAGAATCTAGATGGATGAACACTGCGACAGACAGAGAAGAGTGGAAGATATTGGGGGAGGCCTATGTCCAAAGATGGATCGAAGAAGTCTAAATAGATAGATAGATACTTACTTATAACTGTCAAATTAATCGCAAAATTCCTGGTTGGTGAGGTGCGAAAGTCAACCCTGCATCTGTAGACTCCCTCGTCCTCCAACTGTACACCATCCAGAGTCAAGGCGGCTGGCTTGGACACCGTCACAAAGAAGGCTCTGGGCCCAAACATGTTAGGATCGGACCAATGGAGAGCGTCATTGAAGCGTCGGCCTCTGACGTCAAAACTGCAAGAAAAAAAGTAAATTTTAATTATAATTATAATAATGATGATTGGCTATTGGGATCTTAAAAAACCGTTTTTCTTTTCCTTAAAAGTAGTTTATTTGGGTCAAAAAAGACACAGACACACAATAATGGGGTTTCCAAATTAGAAAGAATTATATTTTAAACAAAATTTGTTATATCATCAGAGTTTGCGAAAATCATAATTAAAAAAAAATAACATCGTATAAGTAGAGGGGAAGGGCGAAAAAATATCGAAACACAAAATATCGAAAACACAAAATATCAAAAATACAAAATATCGAAAACATACAAAATATCGAAACTACAAAATATCGAAACCACAAAATATCGAAACTACATTTTATCGAATTACAAAATATCAAAACTAGAAAATATCGAAACCACAAAATATCGAAATTACAAAGTATCGAAACTACAAAATATCGAATCACAAAATATCGAAAATACATAATATCGAAAATACAAAATATCGAAAATACAAAATATCGAAAATACCAAATATCGAATCACAAAATTTCGAACATACAAAATATCGAAATTAACAAATATCGAAAATTAAAAATAGAAAATTTCGAAACCTTAACATAACCCGACCCTGACGTAACCTAACCTAATCTAACTAAACCTAATCTGACCTAACCTCATAAAAATAGAAAGTTTCAAAAATCTAACCTGACAAAACCTAATCAAATCTAGCCGAAACGAACTGAACCAACAATTTCAAAAAAAAAACTTTCCTGACTTCTTACCCGGGATCCTAGAGGGTGTGAATACGAACCGAACCGTACCGAACCGAACCGAACCAAACCAAATCAAACCAAACGTAACTGAACCGAATCAAACCTAACCTAACCAAACTAAACTACAACACTGCTAATTAGGTTTGGTTGGGTATGGTTAGATTTGGACAGGTTTGGGTCGGTTCGGTTCGGTTGGGTTCAGTTCGGTCTGGTTCGGTTCGGTTCGAATTCACACCTTCTAGGATCCCGGGAAAGAACTCAGAAAAGAATTTTTTTTGAAAGAAATTGTTGGTTTAGTTTCTTTGGTTCGGTTTGATTCGGTTCGGTTCGGTTAGATTTCATTAGGTTTCGTTAGGTTGGGTTTTTGGAAATATCTATTTTCGTGTGGTTATATCAGATTAGGTTACGTTAGATTAGGTCAGGGTCAGGTTAGGTGAAGGTTCCGAAATTTTCTGTTTTTGATATTTTGTTGTTTCGATATATTGTATTTTCGATATTTTGTTATTCGATATTTTGTGTTTTCGATATTTTGTATTTTCGATATTTTGTTGTTTCGATATTTTGTTGTTTAGATATTTTGTATTTTCGATATTTTGTAGTTTCGATATTTTGTTATTCGATATTTTGTGTTTTCGATATTTTGTATTTTCGATATTTTGTTGGTTCGATATTTTGTATTTTCGATATTTTGTATTTTCGATATTTTGTAGTTTCGATATTTTGTTATTCGATATACCTATTGTAGTTTCAATATTTTGTAGTTTCGATATTATGTACTTTCGATATTTTAATTCGATATTTGGTTTTTCGATATTTTGTGTTTCGATATTTTTTTGCCCTTCCAAGTAGAGGAGAGTTGGTGAATGGTGCGCGGTGGGTAGTCATGCACCAAGTTTTTAAAACTATATTTACTACACGAAATAAACAAAAGTACAATCTTAAACCTCGTCGGCGGCAAACTGGCCCCGCGGCGTATCGATCGGCGGCGAATTTTCCTCGCGTTAAATTGTTCTCGCGGTGAATCGGCCGCAGTGAAGAGGCGTCGGCGAATTGTCCCATCCCCATATTTTTCCCGTATTCTACAATCCTTATTGCCAAAAAAATTCACAAAAATTTTACTGCCTTTGTATCTAAGATGTAATAATATGTCTATCAACGTAATGAGAGGGAGGATATAAATTTTCTTAACTGTGTTTTATATGCATATAACTCTAATT
Organism: Aspidapion aeneum; assembly: GCA_963576565.1. Taxonomy (NCBI): domain Eukaryota; kingdom Metazoa; phylum Arthropoda; class Insecta; order Coleoptera; family Brentidae; genus Aspidapion; species Aspidapion aeneum. Next base: position 6,945,478 of record OY755038.1, read on the forward strand.
TCATTCTCTTTTCGTTCGCTAACGACATTTATTTATTAAAAATTCATATTTAATAATAGTTTAAAAATTATCGAGAAACAAATTTAAAAGCTATACTCTGTTTCGACTAATGGGGTTTTAAAGTTAAGTTGCTGAGTTTAGATTCTTATCATAACAACGAAATACATCGAACAATTTAACAACGGCCAATATTGAGCTAAATTATAAATGACGGTAAATTAATTGATTAGTCTAACGAACTGTCATAATCAGCTTATACAATATTTATCGGTTAATTGTATCATAACAAAAATATAAAAAAAGCCAAGTACAGTACAATCCTGATTATCCGAATCGCAATTTTCCGAAATCCGGTTTATCTGAAACAAACTTTAAAAACAAAAATTCCGATTAAACGAAAAAATTCGCATTATACGAAACGCGTCTGGGATTCACCTATACTACTAGGTGGTTCCCCTCGGGGTTTCACGGCAATACGACGCACGCCGGCGGATTTCACGAAAAAGCTGGTCAAAACCTAAGATCCATTTAGAGCCCCCTAAAATTGCATATAGTAATAAAAAAATATATGATTTATTGTTTAAAAAAGATAAATAAGAAAAATTATTTAAGGACCCCGCACAAAAAAATTAAATTTGGAACTTTACTAAATTAATTAAAATGCTTCCTAAAAAATCGTTGAAACCAGAATTTTGGCTGTATAAACTTTTACAAGATATTTAAATATTTATATTTATATTGCAGAGCTCCATGAAAAAATGTTTTAACCAGCATGTAGGTATGTATAATTCGCAATTGCATAAAACAATGTGATATTTTTGCAAAAAAAGTTAATTGAACTATATCTGTTTTTTCCGACTTTCGTTATGAATAAAGTATATTGTCTAGCAAGAAAAACACTCTGTCAATATATGGGCACCTAAGCTCACACTAGGTACTATAGTTATAGTGTACGTGTAAGCCAATATAACTAAAAAATGAAATATATTTTATTCAACTTCAGACTCAATTACCTTTCGTTTGATACCACACAAGCCATATTTTGACTTAAACTCTAATTTTTTAAATCTACCCTCACCCTTAAAAAAAAACTAAAATGTATTTTGTTTAACTCCATACTCAATTACCTTTCGTTTGATATGACACATGCCATATTTTCACACACACACACCTAAATACAGACAGACACACACACGGACATACGTCACGATAAAATTGCTAAGATACAATACACCAAAATAACACATTTTCAGTGTTATCTCAATTTTTTTTGTTGTCGAAAATAATACCTTCTCTAGCCATTGCTGCGCGGGCTAGGAAGGTAAAAATGAAATCAGAATAGATGTGACATAATAAGTATACTTTTGGTTTACAAAAACCATTATTATTAAACCTAAGAAAACTTATTTATTAATTTCTGCATATTATGTACGTATTTTTCACTGAACAATTTTTATATACACAAAATTTTTTAAACTTTTTTACTCGATCCGCATAACTCCGCAGCTGAAACTGACTTTGTTACTTAGAAAACATATGCATGCACTTAATAGGACCAAAAATGTCAATAAAGTTGGATGAAGTTGAAACATTTAGTCAAGTTCTATTTCAGAAAATGAAAATTTAAAATCTTTTCTGCAACGTTTCCTTTAAACCGGTTTAAAATATTACCAATAAAATAAAAAACAATGTTAAATATGTACAATAAATAGCTAGAGACCTCCAGATTAAAAATCCATGTTCAAAAAAATTATTTTTGATAATAGGCGCAAGTTTTAAAAGGGCTTTTTAATCATCAACTTTTGTAAATTTAAGTAACGCAAATAACATAAAAAATTAAATGGACGTTTCATCTGTTATTACTATGGCATTGTTTTTCAAAATAGGCGTGTAATGTGTCACGGCCTAGCATGATCATCAGTGATTGCACTAATAGCAGTTTTACAATTAAACAGGGCTTTTTATTGTTAAGGGGTTATGGCCAGCTTTTTCGCGACCGACGGTCTGAAATGCGAATTGTTTTAGTTAGCCGACAAAGTGTTATAAATGTTTTTAAGTCGATCTAATGATATACGCATCCTAAACTCCTATTTTCCAAAAATAAAATCGGATTAACCGAAATTTCGACCATCCGAAATCACTTTGGTCCACATTATTTCGGATAATCGGGACTGTACTATACACGAAAGTGGTATTCCGTAAATGAGATAAAAGTAAAGCCAAGTTCCCCAATACAAATTTTAAAATGAAAGGTTCTTAATAGTTTGGAAATGTTTTTTTCAACTTTGCTATTCCAGCCAAACTTCTTTATGTTAAAGTTAGCCCTGTGCCTAATATAAGAGTTATTTGCAGCCGTAATAGCCAAGTTTAGAAAAATATTTCAAAAGAAGAACCTTTCATTTTGAAATTTGTATTGGGTAACTTTCCTTTACTTTTATCTCAATTCTTTTTACGGAATACCACTTTCGCGTACTTGGCTTTTTTTTACCCAACTGCAGCACAGCGAAAGAAAGGATAATGTTTTTCGATTGTAAGTAAATATGTTTGTGTCACGCTAAAGGCTAAACGGCTGAACCGATTCTGACAAAAAAGGTGTCGTTGAATTGCTACTGATCCCGAAGGTGCTATACGCTACATTTTTTTTAAACAGGAATCAACATTGCGATTTTCAGACGCCATTTTGTCACATAATGTAGGCTTTAAGGCATACAAATTATCTAACTTTTAGGCGATTTTATTGAAATTCCTATGATTACCCATTGCAAATGTCCTCTAATCTGTAGTTACTTTATAGTCATCCCTGCTCCAACCCATCTCCCCTCCTGTCATTCCCCCCACCCTTTCAAAAACCATATTCGCATAATCTTATCAAATATAGAGCGATTTTAAATATTCTTTTTGCATACGCTTTCAGATTTCTTTCCAACACCATTTTACTAGTCCCCCCTTGCCTCTCCTCTCTCCTCCCCCACCATCCTTATTAGTAATACCTAGTTATAGCTATAACTTTCACAAATATAAAGCGATTTTAAAAATTCTTTCTGTACACGCTTGAAGACTTTTTTCCAACATCATTTTACTAGTCTCCACCCTCCCTCTCTTCCCGCCTCCCTCCTTATTAGTAATAGTTGTAGCTATATCTTTTATGGCTAATAATGCACGGGCCTTAGTGGTATATCTTTGAGCTAAAATGTGGTCGCAGTGCATGGAGGTCCAGTAGGACCTGTCACCACTTTCGAATTTTGCCGATGATACTGGTTTATTGACGGTAGAAAAATCTATTGAAAAATGCATAGAAAAACTTCAGGATGCAGTCACCCAAGTTCACAGTTGGACCGCAAAGTGGCGAATAAAATTAAATGAAACCAAATCAATTCATGTTGATTTTACAAACAAAAATATAAATCACATACAAATAACAATTAACAACATTCCAGTACCATATTCGAATCAGGCAAAATATCTAGGTATGACACTTGATGCCAATTTGCGCTGGAAAGCACATGTTAAGAAAAAAAAAAGAAGAACTTGAGATAAGGTATAGAAAAATGAACTGGCTAATTGGAAGGAAGTCAGACAAATACTGAAACAAGTATGGACATATGGTATTCAACTATGGGGTTGTGCTAAAGAGAGTAACATTCTAGTTGTACAGAGATTTCAAAATAAAGTATTAAGAAACATTGTGAATGCACCTTGGTACGTTCGAAATAGTGACCGTCATCGAGATCTAAAAATCGGAACTGTAGCAGAGACTATAAAAAAGTACGCAAAAAGCCATGAAGATAGACTCCTTCGGCATGTGAATGTGGAATGCAATTCAGCTTCTAGACAATACTATGCTAGTTCGAAGACTAAAAAGAGTGAAGCCGTTTGAGCTAGTAAACTAAGTGAATTACACATAAAACAAAATAATGCTATAAACACAACACAATTGTGAGTTACAGACTAAACAAAGCGGGGAGAACTGTTGAGTGAACCCTAAGTTTAAATCTGTCTTTTCTAGTAAATTAAGTTAAAACAAAATTGCTAATTAGTCTTACTGACTAGATTGTAATACAATAAACACAGTGTGTTTGACAAATAAAAAAAAAATAAAAAAACACTTTCGAATAGATAGATAGATAGCTATACCTTTCACAAATATAGAGCAATTTCAAAAATTCTTTCTGCACACGCTTTAAGACCTTTTTTTCAACATCATTTTACTAGTTTCCCCCTTTCTCTCTTTTCCTCTCCCTCCTTATTAGTAATCTTAGTAATAGTTGTAGCTGTACTTTTCACAAATTTAGAGCGATTTCAAAAATTGTTTCGGCATACGCTTTATGATTTTTTTGACACCATTTTACTAGTTCCCTCCTTCCTCTCTCCTCCCCCACCTTCACTCAATGAAAGATTACACTGTTCGCGTCCGTAGAAAATCTACACGTACTTTTTGGGTAAAGCTAAGGCTGAATAAGAATTAAACCTAAAAGTTCGAAATAAAAAAATAAATAAATAAAAAAACACCTGCGACTAGTACTTACAAGTAAATTTAGCAGTTTTCTGTTTTTTTTAAAATTTATTTAAAAAAAACACAACAAAAATAGCAGTTTGATAGTCTTCGCTATTTTGACAAAGTCGTAAAAAATTAAATTATTTTAAGTTTGAGCGAAAAAGTTTTAAGTCAGAGGTAATGGTAGCTCGGGAACCCGTTTTGGCCTCATTAGACCGTACCGAACCGAACCAGACCGAAATGCGTCCCCGAGCTACCTTTACCTCTGAGAACTTGCTCGTAAAACGTTTTCGTTAAGACTTTTTACCTCGTGAACTTCCTTCAAATTCTAAGTTTGGTTAACTAAAACTAAAACTAGGAACTAAAGTGACCTCTTTAGTTCCTAAAATGCATAAAATTATATCCAATCAACTGATTTATCTGTTTAACTTTTTTTTAATATATATTGCAAGAGTCAATAAAACATCTCATTCCGACTAACTCATATCGTGTATGCTCCTGAGAATTTACCCACTCCCTAAATATCTTTCCGAGCATTTAACATGTTTCCCTAGAACTTCTTCGAAGATGTTTTTACCCTCTTTTCCAGAGCAATAAACCGTTTGCCTTTATGACTATGGCGATCCGCAAAACTGCGTACATGTAAGTGTTACGTGAATGTACGTTTGTATGGAATAGAAAGCTATGTAGTTTAATAAAAAGCTTTTGTCAAAACTTAAAAAGATTGCTCCTCCAAATAGGTCATGCATACTGAAATAAAACGAAATTTGAATTTAAATAGTATTTTTGCTCTTTACAAGTTTGTAAATATTTTTATTTAAATATTGTTTTCGACATCAACAAGCATTAATCACATGCAAGACTAGTTTAAGAACAAGCAAAATTTATGGGAACGCAGTGACTTGTTTTTTGGCATATTCTCAGGATCGCTGTATTTTAATAAAAGTTGTATTCGGCTAATCTGTCCTTTGAGTCACTAACACCAAAATAATTCATATTTTGTAACGAAACAAATTCACCGAATTATTTTTAATTATTAAAAAACACACTGTCTCATTTTGATCTGTAACGGTTTTCCAAGTCGACGCATCTCTGGTTTGCGCTGGTGTCTTTTCTCTTTGTCTAGAGTCTTTCTCCTTCTTTATGGACAACTTTGCCATTAGAGTTTCGGCAAATCAACGGTAAGCTATGAGGGCCTCAAGGGCAGGGTAGTTTTCCCTGAGACAAGAAAATCATTACAAAGCAGTCTTCAGTTGGTTTTTGTACACTTCACTTCGTTTGATTTAAGAGGGGTTTTTTTTCAACTGAGAAAATGTTAAATTTGTCAATTATTTTTATTAATTTAAAACTATTTTATTTGTTATTTATAATTATTTTGATCTTTACTTTTAGAGTTTTAGGAACCTTTTGTAGGTTTGTTGTAAATATATTTATTTAGCAACATTTTGAACGTTGATTGAATAATATTATTCAATCAAATATTTAGTTTATTTAGTACTACTGTTTAGTTTTGGCATATTATATTGATTAAAAATGCCGATTTTAGGGCAACGAAAGGTTTGTATTTGATGTTAAAAAACCAAAAAAAGATAGTAGTAATATTTCAAAACATTAGAAACAGTCAAAAGCTTAAATTTATAATATACTCTAAAAGTAATGATAATAGTTATATATGTAACATTTGCCCAGTTGAAAAAAACCTTTCTTAAATCAAAAGAAGTGGAGCATATGAAAAACAACTAAAGCAATGCTTTGTAACGATTTTCTAGTCTCAGTGAAGACTACCCTGGTCTTGAGGTAAAGCGCAACATAAAGAAAGAAAAAGACTGTGCTTGAAACGCTCTAGACAAAGAGAAAAGACAGCAATGCAAACCAGAGATGCGTCAAAAAACCGTTACAAATTAAAATTACATAGCATGTTTTTTAACAATTGAAAATAGTAGGTAAATTTGTTTCCAGTTACAAAAAATGAAATATTTTGATGTTGGCGGCTCAAAGGACATATTAGCACAATACTACTTTTATTAAAACATAGGGGTCCTAAAAATATTCCAAGAACAAGTCGCTGCGTTGCCATATATTTTAATTATTCTTATCTTAGTCTTGCGTGTAATTAACACTTGTTAATGTCGGAAACAATATTTAATTAAAAATATTTATAAACTTATAGATGGCAAAAATACCATTTATATTCAAATCCGGTTTTGTTACAGTATGCAAGACCTATTTGGAGGAGCAATATTAAAAAAAAAATCCTTTAAGTAGAAATCAAAGCAGTAAAAGAGTAATAAAATGCCTGCTAAAACAGCTTGTGATGCGATTGACATTTATCTACAAAAGAAACGCAAAATATAAGGTTAAATTCTAGTAAAGTTTCTTTTGGGGTACGTTCAGATAGCACGTTGGATGTGGTCGGGCGCGCTCAAATCCGTTCAGATTGAAATCTAGGTGAAAGTTACTCTCGTTCATATTGGTCAAAAATAACGTCGGGCGAATCGCCTTTTACACCCTTCTCTATGAGGTGGGTGACAAACGCTCGACTTGCGCAGTAAGTATATAAGCCAAGCCCCCCCAATTAAAAAAAAAAATATATTTTCGAAAACATTATATAAAAGTGGCATTTTCCATAAATAAATAATAACATTAAAAACATTCTTTCAGATGCAATTAAATGGATCCTTTACAGAATTTCATTTTGACTGTTTAGTTTTTGACAAGTTGTTATAGGAATATAAATAATATTATACCTAGATATTAATAGTAGATAATGTAACCATATAAAGAGGTTTGACATAATGTAATTGAAGATCTCTCAACGCTCCAGCAAACACTTAGCGCCGGTACACACACGCGTTTTTCTGCAGCGCGGTGACGCAGCGTTACCGCGTTTTTCTGAAGAATGCACGCAAGACAAACGCGCGTTTGCCGCTCAACTGTGTGAATCGCGCCATTTATTTCATAGTATCACGGACCGCAATTGCGGTAACGCTGCGACACCGCGCTGCAGAAAAACGCGTGTGTGTACCGGCGCTTAATGATTGAGAATCTTCTTTCGCATTGTCACTGTCAAACGCTATTATATTATATTTCAAATTTATTTATTTCCTTAGAAAGTGTTGAGCACAGGCACTTAAAACCTGTATTGCTTGTACGTACAACAAAGAAAATAAATTTACAGAAAACACAACTTTTAAATCTAAAACAAAACTTTATTTGTCTAATAAAACTCTGTCAGCCACCAAAAGTCCGGTACTCCAAAATACTCTGTATTTCCATTTTTCAAAACCAAAAACCACTTATTTGCGTTTATGTTAACTCTACTAAATAACAAATTTTTAAATCTGATCGAATTTATATATATTTATCGGTTTCACAACGTTCTACGTCTTCCGATACCCAATCTCCACTCGTCTCTGTTTGCCCATAATTCATCATCTAGGCCTCTTATTCTTATTTCACTGTCTATTCCTTCTCTCCACCTTCTCCTTGGCCGTCCTCGTTTTCTTCGACCAGTTTTTTGGATTTCCCTGCTGCTCTTCTCCAATAGTCCATCTCCGTAGCGGAAAGCATTTTTTCTGTTCTATCCTTGATTGGCCATACTTCTAAGCCGTATGTAATAATATGTTAATAATTTTGTTATGTTTTGATATACTTTGGTCCCAAATTATTCCATTTAATAAAGTTATTGCTTTTCTTCCTTGTACGTTTCGATCTTTTATAGCTTTGTCTAGTGTTGTTCCTTCAGCTGTAATTTTTAGACCTAAGTATTTTTACTCATCACAGGACTATATTCACTGCCCGGTATTTAAGATTAGATCCTGTTTCGTTCCACCGATACACATATACTCTGTCTTATTGAGATTAACCTCTAGTCCCCAGTTATTGTACTCTTCTATTAGTTTTCGTGTCATATATTCGATCGAATTTATCAATTTTTAAAAAATATATTTTAAGGTTAGTTTATTACATCCATACCGTTTACAAAGGCAAGACGTCCGGCGATTTACCCATGACGTCATTCGCTCGGCAAGGTAAAAACGTTGGAAAAGAAGGTAGTAACGCTAAAACATTTTTAACAAAAAATTTCTTGGAAAATTATTTGCCTTAAAGTTAGAGTAAATAATACTAGTAAATTAATTGAATTAAATATTTGTTCACTTAAATTTACAAATTGCTAACGTATGGTTGATAAAAGAATACCGCACGCAGGCAGCTACTTAAAGCTAACAAAGAACATCCTCTTACACATACAAACTCCTACACTTACAAGGTAACCTTACATAGACAGTTATGTTTAGAGCTTACAACCAGTAAGGGTAGATGGGCAGATAACGCACGTTCCGGAATTAAACGTGAGGTCTCCTGAGCTTGATACTGAATAGCAAATTCCTGAATACATTCACCACTTACTTTGGTAATTTTTTATAAATTTACTAATATTAATCAATGCCAAAAAAATACTACTGATACAAGAACGCATTCTCAGTGCACAAGCAGAGAGTGGAAGCCTTTTCTTCAAAAGTTGATTGAGAGTATTCCAAAACCTATATTTTAATTATTTCATATCTTAAAATTGAAACAAAAAATATGAACGGCATAGAAACCAACATTAAAGAGGATATTGTAAATATCACACAACTATTCTATACAGAATTATACCAAACGAAAAGGGAACCATCGCGAGACACAATGAAGAAACTCCAAACAAAAGAAAGAACATAAACTTAGAACTACAACCGAAAGAAGCAATTCAGAAGTAAACTGGAGACCTCGGGAAAATAAAAGAAGTAGGGGAAGACGCCAAATGAGATTGGCGGACCATTTGAAGAAACATGCAAGAATTAGATGGATGAACACGGCGACATACAGAGAATGGTGAAAGATTGGGGGGGGGGGCATCCCAAGTAACATTATTACCACTCAAGGTTTTATTAATTTGGTTCCTAGGTTATTTAGAGGGTGCTGTTATGGGTTTTAGGATCAATTTGGCTAAATAAAGGTAATTTATATTGCCAATTACCTAAAGGGGTGTTATGCAACCAAAAAGTGATTTATAAAGGGAGTATAATAAAACTGATATTCCTTCTGTTCCTTTTAGATACTTTTGGTTTTATTCATTTCTGATTTATAAATATGGTCTTATGAAACCATTTTACCTAAAGTTTTTAAAAAGAAATAAAAATAAACTTTGGTCATTTAGTTTTTTTCATTACTTTAGGTCATCACAAAAGTGTTTTATAATAGAGCTGAAAGGTTATCTTATATCTTTTTGTTTTTATAGTTACCAGTAGTTTAAAAGTAAATATGATTAGATAGGCGGCCATATAGAACCTAGTTTCCTTAAGGATTTTAAGAGTGGTAAATATAAACTTTAGACTTGGTTTTTGCCATTACTTTTAGGCATTTTAAAAATGTTTTATAGGAAGGCTTAAAGGTAAACTTAATTCTTTTGTATTTATAGTTACCCATAGCTGTATATTAAATATTATTTAAATAGGCGGCCATATAAAACCTTGTTTCCTTAAGGGTTCTAACAGAAGTAAATACTTTCGTGTTTTATTTGTCTAGGTATTTCTTGTAAAAATAATAGATATACCTAGGTACAGATTGGTACCTACCTGTTACAAGACTGATTATTTAAAGCCCAATAATTGTTGAGTTTCCGTCCTCCTGGGTAGGACACCCAGGCCTAGGTAAAGCCTGTTTAGACGGCCAATATAAGAAGTTGCCCTCCAACCTACAAGCACAACGAATATCATTGCACTGGCTCTCTCGATTGTGTCGAAATTGCACGATAAAAAACATTTAAAAGTGTTGAATTATACGCTTTTAAACACTTTAAAAACAAATACAAAAAATTTAAGTGAGGTTATGTTGACTATGTTTACATTGTTCTTTTTTGTTGGTTTCATAAGGGCACTCAAAAATCCTTGTTGCGATACAGTAACAAATAAAACCAAGTGACCACTATAAAACCATAATGGCGTATATAAATTTATTTAAAAAATATTGTAAAGAGAAAATATTTATCTAGTCGTTTTAGCAGTGTTTTTTATCAATAAGTTTACTTTAATTTTGATTTATGTAAACCAAACAGACTTTTTTAATGATGACTAGTGTAAATGATTTTTTTTTAATTTTAAATATTTGTTGTTTTGTTATCAAAAAACTATTAAAAAGCATTCTTGAGCTGGCGCGCTTGTTTTGAGAGCTTTTCAGATACGATTTTAACAGAAAAATAAATCTGGCAGGCAATTTGATCATCAACAAAACGACAAACTCGGTATATTTTTATGTGATAAAATAATTTTGGGACTCTGACATTTTTGGCAATTTTGTGACCTAAATTATTTTATATAGCCATTGTGAATCTAAAATATCGCCATAGCTTTTATAGGAAAACTTCTTTACTCCAAAGGTATTATAGTATTCAACAGAATCGCCAGGATACCAAATTACCAAATCTAGTTTTATAATAGGATAGAGGACGTTTCTGAGTTGCTTTTAGAACCTGGCATAATAGCTTTAGGCTCTAAAAGGTTCTATACTGGTGGAACCGCTAGAGGGCGAAGCTGGAGTTTATTTCTTATGGTTTTATAGTGAGTTTAATACATAGGTTGCCACCACCAATTGGGGAGTCCCATTTAGGAGGTCTAAGGGGTATATAAGGGTAATGGGAACGTGCTAGCGACCAAACATTGAAACTAATGGTTTTAAGGAAAGGCGCTGGCAACCATTTAGCTTCTGCTATAAATAAAGAAATGTTACTTGGGATGTCCAAAGATGGATCGAAGAAGGATAAATAGATAGATAACATCCCAATACTCATTAAACAGAGCTTACCAAAAATGAAAACTATAGCACTACTAATAAATGTTAGCAAATAAAATTTAGTGCCTTCTCTGGCCCCGTTACTTAAAAGGCCACAATAAAATAGTGAAACACTACATTTTTGCCGCATTTTAACAAATGGGGCCAATTCTTTGGTGGAATCTTGGTCCTATACCAAATGATTGGTACTAGAATCAATTTTATTCTTTGTGCGTGCCTTAAATTTATTTTCTCGGGATAATTTAATAAAATTGTTTCCCGTTGCTTTTTAAATTGTAGTGCCAAAACCTATTTTAACCAATGTGAAGTTCTTAAGAAAAAATTGAAATAATATTGTTACTTTTGAGCGATTACCGAGGTAGAATTTATTGATAAAAAATCTTTGTATTTATAAGTTTTATAAAAGTTAAAAATGTTGGATTTTGTTTTATCGTTGTTTCCTCCACAGCAAAAATGTTCTTTAGGAGATTTGCTGTCTATGGCCTATTATCTTACATTTTAAGAACCTATTATTAGGCTGTTGAGATGAAACTTAATTGACTCATTGAGCAAAGAGGCATTTTAATTGTTTTTGAGGAGGTACTTTGGTCTTTGTTGAAAATAATTACAACTGAACAAGGTTCTTCTGTTTAACATAGTGGGAGACACTAGCAAATGTTACATATTTTTTATAGACATAGCTATGAGAGAATAATGGCCCTGTCCCGCTAAAAATAAAACGATGAGATTTAATTAATGTTGTATGATGAGTATATGACTCATATAGAGTGACAACCGGCGAGCTTTGCAACATTGAGGGGCAAATGGCGCTGAAATAAATACGTCAAGTAAGCAAAATTCAGAGATAACTACTATGATCGAATGGAATTCGTATGATAGGCATGAACTTCGTAACTCGCACATGCAACTAAATCGTACGAGTTCTTTCTGAATATTGCGTCCCAGACGAATTTGTTTCAGCGCCATCTGCCCCTCAATGTTGCAAGGCTCGCCGGTAGCCAATGAGCGGCTAGTTCACAACTTGTATTCCGTTTGCTATTGGTCGAAATAGTCAGCTGACTTTTTGATGTTGAACGTTGCCGTTTAAGATTATTATTATATTATATTAAGAGATGGTGAAATCAGTCAAGTATTTAACAAACATTATGTTTACAGCTTTCGGCGTAAAATACGAATATATACTAGTTGTAAGTGATTAAAAAGTGTGGTGGTTTGTGCAGTACATACCTATTGAATTTAACTAAATCTATCCATATGCCGATGAGTTTTTTTTTATTGTTTTTTAAAAACATATTATTTTCTTTTACAGTTCATGTCATTATTTTTGGGATAACTTTTTACAACTTTTTTTTGTTGGCCTATGCTTTTTGTTATGGTAAACAACTGATAACTGTCAAAAAGTTATCTCAAAAATTATGATATAGTATAGTTTAAATTAGCTTCCCTATCCTGTTTTCCTGTAGAAATCGGTGTTAACCTAACCCTGATAAATTATTCGACAACATATCCTAACCTTTGCAGACACGCCCCGGTTAGGATACGTTTCCCATCAATTGACCACGGTTAGGTTTTGTTTCAGTTTGGTTTAACACCGATTTCAACCTCCCAAAACGAGGACAGGAGAGTTTTAATTTTAAAAATCCCGCTTGATTATGTCAACCAATAGCAAATGGAATGCAAGTTGTGAACTATCCCCTCGTGGTAGCCACTCTATATCAGTCATGTACGGTAGTGGCGTAAAGACCTTTAAAGGTTCTAACCTGGCACCTAGGCCGCCTTTCTGGGTCCGTTGTGCACCACGTACCTACTGTGCTCGACTCAGATAATAATTCAAATACTATCTAGTATAAGAACCCAGTAGACTTCAAATTATATTTTAGGCCAGAAACTTAGTCATCATGATTTACCACATAATGCCATGGTTGTAGCCTTAGGGTCATAAACCTTTTGACATAATCAACAGTGTACAGAGAGCCATAATATGCCCACACTAGCTGCTAGCTCCAAATAGGCACTGCATATTCCCTGTCCCATGTGGTGATTTCCTGAATAGCTAGGCCATCTGGAAGGTGTTATGCAACAACCGTTTAAGCCACAACCTGAAAAATTATATTCTTTGTTGAAAAACGGTCAAAATTAGTTATAGAACGATACGCAAAATTGATTTAACCCACAACAACAAAGAATAGCGCCATCTATGATTAGTATTACTAAGCCACAAATCGTTATTGCCGCTATTAACAATTTGCAACAGTGATCTATCTTGAAACCTCCCAATTGTGGCTTAAACGGTTGTTGCATAACACCGTCCATATAATCCATTCAGAAAATCACCAGATTAACCCCCTTTACGATAGATGTTACCCGCTGTAATCCCAAAGGTTTCCTGTTTTTATTTTTTTTCTATCTTCAGTCCATAACATATTGACTAAGTGGACCGAACCGTGGTCTTCTGTGCTTCAGTCGCCGCTTGAATTCTTGTTCGCGCGCACGATGTACGCGTGCAAATCTCTCGGTGTCTAGGCAAAACGCATTGATAATATCGTGTTTATGTTTAGAACGTTTAATTTTGTCTTCGTGTGTGTAGGCAATTCCACCAAACGTACATGTATGCAGAGATTAGTTCTCGCGTACTAATCTCAAGAAATGCTCGCGTGTGTGTAGGCCCCTTTAGAGAACTTCGCGCGGCCGTTTGGAATATTATTAATAATAAACAATAAAACCTAACCTACAAAACAAGTTGGTAAAAATATATATAAAAACTCTTTATTCTAGAGCATTTTTACATTGAATAATTTCGAAAAACATTAAAATTTTACTAATTTATGTTTTTTATTGATTGTCTAAATTTTTGAAATCTTTGTTTTAAAGCAAAACATGGATATTTTGCGGCAACGTGAAAATTTTATATTGAAATATATGGGTATATTATCAGTGAAGTGATCTGCGATTGAAAAATATGATATTCTCTTCAAAAAAAAAAAATTTAAAATAGATTAGATAATTTTATTTTATTGAGAAACAAGTAAAACTATTAATTGTCTTTAAATGTTTTACAAGTTGACAATAGTAAGGGTAAATAGAAGCTTTTCTCTGTAAGTTCATGTTGCATCGAAACTCTCTTCTGCTTATGCCTTATAGCTTAATAAATGTTCTACTGACGAAAAATTTAAGTTGGCGGCAGAAGCTAAAAGAAAAATGTTACTCTTGTACAGCAACTACACAATATGTATACGATTATTTTCACCTATAAGAACTGCGCCAATTTTGCATTTATAAGACTCTTATAGCATATGGAGAGTAAATTGGAATGTGTTATGCAACAACCGTTTAAGCCACAATTGGGAGGTTGTGGGTTAAGTCATTTTTGTGTATCGTTCTATAACTAATTTTGAACGTTTTTTAACAAATAATATAATTTTAAGCCACAATTGAGAGGTTGTGGGTTAAATCATTTTTGCATATCGTTCTATAACTAATTTTGAACGTTTTTCAACAAAGAATATAATTTTTCAGAGGTTGTGGCTTAAACGGTTGTTGCATAACATCGTCCAATTATGGTATTTATTTCCTCACTTTGTGCTCTAAGAATGTTCTCTCTTAAGCCCTTATAAGTAGTGAAAGGTTGCTTGGGTACGCTTTTCTATAACAAACTTTCCAAGTATTTTGCTGTAATTGTGGATGAAGAGGTATTAGAATGGACTTTAAGCTAATAGATTTACAGTAGCAGAGAAAATTTCTGATAGTAGTTAGCATCTTTTTTTACAGAACAGTGATTTCATATAGTTATAGAAGATGCTAAAGAAAAACTGGTTGTAGTTCGAAAATTTCAAATGGATAACCTAATGTAGGTTCCTTGTATTGATTTTATTAAAATTTCATTTTTATATAAATATAAGCTACGACACACTTACTATAGCACTTGATAATAAGCTACAACCAAGCTATGGGATATACGAAGTTACGTTTTGCATTAACGCCTTTCGGCTATAAATTAAACATTATCGTAGCTTAACCAATCCGTAAGACCTAATAATATCCTCTTGCTTGGAGATATGCAGGCTTCTAAAGTCGATTAACTAAAAAATGTTAAATATGGTAACAAACATGAAATTTAGTACCCGTGAATTTAAAAATCAAACAAGTTTCGTGGGTAATCGGGTAAAAAGGAAGTTTCTGTTTCTCTCATATTTTTCCGTGGGTAGCTAAAAGCTTAAAAATTCCGCTGATTGACACGCACGTGTCCGATGGCGGGAAAAACGCTAATCAGCGTTGATCTGGCAATCGATCTCTCGTATCTCGGTAGATGGCGCCTCCTGCGAGAGTTTTCACACTATTTACATAGGATGAGAGAAAACCGTCTAATCAACTTTGCAAGGGTGTCACATTGACCAAGCAGTGTTCTGAGGAGTCCCATAAGGACGATACAATTAAGTGTAAACACTTATTAAATATCCATTAGATCTTGGACCTCCGTGAGGTTAAGCTTTCAAGCTACCCACGTAAAAATATGATAGAAGCAAAAACTTCCGTTTTACTCGATTAGCCACGAAACTTGTTTGATTTTTAAATTCAAGAGCATTAAATTTCACGCTTGTTAGTTTTATTTGCTTTAAATATTTCGTTGATTGACGCTCACGTGTCTGATCGGGTAAAAACGCTTATCAGCGTTGATCTGGCCTGGTTTCTTTTTATTTGCAACCGATCTTTTCATTGATGGATTTATATAGCAGTTTATTTTCGCCTGCTCTTGTTCTAGTTTCTCTCGTATCTTGGTAGATGGCGCTTTTTGTGAGAGTTTTATCACTATGTACATAGGATTAGAGACGAAACCGTCTAATTAATTTCGCAAGGGTGTCACATTGATCAAGCAGTGATCTAAGGAGTCCCATAAGGACGAAAAAGTTAACTGTCAACACTTATTAGGTGTCCATTAAATCTTAAATCCCCGTGAGGTTAAGCTTTCAAGCTACCCACGGAAAAATATAAGAGACAAAAACTTTATTTTACCCGATTAGCCACGAAACTTGTTTGATTGTTAAATATGGTCGCAAATTCAACTTTTAGTGGAGTTGTTAGAGAACGCCCAAGTAACATTTCTTTATTTATAGCAGAAGCTAAAAGGTTGCCAGCGCCTTTTCTTAAAACCATTAGTTTCAATGTTTGGTCGCTAGCACGTTCCCATTGCCCTTACATACCCCTTAGACCTCCTAAATGGGACTCCCCAATTGGTGGTGGCAACCTATGTATTAAACTCACTATTAAACCATAAGATATAAACTCCAGCTTCGCCCTCTAGCGGTTCCACCAGTATAGAACCTTTTAGAGCCTAAAGCTATTATGCCAGGTTCTAAAAGCAACTCAGAAACGTCCTTTATCCTATTATAAAACTAGATTTGGTAATTTGGTATCCTGGCGATTCTGTTGAATACCATAATACCTTTAGAGTAAAGAAGTTTTCCTATAAAAGCTATGGCGATATTTTAGATTCACAATGGCTATATAAAATAATTTAGGTCACAAAATTGCCAAAAATGTCCAAAATTATTTTATCACATAAAAATATACCGAGTTTGTCGTTTTGTTGATGATCAAATTGCCTGCCATATTTATTTTTCTGATAAAATCGTGTCTGAAAAGCTGTCAAAATAAGCGCGCCAGCTGAAGAATGCTTTTTAATAGTTTTTTGATAACAAAATAACAAAATTATTGTTAAAAAACACTACTAAAACGTAGATAAATATTTTCTCTTTACAATATTTTTTAAATAAATTTATATACGCCATTATGGTTTTATAGTGGTCACTTGGTTTTATTTGTTACTGTATCGCCACAAGGATTTTTGAGTGCCCTTATGAAACCAACAAAAAAGAACAATGTAAACATAGTCATAACATAACCTCTTAAATTTTTTGTATTTGTTTTTTTAAGTGTTTGAAAGCGTATAATTCAACACTATTAAATGTTTTTTTATCGTGCAATTTCGACACAATCGAGAGGGCCAGTGCAATGATATTCGTTGTGCCTGCAGGTTGGAGGGCAACCTCTTATATTGGCCGTCTAAACAGGCCTTATCTATGCCTGGGTGTCCTACCCAGGAGGACGGAAACTCAACAATTATTAATTATTGGGCTTTAAATAATCAATCTTACAATAGGTAGGTACCAATCTGTACCTAGGTATATCTATTATTTTTACAAGAAATACCTAAAAAAATAAAACACGTAAGTATTTACTTACTTCTGTTAGAACCCTTAAGGAAACAGGTTTTATATGGCCGCCTATTTAAATAATATTTAATATACAGCTATGGGTAACTATAAACACAAAAGAATTAAGTTTACCTTTAGCCTTCCTATAAAACCTTTTTAAAATGCCTAAAAGTAATGGCAAAAATCAAAAGTCAAAGTTTATATTTACCTACCACTCTTAAAAACCTTAAGGAAACTAGGTTCTATATGGCCGCCTATCTAATCATATTTACTTTTAAACTACTGGTAACTGTAAAAACAAAAGGATATAAGATAACCTTTTAGCTCTATTATAAAACACTTTTGTGATGACATAAAATAATGAAAAAAACTAAATGACCAAAGTTTATATTTATTTCTTTTTAAAAACTTTAGGTAAAATGGTTTTATAAGACCATCTTTATAAATCAGAAATCCATAAAACCAAAAGTATCTAAAAGAAACAGAAGGAATATCAGTTTATTATACTCCCTTTATAAATCAGTTTTTGGTTGTATAACACCCCTTTAGGTAATTGGCAATATAAATTACCTTTATGTAGCCAAATTGATCCTAAAACCCATAACAGCACCCTCTAAATAACCTAGGAACCAAATTAAGAAAACCTTGAGTGGTAATAATGTTATTTGGGCGGTTTAAAGAATAAAAAACTTTTATTTAAATCTTTTTCTTTTTAATCTTTCTGTGTACGAGACAAAAGAAAAAATTCAAAACCGGTTAAATATGATCGTGAATTAAAATTTCGAAAAGGAATATTAAACAGTTTTCGTTACAACTCATTAGCCGAAGAGATTACGGCCCATAAATTTTTTGAGCGAAAACTTTCTTAAAAGAATACAGCCCGACCTGGCCGGCCGGCGCGCGAAAGAAAAGAAAAACTTTGCAAAAATCGTAGTTTAAAGTACCTTTCGTTATTATAATAAAAGTAATTATAAAGTTCTTGGAAGAGAAGCAAAACGCTTGTGACGTATATACTTGGTTTTAACTTGACGCACAGTGGCTTTGGCCAAGATCTGTAGAGGATAGGTTGCCTGGTAACTCAATGATCGAAGCGGCGTGAGAGGTGACGTCATTTGGAGTGCCACGATTTGATTAGACCGCTTTGTTTACATCACGGCCTGCGCACTGATAGTTCGGTAAGCATTCCCGAGATGGCACTAATTCCATAATTTTTACAGTTTTTTTCACAAAAAATACCCGCGCTGTTGCTTCCTCCCGGTATAATTTTTTTATACCGTCAAACTTTTCAAATTTATCAATTTTTTATATTTGTCAATTTTTCTCTGTCATTCATAAATGTTTGTTTTTTTTTTTAATTTATTGCGTATTTTAAATAAGATCTTTATTTGAAAATGGCTTCAACGTGTTGCGTACTCAATTGCCCTTTCAATATTAAACTATTTCATAGATTCCCAAGATATTTTCATGTAAGTAAAAATATAGATTTATATAAGCATTGCCTTTAGTATGTATATAAGCTTGTTTTATAGAAAGATTTATTATGAAAAACACTTTAATTACTTTTAGCTCCGCCAAAAATGGGAGAATGCCGTTGGACATTAAAACGCCTATCGACTTATACAAAATCTGGGGGCACGGTAGTGCTCCACCAAGTTCGCGCGGAAACTGCTGTACCATCTTTTTTTGAAACATGTCAGCCCATATTTGACCAATCTAAAACTCTACTTCGGATTGAGCTACGAAACTCAAACACAGTCATAGATTTTTATAGAGTTAACAATCCCTCTAAGTTTCATGGACTTCCATAAAGTGGTAAAGTAGTTACGAAATTTCAAAAAAACGTCGAAATTGCCACTCACTCACTCATGTATAAATCATGTAAATTTGTCTGTACTTTCAGACATGTTACAAAGCTGAAATTTGGCAGACTGATAGAAATTGTGACCAAATCCTTGTATTGTAAAAAATCAAAAAACCCCAAAGATCTAATTCACTCCCCTCCCCCATACATGTAAAGTTATGTAAAGGTAACATTGCCCACTTCCAGAGGCGCTAGAGAGCTGAGCTTTGGCAGACTGATAGGAAATATGATAAAACTATAGGAAAAATTGTAAAAAATCAAAAAAACCCAAAATTTTAATTTGCTTCCCTCCCCGATAAATGTAAAATTATGTAAAAGTAACATTGCCCACTTCCAGAAACGCTAGAAAGCTGAGCTTTGGAAGGCCGATAGGAACTATGATAAAACTATAAAAGAAAATTAAAAAACCCCAAAGTTTAATTAACTTCTCTCGCCTATAAATGTAAAGTTATGTAAAAGTAACATTCTTCACTTCCAGAAACGTTAGAGAGCTAGCTTTGGAAGGCCGAGAGAAACTATGATAAAACTATAAAAGAAAATTAAAAAACCCAAATTTTAATTTACTTTCCTCCCCTATAAATGTAAAGTTATGTAAAAATAACATTGCCTACTTCCAGGAACACTAGAGAGCTGAGCTTTAGAAGGCTGGTAGAAACTATGATAAAACCATAGGAATATATAAAAAAAAAACTCAAAATTTTTAATAAGGTATTGCTAAAGTTTTGAACAATATTCCGCATATTTTACT
This sequence comes from Aspidapion aeneum, assembly GCA_963576565.1. NCBI lineage: Eukaryota > Metazoa > Arthropoda > Insecta > Coleoptera > Brentidae > Aspidapion > Aspidapion aeneum. Next base: position 6,965,625 of record OY755038.1, read on the forward strand.
ACCTACTTTAAAACTTAAATATTATCCAAATCCTTTAAAAAAGGATAATAGCATAACAAAAACACTTCATCAAAAAAAAAGCCAAGTACGCGAAAGTGGTATTCCGTAAAAAGTTCTCCAATACAAATTTCAAAATGAAAGGGTCTTACTAGTTTGGAAATCTTTTTCTAAACTTGGATATTACGGCTGCAAATGACTCTAAGGCGCAGTGCTAAATTGAACATAAAAAAGTTTGGCTGGAATAGCATAGTTAAAAAAAAAACATTTCCAAACTAGTAAGAACCTTTCATTTTGAAATTCGTATTGGAGAACTTGGCTTTACTTTTATCTCAATTCTTTTTACGAAATACCACTTTCGCGTACTTGGCTTTTTTTACATGAAATGTTTTTGTTATGATATAGATATCCATAAAATATTTAAATTAAGGTGAAATTATTGAACTAAATAAAAAAAAAACTGTGATTGAGATACCGACAGTCAGATACTTTTGTTAAACATTCCTTAAATGACTAGCATGTGCCTAAATTAATATTGATTTATTATATAAAATATATTACAGTTAAAAAAAATCCTGATTGGTGGAATACTGAACATAGCTAAATAAAAAATAAATGTGTAGTTATTGGGTTGTTTTTTATGTATATCGTTATAATGATTATCTAAAATATTTTAAAGACTTTTCAATACAAGTATCTAGTAGTTAAGACATTTTGGATTCATTTCACCAAAATGATTTCCTAAAATATTAAAAATAATTTTTAATATAATCCAAAGATTATGGAATATAAATAATCTTTAAGTTATATTAAAAATATTTTTGAATCACTTAGTATTTTTAAATAAATTTAAATATATCACCCGTTCGCGATTTTCGAAAATGTTTGTAGCGCCATCTTTGGACTGCTTACCCGAACTTATATACGTTCGACACACTGTATATAATAATAATATAACTTTAAGTGGCCCATCTTAATAATATATATTATAATCTATAATCTTTGGTTTACATGTGTTTTTAGGTAGGTTTAATCTTTCAGTAGTTTATTTTTTACATTTGTGGGGTTTTTTCGGACTATATTTATTTAAAAAGTGTAAATACTGGTTCTAGTTTACTTGTAGTTATTAAGAAGCTAAACGGTTCCCAATAAATTGTGCCTTTGGGATATTGGGTATAAGGTAAATTTTATATTTGAGTTAGTTGATGTATTTTATGAATATTGTTATTAGGGACACAAAGGAACAAAAGAAACTTAAAGCTTGCCTACTATATTAAACAATGGCGGCTCGTGACAGTAAAGTTTGTGAGTTCTGCCGACACAATTATACAAAAACAAACAACAAACACGACTATAACCTCCCGCTCATGCGTTTGGCGTCTTCTAAATAAATAGATAGTTTAAGTTGTGCTACGTATTTTTACGTAAGCATGAGATTTGACAGATACGCAAGCGCACTTCGTCAGACCGTCGTCAAGGTCACGTTAGGAGCTTACGTATTTACGTTAGCTTACGGCGGTCTGCGGGCACATTAACGTTACCAAAGAATAGAATTGGTTGATTGACCGATCGAAAAATGAGGCCTAGACGATAATTTCCGCTTCCAGTACAAACGATTCTTTGCAAATATATTCCTACTGTAGTTGAAAAGACAAAACACAAAATTATAACATCAAAAAAACACAGTGCCGCATTCCATATTCTCTGCTATTAGTAGACTTGTTATGGTAACGTAAAAACATTTAACTTAAACTCAAATTTGGAACAAAACGTAGAGCGCTTAACGTGCAGTTTTACGTAAAAATACGTAGCACAACTTAAACTATCTAATAAATGCGCCCGCAAACACGCAACGCTGAGCCCGCCCGCCCGGAATTGTACTGGAACTGCAAGTTTTGCAGCTCTATTTTTGCCTAGATTTCGCTATCTAAACCCAGGAGCAAGTGCGGTACGGGGCAAAGGAAGGGGTTCCTAGCCGAGCACAGATCTCGTTAGCCGCCCAGCTACGTTATGTTGCAATTTAGCAGCGCAACAATGCCAATAACTTCATTTGACCGACTGTGAAATGCGGCCTTCGGCGATGGCGCGTGGCGTCATACTCAACACACGTACGCGATTTGAAGGCCTACTATACCAACACCGGACCGGAAATATACTGCTGTTCCAATAATTTTAGAAATAAAATCATTATAGCAGCGGTTGAAAAATAGTCAAATAATGTGAAAATTTTGGGGGTTCTGCAGCTCTGCAGCCCTTATGCACTAGCCGCCCCTGATATTAAATGCTTTTTATGGAAATAAGCACTCCGGGTGACCTCAAGTCCCGTTTCGACAACTCGCTCTGATTAGCCAGAAAGTTAACAGGTAACCTATCCTCTACAAACCTTGGGCTTTGGCCAGGTTACCTGGTAACTTTTTGACCAATCAGAGCCAGTTGCTGAAACGGGAAATGACGTCACCAGGAGTGCCCATTTTAATAAGCCAAGCTTTAGATTTTTTAATATATTTTCTACATATTTGATGATAAAACACGAAAAATACCTTAAAGTTTGACATCAGGAGGCTTCGCCCCCCCCCCCCCCCCCCCAACCCCAAGCAGCGGCGTAGTTGCGAAAAGAACAACCTCTTTTTTTTTTGTTTTTGGTCGTAAGTTTTTTGAGGGCGCCCTTTGTAGCTGTCGGCCTCCCCCACACATGATGACTTTTTTTTTTTTGGTCGCAGGATTTTTAAGAGGTGCCCGTTTTAGCTGTCGGGCCCCCCCCAAGACACATTCCTGGTTGCGCCACTGTTATAATATATATTATCATCGAAGATTAAAAATACTTAAAAGCACATGTAAACAAAGCAGCCTAATCAAATCGTGGCACTACAAATGATGCGCTGTCACCTCTCACGCCGCTTCAACCATAATGAGCGGCTAGTTCACAACTTGCATTCCGTTTGCTATTGGTCGAAATGGTCAGCTGACTTTTTGATGTTGAACGTTGCCGTTTAAGACTATTATTATATTATATTAAGAGATGGTGCCACCAGTCAAGCATTTAACAAACATTATGTTTACAGCTTTCGGCGTAAAATACGAATATATACTAGTTGTAAGTGATTAAAAATTGTAGTGGTTTGTGCAGTACATACCTATTGAATTGAACTAAATCTATGCATATGCCGATGAGTTTTTTTTTATTGTTTTTTAAAAATATATTATATTCTTTTTTTTTTTAAATTAGCTTCCCTATCCTGTTTTCCTGTCGAAATCGGTGTTAACCTAACCCTGATAAATTATTCGACAACGTATCCTAACCTGTCCAGACACGCCCCGGTTAGGATACGTTTCCCATCAATTGGCCACGGTTAGGTTTTGTTTCAGTTTGGTTTAACACCGATTTCAACCGCCCAAAACGAGGACAGGAGAGTTTTAATTTTAAAAATCCCGCCTGACTATGTCAACCAATAGCAAATGGAATGCAAGTTGTGAACTATCCGCTCGTCAACCATAGAGGTACCAGGCAACCTATCCTCTATAGAGCTTGGGCTTTGGCCAGATGTAGAGTCCCTTAATACATTTAATTGATATGTTTCACTGGGAAAATTTATCGAGGACTTCTACCTAAAAGGTAATTCAAATTCAAAAATAGCTTTGTTGTTAGTCAGTTTACTAAAGTAGGCATTGACAAAAGCTCTACTTATCTAATTACAGTCTATTAAACTGATTAATTATTGATTTAAATTTTTTATTATTTAAATTGAAACAGTCAACAATTACATTTAAAAACTATATATTATAAAAATCGATAAAAATAATAAAAAGCTAAAATTGGATTAAAACAAATGACGTCAAAATTTCGAGGACAAATTAGTTAGGTAAAAAATTTTAAAATCTAAATTTAATGAAATCGAACATCACGATTTGTTTTTCTCTGCTGATAAGCTTAAATATAAAAATAAATAGTTTTAATCATCAAAGTAGTCTTCTAAAGTATAGTAAGCTTTGCTTGCTAAAAAATCTTTTGTTTTCTGCTAAATTTCGCAAAGTTTTTTATTTCTCGAATCTCAACTGGGAAAAAAAAAGATTTGTCCATGGAAATTCCAAGGAATGTCACGTGGGCTTGTCGCTACCCCTGAAGACGTCAGGCTTCCAGGATGCAGTGACCCTAATATGTTGTTCACCTTAACGACATCTAGGGATAACCGCTTGTACTCAAAATCTGAGCAAAAATGGTGGCCAGCATTCTGTCGGCCGCAGCCCACGAGAAAGACCGGCCCGGGCGCGGAAATATCACGTGACCGTAGGAGTCCCACAAAAAAACGCCTCGCGGCCCGCTGTCATTATAAAACATGTGTGTGTTCAGTTTTGGTATGTTTGTTTACGTCGATTTTTTTTTAATTCGGGCACGAATTTTATGTGAATTTTATCAAAGTTATTAAAATAACGCAGCCCACCAAAAAGACTGTAGTGGGCTGCGTTAAAATAATTAATGGCTAATGAGTAAATTATAAAGGAAATACCTATAAGATAAACAATGCCGCGAACGTGTAATTAGTGTTGTTCCTTGTCGGTCCAACTATAAAACTGAAACCTAATATGTTGCAAACGGGAAAGAAGTGGTAAAAGATAAGATCTTGGATAAGATTGATCAAGTAATAGAGATCCTTAGTGACATTTTCGATAGTGAGAGTGAAAAATGTGTTCACTTGTCATTTCTTATTGAACAATTAGGTCTCTTGAAAAGGTAACCTAAGAATCGAAGATATGGTGAATACACTTTAATGTTGGCTTCATCTTTGTTTATCTATTTATAGATTCAGTTCTTTTATCCATAATAAACACATATATCAGCAAAATATTTTTTAAAATTTTTGCCTATAAAATAACAAAATTTTTTTGTTAATTTATTTAAATTGTGTAAAAACATATAATATATTAAGCAATACAATAAGAATCCTGGGACTCCTAAGATCACGTGACCGCCGACTTGCTTATAACGCGCCATGGCCGGTCTTTATCGTTGGCTGGGCTGTCGGCCCGTTTGTAGGTTGCGCAGTAGTCAAAACGTTATCTAATTATTTTTCTATATTTATGGGTTTTCCAGAACAAATTTATATTCATTTATAATATCTTGAACACTGTGCAATTTCCTGGCTCCTCGTAAACCGGCTTGAAAACTTGCAAATTTAAATTGTGTTAGAAAAGTTTTAAAGAAGCAGCTTTAAGTAGACTGTTTTTGTTTTACTCGTTATTGAAAATTTGGTTTGTATTTAATGTAGGCATTCCCGTTTCGCGATATTTTGTCCGCCAACGCTGACAGCGTCATTTCATCGATAAACTATCAGGGCCAACCTGAAATAAAAAAAAACAAATTTAAACTCGCAAAACTAAATTATTTTTATTGAAGCAATTAAAGTTAAGTTTACTTTACCTTCCAAACACGAATTTTTTTTAATAAATAATGTTTGGCCCCAAGGGTTCATTATTATCAATTCGTTTTTCCCTCGCACAGTAAATTACTCGTTAAATAATGGATATCTGCCGGTAAACACCTCCAAATTGCAAGCCAAGTATTGCCATGCTAATTTAAAAAGGCCTTTGTGACTTTTTTAACTTTTATAGATATAATATAAGTTTTATTAAAAATAAGTTTTAAGCTGGATTCATGGTTCCGTAAAGTAAGCAGTAAGATATAAGCTGCAATGAAAAATTAACTGTTGGGTTTAGTTACAGAAAAAGTAAGCAGAACGAACTAAGAACTCAACCATTTCTTATTCTTTACTTCACTCGAAGCCCTACTTATTATTTACGTTTGATTGTTGACCTGAATTAAGCACAAAATAATAACAGGCAGATAAAATTTCTTTTAGTTAGTCTTTAGTACATTTATAGCAAGCACGAAATAGATATTTAAACACTTACAAGACGACAAGACCCAAAATGTACAAAATTTCCTCGCAAAAGACGAAATTACGTTATAAACAGCGTTTGATTCCTAGGAAAACTGTGACGTAGCTCTGACACCGAGTTACCAGATAACCGGTTTCTTTACGGACCGTGGGTATTGCCTTTGTTGTCCATTAAGCTTAAACTTGCATGCAAGCATAAGTTTTAGTTGCGATATTTTTGGTGAAACCGTCTGTCTGTCTGCCTTTCTGTACCGCAAACGCGCCGAAACACGAGATCTGTTATATTTTGCATATATAGGAGCATAGAGGGCGACACTGATTGAATGTCTTTACTAAAACTACCTAATCCAAATTTAAAACGTCAGTGCGATCCATATAGTTTTATAGCTATAGTATAGTCTAAATTATACGCATTTGTAATGAAGTCACCAGGTGAGAAAAAAAACGTATGGCGTAGATATTTTTGTCAATCAATGTTTTTTAATTGACAGTGACGGATACTTCACATAACCAATTACCTACCTATTTAAATCATAGACACTACTTTTTTTTAAGTTTTAAGTTTATTGTCACCGTTGTTTATAATTAGAGACCCTGTATGTATGGCATATTTTAATGATAAAGAGACGCGACAAACTCTTCAAAGTCAAATTTATTTAAGTCAATATCAAAGGATGAAAATATCGGTCTTCTATACTCTAGCCATGTTTAGAGAGAGACGCACCTTCTGTCCTTGTCAATTCATAAGCGTCGGAAAATAAAATTAAACGATTTTTAACAAAAACTATACAGGGGGACCGAAAAACATGTTTGTTTATACAGGGCTATCAAAATGGACGGGCCACGATCCTCCACTTTGTTGACGTCACATCCGGGGCTGATTTTTTTTGATGGTCACGTTACGATACAGCTGATTGTCTTTAAAATATTGAAGTTGGAATGACGGTTCATGGATATTTGATTTTTTTTAAAAATAAAGCCGTTTTTGAGATTATTTTTACTTTATTCTGGCAGAACAATTTTTTTTTAATGTATAGTAAGCCCTAATTTTTCATAGCCGCTTCATTAGCTCACACAAAAATTAAGTTTTAAGCAGAAGCGAATCTGACAATTACATATGACAAAGTCAAATACATGTCAAATATAACAGTTGGCATGTGGTACATGGCGGGTAATTTGAATTCAAAATAAGAAATGCTAAATCTTGAAGATTTTAACCTTTTATTCATGTTACTTCCTTACAAACCTTTGGTGGAATATCGGGATGGTGTCTGAGAATATTTCACTAAAATTTTGCGGAAATCTGTAGTGCCATTTTGAAAATATCATAAAAAACGGCCAACACAAAAATAGAGGCCACGACCCTTAAAAAATCAGCTGTTCTCCCGGGGCTGAATTTTACATTGGGTCTTATGGGAAGTCAGAGGTTTTTTTATGATATTTGCAAAATGGCACTACAGATTTCCGCAAAATTTCAGTGAAATATTCTCAGACACCATCCCGATATTCCACCAAAGTTTTGTAAGGACGCAACATGATTAAAAGGTTAAAATCTTCAAGATTTAGTATTCCTTATTTTGAATTCAAATTACCCGCCATGTACCACATGCCAACTATTATATTTGACATGTATTTGACTTTGTCATCTGTGATTGTCACGTTCCCTTTTGCTTTAAACTTAATTTTTGTGTGAGCTAATAAAGCGGCTCTGAAAAATTAAGGATTACTATAGATTTTAAAAAAATTGTTCTAAAAGAATATAGTAAAAACAATCTCAAAACCGGCTTTATTTAAAAAAAAATCAAATATTCATGAACCGTCATTCCAACTTCGCAACGTGGCCATCAAAAAAAAATTAGCCCCGGATGTGACGTCAACAAAGTGGAGGATCGTGGCCCGTCCGTTTTGATAGCCCTGACTAAACAAATATAAAAATGACGTCATTACAAATGGGTATAATTTGAACTATATACTTTTTGAATTAACAAATCAGTCGAAATATGGAATTAAACCGAGAACATTTTCGAGCTATACATTTTTACAACTTTCGAAGGAAATTATCTCAACATGAATGTCTTGCCGAATTGATTTCTGTTTTCGTTAATGAAGCACCACATCTTTTAACAGTTTCTCGTTGGTATGGAGGATTCAAGCTTGGACGGAATAGCCTCAGCGGCGATCCAATGCCAGGTGCCCAAAAACGGCTGTCAACCAGGTAAATATCGATGCTGTGTGCATGCTCATTACGAAAGATTGACATGTGACATATCGCGAGATTGAAGCTCCATTGAGGATTTCAAAGACCTTAATTTAAACAGTTTTGCATGAAGAATTAAGGTTAAAAAAATTAGTTTTCCGCTGGATACCGCACTGGTTAACCGAAGAGCAGAAAGAAGCTAGAGTTAATTGGTGTCAAAAAACTAGACCGATTTTAGGCAGGAAACCTAAAAACGTGTACAGCATTGTCACTGGTGATGAATCGTAATGAATATGAACCCGAAAATAAACGTCAGTCGTTCGTTTGGGTGTTTCAAGATAAAGAAAAGCCAACAAAAGCCATCTCTTCTCGAAGTGTATCCAAAAAGATGGTCGCGACATTTGTCTCAAAAGCAGGTCATCTAGCAGCAAGTCCTTTGTAAGATCAAAGGGATGTTTCTTCCTATTGGTACATTACCATTTGTTTGCCAAAAATCATCACTAAGCTGCGAAAAACAAACCCCGAACGACGAATCATCCTCCACCAAGAAAATGCAAGTTCGCAAAAAGCATTGAATTTTTAACCCAACAAAACATCGAATTGTTGGACCATCCTCCACACAGTCCAAACGATTTCTATACTTTTCCCAAAATCAAGAATGGCACGCAGTCCACATAGCACAAAAATCACATCAACGGAAAATTCACGTGAACAAAAATTACAAAGTATTTTTTACTTGAAAACAACTCATACCATGTAATATTTATTTTGTTAAATCTACATGCTTAAAGATAACTTAAAAACAAGGAGAAATCAAGCTATAAAAATGTACTTTTTGCTGAAGTTTCTGGTGCTGGGTATATAACGTGTTTTTTATCCTCGGTATTTTCATGTACCAAATTCACACTTGAAAAGTCCTCCACAACATGTTCTAAAACGCCACTAGATTAAGATTTCTCAAACCTACTAACTTTCTGCGTCTTTTTTGGTCACGTTTTTTTAATAACGTTTTTTTAACTTAAAAGAGACGCGAAAGGAAGTTATAAAACTTCGCTAGATTAAGACTACAACACTTCAAGACAATTTTAAAGATGGCGCTCAAGGCAAGACAAAACAAGATTTTTGCACAGTAAACACTTTCACAGAATATTAATGTGTCTTTATCAGGTTAATTACAGATGCGTCGTGATCGTGGATCAGGGATCAGTCCCTTAACAGGTTTTTGGAGTTTAGAGGCCAAAGCACTGCCTGATAGATTTCGTCAAAGTGAAAACTCCCGACAATAGGTGGCGTTGCTGCTAGTAAAATCTCAAAAATATTCGGTAGAAACGCCATGCAAGTCGTGTTTTAAAATTCGTGTAAAAAAGGCGTGAATGTGATTTTAACGTTGAATTTGAAACTTGAAACTAACGTAAAAACATTGCTGTTTTAATTTGATAAAGGCGTTATTAGAACGCAGTTTCTAGCAACGTTATTTTTTATAACGTTAATGAATGACCTATTAAGCTTGTTTCCATATATGAAATAAACGTTTTTTTCTAGCAGCTTTTAAAATCAACGTTTTTTTTTCTCACGTCTTTTTTACGTGTTAAACACGTGATTGTACTATGTGGGTGGTCAAATACTTCAGCCGTCATAGGAACGCCTTCAAGAATTCAATTTTCACAGTACCAACAAACCAGTGCATCTACAGCTTTGAGTGGAGAATACTTCGAGAAACAATCAAGTCTTTAAAAGTTATCTACTGGTGCAAGCAAAACAATCTGATTATAAATGTCTCTAAAACTGTCTTTATGGAATTTAGAACAAAGTCCCGTAAACCTACCGACCTCAATATAATGTTTAATGACATCCCTTTGCCAGTTAGCGATAGCTCAAAATTTTTGGGAACTATTGTCGATACTCATTTCGAATGGAGTTTACACATAAGTAGTGTATGCTCAAAACTTAATACATGCTACTTCATGATTAAGTCACTTAAAAACTCTCTCAGTATAAAAAACCTCATTACTGTGTATTATGCTAATGCATACTCGGCTCTAGCCTATGGTGTGGCAGTATGGGGTAGTGCTCAGGATGTGGAAAGAGTATTGGTAGGTCAAAAGAGACTTATAAGATTAATTTTCAATATACCTTACAACGGTACTTGTCGCTCTGCATTTAAGGATAATAAAATTACTATAAACTACTCATTTTCATTTTTCAACACCAAAATATTTTTACATTAAATAGTTCTTATTAAAACTATTCAACTAGAAGTCGTAACCACTTCAGCATCCATAAACACAACCATGAGTATATAAAAAAAGTACTCATTATCTTGGATGCAAATTCTTTAACTTGTTGCCAAATAAAATCAAACAAACTACGTCGCTGCCAAGATTCAAAAAAGAAATCAAAAATCTTTTATTAAAAGAAACTTTTTATAGTTTAATTGAATTTGAAAACTACATGTTGGGCAGAAGGTAAATTTTTGTTCTCAATATTTATATACATATATATACAAATTTTGTAAATGTGTTTTCGTTTTTATTTCTTTAAATATTTACACTATTATTATTTACACTTAATGTTATATTTTTTGTATTTGACGTATCTTATCTACATTATTGTAGCTGAAAAGATTAATAAAGTTGTCTATTGTCTATTGTCTATTGTCTATTGTCTATTGTCTATTGTCTATTGTCTATTGTCTATTGTCTATTGTCTATTGTCTATTGTCTATTGTCTATTGTCTATTGTCTATTGTCTATTGTCTATTGTCTATTGTCTATTGTCTATTGTCTATTGTCTATTGTCTATTGTCTATTGTCTATTGTCTATTGTCTATTGTCTATTGTCTATTGTCTATTGTCTATTGTCTATTGTCTATTGTCTATTGTCTATTGTCTATTGTCTATTGTCTATTGTCTATTGTCTATTGTCTATTGTCTATTGTCTATTGTCTATTGTCTATTGTCTACTGTTTTGGGGATGGGACAATTCACCGCGGCCGATTCGCCGCAGCCAATTCGCCGCGGCTGATTCACCGCGGGACAATTTGCCGCCGGCCGATTCACCGCGGAGACAATTCGCCGCGAGATTTTTGGTTTTATGATATTACCATTGGCAATTGTTTAAACAGTTTTATTTAGCTTGACTTCATATAATATATTTGTTTATTTGTTTGGTCATAACATTTTTGAAACTTTTCCAACTAGTTATTTGTTGGTTAGTATAATACAATTCAACATTTTTTTATTAGAAAAATAAATAAAATGGCGGATTTTTCTATTTATAAACCGATTTGCCTCAAACTTGAATCATCGCGGCGCTTAAGGTAACTTAATACAATTTTTGACTTAAATTTAAAAAAATGAAAATGGTGGATCCAAAATGGCGGATTTTCTCATTTATGAACAGATTTGCATTAAACTCGGAACTTTGAGGTCGCTGATTATTATTTTTAACTTAAATTTTAAAAAATCAAAATGGCAGTTCCACAATGGCGCACTTTCTTGTTTATAAACTGATTTTTTAAAATTAAGTTAAAAATAATAATCAGCGACCTGAAAGATCTCAGAGTTCCGAGTTTGATGCATATCGGTTCATAAATGGGAAAATCCGCCATTTCGGATCCGCCATTTTATTTATTTTTCTAATAAAAAAATTGTTGAATTGTATACTAACCCCAAATACCTAGTTGGAAAAGTTTCAAAAAAGTTATGATCAAACAAATAAACAAATATATTATATGAAGTCAAGCTAAATAAAACTGTTTAAACAATTGCCAATGGTAACATCATAAAATAAAAAATCCCGCGGCGAATTGTCCCCGCGGCGAATCGACCGGCGGCGTATTGTCCCGCGGCGAATCGGCTTCGGCGAATTGTCCCCTATTTATTTTCGCTGTATATGCAAAAACAACCCTTATATCAATTTAATTCTAGGTTCTGAAAGCAGTGTTCCTAAGTTTAAGTAAAAATTAAATTATTTAATAAAATACATTTTATATGTAGTTATAGCTATTTTCCCCACCGCCTGAGGCTGTAAGGTCGGTCCTGCAATCATTAAATTCATTAAAAGTTTAAAATACCATTTTAAAGTAAGTTTTGTTGCGTTGTTTCGCGTAAAAGTTGGTCTGATATTCAAAATGTTTTAAAACATTTAATTTTCAATTTGTAACTTGTTTCTAAAACATGTAGGTAGACACCAGTTTAATTAATACCATATAAATAGCTCTCAGGTTTCATATAACTGATCTGGGGCTTGAAATTGGACAAAAAAGTTTTAGTAATTGGAAAATTATTAATTAATTAAAAACAATGCATTACCCAGGATGTGGGGGTTCGTGGTGTTAACCCCACGCACCTCCCCGATATACTAAACATGGGCGCACGCAGGGGGAAGGAAAATCCGGGGCCCGGGCCGCATATTCATATCTATCACCTGGAATAGCGAATCTGGTGAGCCCGAACGTATGCCGGACCAAGGCTCTTATCTATCACTTGTTAAGCAACGCGCCTTCATAACTAGCATACGCAATCGCGAAAATAAGATGTTAGTTCACTTTCAGCTGTGTAGCGATAGCGAGCCATGTGCTTTTGTCTTATTTTGCAAAAAAGATGAGCCTATTTTTACCCTTAACATATAGTTACCATCACATTAATGATTGCTCATTCAGAGTGAACTTGTCAACGGAAGAAGAAACGGAGGTGCGTTGTATTCACTGTTTAGGGTTCGGTTCGGTTCGGAGCAATGGTTTGGTTCGGTGCAATGGTTCGGTTCGGTTCGGTTCGTATTATTTTTACCACCTCACCAAAGTCAGCTTGGTAATATTTGCGTGATGGCAGACACACACAAAAATTGTGAAAATTGCATTTTTGATATCTAAGTAGGTATTTAAAAATTATTCAATGTACTAAAATATCGCGATTGGACACCCTGGTTATGAAGACGCGTTGATAACATGTGATGGATAAGAGCTGCGCTCGAGTTCGCTTGATGCGCGATACCAAGTTATAGATATAAATATAACATGTGATAGATAAGATCTTCGAATGGCTATTCCAGGTGATAGATATGAATATGCCGCCCGGGCCCCCCAAGCCTAAGATTTGTTTAGATATTTTCTACATATTTCATGATTGAAAAGATAAAATGGCATAAAATACGCCATCGTGAGGCTTTGACCCCTCCCAAAGGCCTCACCCCCCCAAGACATGTTCCTGAGTGCACCACTGTACTAAATATCTAACACTGAAACAAGAAAACCATATCAGCATACTGCATCGATAGTCTACTATGCCCCGGAAAGAATATGACAAATTTCGGTGGAAAATTTTTTGATAGTACATATTAAAATAACGTTGATATAAAAATATTTGGTATAAACTTGCAAAAGGAATGTTATTACTTTGAGGATAACTGGCCATTATTCTGGAACTATCCATTGTTCCGGTACTCAGACTAAAAGTAAAATCATCGAGATGTGAGTAGGTAAATGTTAAATTGTTGGGTCGGGTTAATTTTTCCTGGGTTATTTTTTTTACAAATTATTTTATAACGCGTCACTTTATCCTGTGGTCTTTTTTCACTTATATTTTCTTCACCAAACACGAACTGTTTTTCTATGAAATTTAATATTCCCAAATTATTTTTTCGAGGCATCGTGGCTAAGCGAGTATAAAAAGATTTTGTTTCTCTTGTATATTTCCATGTGCAGCTCAAAAGCTGTACACCCACGGCAGTCTAAGATCTAATGGAGACCTATTAAGTGTTGACAATTAACTGTTTTGTCCTTAAGGGACTTTTCTATATAGATCTTACCGAACGATATTGATAGGAGAAATAATAAATTTTGCCTGCGATACCGTATGCTTTTCAAAGAAGTGGCGACATATACTGAATAAAAAAGAAACCATTAGAGTAAAAAGAAAAGGCAGACAGATAATTTGTCGCGTAGGTCGAGTCAATGCATATTGCATTTTTTCGGCCTTCGCGACGTTTTATGTCGAGTTAGCGGAGTAAATGTAAAAATTTTACAAACGTAAAGTTTAGTACCCGTAAATAAAATCAAACATTTTTTCGTGGCATCTTGGCTAAGCGGGTACAGAAAAAATTTCGTTTCTCTTGTATTTCAACCCCTCCCCCCCAAGCCTTTGATTTTTTTATTTTTTACATATGTTCTACATATTTGATGATAAAACACAAAAAATAGCTTAAAATTTGACATTATGAGGCTTTGGCCCCCCCCCAAGCAGCGGCGTAGTTCGTCGCGTCCCCGCGAAAGACATGATGACCTTTTTTTTTTTTTTGCTCGCACGATTTTGGAGAAGCGTCTTGTTAGCTGTTGGCCCCCAAGAGGCCTCGGGCCCCCCCCAAGACACGTTCCTGGGTGCGCCACTGACTGAGGAGTCCCGAAACAATTAACTGTCAACACTTAATAGGTGTCCATTAGATCTTGGGCCCCCGTGAGGTAAAGCTTTCCAGCTACCCACGAAAAATTATGAGAGAAACAAAAATTCCTTTTTACCCGATTAGCGACGAAACTTGTATATTTTTAGTACTTTTTTAACGAAAAATATGTAAGAATGCATAAAAATGAAGTTAAAATGATCCTGCTTAAATTAAAAACCTCATTGGCAGTAGCGTACGCAGGGGGAGGCGTTTTGGCGTTAAAATTTCAAATGATCTGTTCCTTTTGAGATTGTTCATCGTATCAAAATCGAAAATAAACCTTTGTTTCGAAACATTTGCATTGATTTTGATTTTTTTGTTCCATGTTTACAAGGTAAATAAATGCCTACAATAAATGGAAATTTGCATTTACTTTCGTTGACAGCTAACACGCAGGGCGCGCGGGCGTTCCTATTGTTCAAAGCAATATGCATTTCTGCTTCGATGGCTATAAAATAAAATGTCACTCTTCTTTTATTGTGCAAATATCACTTTATTGTTTCGTCCTTCGTCTTTATATACCCGCGACGCAATGGAAAATTCGTGGAAAAACGTCAGATACGTGGGTTCTGGTTATTAGCAATATAAAATAAATAAATCAACCAAAAATCAATAGAACAAGTAAGCAAATCTGAGGGCACGGCAGTGCCTCGCCAAGTTCGCGCGCCGTACCTTCTTTTCTTGAAACATTTCAGCCGATATTTGACCTATCTAAAAGTCAACTTCGGAATGAGCTACGAATCTCAAACTTTGCACAGTCGTAGATCTTCATGGAGTTAAGAACCACTCGAATTTCATGGAATTCCATAAAGGAGTAAAGTAGGTACGAAATTTCAAAAAACGTCGAAATTGCCACCACTCACTCACTCATGTATAGATCATCAATATTCTACTGTACTTCCAGATATGCTACAAAGCTGAACTTTGGCAGACTGATAGAAATTATGACCAAACACCTGAAAAAAACCCTAAAATTCTAATTTACTCCCCTCCCCTATACATGTAAAGTTATGTAAAAGAAATGCTAGAAAGCTGAGCTTTGGCAGACTGATAGGAACTATAATAAAACTATATGAAAAATTTAAAAACACCAAAATTATAATTTACTTCCCCCCTATAAATGTAAAGTTATGTAAAATTAACACTGCCCACTTTCAGGAACGCTAGAGAGCTGAGCTTTAGAAGGCCGATAGTAACTATGATAAAACTATAGAAAAAAATTACAACACCTCAAAATTCTAATTTACTTCCCTCCCCTATAAATGTAAATTTATGTAAAAGTTACATTGTCCACTTTCAGAAACGCTAGAGAGCTGAACTTTGAAAGGCTGATAGGAGCTATGATAATGGGAAAAAATTTAAAAAACCTCAAAATTTTAAGTAAGGCATTGCAAAAGTTTTGAACAATATTCCGCATATTTTACTACTTTATTAAATATTATCCAATTCCTTTAAAAAAGAAGTGAAATCATAACAAAAACATTTCATGTAAAAAAAAGCCAAGTACGCGAAAATGGCATTCCGTAAAAAGAATTGAGATAAAAGTAAAGCCAAGTTCTCCAATACAAATTTAAAAATGAAAGGGTCTTATTAGTCGTCAATGGTAATTTACGAGGAAGAAATTATTAAGCTCTGTTGCAGGACCATATAATTCCTGCGGTTCGACAGGTGCCAAGTGCTATTTTTAGACAAATTTGGTTTATGCAAGATGGTTGCCCATGTGAGAGTGTTTTTAAATAAAACGTTTCAGGTGGCCTCGAAGTTTACCAGATTTGGCACCCAATGATTTTTTCGGCTATGCAAAAAGCGAAATTTATTCGAATGGCCACTTAAGAGGTTTGGATGGACTTTAGGCAAAAATAATCACCACCCTACAATCATTAATACCTGAAACTAGGTAATTTTCGAACTGAATTTTATAACGGCCCGGATACTGTTTAGCACAGAGCGGTGGTCTTTTTGAGAATTTAATTCGTTAGGTAATTCTTAAACGAATATGAAAGAACTTGCTTTTAAAACAGACTTCTCCCTTATTTATTTAGTTTGTGGTAGACACGGCTCTAAATATTATAAAAGAGAACACTTTTAAAAAAATTAAAATATGTTACGTAGTTAATGAATTTGGTTTTGTGGGTATTGGGAATTTAAAGAAAAACAACTATTGATTTTATGGCGACGTTTCGTGTCTAAAACTAACACTTTAATAAAACCTAAAATGAACAACAAGCATTACGATAACAGAAAACCATTCTTAAATTTATACTATTAAAACCTAAAATACGATAACAAAATCATGGTTGGTGGGTGTGCCTTCGGGCTGTTCGGCCGTCGTCATTGGAAATTCGTTCTCAACGTTTCGCCATCTCGAGTGGATGGCATCTTCAGGAGATGTTGACTGTTTGTCGGCTTCTTCAACAAGTGAACATCTTCTGAAGATGCCATCCACTCGAGATGGCGAAACGTCAAGAACGAATTTCCAACGACGACGGCCGAACAGCCCGAAGGCACACCCACCATTGGACGATGGTCGCGAAAGCCTTTCACAATTTGTAAAATCATGGTTGTCGCCGTCGGTCGTAGTGTAGTAGTAGCAATGTTTGCTTCCCACAACGGCGGTCGAGGTTCGATTCCTGGCTAGGTACTTGATTGTTTTTGTTTGCTTAAAATATGCTTTAACCTTGCTTGAACTTTGCAAAACTGGGCGATTGATCCTGATTGGATGAAAAGTCCCAGTATTGTGGTATTGCTTACAAAACATAATAGGTCCCTTATTAAAAAGAATCAACTAAACTATAGGATTGGAATTGAACACGTAGTTTGTAGATTACACAAAGGGTCGTAGTGGCTTCTAAGCTGATTAGCAACTATAGCTCCAAGAAAGATTTGTGCGTCACTCTGCATCCCATTTTGCCTCTAAGATTTATAAGTTTCTGCCGAATGAAGCATAGGAGTTATTTGGCTCACTTCTTAAGGCGATAGAGAACCTCTTCTTGCAAAGTAAGGCAGGATATTCGCAGAACAGATCTTCGTTTGTCTCTGATGTGCTACTGCAGAATCTGGAGGCAATGTCAGGTAAGCAGTTTGACTACTGGCCTAATGTCGTCCCTGTTGATTTCTAGAAGCAGTTTAGACCTGTTTCCTGCTATGGTTATGAAAAATGTTGATTGTATTTTGCACGGGGTTCGTCTTTAGTAAGACTGATTCATTTTCCAATTAATCAGTTCTTTAAAGTAGTGACTTTTTATTAGTCCACAGAAGGGTTCTGGTCCGCAATTGAGCGTTGCTGCCCCTTTTTTGCGA
Source organism: Aspidapion aeneum (assembly GCA_963576565.1). Lineage (NCBI taxonomy): Eukaryota > Metazoa > Arthropoda > Insecta > Coleoptera > Brentidae > Aspidapion > Aspidapion aeneum. The sequence goes on from OY755038.1 coordinate 6,983,451, forward strand.
GGCTGTCAACTTCGTCATTTCAACATAGTACCTAAATAAAAATAAATCTTTAATTAGAAGTCAAAGATTTTTGAGAGGGTAGATAGTGTATAATCCTTGCCATACGCAGTTACACTTTTGAACCGCAATATATTAAAAAGTAAACATAGGTTGGTGTAAAATTAAACATAAAACTGTCATTGTCTCTGGATAAAAAAATGCTGACTGTAAGTTGACAAAAAAAAACGCACAGATAGAAACAACTCAAAGACATGCCATTTTTCAGATTATTTTTGTTGCTGTCGGTATGCTCATGATAAATAAAGAGGTTGTCACAAAAGTGCGGTGTGGCTATTTTGTCCATATGAATTTGCCATAATATTATTCAGTAGCATTATCATTGTCTACTTTCGAATATTTAAAATTTTAGTCGAGCAAAATTGTTATTGTTCCGAGCCAAAAGTAGATATAGAGAAAATGTAAATATAATTTTCGTGAAAACTGTATGAAAACGTGTTCTCAAGTGGATGACAAACAACTCTTGCACCTGTCTATGGGTATTATTATTATATTCACCTAAGAAGTGCGCAGGGGGGGATTTAAGGGACGTTACTGTACTGGAAATTAAGTTAAAAATAGTCTTAAATTGTAGTACCATCCCGGATGGGTGGTTTAAAGTACGAAAAACAACAGAAATAATCCATGATTGATAAGAAAATTTATTTACAAAAATTTTCAAAGCTAAATAATACATTAATAACTTAACTATATCTGTAGATGCATTACCGTATTAAATACGTATCAATACTTAAATATTGTAAAAAGCACAAAATATATTAGAATCCGTTTTCAATTATACATCCACCAAAACCATTGAACATCGGTTTAATCATCGCCAACTTGTCTAAAAAATTAACATGTAAAATATAGCAAACAGCTGACACTGACTTAAACTGTTTTTATTGGACATTTCCTAGTGACGTTTGAAAGTTTAAATATGGCTATCATTTTTAGATCAAAATATTATATTCTTTTTATTTATTTCTAACCTTTGTGTGGAAATATTATCTTTGTTACAACGAAAAAAAATTAGCAATACCGCAAGGTATTAATGAACAATTTATATAAATATTAAAAGCTATTGCATGCAAGGAAAAAATAAATTAAACCTTCAACCAAAATCTAGACGTGTAGACCCAGGATTGTACACTTCACACTGTAGACCCTTTAGTAGATACTGGTGTTAAAGTAGGTCAATGTAAGAAAATTTACAGGACGATCAGCATGTCGTGTCACCCTGCGGAGACCTGTCAGCCCAAGTAACATTTCTTTATTTATAGCAGAAGCTAAAAGGTTGCCAGCGCCTTTCCTTAAAACCATTAGTTTCAATGTTTGGTCGCTAGCACGTTCCAATTACCCTTATATACCCCTTAGACCTCCTAAATGGGACTCCCCAATCGGTGGTGGCAACCTATGTATTAAACTCACTATAAAACCATAAGAAATAAACTCCAGCTTCGCCCTCTAGCGGTTCCACCAGTATAGAACCTTTTAGAGCCTAAAGCTATTATGCCAGGTTCTAAAAGCAACTCAGAAACGTCCTCTGTCCTATTATAAAACTAGATTTGGTAATTTGGTATCCTGGCGATTCTGTTGAATACCATAATACCTTTAGAGTAAAGAAGTTTTCCTATAAAAGCTATGGCGAAATTTTAGATTCACAATGGCTATATAAAATAATTTAGGTCATAATTTATCACATAAAAATATACCGAGTTTGTCGTTTTGTTGATGATCAAATTGCCTGCCAGATTTATTTTTCTGATAAAATCGTATCTGAAAAGCTCTCAAAACAAACGCGCCAGCTCAAGAATGCTTTTTTAATAGTTTTTTGATAACAAAATAACAAATATATAAAATTAAAAAACACTGCTAAAACGACTAGATAAATATTTTCTCTTTACAATATTTTTTAAATAAATTTATATACGCCATTATGGTTTTATAGTGGTCACTTGGTTTTATTTGTTACTGTATCGCAACAAGGATTTTTGAGTGCCCTTATGAAACCAACAAAAAAGAATAATGTAAACATAGTCAACATAACCTCACTTAAATTTTTTGTATTTGTTTTTAAAGTGTTTAAAAGCGTATAATTCAACACTTTTGAATGTTTTTTATCGTGCAATTTCGACACAATCGAGAGGGCCAGTGCAATGATATTCGTTGTGCCTGCAGGTTGGAGGGCAACCTCTAATATTGGCAGTCTAAACAGGCCTTATCTAGGCCTGGGTGTCCTACCCAGGAGGACAGAAACTCAACAATTATTAATTATTGGGCTTTAAATAATCAATCTTACAATAGGTAGGTACCAATCTGTACCTAGGTATATCTATTATTTTTACAAGAAATACCTAAAAAAATACTCTGCCAATCTATGGGCGCCTAAGCTCACACTGGGTACTATAGTTATAGTGTATCTACGTGAAAGCTAATATAACTAAAAACTGAAGTATGTTTTATTGAACTCCAGACTCAATTACCTTTCGTTTAATACCACACAAGCCATGTTTTGACTTAAACTCTAATTTTTCAAATCTACCCCCACCCTTTTTTTTAAAACTAAAATGTATTTTGTTTAACTCCAGACTCAATTACCTTTCGTTTAATATCACACACTCCATATTTCCACTTAAACACTAATTTTTGGAATTTACCCCCCCTTTTTTTTTAAATAAACTAAAATGTATTTCGTTTAACTCCAGACTCAATTACCTTTCGTTTGATATCACACACGCCATATTTTTTCATAAACTCTAATTTTTGAAATCTACCCCCAACCTTTTATTTGGCTTGTGTTCGGTGGATTTTGTTCATTTTTAAATGGGACCATCTCAACCCAAAACCCAGCCTGGGTACCAAAATTCATTAAAATCGGGCAAGCGGTTTTTGAGTTATGCGCGTTGGTCGTTACAGACAGACATACAGACACACAGACAGACAGACAGACAGACAGACAGACAGACAGACATACAGACAGACAGACAGACAGACAGACAGACGGCGGAATAAAAAAGTTTCAAAATCATCTGAAACGCAAAGATATATAAAAAATTTTGAAATCGGAGCAACTTTTTTTTTCTTGAAAAAATTAGGATCACCATAGCTCACACTACTATAGTATAGTATATGTGTGAGCTAATAAAAACGTAATTATTTACTTACTTCTGTTAGAACCCTTAAAGAAACAAGGTTTTATATGGCCGCCGATTTAAATAATATTTAATATACAGCTATGGGTAACTATAAATACAAAAGAATTAAGCCTTCCTATAAAACCTTTTTAAAATGCCTAAAAGTAATGGCAAAAACCAAAAGTCTAAAGTTTATATTTACCACTCTTAAAAACCTTAAGGAAACTAGGTTCTATATGGCCGCCTATCTAATCATATTTACTTTTAAACTACTGGTAACTATAAAAACAAAAGGATATAAGATAACCTTTTAACTCTATTCTAAAACACTTTTGTGATGACCTAAAGTAATGAAAAAAACTAAATGACCAAAGTTTATATTTATTTATTTTTAAAAACTTTAGGTAAAATGGTTTGATAAGACCATCTTTATAAATCAGAAATCAGTAAAACCAAAAATATTTAAAAGGAACAGAAGGAATATCAGTTTTATTATACTCCCTTTATAAATCACTTTTTGGTTGTATAACACCCCTTTAGGTAATTGGCAATATAAATTACCTTTATGTAGCCAAATTGATCCTAAAACCCATAACAGCACCCTCTAAATAACCTAGGAACCAAATTAATAAAACCTTGAGTGGTAATAATGTTACTTGGGAGGACACCTTCCGGTAGTCTATGATATCACAAAGTACGAATTAAAAAATCAATAAGTAATAATATTCTAACCTCTTTATTGTCCAGATCTTTGTTTCAAAATGAAACAGAAATGTTAAACTTTTAAAAAATCAAAGACCACAACAAGATCTCTTTCCTTTCCCTTGATATTAGAGAGTTTTCAGAAAGTACCTGATTAATAGTTAAATGTGTCGGCAATAGTATACGATATATACTTCTAAATTATCCCCCTTTTTTATATAATCAATTATATAATGAGAAAGAAGAGTTTCATTATAAAATGAGAAAATTATATCGCTGTCACATTTATTAACAACTGGACTATTTTCCACTACGCTATAATTTTCCATTATAATGTTGGGAAAGTTTTCCATGGAGAGTACAATCGTGGGCACTCCGCATTCTGTAGCTACGTTGTATATATCATGTAATTACTAGAGACAGGAAACACTACACTTCTGAAAATTTTTCACCAGGCACTTGCAGGGGTAAGAAACAAGAAAGTTTTGTAATAACACACCTAAATAGGCGAGAGATGGCACACCAGTGTTTATGCAGAACCGTACACAGTAGCCACTTTTGTTTGGTCTTTCTGCTGTTTTTTTTACGGTTAAGAGCACTCGCAAAGAGATCCCTATCACGCTCGAGAAGCGGCAAGTGCGCGGAAATGTTGGTGTGTGTTGGTTTTGAAACGGTTCAGGTTGTAACCTGCAGGGAAAACTGTCGCAGGGAGTTTATTCCACAGCGATGCCGTTCTCCAGAGATATGAATTCTGATATAATGAGGTTCTTGGTGTCTCTATTTTCACACTAAATTGATGGTTACCGTCTGTTTGACGTGTTCGCCTAGTAGGTGCTACTCCCGGGGGATCATAAGTGCCAACTCTTCAGAGCATTTTCCGTGATAATACCTGCAGAAGAGAGATAGATCGCCCACAGTTCTTCAATGTTCAAGGCTATCTAAGCTACGGGCAATGCGGGGTCATTGGTCAGCTTGATAGCTCGTTTTTGCACGGTGTTCAAAAGCATTGAGGTATGTTTGGGTGCCGCACTCCATATATGTGAGCAGTACTCCATAGTAGAGTCCCTGTATGTGACAGATATGGGCCGCCAATATCTGTCACATACAGGGACTCTACTCCATAGTTGGTCGAATCTGGGCTTTGTAGAGTGTCAGCAGTTTGCTTGGAATATACAAATGTCTTGTACAAAATAGCACCCCAAGCTTTTGGAACGCCCTTTTAGCTATATCTGCCACGTGACTGTGCCAAGACATGTTGGTCTCTGCAGTGTCTCCTAAGATGTTCAACTGGCTCTGCGATGTGACAGCACTTCCGGATAGCATGATGTTTGGCTCACCGGTGCTGGTCTTTTTTGAAAACAGGGCTGCTTGGGTTTTCTGCGCGTTGAACTGTACAATGTTTTTGTTGCCCCAGTCCTCTATTATCTCCAGGTCTGCGATATTTGAATTAGTCTAAGATGATGTAATTCTCGTGCTGAGAGACATGTGGGTGCTATGACTGATGAGATTGTTGGCTGCTAGATGGAGCATACATTCGCCATAACACTCACAGCCTCGTGATGTTGAAGTATAATAAGTAGTGGCTTGTACTTGCCTTAGTTTTTGCCATTTGTACCGAGGTTTGTACCTATTTGTTAATGATAAGCCTTACTGAAGGTGTGTAGACGCAAAAAAGTAAAATAGAATATGATTTTTGAGATTGCTTATTGCAAACGAAAATAAAAACAAATTACCATTTTTTAACAATCGAGTGAAAGACAAGCAATCATATAATGCTATTCCAGCCAAAGACTTGCATTTGAAAATTTTTTTGTTTTTCTTAGTTTTTATTATTGTGGTTTTTATTGCTTTGTTTAGTATCCGATTAATTGGATTGATTTATTTATAGATTAGATTAGGGCCAGCAAAAAAACTAAAACTGCTAAAATTAATTCTTCTGATCGAAGGCAAATCTTCATCATTTGACAAGTAAGGACATCCTCCATGTATGTCAGATTTTGTAAAAAGACGAAAAATTTCGTCAGATCTTGTACCAAGATGACCCAGTGTGCAATGCATGTCACAACTAACTTTCGTTACAATGCCTCGGTGTAAATTTTGTTAGGTTTATCATGTGGTTTGAGAGTAACAGATTGGTATAAACAAGTGGTATTACTTGAAAGCAAAAACTAACAATCTGAAACATTACCTGGTTACGTATATCGTAACAATTACAATCGTTAAATTGCCTTGTTTTAAATTTGGTTACGGTCATCATTCATATTGAGTGAGAGTAGCATGTAACAAGTGGTATTAACTATTGTTAAAGGAGAAGAAACGAAAAGTCCTGCTTACTTCACAAATATTTTATTGTCTAACCACGACGCGTTTCGGTTTTTAACTTTTCGTTTATTCTCCTTTAACAATGGTTCAAGGACTTCACCCCGGAGAAATCTACAATTCATTAGTGGTATTAACTGTTACATTAACTCGTTGTAATTTGTGTTATGTTATTAAAATATGTTGTTGGGAGGAACATGTAACACACGTTGTGTTAGTTATATGTTACATACGTAAATTAAATCAAGCTTTTTGTTGTTGGCACTAGATGGCACAGTCTAGTCAAAATCTTTTTGGTACTGTAGCGAATGTCAGGCCTAAAAAGTAATTGATATAATAGGGACTTATTGGAATAAAACCTGACCTTATTTTAAAATCGGCCGTATTGTGACAAATTTACATATAAAAAGCAGCTGGTTTCTTTTAAAATTCGACTTTTGTGTTTTTAGAAACAGGATTTATTAGTGTCTGTTTTTATTAAATGAAAGTTAGCGACTTTATTTTTAAATTTGACTTTGGTATGTCAATTTTGAACGGTCAGCTAACAGTTTTCTTTGTAAATCTGTCAGAATAAAGCCGACTCTAAATTTAAAATAAAGTCATGTTTTACTCTAATAAGTCCCTAACATGTAACACACTTTGTGTTACTTATGTGTTACATACGTAAATTAAAACAAGCTTTTTGTTGTTGGCACTAGATGGCACAGTCTAGTCAACATCTTTTTGGTAGTATAGCGAATGTCAGGCTTAAGAAGTAATTGATTTAATTTCTTTTTAAATTTTCCTAAAAGTTGTGGAGTATTTAATATTTTGTAATCCATGGAAATAGATATGAAAATAAATATTACGTAACAGAGGGGGGATATTTAACCTGGTGACGATGTAACATCAGTGTTGCCACCTCTACCGATTTTTCGGTAGATCTACCGATTTAGCCTTTTACTTTACGATATACCGAATTACCATAGTTTTCTACCGATTTTTTTTCAATATAAATTTGTTTTTTTTTGATACGCCTCGTAATCACTATTAAAAAAAACACCATACATAAAATATTCTTTTTATGTGAGATCCTCTGTAGAATAAAAATTTTATTTCAAGCCATTGTTTTTAGAAGTGTATTTATGGCGCCATCTCTTGGATTTTGCGATATACTCAGCCGACAGCCGCAAGCGGCATTAAAAATCACGCTATTATAAACCCTGAGGTTTTTTTATAATATTATCTACCTAATAGGGACCTATTGCAATAAAGCCAGGCACAAATTGTGCCGGGCACTATATTAACAGTTTCACATTATAAGAACAGCTGTCCTCTTTCAAAATAAGGCCATTGTGTATTATAAGAGCCGGAATTAATAGTGACGCCACAATTAATGGAAAATAAACGACTGGATTTCTGAATTCGACTTTGGTATGTCAATTGAAAGATCAACTGTCAGTTTTTAATGCGAAACTGTCAATATAGTGCCCGGCACAATTTGTGCCTGGCTTTATTGCAATAGGTCCCTAGTATGTACCTAATTTTTTTATTTAATTCTTAATTTTGGTATTTTGTCAGTAAAAACAAATCGTAGAAATACAATTTACTAAATCAATCCAAACTATCGATAGTTCTCCAGGCACTGCTTGCTGAGATGATTAAAAAATCTACCGAAATCTACCGATTTTTCTCGAAGCCTTCTACCGAAGACCTCAGGGTCGAGGGTGGCAACACTGTGTAACATTGATGTATATGTTCTAAGGTGGTCACGTAACACATTAACTATGTTAATGCAATGTTAAAGTTACAAGTTTTTACACACTGGAGGGGATTTGTCGTCATTTTCATATCTTGTCAAGAGAGTGAAGAGTTGGCCTCATTGTGCGGCATTCCTTTGTGACTTATACTTGCTTAGGTGTACATAGATGTCGCACGATGTGATCATTTCCTGATTTATAAATCAACTCCCTGGTGATTATTTAAATAATTTTGTTGATTTTGCTATTACGGAAATCTATTTTAGCTGTATAATGGATTTTCATTTTTTAGAATCTGATGGTTATATGAGAAAATTATATATATTGTTAGGGATTCAGCTGGCACTATGTAACTATAACGAACTTTATAGCAACAAGGTATCCTAATATCCTAATACGTACATTTACCTTTGCTGCATCAAAGATAAAGGCCCCTTCATTCTATGTACTTAGTTTATATTGCATAATAGGTATATTTGCTTAAAACAATATTTGATATATTCTTCGTGATAATATACCGGGGTGGGCAAAAAACAACCGGACAATTTTTTTAATATAACTTTTGAACGATACCATTGATTTTAATGGGACAAACCGCACTTGGCAGAAAATTAATCAGATCTTTGACTAAATATTTTTTTTTGTCAGCAATCTCAAAATCCAAGATGGCGGACGAAATTAAATTGTACACTTTAAAGATGCTCGTTTATTCTTGTGTTCCGAACATGTTTTAATTATTTTTTTAAATTAGTAAAAAAGTTGCACAACAAGTTTCGAATCTGCAAAATCGGTTGTGTGGTTCTAAAAAAATATTTTTGTTTCAGCCATTGTTTTGAATATTATACGATTGCCTTGCCAATCATGTCTGCATTTTTTCCTTATAAATTCATTACCACTAAACCCATTTTGATAAAATAAAAAGATCCTGGAGAGAACTAATTGCTTTTTAAAGATCATAATCAAAATTGATTCTTAAAAATGGCGTGTGTTATGTTATTCATATTTTCTAAATATGTTTTAGTTGGTTTTTTAATTTATGGAAAAGCACTACTTTTACTGGTACAACAAGGTACACATTTGTAAAATATGTGTGGTGATTCTCAAAAAATCTATTTTCGTTTCAGCCATTGTTTTACAAATTATACGAATGCATTACGAATCCTTTCTGCATTCATTTCCTTACAAACTCATTAATACTGAACCCATCTTAGTAAAATAAAAAAAATCGTAGTTAGAATGGATTGTTCTTTAAAGATTATTAACGAAATTTGCCGCCACCTTAAAAGGTAAAATGTAGATGAATAAGAAGAGGTGTGAGACAGGGTAACACAAAATCCCCTAAACTATTTCACCGGGCCCTAGAAGATGTTTTTAAAAACTTAGATTGGGAAGAAATAGGCATCAAAGTAAACGAACAATACTTAAACCACCTGATAGATTAGAATAAAACTGATAAAAATGCTGAAAAAACGGGATACAGTAGCTAAAAATACAGGCTAGAGTATGAACTGCACTAAAACTAAAATCAAAACATAGATGAAGATATCACGATTAGATTAAACCAAGAGAAAATACAACAAGTAGAGGAATATATATACCTGGGACAAATTATTAAACTAAAAAAAATACAAAAATCTGAAATCAAAAGACGAGTAAGATTGGCCTGGGCAGCATTCGGTAAAATAAGCTACATATTAAAAAATAAAAAATATCTTTAGTACCTCAAAAAGAAAGTGTATAACCAATGTATCTTTCCTGGCCTATCCTATGGATCCAAGACCTGTACACTTACAAAATCAAACATGGATAAGGTAACAATAGCCCAAAGATCAATGAAAAGGCGAATGTTAAAAGTGAAGCAGACTAGAAAAGGAATTATTGGATAAGAAGAAAAACAAAAATAAGGGATGTCAGAGGGGAAGTAGCAAAATTAAAATAATAGTTTTCTAATAAATAAAACTTCTCTTACTAAGATATTGCATTTAAATCACACAACCTCATACCCTATATAGGTAGGTACCCCATTTTACCCCGTATGTCAAAATCCAACGCCAGTGTACTTTTAGAAGTTTTATTTAAAAAAAATCTGCAGAGAAATAGCGCATAGTAATCCAGAAATTAATTAATATGTCATTTCCATTTTAATAGTAAATTAGCAGAATAAGGGAATGGAAAACTGAATTATCCGTTATAATCTTGACGCGGTCCATGCCAAATTACAAAATCCTCACTGACTTTAATATATATTTTAGCTCAGACAAAAAAAATATCATTGGAATCATAAATAATTATTTGATTTTTTTAAATTACTTGTGGATCTTTTACATCTCGTAAGTCTACCGTTTACTCTCAAAATTGTTTTGAGAATACACTAAAAAACACATCTCTGAAATCAAAGCAATTTACAAATAGGTACAGCAAATATGCAACAAAACACAAAACAACAACAAATATACACTTAAATAAATTATTGTAAAAATTCAGAGCCTTGTCACTTATGATAAGGTCGCCAATAACTAATTGGCCTTTGGTCAAATTTGAATGAGTCTAACTTGTACTAGCAGCTAAAGTCATATTTTAGCTGCTGCAAATAGTTGTTTTTTCCTTAGCTGCTGGAAATATGATATTCTTTATGACCAATTGGTGGAGGCGCCGTCGAGAATGCAAGAAGTTGGTGAAGGCGCAAGATATGTGACCAACTCGTTAAAGCGCCGGGTATGCAAGGAGTTGGTGGATGCGCCAGTTCTGTGATAAAATGGTGAATGCGTTAGGTTTGTGGCAATATGTCATTTGCTTGCAGGTCCTCTTATATATGCCAAATTAACGCTAGGGGAGCCAAGCAACAGTATAACTTTATAAGTCCGTTCGGAGAAATCCGGAAATCTGCAGTTTACGAGGGAATATTTCAGATTTATTCGCGGTTGCGGGTATTTATCGCAGACGGTGTTTCATGGATTACTTAAGTCGGGAACACGGCGGCCATTAATTTAAATACATTTCCCCGCATCTTCGAATATTAATACACGGTTCCTCGATACTGCTAAAGCTATAAAGAAATACGGCCAATTTAATTTACAAAATAAATTGGCTTATCATTATTAACATTTTACTACACTTTTACACTTTACACAATGATCGGCTGGCTCTTGGCTTTTTTTTAGGATTAACTTCCATTCCTTGCTATTCTTTAACTTGGTTCTTGAATTTCCGACCCTTAGCATATTCCAAGCTTTACAAATTTCCATTAAAGCACGTTGGTTTTACAGGGAATCATAGCTTAAATTCCGTTTCTAAAGCGATAGGTTTTTTTTATTGTCTATTACGCCTCAGCTTTGCATCGGTTGTGTGGGACCCACGTTATGACGTTATTATACAAAGATTAGAACTTGACCAACACCTAAGATATTTTGGCTACAAAACTAGAACACCCATAATTGATAGGGACTACAGGTTCGTTATTATGCAACAACACAAAATTATTCTTTTGATTTTTAAATTAATGAATCATGTTCAGTCGTTTGTGAGAAATTAATTTTAACATAAGAAACAAAGAGATGTGTCAAATACGGTTTCGTAAAACTGTAGAATGTTAAAATACTTTAATAATTATTGTAATACAAATAAATAAAGCTAGGATCAAAGCAATATTTACAAATAATAATATAATGTAATAATTTCGTTTAGGATTAATTTAGTGATTCTTTACTTTGTGATTTTAACTGGAAGCCACTGGCTATGTCTGCATCTCAAGGTATACCTAACGAACAAATTTGCAAATACTTCCTTGTACACTTGTTCTTAGTTCGTTTACGGGCACCGCCCTAAGGGCGTTCATCTTACATAATATTAACTTAATATTTGAAATAATAAAAGCGATATTGGCTTAATTACAATTTTATTTCTTCCTTTGACATGTCTACGCCTGCTTCGTTTTGTTTTGGCAGAAATTCGTTAGGGAATTTCTGTTGCCAAAAATTAAGGACAATTTCGAAGCGAGCCGAGAGCTATATTAAGCTTGGTTACATTACTGACACTGAAAAAAATATTTTGTGAGAAGAGAAGAAAATATTTGGCACATTTAATTTGGGGGTTCCCCTGCCTTTTTTTATTTTCCCAAGGCTTCCAGTCAGTTTATTTATATACATTTATTCCATAGATCGTCTGATATTATGACCGGCAAATTTCCATTTTAATTTTGCTACCTCTCCTGACATCCCTTACTTTTGTTTTACTTCTTATCCATTCGTTCCTTTTTCTATCTGTTACCTGTATATGTAACATCTGTCTTTCCATTGATCTTTGGGCTTTTGTTACGTTATCCATGTTTGATTTTGTAAGTAAGATCCATGTGTTAGTACAGAAGGGATACATTGGTTATACACTTTCGATTTGAGGTACTGAGGATTTTTAAAATTTTTTAATATGTAGCTTAATTTGCCGAATGCTGCCCGGGCCAGTCTTACTCGTCTCTTGATTTTAGCCGGTTTCAGGGCGGGTTAATCGACTTCAGATCACCTCTTTTGTATAACACAAGTTATTGAAAAGAAAATGACATACGGACAAGAGCTGCATCTGCTTTACGTCGATTTGCAGAAGGCATATGATAGTATACCACTAAATCTACTTTGGAAAGCGTTGGAAAACACAAACATAAGCGTACAACTAATTAAGGCCATCAAAGAGCTATACCACAATAGTAAGGCAAACGTTAAAATAAAAGCAAAACTAACCAAAGGCTTTCAAGTAAATAAAGGTCTTAAACAAGGTTGCTGTATCTCGCCTACGCTCTTCAAGATATACTTGGAACAAGTCCTTAAAGTATGGAAGAGAAAATGTCAAAACATGGAAATTCCGTTGGACGAGACCACCTTGTATACTTATATATGTATATGTTTCACCGATGATCAGATAGTAGTGGCTCAGGATTATGACGACCTCGAATATATGACACGAAAACTAATAGAAGAGTACAATAAGCGGGGACTAGAGGTTAATCTCAATAAGACAGAGTATATGTGTATCGGTGGAACGAAACAAGATCTTAAATACCGGACAGCGAATTCAGTCCTGTGATGAGTATAAATACTTAGGTCTAAAAATTACAGCTGACGGAACACTAGACAAAGCTATAAAAGATCGAAACGTACAAGGAAGAAAAGCAATAACTTTATAAAATAGAATAATTTGGGACCAAAGTATATCAAAACATAAACAACAGGGGCGGCTCGTCAATAGGAGCGCTGGTGCACGCGCACCCCCAGCAGAAACAAGAAAAAAAAACTATTATTAAATAATTACTGTTGTTTTTTATTTATTTTTTAATGATCCCGATCCCGCTAGTGGCATCTATCGGCCATTAACGGAAGTAATTAATATCTTTTCGACTTGACGCTTGCTGCCGCATACGGTGGCCTTCGATCGCCTCGCCTCGCTTGAATCTAGAGATATGAGAGGGCGGGCTTGAATCTGGAGTTGCGCGTGGATTCGGCGTTCCTCTTTAATCCAATTTTTGCCACGCAATTGAATCGGAAATGCTCGGGATATCGGCCGAGAAAAGGGCGAGGTGGTGCGCTAAATCAATACACACTTGCATCGTGTTTTTATAGTTCTCAGCTGATTACTGTTTATATTATCGTTAGTATGCGTGTATTGGGCGTAATTAAAATTTATTTAAGCAGTTTTTAAGTGAATTTTATGCTGTTTTCGGCTTCTTGTTTGTAATTTTTGGGTTAATTATTATCTACAAGTGTCGAATATGTCTAAGGCAGTTATAAGCTCGGCTTCGGGTAATCCTGGAAGTAATTCAAGACTTAATTGTGTACAAAACATTATAGCAAGATTTTCCTCCTTTAATTTAAATCAAAAAATTGAAATTAAAAGATTAGGAAGGCCGACTCCAGAACTAGAATTATCGCAAACTTGCTCTAAAAGAAAAGAAGGTAGGAATTTTAAAAGATACTTTAGAAAATATATTTACCAAAAAAACAACTGGATTTGTGGATGTGATGTTACAAACTCGTTATTTTGTTTTCCATGCTTATTATTTTTCAATGCAAGCATGGATAAAAGCTGGAGCCGCATAGGGGTAACTGACTTAAATCATCTACAGGCAAAAATTAAAAAGCATGAATTTTTGAATCAACGTATACGAACAATACAATATGAAATGGTATTTGAATCAAAAGCTAAGATAAAACGGTTTTGTACATTGAATTAATGTTATCCATCGTTGGCTAAAAACTAATATGTATGTATACTGTAGGTAATTTTTTTTTGTGTGGGCATATTTTTATTTATTGAAGACCTGCTTTTTTTTACTTTGACAATCTTATTACCTAGTGGGCACCATAAGTTCTTTTATTTGGCTACAAATAAATATGCAAATTTTTTTAACTTTATTTATTTTAAATTTATTTCGACTCACTTATTATAGCGCACACCCATTCTTATACTTCACGAGCCGCCACTAATAAACAAAAAGCTTATATATAACACCATTGTAAAAAGTATTATTACATACGGCTCAGAAGTATGGCCAATCAAGAATAGAACAGAAAAAATGCTTTCCGCTACGGAGATGGACTATTGGAGAAGAGCAGTAGGGAAATCAAAAAGAGAAAGAGTTAGAAATCAAAGAATAAGAGAAATTATGACAGTGAGTGAACGTACTTTAGTGGATGATATAAGAACAAAACAACTGGTGTGGTAAGGACATGTACAAAGAATGAATGATGAAAGACTACCTAAACAAATACTACAATGGAAACCAACTGGCCGAAGAAAACGAGGACGGCCAAGAAAAAGCTGGAGAGAAGGAATAGATAGTGAAATAAAAATAAGAGGCCTAGATGATGAATTATGGACAAACAGAAACGAGTGGAGATTGGGTATCGGAAGACGTAGAACGTTGTGAAACCGATAAATATATATATATATATATATATATATATATATATATATATATATATGGTTTGTTTTTTCAGTTAAATAATTTGTTCCTCCTTTACTTGTTCTATTTTGTCTTGGTTTATTCTAATCGTGATATCTTTATCTGTGTTTGTTATGATTTTAGTTTTAGTGTAGTTAGACTCACGCCTATTTTTCTAGTTGCTATATCTAGTTCTTCCAGCAGTTTTATCAGTTCTTTTTTCTTATCTGTTATTAGGGCGATATCGTCAGCCTGTCTTAGGTGGTTTAAGTATTTTCCACTCAATTTGATGCCAAGTTTTTCCCAATCTAAGTTTTTAAAGAAATCTTTTGGGGCCTGGTTAAATAGTTTAGGGGATATTTTGTCACCCCCCAGCTATTTTATTACTTGTACTAAAAAATAAGTTTAACTTCGAGGGAGGCAGGGGTTTTACGTTTAAACTGTTGCAAAGTGTGAGATTTAGTGTTACTTTTTCAGTGTATTTCCGAATACGCAACGAAATATTTCTTATTACTTTATGCTTTTTGATATTTACCACGGTGGAACGTAACTTTCTTAATAATCGTCAAGGGCGTAGAAGCTATAACAGTCATAATATTTTCCCTTCTAGGTTTCTTTGCTAACTGTGTTACAGATTTGGAAGCTATTAATAACATTGGATACAGTATAGAAACTTTAAAAAACCAGTTAAGTGGTTAAGATTTTTTTGTTAGGGAAACACAGTTTTTGAAATAAATGAATAAATGAATGTTTATTAATAAGCTTAATGTAAGACATTTCTTAAGCGAAATGACTCATAATGTGACAAATAAAAACGTTACAAATAAATAATATTTGCAAGAAATTGACGAGAGAATCTTCATAACAAATTGTAGCATTAATTCAATTAACATTTAAATGCACTAGCCTAGCACTAGCTGGTGATTTATTTTTCTAAATCTTATAAAAACACATTTATATAATTAAAAAAATAACTCTTTTGTAAGTTTTTAAATTACCACCCTGCATAGAAACAACATGGTCATCATAAGCAAATTTCCATATTATTCTATACGACACAAATATAATCTGGAACAAGCGTAGCCTTTGTTCTCCAAATTTCGGTCAACAAGATATGCCTGAATGCAATTGTGACAAAACTTAGAAACTTAGTAGAAAACACTTAGTCCACAAGAAAAAAAATAGATCATGCGAAGCTTCTTCACACAACAAGATTGATAACTTTGACTTTGACAGAAAAATTGACAGAAAATTATTCTCCACATTTAAGATTGATGACTCATTGTTAAAATGTTTATTTTATTCTAAGCAGTTTTCCAAGCATTCGACATCAAGAAAGAGACTACAACCTACAGACCTACAGATTCAGCAGATTTTATCTGCAATATTTCCAAGCAGAAAGGAGTGGTTGGCAAGTTTTGTTTTTAAACGATGCCTTCGTTCCGATCATTGCTTTAAAACAGATGGAGGTGAACGATCCGACGTATTCTCCACAGAGATAGGACTTGCGGAGTCCTGTAAGGTCTCTGACTACTGCCCATCTTCCAGGCTGAGATTTACGCAGACAGTCAAGATACGTTCAAGGTGCTAAACTACAGCACTAACTTGAAACTTATTTGAAGAGATCAGGAAAATATATATGAGTTGGAGATAGACTAACTAAAGCAAATGTAGTCAAATGCATTATCATTATGGTAGTGTTGAAAATCTGCATTATCTCAGAGTAGCTGAACACAAAATAAGATGAGATTAACAAAGGCTAACAATATGACTTTTGATATCACAGGTCACTGCCTCCTTGGTGCGCATGTCATCCGTTTAAAAATACCGGTACTGCCTCAGCTGCAGGGATGAGGACGAACCTGAGAATATAAGACGTGTGTTGTTTTAATGCCCTGGTCTGGCCTGGACCAGATGTAGCGTTCGAGGTCTTCCATCTTTTCAAGGTTTAGAAAAACCGAGGCATATTGACATCGAAATAGAATTATGTACCTTAACACTGGGAGTGATAAGTTGTCAAATAACAATAAATTTTTGAAATGTACACTCCATCTAATAATTTTTGAGATAACTTTTTGACAGTTATCAGTTGTTTACAATAACAAATAGCATAGGCCAACAACAAAAAGTTGTAAAAAGTTGTTTTAAAAATAATGATATGAACTCTAATAACCTGTGACCTCCGGTATTTACATAAATAATAAAAAGGTCACTTATTTCAAAAATGCTTTACTAGTAGCAGCCTTAATTAAGGTCACTCATCGTCAAGCAAGCTTTACAGGTAGCGAAGCCTAACTCTGATTTTCTATTTTTTGGTTGTAATTTTTGGCATCTTTTCCTCGGTTTCGCATTGGGTTTTAACACAGTCTAGAGATCTATTTAATAATCATACAGTTTCAAGATAGTTTGCAGCATAACTTTTTAATTCTAATTACATAAATATATATAGTTTAGGTACCTTCATACTGTGTAAAATAACATCTTCAAAATAAAACAGAACCGCCAATGCGAAACCGAGGAAAACATGTCAAAAATAATAACCAAAAAATAGAAAGCCTGACGTTAGCTTCGCTTTCTATAAAGGTTGCCTTTATTCCTTAGCCTTAATAGGTTTACATATACACTGTGTGATAACCTAACAGTTTGCCAAACTAAACAATCGTCGAAATGATTTGACATATTAGCTTGTTTTTGCTATCATAATATTGTTAGATTATAAACTTAGATGGAAATTCCAGAGTTCCTGAAGCCCATCCGAAGATTTGTCTTATTAAAACGTTGTATGGGGGGATCTCCTTTATAACATACCCAAGTCTAAAAAATTCAACTGAAGTCCAACGCCGATGTAGTTATGTCATATGTCCATACATACAGGAGCCTAACCTATGCTTCGCCATTCTCCGAATATTGCTTCATAGCTGGCAATCGTAAATATTTTGCTGCTTCTAGTTAGTGATCTAATTCCTGCAAACAGCATAAACTTAATTTCTATAGAGAGTTTCTTTTTGTCTCTGTGCACATGTACGTCGAAATGCTTCTTGCTGCTGTGTGAAAATCGAACTTGGAATAGTTCCTTGAGAATCCGCTTTGCTTTTCTAGAGCATTCCTAAACCGATTAATTTACGATTTGTCGACGTAAATGACATATTATTATTAATTAGAAACCAAAAACTAAGTTACAACGTCTTAGTCGCCTAATTTCGTCTTAATATATTATTTTACAATGACCCTTATTTCTTATTTTATTTTTCTTATAGCTTTTTCGCAGCCCACGAGAAAGGCCGGCCCGGGCGCGGAAATATCACGTGACTGTAGGAGGCTCACAAAAAAACGCCTCACTCACGCTGTCATTATAAAACATGTGTGTTTTTTGTTTTGGTATGTTTGTTTACGTCGATTTTTTTTTAATTCGGGCACGAATTTTATGTGAATTTTATCATAGTTATTAAAATAACGCAGCCCACGAAAAAGACTGTAGTGGGCTGCGTTAAAATAATTCATGGCTAATGAGTAAATTATAAAGAAAATACCTATAAGATAAACAATGCCGTGAACGTGTAATTAGTGTTGTTCCTTGTCGGTCCAACTATAAAACTGAAACCTAATATGTTGCAAACGGGAAAGAAGTGGTAAAAGATAAGATCTTGGATAAGATTGATCAAGTAATAGACATCCTTAGTGGCATTTTCGATAGTGAGAGTGAAAAATGCGTTCAGTTGTCATTTCTTATTGAACAATTAGGTCTCTTGAAAAGGTAACCTGAGAATCGAAGATATGGTGGATACACTTTAATGTTGGCTTCATCTTTGTTTATCCAGTCATCCAGTGCATACACGTCAATTTACAATTCTAAGGTAATATATCTTCCGCACCCTCGCAATATTGAAAAACTGATTTGTAAAATATTGTTAACAGATAGTAATCTCTCTGGTAGTGTAAAATATTTAAAAAGTAAGATACCATCTCACTTATTCACAAAATCACTTGTTTCTTTTTAATAAATTATTGTGAAATGTTTTATATTGAAAATTTTTCTTCAGATAACTCTACCGAGTGTTTTTGTGGAGAAAAACTATTGTCAACGATATTATGTACCTAATATATGTACCTAAAGATATTAGAGTGCAAATTTTGTATATTTTTTTATTTTATAGATTCAGTTCTTTTATCCATAATAAACACATATATCAGCAAAATATTTTTTTCAATTTTTGCCTATAAAAGAACAAAAATTTTTTGTTAATTTATTTAAATTGTGTAAAAACATATAATATATTAAGCAATACAATAAGAATCCTGGGACTCCTAAGATCACGTGACCGCCGAGTTGCTTATAACGCGCCATGGCCGGTCTTTATCGTTGGCTGCGTAGCTTTTTATACGGTGTCATAGATATTCAAGATACCTTTAAAACAAGGTATCACATGACCCACTATCTCTATTCTTGATACAAAAATTCCAAGATAGACATAAAAAATCCCACTTCCAAACAAAATCGACGAGTTTAAGGGTTTTTTTCAAAAAGGTTCGACTAAGACTTAAAAATATCGCTGTTACTTAAAAAAAAAACCACTCTGTATATACAAAAGCTAAGCAAAACTTCAACAAATCTAAAACCAGAAACCTCGTGTCGGAATTTAGATTGTAAAGTCGCGCATTTTTATTTGAATCCGCATGCCTTGCTGCAAACACAAACGAATGACTCTTTCACATTCTTACTCAAGTAAGTACGCGCACTGAGATGCATGCCTAGGAAACTCAATGCAATTTGACAGGTCGTTAGGTTAAAGTTCTCACTAAGCTCAAAAGAGGCGCTGCGGTCGCGCGTTTGTTCCTTATTCTATTTTTTTTGAGAATTATCTGTGGTTTGGATTTGCCGTCCCCCTTTTTTTCAGGTAGAAAAACCTCTTCCACCGCGTTTTATTTCGGGTTCATTTTAAGTCTATCTTTTTGGCTTATGTAGGTAATCTTTGTTGCTGTGACGCATTAAAATTAAATTTTGTTAAATTTGTAACTTTTGCAATTTTTAAATATAAAAGAATAAGAATTTCTAGTTGCTTTTCTGGGTGAAGTGTCTAAAGTTCAGACGAGTATAAAATGCATAGATTTCCGAGACATTTTAAGGTAAGTTTTCTTATTTTGTCATTTGAGGTTAGATTGGCATTTGATAAAATTTGTATTGGTAGTGTCTTTTTAACTTCTTATCGCTTACTTTACGGAACTCTGAATACAGGTTTCCAATGCCTGGTAGGTGCCTTAGTTGCCCATCAATTAAGCACAAATTTAGTGTTAATTTTATGTCTATCCCTTTCTTTTGGTAATAAGTAAAAGGGAGACATACAAAATTAACACTAAATTTGTGTAGAAAACAAAGAACTAAATTTGTGCTTAATTGATGGGTAAACGAGGGATTACCCGACATCGTAATGTACTTTGAATAAATTTATTCCTTAATTTTAAATCTTTATCTTACCATAATCTAGTACGGTTATAAGTTGATTTTTTTTATTGTTTCTAGCTTTTGGATGATATGTGCGACCACTGATAAGCTATGTATATACTGCTTTGAAACATACCCTACACAACTTACAACCAAGGCGAGGAGGTACTTTTAAATCATGTCAGATTTTCGTCAAGCTGTTAAAAGTAGACATTTAAGAATGATTCTCTTCACGAACAACTGTTTCATTATTTATTCACTCATCACTCACCAGAAATGTTAAAAGCAAACTTAAATATACTAGATAGTGTTTGGTTTTTCATTATATTTTATTTTACCAATCAATTAGACTATGTATTATTTCATCAATAGTTAGTCGTTAATTTGTAGCTTTTTTTATAATAATAAAAACTAATTTAAAAAATGTTTTATTTATTGCACTTTATATACATATCATTTTCAATCTGTTTATATCTTATAAAGATAGTGTATGTCTTTATAAAATATTGACTGATTAAAAATTTCAAAAAAAAAACTTTAAAATTAAAGAAAATTTATTGTAAAAGGCGATTCAAATTTCCCGCGTCAACTTTTAGTTCGTCACTAAGCTCAGTAGTGGGCGCGACAGAGTTAACGATCTGTCAAACAGCCGGAGTTGCCTATCTAATAAAAGCTCACTGAACCGCAGCAAAAATCCTTTATCTATGCTGAGACGAATAATATTCAACTGAATGATCGATTGAAGTTCCCACTCTGATCGGATGGCGACGCCTGCAGTGGGTTTATGCGTGTTGCTGTTGACCACGCCTTCAAGGCACGTACACATACGTATGCGCGTTCGGCCTTGCAGCGAGGTATGCAAATTCTGTCACAACTAAATACGCTTATCAGTCAAAACAATTATCCTGGTAGATACATACAGTTTTAAATATCATTCTCGGAAAATACCATTATATTGACAAACAAGATATGTTATTATCATTATTTGAACACACTTTAAGTAAAGTAATCCAAGCATTAGAAACTACAGGAAATATTAATAGAACTGTTCTAATTGTTTGATTGCAAAACTAATGAATCGAAATGATTGTCTGAAAAGAGCTCGAAGTAGTTCAACTTATAATATCGCGAGAAGGTAATGAGGAGAGCTTCCTACTAGACAAAGTTGTACATTTATTAGAGGTATTTAGCTGTTGTATTTGTTAGTAAGAATTTATATATGATTTGTATTGTAACAAAAAGGGGATTTAAAAATAAATGGTATATTTGTCATTTATAAACTGTCCCAAACAAAAGCCACTACATGGGGATTTCGGAAACGGTATGAGATACGAGTTTAAATAGGGACATTTTGGGTCAGGTAAAATAACAGAAAATTTGACAGCTGTTACCGTTATTGTTACTAAGAATAATGGCAGCATTTAGGGCAAAAAAAAATAGATTTTGGAACACTTAAGATAACACAACACAAACGTTAATTTAGTAGTTTCACACACCTTAAACTTTTTGTTTATTTATAAATATGTTAATTTATTTTTATTAGAATTATGGCTTTTTACAAACCAAACTAACGAATTGTAGTAAAAAATGCGACGATTCGTGTATAATAAGCCTATCTTTGGATGTTGGAAAATGTGAATTTATTAAAAAAATAGTTTTTCACGTAGTTGGCTGTGAAACAAATCTACGGCATTTGTTGTCATACCAAGATGGAGCACCTCCACGTAACGCAAGAATCATAACCGACTATTTAAATCAGCAACATGGAAATAACTGGATCGGAAATCGAGGTTCAGTTGCCTGCACGTTCGCCGGACCTTACGCCTTTTGATTTTTGTATTTGGGGATACTTAAAGGATAAAGTTTATTCTACTACTCATAATATGATAGAAGAACTTGAGGCAGCCGTTGTTCAAGTCAAATAAAAAAATTCTGAACAAATGGTTAAAGTTGCATGCATGTCTCTAAATCATCGATGCAGGATTTGCATGAATAACAACGGTGGAATTTTCGATCATTTGCTTATTTAATGTTATCGGTTTTTAGTTTTATTTAAAATTAAATAATAAATTCAAACTTTTGTTTCAGAAATAAAAGATAGATTTTAGGAAATTGTATTATATCTTAGCCAGATAAAAAATCAAAAAATAAGGGCCTTAAAGCATATAAATCAAATACATGACAAAGTTTTGACAGATAGTTACGTAGGTATGAGACAACAAACTACGGCATTTGTTTCACAGCCAACCAAGTGAAAAACAGTTTTTTAAATAAATTCACATCGTCATTCAAAGATAGGCTTATTATACATGGTTAAAAAGCTCTTTTAATGCTCCATTTATAAGAAATAAGAAAGTTGGCTATGGTTTACTCGATATTTTAGTAACCCCTGTAGATATCTTTAATATTGATACAGCACCTGATTGGGCATAGAATTGCTCAACTTTTTTTTCATTTAAACAAACTCGTATCTCTTACCGTTTCCGAAATCCCTATGTAGTTGCTTTTATTTGGGACACCCTGTATATGATTTGTATTGTAACAAAAACAAAACTTTTATATATGCAAGACTAGGTTAAGGTTAAGAACAAGTAAAATTTATAAGTAAAATTTATAACAAACCAACGACTTGTTTTTAGGCATGATTTTCAGAATCGCTGTATTTTTATATAAGTAGTATTTGGCTAATCTGGACTTGAGCAACTAACATCAAAGTAATTCTAACATCAAAGTAATTTATATTTTGTAACTGGAAACAAATTCAACAAACTATTTTTAAGTCGACGCATTTCTCGCTTACGCTGGTGTTTTTTGTCATTGTCTGGAACTTTTAAAGCACAGTGTTTGTTTTTCTTTTCAGAGTTCAAGCCAATAAACGGCAAGTTGTGAGTCCAAAGCAAGTTGTTTTTCAACGAGACGAAAAAGCCGTTAGAATTTCAAATTACACTAGGCGGTTTTCAAAAATTCAAAATAGTTTGTTAAATGTCTTTCCAGTCACAAAATTATTTTGCTAAATACAACTTTTATAAAAATGTAGCGATTCTGAAAATCATGCCTAAAAACAGGTCGCTAAGTTACCATAAATTTTATAAATCGCAAAAATACCACTTGTTTTTAAATCCGGTTTTGTTACAGTAGTTTGCATGTGCCAAAGCAAAACAGATGCTAGACAACCATAGGAGGGTAACTTAAAATAAGGAATGTCTTACGAATTTGCAGAATCCAAACAATGCTTCGCTCTCTTTCTCTCTTTTGCATATCAGTGAAAAGGCAGGCATATTTGTGGCACTCAAAACTCTCTAATACCCCCAAACTCATAACCGGAAACAGACAATATACAGACGCATTATTTTTCGAGAATGTACATACTTCTCCATAGCGACCCAAGCCAGAACTAATTAGTTCTGGATTAAATTGGCGCATTACAAATTGTTTGCTATTAATATGGGACAGCCAAACACTGTATTGCATGCACTCCATGAACCTTAGAAAAAATATTATATAGAAGATGGAAGAAATATTCGAGAATAAGTTTTATTTTTAAAACTGGGAGTAAGGATGGTGATTGCTATGGTTTTACTACACAGTAAAAAACAGAGTGTTAAATTTAAAAGTGGTACATATAGGTCCATACTGACGCAAGTAAATTGACCACCATCATCTTAGGGTTAAATGTGTTTACATATAGTGTTAGTGTTAGGTAAATAAAGTGTTAAAGAAACTAATTTATAGGTTTAAAATGATAATGAGAGTGTTAAACTAATTTAATTATTGCTAAATTGTTTATTGTAATGGCAATAGTTCGAAAACTGGTAGCTTTCCATTGGAAAAGACATCATCAGAGGCTCCAAATAAAGTATTAATAAAGATTTTTTCCAGTGTTTTGGTTGGTTATTTGCGGGAACTAAGAAGGTGTTCATGACTTCTTCTAGAGATTTGTGATGTGTAATTAGATCTTTAACTCTTTTATTGTGATTGCCACATTGCGATAAATCTAAACTTTCAGATTGCAAGATATTGGCCACAGGTTCCAATAGCGTAGAATACTTTGCTATCGGACATTGGGAAATAATAAATTTAAATTCGTTTGAAAATGCCAAAAAAGTTGTCTTTTAATACAACATAACTTTGGTATTTTTGTGACCATCTCACAAAGGAGAGGAATATTTGGACAAAATTTCTGCGTAAAACTAATTCACAGAAAAACTAATTATTTCCTTCACAGTATATATCGTTAGGAATAAGTTTAAAGTTCTTACTTGATTGATTGATTGTTTTGTTTTGAAATTATTAAAGTATTTTTAACATTTGGGGGGTGCAAATGCATCTCCCTGCCCCTCGCTGCATACGCCTATGGAAATAAAATCTAAAAAGTTTTTGACGTGCAGCCCACAACTGAATAAATGGATTCTGTAACCAATAAAGAAGTACCAATAAAGGAGAAACAAGTAATAATTAACAATTTACTGTATACATACCTCCATGTGTTTATTTCTCCAAGAGACACACATGCGAGCGTAGGCATGTTTTGGGGTCAATAGAGTATACCACTTCTTGTTTCATAATGGAGTAGTTTGATATAGGCTCGCTAACTATACAATAGGATCTCTATACTAGCGTAGGTATTTTCCAGGAAAATGACTTGTTGCTAATAATAATAACAATAGGGTCGGCTGATTTCACGAAGAACTTTAGAACTATTGTGATACGAAATGTGATACGAAATGTGAATTAAAGTTATATCAATAGGCAGAAATGTATACTTATCTTTAATTGAATCAAACTTACGATATGGCATTTTTTTCTGGGCTGCATGTTTAATGCATTTAATTAGATCAGTGTTTATTTTTCAAAAAAGAGCAATTAGGTATTTATGCAATGTAAATTCTTGATATCACTGCAAAGATTTGTTCATCAAAAATAATATTTTTTACTCTTCCTTGTTTACATACTCTTGAAACAATTTGTCTAATAAATAAACATATAAATTACTTTGGAATAAACCATATTTTGGTTTATTCAACGAGACAAGTTAATAATCTTACATTACCTATACCACATTACTTTTTATTAAAAAAATGCATAATTTATAACGGTATAAAATTGTAAAATAATTTGCCAAATAATATAAAACTTAATAATAACTATAACATAAAACTGTTTGGTTTTCACTATATCCAACGTCGATCACAAGGATACGAATGATCCCCGTCTGGAACACGTCCTGACAATAAGGAACAAGTGATCCATCAATCCACGACCGGTTTCGACCTTTTGGGCCATCCTCAGGTGAATGTAGGCGATAGCGATAGGATCATTTGTTCCTGATTGTCAGGACGTGTTCCAGACGGGGATCATTCGTATCCTTGTGATCGACGTTGGAGATAGTAAAAACCAAACAGTTTTAACAAGTTCCCAACGAAAGCATCAAACCATCAGTATAATTCAATGCCGGTAGGGGTATTTTCCCTCGGAGTAGTTGTTTCTGTTGGTTTCACACAACTGTAACATATTTAGAAATAAGTGCAAGGAGTTTCTTATCACAAAAGCTTTTTATTCAATTGGCGAATTTCTTGATCAGAGTTACAATTAAGGAATAATTTTAAACTCAAAATTCTTCATTATTATGAAAAAAAAAACAAGTAAATAAAAAAAATATACTTAAACAACATAAACAACTTGTTGGATGGATTTATATATTTTATATTTTTTTAAATGATTTTTTCTATTATCATTATTATTATTATTATTAGTTATTTATTTGCTTTGTCTCCAAAGTTTTATACTTTAAGACAATAAAGCTTGATTTGATTTAATTTGATTTGATAATTTCAAGAAAGTAAATAAAAAGTATTATATAGAAAATATAGACTCATGTTACCTTTGTGGATCTAAAAAAAGCATATGATGCCATTCCAGTAGAAAAATTACGGACGGTGGTTGAGTAAACTAATATCAAACATACATACATAAAAACGATTAAAGGACTATAAAGGGGTTCAAAATCTAAAATTAAAATTGAAAATCGACTTCCTGGTAACAAAAGGTTTAGGACAGGGATTTTGTATCTGTCCAATTCTTTCTAAAATATATATCGCAGTAGCTCCAAAAAAACTGGTACTAGGTACGGGAATACCACCTGACGATGGATTAATCATATTCACAGTTTGCTGACGACCAAATAATTCTAGGTAATAATAAAGAATACCAAAAATGGGGGTTAACAGTGAACGTGGACAAGACACAGTACTTATGTACTGGAAATGAATTAAATCAGTTTACTAGACAATGGAAAAACAATATCTCCATGCAATGAGTAACTATACTTGGGTGTCACATTTGATAAGACAGGAACAGACTGTAAAAAACTGGACAAAAGAATAGGAAAAGCAAAAGAGGTTATTGGATGTCTTAACAGTATTTTATAAAGCAGAGAGATAAAAACAATATAAAATTTAACATATCGTCACCCTAATTCTGAAACGTCGTAACCCAACTCAACAAAATTTTACAGGAATAAGAAAAGTTTGAAGCAAATTACATAGCGTAAGCATTATTCGATTTATAAGAAATCGCGGGAATGACCATTTTATTTTTTTTTTGGTTGCGAGGATTTAGCAGCATATAGCTATACATCATTACTAACCTTTGACGCAAAAATATGAATTTTAATATTTTTGTGGGTTACGTCGTTTCAGAATTAGTGTGACGATATATGAAACAATGGTAAAAAGCACGCTGTTGTATGGAATAGACTTGTCGCGTAACAGACAAATACAAAACAAAAATGGAAATTGTCGTATATATGTTTGATGAAGATCAATGAAAATATCTAGAAAAGATCATAGAAGAAATGAGACCGTAAAAGAATAAATGGGATCGAGAGAAGCATAACGGATGTACGACGGCTGAACGAAGAAAGATTAGCAAAGTAGTTCCTAGAATGGCAACCAATAAGGCGTCCTAAACTCTAATGGCAACCGTCAATCAATAAACCCGACAGAAGATGATTGTCTGTCTTTTTCTCACAAACATATCTTCTTAATTTTGTACCTTTGTACCTTACCTTAATTTTGTAACTAAAAGGGCGTCCCAAAGGCTTGGAATGCTATTTCGTACAAGACATCTGTATACACCAAGCCAACTGCTGACACTCTACAAAGCCCATATTCGACCAATTATGGAGTACTGCTCACATATATGGAGTGTGGCACCTAAAAATACCTTCATGCTTTTGAACACCGTGCAAAAACAAGCTATCAAGCTGATCAATGACCCCGCACTTACCCGTAGCTTCGATAGTCACGAACATCGAAGAACTGTGGGTGATCTATCTCTCTTCTACAGGTATTATCACGGAAAATGTTCTGAAGAGCTGGCACGTATGATCCCCCCGGGAGTAGCACCTACTAGGCAAACACGTCAAACAGACGGTAACCATCAATTTACTGTCAAAATAGAGGCACCAAGAACCTCATTATGTCAGAATTCATATCTCTGGAGAACAGAATCGCAGATTACAAACTGTACCGTTTCAAAACCAACATACATCAACATTTCCGCGCACTTGCCGCTTTTCGAGTTTCCTGTAGCTGCTAAAGGATTTGGCTTTTTCCAACGATCCAAACTAACTTTGGTATTACTTGGCTAACTGCAGGCAGTTTCATTAAATCGGTCATGATTAAAGTGCCACTTTAATGTGGATTTTAAAATATGCTTCTGTAGATGTAATTTTTTTTTATAATAGTTGATCTGTGTGGGTTAGACATTAACGTATTAACCGGAGGAGACTAGGAAATAAACAAAAAAATCGGCCGTCTAGATAAACAATTTGTTTTAAAAAACGTACTTCTGCAGTAAAGAAGCCCTCGACTATTTTTCTTTGGTCCATAGAAAACTCCATTTTCTTCCTCTTTAAGAATCATCAAAATTATCCCATCTTTCCTTTACTATTATTTCTTTTTTATTCCAATGTAAGGAAAAAAGACAAAACTGTTCTTTTTACAAACTCTTACTATAATAATGGTAACCACCAAATATGGATATAACAAGCAGTGATCACTTTAAAAGGTGCTTCGAGCATTTTATTTTGCTGCTCCTTCGTTTTCCTTTATTAAACCAGTGCAAGAGAAAAAAACAAAACTATTCTCGATTACAGTCCCTCACTAAAACAAAGGAATTGGAAACATGCCGCAATGATGTAGGCCCGCGTAAAGTATTATTTTGTTACTCTTTTGTTAAACCGATGAGAGAGAAAAAGACATATCTATTCTTGATT
Source organism: Aspidapion aeneum (assembly GCA_963576565.1). Lineage (NCBI taxonomy): Eukaryota > Metazoa > Arthropoda > Insecta > Coleoptera > Brentidae > Aspidapion > Aspidapion aeneum. Next base: position 7,012,030 of record OY755038.1, read on the forward strand.
AGAAGGACTCAATAAAGCGAACAAAAAAAGCATCTCAAAGTGATTTACGTGCGCTAATAATTTGTAAAGGGTCACATGCGACGTTGTTGACCTGTCTGTTTACGGTTCGGAATTGTTTTCGTGTTTTTTTTAAATTATATCTTCGATCTGGACTCAAAATTAATCTTAAAAGCCTTTAAAATGGTGCGGGAGTGTATTTTGTGCTAAAATCTCGACCATCTTAATCCAGAAGTTTCATTTCAAAAGTAAGTTAAATAACTTGTTTGACCTTCAAAACAAAACAAAGACCAGTGCCGTAGAAATCAATATAAAATCAGAAAAAAATATTAGGCCATTATATAAATAATCATTTATTTGTTATAAGTTTTTAAACATACGTTTAGTTAAAAAATGTACAGGGTGTCCCAAGTTTTCGGGTTCTGATACTTTTAACTGAACTATGAGCCTTGATTTTCAACAGATAAGGTAAAAAAGGTATCTTATTAATATGGCAAGTAATTTTTTTACCTATACCTTTTTTATTTAACCGTTTTTTTGTCTAAACAGTTTTTTTTTTTAGATTTGGATCGAGGCAATTTTTTAACTTGGGTTAGTCCTTTTTACCTACTCTGAATTTTTAAGGTTGTCTAACCTAAAATAAAATACATCAACGTAAAAGCATCTTAACCAAACATCTAAAAAGTGTAAAGGCGAGGTCTCTACACGCAGATTTGTTTTTAACCCTATAAAATGTCAGCAAAATTTTTTATTCAAAAAATTTAAAAACAATAAACTATAGTTGCCTACTTATTAATTTGTTCTTTGTTAAATAAAATCAATTTCTAAGGATGATTGTTATAAGCTAAAAATTGATTGCAATTTATTTAAAAACAAAAAGTAAATTTCGGCCCTGGTATCTAAATAACCCTATTTTTTACATCATTTATAAAATATTTTTTGGTTACGTATTTTTAACTATAAGCGAGAAGATATAAATATATGTTTTTTTTAATGAAAAAAGTTATTTTACAAAATAGTATTAGCATTAAGTTATGTGTCAAAAAATAAAAGTGGCAAATAAAATTAATTTTTTAAACTAAAATGATATTTTGTTCAAATTGCATTGTTTTCATTACATTTTCATAATATTATATTCAAATGATTTTTTTTTCAAAAATATTCTGTTTGAAAGACTATTTGATTTGTCATTTTGTTCAAAAATTACTTTTTAAATTACATTTTGTTCAAATGGCATTTTGGTTAAAAACAGTTTGCTTTAAAACATTTTGTTCAAACATCCACCTGATAAAAAAATTTTGGTTTGTTTGTTGAAAAATTAGTTTTTAGAATGACATTTTGTCGAATGGGGTTTTTTTCGAAAACATTTTTTAAAAATAAAAAATAAATTTTCGAAAAACATTTTGTTTGAATGTCAATCTGATTGAAAACATTTCGTTAAAAAATATATTATCTACATTTTGTTCAAATGGCAGAAAGCATTGAGTTTAAATGATATAATGTTAAAAATTTTTAGTTTCAAAAATATTTTGTTCCAATGACGATCTGATGGCACATTTTATATAAAAACATCTTTGTTATATTATATTTTTTTGAAAAACATTTTGTTCAAAATTTTTAAATAAGAATCTGATCAAAGACATGTTCAACTGTTTTTTTTAACATTTTGTTCAAATGACAATCTGACCGAAACCATTTTGTTCAAAAACATCTTTTTCAAGTGACATTTTCTTCGAGTTGCATTTTTTTCAAAACATTTTGTTTGAGAATCTGACTGACTTTTTGTTCAAAAATTACTTAAATTCATATGACATTTTGTCAAATTGTTTTGTTCAAAAACATCTGTTGAAATTTGTTTGAAAGCAGTGTAATTGATTGGCATTTTCTTCGTAAAAATTGTGATCGATATTATGTTCAAATGATTACTTTTTTGAAAATATTTTTTAATGATAATCTTATCACATTTTGTTAAATGTTCCATAAAAAAAAATTCTTGAAATGGATACGTTTACTATCAATTGATTAGAGTTCAGTGTGGTTAGTTTAACAGGTTAGGATCAATTGATAAAGGTAACACCGATTGCGACCTTTAACAAAAGAGACACAAAGGAGCTAGATTTTCGAAGAGTTTTCTGTTTGAAGAAAATGTTTTCGAACCAAACCTTATTCAAACAAAATGTCATTCAAAAAAGATGTTTTTGAACAAATTGTTTAAAAAAAATGTCAAGTGAACAAAACATCATTCGAAAAAGATGTTTTTGAAAAAACTATAATAAAGCAATTGCTACAGAACAGTTTATTTTCTAATGCAACTGCAGATGAAAACCAAGATGGTAGGACGACGGAATAAGTGTCGCATTAATTTTTCTCAAAATAACTCGCTCGAGTTGTTTTTTACGTACATATTTTTTGTAGGTTTTCGTAGACACACCTAATCTTACTATAAGGGATAAAACCACCGTCGTCGGAGGCAGTACATAAAAATATGTTTGCAAGAAATTTTAAATTCAGGGAAAATTGAAAAATGTAGAGTAGCATAACCAAAAAAACTATTTTAGTTCTGGCCATGGTTACTATCCTAATTAAAACAAATGGGTAAAACTAACCCCACGTATGGGGTGCATCTTAATAAATCCACAAAGTATAAGCAAATTGTGTCCCTATCAAAGCAATAAATCGAGGGCTTTTTCAAAACAAGTGCATCCAAATAGAGCTCTGTTAATTGTTTACAATATTACTACCAATTTTTCATAAAAACAGGAACTAAAAATATATTTACTTTTTCATATACAAAAGAAAAGTGGCACTACACATATCTAGCTTTAAAATTGTAATAATGGGGGTGATCTAATTGTCGCTAGGAAAAAGAGAAACCTTTAATACCGTTTTCGGCTGCTGGAGACGACTTTACAATTCTCGGTAAATGCCCCCGTTCGAAAATCAAGTGGGCTCTAAAGTTTTTATTAGAGCCTGACTCCTATTTTTAATGTCTGTATTTGAGAACCTAACCCCAACAATGCTATTAATGTAAATTTTTATTGTCAATATGTATCTATTCAGCTGTAAACTAAATTAAATGGCTTGTTTTAATAAGTTAGGTATTTACTGTTAATAAATAAGTATTTTGCCGCCTTCACTGCTAAATCGATCGAGCCATTCAATGTATAAAGAATAAACATACGTCTGCTGTGTGTCGCACAGCGTTGCCATCGTCTTTCCAAAAAATATTTCTCTTCTTTTCCAACTTATTGAAGCATCTAGGGGTCAAATCGAATTGTTTTGATGAATGAATTTTTGCCGCGGTTCCTGGTCTCCGGTTAATACGTTAATGCGGTTAGATAAAGATATTTTTTGAAGAAAAAATCCTGATGTCCTTATTTTCAATTTATTTAAAAATATAACAAAAAAATCTAATTAAACAAAACGTCCATGATGCACGTATTTTCCTAGGCGCTAGTAAAGGTCCTGTATATAATTGACGGATATGTTTCCCCAGAGCTGGAGAAGCATAATCTAAGTTATATATGTAAAGCCGTTTTTGGGAGGTACTTAGATACACGTTGTTTGCTTTCCCTGTTTGGTTTATTTCCCTGGACATTTTTTAACATTTTAATGATTTAGGTTAAAAAAGGCACTACAAAACTTTTTTTTTAATTTTTTTTGAAAATGAAAAAAAAATATTTGTGTAACAACTCCAAACAGAAAAAAACTCGTCTGAGTCGCGACTCTTGTTGTGAAATGTTTTAACCAAAACAAAATAGTGAAGTTAATGAATATTAAGGCAGCAGATAGGTACTTTATTTTGCAATAATAACAAACCAGTTATTTGTAGATTTGTTAAAATACAAGGTTTTATGAAAATATATTTTTGATTAAAAAATTATTAAATTTTTTTAACTAGTTATAAAAAAAGTTCCGCCGAGTACACCGATATTTCTGTACTACCTGGTAAACATATTTTATAGCCAATTTAAAAAAGTATAATTTACGGCCCCCTCTTTCCTTCTCTTTTTTTAAATGGTTTTATTTTACTTGACTCCGTATAATTGTTTCCATACCCATTTCTGTTTCAAATCTTGCGACAGCTATTTCAGATACTTTCTGATGAGCTAGAGACTTGAGTATTTGTATTGAGTGTCGGTGACAATATAACTTTGAATTTTTTTTATTAAAAAACAAAAATGTCGGATTTAAAATGGCGGACATGTTTATTTGTAAACCAATTTGCCTCAAATTCAAAAACTTGCACTGCTTAACGTAACTCAATATAATTTTTGGTTCCTTAAAACATTAAAATTGCCGATCCAAAATGGCGGACTTTCTAGTTTATGAGTCGATATGTATCAGGAACTACAGCAGCAGCAAGCAAGAGGAAGCTATCCAAAAGCTCCAGTAAAAGAAAAAAAGTAAATAACAACTCAGTTTTATGATGAAATGGGTCCCATTTTGCAAGCAAATTTTTTAAAAAATCTAGGTTTGTTTCCAAAATATCCGGTATCGATCCGGAACGATTAATAGAAAGATTTGCAAATATACTTTCCATCACTTTTTGTGGGCACTATATTAACGAGGAAAAATTTTGTAAAAAAGCAGTGGCGTATATAAGAAGGGGCTGGGGGGCCTGCCCCCCCCCAAAGCTAAGATTTTTCTAGATATTTTCCACAAATTTCCTGAATACAAACATAAAATAGCATAAAATACGGCCACACGGGATCTCGGGCCCCCCCCCCCAAACTGCCTCGGGCCCACCCCGAAACTTTTTTCTATATACGCCACTGTAAAAAAGTATGGTTTTAAAACAGCAGAAATACCAATTTTCCTTTATAGATGATATAAAATGAGTGCGAGCGTTCATAACTGTTGCTGCATGGAGGTGATATAATAAAACCGCTACCTTTGCCAGTAGGGCTACTCAGCGGCGTACCGTGGGGGGGGGCGCGGGTGGTTCGTGGCCCCCCCGCCCCGAGGGTAGTGGCGCCCCATAGGTGGCCGAAGCGCCCTCAGCTTTATTAAGTCGGGTCGGTAACGGCCAATTGAGTGGGTGCCAAAGGAAACTAACGACATGAAGACCTTTTTTTGTTTTTTTTTTTTGGTCGCAAGATTTGTGAGAGGCGCCCTTTTGACCTTTTTGTTTTTTTTTTGTCACAAGATTTTTCATCAATTTTCAGAGGCGCCCTTTTTAGCTGTCGCCCCCCCCCGCCCTTTCGGGCACGCTACGCCGCTGGGGCTACTGTCCGAAAAAGTAATTATTAAGATGGACCAAAAAGAGTTTTCGACAATATTACTCTAGGAGCATCTGAAGAAAACACTAATACCGATATATTTAACTAGATACTAGCATCCTCTGACCCTATTGCGACCAATAAGCAAAAAAAACAAGAAACATAATTAAAAAGAGTGGTGTTAATTATGCCAAGGCTGCCAATCTTCTATGGTGGAGATAAGAAAGGTAATAAAGACGGTAAAGATATGGATGATGATGATGATGATGATGATAATATGAATAAAGAAGAAGATGCAAATACCTTAGATATTTTGCTCATTTTAAATACAGCAATAAATAATTATGCAATTGTTTTTTTAAAATAAAATAGTTAACCTCAAATAACATTAATTGTGCATGTTTTCGCAACATAAGTATTTAACGTACTCCTTATCAGCATTTCTGATCATATTATCGCATAAAATCGCAGCCCACGAGAAAGACCCGCCCGGGCGCGGAAATATCACGTGACCGTAGGAGTCTCACAAAAAAACGCCTCACGGCCCGCTGTCATTATAGAACATGTGTGTGTTCAGTTTTGGTATGTTTGTTTACGTCGATTTTTTTTTAATTCGGGCACGAATTTTATGTGAATTTTATCAAAGTTATTAAAATAGCGCAGCCTACGAAAAATACTGTAGTGGGCTGCGGTAAAATAATGGCTAATGAGTAAATTATAAAGAAAATACCTATAAGATAAACAATGCCGCGAACGTGTAATTAGTGTTGTTCCTTGTTGATCCAACTATAAAACTGAAACCTAATATATTGCAAAGGGGAAAGAAGTGGTAAAAAATAAGATCTTGGATAAGATTGATCAAGTAATAGACGTCCTTAGTGACATTTTCGATAGTGAGAGTGAAAAATGTGTTAAGTTGTCATTTCTTATTGAACAATTAGGTCTCTTGAAAAGGTAACCTGAGAATCGAAGATATAGTGGATACACTTTAATGTTGCCTTCATCTTTGTTTATCCAGTCATCCAGTGCATACACGTCAATTTATAATTCTAAGGTAATATGTCTTCCACACCCTCGCAAAATTAAAAGGCTGATTTGTAAAATATTGTTAACAGATAGTAATCTCTCTGGTAGTGTGGAATATTTAAAAAGTAAGATACAGCTTTTAAAAGAACATGAGTTGGTAGTTAACTTACACTTTAATGAAATATATATTAAACTTTGTGCTGGGTAATTTTTCAAAAAATTATTGACGACCACGACATTCAGTTCATGGAATGTGAAAACCATCTCACTTATTCACAATATCACTTGTTTCTTTTTAACAAATTATTGTGAAATGTTTTATATTGAAAATTTTTCTTCAGATAACTCTAGCGAGTGTTTTTGTGGAGAAAAACTATTGTTAAATCTTAAAAAAATTAGTTTAAGGGCATGTAAAGATTTTTAAAATAATTTTTTATTAAAAAGCACAATGATTTAGTGTTTGCTAATAAATCTTTGAATAAGAACTCGGACAAAGATGATGACACTCAAAGAAAAATAAAAAAACTAAAAGCTTAGGTTTGATATGTCCAATTTTGAAAGACTTGTTAGATTTGAAGTTACGAACGATATGTACCTAATATATGTACCTGAAGATATTAGAGTGCAAATTTTGTATAATTTTTTATTTTATAGATTCAGTTCTTTTATCCATAATAAACACATATATATCAGCAAAATATTTTTAAAAATTTTTGCCTATAAAAGAACAAAAACTTTTTGTTAATTTATTTAAATTGTGTAAAAACATATAATATATTAAGCAATACAATAAGAATCCTGGGACTCCTAAGATCACGTGACCGCCGACTTGCTTATAACGCGCCATGGCCGGTGTTTATAGTTGGCTGCGGCATAAAATCAAAATTTAGATTTTTGGCGCCGTAAATTGTTATTCTGTTCTTATGTGCGCCAGTGAGCCACTTTCTTGTCTCGATAAAAGTTGCCTACCTCTGGTCTAAAACAACCGTCAATATGTATTGAGGACCTCTAGGCGCAAGTGTCCTCATGTTATTTTCGTCTTTATTATTAAAACAAGGGAAGTGGCGCTTGTCCTAATAATGGAAAAACCTAGTTGATGAGCGCGCGGGACTTTATTGTTTTGTTTTGCATTTTGTAGCGCTTTAGTTTGAAGCACTACTTTGAGAACAAAGTTTTAGCATAAAACAGGCATTAGCTTTTTTATCCCACTACGGCAAAGTAAAAGGGAACACGGGACACAGATTTAATTTAATTTACTTTGCTTGCTATTGCATTTTCCCTGATTTTATACTGTATGTATTCATAATGAACGCAAATTATTAATAAACTAAATTACTTTTTACCAAGAACTTTTATCGTGAATTATTTTCATATTTCTAACTTCTATCAAAACTTTATATTTGTTCTCCATTAATTGACGACAATCCATTTTAATTAATATAAGGTAGAATACAATTCAATTACCTACTTTAGTGATACAAGGGTGTTTTTAAAATTTATTTATTTATTTTAAATTAGGGATTAACAACAAATGATTACATCTACAAAAGCAACCCTGGACATAGTAAGAACAGTGGGAAAAAACTATTTAAAGAAAAATGCTATACACTAATTACAAGCAAGAAAATGCTTGATCTAAACACTAACTACAAGCTAAAAGAGAAAAAAGAAACAATTATGTTTGAGAATGTCACAATATGTTATTATTTAAAAATGTTGTTTTGATCCTAGCTTTAAAATTAGGGAGTGACGTATTCAATCGTATTACACTATTGATTATAACCTTTCAACATTTTACAAAGGGGAGTATTTTGTCGAGAGTAACTTCTACGAAAAGGTATTTCGAACAGCTCACGGTTTCCTATATTCATATTGTTTTGTTGTTTAAACTGTATTTTCTGGTAAACCTCTGGACACGACGCCTTCATTATTTTAAAAATCGTCAAAAGATTGGACATTGTTCTACGGTCCTTGAGCGAAATGTTGTATTGTTGCATAATAAACCTGTAGTCTCTATGAATTATAGGTGTTCTAGTTTAGTAACCAATATATCTTAGAAATGTGTTTTGAACAGATTCTAATATTTCTACATAAACGTCATAACATGAGTCCCACACGACCGATGCAAAGGAGAGCTGACTATAGACATATGCATAATAAACATTCTACTCTACAGGTCTAACATCACGAAAATCATTACATACGCGTTTGATAAATCCGAGCATCCAATTGAATTTGTTTAAAACATTATCAATGTGCGAGTTAAATTGCAGTTTGGAATCTAAAATCACCCCCAAGTCTCGCACTTCAGAGACGGACTTCAAGTTATGATTCCGAATAAAATACACATTGGATTTTTGTTTTTGGTGTAAGATATTGTAACTTACTTCCCCAAATTAGGAGACAAATCTTTTCTCTGACAATAGGCTTCCAGCCGATCCAAATCCTCTTGAACCCTCAAACAGTCCTCTTGAGTAAGAATTTTTTTGTATCCCTTTATATCATCGGCGTACACCAAAAATATGCAATGCTTAAAACTGTCTTTGATCTCAATGATATATATGAATAAAAAAGTGGTACAAGATGACTACCGTGAGGTACTCCTAAGGGAACAATAAAAGGCTCTGATCTGAAACTATAGATAGCTATAGCCTGCTTTTTTTCAGATAAGTATGACCATATCCATCGTATGAGGAAGCTGGGAAATCCCACCCCAGCATGGCCCTCGACAAGCATTCGATGATTGACCATATCGAATGCCTTGCTCAGGTCTGCGTATAAAGCATCAACCTGCTGCCTGCTGTCCATGGACTTAGATATATAATCTGCAAATGCAACTAGATTGGTCTCTATAAATCTGTGGGCACAAAAACCATTTTGTTCTTTTATAATATTGTCTTTTACGCTTTTAAATATGATATTGTAGACAATTTTTTAAAATATTTTACCAAATACACACAGTTTGCTAATTGGTCTGTAGTTCCGAACATCATGATTATCCCCACTTTTAAATATGGGAATATTATGTGAGGACTGCCAAACCTCTGGAAAGCAGCCCTCAAACAATTACTGGTTGAAAATTATTTTTAAAGGCTTTAGTACGAACTTTCTGCATTTTTTTATAAAAACAATAGGTATATTATCTGGCCCAGTACATTTGCGCTAATCTAATAATTTAGTTAAATCAGAAACATTATTTTTGTGAATGGTAAATCTTCCCTCGCACGGGTTCTGAAGTACAGGCGTAGCAAGTTGGTTTTGGGGTTGTTTATAATAAGTTTTAAAGCATTTTGAGAAAATGTTACAAACATTGGTAGCAGTTATAGTCTGAAGAAATACTGAGCTTGGGATTACAAGGATGGTGTTTCTTTTGTTTTTAATAAATTTCAAATCTATTTAGCATTTCCCGTGATGTCATACTCGATTCTTTGCACATATTCAAGATAGTCCCTCTCCATCAACTGCTTAGAACGACGTCTTAGATTTGAAAAGAGTTGATATTCAGCTTGATTTTCGTAAGTTTTAAATGGTATCATATTTAAAGTTAATTGAAAATTTTCCTTTTGTTTTGAATTTCGGTGTGGTTCTTATAAAATATATCAACCATAGAGCTTATTTTGAACGACCTAATTAAGCATCGAAAGCTCCTGAAAGATCACATCATAATCAGCTCTTTTGTAGTTAAGTTTGGTTGCATGCACTTTACTGCAGCAACATGTGCCCCAGATCTGCGGAGATAGTATTAAAAACTAACCGAGTTTAGTACTAACACAAACCGGAAAAATAAACACTCCAACTTTCCAAACGTGTGGAGATTAATCTTTCTGACTTTGAAATTATTAAACTTGGATAACGCAAATGTTATATTAACCAGGTAGGTAATTAATAACTCCCTAATCTGGAATATGAAGCTACGATGTTTTAAATGTTTGCCTGAGGTCCGAAAATGTGTATGTGTGTAAGATAACAGGCCAGTATAAAATATGTTTGCGCGGGACTCCAGAGTTTTAATGATACTGGAAAGAAAAATAGCGCCAAGTATCAATATACTTTGCTACTTTGATCCATCTTGGGCCCCCAGCAACATCTTCCATTCGTTTCTGTCTGTTAACGTATTCATTCATCTAGTTTCCACATGTTTCTTCAAATCGTGCGCCCCTCTCATTTGGGGTCTTATCCTACTTCTTTTATTTTCTCAAGATCTCCACTACTGGCAAATTTCCATTTTAATTTTGCTACCTCTTCTGTGATATCCCTTATTTTTGTTTTATTCATTCCTTTTTCTAAGTAAGTGTCAAGGTCTAGGATCCATAGGTAAGTACAAGCAGGACACATTGATTATACACGGTTATTTTGGGGTACTGAGTATATTTTTTATTTTTTATTATAAAGATTAACTTACCGAATGCTGCCCAGGTCAACCTTACTTGCCTCTTGATTTCAGTTCTTTGGTTTTCTTTTTTTAGTTTAATAATTTGTCCCGGATGAATAATATATTTCTCCACTTGTTCTATTTTTTCTTTGTTTATTCTGATCGTGATATTTTCATCTGTGGTATTGATACGATTTAAGTTTTAGTGTATTTCATCAAGACTATATTTTTAGCTGCTGTATCCAGTTCTTTCAGAATTTTTATCAGTACGTCTTTCTTATCTGTTATTAAGGCGACATTGTCAGTATATCTTAGATGGCTTAAGTATTGCTTTTCAATATAAGTTTTTAAAAACACCTTCTAGGACCCGCTGTCTATCATATATTTTTATGCGGATTGACTTGGTTCCTTTATGGATTTAGTTTATGTTGTGTTAGTTTATGTTGTGGCTTCGTTATATATATTCGTTATTAAATTTGTGTATCTGTGACCTATTCGACTATTAATTAAATATGCTTTTACTGCCTAGTTTAAGTTTTAGTCAATAAATGCAATATTTTGTGGAATGTTATATTTGTTGGCTCGTTCTGTTACGATTTTAATGGTTACAACAGGTGGCCACTGTACTGTAGTATTTTATTCAGGAGAATATGAAGGGAGTTAGCGCAGCCCACGAGAAAGACCGGCCCGGGCGAGGAAATATCACGTGACCGTAGGAGTCCCACAAAAAAACGCCTCACGGCCCGCTGTCATTATAAAACATGTGTGTGTTCAGTTTTGGTATGTTTGTTTACGTCGATTTTTTTTTAATTTGGGCACGAATTTGATGTGAATTTTATTAAAGTTATTAAAATAACGCAGCCCACGAAAAAGACTGTAGTGGGCTGCGTTAAAATAATTAATGGCTAATGAGTAAATTATAAAGAAAATACCTATAAGATAAACAATGTCGCGAACGTGTAATTAGTATTGTTCCTTGTCGGTCCAACTATAAAACTGAAACCTAATATGTTGCAAACGGGAAAGAAGTGGTAAAAGATCTTGGATAAGATTGATCAAGTAATAGATATCCTTATTGACATTTTCGATAGTGACAGTGAAAAATGTGTTCAGTTGTCATTTTTTATTGAACAATTAGGTCTCTTGAAAAGGTAACCTGAGAATTGAAGATATGATGGATACACTTTAATGTTGGCTTCATCTTTGTTTATCCAGTTATCCAGTGCATACACGTCAATTTACAATTCTAAGGTAATATATCTTCCGTACCCTCGCAATATTAAAAAACTGATTTGTAAAATATTGTCAACAGATAGTAGTCTCTCTGTTAGTGTGAAATATTTAAAAAGTAAGATACAGCTTTTAAAAGAACATGAGTTGGTAGTTAACTTACACTTTATTGAAATAGATATTAAACTTTGTGCTGGGTAATTTTTCAAAAAATTATGACGACCACTACATTCAGTTCATTGAATGGGAAAACCATCTCACTTATTTACAAAATCACTTGTTTCTTTTTAATAAATTATTGTGAAATGTTTTATATTGAAAATTTTTTTTCAGATAACTCTAGCGAGTGTTTTTGTGGAGAAAAACTATTGTCAAAGCTTGAAAAAATTAGTTTAACGGCATGTAAAGTTTTTTTAAATAATTTTATTAAAAAGCACAATGATTTAGCGTCTGCTAATAAATCTTTGAATAAGAACTCAAAGGTGATGACAGTCAAAGAAAAATTAAAAAACTAAAAGCTTAGGTTTGATATGCCCAATTTTGAAAGACTTGTATAGATTTGAAGTTACTAACGATATTATGTACCTAATATATGTACCTGAAGATATTGCAAATTTTGTATAATTTTTTATTTTATAGATTCATTTCTTTTATCCATAATAAACATATATATCAGCAAAATATTTTTTTCAACTTTTGCCTGTAAAAGAACAAAAATTTTTTGTTAATTTATTTAAATTGTGTAAAAACATATAATATAATAAGCAATACAATAAGAATCCTGGGACTCCTAAGATCACGTGACCGCCGACTTGCTTATAACGCGCCATGGCCGGTCTTTATCGTTGGCTGCGGGTATTAGCTACAGCTTTACCACGGTACTTAAGCATTTCTGCCGTTACTCCGTCTTTTCTAGATGATTTGTTATTTTTATTTTATTTAATGCTCTATTTATTTCCGCTTTGCTTATCTTAGGTTGTAGTTCTGAGTATAATATGTTCATAATTTTTGTTTGGAGTTTCCTCATGGAGCGAGTATGGAATACCCTTGCTTTTGTCCCTTTCTTGTACCGAAAATTTAACATTATAAACGAAAATGTGGGATATATTCTCTGATATGTTTTCCATGCGCCTCACGCCCAGGAAAAAGATTTCTCGCCACATTTCATGCAAATTTATTTTAAAATTAGTTAAAACCAGAGAGATTGCACACCCAGCGCTCGCCGTGCCACATCATCAACAAGAATAAATAGACATTTTGTTTTGCAAATTACCATTTTAATGTGGTTTTATAAAATAATATTATGATGTGGTTGGCACGCATTTTTCCGCTTTAACACCCTCATATTTGGGCGAATCTCCTAATATGTTCTTTTTGATAATAATTCTAAAAATGTGAAATAAAAATTGTTCAAAAAGTAACATTTATCAGCTCATTTTATGCTATATCTGTCAAATATAATATAAGTGAAACAAACAGAAACAACTACTCCCAGGAAAAATACCCCTACCGGCATTGAATTATACTGATGGCTTGATGCTTTCGTTGGGAACTTGTTAAAACCATGTGATTTTCACTTCCACCAACCTCGATTACCAGGATACAATCTGTAGAAGCTTCTTAGGCCATGCTCATGTGAATGCAGGCGATAGCTTCGTGTAAATCATAAGCTGGGTGAAACTAACAGAACAACTACTTCGAGGAAAAATATCTCTACCGGCATTGATTTATAATGATGCTTTCGTTGGGAACTTCACTTTCTTCAACTTCAGTTAGAAGGATATGGATCATTCTTGTTTAGAACATGTCCTGACAAGGATGATTTATATCCTTGTAACCGACGTTAAGGAAAGTGACAACCACATAGTTATAACCTACTATAAAAGTTACGGGATAATCAATCAAATCATACCTTATTGTCAAGAACAAAAAAAACATTCTGTTGAAAAGGCTAAAAATACTGTATAAATACAAAAAAGTATAAAATATTAGTATAAAAGCATAAAATGTTAGTCCTCTCGCAGTCACAGTATAATAAAATAATAGAAAATAAAATAAATAATGATATTATTATTTTAAATTAAACACCCTTGTTTTGTAATATACCTACTTGTAAGATTGGCAAAAATGTCTTAATCAAGCTTTAAGTTTATAAAATGTCACATTGTAGGGTCTCCCAGTTTTGATAATTCTGAATGGGAAATTTACTTATTATAAAAGATACAGAAGGAATTTCAAATTAGTGTCCTTAAATTTTGAGACAAAAAGTTTTTTTCTAGCCCTTGTAGATTTTAAGCTACGAGAGAAAATTCAAAAATTCGGAATCCCAGAAATTTATTACTAGGGCAGATATTTCAATTCTGTTAAAACTTCTTTGTAGGCTTGGAGCTAAGAGGGAAAATTTAAAAATTCGGGGAAATTTTTAGTACTTCGAGTCAAATCTAAGACATCAGTAAAACAAATTAAAAAAAACATTTAGCTAGGGGTTATTTGAAGACCCAATGTGAAAGAAAAAAATTGAAAAAAAAAATCTAGATCCGTATTTAACTTTTTTCTGAAAGCTCGTATCCGACTCGAGGGACCAAAATTTGACAACGTCATTTTATTGACAGGATCAACTTTCTGTAGAGAAGTTTTAACAAAATTGAAATATCTGCACTGATAACAAAGATTTGCCCGATTTTTAGAATTCCGAATTTTCAAATTTTCCTTCGTAGCTCCAAAAGTACAAGGGCTGAAAAAAAAACTTTTGTCATGTTTTTTAGGTCTTAAAATTTGAGGTTAGTAATGTGAAATCACTAATCCTCTATCTCTTATAATAAGTGAGTTTCCCATTTAAAACCATAAAAAATGGAACACCCTGTACACTAACACATATATAGGACTGCAGTCCTCTTAATTTATTATAATTTAGGTTATTCTCATCTAGAATTTAATAACCGGCATGTGCGTGTCCTTATTATAATTTAAAAGCTCGCCCGATTTCATTACCGCCATAATTTAATTAGTTTCAATATAAAGTATATGTAGCTGCTACTAGGTTTACGATCAATAGGTTTTTGGACTTTGCAGAATAACCACTTTTACACGAATCTTTAGTAGTTTCAGGGTTATACCTAGGAACAAAATTTAAGAAAGGATTTTAAAATTTCAATAAATATTCTGCGTATTCTGCAATTTTTTTGTCTTATTTATGCTGCTGAGAAATCTCTTTTATCAGACTTTATTGACTATTTTGGTGGGAGAATCGATTAATTTTGATCCTCCCCTAGGAACGGCCTTGAATAGTTTCACTATAATAATTTGCAAATATTTTATGGATATGACTAATATTAACTAATTTTGGATTAAAAGTGTTAGATTCCGATTTAAAGGTTTGAATTGTGTATGAAAATTTTTATGGATACTCTAGGAAATTTAGAAACAGGTCCCTTTTTTAAAACAAGATTTACCCTTTAGTGGCGGTAATTACGTTGTTAAACCAAACTGTCATTAGTGTAGTATATGCCATATCATAAAGGGCCGCTATATTGCCAATAGGAGATAAGAATACAACGACCGCAGCTTCTGCCTCCTTGTGACGCATCTGGACATGAGAGCATCATAGTTTCGTTCATTATCTGAGGTGCGGCCATTACTAAAAACAAGAATTATTTGGGGTTATATGGTGGCTTCTTGTACAGACCTCTAGAAAGGGCTAAGACGGAACCGCCAATGTTTCTTGGTTGACTAATGACGCGCCATGCGACATATTTAGCATGAGGTTGGAACTAGGAGCCTAAATTAATGATCTGGATAGTTTTTTAAACTCAAAGAAGATAACATTTTTAATAACTTTGCAGTTAGCATGGTCACAAAATATCTTGTAGGTATAGGTGCAAGGTTTACCCTCCTCATAGATCGTATAAAAATATTTTTTTTTGCGGTCTTGCGCTTTAGAAAAGAGAACGCAATTCACAACATCAACTTTAGTGGACTTTCCTATTGTGTAATACTTTTTATAAAACCAGCCCTTATCAACATTCTTTGGATTTCATCTGTAGACCTTTATCGCATGTGAGACATTGTGGGTTTCAATACAATCCGTCTTTTTGGTATTGCCAAACAGCAATATTATCAACATGTTCTAAAATCACTTTAAAGAAATGAGCTTTGGGAACATTCTATATTAATTTGAAATGCTGTTTTTGTAATATATTATCCAGAATTTCTCTTCTTGTTATTTCGAATTTAAAGGCTCTTAATTGGCCAATGTTGAGAGTTGTTCTATAAGAGGCAAGTTGTTCAATATATATGACGGCGAAAATTATTCCAAACTTCCAAACTAATTAAGTGGGTAAGTTATTGTAATATTCTTGACTTATTTAAATTAAAAGTAATCGTCTAGATTTATAAGTGGTTTGTTTCGTTCTCTAAAAACTCTCAGCATCACTCTCTTGGAAGAAATTACTTTGGAGACACAATACTTAATATTTTCAGTTTTGGTTTTGTACTGCATTATCCAGAATTTCTCTTCTAGTTGTTTAGAAATAAAAGAGTCTTGGGTAGTCATTGTTGAAAGTTATTCCATAAATGGTATGTTAGTCAATATGAGGAATCGCGGAAACTATTTCAAACTAATAAAGTTATTGCTAGGATGCTAATTGTGGCGAACCGGATGTGTGTTAGTAAATACCTTAAACTAATTTCCAAAAAGGAAATGATCGTAGCCATTGTGTAAGCTAGTCCGCCTCTCTTTTATCCCCCTTTGAATTTATAATTTTTTTCTATATAATTATCAAATTATGTTGTTAAAAACAATGATAATAATAGAAAATAATTTTACGAAAGTAACCTTAATGATTTCTATGTGGATATGAGAACTTGAGTGCTGAATAAAACCAGACATAGCTGTTTGTAAATCTGACAAGCGTGCGTAGCTCTCAGTCGATCAGTTCTTCTAGATTTTAAAAATAATACCTCGTCCTGGTAAGGCAGGGAATTTACACAGCAAATGTATTATTCTCTCAGATTCTTTCTCGTCCCTACACCCACGGTAGTAGTCGTTTGCAGGAATGTTTAGACAGACCGGGCAACAGGCGCTCCAAACAGGCAATGACCTATACTAGCCTAAGTCCTTTTTCTCAGCATTTCTGTACCTAAAACTATCTGTCCTCTTTACAGTCCATTTTGGTCACAGATGTCTTGAGTTGCTGCAAATATCTCTTGGGTGATACCAAGATTTATAAGTATTATAGTTTTATAAGACTTGCACACATCTCGTCATTCTTTGGATTTCATCTGAAGACCGTTATCGTATGTGAGCTATTGTGGAGTTCCATATGCTAAAAAAGTACATCCTTGTACATTGCCGAACAACAAGGAAAAAAATAAACAGTAACAATATGTTCTATAACCCCTTTAAAGAAACAAGTTAACTTTGTGAATACTCTATGTATTAATTTCAAATTTGCTTTTGTAATGTATTATCCAGAATTTCTCTTCTCGTTGTTTGGAATTTAAAGGGTCTTAAGCAGTCATTGTTGAGAGTTGTTCCATAAGAGGCAAGTTAGCCAATACAGGCAATCACGGAAACTATTCCAAACTAATAAAGTTATTGCTTGGATGCTAATTGTGGCGAACCGGATGTGTGCTGGCAAATACCTTAAATTAATTTTCAGAAAGGAAACGATCGTAGCCGTTGTGTATTATAGTCCGGCTATATTTCATTTATAGTTTTTTTCTTGCTCTTTAAATAAAATTTACTTTACGAACTTTTGAGTACCTGTAACTACTCTAAAATTTATTAACCTTATAAATAAAAACGACAGAAAAAGGTTGGGTTTATTTAAAGAAAAACTAGTTTTGAAAGATGACTAGAGTTCTTGTGTATACTAAAATTACAGCGCAATATAGCTAACATTTTAAGGGTCATAGTCATTTGTTTTGTTTTTAAGGTTAAGCGGACTTGTAAAAACCTGTCCATGCGTTTATTTGGGTTTGTATTCACTTGTTGTTCGCTTAGTCGTGATCGAGCTTTATTAGGAAGTGATACAATGTAACAAGTTGCAAGTGCTGTGGTTGTGATGGCTAATAGAGCTTGAATAAACTTTCCAGACAATTTTTGTTAAATATGCGGCGAATATACCTTGAAAAAACTTCAGTTGTTAAAGGAATATATTTTGCCTATTTCGGTTTACAGTTAGGTGATTAGGACAAACCGTGGGCTCCGCACAAAGACTTGTGTCGAACTTATGACTTATGGTTAAAAGGCAAAAAACAAGCACTGCGTTACGGAATACGTATGAAAGGGCACAACAAAAAACCACGGAGGTGACTGCTATTTCTGCTCTTGCGATGTGAAGGGATACAACTTGAAAAATAAAGGAAATGAAAGGAAACTTATTGCTGATACATCATTCACAAAACTATGTCAGAAAAGGAAAAAGAAACCTAGGACTCCTTCAAAGAGAAGAACAGAAGGGACGCCAACTACAAAATGTTAAATGCTTTTAAACTGCAGGGTTGTAATATAAGTCTAAAAGTGCATTTCTTGCATTTGCACATCGACTACTTCCTCGAAAACTTGGGAGACTATAGTGAGGAACAGTGTGAAAGGTTTCATCAAGATATCAAGGACGAAGGAGAAGGTATCAGGGAAGTTGGAACACCAATATGATGGCTGATTTCTGCTGGTTGTTGATGCGGAAAACCCCAGAAGAAAAAGACGTAAGGCTACGCACGAAAACAACTATTCTGTCTGCAGAAAATCCGTTTTGTCCGATTTAGCGCAAGCCCAACTTTTGACTTCATTCAAGCCACGACTTTTGCTACACAAGCTCATGCAAGTCGGCAGACTTAGTCTGTATAAGACAAGTCGGCCGACTTGCATTTGCGCGTGTGTAGCGGCCTTTAGGTATATTATAAACAAAGTGCAGAGGTTTTTAACTTTTGAGGGCTACATATCTGGTAAGCTAAAGTAAAGCAGGCAAATGAAATGCACTGAACCCTAACTGTAGTTGAAAGTTAGGCAATTTTGGTCAAAACTAATTTATATTCGAGGGCTTGTCATCTCTCCAAACAAAAATATAGGCAGTTATATAGACCCTATATGTATGACATATTTTAAAGAAATAGACCCATCAAAGGCACTCAAACTTACATTGTTTGTTTATATATTTGGCGTTGTAATGCAGGGTTGTATGGGACAGGCTGGCAACCGGGCAAATGCCCGGTGGGCTGGTATAATTTAGGGCCGGTTCGGGCCGCAGCACAGCGCGGACAAAAATAGGGTTTTTAGACAATAATCAATATCTTTGTTGTTTTTCAAAAAAGTTCATTTTTTTATAGGGTATGTGATAAAGTGTAGTCTAAAGGTTAAAATAAGTCATTTTATTTAAAATATTAAAAAAATAAATTAAAGTACATTCAGTTTAAACTACAGTTACGTTAAATATATAAATCAATTTACTTTTGTGTTAGCAATTAATCTAAAATTATTTTTTTTATTCGGATTCATGAGCGTAGTAGGAAGGCTTGGGGGGGGCTAAGTCTCTTCCAGAAAATTTAAATTAGCAACCCCAAAATAATTATTTTTACCATACACATACACATTGCACCCTCAGTTTCTTTGTTCTTAAAGATGATTCTAAGAAAGCCGGTTTAGGCCGTCCACGCCTCGGTCCGAGTTTCCGAATCTGTATTTAATAATAAATTTCTCAGATATAATATCTTTATTTAACCATTCGAAATAAAAGTTTTGAAAATAAATTTTGTTTCGTCTCGATAGCTTCCATTTGAGACTCAGACTTTTGCAAAAATGTAATGATTCCTTATTTAGAATTTGGTTATTTTTGTCAGAACATTCTTCTAAACCCAAAAAGGGTTGAATTTTTTTGATAATATTTAACACCTTCAAATTTTCCACTCATTCAACAAGTCTGAATATTTTATGCTTATGCGTTCTAAAAGTAAAAAAAAAGTGATAAAATAGTATATTATCTTCTTAGGGACTTAAGTGGTACTTTTATCCCGAGAAGAAAATATTGTATGTAGCTACAGTTCGCCGATTGCTTAAAAGATACTTTAGTCATTTTTGGGAACCGTTTTTGTTAAAATTATTTTGCAAGAAAAACAGACTTCCTATTTTTATGTTTTATTTTTAAACGTCACTTTTTATCCCTTTTATACTTTATCCCTAAAATTTGTGATAAAAAGCGCACTTTTGATCTCCAAAGTGCAAAAAAACTATTTTTTTTTTAAATATTCGCCTACACAAACACCAGAATAATTTTTTGCATATATATTTTAAGACTGATACTGATAATTTTATTGACTACCTCAAATTATTGTTTTTGTGTGTTCCCATTGACAAAAAACGGCCAATACGATATGCGATTCTAAAATATTTAATTTTCCATTTGGCTCACAGTAGTATAAGATGACTCAGTACCATAAATATTTTGGGAATTTTTTTAAAATTTATTATCCCCTATAACCACTCGCCATCATCGAATAATAAGCCTCATATCTTCTCCAGATTTAGTGCCATTTTTGACACCTTGCTGCCGCCATTTTTGACGTTGATGAGAGCTGTCACAATTTTATATTTCTCCCATTGAGTTGTATAAAGCCCTAGGGTATAGAAGTCAATAATTTGTCTAAATGGCGGCAATACTGGTTTTAAGGGTATACCTAAACAGTAGATGATGTGAGGCCTCTCAACCGGGGTGGTAATCAATGTGTTATAAATTATTAGGATTGAAATATATTATTTAAAAAAATACAGCACCCTTAGTAGCAGCCAGTAGCAAAAAATATTTATGCTACCTTTTTGCTAATTTATTGGACTAATATTTGGGATATATGCCAGACCTTGCAAATCTTTGCAATTTTTTATAACTTTAATAAAAATTTAAAAAATAGTTTTTTTTATAAGCATAATAGTTTTAATTAAATTATTTTAAAAGCGAGACGTCAATTTGACAAAATTTTATTTAAACAAGTAGCGTAGATATATATCACTGTAATACTTAAAGAAACTTTTTTTTATATTTAAATGCAGAACCAGTAAAATTAATTTCCTGATAGGTATTTTATACGATTTTTTTGTACCTGTTTTAAAATAACGACTTTACCTAATTATTTTGTTCACTTTCGCAAGTGTGACTAAAAAATAGGTTATGATTACAGATAAACTGAACATTTATCTATACTTTTGCAATATTAAAACTTTTAAAATGTAACCTCAGTTTTTCGAATATTGCCCACAGGAGTCCGCACTGTGCGCAGGCCCGATGTACCTATTTTAAATTATTAATATTTATTTTTGTGTATTTGAAAAACGAACTAATTAAAACATTAAACATTTAAATTAAAAAAATCCGTATGTAGTAACTCCAGGCCTGCGTTACTCGTTTGATTGTTACAGTTACTTTTATATTAAAATAATTATAATGTGTCAAAGAGATAATGTGATAATGGCACTAACTTATTAATATCTTTTTACAATACCAATATCTAGAAGAAAAAATCGGGAGATTAAAAAAATCTAGAAAAAATATTGTTCAATTTTTTTTCTTATTCGTGTTGCTGTTGTGAAATCTCTTTTAACACACTTTGTTGACTATTTTGGTGGGGATTGATTCCCCTGATCTCCCCCTTCGGTACGGCCTTGCCAATCTCTCATATCTTAGTTGCGAAAGATCATTTTTGCTGCTAAAATACATAAAAAATCTAAGAAATAGATTAACCGATTGAAAAATTGGTATTGGGTCCAACTCAAATTAAGGAGATCATAGAGTAAATTGCAGCATCAAGTTCATTATTAAAAAAGTCGTTACCATAATATGAAAAATTAGTATACCTGCTGTGCCCCCGGTAGTTAAAAGGGCACAAGTGACCAAAGTTTTAATTGTTCATAAGTTAGTACTACAGTTACTGCTATTTTTTTTTAAGTCTTTTTTTAAAATTTTATTACATAGGACATGATGGAAAATCCGTCGAGACCAAAAACCTAAATTCGAAAAAGTGCTGTTGTATGTTGAAATTTTGTACGTTTTTCTTTGAGTTTTCATTTTGTGAAAAATTTACAAAAATATTTAGAGCAGTATCACAGATATTAATAAAAAAGGAGATTTTGTAAAAGTCTTTAAACACCTTGTATCTCACAAGTTAGGATGTTTAGGACATGCATACATATGTTTATATGAAGTTTTTTTTTGAAAATGCAAATTACATCTTTTAAAATTAGCATGTTATTTAATAACAAAACCTTCATAATATCAAAAACAAAAATAACACAATATGGCTTCGTTTTCTTTGCCGTAAAATTTTTGTGCCGAAGCGAGGGCCGAATAAAAAAAAATTGCCAGGGCCGGTTTGTTTGAGCCCATCCAAACCTGCTGTACAAAAGCGCGATGAAAAAAACAGCGAGTAAGAAATGAGCGAAAAATAAAAGCGCGATGTAACAAAAGCGCGAGTGACAAACCAAACCGAACCGAACCGAATCGAACCGAAACGAATCGAATTGAACCAAACTAAATTTGGATTCACAGCCTCTAGGATCCCGGAAAAGAAGTCAGAGAAGTTTTTTTTGAAAAAATATGCGGGCTCGTTTCGGTTTGGTTATACATAAAATATTTTTTTAAATATTTTATCTATTTGTTTTAAACGTTTTTTCAACTTATTCCAGAATTTTTATAATAAATATTTCATTATCCATTATCTGTCTTCTAGTTTATACAGATATTAAATTTAAATTTTAAATAGTCTATTAATAGGGACTTATTGCAATAAAGCCAGGCAGTAATTGTGCCGGGCACTGTTCTGATAGTTTCGCAGCTGTCTTCTTTCAAAATTAGGCATTTGTGTATTATAAGAGCGAGAATTTTAATAGTGCCGCCATTATTAATGGAAAATAAACGACTGGATTTATAAATTAGACTTTGATATGTCAATTTTGAGAGATCAACTGTCAGTTTGCAATGCAAAACTGTCAGAATAGTACCAGGCACTATTATTGCCTGGCTAAGTCCCTCTTAGTTCCAAATAGATTTTTTTCTAAGTGTAGTCAAAAACTGTTACATTTGGTACCGCCCACTGGCGTTTGTTTTGTTGTTTATTTTTAAAATAATAACCACAAAGACTTTCTATTTGTTTTGTAATATTCAATAATTAGAAGGTTTCCTTTAAAAGAATGTAAGAGACCTGAAAATTAAATTTTAATTAACCAAACTACAGCATAAAAACTAAGCGCTATTTTGAAATATGCAAATGCTGTGTTAATGAGACGCAAAGTTTCAGCTAGTTTCCTTTTTAAACGGAAGTCCTGCTGGCAGCGAAATTTTTTACTGCCCATGTTTTTATGGCCTGGAATATATTGATATAGTTTTACTTTTTATTACTACAATTTACTTTGTATTTTGTTCTTGAAATAATTAGAACGTTTGAGCAAACTAATAATATAATATAATATAATATAATATAATATAATATAATATAATATAATATAATATAATATAATATAATATAATATAATATAATATAATATAATATAATATAATATAATATAATATAATATAATATAATATAATATAATATAATATAATATAATATAATATAATATAATATAATATAATATAATATAATATAATATAATATAATATAATATAATATAATATAATATAATATAATATAATATAATATAATATAATATAATATAATATAATATAATATAATATAATATAATATAATATAATATAATATAATATAATATAATATAATATAATATAATATAATATAATATAATATAATATAATATAATATAATATAATATAATATAATATAATATAATATAATATAATATAATATAATATAATATAATATAATATAATATAATATAATATAATATAATATAATATAATATAATATAATATAATATAATATAATTTATTATAATATATTGTAATGCTCAAAAATAATTACAGTTGACTTTAATTTATTAAATTATATGCATAGTATGTACCTGGCACGGTAACTGACAAAATAAAATGAAGAGGGTGTTTTTTAAAACTAAACCAATCTACTAATTTATTTTGTCTTCCCTTATTATTGTAACTTTGCTAACCAATAAAGAAGAGATCCTATTTATCAATTTTGATATTTTAGTGCTCACCCAAATATACTCAAATTGTTCTAATATCTAAAAAAAGGTTAGTGATCAAAAAGAAAAGTCTCTGGAAACAAATTGCTTCATCATGTTTTATAATTGCAAAGCAATTCACTGAAACATTAATCAACTGTGCGTTAATAAAAATTTATGATGCGGATATAAAACTGGAATTAATGTAAAATGCGTAAATTAAAAAGTTTCCCCCTTTTTGGATCAGGTGCGAACCGTTTTCATTCAACTATTAATTTAATTACATCTCTACACGAGGGTATCGTTCGCTGGATCCATGCCTACTAGATTGCCAGTGCTATTTTGTTAATAAAAACAGTCACCGATCAAGAACACACAAACATTAAATATCCATTATCTTCCTGCGTTTAATGATAGAAGCAACACACTTGGTATGGATAGACATAAGACTCCCTCGAACATTTTACGAAAGGGAACCACCCCGCCAACCCTGGCAGTCCTACATGTCTGGTTTTAAAACTTATTTTTAATGCTGAAGAAATTTCCTTACCAACGATGTATATCACTTCAAGGCAGCGGTAGATCTGAACCAAAAATGGCCAAATTTGGTATACATTTGAATCTTCATTAAAGACAACCATGTTGAAACAGTACATACACTGCGTTCAATGAGAGAAGCGAAACACTTGGTATGAATATACACATGGGCGCACCCTGGGTGGGCCTCGAAGCCCGTCCCCCCCAAGACTTAGATTTTTTTACATATTTTCCACATATGTCATGAAAAAACACACAGCATAGCTTGAAATTCGACATCACGAGGCTTCGGGCCCCTCCCAAGAGGCCTCGCCCCCCACCAAGACATATTCCTGGGTGCGCCACTAATATAAAGTATACTCCCCCGAAAATATAACGAGGAAGAACCATTCGGCCACTCTTGGGAGGGGGGGGGGTAGGTATACAATGGGTTTTTGAACAAAAATACTTAAAAAAAAAAACAATGTGTTTAGAATACAAAATGCCATAAGAAAAATAAACTAAATCATTTTTTAAACATTTTCTTCTATTTTTCGTAGACCTATGGAACGTCGCCCCACTGCCTTTAGAGGATATCAAGGCACACGGTTAAAAAGGAAGTTTTATCCGCTTGCAAAATGATATTTAGAATATTTTTAGAAAAGTTGGCCGTTTTCGAGTTATTAGCAAAAAACCGTCAAAAAGCACGTTTAAGAGGGGGAATCACCCCCCTGCTCGAGTTGGGGGAGTGGTTCCCTTTCGTAAAATGTTAGGGCAAATCTTATGTCTATCCATACCAAGTGTGTTCCTTCTATCATTAAACGCAGCACATCGCTTGAATCTCGGATGTAGGGCCTGAACTATAGGCGCTTATTCTCAACCTGAAGTAAGTTTTTACTTTAATCTAGAGTTGTCATTGGTCGATATCAAACATCTCATAATAATTTGATAGGAACGACAGTGTTTTAAATAGCATTCTCATTTTTTAGTTCTCCAATTGCAAGGCAAGAGATCAAGCAGTCCAAGCGCGGATTTAAGGGGGGGAGTAACGTGGTAATTGCACACTTTTAGTTAATAAATAAAGGACCAACCGGAGAGTTCCTCCCCACCCCCTAGAAAAGAAAAAAGTTCACAAAAAGTTTTTCCGCCCACCACTGTAATACAAGCGCGGATCTGGATCAAAATCTAGAGGGGGGTAATATTCGACGAAATTTTATCCAATATAATTTTTTTTCTAGGGGGGGTAATTTTTCTGTTTTCTCTTTAATTATTAGGAAAAAGTGCATAATTTTTTTTCTAGGAGGGGTAATTACCCTGTAACAAAACGGGATTTGAGCATAAATGGTATGTTTGCCATTTATAAGTATTTAAAGATTTTTAATTAAATATTGTTTTGACATCAACAAGCATTAATTATATGCAAGACTAGGTTAAGATTAAGTAAAATTTATGGCAACTCGGCGACTTGTTTTTAGGCATATTTTCAGGTTCGCTGTATTTTAATAAAAGTTGTATTCGGCTAATATGTCCTTTGAGCCAATAACATCAAAATAATTCATATTTGGTAACTGGAAACAAATTAGCTAAACTATTTTCAATTAAAAAAAAACACACTGTGTAATTTTACTTTCTAACGGGTTTTTAAGTCTGGCTTGCATTGCTATTTTGCCTCTTAGTGGAGTGCTTAAAGCGCAGTCTATCTCTTTCTCGCCAAGGCGAAAGGGAGTAGAATTCTAGCCAATCAACGCCAAGATATTTGTCCCTTCAAGCGCAGGGTCGCTTTAACTGAGACGGGAAACTTTCGAAAGTCGTCAGGGAGTTTACTCTTTAGTTTGCCTTTGCTTGGTACGTAACGCTTTTATTCACACTTCTTAAGGGGGGTTTTATTTCAACTGGGGAAATTTATCAATTATTTTAACATTGTATAAAACTGTTAACTTTAATATTCATTATTTTGGTCTTTTCTTTTGGAGTTTATTGATTTTAAAGTCATTAATTATTACTGTTTCCAGTGTTTTGAAATAATGTGTTTAACTGTTTTATGTTTTTTTTAACAACAAAATACAAATCATTCGTTGCCCTAAAATCGGCATTTTTAATTAATAACATCCCAAACCTAAACAGTAATATTAAGTAAATTAAACAGTTGATTGAATAGTTTCACTCATTCAATCAACGTTCAAGATGTTGATAAATATATATATATTTACAACAAATATATAAAAGGTTTATAGAACCTAAAAGTTTAAGAAGTGTAAATATTTGAATACAAAAGTTTAATAGTAGTAAAAAGTCGATATTCAACTAATAAATATAAGAAGTGAAAGTGTGAAGCTACAAGAAGAAAATTGAAAAGGTATGTATGGTTATCCTACATTAGTTATACATTTGAGAAAAACGTTTATCGCATACTTTTCCTCCAAGAACCGTCAAATTCCCTTTCGAGATCGTGTAAATTTAATAACATATAGTAACATTTAATCAGTTATAATTTTTATAAGTTGTAGCCTAAGTTGGTAGCTTATAACATTTAAGCCTTAGCCACTTGAGGTGACAGTACCACTGTCACACACAGGCCCCTGTTACAACCCCGTTACCCCCCCCCCCCCAAATCCGCGCTTGCTGTAATAAAGCACCTATGTCAATTTTCCTCTAAAAAATTGGCACTGAATCAGCGCAAATAGCTGTATACGCCGATGATATTGGAGTACATAGTAGCAGAGCTGTCAGGTACTTCAAGAACAGTACTTAAAATTGTACTTCAAGTACTTACATGTATTTCAAGTATTGTACTTAAAGTACATCTACAAACCGGTAATTGTACTTGGTGCTTGAAGTACTTTTAACAATGTACTTGATTTTGTCAAATACAGTACTTCAAGTACATTCAAAGTATTTCAAGTACATTTAAAGTACTTCAAGTACACTTAAAGTACTTCAAGTACATTCAAAGTACTTCAAGTACACTAAAAGTACTTTAAGTACACTAAAAGTACTTTATGAACAATAAAATATTCTTGAAGTAGATATAGGTGAGACATAACATATAACTTTATGTCTAAAGGAAAATTTGGTAAACATTTTTGACTGGTTTTACATTTTTGACGGTTTTTGACATTTTTTGAATGTTTTTTAAATTTTTTCAATTTTTTTGTCATCTTGGTTCTTTTTTGAAGTTTTTAACGTTTTTTTACATTTTTTTACTTTTTTGAAATTTTTTAACATTCTTGAATTTTCTCATTTTTTGACATATTTAAAATACTTGAAGTACTTTTATTGTAGCAGTAAATGACGTGGGGAATATCAAGTACTTTTATAAAGTAGTTGGTACTTGAAGTACATTTGAAAAGGAAATGTACTAAGTAGTTCAAGTACTTTTACAAATATTAATGTACTTGATACTTGTACTTGTGAGAGCTCTGCATAGTAGATATGAGAAATATTTGATCCAAACTATAACAGTTTTTTATATAAAAGCCAAAAAACGAGGAGTGAAATTAAATGAGTCAAAAACTAAACACATTAACTCTTCTTCTGAAAAAACAACGAGATACCAGGCGCAGATTATTAAACGGCTATAGATTATCATTTAGCATGACTTGATTATACATACACATAAGTGTAAGATATTACGACAGCGTTTTCTCCTACTTTTTGATAAGCTTTAGATTTTATTTTTGACAGATGTACATAAATTAATTTCTCGCTGGATACCGCATCTGTTAACTGAAAAGCAGAAAGAAGCTAGGGTCAATTATTTGGTTTAGTCCCCTTTGAGGCTGGAAACTCGAAAAACGTGTACAACATTGTCAATGGTGCGGAATCATATATGAACCCCAAAATAAACGTCAGTCGTCTTAACATTTTTTTAAAAAGCAAGTCATGTAGCAACAATTCCCCTGGAAGATCAAAGCACTGTTTCTGTCGATTGGTACATCACGATTTGTTTAACGAAAGTCATCGCTGAGCTTCGAAAAACGAACCCCGAACGACGAATCATCCTGCACCAAGACAATGCAAGTTTCCTAAAGCACAAAAGACGATTGAATATTTAACCCAACATAACGTCGAATTGTTAATCCATCCTCTGTACAGTCCCGACCTAAGTCCCAACGATTTCTATAATTTTCCAAAAATCAAGAATGGACTGCGTGGTCAAAGATTTCAGTCGCGGTTCGGTTTGGGTAATTACAACTTTGAAAACTGCTTTGAGCGTCTGCAAAAGTGCAATAATTTTTGTGAAGAATACTTCAAGAAACAATAAAGTCTTTAAAAGTTATCTACTGGTTTATTCCAGCTGTGTATGCAAAACATAAAAGAAAATTCTCGTTCTAATTATTTTAGTTATTAAAATTTCCTTGCTTAAGAAAAGCTTTCAAGGTTTTGTAGTTATCCGGGGTTAAGGTTTCTATTCATAGTGTGAAAAGAAAATCCAAAGTTCCTTCACAACAATTTTTTAATTCTTTAAATTTTCAGGCTATAATTCCCAACTAATTTCGAACATCCAAAGTTCATCTTCAGGGGACCATAAAGATGGAAAAACCTAATAATAAAGAGAATATTTGTAGCAGATATTACATACATAAAAGTTGGGTAGACTTACCATAAAGTGAAGATCACATACAAATGCCGGACTCCAACAATTTCTTAACATTACAAAACATTGAACAATAGAAATTGTTGGAGTCCGGCATTTGTATGTGATCTTCACTTTATGGTAAGTCCACCCAACTTTTATGTATGTAATATCTGCTACAAATATTCTCTTTATTGTTAGGTACGAGGATGGATCAAATATAAAAAAGCTTTTGTTTATAAACTAGTTATTTCGAAACATGACACAAAACATATTTTTTTTTTACTTCTCTACACATCTCCCTTCTCGGTTAATACACTTTTCCCAACGGTTTGACAGTTTCTTAATACCATTTTCATAAAAGGAAGCTGGGCGGGTATCTCACAGTTGCGCACGAATGCCTCCACCTCTTCATTGGTCTGAAATTGCTCGCCTCTCAGTGAATCTTTGAGTGGGCCAAACATATGAAAATCGCAAGGTGACAAATCTGGACTGTATGGAGGGTATTCCAGCACAGTCAGCTGCCGTATCAGGTCTAGCGTTGTCATACAGGAGCAACACGTCTTGGATGGGGTGTGCTCTCCTCTTTTGGCGATAATCAAGCTTTACCTGGTCGAGTAAGTTGCAGTAGTAAGCCGCGTATATGGTTATTCGCTCGTGCAAAAAATTGACCAACAAAGCTCCTCTCCAGTCCCAGAAAACGGTCGCTAAAAATTTGTCTGCAGAAATGATGGTACGCGGACGACGTGGGTGACGTTGTCGACACGCTCACAGCCGTCGTTAATTTCTTTGCACCAAGTTTTTACAGGTACCCACGAAAGCGTCTTATTGCCGAACTGTGCTCGCAATCTGCATCGAATTTCAGCAGGTTTCAAGTCTTCGCGTGTAAGAAATTTAATGATTATTCTTTGCGCAACACTGCTGTGTCCCTTCTTCTCGCTCATTGCGATTGCTCCTGGCCAAATGAGCATCGCGGCACTACCAGCCGCCTAGATGCTGCTGAATATCCCTACTCCAAAATTATAACGGCTACGTTCATCTTGAATGACTTTTTCGTTAGTAAGTGGAAAAGGCTTGTTTATATTGGATCCACCCTCGTATTTCCATCTTTATTGTCCCCTGAAGATGAACCTTTGTATGTTCGAAACTATCTGGGAATTATTGCCTGAAAATTTAAATAATTAAAAAATTGTTGTGAAGGAACTTTGGATTTTTTTTTCACACAATTAAAAAAAGCTGTAAAATACAGCCATTTACAAAATTCTGAAGTTGAACATGTTTTTGTTGTTGTCGGTGCTCTAGTATTAACGACTAACATGAGACTCGCCTATTTGTCAATGTCCGGTTGTTTAATGGTTCTGCGGTTACAGCTAATGGTTTAATCACACACCTAGGCCATGCATTTTTTGATTAAGCTGGGACTTTTGCTCGTTGCCTGGTTTGTTATTATTTTTGATTAATTTTTGGTTTATTGAAACACTTTTTATTTGGAGTAATAATAAAGTCTTTACATACAGAAATACACGACGTTTATAACGACTTTCAACAGAATTATTTTTTTTTCTTTTATTGTAAGGCGCATCGACCACTAAGATTATTAGTGCAGACAAAGAAGTTAACAGTACAATGTGCCAAACTAGAGTTTTTGAAAATCCCGCAAATGCTAGAAAATCGCAAATGCGGGATCCCGCAGGAATTTCGCGGGATCAATGTCGTAGGATTATCCGCGCGGGATCCGCGGGATTTGCAGGACTCGCTATACGAGGATAACGCACCTTTATCTCATGTGATAACAAGACGCGAACCACCACCTTCAAATTTAGAAAAGGAAATGGATCGAAGCCTTCGTACTGCATAGTTGGCAGTATCAGAGCCCTCTCCTATGGCTGTACCAGCCCGATCTCGAGCATCACTTGACCAGCTACATAAACATGAAATGACCCTTTTTCAATGCAGAGGGAATAGAGAAGAGGCTGGAAGCTGCGTATAACTGTCTTAAGTCGATTCCTCCGACAAGTATCGAAGCCGAGCGTGCGTTTTTAGCCGCAGGTTATACGTGCATTAAAATTAGATCCAGTTTAAAAGATGACTCATTAGATATGTTATCTTTCCTCCGGAAATAATTTCAAAATGTAACTTTTACGCTATTCTGACTATTGTATTTTGTATTGTATCTATATGCGATAAATATTTTTTTGCTACTATATTTTTTATTGCATAAAAACTTTTATTAGCATATTAGTAGGTTGGGTACAAGAATATTATTATTTTTTGTAATCCTGGAATTTCGCGGATCCGCGGGATTGATGGCTTTAATCCCGCGGAATTGCGGGATTGAGGCTTTGGTGCGGGACTATTGTTTAGTAGTTCAATTAAATTATTTTTTAATTTGTGTTAAAGCCTCTGCTTGTTATAGTTTGGGCAGTCAATTAATATGTCGCAACCCCGCTAAAAAATAGTCACAACTCAAAAAACATTGTTTTGAGAAAATCGCTGTTAAAGAATTTAGTTCATTAGAGAGATTCATTTTTCACTTACATGACAAATTACGAGTTAACATGTTATTTTATATCAACAGGAACCTATTAACTCAATGTAATTGGTGCAGTACGTTTCTCAGAAAAAATGGTTTTTGTCGTTTTTAGTTAAAAAAAAGACAAAACCCCGATATTGTTACACTTTTTTAGAACAAGGCATCATGACGTTGTAAATCAGGATGTCATGCAGGATGGTAAATAATATAAAAAAAGAAAACAAATAAAGAAAAACTTTGTATTTATTTTTACAACGAGTTATAAAATGCTGAATAACAACTGGGAATGTAATTATTCCCTAATAAATTCAAAATTTTTTTCTTATTCTCCTTAATTCTAAGTACACTGAACAATTCGAAAAAACAGTGACAACACAAAAAAGAACAGTATTTTACTTATTATATGGGTCAGATTTAACCAATAGTTCACATGAAAACCTTCACAACTCGAAATGTGACTGTTTTCAGGATGAAACTCCACGTTCACGCTGTTATAAAGTCAAAAGTGACACTGTAAAGGAACGCATCCTTAGCTAAACTGAACAAAATAAAAAAGTCACATCGCCGGCGCCGCGGTGAATTGTCGAAACATAAATGTGACGCTTTTATGGAAAAGAGTACATGTTATTTCGATGATGGTGGCAGGTTTATCTCAATAATAGCGATTTTTGAGTTGTGACTCTTTTTCAGCGGGTGTGCGATGTGTCTCACTGTGATTATTTCACGGCACTGGGCGCATACTAGTTCATTGGTTTCTATAAAACTATGTTCATGAGTTTATTTAATGTGACCTATTCTCAACCCGGTTGTTATTATTTAAACTCGGCGAAATTTTGATAAAAATGCCCCCAAAATTTTTTTATTTTGCGAAATTTGGAAGTAGAATTATCCCACTTTTTTTGCCACATTGATTGTATTTTAGACTTAAGCCACGTTTTAAAATCACTACCTACAATTTGCTTTAGAACTTTAGAGTTTGTCACCTATCTCGGTTTTAGCTTGTAAGTCCGCCAACTCATTTCCCTTAATATTTACGTGAAAAGAAACCTATATCGTCACCCTACTTCT
Organism: Aspidapion aeneum; assembly: GCA_963576565.1. Taxonomy (NCBI): domain Eukaryota; kingdom Metazoa; phylum Arthropoda; class Insecta; order Coleoptera; family Brentidae; genus Aspidapion; species Aspidapion aeneum. The sequence goes on from OY755038.1 coordinate 7,044,691, forward strand.
GAAACGTCGTAACCCAATTCAACAAAATTTTATAGGAATAAGAAAAGTTAGAAGCAAATTACATAGGGTAAGCATTATGCGCCTTATTAGAAATCGCGGAAATGACCGTTTTATATATTTTTTTTTTGATTGCGAGGATTTAGCAGCGTATAGTTATGGGTTACGACGTTTCAGAATTAGGGTGACGATATAAGAACCATAGGTACTAAGAACTTTTGGATTTTAAAAAGCTTTTCTTTGATTGATTGAGCTAAATTATTGGATGCTTTGAATAAACAGCGGTAATTGATTGAGGTGCACTTAGAGAATTAGTTACTATTACACTGTACTATTTCTTGATATCTACATGTCGGGCTATGATATTGTTGTTCAACGAATTCTGGAAATACTTTGTGGTATTTGCAGTTTATACGCACTTTTTCTACATTCAAAAACCAAGGTTTATTCAAAACAATACTGAAAGCTTCTCACAAAGTGTCTCCAAATGAATAGCTTTCCTCATATTAAATTATAAGCATACATTTTCCATAATACCGTGTATTTTAAATTAAAAATCCTTTCACGCCTACAGATGTCGTGTCGCGTTCCTAACAAGACAGAGAATTGGCTTAATTACCGTATAACCGTATAGCGCCCCACTTATTTTCTAGAATTTCTCCGGAGCACTTAGTCATACATATCCTCTAATTCGATTTTGCTTTTAAAACCTATGCCACAGATTTTAAAGCATATTAACTACAGAGTACTTTAAATTTAAGCAACATTCTTTCAAAGACATGATCTTTGCATAAAAATAAGGCAAAAATTCCTATTAATATGTATCCGGTTCCAAGGACCATGAAGATATATAGGGAGTTCCTATATCTCTAAATCCCTACCTCCCTATAGCAGACTATATATATATTTATCGGTTTCATAACGTTCTACGTCTTCCGATCCAATCTCCACTCGTTTCTGTTTGCCCATAATTCATCATCTAGGCCTCTTATTCTTATTTCACTGTCTCTTCCTCCTCTCCAGCTTCTCCTTGGCCGTCCTCGTTTTCTTCGGCCAGTTGGTTTCCATTGTAGTATTTGTTTAGGTAGTCTTTCATCATTCATTCTTTGTACATGTCCGTACCACACCAGTTGTTTTGTTCTTATATCATCCACCAAAGTACGTTCACCCACTGTCATAATTTCTCTTATTCTTTGATTTGTAACTCTTTCTCTTTTTGATTTTCCTGCTGCTCGTCTCCAATAATCCATCTCTGTAGCGGAAAGTATTTTTTCTGTTCTATCCTTGATTGGCCATACTTCTGAGCCGTATGTAATAATACTTTTTACAATGGTGTTATATATAAGCTTTTTGTTATGTTTTGATATACTTTGGTCCCAAATTATTCCATTTTATAAAGTTATTGCTTTTCTTCCTTGTACGTTTCGATCTTTTATAGCTTTGTCTAGTGTTTCGTCAGCTGTAATTTTTAGACCTTTATACTCATCACAGGACTGAATTCGCTGCCCAGTATTTAAGATTAGATCCTGTTTCATTCCACCGATACACATATACTCTGTCTTATTGAGATTAACCTCTACTCCCCACTTATTGTACTCTTCTATTAGCAGACTCACTATAGGATAATGGCAAGATGGCTTGGCCAAGGTATGTTGAGTCGCAATATAAATATACTATTAGAGTAACAGTTTCTTTCTTTTATATAAAAAATCTTACATCTAAACGTGATCTTTGAAGTTATTTTATTTTTTATAGTAAACCTTGCATCGAAAATGCGGTGATCTTAAAAAATGTAAAATGGTAAAAATGGCTAAACTGTCGTTTAGACAATATGGGTTCCAAAATGCTCTCTGAGGGTGTTACGCCCTTTTGAATAGGACACTTTAAATATGAATTCCACCACGTGTGCGTCGTAATTAAATAGTAGTAGTAGTAGTGTAAGGTAGGCTCTATAACTGGCGACTGGGCACATGAAGCACCCTTTTCGCCAGCCCCCGTGCATTCTCTCTCCTGTGTCCTCTATTCGCTAAGAAATCTACCCGTCTTCTGTACATACAAAGACCAGAATATCGGGCCACCTCAGATTCCAAAGATCCTCACAAAGGCTTCCTGTTTCTTGCCTCCTTGTATGCTTCACATGATGGGAGGAAATGCGTCGAGGTCTCGTCTTCGGCCCAACATCGCTCCCATGTCGCGTCCTCCTTCACTCTCAACTTCGCCAAGTGTCCTTGCAGGACGCAGTGTCCGGTGATGACAAATTTGTTATAAGTCCGAAAAATGATATGGAACTGCAGAGTTTTCTACACCATTTGAACGGTATTCGACCAATAATCGAATGCACAATGGAAATTGATGAAGATTTGGTAGGGATAATACCTGAATTTTAAGTCTAATCATTCTGTTGCTACAAAACAGGGAGATATAAGAAGTTTTTATTTAAGAGAAGAATAAAGAAACAGGAAGTAACAACATTAAAAAGAACTTATAACAGAATGGTTATTCCGAAAAATTAATAAGCTCAACGATATCTAAAACTAAAAACAAACCAAATGTAGCAAATTCTCAAAATAATAATCCGTTAGGTGTTATTAACTATAATATAAAAACAGTATTTTCATCGGGAAATACGATAAGGAGTTTTGTTACTGAAAAAAAGCCAGAAAATCCCTCAAATAATAAAGAATGTATTGACCAAAGCCCGTGTAAGTGTGGTAAATCTATAATAAACGACACGCTCCCTTCAGGTAAATGGACATTAAAAAAGTACCCAATTAGGGGATATTCAAAAATCCGGTTTAGCGGATTATGCATTGTCAAATGATCACAGGATTTAATGGTCAGCACCTAAAGTTTTGGAGAAAACGAATGCTTATTGAAGCTTCGTTTATAATGCAGAATAAAGAAGCTTTCAGACAACCAAGCACGGATCTACCAAACATATTAAAACCACTCCTTAAGGAAAATAAGCGTCTAAGGATTAAACAGATGGCGGACTGTTAAGCCTGACTGCAGATTAAGTTATAAGTAGACGGCCTGTAGAGTCGATTGTTTGGTTTATACTTGAAAACGGTTAGATATACTTACTAACCGAAACGTCGTGTTTAAAATAAATACAGACAATAGAAGTCCGAAATTTTTAGTATAAGAACTCAGTGCAAGAATACACTTTGTTCATACAAACTTTTTTTGGGGGCTAATAATGCAGAGGCCTTAGTGGTAAGCTTTGAGCCAAAGTGTTAAGCCTAAATCATTTATTGTTGTAATCTGCAGAGATTTTCTATGTGCTGGGTGGAAAAAAAATATGCCACTTTAGTGAAATTGAGTATATTGTCGGGTACGATTTTATTTTAAATCGAGCCCTTAAACGAGAGTACCATAATGGATCTCTTGTGTGTATAAAATAAATATAAAACAGTTTTAAAAACGTTACACACTTTAATGAATACAAAATAAAACTCTGTTGCAATTTACAAATTGTTACAAGACTTTTCTTATGACCTATAAAACGAACAAGACCCAAAATATTAAAATAAAAACTTTAACTTACCATAATAACAAACTGCAAAATATTATTTAAATATAAAAATCTTATGTTTCTTTACTGACAATTACTTTTAGAGGTTTTAGTTAAGTTCAACAAAACTTAGAATGTGAATACCGACTTGTCTCCTCTAAGTTTAAGTTTTTATAAACGGTAGGTTCGACCTAAATAATCCATTATCCCCTTTTTGAAGAGCTTGGAGGAACCAAGTCAGTGGCGTTGCTGATAATCCTAAAATTTACTTTACATTCCAGCTAATGAGCTAAACAAGTAAACTTAACGAAAACAGAGATAAAATACATTTTATAGACAACATTTTCTTATCTCACAGTATTTCTATGTCCAATCACTTTAAAGGGAAAACCCTCTCGCTACTTGCTGTATCCCCACACTTAACCATTACGACTCCCACTCTAGAATTTTCAATAGTTTTTCTCAAATTAACCAGCTGCTGTGTGGTAGGCGGCAACCAAATGTTTTCCATTTTGGAGGGAGGCGGAACCACTTTCTTATCTCAACAGAACCATAATTGTGTTTGTCGCTTGGCACAGTCAGGGGAAATTTACATTCCTGACAATATAGGTAAGTGGGACAATAGATCCATATGTGGAGGTCCAGTAGGCCTGCCACCACTTTCGATAACATACAGATAAAAATGTACTTTTCAATATTTAATTTATATTTTCTTATTTCAACAAAAGGGGCTTTGTTTTCAATTCGCTCTTGTTTTGACCCACTTAAATAAAATCAAATGAGAATCCGGCGGTCGCTTCGGTTCGGCAATGCGTAAATTGCTCAACGTGTTCTGATTGTAGCCGTAACGGCGCGGTGGGCCTAATCGCCAGGTCAGTCATCAATCAATCAATACGTCGGAAATCTCATTTTCGTTCGGCATTTTTTGTCGACTTAGCAGAATCAGTTTCCGACGAAAACAGCTGTTACCCGGCTTGTTTCTGCGTTAAATCTGGCTGCTTTAATTCGACGTAGCGTGATTCTGTATGAAGGTTGAAGGAATTTTCTTTGCTTTGTTATACTTTGCATTTTCATCTTCTGCTGCCAAAGTGTTTCCTTGAATCGCAATATTAGAGCCACGAGGCGGCTGCATACATATGAATAAATAAGGGAATCGCACAGAAAAACAATTTTGTTACGTTGAAAATTTATTAAATTAACAAAATAATATTGTTATACAAAGTGGGCCACTGAAAACTCTCAATGGCTATAATTTTTAAAGGTAACATGAGTCTCTATATTTCTGGAGCTCTTTTTCTCAATTACTTGTTTAAGACAAAAAATATTATTACTACAAGATCTATATATATATATATATATATATATATATATATATATATATATATATATATATATATATATATATATATATTTATCGGTTTCACAACGTTCTACGTCTTCCGATACCCAATCTCCACTCGTTTCTGTTTACCCATAATTCATCATCTAGGCCTCTTATTCTTATTTCACTATCTATTCCTTCTCTCCAGCTTCTCCTTGGTCTTCCTCGTTTTCTTCGGCCAGTTGGTTTCCATTGTAATATTTGTTTAGGTAGTCTTCCATCATCCATTCTTTGTACATGCCCGTACCATACCAGTTGTTTTGTTCTTAAATCATCCACTAAAGTACGTTTACCCACTGTCATAATTTCTCTTATTCTTTAATTTGTAACTCTTTCTCTTTTTGATTTCCCTGCTGCTCTTCTCCAATAGTCCATCTCCGTAGCGGAAAGCATTTTTTCTGTTCTATCTTTGATTGGCCATACTTCTGAGCCGTATGTAATAGTACTTTTTACAATGGTGTTATATATAAGCTTTTTGTTATGTTTTGATATATTTTGGTCCCAAATTATTCCATTTAATAAAGTTATTGCTTTTCTTCCTTGTACGTTTCTATCTTTTATAGCTTTGTCTAGTGTTCCGTCAGCTGTAATTTTTAGACCCAAGTATTTATACTCATCACAGGACTGAATTCGCTGCCCAGTATTTAAGATTAGATCCTGTTTCGTTCCACCAATACACATATACTCTGTCTTATTGATATTAACCTCTAGTCCCCACTTATTGTACTCGTCTATTAGTTTTCGTGTCATATATTCGAGGTCGTCATAATCCTGAGCCACCACTATCTGATCATCGGCGAAACATAAAGTATACAAGGTCTTCTTCTCTTCCAGACTTTAAGGACCTGTTCCAAATATATCTTGAAGAGCGTAGGCGAGATACAGCAACCTTGTTTAAGACCTTTATTTACTTGAAAGCCTTTGGTTAGTTTTGCTTTTATTTTAACTTTTGCCTTACTATTGCGGTATAACTCTTTGATGGCCTTAATTAGTTGTACGCTTATGTTTGTCTTTTCCAACGCTTTCCAAAGTAGATTTAGTTGTATACTATCATATGCCTTCTGCAAATCTACGTAAAGCAGATGGAGCTCTTGTCCGTATGCCATTTTCTTTTCAATAACTTGGGTTATACAAAAGAGATGATCTGAAGTCGATCTACTACAGATACTACAAGATACTACAAGATCTGCCTACACGAAACCCAGTCTGGTCTACTTCTTCTTGTTCATGAAAATCATTCTCTATTAGATCTCTAAGAATCCTACCGTACAATCTACTTAGAGTACTGGTTACTGAAATTCCTCTGTAATTATTGCAATCCAGCTTGTTTCCTTTTTTATGTATTGAAGTTATGAATGCAATCGTTAGGGACTGGATGTCTATTTATGCATTGATTAATAATATATGTGAGACTTTCTAGTAGTTTCTCTGATCCATATTTTATCATTTCAGCATATATTCCCCCAGGTCCGCTACCTTTTCCGGATTTAAGCTTTTTAATGCTATTTTTATTCATTTCTTTTTCGATGATGACTTCCTCTCCATGTACTTCTATGTCTCTCCTCGGAGGGGCTAACAGATATTCGGGTTTCGTTTCAACAGCAGTCCCTTGTAGTGTCTTGTCCATTGTTCTGGTTTGATGATCTAGCTGTTTACTTTTTCTTTTGTTGGGTTTTTTTACTGTGGATATTAATTTCCATACTTCAGAACTCTGCCTACGCCCTACATGTGTATTTATATCATGGCATTTCTGCTAAAACATTTCATTTTTTTCTGTGCGTATCAAATTTCTTAGATGTCTTCTGGTTTCCCTTTAGATTTTTAGGTCTCTTTGGTCTTTAGTACTGAGCCCTTTCAAGTATGAGAGTTTTTTCTCTTTGACCATTTCCTATATTTCCTCCCGCCACCACATCTTATTGTTATTTCTATTATCTTGGTATCCAACAGCTTAGTTGCTTGTTTCCTGCAAGCTTTTTATTATGTATGTATATTATATCTTTTCAAATCACTCATTTAAGTATTCTGTGTTTATTAGTTTTTTATCTAATCGGTTCTGATAAATACTTTCGATTTCTAGACTTCTAAAGTTGTATTTTTGTTGGTCTTTGATGCATTTTAAGTTTTCATTTTCTCCAATACTTTCGCCCGTATTTGTTTTTCTTAAAGGGAATAATATTTTTCTTTTACCAGATGGTGGTCAGATCCATAGGTAACATCACGAAGAACTCGCACATCATACCACTTTAATTGCGAGTGTTGTCCACTTATAGCATAATTAATGATTGATTTAAAATTTGTTCTTGGCTGAATCGTTTTTTCTAGTACAGATGTATATTAGTACGTGATAGTAGGCTATTAATTGAGATATGATAAATAAAAACAATTGGCAGTTGCCTTTTTGATGAAATTGACACTATAACACACTACGTCATTAACGATATATTATACAGGTAACGTAATAAACAGGTAATTAATATATTAATTTACAATTAGATTAATTGCGATTTGTGAAATCCAATTAACATTATGACCTAATTAATTGTCTGTATAAGACGTTAATGTGTTTGCCTGCTTTACTGTATAAATATCGCCTAACTGCTATTTGTATCCTTACGTTTATTGCCATTTAATAGTCCAGGGCCATAGTGTCAAAATTTGGCCTCCGTGGGCTTTTTGATGAAGATTTTACAACACCTCTTTTAATCGATTACTAATATAATTATCCCACTAAAACTGCCTGATCTGTTAAAAAAAAGCAATATTATCTCAGTCAAAAGGTAAGGTTAGGGTGTCATAATATTTTTTTTAATTCGGAACGGTTTAAGCTACAGTAATGAAACTTGGCACGCACATCGGCCTTCACGTACTAATTTATCAGCTGTCAAAAAAATTATTTGTTTTGCTCCTAGAGGTCACAAGGGGGCAAAATTTGTTTTTAGATTATTCACAAGGGGGAAAAATGTGTTTTTAGATTATGCCTTATATCTTCTAAACTGTTGCACCTGCACAACTATGTCTTATAAAATTTGTAGCTCATATAACTGCCCAGAGGTCTGCCATATAAAAAAAATTCGAAGCTATTAACGAGGTCCTCTGGGTAGGGGCAATTTTTTTTTGTAATTTGTAAACTAACATTGTGTATATATTTAAAAAACCCGTCTAAAAAGCTATTATGCTTCTTGGACATTATCACTTTTAACACCCTGTATTTCAAAACCAGGTCTACAATTTGAGTTGGGCCTATGAAAATTTTTGATAAGGAAGGTTCAGTCTACAACATACCAAAATTTCATGAAGTTTGACGGATTACAGAAATCCCATAAGAGGTGTGCCTGATCCTTAACTTAAGTAAAAATTTTCACTCGAGCTATATAAGAGGAGCAGCCCATTCATTTTGTAATTGATAAAATGACGATATGATGGTTACAAAATAATTCGACAGAGAAAATATGGATCAGGACGAAGGACTTGCTGCGTTCGGTATTTACATCAGATTAATCTTTTTGATCGAAATCGTTCGTTAATTCCATCTAGATCTAAGGGAGGTAGATCTGAATGGTTCGATAATTCTGCTCAGACTAGTCGGACGTAAATCTGGTTGTTCCGTACATTTTGATCGACGAAACAGATTAATCTGAGATTGTGACGTATGTTGTGTGTTTGTTTTGTTTACAAAAATAATTTTTTTATGTAAAAGATTGAAATCGAATTATTTCATGTTGTAGACAACAATATATATAAATTTCCGACATCACAGGAAAATTTTGTCAAAATTATAGCTGGGCGTGAGTTGCAATATGCACATAATATTTTTGATTATATTTAAGGTTATAACCATTTGTAAAAATTTGATCGATTTCATCCGGATCGTTCGTTAGTTCCAACTTGCTCAGACTAATCTGTAATACCGAACGCAGCTACTGTAAGTTCCGAGTGACAAGATAAAGGCTTATCGATGAGTCATTTTCCAACCTCGGTTGAAGCAGCAAATATTACGATGTTTCCAGGTTCCTTCAACTATTAACAGGAGAGTTTAAAAATCTGAAATTTCCTGTCAAGTTACTGCTGAAAAGCCTTTTTTAACGGAAGAACAAGAACAGGCCAAGCTTATTTTTGCACTAAAAAATGTTCTTCATGATAGTGGTTTCTCGGAGAGGGTGGTCTTCACAGATAAAAAGATATTTTAGCCATCTTCCAGCAGCAGAAGAATTTTAGATTCTAGATTTAATCCAGAATTAAGAAAGCTGGACATTTTTCTGTGAATATGTGCGGTTGGATAAGAGCTAGACGCTTGGTTTTTCTTGGCGATTCAAAGGAAGATTATTAAATTGCAGATATTTTAAGAAACCGACGACTTCGTTGCCACTTGGCCCATTTTAAACTCTGCAAACCAATTGAGCACTGTAGCCCTAGAAGGAGTGGAGTCACCAAAGTAACTGACAAAATTTTCGTGACATTTGGTTTATTTTAGTCCTTTTTTGTAGTTATACAAAATTATGGCTCGAAAATCGCGAGTACCCAGTTAAATTTTTACGGTAAAATTTTGCGAATACTGAGATGAACTCTCGTCGTTGGTAAAACACATACTGAATGAATAAAGCGCTGCCACTGCGTGTGAACACTTTTGAGTTGAAAGAATATAGCAGCAAGTTTAAGCTAGCTTAAACTTGTATGGATCAGAAATACCCAAGGAGTTTTAGCGTGGCCCTTGTGATCTGAGTTTACTCTTAGGAACTCTCAGGAGGGCATAAATTCATGATAATACTCTTAAATGGATAAACAGTCGAGTGTAGCTGTCGAGAGAACTTAACTGCAATAAATATCTTATAGACACGGATCCTAAAGTACAAACAAATAATGGCAGATTTAAAAAAGTCAATAATATGATGACTTTGATTTATTAACACAGCAAATAATATAACAACAAACATGTCATCCAAATAAATATAAACATTATAATTTAAAAGCTCTTTCTGTGATGCGAACCCAAACACAATTATTCCAATTATTTTGAGATAAATATTATATATGTTTGTTGTGTGATTAATTTCATTTCAACTTTCTCTAATTATGGGTTTTAAATAATAATTATGCGTATTTGTTTGCAGATCTAGCATCACTGACTAAGGTCCCTAAAGATAAGTAAACTTAACAAATTAAAAAAAATAGCAAACAGCAAAGTACCTATGTTTCATCTAGAAGGTTTTTTTTTCTGCAGATGGATGGTGCTGGACACTTGGATATAATGTGATGGGCTGATTCATTGGCTTCATCACAAGTGAGTCTTTCTTCTTCTTTACATTCCCATTCGGTTCAGTTCTGTCTGTTTTTTTTTTCTATTTAGCCGTTTTCCCTGACGATAGATCGAGGTTTATTAAATTTCAAATAGAGGTTCTGGATTTATGAATAGTCTTTTGAATCTCTTCTTTCCAAAGAATCGACATGTTTATGTTATATCGAAATTAGTGCTTTGACCATTAATTGCTGCTATTTTACTTATTTTACCATTCATAATTTCTCGTATCTCATGCAGGATTTTCTACAATTTTTTTGGGTCGGGTTACATTAAATTGAGTTTATCTTAACCTCTTCTTTAGACAACGGTTATAAGTTTTGAATTATAAATACTTTGCTAATAGAAAACAAATATTATCATGGTGGGTACAAATTTAATGCTCAGTCCACTAGAATAATTAGTTTAGCAATTCGAGAGACTATAATTTTGTAACAAATAATAATAATATTAGATAATTTTCGCAACATATTTGTCCGTAATCGTGAGATGAGAAGTAAACTCCATATCATAATTTTTGAGATAACTTTTTGACAGTTATCAGCTGTTTACCATAACAAATTGCATAAGCCAACGAAAAAAAGTTGTAAAAAGTTGTCTCAAAAATACTGATATGAACTTTATGCAAGCGCACTTTGTTAAAGTGACGTTTAAGCAGATTTTTTTCAAAAATTTATGTCTACCGCAGTTGAGGGTTCTCATACCTCTGCAGTTAACAAGGCAAAAACTCAAAAATGTAACCTCAAAAAAACACTGTACCAATTCTATATTTTGTGCGATCGGTTGGTAAACTATGATTACTTAACATAAATTACTATCCACTAAAACCCAAATTTTACGCAAGCAGTAGAGCGCTAAATCGGATGTTACGTACAAATACGTACTGCAACATAACATAATATTATTAGAGAATTAAAAGAAGGGAACAAGATATTATAATAAAATAAATTTCCAAGTCGTTCCTGATGCGGACGAAAACCAAATACGTATGTTCGTTTTCTAAATCATCAAGCCCATATTTTCTAAAAAACATTTAGAAGCACATAAGGTTTTTGGCGTTTGTGCTAAGTAAACCAAAAGTTTTGACATGAAACAATACAAGTGCTTCTTTCAGGTTAATTTCACTTGATTTTATTGATAATAAATTTTTGTGCAAACTCGCCAAAATAACCAAACAATTGAATATTTTGGAGAAAGTTCAATCGTGAAATCTAACACCATAAGATTTAACTTCAATAAGGTGGTAACCTGAAACATTTGATTTTAGAACACAGCCTTCACAGAGAAATATAGTGACCTACCAACTGCTCTTAGACTTTAAAAAATAAAATTTAAGAACGAAGAACTGAACAATCCTAAACAAAATTCCGAATGAGTGACCAGGAAACCATAATAAAATCACTCTAAGAAGAAAGTAGTGAGAAACAAACAGAAATAACTACTCCGAGGAAAAATACCCTTACCCGCATTGACTTATACTAATGGTTTGATGTTTTGATTGGGAACTTGTTAAAACTATGCGGTTTTTACTTTCTCCAACGTCGATTACAAGGATATGAATTATCCTTGTTTGGAATACGCCCTGACAACCTGCAGGAACATTGATGCACTGCACGGAGCTATCGATATATATATATATATATATATATATATATATATTTATCGGTTTCACAACGTTCTATGTCTTCCGATACCCAATCTCCACTCGTTTCTGTTTGCCCATAATTCATCATCTAGGCCTCTTATTCTTATTTCACCTTCTCTCCAGCTTCTCCTTGGTCGTCCTCGTTTTCTTTGGCCAGTTGGTTTCCATTGTAATATTTGTTTAGGTAGTCTTTCATCATTCATTCTTTGTACATGTCCGTACCACACTAGTTATTTTGTTCTTAAATCATCCACTAAAGTACGTTTACCCACTGTCATAATTTCTCTTATTCTTTAATGTGGTAACTCTTTCTCTTTTGATTTCCCTGCTGCTCTTCTCCAATATTCCATCTCCGTAGCGGAAAGCATTTTTTCTGTTCTATCCTTGATTGGCCATACTTCTGAGCCGTATGTAATAATACTTTTTACAATGGCGAAATATATAAGCTTTTTGTTATGTTTTGATATACATTCGTCCCACATTTAATAAAGTTATTGCTTTTCTTCCTTGTACGTTTCGATCTTTTATAGTTTTGTCTAGTGTTCCGTCAGCTGTAATTTTTAGACCTAAGTATTTATACTCATCACAGGACTGAATTCGCTACCCGGTATTTAAGATTAGATCCTGTTTCATTCCACCGATACACATATACTCTGTCTTATTGAGATTAACCTCTAGTCCCCACTTATTGTACTCTTCTATTAATTTTCGTGTCATATATGTACTAATGATCTACTGGCTTAAAATGCATTTATTAACATTCCTTTTTTCCTGTTAACAAATAAGGAATAGAGTTTATACGCGGTTTTCATACTTGTGCAGTATTATTGTAAACAAGAGAGACAGAAAGAAGACTTTTTTTTATGATTTGATTGATTGCGGTTAAAGTTTGGTTTGTTAATACTCAAGAAAGTTATAATTTGTCCTAAGTCATCCGCCAAACTAAATATCAAACTTATCTGGTGACCCACCCGTCTTGTGTAATGTCGCTTCGATTGGGTTTATTAGAACGGAAACTGCCTTAAGGATATCTTGCCAGAGACGCGGAAATTCACTATTAAATGTCAAAAACTTTATCTAGCAAGAATTAAACGCCATGATAGCTGATATTTACGTAACGAATGCTTCATTGGAATGGAATGAAATCATAAGCTTTTTTAATATTTAGAATGAGTGTTTTTGTTTTAACAGCACCTGCAACTAGCGGAAGGAAGATATCTAATTGGATTTTTTTCTCCACATAAGTTAAAATTTATTGAGGTGTGTTTTGAAAGCCAGTTTCACAAAATATTGTCGGGTACGATTTTGTTTTAAATCGAGCCCTTAAATCAGGGTATCCAGCGGCGTAGCGTGCCCGTAGGGGCGGGGGGGCGACAGCTAAAAAGGGCGCCTCTGAAAACTGATGAAAAATCTTGTGACAAAAAAAAAACAAAAAGGTCAAAAGGGCGCCTCTCACAAATCTTGCGACCAAAAAAAAAAAAAAAACAGGTCATCATGTGTGAGGGGGCGGCCGATAAGTCACAAGGGCGCCTCTCACGAATCTTGCGACCAAAAGAAAAAAAAAAAACGGCATCTTGTGGGGCCCCTCTCACGAATCTTGCGCAAAAAAAAAAAAAAAGGTCTTCATGTCGTTAGTTGCCTTTGACACCCACTCAATTGGCCGTTACCGGCCCGACTTAATAAAGCTGAGGGCGCTTCGGCCACCTATGGGGCGCCACTACCCTCGGGGCGGGGGGGCGACGAACCCCCCGCGCCCCCCCCTACGCTACGCCGCTGAGGGTATCGTGGTAGAGCTCTCGTGTAAATAAAATAAATATAAAACAGTTTCAAAAACGTTAAAAACTTTATACTATAAATACAAAAGAAAACTTTGTTGCAATTTATAAATTAATTCAAGATTTTTCTTATGATCTAAAAAAAAACAAGATCCAAAATATTAAAATAAAAACTTACCAAATTAACAAACTGGAAAATGTTCTTTAAATAGATAAATCTTATGTTTGTTTACTAAACTGTGTTCACGTTAAAACTTCCTCGTGACATATACCCGGCACCTCCACCATTGATAGGATGATTGATGATGATGATGTTTCATATGTGAGTGGGCCTTGCAGCCCTTCCACTGCGACCACCAGTGCGTCTATTGTGGCTCACTTTTGAGTGGTTTCTCACCACTGTATGCCTAATCCTCCAAAAAGGCCGGCTATCAGTTTGGGTGAGGCACTGTTCAGATCTTCTGAGTCGATCTGAGGTTTACCGAAAGTATTCTGACGTCAACGTGCAATAGCCGGACATTCGCACAGTACATGTCTGACTGTTTCGTCATCCTCCATACAGAGTCTACATTCGGTCTCTTCTGTTAGTCCCATTCTGTGCATGGGCACTCTCAGTCGACAGTGACCCGTATAAAGACCAGTCACTATACGTATCTCCTGTCTGGTAAGTCCAATAATGTTCCTGGCTCTGTTTCTACAAGGTCCTTTAATGAACTCTTTAGAGTGAGCCAGTTCTGGTATATTTATCCAGTATTGTTGGGAGCTATTCTCCATCCATTTTAATATGGTTGATTTAGCAGCATTGTATGATATCCCCAGGGCTGGCTCGGGGTCGAAAAACTCGGCAGATGCCGCTTCCCTCTCTGCTAGGTCTGCGACCTCATATTCCTCGTGCCCAGAATGCCCTGGTATCCATACTAATGATACATTGTTAGCGCTACCAAGCGCATTCAGCGAATCTTTACAGCTCCTCACGGTTCTCGATGAGACCGTATAGGAATTAAGCGCTCTTAAGGCTGCTTGACTGTCGGAGAAGATTTTTATTGTCCTGTTTGTCCATTGGTGGTCAGTAATCCACCGGGCACACAGTTCAATGGCTTCGAGTTCGGCCTGAAATATAGTAGCCAATTGGCCGAGACTATGTTTAATCTCGACTTTTTCTTGAATACTAACAACTCCAGATCCAACGCCCGAAGGCATTTTGGATCCGTCGGTATACCAGAAGCTATCGTTATTTGAAAAATTGGTCCTGTTCTTTAACCAGTCCTCCCTCTCCGGGAGGATAATGTTGTATAGCTTTCTGCTGTACACCGTGTTGGGCATGACGTCGGATATCATTCCTAGAGTTGCATCCAACTCTTGTTCCCTTATTAGGGCTGTTGATATCAGTTTGTTTGCCCTGCCATCCTGGTGGTTGGCTCTCATTCTGTATGTTGCTCTTCGTGCCTCCGCCTCTAAGAAAATGTGAAGCGGAGGTAAGTTTAGTAAGCATTCAAGCGCAGTCGATGGGCTAGAGCTCATTGCACCACATATGGCAAGACTGGCTTGTCGTTGTAAGCTGGTTAGTTTGGCCCTTGAGGTTCTTTGATGTCCCTTCTCGAACCAGACTATTGCGCCATACGCAATCATTGGTCTGATGACTGTTATATACAGCCAATACATTTGTTTGGGGCTATTGCCCCAGGTTTTTCCGCAAATTCTTTTGATAGGATGTCAAAATGTGTTTTGTTTCCTGTATAAACTTCGTCGGTGACCGGTCAATTGCTTACTGCTTTTAATTCCGTATATAGTTTATTACACGTTTTAATACAAATTTCCTTGGTGGGTTAATGTGCACTTGCTTATAAACATAACTCGTGCCATTTAGTTAGTAGGACATTATTTTCTATCCTGACAATTTATAATGTTATGTTTTTTAACAAATCTTAATATTGCTTAATTAAAAGGCGGCAAAACACATTATATTCCTATTAATTTTTTTAGTTTCTATTATTAAGACATATTAGAACTAGCAAATATACATCAGTTTTTGTTTCTACTTAGCTATAATGATTTGATTTTTGTATTGGATTTTAATCTTTAAAGATTATTATATATAACTGTGGTTATAGCATAGCTTATCTATCTACAACCTTGTGTGTAAGTTTGACTAATTCTTTTTACGAGCATGCGGAAAACATTTTGAAAACCTAATTTGTGCCATTCATTCATAAAATTCATAAAAAAAAATATTTATTCTGTATTTTTAAAAAAAATGTCCTGTATTATTGGGTAAAATATATAAAGTAGGACACAAGAAGCGCTAAAATTTTTGAAAAATCAACTTTCTTTTACAATACGTTGTGAGTAGAATAAAACGGCGAAACAACGCTGCCAGAATCACAATGTGATATCTGATTTTAGCGAAGGCGACGTCCGCATCGCATCGTTCGCTCATGCCACAGTCTATCTGGATTTGAAGCAGTTAGCTCGTCCTTGCAAAAAGATTTTTAATTTTCATGCCGTCAAAAACTCTAGTCTAATTAAATCAAGTTTTAAAAAGCTTCGTAAAATTGTTCGTGACCAAATGAGGTTATAAAACGTTACAACAGTATTTTGTGGATTGTAAATTACACGAGGAGTCGTTTTGGCTTTTAAGTTGCTTAACAGTCTTAGCACATATACCTCCAAGATATTTTGTGCGTGATTCTGCATCTCATTTTGTCTCCAAGGTTTACAAGTTTCTGCCAAAGAAAGCTGTTTTCTTGGGAGCTAGTTGGTTCATTTCTTGAGGTGATAGAGTATGGCTTTTTACGAAGTAACGACGAGCATTCGCGGAGCAGATCCTAAGCTGTCTCTGATGCCCTACTGCAGAATCTGCAATTATCATCCTTGGTTTCACCTATTGACTTTCGGTGATACTTCACTAGACAGTATACGGTAAGCAGCCGTCATTCCTCCTCATTTAAAGAAGCTGTTTTGATTGCCTTTTCCCTGGAGTTTTTTATACTGGGACTTCAATCCATAGCTAGGATCAATGGCCCAGTTGGAGTTTGCGCACAGTAAGACATCAACTGATTGATTTTTAAATCTTCAGTTCTTTTATATAGAGGCGTTTTCTTAGTCTATTGATGGGCTTTGGTCCGCAGTAGGGTGTTGCCGCCCCGTTTCTTGTAAGGCTGTTTCACCTTTTACATCAATGCTATTATGTTACACATCAGTGTAATTCTGTTGTTTTAAGCTTGTCGCTTTAAGGTATGTTTAGATTCCCAGACTAGCTTTGACACAAATCCACAAGTTTTTATGGCTGTTATGGCCCTTATGGCCGGCTAACTGTCTGAAAGTTGCTTGCTTCCCATTGAGGCATATATTTTGAGATCAGTATTGAATAGAATCTTTAGCACTAAAGTCCACAGATCTTAATTCCAGATCTGTACGAACGAATACAGAGTCATTAAGCTTGCATCCTTAATAGGAGAAAGCTGTGTGCTATAAATAGAAAGAGACAGAAAATAAAATATGAAAGAAAGAGATGGATATAGCTGATGTTGCCACTTAAAAAGTAGTGAGTGTAAGCTTATATTTATCATTTCATGTAATTTATAGACGGAGCGTCAAATAAAATGCTCGAGCCTGTGAACACCCTCGGTCGATGCTTTTCTTAACTAAAATATTCATATGAGAACGTCTTTACATTCGCAATTTTAGGATTTTTGACCCCCCACATTAAAAAAACATTGAGTGTAACGCACCCCTCTCCCCCTGGAGCGTTACGTAATTTAAGGACAGTCCCTATGATCTTATGAATCTTGACCGTGCCGTCATCGTTCCAAAATGTACAAGAAAATTTTATACGTAGTAATTTGCTAACAATTGGGTTACTAGTAGACTATGGTGATACCAACATATGTCTCGCGACCCACTTGATATATTGCGGTCAGCGCCGCCTTTTGCGAGACTCCCTCTCACTCGCTGATTCCGCCGTAACAATGTCGGCAATATCAGGAAGAACTGACAGACCAAACCTTAGTAAATCTATTACTTCCTTTAAAAAGGTTTACCCTAGGAGTAAAAGCAAAGCCACAAGGAAAAAACGTGAAAAATATTCTTAATAAAAAACTATGTAAAAAAGACGCGTATGGTAAAATAAGAAACAATAACCAAATTTGAAATGAAGATCATACCAAAGCAGAAAGTTTTGATCAGTAGTTTAGCAACGTTGGACATATATGTCATAAAAAATAAATCCTGACAGGAATTTTAATATTTCCTACACCTATAAATGTAGCTTATTTTTTATAACTACAAACATTTAAAATAAAAACAAACAATTACATCTGTAAAAAATAGAAAAACCGTGGAATCGACGGAATTAAAAGCAAAACGTTCAAAGTATTAAAACAGTTCGTAGCACAAATTTAACGAATACATAGCACCATGACTTGTTTACATACTTTACAAATTTTTTGAACAGGGGAAATAACCCAAAATTCAGAAAAAAAAACTATTAATAAACCTTTACAAAATCAGGAAATAAGACACTGCCATCTAACTATATGCCAATTTCGTTGCTCAAATCTACTAGTGACATCTAAGAGGAAATCATACAAAGTAGACTTTAATTTTAACTAAAAGTTTTGTCTGAAAGATTTTAAGATTTCAACTTCTCAACTGAAGGTGCCTTTATCAAACCAACAAAAAATTCGAACAATATATTGGACATGGAAGAAACAGCTTTAAGCATTTTTGCTGCTAGCCAAGGTATTTGATAAGGTAGATCATAAAAAATTAAAAGAAATTCTCAAAAATGCTGAAATAAGAAAAGTAAATACCGAGCTATTTAAAAGCACCACCCGCACAAAGGCTGATGTTAAATATGGTGTACCACAAGGGGCTGTTTTTGGTTCAGTATTGTTTATTCTCTATACAAGTAACTTATTTATTTATGGGAATCTACAGAGATGAGCCCATATGCAGACTTTGTGACGAGGACGACGAAACAGCCTCTCACATTATATTTGAGTGCCCAGCACTGACCTTCTGCAGAACAAAAATCCTTCTGGAAGAAAACCCTTCCAGAGAGGCAGACTGTCAGAGAAACCTAGTAAAGGAGCTGCTGCTCTTAGCGAGGTCGTCAAGCCTCCTAAACTAGGGAAACGACCTAGCAGGAGATACAATAAGCTAAATAGCTGAAGTGTCGGGGACTCCTAAAACCTATTCTTGCTGTCGGAACTAATTAATCAATCAATCAATCAACTTATTTAACATATACTCTTTTGGAGAACCAACGTGTTTTGCTGACGATTCGACAATGATTTATAAAGAAAAAAACAGGCAAAAACTCAAGCAAGAAGCAGTAATGGACCTTCCAAAAATTTTAAAAAAGAAATCATATTCTTAGAGTTAACCTTGAAAAAAACAACTTTAATCCATATTGTTATTATTCAGATCATTTCCCAGACTATAAAAAAATTTCTATTCAATTAAATACAAGAAATACTATCTCTATAAAATCAAAGCCTAAAATAAAATAATTTTAGTCACCCGCTGATTTACTCGTTTGGTAGATAAGTTTAGTTTTAGCTCACACTACTACTATAAGTAGTGTGAGCTATGGTGATCGTAATTTTTTCGAGAAAAAAAAAGTTACTCCGATTTCAAAAATTTTTATATATCTTTGTGTTTCAGATGATTTTGAAACTTTTTTGTTTTGCTGTCTGTCTGTCTGTCTGTCTGTCTGTATGTCTGTCTGTATGTCTGTCTGTAACGACCAACCCGCATAACTCAAAAACCGCTTGTCCGATTTTAATGAAATTTGGTACCTAAGTTGGGTCTTGGGCCGTGATGGTCCCATTTAAAAATGAACAAAATCCACCGAACGCAAGCCAAATAAAAGGGTGGGGGTTGATTCCAAAAATTAGAGTTTATGTGAAAATATGGCGTGTGTGATATCAAACGAAAAATAATTAAGTCTGGAGTTAAAAAAAATGAATTTTAGTTTATTTAAAAAAAAGGGTGGGGGTAGATGCCAAAAATTAGAGTTTAAGTGAAAATATGGCGTGTGTGATATCAAACGAAAGGTAATTGAGTCTGGAGTTAAACAAAATACATTTTAGTTTTTTTTAAAAGGGTGGGGGGTAGATTGAAAAAATTTGAGTTTAAGTCAAAACATGGCTTGTGTGGTATCAAACGAAAGGTAATTGAGTCTGGAGTTGAAAAAAATATATTTCAGTTTTTGATTATATTAGCTCACACTATAACTATAGTACCTAGTGTGAGCTTAGGTGCCCATAGATTGGCAGAGTATTTTAATTTGTATTAAGAAAGTTCTGATTTATTTTAATTTATCATCATTTTAGGTGCTGGTTGTTTTTATTATTTTTGTATGATATTTTCAGGATAGAAAATAATGTCCTAATAACTAAATGGCACAAGTTAAGTTTATAAGCAAGTACACATTAACCCTAAGCAATCTAAGGAAATGAACTTCAGTATATAGTTCAACTTGTATTAAAACGTGTAATAAACTGTATACGGAATTAAAGATATTAAGCGATTGACCGGTCATCGATGATGTTTATACAGGAAACAAAATACATCTCGATATTCTATCAATGGCAAACGGTTTTTAGTAAAGGCCTCTCCAAAAGAGTTTAGCAGTTAGTTGTATGCTGAGAACGTAACGTCCGACACGTACAAGTTTACAAAAAAAACTCGTCGAAGATGAGGTTATTTATTTAAAGACATTAAACTTACTATATTGGAACTACTCCATTTTGTGTGTTAACTTCTCATATGTTGCTGTCTGTCTTTATTCCTTTTGTATTATTTTTAATTTATTTTAACTTCTACCATATAAGTGTGATATATTTTATAGTGATGATAAAATCCACTTCATTACTTCCTTTGAATTTCCTTTTATCATCAAATCAGTATAGTTTATAATTAGACTTTTATGTACAGGCCGACGCAATGTCGCCACCTCTAGAGCAATCTTCGCAATAAGTAAAATCTAGCCTTCTAAAAGTTTCAGTACGCTCCCACTATTGACGTACTTCATTAGGAAATTAGTGCAGCACTGATAATATACTAACACGGACTCAGTGCAGATAAAAATTCGTATCGAGTGCAGTTTCAATGAAACACACGAAGACGCAAAACCGCACTCGTATGCAAACCTCACATTTTCTTTTCAGGTATAAACCATAGAAAATAGTTTATAATTTTCGCAATAGCCCACCCAGGATAATGTCTTGGAGGAGGAGACAAGATCCCTAAAGCTGTCACGTTATTATTCAAGAAATAAGTGCAAAATATATAAAAAATTCTTAGATTTGGGGTATTGTTGGTATCAACTATTAAGAAGTTGCCAACTATTTAGTTTTGGATAATTTATTTGGGTCTAAATCATTACATTGTAGTTTTTATTATTTTAACCTATTTAACAAATTTTCGGATAACAATTTATAGTTTAAATTTAATAATAATAAACACTCAAAGTAAAGTAAAGTAAAGTTTATTCAGTAAAGAGAAAAAATAAAACTGTGCATGTGTGAAAGAACATGAATTAAACATAACAACTATAATTGAGTTGAAATCTTCCTTGAAGTGGTGTTAAATTGACTAATTTAATCTTCATTGCTACTGCTACCAGCAATAAAGAGAATTAAAAAAAAAACTTCTTAAAAATTTATCACCTGTTCTAATTTGCGTTAAAAAATAAATGGCGGGAACAGAATCCGGTGCGATATAAGCCCTCAGAGCCAGTGCCAAAAAAGCTGCACTCAATGTAAAACTGAATTCAATAGTTCCTGATTGGAACATGAAAACCGAAAACATGCATATAAATAGAATGGAAACACTGAGCCAGTTGTGCACTAGTGCTGGACTCATTTTAGATTACGCCATATGTGTTTGCTCTTAGCTTCACTTACTTTAGGATAAACAGGTCTTTCTCTATAATGCATGCTAGAACTGAAGCATCCTTGTGTTTCCACAAAATTGTGGTATCATGCGCAAAAATTTAAAAAAAGTCCGAAAATCGCCACTGAAGCCAGATCATTTACGTATAGCAGTAAGAGGAACGGCCCAAGCATAAACCCTTTTGGGATGCCATGTGATAAATTGTTGACAGCTGAATTGTTTTTGTTATTTAATCTTACAAATTGGCTTCTCCCAATTAGGTAAGACCTAAACCACTCCTCAATTCCCTACCTTTGATTCCATAATGGCTTAATTTCTGTAGCAGTATCCGGTGATCGACACAATCGAACCCCTTAGAAAAGTCACAACACACTGCTGCGGCCCTCTCACTATCATTTAGAAAGAAAGAAAAGAGAAAATGACATCATTGGTACTTTCTTTTCTTGAAAACCAAAATGTGACCAGTTGAGTATTTTATTATTATCTAAGTATTCAAGCAGTCTAGCTTTAACAATTATCTCTATAATCTTTGAAAGCGTATTTAGGAATGAGATGAGACGGTGATTTGAAGGGTCATCGGTATCTCCACCCTTAAAAATTAATACAATTTTTGCTAATTTTAGACTGTCAGGAAAGATACCAGTAACAAAGGAGTAATTTATGCATTCGGTAAGTGCAGTAGGGGCTTCATTTGGGAGATTTTTAAATATTTTTAGCGATCAGTTATCTATTCCAGAAGAATAGTTCTTTTTAATATTTTTTATCCCTGTAACTACTTCGACTTTATTAGTTGGCTATAATAAAAACCTCTCCGAGGATGCATTTCTGGGCAGATATTTCAGTAATAATAATTGTTATGATTCTCAAGCTTGACATTTATATGGATAAATCGTATATTTCCACGCAGTTTATTTATAATTCACCAATACTCTTTAACTCAGTTTTTCGCGTTGTCTACTCGTTGTTTTTAGTGTTGTTTTTCTGCTGACCGAATAGTTCGTTTGTTAATTTTTATATAACCACAAGTAGATATTAAAGCAATCTCAGCTAACGAATTTTTTTATAGTATGTTATGAGTGAAGATTTTTTCCTGATACTCTTAATCCCTTTGTTATCCATAGTTTTTTACATTTGGTTTTTAATTTCGAAAGAGAAAAACTTAAGCTAAAAATATGTTCAACGGTTTTATTGTGTACTGATGAAATAAAAGGCAGACTCTACCCAGCCTTGTTCATTGGTTTACTTTTCTTATATGCTTTTTTTATAAAAGGTTCTATAATGCTTGGGCCATCTTATCTAAAAATTATGTGCCTAATTGGCTAAAGCAAACATCTACATCGTAAAATAATTAAATTTTAACTCGTTTTGGGCCAAAGGCAGATTTAATTACGGTGTCGATTCAATAGTTTTTCTTTGAAGCCAGTAATTAACGAGGACGGAACGTTTCGGAAAGTTTCTCAGTTAAAAGAGAAGCAGAAAAGCTGCAAGCAGCTTGTCGGTTTTTAAAGTCAACGGTTATCACTTCGTCGTCAGGATCAGCCTCTTCTAATTCTTCCACTGTTCTTAATTTCAGGCCCTTTTCAATTGTTCAATTTAATTCCATTTATTTTTGAGATACATACATTTTTATTTCAGAAACACTTATCATAACAAAATCATGCTTCTTGAGACACTAAAATCCTGAAGACAAACGTCGCGCTAGGTTTTTTTGAACTATTATAACTAAATACTAATTTTATAGTTTTTTAACACTAGTCTAATTGTTTTTTGGTAGTAGAGATTTCTTTAAAAAATTAAATAGACTTTTAGAAATTAATACATGTGATATCTCTCACCTATAATTTTGGAAGTTTTTTGCTCCTCTATGTTGTATTGAGTGGTAGATCTTGTATTTATTTCATGTGTATGCAGTTCTAAATTACTCCTATTCTTAAAGCAAAATAAGCTTAACTGCTGGAAATATTATTAATTCTAGGAGGAATCTATATAACTAAAATATCCCCCACGCTAAGACGCCATTTGCCTCCGATATTTAAATTTGGATATCTTTATTCTATTTACGAACATACATAAATAGTTAATTTGTAGTTGCTCTTGATATTTTCCGATTAGATTGCCTTTGCTTATCTTTCTCATTATCGTTAAATTCAGTTTATAACAAATTTTAAACCCACATAACGTCTTTGGCATTGTTATTATTGTTTATATTAATTAATTCATTAAGTAGTAAATTCTGGTAAGCTAAGAAGTCCATCTCAATGTTCCTTTTTGTTTTCAGTTTACTTGCCCTGAAGCTGATTTAAATAATCGAAACTCGTAGGCAACTAAATAAATATAAAATAGCTTTCATTCTTTCTATCCAGTTAATATGAACCTTCTTGAGAGTAGAAAACAATGGTTACGTTTATGTTTGCCATGTAAAGCTAGGCTTAAGATTAAGTCCTAGCTTTCTTTTACCTTTGACACCAGTGAATATAAAAATAATTACATATTTTATTAGTCTAAATAAACTCATATACTGCATATTAGTAGTAGTGTGGGGTAGGCTCTAGGCCTGGCGACTAGGCACATGAAGCGCCCTGTTCGCCAACCCCCGGGCATCCCCCCTACTGGGTCCTTCCTTCGCTAAGGAATTTGCCCGTCCTCTGTACAAAGGCCAGAATATCGGGCCACCTCAGATTAAGGTCCTCCGTCTCAAGGGCTTCCTTTTCGAATACCTCTCTTCTTGCCTCCTTGTATGCTTCACATGATAAGAGGAAATGCGCCGAGGTCTCGTCCTCCGCCCAACATAGTTCTCACGTCGCGTCCTCCTTTACTCTCATCTTTGCCAAGTGCCTTTGTAGGACGCAGTGTCCGGTTAGGACTCCCACTATGGCTTCCACCTTTCTTCGTATTCTACGAAGGAGCCAGTCCCTAAGGAACTTGCTGTATCCTGTCACATACTTCTTCGCCTTCCTGTGTTGGTCCATTCCTTTTGTATCTCTCTCTGGGTCCACTCTGTTGGGGCCGACTTCATTTGCCCTCGTGTGAGCCCCAGGAAAGGCTTCAGCCCGACGCATTTCTGTTGTGCGATCCCAAAGGTTACCAGTTTTATTTATTTTTTCTGTTAACATACTATACATATTTACCCATGGTTTGAGGCCCCTTTAGTCGCCTCTTACGACAGGCCTAGGGGTTACCTTGGTGCTATTCTTACCTCCGGACACCATACGGACCATGTGAAAGGTTTACGAAGCCCATTAAACCGCCCAAATTTCCACCGTATTTTTCAATAAGGGACGCTGAAAGAAGTAAAATTGCTTAATCAGCCGTTAAATTTCGGTAAATACGCTGCTGCCTTTAAATAAGATAAAGTTTCCTTAATTCGGTCGAAATGTCGCGCCTTTCCAGGCAACGCCGACGCCGACGGGGCGAGGCGGCCCAAAAGCGAAACTTTCTTAATTTCCTCAACATGTTGTGTGCCAGTGGGCCCACCCTTCGCCACCGCTGATTGTCAAAAGGGTTCGTTGATAAATCTAATAAGAAATTATTCTTTTGTTTCTGGAAACAATCGTCAAGTGTTTGGTAATCTTCTTAATAAATTTATTTAAATAAAGACTTGACTTCTCGTGAAAATCTACAGCCTAAAATCAACACGATAATAAATAACATATTAACTATGATTTTGGAATACGGACCTGTTTTTTCTATATTCACCAGCTTGGACTAAATAAATAGTTAAATAGATTTAGCACCATATCAACTCAATACCGCGATCCATCTCTTTTTGCCATATACTGGCTGCTCGCATGCTATCGATCGGATTAATTTATTGGATAAGTTAAGTTTTATGAAACGAATATACCCAATGTATATGTTTATCTCTATTCGCGCATTAAAACTGTATATTATACTGTCTTTTTTTATGAAGCTATTCAAGAGAAACGATTGGCTCCTAACCAAAGCTAACAATTTTTTGATATTTGCCTTGTTATGCTATGGTATAAAGAAAAGTTATCACAAGTAGTAGTAGTAGTAGTGGGGGGGGTTGACCCGCAGGTCTGACAAGTAGGCCAGAGTAGGCCCTTTTTGCCATGCCCCAAGTCTGTCCCTTAACCCACTCTCTGCACTTCCCTTTGATGGTCGGGTAACTCATTGGGCCTTCCTGTTCTCTTTACAAAGTCCAGTAAGTCTGCCCATTTGAGCATGTGCAGTTCTTCCTCGTTCAGAGTTGGCGCTCCGAGTGCCTGTTGTCTCATCCTTGCGTAGGCCTCGCATTCTGCCACGAGGTGTCTTGATGTCTCTTCTTCCTGTCCACAGGCTGGGCAGGTAGGGTCATTCTCGACTCCTATACGTGTCATGTGCTTCCTTATCACAAACAAAATGCTAAATATTATTAGACTACCTTTCCCAGTTTGCCTTACAAAAGTTGCCGTATTAGTGAGAAACAAATGATGACGACTATGTACAAAAAACTAATCAAATTACACAACACATACATATTAGTCTACCTTAATTTCTCATTAAATATATTAAGTTTGAAATTGTTCAAGCTGCGAACTGCTGAAAACGTGATTAATCAGATTGTGTGTAAATTGGAAATCGAGAATCGTCGATTTAAACGAATGATAGCTAAAATTTAGTTGCGGATCCAGAAAGCGAGCAGTCCGGAATTTCTGGCGTTCGTTGGGGGAAGCATCTAATAATTCATTGGGATCAGCAGATAGACAGACGGACGGACCGACGGACGGGACGACCGACGGGGAGGTAATGATAGCAAATCGACCTTCATTACACCAGCGTTAATGGCGGTACGATTATTTGACATTATTATTTATGGGGCCAAATAAGGATTGGGTTCATGCATCTAACCCAAGAATTAATAACGACCTACTGGAATAAGGATCAATTCAGATTTTGAAATTTCTTAGGAATGGCATGTAAATTAAATTATTTTGTATTTCAGGGTAAATATGCGGAAAAACAAAGCTTTCTATTATAACAAAATGGGATTTGAGCATAAATGGTATTTTTGCCATTTATAAGTTTTTAAAGATTTTTAATTAAATATTGTTTTGACATCAACAAGCATTAATTATATGCAAGACTAGGTTAAGATTAAGTAAAATTTATGGCAACTTGGCGACTTGTTTTTAGGCATATTTTCAGGTTCGCTGTATTTTAATAAAAGTTGTATTCGGCTAATATGTCCTTTGAGCCACTAACATCAAAATAATTCATATTTTGTAACTGGAAACAAATTAGCTAAACTATTTTCAATTAAAAAAAAACACGTTGTGTAATTTTACTTTCTAACGGGTTTTTATGTCTGGCTTGCATTGCTATTTTGTCTCTTAGTGGAGCGCTTAAAGCGCAGTCTATCTCTTTCTCGCCAAGGCGAAAGGGAGTAGAATTCTAGCCAATCAACGCCAAGATATTTGTCCCTTCAAGCGCAGGGTCGCTTTAACTGAGACGGGAAACTTTCGAAAGTCGTCAGGGACGTCACTCTTTAGTTTGCCTTTGCCTGGTACGTTACGCTTTCATTCACACTTCTTAAGGGGGGTTTTATTTCAACTGGGGAAATTTATCAATTATTTTAACATTGTATAAAACTGTTAACTTTAATATTCATAATTGTTTTGGTCTTTTCTTTTAGAGTTTATTAATTTTAAAGCTTTTATTTATTACTGTTTCCAGTGTTTGAAATAATGTTTTTATCTGTTTTATGGTTTATTTTAACAACAAAATACAAACCCTATTCGTTGCCCTAAAACCGGCATTTTTAATCAATAACATATCCCAAACCTAAATAGTAATATTAAGTAAATTAAACAGTTGATTGAATAGTTTCACTCATTCAATCAACGTTTAAGATGGATAAATATATATATTTACAACAAATATATAAAAGGTTTATACAGCCTAAAAGTTTAAGAAGTGTAAATATTTGAATACAAAAGTTTAATAGTAGTAAAAAGTCGATATTCAACTAATAAATATAAGAAGTGAAAGTGTGAAGCTGCAAGAAGAAAATTGAAAAGGTATGTATGATTATCCTACATTAGTTATACATTTGAGAAAAACGTTTATAGCATACTTTTCCTCCAAGAACCGTCAAATTCTCTTTCGAGACCGTGTAAATTTAATAAGATATAGTAACATTTAATCTTTTTATAATTTATATAAGTTGTAGCCTAAGTTGGTAGCTTACAACATTTAAGCCTTGGCCACTTGAGGTGACAGTACCACTGTCACACGCCAGGCCCTGTTACACTATCTATCTAGCTTATTAGCCTTCTTCAAATTATCTTTGAACATAGGCCTCTTTCAATATCTTTCAGTCTGCCCTGTCTATCGCCATGTTCATCCATCTAGTTCCCGCATGTTTCTTCAAATCGTCCGCCCATCTCATTTCGGTTCTTCCCCTGCTTATTTTATTTTCGCAAGCCCTCCAGTTTACAATATATATTTGTTCCATCGATCGCCTTTCTTGTCCGATATTATGGCAAATTTTCATTTTAATTTTGCTACTTCCCCTCTGACATTTTTTACCTTTGTTTTATTTCTTTTCCATTTATTCCTTTTTCTATCTGTTCATATTTGATTTAGTAAGTGTCCAGGTCTGTGATCCATAGGATCCAAGGGTATTTTTTATTTTTTAATTTGTAGCTTAATTTAATGAATGCTGCCCAGGCTAATCTTACTCGTCTCTTGGTTTCAGCTGTTTGGTTTTAATATTTTAGCTTAATAATTTGTCCCAGGTATATATATTCCTATTTCCTCTTGGTTTATTCTGATCGTGATATCTTCATCTGTGTTTGTTATGATTTTAGTTTTAGTGTAGTTTATAATTAAGCCTATATTTTTAGCTGCTGTATCCAGTTCTTCCAGCATTTTTATTAGTTCTTCTTTCTTATCTGTTATTAAGGCGATATGATCAGCATATCTTACATGGTTCAAGTATTGTCCGTTTACTTTTATGCCTATTTCTTCCCAATCTAAGTTTTTAAAACCATCTTCTAGGGCTTCTTAAACAGTATAACTTCTGAATTAAAGAAAATTATACATTTAACAAACAAACGTATTAAAAGGGGCCCCCCTGGCCCTCTCCTGAACCGCCGCAGCTGTTTAATACTATTTTTTAATACAACCTATTTTTGAAATCGCATCTTTTTCTAAGATTGTTTATTTGCAAAACGATTTTTTAAATTAAAATTATCTTGTTTTGGGAAGCCGAAATCCGTGTTAATCTAACCTGGTCAATTAAACGACAACAGTTCCTAACCTGTTCTGACGCGCCCAGCTTCATGGTCATACGCAGGAAGACGCAGGGAGGGGCATTTGCCTACCGTAAATCGTAAAAATATATTCCTAATTTCCAAACAAATCAATCAGTCAAGTTAGAACTAGATACTGTAAAAGATACAATTCGTTATTTCCATCAGCTTTACAAAGAAAGAATGGTCCAAAGATTCCTCTCCTTTGTGAGACACCTTGGTCTCAAAAATACAAAAGTATTGCTGTTAAAAAAGAATTATTGGGCACCTGTAAATGCCTTCAAAAACTATACTATCAGAAGACGGTAATTCTGCAACTATAGTATTTGTAATAAGGCTAGTCCTTTTGTTTAATCACCCTATAATTCTGGTAACAAAACGCACGTGTATTCAGGGCTATCAAAATGGACGTCACATCCGGGGCTGATTTTTTTTTTGATGGTCACGTTACGACACAGCTGATTGTCTTTAAAATATTGAAGTTGGAATGACGGTTCATGGATATTTGATTTTTTTTTAAATAAAGCCGTTTTTGAGATTGTTTTTACTTTATTCTGGCAGTACAATTTTTTTTAAATGTGTAGTAAGCCCTAATTTTTCATAGCCGCTTCATTAGCTCACACAAAAATTAAGTTTAAAGCAGAAGCGAATGTGACAATCACATGTGACAAAGTCAAATACATGTCAAATATAACAGTTGGCATGTGGTACATGGCGGGTAATTTGAATTCAAAATAAGGAATGCTAAATCTTGAAGATTTTAACCCTTTAATCATGTTGCTTCCTTACAAACCTTCAGTGGAATATCGAGATGGTGTCTGAGAATATTTCACTGAAATTTTGCGGAAATCTGTAGTGCCATTTTGAAAATATCTTAAAAAAACGTCTGACCTCCCATAAGACCCAATGTAAAATTCAGCCCCGGGAGAACAGCTGATTTTTTCAGGGTCGTGGCCTCTATTTTTGTGTTGGCCTTGGTGTATTCTTTAGGTTACAATAAAAACAAACTACGCAAAAAACCAGTTATTCTCATCATCTAGAAAACTTCATATTATGAACTGCCATCGTCAGTTATGACGAAAGGAATGACATCAGAAGCATCAATAGCTGTTTCGTTTTACAAGACGCTAGCCCTACCAAGTCCACTTCCAATCCCTGACTTCGCATGCGTAGATCTACCAATATTATTTACCTCATGTATTAGAATAGATGTACAGGGTGATTTTCACTTGAATGATTCTAACCACATGAAAATAGAAAGTTTCAAAAACCTAACCTAACGAAACCTAATCAGATCTAACCGAACCGAACTAAAGCAAACTAAAATAATATTTAAAAAAAAAAAAACTTTCCTGACTTCCTAACCGGGATCCTAAAGGATGTGAATCCGAACCGGACCGTACTGAACCGAACCTATCCAAACCTAACCCTACCCAACTAAACCTAATTAGCAGTACGTGTTGTAGTTTAGTTTGGTTAGGTTAGGTTTGGTTCAGTTTAGTTAGGTTCGGTTTGGTTCGGTTCGGATTCACATCCTCTAGGATCCCAAGCAGGAAGTCAGGAAAGTTTTTTTTTGAAAAAAATTATTGGTTCAGTTTCCTTTGGTTCGGTTCGGTTCGGTTAGATTTGATTAGGTTTTTGAAACTTTCTATTTTCATGTGGTTAGAATCATTCAAGTGAGGTAAATGATATTGGTAGATCTGCGCATGCGAAGTCAGGGATTGAAAGTGGACTTGATAGGGCTAGCGTCTTGTTTTCGTTTTCCCAGTCAATGGTTTTACAAACTTTTTGTGGTAGTTTTCTAAAGGCGTTGTTTTGAATGGCATCAGAGAGTCTTCATATTTTTTGTTATTATTACTATTTTTGTTAAAATTCCGCTTTGCAGTTACTACAGCTGAGACCGAAGATCGAAAAAAATATGGGCTTTTCAAATGAATATTATTATCTTTGTCGCAAATTTCCTTACTTTTATTTCTGAGGATATGTTGAATATATCTCCACTGTGCAGAATATTTTGACTACTTGTTAGAAAATGCTTGTGTACTTTTAACGTCAATTTTAATATTGATAGACAGATAGGCTTGCAATTGTCAACTGGAATCTAGGGCCAACAAAGATTTTCATAGGGACTTATGGTATTGCAAAGGCTATAGAAAGGTGTATATGTATGTACAGTGCTTCAATAAGGCCGGTATCTATTATTTCCCTGTGCCTTATAGCAAAGTACTCTGCATGTTTAAAAACTGTGGCCAATACCTTGCAATCTAAAAGTTAAGTTTTAGTGCAATGTGAAAATCACATTAAAAGAGTATTAGATCTAATTAAACTTCATCGCAAATCATCAGAACAAGTGATAATCACTCTCTTAGCTGAAGCCAGTACACATGTCGAAAACCTTGGAAAAGAGTTACAGGTGCCAAGGAGTTGGGCAGCAGTACAATCGTATGAAAGTTCCAGCAAATAATACACCAGAAAGAGCCTCTGATAATGTCTGTAAAGCATGGCTTTTCGGATTAAAACCTACCAGCTTTAACTTGAAAGAATATAGCAGCGAGTTTAAACTTGTATGGATTGCCAATATCTAGAGTTTTGGCGTGACCCTCACATTGCCTTGTATGCGTGCAAGCGCGGATTTGAGGGAGGTAACGTGGTGATTACCCCCTAGAAAAAAAAAATAGGAAATTTCCGTCAAAAATCAAGAATAGAGACACAGGAGTCTTTGGACAACCCAATAGAAAAATAAAATAGAGTCGCAGGCATTAAAAAGTTTCTAGTCAGACCTGATGACCCTAAGCCACACCGGAAGCTTTATCCTTTAATTGCGAGCAAATAATGGAAATTCAACTCTATCCAATCTGAACCGAACTATGTGTAAATTGGAACAACAATATAGGAAAACTAAATCAATGTTATGGAGAAAGGAAACCCGTGTGTGTGTTCTTCCCCTGATTGTATTTATGATACATAATGCTGATGGTTTAATATTACGGCCGTTTGGTTATTTTACGAATGCTTTTTACCTTCCTATCCCCCGCAGTAATGCGTAAAAAAGGTATTGTTTACGACAAAAATTGGTTTTTTTTTGAGATAACGTCGAAAATATCTTTTTTGGGTGTATCTTAACCTATTTTAGCAATATCGTCGTGACATCTGTAAGTATGTGTGTATATCTGTCCGGCCCACGATAGCTCCTAAACCGCAAAATCGATTTTAATAAAATTTTTAGGTAAAATAGTGCACAACCCACTAAGCACAAAATCGTAAAAACGTTAAATAAATGTTAAAAAAAATAAGTTTTTTTTTAACGCAAATTTGGAAATGGAAATATTGCAAATTTCCGGACGTGCCTTGGGAATATTGGAAATATTTGGCGCATTGGAAATATTTAAAAAAATATTCTTTCATATTGTGTAACCCTAAGCAGCTATAGAACAATTTTTATTTCCGATACTATTAAAGATTTTAAGGAAGTAGACTGGCAAGACGATGTTATTGAGTGTGATGCTGATGACTGCGATGAAGATATGCCTCTTGCTCGATTTGTGAATAGTGTAGTGTGTCAAGAATGAGATTTTCGTTGTACAAATTTGACCTTATTTCTGTTTATTTGTTTGAAGAATAACTCCTGATTTGTATTCATGTTTTCCGGTGTTTAATTATGATTTTGATAAATAAATATTCATTTGTTTTTTTGAAGTTTTTTAATATTTCATATATTTCAGGAAATATTTCCGGAAATATTTCCGAAAATATATTTCTGGAAATTTTACAACACAGTCAAAGTTTAAGCATCAGCGAAGTAGGCGATCAATACAAGGTCGTGGTTCGGAAGTCACGTTAAGCAGATGGTCCCGTGTTAAGGGCGTAGATGGCGCTTGCACGATAATCATTCCGGTGCTCGACCAAAAAGTATCAGGCAAAATTAAATTCTCCTTAAGAAAAGAACATTTTCTTCTGTGCTGGTGGTTCGCGGGTACGCCCGTTGAATTCTCATGTAGTATGAATGTAAGAGTAAGTGCTTTGTGATTGTACTGGGTACCAAGTAACTTCGAGTCAGATTATCTTGTTGTCCATCGAAATGAGCTGGCAAATTGTCCGTAATAAGCGGATAGAACCAATGATTAAAAATGAAACAAAACAAAACGAGTATACTCATTGGCGTAGCTAGCCTTGCTTTTCAGGAAGGGCCGTGGCCCCGGTCTATCTTGAACAAACAGCAAACATAGGTTTTAAAGAGTCGTGCAAAGTGTGCAATGAATAAAAAAAAATACGCGCATTAAATGTTCTAATATTTTAATATAACAAATTTAATAATACATTTACCAATTTATTTATATGTATACACAGGAAGTATGTAATTCAGCAATTCTACAAAGAAAGTTTTCTACGTCGCTGACTGAAAGCGTCTACCACACTGTCTAAGTCGACCTCAACATCTTTTTCTATGAATAACAATGACAAACCTGAGTGTCTCTCTTGAGTCATAGTTGTTCTAAGCCAATTAAAAACTCTCCTCATGGCAGAGAAAGACCTCTCGCAAGTTGCACTTGAAATTGGAAGAATACTCGCAACTTTAAAAAGTTGGTAGAGGTTTGGATAGGTGTTTTCTGCTATATGTTGTTTGATAGAATCATGACCAACAGTTTGATTTAACCGAAAAATACAATTCTTTAAAACGGTCATTTCTGCACTTAGAGCAGAAGTATTAATATTAAAAATTTCCCGGTATTGCTCGACGAATTTATTCCATTTAACGACGTGGGAAAACTTAATATGAAAATGGTTATGAAATTGTCACCAAAATCGGAAAATTTCCATAAGACACTAAACGCTAACCTCAAAAAAACTAAAAAGATTATTATATTTATTTTAGAAAAACAGTTTAAAAAGGTCTTTTATAACCTTACGATATCTACAACCCGATTTCGGAAACAGAGGGGCAAAGGTTAAATGCGAAATTTAACTTACACTTCTATAATATTTTACAACATCGACATGTTGTAAAATATTATAGAAGTGTAAGTTAAATTTCAATATGTATGAAATATTCAATATGCATAATTATGTTTAAATTTAAAAAATATTTTCGGGAAATTGCATAAGTGCAGAAAAGTTACCGATAATTTAAAGAGAAAAAGCCTAATTCCGCAAGACAAGGGCTTTTTCCTGAAATGTAAACATTATCTGAATGATTTTAAATTTTAATGCACCTATTTTATTTGAATATTTCCCGAATAATAATAGAAAAGTATGTATTTTCAGCGTCATGTTCTTTTACTAGTAGTCGGTAGGGGAGGCCTAAAATACCTTAGGGGGCCTGAGGGACTTCAGGGGGGGCCAGGCCCCCCCTGGCCCCCCTAGCTACGCCAATGAGTATACTTATCGAAGTCAAATATTCGTTTTAGAATAAATTTTGTAGATCTAGACGAAATTCTTAAAACATTTAAATATCCCATGCATATTTTATTTTTGTAACGTAAAACCAAGTACAAGCATCGCTGCGTCGTCGACATGCAATAATACAAAATTAAGCGAGAATTTAAATGCAAACCGCTATCTAGCAAGACGCTTTGATACATTGCTGGAAAATTAGATTTCGGTTTGGCTTATTAGATATGTAAAATCAAATGTGAAAGGCGTATGCCGCGGGCCAGGCGCTTTATTTACTCTAGACTGAAATTGGTTTTGACTTGTGGCAGCCAACTCCCCAAAAATGACGACGACTGATTATTTTCACAGTACGAAATTATACAGGGTGTCCCATAAGTTAGGGGCCATAGTGCAGCCAGTGGCGGTTTCTCCATAAGTGCACATGTGCACGTGCACCCCCAAATTATACTTAAAAAAATATTAAACTTTGATTCCTTAATTTAATTAATAATTACCCCAAAAGAAATTTACTAAAGACTGGAAAATTATCAAGAAATTAATACCCGGTATGTATGTGTTTGTATTCGTATTCAAACCAAACTGGAATCTAATTCTTTACGGTAATTTACTGGAACCAAATTCTATGCACCGTGGATGTTATGTCGCATGCTAATTACGAAATATAGAAAGAGAGGACGACATGTCCCAATAGAATTTTACAGTATATAGAATCTGAACCTTCTTTCGGTACCGCGCTTATACAAATACTAGCCTCGATGCCTCCCGCACCCCCGTGATGCCTCCCGCGTCCACGGTTTGCGTTGCATTTTAGAGCAGTTCACGCGCACTTTTCAGGAGTGCGCGCTTAGACAACTTCCTATTATTGATCGGGCGCTGGCGGTTTGTTTTGATTTCGACGATTTGGTATTTACGACAATGGAGGAAGTTTCTAATTCTAATAGCATTAGCGTGCAATATTAAGAGCCAATTAAATTTTCATCTTTGCCATTAGAAGAGAAAATGTATGTTAACTAATACATTTATTATTTATTTATAATTACAATAATAATAGGTAGGTAACTAATATCTAACTAAATATCTAATTTTTTAATTATTTGTTCTAAATTATATGATATGACGATCCCCTCGATGGTCCAAAAAATTAGCGTGGCACTCAAAAAAAAATTATGCCTTAGCCGCAATTTTATTTTATTTTTTTTGGTGTGCACCTCCAAAGCTTTTTACCACGCGCCGCGACTGAGTGCAGCAGGTGCTGAATACTCAGCTAATTGTGATTTAAAAATGTGGTATTTCTTTTTTTAATAAAATTACAAATGGCAATGATTTTTTGAAAAAAATCATTTTTGCTTATTTATTAATTTAAAAAATATCAATAATATTTTATTATTGTCTTGCTAGACACTTGTTTTTATTAACAAAAAATATTAAAAAAAACATTTATTTTCTAAAAAAAATTGACTGACTAATTTTTTTTAATATAATTTTTATTTCAGTTTATTGGTCTTGTTCTAGTACACGACTGTACCAAATTTCATATTTTTACTGCGTTTATTAAAAAAGTTATTATCAAAAAAGTAAAAAAAATTGCCAAATTTGATGCTCTGTATCTCGACAAAGAAAGAGTTTTGACCCATGCATCATAGGAACTTTTTTATCAGACATGACCTTCTCTATCATCTGTTGGCCTATGAGCCCTAAGTAATGGGACACCCTGTATTAACTAATTTTTAGTTTTTATTAACCTAATTTTTAGTTTTTTTTTAAATAAACGATTACTTACTCGTATTAGATACCCTGTATATATTTATTTCTACAAAAAAGAGACGCTACAAACCCATCAAAGTCACTGAAATTCAAAATTTTTTGGTTATGTTAAATAAATTTGACCTTGAAGAGTTTGTCACGTCTGTGTTTCTTTAAAATATGTCATACATACAGGTTCTCTAACTCATATAACGTAAAATTAAGTTCAACCCCTCCACTCTGAAAAAATCAGCTGATATTCTTAGGCCCATTTTCATCTCGGGTGTTATAAGAGGATTTTCAAAATGTCAGATTTGCGTAAAATGTCATTTAAATATTCGCCGATACTATCCCGATATTCCATCAAACTTTTGTGAGCTTGAAGGATGAAATAGTTGACATGGACTTGACTTTATTCCAAAATTTTAATTATTTTCCCTCCCTTATAAATGTAAAGCTATGTAAAATAACATTTGTTCACATCCAGAAACGCTAGAGAGCTAAGCTTTGAAAGACTGATAGGAACTATGATAAAACCATATGAAAAAAAATTAATTAATTTCCCTCCCTTATAAAATGTAAAATTATTTAAAAGTATAATTGCCCACTTTCAGGATTGCTAAAGAACTGAGCTTTAGAAGGCTGATAGCAACTGTGATAAAACCATAGGAAAAAATCCTCAAAAGTTTTAAATAATATTCCGCATATTTTACTACTTTAAAACTTAAATATTATCCAAGTCCTTTAAAAAAGGAGTGAAATCATAACAAAAACAAAAACAATTGAGATAAAATTAAAGACAAGTTCTCCAATACAAATTTTAAAATGAAAGGATCTTACTAGTTTGGAAATGTTTTTCTAAACTTGGCTATTACGGCTGCAAATGACTCTTAGGCACAGTGCTAAATTGAACAAAAATAAGCTTGGCTGTCATAGCAGTAAAAAAAACATTTTCAAACTAGTAAGAACCTTTCATTTTGAAATTTGTATTGGTGAACTTGGCTTCACTTGTATACCAATTCATTTTACGGAATACAATTTTCACGTATTTGGCTGAAAGTGAAATGTTTTTGTTATGATTTAAATGTTACAATAATTACTAACATATTATTGACGCCAAATTTACGGTAGACGTGGTCTTATTAATGAAAACTTTAATGTTACTCAACTCATGAGAAAATTGTACTTAACGCTCACTTTGTTTGATTAAGATATAAGGTCACTAGATTAGATTAAGTTATAAATTTGATATACAGGATGTAAATGGTATAGGTGACATAGGCCCACACGTGGGGGGGAGTCAAAATCCGGGCCCCCCAAGGCTTAAATAATTTTTTTAGATTTTTTCCACATATTTCATGAATACAAAAATAAAATAGGACATTATGGGGTCTCGCCCCCCCACTAAGACAAATTTCTGGCTGGATACGCCAATATACCTCACTAAATTTTAATGATTGATAGAGAAGTCCAAAATAAGAAAAAAGTTCATATAACATGGGGGTCAAAATTTAACTGATTATACATACAGGGTGTCCCAACTAAAAGGTAACAGACGTAATTTCGGGTATTTTTCGTGCGAATTTGGAGAAACTCTTGGATACGTCGATTTTGTTTGCGAGGGGGACACTTTTTGGCTATCTTGAAATTTTTGTAGCACGCAGTATCTTCGAGAAGTATACTCTACCCCTATATTTTGAATAGGGAAAGTGCGTCTAGTAATACCTTGTTTTGAAGGCCTCCTGAATGTCTATACAACAAAAAAAATTTCAAAAATCTATCAATTAGTTTTTGAGATAATATCTCAAAAACTAATTTATGGATTTTTGAAATTTTTACACGGTTGTAAAGGTACTCAAGAGAACAAGGTATCACTAGGCCCACTTTCCCTATTAAAAATATAGGGGTAAAGTATACCCCTCGAAGATAGTGCATGCTAAAAAAATTTCAAGATAGCCAAAAAGTGCCCCCCTCGCAAACAAAATCGACGTGTTCGAGCGTTTTTCCAAATTCGCACGAAAAATACCCAAAAACACCTCTGTTACCTTTTAGTTGGGACACCCTGTATACTCAAGCCTATATTTTTAGCTGCTTTGTCCAGTTCTTCCAGCATTTTTATCAATTCTTCTTTCTTATCTATTATTAAGGCGATATCATCAGCATATCTTAGGTGGTTCAAGTATTGTTCGTTTACTTTGATGCCTATTTCTTCGCAATCTAAGTTTTTAAAAACATCTGCTAGGGCCTGGTTAAATAGTTATTTAGGGAATATTGTGTACACCCTGTGTACACCCTGACACCTCTTCTTATGTGGATTGGCTTGGTTATTTCGTGCATTTTGATTGATGTTGTTGCTTCGCTATATATATTGGCTATTAAATCTGTATATCTGTGATCTATTCGGCTATTAATTAAAGATGCTGTTACTGCTTATGCTTATGCTTACAAGGGCGTCGATAGCTTTTTTTCGTGGGGGGGGGGGGTACTCTGACCTACTTTTGCAAAACCTAGTAACTAGGTTTTTGGTAACTTTTCACGAGAGCGTTTTCTCTAAAAT
The DNA here is from genome assembly GCA_963576565.1 of Aspidapion aeneum. NCBI lineage: Eukaryota > Metazoa > Arthropoda > Insecta > Coleoptera > Brentidae > Aspidapion > Aspidapion aeneum. Next base: position 7,083,145 of record OY755038.1, read on the forward strand.
ATTTTGCTAATGGGAAATAATGAAAATGCGAAGGCTATTATCGCAAAACCATTTTTATTTTTTTTTTAGTTTGCTGAATGGGTTTAAAATATTTTAAAATGATCAAACTTAAAAAAATAATAAAAATAAGAGGTAATAAAAAAAGAAACATAAAAAAAAATAAATAAATAAAATATTAAGTGTGACACATCATTTTAAAGGAAATTTTACGCTGATTTCAAAAATCAAATAAAAATAGGGTCATTTCATAAGAAAATTACAAACTTTATGTAATATCTCAAAAATTAAAAGTGAAAGATAAAATTTAATTTGACAGTTGAATTGCTCTTAAAAAAGTGCTTTAAGAACGTTTTTACAGAAATAAAAAATATTCATAAATAAACAAGTTACGGGGGTGGGTCGAAAATGCACCAAATTGAAAACCACCCAATGTCTTGTAAGTAGGTAGTTTAAGATATCGATGTGCGGTTTTCGGCATTAACTTTTTATCGAAAATCGAGCTCGCAAAATGCAGGTTAGTTTTTTTCTATCTCCTCTAGAAATAGGCGTTTCCTATCAAAAGTGTCCTATTTGGACCACTCTGTACTACAATAAAAGAAACTTTAGGTTTTTCTTACCGTTAGTTTCAGCTGACCAAAACTCAATTACAAATCACAACAAACCCTATTTTTAACTTTACAAATACTTAATAACACCTTTGAACTTATACATACTTAATTTTTTTTTGCAAATTTTCGGGAGCTTTGCATTACGAGTGCTCGATAATAAAAAACTTCAGTTCTTGGATCCTTGGGGGGGGGGTACTGACCCCCCCCCTATCGACGCGTTTGTATGCTTATTGAGGTTAGTTAAGTTTAGATCGACGACCGATAGCGAAAAGAATTGCCCATTGCCTTTTATTTTTAAATTTTTTGAGTAGGTGGTCAGAGTGTAAGCTTAAGCCTTGATTTAATTAAAATAATAAATTTTTTGCAAGTGTCCTTAAAGCTTGGCGAAAATTACCAAGGCCACGGCGGTAAATTTCTTGAACAATTATTAATTTCACTCCTGGAGGAAAGAGCTCCCAACCCGTAAATTATTAAGTGTATATGCTGGAGAACTTTGCGGTTGAAATTAAAGTCTACAGAGTCAGGTGATGTTGATTATAATGAAATTTTTTAAATCGCCTTCTTGTATTTCTTCTGGTCAATAAAACAAACCGTTGTAAAAAAGACAAAATTATTTTCATGCGCACAAAATAAAAGAGAATGCGTGCTAACTGACAGAGTTCCATAATCTTGTTATTAATTTTAAACAAATTTCATTGCTTTTTCCAAATAATTGTAGGTTTACGTGATACAAGTAACCTTTGAAATAAGTATAAATTTGTCAGTTTTCTTAAAAAATAATTTTTATGGGTCATTCAGTTTATAAAAAAAAAATGAGATATATTTTTATTCATATCTGGAGGCTCCTTAATAAATACAGAAAAAGGTATCATTAACACCATACTTAATAAAATACTTTTGATTGACAAGTATTTTGATTTTGTTTTGAATAATTTTAATACTCAAGACATTTATTGTAGTAGTGCAAAACTCCACAAACTTTCAATTGTTTTTTGAAATACATTTCACTTCACGGCCCAGAATTTAAATTTTACCAGCTTCTAGACATCAGATCAACTTTAAATTTGGTACACACTTAGAGTTGCGATGGCAATACAATATAATGGGGGGGACTTTTGGGGATGGGGACTAAGAATGTTTATTTAGATTTTTAAAATTGTGAAACTGACGCCCCTCTCTCCCCTACAAAATTAATTAAGACAATTTTGTCTCACTTTTACATATCCGATCAACATCAAATTTGGTGTGGACCTATAGTTACAGCGACAATACAATATTATAAAGCTCTAAAGTTGGAAACTCCCCACCTATGGTAAAGGGGGTACCATTTCCGATTTCGTTTAAAAATGGTATGTAGGAATTTTCGGGGTTTTCGATCACGCACCATTTTTTCTTTTTTAATAAGACATTTTTATTGTCCAAAAATGGCAAAAAAGTAAAGGTTAGGCTTTTTGATTTTTTGAAATATTTGACAGGTGTCAAAAAAAACTAGTTTATAGTTTTCTTTTTTGATAAGCTTTCGAACAAGGTGCCACAAGTGGGGTTTTCTCATTAAAAAAAAAGTTGTATGTAAGTAGGCCCCTTTCCGGGGGTCACAAATATTGCTCGTTAAAAATCTTAGTCGATGTACTTTTTGATTTTTCAGAATAATCTAAATTCAATCCGCTGTCGAACTTATTCCATTTGGCTGTTACACTGACTGTATAAAGACCTCGTACATGGCAGTGTTTAGGGCTATCCCCAAAAAAAGGAGCAGCTATGAGAAACAAATTTTTTGTTTTTTGAGTAAAATAGACCCTCCTCTCTAATACTCTGGTGGAATTTTTACTAAGCTTGTTTCTGCAGGTTCTACAAAGAAAAATTGAGACGAAAATAAACTTGCTATTACAAAAATTTTAAACCATAAAAAGGGTTTTGGAATTAGGATAGTAGTTTTCAAAACTGCAGGTACTGGTTATGCCCACTTTATACCCATATACCCAAAAAGTGCTGTTTGTATTGTAATTTTTTTTTATTTAAAAATACTGTAAAAATACATTAATTTTTTACCAAAATATTTTTCAGTCAAGAATGAGCCTCCTGGAATAAATAAATAAAGAATTCATGCGTAATTTTGCCAATAAATATTGCCGATTTTAGCTTTTAGCCTTACCTAAATCATATTATAAACATTTTTAGTAAATTTATTTAATTGTTTCTCGACACCACTTACCTGTAGATTGGCTTACTGTGCCCATCTTTGTACCACAGCACCATGTAGACTCTATCTTCTCTCACGTGGGGCTCCAGATCACAGGGCAATGTGGCACTTCTGGATAGAACAGCTTCTGTTGACGATGTGATTACTGAAACAAAAATTAATATAAATTTTCTTTGGTATTTTATTTAGTTATAGGGGGCAAGGGTGGTTTTAATCTGCACCTTTCTCAGTGTAAATATAGTGTTTTTGGGCAGGCTTTTTCCAGCCTATTACCCTTAGCTTTATTCTTTACTTTAAATAAAAATAACGGAAGCCCTAATAGGGTGCTTTTGGTCAGGCTCTTTGCCAGTCTGTTACCCTTACCTTTATTCTGCGCGGGCGCAGCAGCGCTTTGTCATTTAAGATATAAAATAAAGATAAGGGTGACAGTTAGGCAAGAAACCAAACCAAAAGCACTGTTTTAAATTTTTAAAAACCCTAAATTGAGACCACATATTATTTTCTTTGTTAAATCAGGGCTATCAAAATGGACGGGCCACGATCCTCCACTTTGTTGACGTCACATCCGGGGCTGATTTTTTTTTTGATGGTCACGTTACGACACAGCTGATTGTCTTTAAAATATTGAAGTTGGAATGACGGTTCATGGATATTTGATTTTTTTTTAAATAAAGCCGTTTTTGAGATTGTTTTTACTTTATTCTGGCAGAACAATTTTTTTTAAATATATAGTAAGCCCTAATTTTTCATAGCCGCTTCATTAGCTCACACAAAAATTAAGTTTAAAGCAGAAGCGAATGTGACAATCACATATGACAAAGTCAAATACATGTCAAATATAACAGTTGGCATGTGGTACATGGCGGGTAATTTGAATTCAAAATAAGGAATGTTAAATCTTGAAGATATTAACCTTTTAATCATGTTGCTTCCTTACAAACCTTTGGCGGAATATCGGGATGGTGTCTGAGAATATTTGACTGAAATTTTGCTGAAATCTGTAGTGCCATTTTGAAAATATCATAAAAAAACTTCTGACCTCCCATAAGACCCAATGTAAAATTCAGCCCCGGGAGAACAGCTGATTTTTTCAGGGTCGTGGCCTCTATTTTTGTGTTGGCCTTGGTTAAATTAAGACTGCATACAATAGAAATGTACATAGTGTCCTTAAAGTAAGATCCCATACAAGAAATTTCTGTATTTCAGTTGTTCACGAATAGATGGCGCTGAAAATTTAGTGGCCTTAATGTCCATTGTTATAAAAAAAACGTCTCGCCATCTACTCGCAAATGATTGAACCAAACTACTACTAATATATGGCAGAGCGCTGGGCCATTAAAGAGCCAACCTACTAGTCTTGTTAGTGATTCTGTGATAGAAGATTTATAGGCTAGAGAAATTGCTTTGTTTAAAAAAAAGTAAAACCCAATTTAAATTTGTAATGTTAATGTAAACCAGTTTCGATTTCATTTTCTCAGTGTTTGTGGTCCACAAGAACAAAAAACCTCAATAAACAATATGGTTAAATTTGCCGCCAAATGGTATTTTGGTGTACGTTCAAAAATCGTTTTTAATAGAGACCTATTGCAATAAAGCCAGGTTGTAATTCTACCAGGCAGTATTATGACAGTTTCGTATTTTAAGATCCGCTGTGAGCTTTCAATATAAGGCCTTTGTTTACTCTACGTCACTCCGTCGCATGCAGTGAAACAGGTGAGTGGGCATTTGTTTTTCACGCAAATTCTAAAAGTACACCACCTACACCACCCTACAATCAGTGACACTTGAAAAAATAAGCAATGTCCGAACTGAGTTTCAACAGGCTCTGATAATTATTATTAAGCCGTGGTATTTTTGAGAACTTAATTCATTAGGTAGTTCTTAAATTATTATGAAAGAATTTGCTTTTAAAACAGACCCCCCCTCTTATTTGTTTCGGGAAAGCCATGAACAAGCTTAAAAAAAAGGATTATACGTTACGTATTTTTCGACTAAATTTCGAATCGACCTATTAGGGAATAAAGCCAAGCAGTATTTTGACAGATTATAAATATAAGTCTGCTTCTTCTTTCAATTTGCGATCAACTGTTAGTTTTCAATGTAAAACTGTTAGAATACTGTCTGGCGGCATTTCTGCTTGGCTTTATTGCAATAAGAATTTAATAACTTGTAGTTACGGCATTTACTTTGTCCTATATATAACGATCACTAAACAATGATTAACAAAACAATCTTCAACTTTCCAAAAGCCAGGTAGTGGTATCAAAAGATTTAGATTATGACAATGTGCATTAGTCCAAATATTATTGAAATATAATATGAATTCATTAGTCAAAAAAATATTATATAAGTGTCCAGGTCTAAGGATATTTTTTATTTTTTAATATGTACCCTGTCTGGCACCCCTTTTTATGTGAGTTGGCTTGGTTCCTTCGTGGATTTTTATTGATGTTGTTGCTTCGCTATATACTTATATTGGCTATTAATCTGTGTATCTGTGATCTATTCGGCTATTAATTAAAAACGCTTTTACTACCCAGTGCTTAATGCTATCGAAAGCTTTTTCAAAGTCTATAAACGCAATATATTATGAAGCCTGCTTGTTCTTTTGATTGATATCCATCAAATTTTGTAGTTAGTACTTTATCATTTAGAAAAAAAATAAAAACATATTTTAAAAATAATTTTAAAATTTTATTCGAAAGCTGAAAATGCCAGTCATATTTAATTTAACTTTTGCCTGACTGTTTGCATTAACTTGCAAAGTAATTGCTAAAACTAAAACTAAGTACTCGTCTTTCATTTAGGTTTTCGTGGAAGCAAAATAACAACCTTTAAATGACATCTTAATTGGCCCTTATATTTTAACTTTATTTTCTAATGTTTCTTGGCACGAAAACAATTAGGATGTCACAGTTATATTAGAGAGTTATTGGAAGTGTAGTGCATTAAGACCACATACAATTTTTTTGTAAAATAAATACTGCATACGATAGAAATACACAGAGTGTCCTGAAAGTAATACCCCATACGGGAAATTTCTGTACTTCAGTTGTTCACAAATAGATGACGCTAAAAACTTAGTGGCCTTAATCTCCACTGCTAGAAAAAAAACGACTCGCCATCTATTTGTAAATTATCGTACTACTATTAACGGCGTGACAGAGCACGGCACGGTGGATAGAATACACCGGTGTTCGGATCTTATAATTTTTTGAATTTTTTGAAAACTAAGGCAATTTTCCTACTGTTTTCTAGTACATCCTTATAAAATGTTATTTTCTAGACGTATTGTCGTTATTTTTTTTTAGCCCGCTTTATTTTGTATTACACAAAACTTAAACTACAAGTCAAACTGAATGTGATCGTGTTGTATCAAAGGTGAACCGAGGACTATTGGGTAGTAAACAAAGAGGTAGGTCAGCGGATAATTTTTGAAGCTGAAACGAACACATTATTTTCTTCGAATCTTAGTTTATGTGTAAAGAGAAATGAAGCGGGCTAAATAAAATAACGACAAGTATGTCTGAAAAATATTATTTTATAAGAATATACTAAAAAAAAGTAGGAAAAATTCCTTAGTTTTCAAAAAATGTAAGAAATATTAGTTGTTCATATCATATCTAACTTTTGTTTCTAAAAATCAGCTGGACCACCAGTGACGTGACAATTCGACATATATTTATACGATCCGAACACCGGTCTATTCTATCCACTGTGGCATGACAGAGTGCTGGTAGGCCCACGCAGAATAAGGGAAACAGACTGGGAAAAAGCCTAACCAAAACCCTTATTCTTTTAAAGATATGAAAAAAATAGTACAATTAACACCAAAATAATAATTAAATATTTAAAAATATGGTTAAAAATAATAGAAACCGTATAATAAAGCATGTTCAAATAACTTATTTGTCCTAGCCGCGTTAAAGTATAGCACTATTAAAATATAGTTGTTGCCTTATTACTTCTAGCCATATTTTCTCTATTAAAAATGAAACAAGGCTATCGGTACAAACTATGATTGTTTTAAATTATTAGTTTGGAATATTTTCTTTCGAGGATTCACTTAAAATAGATTGTGAACTTAATATAAAGGGTATTTATATTCAAAAGAAAAAACGAACGAAACATTATCCTATATTAACCCTTAATTAGACAGGTGAAAAATATTTACACAAAGCGATGCCATGAGTCCCAGGGACTCAAATTTTAAAATCATAACAAAAAAACAATAAAAAATGAACAAAAACAGTATTTTTCTTTAATTTTTTATATTTTTGAAAATAAATTTTACCTAAATACCTGTAGCTGTACTTGTAGCTGGAGCCTAGCGAGGTTAAGTTTATACTGTTTGCATGCAGGCCATGCATATACAAGGTGTCTCATTTAAAACTTTCCACCCAAGATTTTTTGGTTTCTGCCAAAACAGTATTCGGATATTTTGGAATCATACATATCTGATAGACATTTTAGAGTAAAACAGGAAGACTCATACTCAAATTTAAAAGAAATTCAAGCAGGCGTGCCCCAGGGTAGCGTACTAGGCCCTTATCTATACTTATTATTCACTTGTGATATCCTAAAGCCAGAAAATTGTCACTTAGCAACATTTGCCGATGATACTGGTTTATTAACGGTAGAAAAATCTATTGAAAAATGCATAGAGAAACTTCAGGATGCAGTCACCCAAATTCACAGTTGGACCACAAAGTGGCGAATAAAATTAAATGAAACCAAATCAATTCATGTTGATTTTACAAACAAAAATATAAATCACATACAAATAACAATTAACAACATTCCAGTACCATATTCGAATCAGGCAAAATATCTAGGTATGACACTTGATGCCAAATTGCGCTGGAAAGCACATGTTAAGAAAAAAAAAAGAAGAACTTGAGATAAGGTATAGAAAAATGAACTGGCTAATTGGAAGGAAGTCCAATTTAACAATTCATAATAAGTTACTGCTTTATAGACAAATACTGAAACCAGTATGGACATATGGTATTCAACTATGGGGTTGTGCTAAAGAGAGTATCATTCTAGTTGTACAGAGATTTCAAAATAAAGTATTAAGAAACATTGTGAATGCACCTTGGTACGTTCGAAATAGTGACCTTCATCGAGATCTAAAAATCGAAACTGTAGCAGAGACTATAAAAAAGTACGCAAAAAGCCATGAAGATAGACTCCATCGGCATGTGAATGTGGAAGCAATTCAGCTTCTAGACAATACTATGCTAGTTCGACGACTAAAAAGAGTGAAGCCGTTTGAGCTAGTAAACTAAGTGAATTACACATAAAACAAAATAATGCTATAAAAACACAATTGTGAGTTACAGACTAAACAAAGCGGGGAGAACTGTTGAGTGAACCCTAAGTTTAAATCTGACTTTTCTAGTAAATTAAGTTAAAACAAAATTGCTAATTAGTCTTACTGACTAGATTGTAATAAAAAAAACACAGTGTGTTTGACAAATAAAAAAAAAAAAGATTTTTTGAAAACTACTAAAAATGTAGGAAGGAATCCGAAACACGTCGATTTTGTTTGCAGGGAAGACACATATTTTAAAATTTTTTGTAACGTTTTTTTTACTCGTTTTTCCTATTCAAAAACTTTACCCCTATAAAGCTTGCCCCTCGAAGGGGGTGAGTGCTGCAAAAATTTCAAAACAGTCAAAATGTGTCCCCCTTGCAAACAAAATTAACTTGTCTAGGAGTTTTTTGGATTTTTGGTAGTTTCAGACACCTTATATGTTTTAAACAAATAAAAAAAAAGTTGGCCTAAAACATTTACAGCAAAGATGCTACTTTTGCTCTTTTATTCTAACAGCATAAAATACGATATTTTCTTGGATTTCTTATCAGGTTATCAGTTTTATGTTCCATGTCTTTTGGTAACGTCCCATGGACTCACATTACCTCGTATATGCTGTAAGAAAAACTTCACAGACACATCCAAACAACCATTGCTTTCCAGCGTTATGTCGAGAAGGTACTGTGACGAGCGATGGATTCGGTGCAAATTGGTGGAAGCTATGATTTATTGAAACATTAATGTGAGTCCCGGGGACTCACATGTCCAATTAAGGGTTAAATAAAATTTAGCTAAAAATTATAAAATGTCATAACAATATGCACGCTAAGAATTTTTTTTTTATCAAGTGTTCCAAGCGAGTTAAAAAAAATCATTTGATTTCACGATGACGACAATATTTTAATAAATAAAAGTTTTTGCTAGATATTTTCAAAACTTCTTTAAATATTTTTAATTTTTATACAGCGTCAGGCTTGGCATATCGCCTCTTTTTTCCCATATCACCAAAAGTTTATGTCTCCGTTTCTGACTGCTAAGAGATCATTTCTTTAATTTTCTGACTGCTAAGAGGTTTGTAGGTATAAAATTATAGCAGAAATTCATCAGGAATGCCAGCGAGTCGATTGCTTTAAGTCATGAAATTTGCCAAAATAAATGGAATTGCACTCTTGTCATAAATTTGTTGAAGCGTTGCATTTGACATTTAGTAGGTTTTTGGAAATTTAAAGACGCAATTTACAAGCAGCCTAAAAGTTTTGACACAATTTGTAGGGTAATAAATTGGTGGTTCTGTTTGAGTGTCAAGCACTTCATCAATACCGCATGCAACGACTTAATAAAATCTAACTTTTTAAATTAGTACCACTTTTTGCCACATCTTGGTGATTTTTTTTCTAAAAAACTCAATAAATAATAGAAACTCGATTTTAATTTTTGAAGTGTAAACTTCTTTAGGTGGGTAATGAATTGAACTGAGCCGTCAGGCTCGGCTATGTAACGCTCATTCGGGTGAAGTCGGCTCGAGTCGACTAACTGTGAGAGGATCATTCAGCGAGCGATATGATGATGCAGATGAAGGCCAGTATTATTAATTTCGCCTTGTTGAAGTTTACACTTCTGCCGTGTGGTCTTAAGCACAGACAATTTTTTTGTTTTGCATTTGATCGCTGGATAAGATTTACTAAATTAATACTGATTTTGGTAGCTCATGTCTTTTTTTCAAAATATAGATCAAAAACAAAAAAATTTAAAAGTGCTTTTTTTTAACACAAGATCGGTTTTCTCGTCTTTGCAGTATCTTGGTGAGATGAGGGATGATGCGACTCTGTCAAATAGATAATAGAAAACAAAAAGTCAAAACTTTCTAAGATAGTCCTATTCATTACGGCTATACGCTGGTATATACCTCGGAAACTACCAAACCGATCTTAAATAAGATGACATCCATAAAAAAAGTAGGGAAGAGGTATTCTAAAAACTCGATTAAAAAAAAAATAGTTGTCTTTCTCATGCTGATATGACTTTTTTACAATTATTACTTTGTTATGGGGTTACTCGTTGGCACGGTGGATAGAATAGACCGGTGTTCGGATCTTATATATATATATATGTCAAATTTTCCACGTCACTGGTGGTCCAGCTGATTTTTGCAACCAAATGTCAGATCTGATATGAACAACGGAACAACTAATATTTTTTGAATTTTTTTAAAATTAAGTGAATTTTCCTACTGTTTTCTAGTACATCCTTATAAAATGTAGTATTCTAGACGTATTGTCGTTATTTTTTTAAGCCCGTTTTATTTTTTATTACACAAAACTTAAACTACAAGTCAAACTGAATGCGATCGTTTAGTACCCAAGGTGAACCGAGCACTTGGGAAGTAAACAAAGATGTCGGTCAGCGGATGATTTTTGGAGCTGAAACGAACACATTATTTTATTCGAATTTTAATTGTTGTGTGAAGAGAAATGAAGCGGGCTAAAAAAACTAACGACTGGTATGTCTGAAAAATATTATTTTATAAGAATATACTAAAAAATATTTGAAAAATTGTCTTAGTTTTAAAAAAATTCAAAAAATATTAGTTGTTCATATCATATCTAAGTTTTGTTTACAAAAATCAGCTGGACCACCAGTGACGTAAATATATATATATATATATATATATATATATATATATATATATATATATAAATTCGAAAAATATTAGTTGTTCATATCATATCTAAGTTTTGTTTACAAAAATCAGCTGGACCACCAGTGACGTACATATATATATATATATATATATATATATATATATATATATATATAAGATCCGAACACCGGTCTATTTTATCCACCGTGACACGTTGGCACCATTTATGTATGGAAATAACACAACAGTTTGCAATGGTGAGGAAAAAAGTTGGGGGATGGCGGCATATTCCCCGACGGCCCTGCTGTTATATTCGAAAATCGGTTCAGAGGCTTAGAAGCATTTGGGGTGAAGATAGGTGAAAATACACCCAAATAACACATTATTTCAATTTGTATTTTGTCAAAAACAATACCTTCTCTAGCCATTGCTTCGCTGCTAGGAAGGTAAAAATATGACGAATAATAATTAAATTGAAAATAAAAATAATTGATTATGACGACCTCGAATATATGACACGAAAACTAATGGAAGAGTACAATAAGTGGGGACTAGAGGTTAATCTCAATAAGACAGAGTATATGTGTATCGGTGGAATGAAACAGGACCTAATCTTAAATACCGGACAGCGAATTCAGTCCTGTGATTAGTATAAATACTTAGGTCTAAAAATTACAGCTGACGGAACACAAGACAAACCTATAAAAGATCGAAACGTACAAGGAAGAAAAGCAATAACTTTATTAAATGGAATAATTTGGGACCAAAGTATATCAAAACATAACAAAAAGCTTATATATAACACCATTGTAAAAAGTAATATTACATACGGCTCAGAAGTATGGCCAATCAAGGATAGAAGAGAAAAAATGCTTTCCGCTACGGAATTGGAGAAAAGCAGCAGGGAAATCAAAAAGAGAAAGAGTTACAAATCAAAGAGTAAGAGAAATAATGACAGTGCGTGAACGTACTTTAGTGGAGGATATAAGAACGAAACAACTGGTATGGTACGGACATGTACAAAGAATGAATGATGAAAGATTACCTAAACAAATACTACAATGGAAACCAACTGACCGAAGAAAACGGGGACGGCCAAGGAGAAGCTGGAGAAAAGGAATAGACAGTGAAATAAGAATAAGAGGCCTAGATGTTGAATTATGGGCAAACAGAAACGATTAGAGTGGAGATTTGGTATCGGAAGACGTAGAACGTTGTGAAACCGATATATATATATATATATATATATATATATATATATATATAAAATAAAAATAAAAATCCAGCTTAAACATCTAAACATCAAAAACGTCAAATCCAATGGGAGGACTTTAAAAAGCTTTTTAAAAGCGCTGAAAAAAAAAATAAAAACAATTATTGCAGTCGATTCCGTCGAAAATGAACAGCATTAACAAATAATGAACCGACAGGAAAGAAGCTAAATTAAAAACTTCCACATAGCTTTCACGTGCTGTTTGCCGGAAAATATTTATCGAGTTACAGTAAATAACTGGACTGTTAGCTCTCGCTACAAAATAGCAGTAATGACAATTATATCTTACACGCATCGGAAAAGTCTAGGCCAATATTTTTTAAATAAAAATAGGGTAAGGTTGCCTAATCGTAACAATTTTTGTATTTTTTTTCTTAAAAACCAATAACTCTAATTAATTTTTTATACGACTGTCTTGTAAAATGGGGTTTTGCGCACGGAGAACACGATCTGAAAATGGCATTTTGCGCACGCTGTGTGCAAAACGTTTTGCACACGCTTATGTCATTTTTGCGCACGCCTATGTCATTTCTGCATACGGGTCTACCGTCATTGTGATTTTTGTTGTTGTCACCCATCAATATAAGTTGGCTTAGTTCCGTAGCAACCGTCACTACTCGCAGTGGGGGCTCGTGAAGTATAAGAATGGGTGTGCGCTATAATAAGTGAGTCGAAATAAATTTAAAATAAATAAAGTTAAAAAAATTTGCATATTTATTTCTAGCCAAATAAGGTGCCCACTAGGTAATAAGATTGTCAAAGTAAAAAAAAGCAGGTCTCCAATAAATAAAAATATGCCTACACAAAAAAAATTACCTACAGTATACATACATATTAGTTTTTAGCCAACGATGGATAACATTAAATCAATGTACAAAACCGTTTTATCTTAGCTTTTGATTCAAATACCATTTCATATTGTAATGTTCGTATACGTTGATTCAATGTTATCCGGTCATCGGCTGAAAATTAATGTTAAATTGATATTACGCACCTTTTTGTCAGTCCCGTTTTTGTTTAGTTTCCTAGCCCTTAAATAATAATAATAACGAGTTTGTAACATCACATCCACAAATCCAGTTGTTTTTTTAATAAATATCTTTTAAAATTCCTACCTTCTTTTCTTTTGGAGCAAGTTTGCGATAATTCTAGTTTTGGAGTCGGCCTACACAATTAAGTCTTGAATTACCTACTTCCAGGATTACCCGAACCCGAACATATAACTGCCTCAGACATATTCGACACTTGTAGATAATAATTAACCCAAAAATTACAAACAAGAAGCCGAAAACAGCATAAAATTCACTTAAAAACTGCGTAAATAAATTTTTATTACGCCCAATACACGCATACTAACGATGATATCAACAGTAATCAGCTGAAAACTATAAAAAAACGATGCAAGTGTGTATTGATTTAGCGCACCAGCCCGCCCTTTTCTCGGCCGATATCCCGAGCATTTCCGATCCAATTGCGTGGCAAAAATTGGATTAAAGAGGAACGCCGAATCCACGCGCACCTCCAGATTCAAGCCCGCCCTCTCATATCTCTAGATTCAAGCGAGGCGATCGAAGGCCACCGTATGCGGCAGCAACCGTCAACTCGAAAAGATATTAATTACTTCCGTTAATGGCCGATAGATGCCACTAGCGGGATCGGGATCATTAAAAAATAAATAAAAAAACAACAGTAATTATTTAATAAAAGTTTGTATTTATTTTTTTTTCTTATTTTTGCTGGGGGTGCGCGCGCACCAGCGCTCCTATGGACGAGCCGCCACTGACTGCTCGTATATTTTGTTGATTAGATACGTCAAAAAATTGTTGAATTTTTAAAGTTTTGTTGTAAAAATGTCGGAAATAAAAACAAGTAATAATTAAAATTTGATTTTTCTTTCTTTATTAGCAGTCGTATAAAAAATATTGTAAAAAACTCGTTTGAAAACCTCTTTGCACACTCCTTCGACTTGTAGACCGAGCCGTGTGCAAAGAGTCGTTTTCAAACCTTGTTGTTTAAATAACTATTTTTTACTTTGGAACGACAGTTCAGTCTTCAAGAGTTTTTGTAGGGAGTTGGAAACGGTACGATTTGGGATACTGGTTGCCTAAGTCGTACCTGGTTTAGGATTTAGTTTATTTCTTACAGTGGCGTATATAAAAAAAAGTTTGGGGGTGGGCCCGAGACAGTTTTTGGGGGGGGCCGAGACCTCATGAGGCTGTATTTTATGCTATTTTATGTTTGTTTTTATGAAATATGTGGAAAATATAAAAAAAAATCTTAGCTTCGGGGGGGCCCGGGCCCCCCAGGCCCCCCCATATATACGCCACTGATTTCTGAAGTCGGCTTTTGTAAGAGCATACTTTGAAAACCTTACTTTACAAACTTGGAGGAAAAGGCAACAATTTTTAAACAGCAAAATTAGCTAATTCTGGATATTCACTTCTAAGCTAGGCCCAAAACTCCAACAAAGTAGCTGAATTAAAAGTAGTTTTAAGGCTTTCATCGGCTGCAACGTCAGTTAGTTGTTCAGTTTGTTTTACAGTTAGAGTTTGATGAGCTTTTTCGACTGAAACTGAGAACGGATTGCGAAGCCAATCAAGATCCTCTTGCCTTGGAAAATATTCTTTAATTGAAACTTGCAGGTTCTGAAGATGGTTGGTTACCTCAGAAGTGATGTCTGCTAGTAATGGACTATTTGGCTCCGACAAAAAATCATGAAGTGTTGGAAAGCACTCAGTCACTCCTCTATTTAGACAAGATACCCAAAATTGTATTTTATTAAACATAGTCTGGTTTTTGTCATTTAGTGAGATAACTGCAGGGGCTGCTCGTCCATAGGAGCGCTGGTGCGCGCGCACCCCCAGCAAAAACAAGAAAAAAAATAAATACATACTATTATTAAATAATTACTGTTGTTTTTTATTTATTTTTTAATGATCCCGATCCCGCTAGTGGCATCTTTCGGCCATTAACGGAGGTAATTAATGTCTTTTCGACTTGACGCTTGCTGCCGCATACGGTGGCCTTCGATCGCCTCGCTTGAATCTAGAGATATGAGAGGGCGGGCTTGAATCTGGAGGTGCGCGTGGATTCGGCGTTCCTCTTTAATCCAATTTTTGCCACGCAATTGGATCGGAAATGCTCGGGATATCGGCCGAGAAAAGGGCGAGGGGGTGCGCTAAATCAATACACACTTGCATCGTTTTTTTATAGTTCTCAGCTGATTACTGTTTATATTATCCTTAGTATGCGTGTATTGGGCGTAATTAAAATTTATTTACGCAGTTTTTAAGTGAATTTTATGCTGTTTTCTGCTTCTTGTTTGTAATTTTTGGGTTAATTATTATCTACAAGTGTCGAATATGTCTGAGGCAGTTATAGGTTCGGCTTTGGGTAATCTTGGAAGTAATTCAAGACTTAATTGTGTACAAAACATTATAGCAAGCTTTTCCTCCTTTAATTTAAATCAAAAAATTGAAATTAAAAGATTAGGAAGGCCGACTCCAGAACTAGAATTATCGCAAACTTGCTCTAACAGAAAAGAAGGTAGGAATTTTAAAAGATACTTTAGAAAAGATATTTACTAAAAAAACAACTGGATTTGTGGATGTGATGTTACAAACTCGTTATTTTGTTTTCCAAACTTATTATTTTTCAATGCAAGCATGGATAAAAGCTGGAGCCGCATAGGGGTAACTGACTTAAATCATCTACAGGCAAAAACTAAAAAGCATGAATTTTTGAATCAACGTAGACGAACATTACAATATGAAATGGTATTTGAATCAAAAGCTAAGATAAAACGGTTTTGTACATTGAATTAATGTTATCCATCGTTGGTTAAAAACTAATATGTATGTATACTGTAGGTAATTTTTTTTTGTGTAGGCATATTTTTATTTATTGGAGACCTGCTTTTTTTACTTTGACAATCTTATTACCTAGTGGGCACCATAAGTTCTTTTATTTGGCTACAAATAAATATGCAAATTTTTTTAACTTTATTTTAAATTTATTTCGACTCACTTATTATAGCGCACACCCATCCGTATACTTCACGAGCCGCCACTGGATAACTGTGACAAAAGTTCCCTTAAGTGATAAGTTTAATTAATTAAATGAAAAGATTGGGGTTCCGCCGAACCCAGTTTGAGAATCGCTGATGTAGATCATTGTGAAATTAAAAAACTATCTAAAAAAACTGTTTTAATAATAGAAAAAAAATTCAAAAATGACAGGTAAACACTTCATGCGCCTATACCATTAGTATTAAATAAGGGTAAAGAAAGCTAATCCGAAACAGAGTTTAGAGACATGCAAAGAGAGAAAAAATTAGAAAGTTTTTTTTTAAAGAATTCTGCAAAATTTCTGGTCTAGAAATAATGATTCCTCGTGTTATTTTTGTTTGTTTCAGTTTATGACATATCCTACAAATCTTTTACATCAAAATAATTTAAAAAAAAAGCTTGCCAAAATGCCCAAAAATGTGATTTGGGTAAGGGCCTGTCCTTAAATTACGTAACGCTCTAGAGGGGGACGGGGGGGCGTGGCCTTATGTTACTCTCAATGTGTTTTTAATGTTTTTTTTCTTGAAAATGAGTTACGAGGGGGGAGGGGGATCAAAAATCCTGAATTTTTGCGTTACGTAATTTAAGGACGTTCCCTAATCAGGCTAAAACCTACCAGGGGTTGTAATGCCAGTTGAAGAACAAGAAGATACACTGTCTCTAATTTATTACATATGTTCAACAATTTGATTTTTGTTTTGAATGCCGCCGCTGCTAAATAAATAGTTGAGCTTTAGATGCGTCTGGCTCATGTAAACAATTACTGCAACATTCTTTTGTGTAATGGACTGCACCATCAGCTTCGGGAAATTTTTCTTTGCCGGTTTCATTTAAAATGAAATGGACAACAGAAACCAACAGATAGACTCTGTTAATTGCACTGGTCATATTATCTGGCATATGAAAATAAAAGTCACATGTGGCTTAAACAAATGCTGTCTCTAATATACGGAAAATACGGGAAAAAAAAGGAAAATGAGACACGACAAACAAAAGAAGGAATTTGAAGTAAATAACAAAGAAACTGCGGAGTTAATACATAACACTAGTCGTCGTTCGTAGTTTAGTGGTAGCAACATTTGCTTTACACAGCGGCGCGGTTCAGGCTCGATTCCTGGCTAGGTACTTGATTGTTTGTGATTGTTTAAAAATGCTTTAACATTGCTTTAACTTCTTTGCGAAACTTGGCGATTGATCCTGATTGGATGGAAGTCCCAGTATAAACAAACAAAAAAAGAGAAATAACCAGATATGTTTTTTTGCACATTCAAATTATAAATAAAAAGACTAAAACTGAAGGAACTCCAAATCAGACCTATTTCGGTGTGTCCTTGTTTAACACACCTGATATTCCGTTTACCCCAAAGCCAAAGCCCTTCTGATCACACGAAGTGAATGACCCAGAATCAGTAGCCTGACTCAGAAGCATAATGACGTACATAAAAATTCGCCGAACGACGAATAAGACACTAGTTTGGATGAAACACAAAGGCAGCAAACATTAAGTTATATTTTCGCTGACAAAGATCTTTGCGAACAATTCCGCGAATTCCAGCCGTTCGGGAATAACCTGCGGCGTTCCCATCCGACATCCGATCCTTTTCCCGAAATCAAAATTGATGGCGAAAAAGTTTACAGGTTTGTATGGGCCAGAAAAAATGGAACAAATTTGCAAGGTCCAAAATTTGTATAGGATTACCCGCCATTTCAAACGAAATACATGATAAATAAAACTTTTTGGCAATACGTAATAGGTTCTTCAATTTCAACAGATATAAGGTATATACTGTACGACCCCTTAATATCCTTATTACCTCAAAACGAAAGTGTATAACCAATATATCCTTCCTGTACTCACCTATGAATCCTAGACCTGGACATCAAATTTGGATAAGGTAACAAAAGCATAAAGATCAATGGAAAGAGAGAAATGTTACATCTAAAGCTAACGTATAATGTTAATAACACTGGTCGGCATAAAAATCGGCCATGACACAATTCTTGCCGATTCTTATGTAAAATGACCTCCTGATTCCAAATATAAACTCTTTTTTTCCCCATTACTCCCCATTTTCGGGGGAGACCCCCCTACCTATTTTTACTGCTTTTCGATAGTTTGGTGGGACGGAAAAGATTTTTTTTGGCCTTAACATCATATTTCTGAGAGACTGGAGAGTTTAGTGTTCTCAAACATTAATAGTTATAGTAAGATGGTAAGCCATTTATTTTGGGGGGTTCGGTTTGGTTCGGTTCATTCATTGTTTTGCATAAATGGTAAATGGACATTGTCGATTTTACCGTTTTATATGCATTTTCTAATTATTTTTATAAAATTTTAGCTGCCAGCAGCTTAACGGTAAAGGTAATAAACGTTTAGCAAAGTATAAAGCAACTTATTAGTATATAAAAGTATATACATACAGAAATCACTGGCGTATACAAAAAATCGCCTTGGAGGGGCTTGGAAATTTTTTCCACTTTTATTTATTAATATTAAAAAGTAGGAAAATAAATAGTTTTAACATAATATATTTTTAGATTCTTGGGGGGGCTTTCGCCCTCTCCCCTTGTATACGCTCATGCAAAAACTATAATAAAAAAATTAAATATTGTTGCTTTATTTGTGATTGGGACAGCCGAGCACGGGACAAACATTACATTGTACGGAACTGGTCTTTGCGAGAAAGATTTACTCCCGGTCAGAAAAATGTCGTCAACGATCCTTATTAGTCCCGCAAGATAATATTTACTTGCCGCCTTTGTACATAAAACTTGGATTGATCAAACAGTTTGTAAAAGCACTAGACAAAACAGACAACATATATTTGAAAACTAAATTTCCTCGTCTTAGTGAGGCTCAAATCAAGGAAGGTGTTTTTGTGGGGCCCCAGATTAGACAACTTTTTCAAGATTCGGCGTTTATTGAACACCTGAATCAAAAAGAAAAACGAGCTTCGTTTGTATTCCAAAATGTGTGTAAGAACTTTTTAGGTAACCATAAAAGTGATGATTATGTCGCTCAGGTCGAGGAATTGCTCTTACCGTACAAGGCCATGGTGTGTAACATGTCCCTTAAAGTGCACTTCCTTCACTCGCATCTGGACTTCTTTCCTAAAAATTTAGGAGCAGTCTCGGATGAATACGGAGAACGGTTTCATCAAGTTGGAACAGAGGTTTTCAGGGAAGTGAAATGAAAGCATGTTGGCGGAGTACTGCTGGTTTTTTAAATGAAAGGGTTGTACCTCAGGGTATAAAAGGAAAGCAAGCACCAAGTGAAGGTATGAAAGTTCTTATTTATCAGTGGCGCACCCAGGAATATGTCTCGGGGGGTCCGAATCCTCTATAGCTTTAGATGTCGAAATTTTAAGCTATTTTTTTGTGTTTTTTTATGAAATATGTGGAATATATGTAAACAAATCTATGGCTTGTTGGGGGGGGCAGGCCCCAAGGTCCCCCCCTGGGTGCGCCCATGTATTTATTATTGTTTGAAACTAAAATAACTCTCTTTATACTTATAAATTTAAATTTATGTCGATAATATTATAATTTTTATCGAAAAATGATAAAAATAGGTGGTGCTCCCTCAAAAATGGTGGGTGGTAGAAGAAAACGCAAGCTATATTTGGATTCAGGGCGTCGTCTTACATAAGAATCAACGGAAATAATGCCAGGGCTCAAGAATTTTTTTTTTGCAGACCAGTTTAATGTATTGTAAGCCTTGCGAAAATAAAAGAGATATGGGAAGACCCCAAATGAGTTAAGTGGAGAGGCCTATATCCAAAGAGGGATCGAAGAAGGCTAAATAGATAGATAAAAATAGATAACGCCCTGTTAAAAGAAAACACGGCTCTTCAGCTACTGACCGCAGCTGCCATGATACGATCAACCGTCTATTGTCTAGCCAAAGTTTTTGCATATATGTTTTAATATATCACAAAAATTTATTTTTCAACTGTAAAGCTAAAATATTATAGAAGTTCAATAAGCACAAGTTTACAAAAAGTTTAAGGAAAACTCTTTTGATTCACTTTTTCCACTTTATGGTGCACGCACTGCATAAGCGAAATACGTTTTGCCATAAAATTATGATATCTAAAACCGAAAGAAAGTTGAAAACCGCACCCGGTTTCGCCATAAAATCATATAATTATGAGAATGCCGTGCTTATAAAGAATATAGCGAATATCAAATTTTTTTAATTTTAAATATTCTTAAAAGTTTTGTAAATTTTTGAAATTTTATAACATTTTGAATTTTTTTTAAGCTTTTCAAAGTTTATCAGAATTTTTAAAAAAATTTGAATGTCAAAAAAAAATTCAAGAATTTTGAAAATTATTCAAGCTTAATTTTTTTAAAAATTTTTTAATTTTTGAAACACAACTTGTAAATACATTTTGTTGTTTTGGGCGCTTTTTCCCCTGTGCGCATTTTTCCTATGCGGATATTTCCAAGATTTTTAAAATATATAATTGTGTTTTTTTTTAGTTTTATGTATTTAGTAATATTATAATTTGAAAAACGTTTTCAGTTAGTAATTAGGTATTAAACAAAATAAATCAAATGTTTTCTGATTTTAAAAATTACAAGAGGCTACTAAGAAAAAACAGCAAATTAACAACAAATGTTTAATTAGACACATACTGGACAGCAACAAAAATCCTTATTGATCCTTTATTCTTACTACAAATATTTACGTCTCTTAAATACAAACTTCTAATAACTCCTTGTTTTGTAGCAACAGAATGATTATACTTAAAATTTCGGTACTATTCCCTATGTGTAGGTTTCTTATATACAGTGGTTTGAATGTTTCTGTCTATTCCTATCCTGATGTTTTTTTATTGGTTCTTCCATTCATTTTTCTATCGTCAATAAACTAGTATCATTGGTAGTTATTGTCAAGTGACAATTTTCTGGCTAAGGGATATCCCAAGTGAATTGTCATGTTTAATTAAGTGGAAAAATTATCAAATTAAGAAACCATAATAATTTGAATTTTTGAAATGTCACTGCTTAGTGGTTTCGCTGGTTTATCATTTTGCAAGTTTATCCTGTCGCTGTTTTCCATTATTACTCTGTTTTGGGATATTGCTGTTTTGAAATTTAGTTTTTTGAAAAGTCCCTGGTTCTCTATGTTGTCGGACTCGATATTTTTTACATAGGTCAATTGTCTCGAAGCTTGTATACCTTTCAACGACTTATTATTTTTAATTTTTACTAATCCCTTTCTGGATTATTTGCATTTATTAAATGTGACTCGATAATAAGTTTTGGGTAGTGGTAATAATATCGTCCCCTTAGTACAATAACTAGATAACTTGAAATTGATAGTTTTAAGAAAATCTCAAGATTTCTTTTTATAAAGTGTGCATTTTTGGAGTTATCTATTTCTTGTCACTCTTTAAACAAGTTTGGTTGCTAGTACAAGATATCTAAATGTTCCATTAAAATTAAGGTCAGCTTTAACTGGGTAACTCAAGCATAAATTTCGAGTTGTCTAGTTGTTGCATTAAGAGGGTGATATAAATTCTAATAAATATATGGATATGCCATAAACTCCTCTTAATATTCAAACGCGGAAATTTCCCAGCCGAAACTTTGAGAAAGTTTACTTAAACCTATTTCTGTATTCATTTAAAGTTTTTAAGTTTGTGGGCCTGAAATGTTGTGATTGGAAGTGGAAAAACGATACGGCAAAGAGCAGGCAGCGGCAAACTTTATTGATTTGCCGTAATGCGTAAAAACTTTTGCCTAATTTATAGTTAAGCTTAGAATTATTGATTATAAGTTGACGCTCTAAAGCCACAATGGCAGAGAAATGCATCAAAAATGTATAAAATCTCACTTAAAAATTAAATTATATTGGTTTTTTTAATTTTATCTGTAAAAACCTCCACAAACCCCAAAAACTGGATTTTAGTCTTGTTTTTTTGATCGTTTTCTCAAAAACTAAGGATCTTAGGGAAAAATATGTAATTATCTTTATTGTAGACAATAAAATTTATTTTTTAACGATATACAAGGCAATGAGGTACAACTAATAACAAGCTCATCAGCGACGTCCGTTTATTGAGGTTATGTAAAAAAGAAAAAAAAAGAAACTTATTTTACATATCCGATTTTCTTGAAAACCGAGCACTACATCAAAAAAAGTTAGTGATACTTTATTGTAGGCAATATATTTTTTTTTAACAATTAGGCAAGATTAGTTTTATCAATAACAATTTACGGGCGTTTGTAAATTAAATCAATTTTGAAAAGTCACTGTACTACTTGTTGACAAGGTTTATTCAATTTTCTCAGAAACTTAGCTTTTTCCAACAAAAAAGTATATATATTGTAAAAAATGAAATTGCCTTTTCAACAATGTGTAAGTCAGTATTATTGAGAAAATGTAATTTTTTTTGTTAAAAACCATATGTTTGTCAAAAATTGTGCCCTATAGAGGCCCCTAAATTGTTATATATAAAACTAATCTCACTTTTTGTTTGAAACTCGTAGATAATGATTGTGTAGAAATAAAATTTCGGACTTCCATTGTCTTTATTTATTTTAAAACATTAAAAAGGACTTACAACAGAATGGTTATTCCGAGAAATTAATAAACTCAACGATATTTAAAATTAAAAACAAACTAAATGTACCAAATTTTCAAAATAATAATCCGTTAGGTGTTATTAACATTCCATATGTTCAAGGGATTTCAGAAAACATAAGACGAATAGCTAAACACTATAATATAAAAACAGTATTTTCTTCGGGAAATACGATAAGAAGTTTTGTAACTAAAACAAAACCAGACAATCCCTCAAATAATAAGGAATGTATTTACCAAATCCCGTGTGAGTGTGGTAAATCATATGTAGGTGAAACGAAACGCCCTCTTCAGGTTAGAGTAAATGAACATCTAAAAAGTACCCAATTAGGGGATATTGAAAAATCCGGTTTAGCAGATCCATGCATGGTCAAATGATCACAGGATTCAGTGGTCAGAAGCTAAAGTTTTACATAAGGAGCCGCATTGGCGAAAACAAAAGTTTATTAAAGCTGCGTTTATAATGCAGAATAAAGAAGTTTTCAGTCAACCAAGCACGGACATACCAAACATATGGAAACCACTCCTTAAGGAAAACAGGCGTCTTAGGATTAAAAAAGGGGGCGGGCCGTCACACCTGACTGCACACCAAGTAGTATAAGTAGTAGCCCAAAGACTAGATTGTTTAGTTTACACTTGATAACGGTTAGAGATACTTACTAACCGAAACGTCGTGTTTTAAAATAAATAAAAACAATGGAAGTCCGAAATTTTATTTCTAACCTCACTTTATTATGCATCGTTTAAAAGGAAATTTTATTATCTAAAATAAAGTTAAATTAATATTTTTCATTTTTAAGAAAATCTGGAAAAACATGTAATGTTTATTTTTTAATTTTTTTTACATTACTTCAATAAGGGACGCTACTGGAGCGCCTTCCCGCTCTGGCTAATAAATTATTAAAAAGAAAATTTTATTGTCTAAAATAATGATTTTTACACATTTTTAGTTAGTAGCTTAGTTTTTTACATTAAAAAAAATCTAAACATTTTAGGTTTTAGGGGGTCTGGTAGGTTTTTGGAGGCTTCTGCAGTTAAAATTAAAAAAAAAACTAATATAATTTTATTTTCAGGTTAGATTAGACACATTTTTTATTCACTTTTAAATTATTGTGGCTTTAGGGCGTCTACTTAGTTATTCTTAAAAATTCGAACACGACAATAGACACTTATTAGAATAAAACCTGACCTTATTTTAAAATCAAACGTATTGTGACAGATTTACAAATAAAAGCAGCTACTTTCTTTCAAAATTCGGCCTTTGTGTGTCTCTTTTTATTAAATGAAAGTTAGCGACTTTGTTTTTAAATTTGAGTTTGGTATGTCAATTTTGAGAGGTCAGCTGTCAGTTTTCTTTGTAAATCTGTCAGAATAAAGTTGACTCTAAAATAAAGTCAGGTTTTATTCCAATAAGTTCGTAATAAATCTGTGACCTATTCTCAGCTAGAATCCATTGTCAAACTGCGGTCCTCATATTTTGCATACTCAACTACTTCTAGCGCCTGCATTATTAGCTGGTCCCTCATCACGAAACAGAAATAAACCAGTGTACTGTGGACTATAAAGCATATTTTTACCAAATCTTTCCAAATTAAATGGCGCTTTTTTGACTGTCACCATGTTAAAAGCTTTTTTTGTATTACCTACACACATGTAAGCCATTAAACTCCATTGTAGTCACCCGTCGCGTCACCGTTGGATTTTTTTGTGACAGGCGAGCGCTATAAAAGTACAAAGACTCTGTTTGTTAAATCGCAATAATACAGTATACCTTAATTCTTGAACAGTTAGTTTACCAAGTAAAAATTTAGCACATATTGGCAAGCTGAAGGGTCAAAATTTCCAATCATATGTCAAAACTTATATTTTGTTTCTTAAAAAAATTTCTTTGAGGTTAAAGGTTTGTAGTTTTAGCAGAAACTCCCTAATTTTTTCCCTCTTTGTAAGTCTTCAAGCTCATTTCTGCTACAAAAGCAAAGAGAGGAGTCAATTTGTGCTAAGCCTGACCTAGTATTCTACTTTGACTTTCTCGATTACCGTGGGCATTTTTAGGACAACACAGCTTGTAAAACAGTGTTAATTTTGTCCTTAAAAACTTCTTGAGTTGGTTTGCTACGTAACTTAGAGTAACTATAACATTGACCTAAATTAATTCCTTTGTTTGGTTAAGGTACAGGTTGAAAATTATTATTTTTAACAAATAAGTACGACCTTAAAAGGAATTAAAATACAGCCCTGCCAGGAATTATTGATGGGAGACTATGCTGTGTGCGAGTGTTGAGATGAACCTAATATTTTCTTTAGCTAACGTTGGTGGGTTTCGTTAGTATTTCGCAGATCACTTTCAACGTCAAAACATCGCGGCCGTTTTAGCTAGGAAACAATCAACCTTAAACTTTAAAAAAACTTTGATATTTTAAGATTTTTTCGTATTTTACGCTGTTTGTGTGTTTATTTTTTCACCAAAAACTAAAAAAACACTTAAAAAAACTATCAAAATGTTTACCACTAATTATTTTTGAATATTTGTAGTATAACACTGATTGTTATCGACTTGCCGAAAATTAATTTTTCTCTCGATTTAAATTTGTCGCCAAACTTCTAATACCCATTTGTATAAGGGAAAGAGAGGGAAACAGTTAATGAAAAGTGATAGTGGTGCATGCGCAGCGCAAACATATTTTTACGGTCGTATGTATTGTAAAGGTCGGAGTTTATTTAATAAAATATAACAAAAATATTTAATGGTTTCCACTTAGTTGATAGTAACATTTACCTAGGTGAAAAATACATAAATCAAAAGTAATTAAATATTAGTGGTCATTAAAATCCAAATTTAAAATAATAAATTAAAAATAATAAAAAATATAGAGAAACTGGTCGAAGATGAACAAGTAATGTTTAAACCAAAAATAAAAAATAAGAGTAAAGATAAAAATAATTAAAAAAAAACTCACATGAAACAACCTAAACTCAAAACTCTAGCACTTAATATTCACCTTGATCTAGAAAATTAGCTTAAAAACACATTGACCAGGTTTCGTAATTGTGTCGTCATCAGAGGTAGAGGGATCAACAGGATGGAGATGCCTATAAATTTGATTACTTGGATCATTCGTATCCTTGTGATCGACGTTGGAGATAGTGAAAACCAAACAGTTTTAACAAGTTCCCAGCATCAAACCATTAGTATAATTTAATGCCGGTAGAGGTATTTTCCCTCGGAGTGGTTGTTTCTCTTGGTTTCACACATCACTTTTTTCATTTTTATTTTCTAAAAAACACTTAGCGGCGCATCTTGTCGCCAGTGACTTTAAATTGCGGACCTAGAAGTTATTAAAAACGCACGCAAAACAACAAATATTTTGGTTTTTGATTCCTTCTTGTCCCCTTCCCCCAGGTAATCCTGGACCCGCCACTGTTCTGTTCTACACGCCCTTGGTGTAATAGTTACAACAGGGTATTTGACAAATTTTAGAAAAGAGTTTAGAATGATACATACATCCGTAATTTGCTACGGAAAATTATTAAAATAGTATATTTTATCATGACTACATTTAAAATCAAGTTTTTTAATTTGCAATTTGAATTTGCCGCTAAAACGCTCATTTCGCGGACAGAGAAAAAAATGTCCTATAAGTGGTGTGTAGTACCCCAGTGTTCCAATACTGGCATCAAAACACCTGAAAAACTATTTATTCATGTCCCTACAGCAGTAAAATAACGGAAAAAGTGGCTAGAACTTGCTCGAAGAGACCCAAGGGCCTTATCTAATACATCTTCACTTTACATTTGTGAAGATCACTTTGATGTGAATATAACTAAATTATTTCTATTAATTTTTCTCACGTTGTCTATAATATATATAACTACATCTTAAATGACGATACAATTTTTGAGTTTAAGTTTATTACAAGGGTTGAACAACTATAATAGGCAGAAAGGTGTACAATTTTTTAGACGATGCCAGGCAGTTATTAGACAGGACTAGGGAGTACCTATAAATGCAGGATTAGGCAGTGCACATGTAGGCTAAATGTAGGACTGAGCAGTGCATATGCAAGACTAGGCACTGCATAGGCAAGTATTGCTGGTCGTTGTATACTTTTTGCCTACCTGTCCCCCCCTCGGTTTATTACACGATTTTTATTTTTGTTTTTTTTCTGTGAATTAATTAAATCTGTTGTAAGTGGCATATTAAACAAAAAAATAAAACATATAGCCTAACCTCAAAATCTAAATGAGTAAAAGTAGGCGAAGAATTTCATAAAAAAACTTTCAGTTAATACAAAACAACTCATCGAATACTTACATCAACATTTTAACAATTCTAAATTCTGCAGAACAAAAATCTTTGTTGTTGGCAAAGAAGCCTGCCATCATAAAGGAATTCAGCATTGATAAGTTGGAGTTTTCGGCTTTGGAGAATCCGTTTTCCATTGAAAATATTTTTACAAGCAAAACACAAAATAAAATTTAATTTAGGACGATAATTCCCACTTTAAACCAAAGCAAACATTACCATCCATAAGAAAATAACACAGAAAATAGGTTTGTTCGAGGCGTTTACTGTTTTGTGACGTCACTCGCAGCTGATTGGTGGACCGCCTGTTTTAAATCACGTGGCTAATTGTTTTAATTCAATAAATTTATTTAATTAAAAGAACTGCATTGGAGAAAAAATTAAACAAAAAAGTTTGTTTTGAGCATTCCCAAGACCTAAATAGTTATATAAAAATAAATATATATTTATTTTTTACTATTGTCAAACATTCTATTATTTAATAGACCCTAACTAGTCTTAGATTATTTATCTGCACTGTGGCAATAGCATTCAATAAAGAAAAAGCGCGTCTTGTCAGAGGACTGGAAGCTGGATTAGGGTCAAAGCTTGCCTTGGATTTGTCCATTCATCCTTTACTGAAAAGGTTAGCTGTGTCGTATATGGTGACAATAGTTCTCATGTCAAAGTTTAACCTGAAGTTATACGCATCTTAGCCTTGCTGTGGCTTTTCTTCTTTTTATTTTTTAATTCCAATTTAAAATAAAGCACAAATAGAGGATTCGAAAATGTATCGTATTTATTGGGTTTATCTCACAATTTAAAATCATTCGGATTTACCTATATTCTAAATTTTTACCTTCTTAAGCGGGCTCTACACATAACGTTTTACAACTATTTTACAATTTACAATTTACAAAATCATTGTCTACGAGATTCAAACAAAGACATAACGTTTTACCTTACGTCTTGCCTGTCAGTCAAAAGGGTCAAGTATGACGGTTGAAAGACTAGCGTACACACTTGATAGTTTTAACGTACGTTTTTAGATCAGTTTTTGATACACCACGGAGGAAGCACTGCTTTTGTCAATAATGTTTTTTGTTTTAAATCTCTATGACTTAACCGTTTCACTAGCTAAACATAGTTTGGTAATGTTCCCTGAAGATGTAAGTTTCTGCTTACGAAACATGTCGGGACTATTTGTTTAAAACAAATTAAAAATTAGTGGAGGAAAACAATAAAACCTGTTTGTTTCCTAAAAAATTATATTATCTAATGTCGGACGTTTCATATACCAACTTCTAAGTTGCACTTGAAAGGAATTAAAATTGTATGCACTACCACAAGAAATGCCGCTAAAACTGACGTTTTACCGGAAACAAAGCCTCCACCGATCAGTTCAACAGGTCCGACTTCAGTCCTGTTCAGTTCAGGCTGATCAAGTCAAACGTCAGGCCAAACGTTATGTGTAGACCCATCTTTAGAGACCGAAAGACAAGGCATTTTTTGTTGACTCTATCTATTTTGGTTTCCATGGTCAGGTATTTCTTAGACAATAAAAAAATACTTTTATCTCTTTCACACTGACAGCATAACTACGAAAGAAAAGCAGCTAGCTACTTTTAATACACGTGTGGTACTTTGAGTTAATATAACCTGCTTGTCGTTTTCGACAGGAGCAACTGGTGTTCTGTGATGGGCAAGGTTGCCGAAGTATGGAATGGAATTTTTTTGAGTTTTGTAAGCCAATTTACAAAAAGAAATCTTAAAAACGTTTAAAAACAAGTTTAGAAGGAACTATTTAAGTTTAATCATGGTGCGAAATTGTTTTTTGTGCAAAAGATGAAATTAAAATCTATGAGAAAACAACATTTTATGGGTAAGTCGTCTTAACGGATAGTTTTTGGTAAAAATCGAGAAAGTTCAGTAACGTCACGATAGATTTTAGTTTTTTCTGCGATCGTGCGATTTTACCCTCAAACATTTTAATTCGGAACACAGTGCGACCCTGTAATTTTTAAGTTTTTTGACATGTCCGCTACAAACTGTTTATAGTTTATAAAAGTATATTTATTGATCGTCTAAAATCACGATATCTTAAAATCGGAAACGATCCTTTTTGTATATTTTTTGCTTTTTTCATTTTCACTGTTACAATTTACGTTTCAGGGCGTAAGATCTATAAAAAATTAAGTTAAAAACCCCTAGATTTAAGTCACTGTCTGAAAGACTGTCGAAATATGTCAGACAGCATTTTGTCAAAATCAATCAGTCGGTGACTTTTGGGTAGTCGCCCACAATCAAGAATGCCATGATTTTAAAAACAAAAGAAAATAAAAAGACGCCGTGTTATGTTTCACATATTTCTTTCTACGTTTTGGTAGGTTTCAGTAGACAAAAATTATTAAGACTTAGTATAGATTGCTGTTTTAATTATGGGAAGCCATCCTGTTTATAAATGCACTCACGAAGACAACAGAAAAAAGGTATGTGTTTGTTGTGGTTCAAAAATTATTTTTGGAAGAAAAACACAAGACTCATTTAAAATTACAACAAAAACTAAAGAACTCATATGTGAATTTTTGGATACAAACTTTAGCGACTTAGATAGTAGATACCCATTATCTATTTGCACTCGATGTCGGATTTCCCTAAGAAAGACAAAAAACGGTACTTTAAAGAGTAAAATGCCAAAAATGCCTGAATTTGACAAAATATTAGTTTCGAAGGAAACTAGAAGTTTTTATGAGTGCAATTGCGTAATTTGTCAGACTGCAAGAACTAAATGTCTTCCAAAAAAAAGATTTCTTCTAAACAACAATCGTGAACGTCAATTAAAAATTTGTGAATTATGTCTACAAGTCCTTGGAAAAGGTTTGGAACATCATTGTGCAGGATCTAGGCATAATATTAGCAAAAATGCTATTAAAATTTTAGATAGAACAGCTGTGTCAAATAAGAAACAAGAACAAATTGCTGTAAAACTCATTAAAAATAAAATTGACCAAAAAGAAAACACTACTTTCCGTTCCTCCAAAGCGTATAAAAACATTTCTGTTAATTTATCTACAGGGGGCAAAATGGCAAAGGTAACTTTGAATCCAGCAACAACTAAACCTGCACCATTTTTCACTCAGGAACACTTAGATAATTTAGAAACAAATGAGGGATTCTCTCATAGAAAAATGGAAAAAATAACAAATTTTATAAGAAGTTCAGCTGGCAAACAATCTATACCATCGAATTATAGAAAACACCGCCAAGAGAAATCCAAGAAGATGCTTTTAGACTGTTACAAAAAGGATAATTTTGAATTTGAAACCAGCGAAGGTAAATCTTCCAGACCCGTTATTTATGCTGATGCAAGTCAACTTGTTGAAAAAATTATTGAAGAAAGACAAACCGTGGGAGAAAATATGAACTTAAAAGTTGTAAGCGATGGAGGTCAAAACTTTTTTAAAATATGCCTTTCCATATTCCCTGAAGATTTTCAAAAATTTTCAGCTGAAAAGTGTAGTACAAAATACAGTGAAGGCGGTAGTGCTGCAAAGAAAGGAAGACTTACTGGTCTAAAAAGAATTATTATTCTGTGTATTGTCCCTGATATTAAAGAAACTTATGAAAATATTACCAAAATATTTCAAATAACAAACCTAAATAGTATATCATTCAAGTTTGTGTCAGACTTTAAACTACTGCTTATCGTGAATGGAATGCAAACAGCAACGTCTAGCTACCCATGTCCTTATTGCCATATTTCCCTTACAGAGATGAGGTCTTATAGCTTAAGTTATGAAAAGGAGCCAAGAACATATGGGGATCTGAAGTTACATTTTAATAAATTTAACACACATTTAGATTCTAATATCAAAAGAGCCAAGCTTTTAGTGTTATTAACAAACCTCTTTGAGGAACAGGAAGATATTTGTGTCTTTCAGAAATGCATCATACCTGAACTACATCTGTTGCAGGGGTTTGTTAATCATGTATTTTGGAATTGCCTAGTACCACTTCTTGGCAGAGAAAATGCGCTTAAATGGCCAAAAAAGCTAAACGTGATTGCAAAAAACTACCACGGCGAAATATTTGAAGGCAATGCCTGCAGAAAGCTCCTAAAGAATACAAACCATTTAACATCACGAGAAGTGCTAGGAGAGACAGATTATATTTTTGTAATGCCATTTGTATCTGCTTTTAACACAATGAACCGAATTGTTGAACAATGCTTCGGTTCAGTTCAAACGTTTGTTGGACTTGAGGCAGATTTAAAGTACTTAGAAGCCGTTTTAAAAGATGCCGGGGTGACACAAACCCTTAAAATTCACTGCATACTACAGCATCTTACGGAAACTCTTCGCTATCTAAAAACCGGTTTGGGCATTTGGTCAGAACAAGCTGGAGAATCGATTCATAGGGAATTTCTAACTATTTGGAATAAATACAAAATAAACACAATTATTGATGAACGGTATGCAGAGCAACTTTTGAAAGCTGTTGTTGAATTTAGTTCAAATAGAATTTAGTTTTGTAAACATAACCATTTATATCATTCTTTAGGTACGTAATTATTGTTTTGCTGTCTTAGCCCTATTAAAATTATATAATAATCTTAATAAATGATGATAAAAGTAGTTACTGATTTAGTTCCTCTGTTTATTACGTCTATAATCATTTACTTAAAGTACTTTGAATATGATTCTATAGAATAATTATACAAAAAAAAATGTGAAAAAATGAATACATTTTTGAAATTCAAATTTTTTAGAAAAAAGGATCTGACTTGATTTTAAAATATAGTATTTTATAACGACTAATAAGACCGCATTTACACCCCATAAAAATAATTTAGCGGACATCTTAAAAAACTTAAAAAATACAGGGTCGCACTGTGAGAAAGTGTCACTTTCCCGCACTCATAAAGATTCAGATGGTACTGAAATAAATTTGTCTGTTAAGCAATATTCAGGGGCTACTACCCACTTAGCACAATCATGTGTTTAACACGTAAAAAAGGCGTGAGAAAAAAAAACGTTGATTTTAAAAGCTGCTAAAATAAACGTTTATTTCATATATGAAAACAAGCTTAATAGGTCATTCATTAACGTTATAAAAAATAACGTTGCTAAAAACTGCGTTTTAATAACGCCCTAATCAAATTAAAACAGCAATGTTTTTACGTTAGTTTTAGGTGATTTTTATCAACGGTAAAATCATATTAGATTCACGCCTTTTCTACAAGAATTTTAAAACGCGACTTTTTACCGAATATTTTTGAGTATTTACTAGCAGCATTGCCACCTATAGTCGGGATTTTTCTGAGCGCCATCTTTAAAATTGTCTTGGAATGTTGTAGTCTTAAACTAGTGAACTTTTATAACTTCCTTTCGCGTCTCTTTTAAGTTAAAAAAATGTTATTAAAAAAAGGTGACCAAAAAAGACGCAGAAAGTCAGTAGGTTTGAGAAGTCTTAATCTAGTGGCGTTTTAGAACATGTTGTGGAGGACTTTTCAAGTGTGAATTTGGTACATGAAAATAACGAAGGTAAAAAACACGTTATATATACACAGCACCAGAAACTTCAGCAAAAAACATTTTTATAGCTTGATTTCTCCTTATTTTTAAGTTATCTTTAAGCATGTTGATTTAACAAAATAAATACTACATGGTATGAGGTTGTTTTCATGTAAAAAAAACTTTGTTATTTTTGTTCACGTGAATTTAACGTTGATGTGATTTTTGTGCCATGTGGGTAGTACGATTTAGTTGCATGTGCGAGTTCCGACGTTCATGCCTATCATATAAATACCATTATATCATAGTAGTTTTCTCTGAATATTGTGTACTAGATGAATTTATTTCAGCGCCATCTGCTCCTCAATGTTGCAAAGCTCGCCGGTTGCCACTCTATATGGGTCAGATACTCATTGACAAAATTGAAATATCTACACTAACAACAAAGATATGACCGATTTTTAGAATTCCGAATTTTTGAGTCCCTCATAGCTCCAAAACTACAAGGGCTAGAAAAAAACTTTTACCATATTTGTGTAGGTCTCGAAATGTGAAGTCCTTAGGTGTCTATCTTTTATAATACCTGAGTTTCCATTCAATACCATCAAAAATGGGATATACCCTGTACACTATTTTATCTTAAAATTTAATAAGAATCGGTTTCGCAGCTATCGTGGCCAGACATACACACACAGATATACGTCACGACGATATTGCGAAAATACACTCAAATAAATAATTTCTTCTCTAGCCATTGCTGCGTCCCACTAAGCACAAAATCGTAAAAAACGTTAAATAAATGTTTTATTTCTAGCACAAATTTGTGTTAAAATTAAGTTAACTTTTGACATTAAAAAACGTGTAGAAAATCCTAACGAAAATTTCATGTAAAAGCATTACCAAAAATATATTTCTTAATAACGTTAAGAAACCAATATTTAAAAAACCATAATTTTATTAACATTAAAAGTAATACCATCAATATATTATTTTTATAATGTTTTTCCTAGATCTCATTTCTAACGTTGAATTTAAGATATATGAAGCTAATAAATGTTTTGTTTTTTAAACATTAAAAAAAAATTATACTATAGAGGGCGCTGCCGCATAGTTCCACTACCAGAACGGGTCATCGCCATTTTTAGTTGCGTTTCGCTGCGAGTTTATACGAGTCCGTAGCAGATACGTTTTGTGCAATTTTCGTTAAAATATTGACCTTTTGTAGAAACAAACATGGTAAATTAAAAGCAGAGTTATTAATAATGATAGTGAATACATATTTGGATAGGAATATACACCAGTTGTGTGGAAAAGATGGTATAGTTAAAGAACAACAAATTTGTATGCAGTGATTTAAATGAAGCATCAGAATATTAGGTAAGAAAATTAAACAAAAGTAAAAAAATTGTTTTGTATGGAATATCGCATACCTAACGTTATAGGTAATCAGACAGGGAACGCGACAATTTACCGCGAACGATTAGCCGCCGGACCTTAAGCCGCGTATTCATTTGAGGCAGAATTCGCAAGCCTCGCAGTAGGACCAAACGAATGCTTCGTTTGCATTCATGCTAAAGTGAATACGCGCCTTGAAATTGTTTGCCTTGTATTCACTCGAGCATGAATTGTTTGGCCTCGTAGCGAGCACTTACTACAAAATTATTGTTAGCATAGAATTTTAAATTTTATTTTCAGAAGCTACGGATCCGAACTTCCTGTACTGAGTGTCGAGTTCACGAGCCCTGCGTTTCCAAAATAGAAGAATTTTATTTACGTTATTTATGTTACTTTATCTTTAGAGATATTTGAAAAAAAAATTTATTCATTGTTAAAAAAAACATTTATTTTTTAATGTTAGAAAAACATTTCTTTTCCACTGTTAAAAATCAATATTTTTTTAACGTTTGAAAAACACTTTAAAAAACGTTATAAAAACATAAGATTATTTTTCTAACGTCTAAGATGACGTTAGAACTAACATCCAACATAACGTTGTTTTTAAATTAAACATTATTTTGACATTATTAAAATGTTTTTATGTTTAGTGGGGTGGACTAGGGAGAAAAGGATAAGTTTAATTTTTAGGACAATAAGACTCAATAAAAGCCAAAAAATTTCTTTGTTGAGGACGACCTCTTTAAAAATTAGAATGAGCTGAAATATTACAGATCGAATTATTTAACAAAAATAAAAATAATTAGCTTCTAATTAGCAGCTTCTTTAAGTACCCTTATAAATCAGGGGATGGGACAATTCGCCGCGGCCGATTCGCCGCAGCCGATTCGCCGCGGGACAATTCACCGCCGGCCGATTCGCCACGGGGACAATTCGCCGCGAGATTTTTTATTTTATGATATTACCATTGGCAATTGTTTAAACAGTTTAATTTAGCTTGACTTCATATAATATATTTGTTTATTTATTTGATCATAACTTTTTCAAACTTTTCCAACTAATTATTTGGTGGTTAGTATAATACAATTCAACATTTTTTTATTAGAAAAATAAATAAAATGGCGGATTTTCCCATTTATGAATCGATTTGCATCAAACTCGGAACTTTGAGATTCTTTCGCTGATTATTATTTTTAACTAAAATTTTAAAAAATCAAAATGGCAGTTCCACAATGGCGCACTTTCTTGTTCATAAACCGATTTGCCTCAAAATTGGGAGGGCCTGATTTTTCTGGGGGGGGGGGCGAAGCCTCATGATGGCGAATTTTATACTCTTTAATCTTATTATTCATGAAATATGTGAAAAATACCTAAAAAAATCTTAGGCTTAGGGGGGGGCTAGGCCCCGAAGAATCCGCCATTTTCAGGTTTTAAAATTTAAATCAAAAATTGTATTGAGTTACCTTAGGCTTGAAGTTTGAGGCAAATCGGTTTATAAATAAGAAAGTGCGCCATTGTTGAACCGCCATTTTGATTTTTAAAATTAAGTGAAAAATAATAATCAGCGACCTTAAAGATCTCAAAGTTCCGAGTTTGATGCAAATCGGTTAATAAATGGGAAAATCCGCCATTTTGGATCCGCCATTTAATTTATTTTTCTAATAGAAAAAATTGTTGAATTGTATACTAACCCCAAATACCTAGTTGGAAAAGTTTCAAAAAAGTTATGATCAAACAAATAAACAAATATATTATATGAAGTCAAGCTAAATAAAACTGTTAAAAAAATTGCCAATGGTAACATCATAAAATAAAAAATCTCGCGGCGAATTGTCCCTGCGGCGAATCGGCCGGCGGCGAATTGTCCCGCGGCGAATCGGCCGCGGCGAATCGGCTGCGGCGAATTGTCACCTAGCCTATAAATCAAATAATAAATTATATTTTTTGTATCAAATTTTCCCTCGTTAATGCGATGAGTACTTCTTTCTCTTTTTGCAATAATGTTTTCAATCAATATTCTAAAGCCTCCTTTGAAAACAAACTTTTTTTCTCTCAAATATTATGCTTCGGCAAGCACAAAAAACCTATAATATTCATTTTTTCTTTTTACCTTTACTTCCTGTGTTTTGTCGCCCAGGGGAAAAAGAAAGCAAATAAAAATATAAAATATTATTTTGTATTGAAAAAAATATACCCACTAAACACAAAAACGTTTTAATAATGTCAAAATAATGTATAATTTTAAAACATAACGTTAGGTTGGATGTTAGTTCTAACGTCATATTCATAGTGAAAAAGAAGCTTATTATTAACCCGTTTACTGACGTTAGAAAAATAATCTCATGTTTTTATAACGTTTTTTTAAAGTGTTTTTCGAACGTTAAAAAAATATTGATTTTTAACAGTGGAAAAGAAATGTTTTTCTAACATTGAAAAATAGATGTTTTTTTAACAATGAAAAAATATATTTTTTCCAAATATCTCTAAAGATAAGGTAACATAAATAACGTAAATAAAATTCTTCCATTTTGGAAACGCAGGGCAGCAACAGTCTGTTGAGGTTTTCGTGAACTCCACACTCAGTAAAGGAAATTCGGATCCGTCGCTTCTGAATAAAAATTTAAAATTCTATGTAAACAATAATTTTGTAGTAAGTCCCTATATCATATATCGCTACGAGGCCAAACAATTCATGCTCAAGTGAATACAAGGCAAACAATTTCAAGGCGCCTATTCAATTTAGCATGAATGCAAACGAAGTATTCGTTTGGTCCCACTGCGAGGCTTGCGAAGTCTGCCTCAAATGGATACGCGGCTTAAGGTCCGGCGGCTAATCATTCGCGGTGAATTGTCGCATTCCCTGTCTGATTACCTATAACGTTAGGTATGCGATATTTCATACAAAACCATTTTTTTTTTCTTTTGTGTACTTTCTTACCTTAGGTTGGGTGCTTCATTTAGATCACTGCATGCACATCTCATACCAAACGTGAGTACAAATAGACAAAACCAACAGACAAGAAACACAGTCACACAAAACTCTGTGACAAGGACATACAGCCAAGTAGCAGCAACAGCTACTATACCTGATATTAATATCAGTAGTCAAAATACTATGGAACAAACACTACAATTAATTTTGGAGAAATTGAACAAACTTGATGAGCGATTAACTAAACTAGAAAGTAGCAATAACGGAGCTACCAATATGCCTCAAAATGGTCAGTAATCTTAGAATCCTAGCTTGGAATGCCAATGGTCTCTTGCAACATCAGCAAGACTTGCAAGTTATTCTAGACATAGAAAAAATTGACGTCTGTCTTGTGTCAGAAACGCATTTCACTAACCAGTCTCACATTAAATTTAAAGGTTATAAAGTGTATCATACAACTCACCCTAGCAATACTGCACATGGGGGAAGTGCTGTAATAATTAAAGAAAATATATCACACTATGAGGAGATGGGATATAAAACCATAGAGATTCAAGCTACATTAGTAAGTGTAAAAACCAAAACATATACATTAGTCATAAGTGCTGTCTATATACCACCAAGGCACTTACTAAAGAAAAATCAATATCTTAATTTTCTCAGAAAATTAGGAAACCGTTTTATAATTGGAGGTGACTTTAATGCAAAAAATACCTACTGGGGATCTAGACTGACGAATTCTAAAGGAAAAGAACTTTTGCAAGCTATTAGTGAATATCAATGTGAGCCGATATCAACTGGTAAGCCCACATACTATCCAACAGATCCAGGAAAAATTCCAGATCTAATTGATTTTTTTATAGTAAAAAATATATCTTTAAGTTTTGTAGATATAGAAGAAAGTTTTGATTTACACTCAGATCATTCACCTATTATTTTAACTCTTAGTAAAAACATAATAAAGAAAGAAGCAAATATCTCACTAGTTAATAAACTGACTGACTGGATTAGTTTTAAACAAAGTCTGTCAGAAAAAATAAACCTATCAGTACCATTGCAAACGCCAGAACAAATCGATAAAGAAGTTGATTATTTTGTTACAAATATTCAACAAGCAGCTTGGGAAAACAGTCCAAAACCAAAGAGAATTTTTAAGGGAAAAAACTATCCAAAGGAAATTAGAGACCTTATATTGGAAAAAAGGAAACTAAGAAGAAAGTGGCAACAAAGCCGTGATCCTCGGGACAAAACAAATCTCAACAACATGACGCAGCGCATTAGGCGAGAAATTCTAGTAATAAAAAATGAATCTATTAACCATTTTCTTAATGAACTTACAGATGATAAAAATACCGACTATTCCCTTTGGAAAGCAACCAAAGATTTTAAAAGACCAATTATCCAAATTCCACCCATACGAAAATCTAACAACCAGTGGGCAAGGAGTAACGAAGAAAAAGCAGATATTTTTGCAAGTCATTTAGAAAAAACATTTCAGCCCCACGAAGCACCAGATGAACACTTTCATTTAAATGAACCCCATCAAATCGAGGACCATATTAAGCTTACATCACCAAAAGAAATATTAACAGAAATCAAAAATATTAATTCGAAAAAAGCCCCAGGGTATGATCTTATTAACTCCCCAGAAAAGCTATCGTAAAACTATGCAACCTAATTAATGCGTCTTTTAGGCTTAGGTATGTACCTAAACTGTGGAAAGTTGCAGAAGTTATCATGATTCCAAAACCGGGAAAACCACTCCATGACGTGTCATCTTACAGGCCAATATCTTTGCTGCCAATTATATCCAAGCTCTTTGAAAAATTATTGCTTAAAAGAATAAAACCCATCATAGAAAGACAAGAAATTATTCCATCTCATCATTTTGGTTTTCGAGACAAGCATTCCACGATAGATCAAGTACACAGAATTACTAATATAATAGAAAAAGCACTAGAAGAGGGAAAAGTTTGTTCTGCAGTTCTTCTAGATGTAGCACAAGCATTTGACAAAGTGTGGCATGAAGGCCTTAATTTTAAACTAAAAAGGTTTCTGCCAAAACAATATTCGGATATTTTGGAATCATACATATCTGATAGACATTTTAGAGTAAAACAGGAAGACTCATACTCAAATTTAAGAGAAATTCAAGCAGGCGTGCCCCAGGGTAGCGTACTAGGCCCTTATCTATACTTATTATTCACTTGTGATATCCCAAAGCCAGAAAATTGTCACTTAGCAACATTTGCCGATGATACTGGTTTATTGACGGTAGAAAAATCTATTGAAAAATGCATAGAAAAACTTCAGGATGCAGTCACCCAAATTCACAGTTGGACCACAAAGTGCCGAATAAAATTAAATGAAACCAAATCAATTCATGTTGATTTTACAAACAAAAATATAAATCACATACAAATAACAATTAACAACATTCCAGTACCATATTCGAATCAGGCAAAATATCTAGGTATGACACTTGATGCCAAATTGCGCTGGAAAGCACATGTTAAGAAAAAAAAAAGAAGAACTTGAGATAAGGTATAGAAAAATGAACTGGCTAATTGGAAGGAAGTCCAATTTAACAATTCATAATAAGTTACTGCTTTATAGACAAATACTGAAACCAGTATGGACATATGGTATTCAACTATGGGGTTGTGCTAAAGAGAGTAACATTCTAGTTGTACAGAGATTTCAAAATAAAGTATTAAGAAACATTGTGAATGCACCTTGGTACGTTCGAAATAGTGACCTTCATCGAGATCTAAAAATCGAAACTGTAGCAGAGACTATAAAAAAGTACGCAAAAAGCCATGAAGATAGACTCCATCGGCATGTGAATGTGGAAGCAATTCAGCTTCTAGACAATACTATGCTAGTTCGACGACTAAAAAGAGTGAAGCCGTTTGAGCTAGTAAACTAAGTGAATTACACATAAAACAAAATAATGCTATAAACTCAACACAATTGTGAGTTACAGACTAAACAAAGCGGGGAGAACTGTTGAGTGAACCCTAAGTTTAAATCTGACTTTTCTAGTAAATTAAGTTAAAACAAAATTGCTAATTAGTCTTACTGACTAGATTGTAATAAAAAACACACAGTGTGTTTGACAAATAAAAAAAAAAACTGCATACACATGTGTTAGATTCCTATCCAAATATGTATTCACTATCATTATTAATAATTGTGCTTTTAATTTGCCATGTTTGTTTCTACAAAAGGTAAATATTGTAACCAAAAATGCAC
The DNA here is from genome assembly GCA_963576565.1 of Aspidapion aeneum. NCBI lineage: Eukaryota > Metazoa > Arthropoda > Insecta > Coleoptera > Brentidae > Aspidapion > Aspidapion aeneum. The sequence goes on from OY755038.1 coordinate 7,123,226, forward strand.
AAAGCGTATCTGCTATCGACCTGTATGAACTCGCAGCGAAGTGCAACTAAACATGGCGATGGCTCGTTCTGGTAGTAGAAGTATGCGGCAGCGCCCTCTATAGTATAATTTTTTTTAATGTTTAAAAAACAAAACATTTATTAGCTTCATATATCTTAAATTCAAGGTTAGAAATGAGATCTAGGAAAAACATTATAAAAATGAACCATTATTGATGGTATTATTTTTAATGTTAGTAAAATTATGGTTTTTTTAATGCTGGTTTCTTAACGTTATTAAGAAATATATTTTGGGTAATGCTTTTACATGAACTTTTCGTTAGGATTTTCTACATGTTTTTTTAATGTCAAAAGTTGACTTAATTTTAACACAAATTTGTGTTTGAAAAAAAAACATTTTTTTTCAACATTTATTTAAAGTTTTTTATGATTTTGTGCTTAGTGGGTACTAGGGTAGATCCTTCAACACACTTTTTAACCAACTGCAGCACGGCGAAAGGAAGGGTAATGTTTTTCGATTGGGATTTGTATGTAAGTATGTAAATATGTATGTTTGTGTCACGCTAGAGGCTAAACGGCTGAACCGATTTTGACAAAAAAGGTGTCGTTGAATTGCTACTGATTCCGAAGGTGCTATAGGCTATATTTTTTTAAACAGGAATCAACATGGCGGTCTTCAGACGCCATGTTGTCACATGATGTAGGCTTTAACGCACATAGCACAATCACGTGTTTAACACGTAAAAAAGGCGTGGAAAAAAAAACGTTGATTTTAAAAGCTGCTAGAAAAAAACGTTTATTTCATATATGAAAACAAGCTTAATAGGTCATTCATTAACGTTATAAAAAATAACGTTGCTAAAAACTGCGTTGTAATAACGCCATTATAAAATTAAAACAGCAATGTTTTTACGTTAGTTTCAAGTGATTTTTACGTTAAATACGCGACTTGGATGGCGTTTCTACTGAATATTTTTGAGATTTTATTAGCAGCAGCGCCACCTATTGTCGGGATTTTTCACTTTGACGAAATGTATCAGGCAGTGCTTTGGCCTCTAAACTCCAAAAACCTTTTAAGGAACTGATCCCAGATCCTTCACGATCACGATGCATCTGTTATTAACCTGATAAAGACACAATAATATTCTGTGAAAGTGTTTAATGTTAAAAAAATTTTGTTTAGCATAGTGTATATAGATAGATATATATATAGATATTTTGTCTTGCTTTGAGCGCCATCTTTAAAATTGTCTTGAAGTGTTGTAGTCTCAAAACTAGTGAACTTTTATAACTTCATTCCCAACTAACATTTATAGTAGCGGCTACATGTTCTAAAGGCTTTGCTACTTTCTTATAGTAGAAATGTGGTGATCCCAACCAAAATTTGTTACTTTTTAGTTCTAACTACTATTTAGTATCAGGAAATAGTAGATGTTTCGTAAAAACGACCCTCTAAACTACTTCATAGGATTGTTTCTTGATAGTCGATTCTGATAGTCTTCTCTACCACAATAGGACGTTGCTAAAGTTTTACTTTCTTTTTAGTCGTTATTTCGTAGTCGCCCTGACTTTTATATCCTACTTAATTACCACTAGAAAGTTAAGCTTCATTGGAGTCCCAAACAAGTGTATCCGACAACTACATTATAACTTTAATTTTTACCACAAAAGTTTGTGTCATCATAGTAACATCTGATGTAATAATGTAGACAAAATAACTTTTTGGATCAACTTTAAAGCCGCAACTACTTTCAAGTAACCTTTTCGACTATCAGGGAATATAGTTTGGGACGCCATGTTTTTATGTAAGAAAGAAAATTTAATATTTTTGTTGTCGTTTTATGAGCTCATATTAAAGAGCCATACTATTTTATAAACAAATTAGTTGAAGCTTACCAAAAATGCTCTTCTTAAGCACCATTTGTTGTAGTTAACTGTCGATTATGAAAACATAACCTCCAAAATCACAACACAAAAATTCCATCAGCTACCAGAAAACGGCTCAATTTTACGGGCGCACCGGTTTTTTGCAATATATATAATGCATGTTATACAAAAAACTTTGCGTCGCACTCGAATTTTGATCCTCTGCTCGTAAATTCTCACACTTTTGGATAACATAGTTCATATTATAACCATAACCAAACAAAAAAACTAAGCGAGTCTGTTTACTGTTGTGTCCACCATATTGTGTAACAATTCTACCAAAAAGAAACGATTATATTATTTGCAACTACATCGCAACTTTTATGCCATTACGGAAAAAAAACAGCCTCTACGACGTAGTAGATACCTGGCTACGACGTAGTAGTGTAGTTGTTACTACAGTGACTTTAAACACTTGGCCAAGTAGTTATAACCAGAAATTGGTTCCCCACTTAGGGAATTATAACGTCGCTGTATGGTATACTGAGACGTAGCGGGAGTACGTTGCGGTTACGTTTAAGAAATTCTTTCTAGTTGGGGTTTCGTCGTTACAACTTTAATTGTTTGTTGGGATTTCGCGTCTCTTTTAAGTTAAAAAAATGTTATTAAAGAAACGTGACCAAAAAAGACGCAGAAAATTAGTAGGTTTGAGAAGTCTAGTGTTGTTTTAGAACATGTTGTGGAGGACTTTTCAAGTGTGAATTTTGTACATGAAAATAACGAGGGTAAAAAATACGTTATATACACAGCACCAGAAACTTCAGCAAAAAGTACACTTTTATAGCTTGATTTCTCCTTGTTTTTAAGTTATCTTTAAGCATGAGGATTTAACAAAATAAATATTACATGGTATGAGGTTGTTTTCAAGTAAAAAAAAACTTTGTTATTTTTGTTTACGTTAATTTAACGTTAATGTGATTTTTGTACTATGTGGTAAGGCATACAAATTATCTAAATTTCAGGCGATTTTATTGAAATTCCTTTGATGACCCTTTGCAAATGTCCTCTAATTTCCTGTAGTTACTTTGTAGTCCTCCCTGCTCCCACCCATCTCCCCTCCTGTCATTCCCATTACCCTATTCAAAAACCATAATCGCATAATTCTATCAAATATAGAGCGATTTCAAGAAGAGAGAGGGGGAAACTAGTAAAATGATGTTGGAAAAAAAGTCTTAAGAAAAAAGAAGAATTTTTGAAATCGCTCTATATTTGTGAAAGGTATAGCTACAACTATTACTAATTATGAGGATTGGGAGAAGAGAGGGAGAGGGAGGGGGAAAGAAGTAAAATGATGTTGGAAAAAAGTTTTAAAGCGTGTGCAAAAAGAACTTTTAGAATCGCTTTATATTTGCAAAAGTTATAGCTACAACTATTACTAATAAGGAGGACGGGGGGGAGGGGGGTACAACTATTAAAATGATATTGGAAAAAAATCTGAAAGCGTATGCAGAAAGAATTTTTGAAATCGCCATATATTTGATAAAATTATGCGAATATGTTTTTTGAATAACGTGGGGGGAATGATCGGAGGGGAGATGGGTGGGACAAAGGAGGACTACCAAGTAACTGCAGCTAATTAGAGGACATTTGCATTGGGTGATCAAAAAAATTTCATTAAAATCGCCTGAAATTTAAATAATTTATGCCTTAAAGCCTACATCATGTGACAAAATGGCGTCTAAAGACCGCTATGTTAATTCCTGGTTAAAAAAATATAACCTATCGCACCTTCGGGATCAGTAGCAATTTAACGACACCTTTTTTGTCAAAATCGGTTCAGCCGTTTAGCCTCTAGCGTGACACAAACATACATATTTACATACTTATATACAAATCCCAATCAAAAAACATTACTCTTCCTTTCGCCGCGCTGCAGTTGGGTAAAAATTTATCTTATCGATTTTTATCATCGTCACAATTTATTTAAAAAATAATACATGACAATAGTAAACAACAGTCTCATACAAACTATTTCCTTAACTTTTCCTCATACGAAAAGTTTATTTTCTTGTTCGTATACAAGAGGTCTCTTTGCGAGGTTGCCTGTTAAAAAAACTAACATTTTAAAGCTCTCAATAGAAACTTTTATGGCGAAAATATTGGCTTCCTTAAAGCTCAGCCAAGGCCCACAAAAAAATAGAGGCCACGACTCTAAAAAAATCAGCTATTCTCCGGGGGCTGACTTTTACATTGGGTCTTATGGGAGGTCAGATGTTTTTTCATGATATTTTCCAAATGGCACTACAGATTTCCCCGAAATTTCACTGAAATATTCTCAGACACCATCCCGATATTCCACCAAACTTTTGTAAGGATGCAAGATGATTAAAAGGTTAAAATTTTCAAAATTTAGCATTTCTTATTTTGAATTTAAATTACCCGCCATGTACCGCATTTTAACTGTTATATTTGACATGTATTTGATTGACTTTGTCATCTGTGTTTGTTACATTCACTTCTGCCTTAAATTTCATTTTAGTGTGAGCCAAGGCCAAAACAAAAATAGAGGCCACGACCCTGAAAAAATCAGCTGTTCTCCCGGGGCTGAATTTTACATTGGGTCTTATGGGAGCTCAGACGTTTTTTTATGATATTTTCAAAATGTCACTACAGATTTCCGCAAAATTTCACTGCAATATTCTCAGACACCATCCCGATATTCCACCAAAGGTTTGTAAGGAAGCAACATGATTAAAAGGTTAAAATCTTCAAGATTTAGCATTCCTTATTTTGAATTCAAATTACCCGCCATGTACCACATGCCAACTGTTATATTTGACATGTATTTGACTTTGTCATATGTGATTGTCACATTCGCTTCTGCTTTAAACTTAATTTTTGTGTGAGCTAATGAAGCGGCTATGAAAAATTAAGGCTTACTATACATTTTAAAAAAATTGTTCTGCCACAATAAAGTAAAAACAATCTCAAAAACGGCTTTATTTTAAAAAAATCAAATATCAATGAACCGTCATTCCAACTTCAATATTTTAAAGACAATCAGCTGTGTCGTAACGTGACCATCAAAAAAAAATCAGCCCCGGATGTGACGTCAACAGAGTGGAGGATCGTGGCCCGTCCATTTTGATAGCCCTGTGTGAGCTAATGAAGCGGCTCTGAAAAATGAAGGATTATTATACATTAAAAAAAAAAATGTTACATAAAATAATCTCAACATCGGCTTTATTTAAAAAAAATCAAATATTCGTGAACCATCATTCCAACTTCAATATTTTAAAGACAATGAGCTGTTTCATAACGTGACCATCAAAAAAAAAATCATGTGACGTTAACATAGTGGAGGATCGTGGCCCGTCCGTTTTGATAGCCCTGGTTCAGCATGTTTGAAGTTTAATCTTTACTTTAACAAAACTTCGCCTTTATTATTCCCAGGTATGCCCTTCAGAACAGGCATAATATTTCAACCGCGTACATCATAAACTCCTTTTATCTAATAGAGAATTTCGTTACAAGCATCAGTATATGATTAACATAAAACTTATATTTTTTCTACGAGCGTGCGGAAAACTAACTTCTCCGCACTATTTTTCGTTTGGAAAGATGTACTTTTCCGCACTATTTATACTTTTCCGTAAGATTTTTTCCTCACGTCCAAAATGCAAGAATTCTCCTGTTCACAATCGTTTCCAAATGAAAACCCGTCCTCCTACACACAAGTTTCATTTTCAAGAAGTGCTGCTGTACCGATGCTACCGGAAGCACCGAAGGAAGAATCCTGTAATGTGTTACAGCCTGTACAGACCAATATACCTTCCTTCATTCACTAAACTAGTAATTCTCAGCAGCAAACTGATCAAGGCATTTCTGTGGTGTGCCAAACACCAACCAATCAAATTCAAATAAGAAACGACGCACAGTGCGGACAAAAATAGGGTTTTTGGACAATCATCAATATATTTGTTGTTTTTCAAAAAAGTTAATTTTTTTATAGGGTATGTGATAATGTGTAGACTAAAGGTTCAAATAAGTAAAACTTTTTAAAATATATATATATGTCATTTTATTTAAAATATTATAAAAATAAATTAAAGTACATTCAGCTTAACCTACAGTTACTTTAAAAATAAAAATCAATTTACTTTTGTGTTAGAAATTAAACTAAAATAATTTTTTTTATTCGGATTCATGTGCGTAGTTAGGAAGGCTTGGGGGGGCTAAGTCCCTTCCAGAAAAATTAAATTAGCAACCCCAAAATAATTATTTTTACCATACACACACATTGCACCCTCAGGTTCTTTATTCTTAAAGATGATTCTAAGAAAGCCGTTTTAGGCCGTCCACGACTCGGTCCGGGTACGGCCTCCGTTTCCGAATCTGTATTTTTTGATTTTTCTGAATCCGTTTTATAACAAAATTTCTCAGATATAATATTTTTATTTAACCATTCGAGATAACGGTTTTGAAAATAAATTTAGTTTCGTCACGATAGCTTCCATTTGAGACTGAGACTTTTGCAAAAATTTAATGATGCCTTATTTAGAATTTGGTTTTTTTTGTCAGAACATTCTTCTAAACCCAACAAGGGTTGAATTTTTTTGAAAATATTTAACACCTTCAGATTTTCGTGAGAGGCCACTCATTTAACAAGTCTAAATGTTTTATGCTTATGCGTTCTAAAAGTTAAAAAAAAGTTATAAAATAGTATATTATCTTCTTAGGGACTTAAGTGGCACTTTTATCCCGAGAAAAAAAAATTGTATGTAGCTATAGTTCGCAGAGTGCTCAAAAGATACTTTAGTCATTTTTGGGCCCCGTTTTTATTAAAATTATTTTGCAAGAAAAACAGATTTCCCATTTTTATGTTTTATCTTTGAACGTCACTTTTTATCCACGGGGTAAAAAGTGATACTTTACCCCTAAAATTTGTGATAAAAAGCGCACTTTTGATCTCCAAAGTGCAAAAAAACTATTTTTTTTAAATATTCGCCCACACAAATTATTGTTTTTGTGCGTTCCCATTGACAAAAAACGGCCAATACGATATGCGATTCTAAAATATTTAATTTTCCATTTTGCTCACAGTAGTATAAGGTGACTTAGTAGCATAAATATATTGAAATTTTTTTATAAATTTATTATCACCTATAACCACTCGCCATCACCGAATAATAAGTCTCATATATTCTCCAGATTTAGTGCCATTTTTGACACCTTGCTGCCGCCATTTTTGACGTTGATGAGAGCTGTCACAATTTGATATTTGTCCAAATGGCGGCAAGGCTGGTTTTAAGGGTATACATAAACAGGAGATGATGTGAGGCCTCTTAACCGGGGTGGTAACCAATGTGTTATAAATTATTAGGATTGAAATATATTATTTAAAAAAATACAGCACCCTTAGTAGCAGCCAGTAGCAAAAAATATTTATGCTACCTTTTTGCTAATTCATTGGACTAATATTAAGGATATATGCCAGACCTTGCAAATCTTTGCAATTTTTTATAACCTTAATAAAATTTAAAAAATATTTTTTTTTGTAAGCATAACAGTTTTAATTAAATTATTTTAAAAGCGAGACGTCAATTTGACAAAATTTTATTTAAACAAATAGCGTAAATATATATCACTGTAATACTTAAAGAAAATTTTTTTTATATTTAAATGCAGAACCAGTAAAATTAATTTTCTGATAGGTATTTTATACGATTTTTTTGTACCTGTTTTAAAATAACGACTTTAACTATTTATTTTGTTCACTTTCGCAAGTGCGACTAAAAAATAGGTTATGATTACAGATAAACTGGACATTTATCTATACTTTTGCAATATTAAAACTTTTAAAATGTAACCTCAGTTTTTCGAATATTGCCCACAGGAGTCCGCACTGTGCGACGTTGTTAAAGATGCAGCATGCAACAAACACAAAGTGCACTTTCAATTTCAATATTTTTCCGTGCATAAAAAAATCGTGTCGAAAAGTAGAAAAATCGTACGGAAAAGTAACTAGCCAAACCGCATTTTCCTTAGAAATTATTATACATATATATTAAAAAAATTTACACAACTGACGTTATTTGCGCAAGTACTTGAGAAAAGGAGTGATCATGTAACCTTTGTGACCTACAAACAGCATATGATAACGCTCCAAAAGAAAAATTATGGCAGGAGCGGTATGAGACTTTTAAAAAGATGGGAGGGCAATTTAGATTCTGACATATACATATATAATAATTTTTTTTTGCTCAGATGTGTAATACACCAAAATCTGCCTCTTGTATTTGTAGTAATCTGGATAAAAGGGTGGGGGGATAATTACCCCCTGTGTACCCCCCTAGGACCCCCTAGGACCCCCGCTGATCATGGATAGTGTTAGAACAAACTAATATCAATCATACATATATAAAAACGATAAAATGATGTATAAAAACGATAAAATGAGGTAAAAATCTAAAATTAAAATTGGAAATAGACCTTGAAAAAAATTCCTGGAAGCGAAAGGCTTAAGATAAGATCTACAGGAGGTGAAAAGGGAAATTTCCCTCCCCAAATCACAAACTATATTTAGTTTTGACACAGAGAACAAACCTCCTGGTGACTATGCAAAATAGCGTTATGAAATATTTTTATGATATTCCCCCCCTCCCAAATAAAGTTTCTAGATCTGTCTCTAAGAAAAAAAAAGCATGTATTTTTCTAACTCTTTTTAAAATATACAGGGTGTCCAAGAACTAATGGTACATGGTTAAACTGTAGATTTCTTGGGTCAAAATATTACGATTTAGCCATACTTACCTTAGACCAAAAGTTCGTATTAACCGAGATACAGGGTGTTAAACTTTATTTTTTCAATTCGATTTTCTTTAATAGCTTTTTTACTAATTAATATTTTTGCAAAAACTAACAAGCGCGTAAGTTTTTTTAAAATTGGCAAGACGATTCCGTTGAAAAATTTGATGTACAGTGTACAGGGTGTTCCTTGGACCACTACCATTGCATAAAAATCAGTATATTTTTTGCCTCAGTGTATACCAGTTTTTATGTAAAATAATGGTTTTCCCATCCTTTTTATGTAAAAAAGTTATACTGTTTCAAAGTCGCTCAGAGCAACGGTTTTTGAGTTTTTTGCATTTAAAGTTTTTATTGCATGTGAGTGATTTGCCTAATTTATGTATGATACTTTGTTTAATTCTTTCTACTAATTAATAATTTTGCAAAAAAAATTGGGTTTGGTGATTTTTGGCCATGGACAATTTAATTTTGGTTAAAAAAAATAAAAATAATATACAGGGTGTTCTCTGGCTCGGTACCGTTACATTAAAATAGGTCTAACTTTTTTGTTCCTCGGTGTATACAAGATTCTATAAAAACATTAATTTCTTATTTTTTTTTAAGTTAAAAAGTTATAGTGTTTAGATGTCGCTTAGTGCAACGGTTTTTAAGATATTTAAATTATAAGTTTTTATTGTATGCGTCAAAGATTTTTGATTAAATTCTTACCTACTTCATACATATTAGCTATAATCAATAATTTTTTATAGCATTTTAAGACTGGATCTTTTCTTAAGAAATGTTAAGTTAAAAAATATACAGGATGGTCCTTGAATTATCATAACTGTGTTAAAACTATTGTAAGTTATTGTCCGTTATTACAACTGTGTAGGGCGATGTTTTCAATAAGGAACAAAAACTTCTTCGTATTAATGTTTTTAAAAATGGTAAGTACGTATACTTTATTAATTCAACTATTTTTTTATTGTTTTGAAAGAAAATTATAATTATTAATAAAATTAATATTTTTTTATTTATTAAAAAAAATATAAAATTTCTTAACCATGGCGCTCTCAGCAACAAAGTTCAAATTTTAAAATTGACAAATAGTAAATCAAACTTAAAATTGTTTATTATAGTAGGCTTTGAATATAAAAAACAATAAAATCCAATAAAGTTGCTGTCTGCGTCTATTCTGTCAAACTTTCTTAAAACTACCGAACTGTTTGTAAAATTACTTAATAATTAAAATCATATTCTGTTTAAAAACCTGTATACCCCGAGGCACCAAAAAAATACACTGATGATTTTAATGCAATGGTAGTGGTCCAAAGAGCACCCTGTACATTGTACATCAACTTTTTCAACGGAATCGTCTTGCAAATTTCAGAAAAACCTACTTGCTGGTTAGTTTTTGTACAAATATTAATTAGTAGAAAGAATTGAAGAAAGTATCATACATAAATTAGGCATTTCACTCACATGCAATAAAAACTTTAAATGCAAAAATCTCAGAAACCGTTGCTCTGACCGACTTTAAAACAGTATAACTTTTTTACATAAAAAGGATGCAAAAACCATTATTTTACATAAAAACTGGTATACACCGAGGCACAAAAAAAATACAGTGATTTTAATGTAATGGTAGTGGTCCAAGGAACACCCTGTACATTGTACATCAAAATTTTCAACGGAATCGTCTTGCCAATTTCAAAAAAAATTACACGCTGGTTATTTTTTGCAAAAATATTAATTAGTAAAAAAGTTATTAAAGAAAATCGAATTGAAAAAATAAAGTTTAACACCCTGTATCTCGGTTAGTACGAACTTTTCGACTAAAGTAACTGTGGCTAAATCGAAATATTTTGACCCAGGGAATCTACAGTTTAACTATGTACCATTAGTTCTGGGACACCCTGTATATCGCTGTAGCTGTAGCTCTAAAAAACTGGAAACGTAAAGTACACGGCATGGAAATACAACTTAACGGCCGATTTAACATTTTACATGGTAAAAACGTTTCATTGTTGATTTACCTAATGCAACAATTTTACCAAGGCGTAGACCAATGTAATTTTTAAACAAGCATGGCTTAAAGATTTAGTAGGTATACTTGATCTATGCCTATCTATAAAAATTTTACATTTGTAAATAGACAATGAAAATTTTTACCATGATCTTTTCTAAATGTCAATTACTGACAGCCGAATTGTATATTTGCAATAAATGCATTAGTAGTATATATATATTCCTTCTGGCTCACTTGAAAATTAAGGTTAAAATCAATCATAAAATTATGAAAATATTAGGGTTAAAAGTCACCCTAAAAATCCTATAACTCTTAGGGTGACTTTGATCCATTAATTTTTTTATCAGTGGCTTGTTTTAATGTTCTGGTTCACTTGAAATTAAGGTTAAAATCAATCATAAAATTATTAAAAAATTGGGGTTAAAAGTAACCCTGGCTCACTTGGAAATTAAGGTTAAAATTAAAACCAAAATTATGAAAAAATTAGGGTTAAAAGTCACCCTACCTAATAAAATTTTTCAATGCTTGAAATAGACCATTAATAAATTAAATCAATCTTTCTGAACAAAACTCCAAATAATGGCAGAAAGTAACCATTAAAATTATGACAAAAGAATGGTTGAAATAGACCATCACTAAATAAAATCAGTCATTCTGTATAAAACTCCAAATAATGAAACAGAACATCACTAACATTTTTTAAAGCAGTTCCTTGCTTTAAAAAATAACAAATTATGTTTATCTTAAAAAAGGAAATAGTAACGGATAATTTGATGGATCATTATTCAGTTCTATACGCTCCGTTGGCTGTACGGCAAACTTATTCACAGCGTCTCGTTCAGTTTCATTTTTAGGAGTTGGTAAACGAAAGCAGTATTTCCCGTTAGGTGCTTTTCTAACATCTTTTAATATTTGATCTACGGTATCCGCACTAAGTGCTTTCAATAGATTTTCAAAATGTTCAATATTCACACATTCCATTATTGAGGTTTATTATATGTATTATATAATATAAAAAAGTTAGTAATTCTTTTTATTCATTCCATTTAAGTGCTCTATAAATTTACTTCTCTCAATACCTAACTTATGATGTCCCCATGCAGTTGTCTTTATACCACTTTTATGAACATGTCTCTTATCATCAAAGGAATTTAATGCTTTCTTGTTCATTTCAATTGTGTATAATTCATGACCCTTACTACGAATAAGGTTTTGCTTTCTATAAACCTGTGTTTTTGTGAATAAGCATTTCTTGTAGTCAGCAAAGGTAATTTCATTTTTAACAACCGATTTCTTAATACCCTTTACTTTTTTAAATTTATCATTTAAGTTTTCATTCTCAAAAACATTCAAAGCATAACACTTACTTTTTAGACCAACAAATTCCTCAAGAATCTTTCCATTAAGCTCATCTTTAAATTTTCCTAGAACTTTCTTATTCACACGAGGTAAACCATAAATATTATCTATAGGGTAGTCGGATGTATCTAATTTGTCTATAATATCGTGTAAATCATGGTAGAAATCTTCAGTTCTAACAGAAAATATTAATGAATCAGTGTCCTCGTAGTATAACTTAATTTTTTTACCATATTTTCTTTTTAGTACATCGTACCAAAATTCATACAAGCACAACTTGGATGTTTCTAATATTGTCATTCCAACATAAATGGGTTTGTTCAAAATTATTTTTGATTTTTCCATATGAACTGCAACAAGATTTTCATCAAAAATAGTTCTTCCCTTAAAGTTTGGTTTGGCCACTAATTTTTCTACTTGTTTGTTGTTATTACAAAGTCTTATGTCAACCCTGTTTCTAATGTTCTCCATAGTTTTTCCGTACACAGCATTATTCATCAACTTGAAGAAATCTTTTTCAAAATCATTTTCCGCTTTAGATCTTAGTTTAGTGTTTAATTCAATATAAGGTCGTAACCAAGGTGCTTGTTTGAATTGTAGTACTTTATGTACCTTGCTTAATTTTAAACCATGTGCCAAATAATATTTTAAAGCAGAGTAATGTATCACATAGTTTGTTTTATCGTATAGTGTAGTGAAAAGTTTTGGTAGTTGCTCACCTTCCATCATGTTTTCAGGTGCCAAAGGAAAGTCCGAATGATCGTTATGCAGTTCTTTTGGATATTCTAAATCAACTTCGAGAATATACCCAACATTTGATTCATCGCTAATCTTTGTAACATCAATACTTGTATTTGTCCATTTGAAGTCACCATAAGGGAGATATTTCATCATGCTCCAACCATACTCATTGTTAGCATCGAAATAACCTAAATAAATTGAATCATTCTTCGGGTTATATTTATCACCCATGTATTTATTGTTGGCTTTGGCATATCGATTACTACATTGGGTTATTCCACCTCGTATACCTTGTTCAACCATTAAAAATTTCTTAATATCAGTGAGTAGCTCTAGTTCTACCTTTGTAAGCTTTAGCATAGCATCCCATGCAAGTCCAGGAGTTGTAAAGTACCATGCTGGGTCTAGTTTGTATGTTTTTAAAGAAATATCTCTAAAGTTTTCCATTATGTCTGCTAAAAGGAGCACATCCACTTTGTTATATAACTCAGTGAATTCTTGTAAATTTTTAACTTTAAATTTCTCCCATATATCTTTGGCGTTCTGATATTCTTTCTCGTCTACACCTTCTTTATTTAGAGTACTGTAAAACTTTTCAATTGGCGGGAGTTCCGTTTCTAGATATTTCTCTTCAGAATCCATGTATTCGTAAGGATATGCCAACTTCTTTGTGACCAAATCTAACAGGTGATTTGGAAAGAATTTACTCAGTTCTCTGAACTGATCCTTTTGTAAAATTTGTGATAATTTATCAAGTGATGCACTTAAGAACTTAAAGGAATCAATAAACCTTAGTTTAATACTTTTACTTTCACCAGTTGCTGTTTTGTATGGAATATACTTGGTAAAAGATATATAGTTTTCTTCTGTATTTGCAATTGTATCTATCTTTCCATCATCTTGATTAAGTTCCTTTATAAATAGATGGGCATCGTATCCCGCCAAGTTATGAAAAAATACAGGTATAAAGTTAGGATTTGAATAATTTAGATTACATATGGAATGAGCTGGACCTCTGAATTCTCCTGTCAAGTGATCATGATCCATTACTCGCCTCATATTATTCGCACAGTCATTCTTCAAATTTTGCAAATCGTTAGAATACTTCTCAACCCTCTCAATGTCTTCCAAATATTTAAAATATTTTATTGTCTTTTCCAGAATGGATTTTCTCCTCTCAAGTATCGGTGGGAGTTTATTGAAACTTTTATCACAAATATGACAGCTCTGTGGTATGGTGTACCTATTATACATTTCATTATTTTCTAAGGGTATCATTGGAACCACTTGATCGTACACCCTTGCAATTTTAATAGCATCGTTCTTAAGATTTTCATAAAATACTTTCCCTGCATTCTCACCTAAATGAACTACTGGTGGTTTGTAATCTTTATTGCAGTATTTTATATAATAAACAGACCCCCTGGCTTCATGCTTTTGAGTTACTTTTGTGTAAGAGTCGTCTGGGTTAGGTTGAGTGGTACTTACTTTTCGCAACATACTTTCAAAATCAGCGTAAACAACAAATGGAACTCTTAATGAGTGATTCCAATTTTTAAAACTTAGGGTGTTATCATATGGTTTTGGAAGTATTGCTTTGCCAGGTTTATGTAAACTACATTCAATCATGTGATCATACAGAACTTCTTCAGAATTAAAGTGGTTCAAGCATCTTTTGCAAATATAACGCCTTTTATGATCTTTTGTTAGTTGCCTTCCTACAAGTCGCCATAAATCCTTAATCCAACAATAATGTTCTGTTTTGAAAGTTTTAATGTAAAGCAAGTCAATATGTCTGTCCTTTTCATCTTTAGTGATTCTTAATGGTAAAACTGTTTTAGTATCATTGTAGTAGTAAACATTAATGGAAATATTTGTTCTTTTCTCAATTTTATCAATATCGGTAACTTTTACTGGAAATTCTATGCCTTCAAAGGCTTTATCAAATTCATGTTCGTGTTTCTTGTAATGCGAGACTCTTTCTGAGTTTTTATTAACCGGATGTAAAGCTGCTAAAATGGACCACAAAAAGCATTTATTGTCCTCATTCTTGATATTAATTACAGCTTTCTTAGCAGCAATTTCTTTTGGAAGTGGAGTATAAGATCCTCCTTTGAATGGTACATACTTATTTATTCTCAATTCTAACCCATTAATTTTATGCAATACCCATTGAGATCCCTTTGCTTCAAATGTCTCCATTTCATTTAGAATAATATCTTTTGCTTCACCGTAATATTGTTCCAGATTTGTTGATTTCAAAATTACTTCGTTTTTTGTTTTAAAGTTTTTTGGTTCATGATATTCTATACTTTCTTCGTTCACCCCTTTTTTATATTGTGTGTCAAGGAACAAATTGACCTTTAGATCCATAAGATTTAAATTTCGCTTAATGTTACCTATAACAGCATTTTCGATACGATTTAGAAACTTTTTAGGGTCTTTATACTCTTCTACGTTTTGAATGTAATATGTTTTAATCCTACTTTCGAATGCGGTTTCCTTTTCTTCTAAGTGGATGCGTTTATTTTGACCCTTTTGGTTCTTAAATAACAATTTGCTGAAGTTAAAAACTCTATGTAATTTTTTATGTTTGGTCTCCTTAAGTGTTGCTATTTTTGGTTCAGTTTTGCTCAAGTGTTTTTTTGTTTTTAAATGTCGGGGCCAATTAGCTTTAGTTATGTCCACATTACATTTATCACATTTTATATAGTTTTCAAGATTTCTGTTGACGCCAAGATGTTTCATTGATTTATTATGACGACTCCAGTTAGCGTACGAAATATCCATACTGCATTTCTCGCAACGCTTTTTTTCTCTAGCATGATGCTCCAAATCATGCGGTTTAGGGAGCATTATAGTTTTGTTTTGTTTGCACATACTCTTTATTTAATGTAAAATTAAAAAAAAAAAAAAGTAACTTCTACGCTTGAGTTTTTTCAATAGTTTTTGTTATTAAGTCTGAAAATGAATTAAAATTCACTAACAACCTATATATATTTTAAAATATTTAATGGTTATTAACAACCATTAAAAATTATTCTTTTTTATAAATTCAGGGATAAAGTGAAACTTCTAAACACCACTATTAAATACCACAGTTACAGATGCGTTAGTTCTGGTAATTAATATATCAAGGGTATTACAGTCCATTATCAATCCATTAACTAAATCGTCAAACGTATCGCGGTCCAAACGATTTAGCTTGTAATATACCTTGTGATATTTTTGATTATTGATGATTATTTCTCTATCAAAAGGCCATTCCAAATGAAATTCTATTTCCCTGTCAATCAGGTAATCATTAATATGATTAAACTCCATCTCTTTATTATTTGTATTATTTTGAAAACAAATAATTTCTACACTCTTCCAACAAGCGATCTGTATATTTGATACCGTTGCATAGTCTCTGGAGAACTAACAAACACAAATGACCACAGATAGGTGGATCGTCATAATATTGAATTCTATCTTTATTGTAGTAAAGATTATCTTTTCCAAGGTATTTGATTATTTCAACAGGAGGTTTTGCGTCACCATATGAATCAAAATAATATTTTTTATTTTCTTGTTTAAAGTATGCTACCCAATGACTACCAACTTCATCAGAATTTTCAAGGTTTAGAATACCACACTCGTTTTGTTGGACATGTATTGGTAGCTCATCTTTCATAAACACACCTCTGAAGTTTGTTAATTTAAACTTTTTAGCATATTGTATTATGTCAAAGTTGGATAATGGTCAAATGATACCTTTCAGTTTATTCCCCTTTTTTAAACCTTTACCAACGGCAATTTTTCGAACACCGGCTTCAATGTCCTCAATTGAACGATTATGTCGTTTAAGTTCTTGAAACTCTGCATCTTTTGTTTTGGCATTTATAACTGAATTAGCCACAGCTGCTCCACCACTTATTAAAGCACCCAAAGCACCGAGTCCGGCAAATACTAAGGGTAAAAATCCGCCAGTGTGATTAATTTTCAACTGCTCATAGGAAAGATTCATATCAATACCTCTGTTTTCATATCTGGCTTTTCCTATCTGATCAGCTTGCTTAGGGGTCAGTAACACCTCATGTTTTCCATTTATTAATTGATTGTGTTGTAATCTGACTCGGACAAAATCCTGTCTTTTATAAGCCCTCTTTATTTTTAAGAGTTGATTATCGGTTAATGTAATTTTTGTTGAACTCATTTATTATATGCTTTTTCTTATTTTATTATATTAAATAACATTTTAGAGGTTAATGTAAAAGACATAAGTCTGTTCAAGAGTTAAAATTTTAAACCCATACCGAGATATCTTTTTGCTTTCATTGCGTTTGTAGTTACCCATGCCCATGATTTTTCGTTTAAATCAGCGTCTGGTGCCGTGACTCTTTCCCAAGCCCTATTTTCAAGGATATAATCTGCTTTGTGACGCTCTTTAGTGTCTTTGTTAGTTTTATAGAAAATGTCATGATGTTGAGCATGTTCGTCCAATTTATTAATAGGTTTATCCCCACGTTTTAGCCGTTCTTCAATTTTAGTTCCTGGACCAAGGTAGTTATAGCCTGGGGCATGCAATTCAAATGGTAAATTGTTAATTAAATCATTGAATAGACCTGAACCATTATTAATACAACCTTTTGGTAAGCTGGGTACAATTCGAATTAAATATTCCAAACCTTTTGGACTATCCACTATTTTTTCAAGTGAGTTTTTAATAAATTCAATCACTCCTAGTTTCTCATTATGAAAGTTATTATTGCCTGCTTGCTCTTGTGCATAAAGATATTGCAACCTTTTTAACAGTTCACTGAGGTTTGAAACATATTTGTATTCAATAGGGTTATCTTCATATTTTAAGATACCCTGTCCAGTATGCTCTCCTTGTTTAAATTGTGTGTATATGTTTTTTATTAAGGTGGTATATTTTTGACCAGTACTAGATTTGGGTTTATTGCTCTTTCTATCATTATTTTGATATACAGAGTCTGTCATATAAAGAATTGATTTATATTTATCTAGATCATCTTGTGTATAAAGATCTAAATCAGGCGCATTAGTAAAGGTGAGTAAACACCATAGTCCTTTAGTTCCTTTAAAGGTATCATTCTCTATTATGATGTCATCGTTGTTTAGATCGATTGATTTATTTCCAATTTTATACTGCTTTTGCTCCTTGTCATACCATATTCCAAACTTGTTATCATTGGCTCGTGGTAAATACTCTTTAGCTATCGGGCCTAGAATAATATTCCTTTCTACACTAGGTGAAATTGTTTTTTGAAGTGGTTCAACCCTGGGTGAGTGTGTGGGTGTTACTACACTTTGGTCCAAGCTATGTGGTCCGGCAAAGTCAGACGTAGAGGAAAAGTCGAGTTTAGTAGCCATCGGCCGCGGCCCAAAGACCATAGGTGATATCGCCAATAAATCTTTATGTGATGTTTTAAGATGTTTTTCAGAGTCATGTATACCTTTGTTAACTTTTTCAACAGCATGTTCTACCTTCTCTAATGCTGATGTAATCGGTTCATATAATTTAACCTTCTCTACGTCATGAATTATTTCATCTGCTTTTTCATTTTTAAATTTCTTTATTAAAGTTTTCTTCATTTGTTTGTAATTTGGCTGTTTATTGTGTAAAACGCTGGAACTATCAAGCTGATCAGGCAAAGCCGGACTACCTAGGATGCTTTGCGCTCGTAGTTGAACATCATTACCACCTTTATTCTTTAATTTACTCTCCTTAATTTCGTTTGCCTTTGCTTGCTTAAATTTTTGCCTTAACTGTTCTTCAATTTTTTTCATTTCTTGTATCTCTTTGTTCGTTGACATTGTTTATTTATTATTATTTCTAGAAAAAAAAATAATTTTTTACGTCTCAACAATCGTATCTCAGAATACGTTAAACATACGTCACACGTTACGTTGAACATACGTCACACGTTACGTTGAACATACGTCACACGTTACGTTAAACATACGTCACACGTTACGTACAACGTCCAGCAAAGCATGACTACATGATATCTTTAGAGTATCCAAGGCTAGTAGCTTAAGTGTATTATGGTCTTAGTACGCCCGAACTCGTAGTATTAAATCGTTAATTTTTTAAATAAAAAATGTCATCAAATTTATTTTTATATTTGCCATCGTTACTTTTTTTGGTTAAGTCAATGGTTAAAAATCCGAAGTCCTCTTTCCAACACTCCTTACAAATTTCTAGAAATTTTGCGAGTGACATATCAGACCCAACAAAGTCATCATATATTTTTCGGGTATAATGGTGATTTTGGCTAAATACACAAATAAAATTTAAATTATTTCGAATAACCTGTAAATCCACCATTGCGTAACATTGACTCAAATAAATGCATGATATATTTTTATGCCTCCCTCTTGTGTAATACGATTTAATTGGCCCTTGACTCTCTAATATACAATCGTCAAATATGATAAGACTATTTGGAGAGCAATCATCAACGGATATAATTTCTTCACAGTTGTTGAAAAAGTGAGCTATTTTATGATTTTCTGTCAGTTCGATAGATTTATAAATATCTTGCAGCCTTTGATAGACCATTTGTTCTAGAGATTTGGTAAAAATATATAGATTTTTGAATGGTATCCAGTCCTTTGTTATTAGATTCCACACCAAGGTGGTTTTTCCACAGCCAGACGACCCTATTATCAAACATCTTAATGGTTTAGGGAACATTCCTACCACAACTTTTTTCTCAAACGGTACAGGTGTTATTTTGTATTTTTTCATAACTGATATCTCTTTATCTTCTATTAAATAATATATTTGAATAAATAAAGAAACGAATTAAACATGGTATTTTTTAAAATAGCCGGAAAGTCCACTAAGTTAAACTTAAGGTTTGAACAACCAATAACGCTTAAATCAGACAAACAATATAAACTGGGGTTTGTTAAAATGTTGCTGAATGATATATCTGTTAAAAGTATACTAAGTTTTAAATTTCAATATCAAATAGAAATTGGAGGGAAGAACCTTAAGAGTCAACTTTTTGAAATTAATGGATGGTATTCTGTTGAAACAATTAAGGAATATTTCCTGGAACGTATGAAGGAAGTTATTAACATGATCAAAAATGGTTTCCATAAGTCACAATCAGAAATACCTAAGTGGATTGATCAATTTGATTATTCAAAATTTAAAATGGATATTAACTGGGTAGCACCACAAGTTTGTTCATTAAATTTTCAAACTCCTCTACAAATAAATATATCTGATTGCGGAAATTTTTGTGATATATTTGGTTTTAAAATGAATAACATATTTTTACCGAATCAACTTTACATATCCTCGTTCAATCCTAAAATTTTAAAACCATTACATTTAATAGAAGTGCATACAAATATAACTGAGTTTAGTTATTCCAATCATGATTCAAATCCACATATGCACAATACTCACGAACTTCTTTACCCCTTCTTAATTGATAAAATACTCCTGCCAAACGTCGAGTACAATGAAGTTCCAAATAATGTGATTTATATACCATTGAGAAATGATCTACGAAGTATTTCTAACATCAAGGTAACAATCACTGATGGTAACACAGTGATTGATGATATTGAAAATGTTGTATTATACTTGCATTTGATCGAAGAATAATAATTATTATTTTTTACATAAAATAAATGAAAGTATGACGAACGAAGAACCAATATATTGCCATAAATGCAAAAGAAGAACTGAAAACAAAAATGTTTTGACTGTGCAAACATCAAATGGTTTATGGAGACTTGCAGCTGAATGTAAAATTTGTGATGGAAAGAAGAGTAAATTCATAAAATCACCAATAGCCGTAGTTACACTTGAACCTAACTCCAAGCTACCCAATAAAGAACAAGTAACCGAAGACATGAAAATACAAGAGGCAAGAGAACTTCATAAAGATTATCATAAGAAATTTAAAAAACGAAGAATTGTAACTTTAGGAATCGATGATTTATGGGCTGCGGATTTAATTATTATGAGAAGTTATGCTAAAGATAATAACGGTTATCAGAATATTCTCATTGTTGAAGATACATTTTCGAAATTTGTTTGGGGTGAACCTTTGAAAAGAAAGAATGGCGTGGAAACAGCAGAAGCATTCGAAAGAATTATAAACAAAGCAAAGATGGTTGGTCATAATCCACCACGTTTACTACATACAGATAAAGGGTTAGAATTTAAGAATGGAACATTTATGAATATGTTAAAAAAATATAATATTAAATTGTATCATACCGAAAATGTAGAAAAATCAGCCATTGTAGAACGATTTAATAGAACATTAAATAATAAAATGAAAATATCTTTTCAGGTGCAAAACAACCATAAATGGGTTAAAAATTTACAAAATTGGTTAGAAGAATACAATTACAAGGATTATCATAGAACAATAAAAATGACACCGGCGGAAGTAAGTAAAGCCAATGAGGACCTTATCCTAAAGCAGCTTAATAAATATAATACTCCAACCATTGAAAGACCCAAATTTAAAATTGGCGATCGTGTAAGAATTACCCGTTACAAAAACACTTTTGCTAACAAGTACGAACATAAGTGGACACAAGAAATATTCATAATAACTCAAGTGCAGCCCACCAACCCTATAACATACAAAATCAAAGATTTAAATAATGAAGAGATTCAAGGTTCCTTTTACAAATATGAACTTCAGAGTACTTCTTTCTAAAAAGTTTTTTTAAAAAAATATATAAAATAAAGAGATAAAAAATGAATGAAACTCAATTAAATGAAAGTATTGCTTCTGCACCTCACGAGAATGAGGTAATTTTCTACGAACCATTTCACAAAAATCTTTATCCGAAGCTTCCTTTTCCAGAATACAACTCACACAATTATAAAATTAATCGAATAATGCACCAATACAAATATTTAGATGAGGAGAGAATAATGAGAAATAGGTTAAAAAAGAAATATAAAAAAGTCTCTGGTGCTTCTTTTGGTATTGAATGTTTTATAACAGTTTCTGAGTTAGGAACTGTAGCTGCTTCATTTGTAGTCCCTATATTAGTGCCAATAAGCATTCCTATCTCTGTTGGACTTACTACAATAATGGCTGCTCTAAGAAGTACTGGTGGTATAATTGACTCAAAAATTAATAAGCATTCAGCCATCGAGCTACTAGCCGAAAGTAAATTGAATTCAATTGAAGAAAAGTTTGGTAAGGCCATTAAGGATGGTAAAATTACTGAGGAGGAATTTAATGACATTGAAAATGAAATAAAAAATTTCAACAAAATGAAAGCATCTATTCTGAGCGAGTTTAAGAAAGGTAAAAGAAAACCATCTGAAATTGGTAATGAGCTAAAATTATCGTTACTTGAGAAAGGAAAAACAATTGGTAGGGCTGAAGCATGGGACAGTTTTAGGAAGGAGTTACATAAGTGAAGAGATATCTGGTTTTAATAGGAAAATTTCCTATTAAAATTAAAAAAAATATATAGTAAATAAAGAGATAAATAACATAAGAAATGAATAAACAAGTGTTCTCAAAATATGCACAAGATATTGTTCGGGCTGAATATAGACATTTTCAACCCACATCAATGCTGAATGTTAATAGTGATAACAAAAAGACATTATTTCAAATAGATATTGGTGACAACTTTTGCGGTTCAGAGTTTCAGTACTATATTACAGGTACCTATAAGCATGCAGACGATACCAAAAATTATGGTGCAAAATCAAACGTAAAGTTAATCGATAATTTTGTAGGTCATTTGTTTTCCCAGATTGATGTCAAGAAGCATAATAAATTAATAGATGAAATAGAATTTCCAGGCATTGTTGGTTTAATTAAAGGTGGTGTTTCTCTGCCTGGTAGTTTTTCTAATAACGGTGTTGCAGTAAATTCAGGCTTCGAATCAACATTTAGCGGAGGTGGTCACTTCTCAGCAGTGGGCAAGTTGGGTGATCTTGGACTTGGTTTCTTTAGTGATGTAAACATTCCAATATACAAGGGTGGCTTTGAAATTACTTTTACACGAAACAGTGACAATGATGTGTTATACAGATGGAAAACCAAAAAAACGGATGGTAGTCTAGACGACGCTACTTTACCTCACCAAGGTAAAGTTGTAATTACAGAATTCATTTTAAGAGTTCCTGTAATCGAATATGATGAAAATCCAAAACTTGAACTTCTTAATCACATCACAACAACTTCTTGCAAATACAGCTTTAAATCATTGCAATGTATCCAACACAAAAACGTGTCGGGGAAAACTTTAAATTTGGACATAACTAACATCTATAGAAACATAGACAACCCAGTCTTTGCATTTGTTGTCTTTCAAACTGATAGATTTAATGATCAATTAAAAGACAATAGCTTATTTGATCATGTAAATGTTAAAAATTTATACTTTGATATTAATGGTAAACGCTACCCAGAAGAATATTTGGATTTAGATTTCGAACAAGAAAAATACTGTATTGCTTATGATATGTACAGTAGTAGCTATAAAAAAATATTTGCATCACAAGACACAATACCTATGTATAATCCGCGTACGTTTGCAAATGGTCATACAATCTTTTGTGTCGACTTATCTAGACAGCCTGTTAATATCTCAGGTTTTAAAAATAAAATAATACTTCATGTAGACTTTAATAAAACAGTTAGTGCACCAACTGCGACGTCTGAAGGTACTACTTGTTATGTGGTGGTGGTCTCTAATGTGATTTTTGTGTATGATATTTTGAAAAATATAATAACTGAGGAGATATAAATAATTATTTTTGAGGTTCTACCACGGATGCTTTGCACCCTACATATGCCTTTTCCCGAACTGGTAAAGCTAAACGATGCCCTACGGTCTTGGGGCCGTGTTTCCCTTTTATACCTTTAGGGTATAAAAGAGTTAATGAATTAATTTTAACCTTTTCAAGGTTAAAATTAAAATAAAATTATTAACAACCTTTATTTGTCTGGACTATTATTATTCATAGTTAAAATATAAATAAATTAAATCATACAAGTATTTCCCTCTATAAGGCAATGGCATAATTTAAATAAATTGCATTAATTAGTTTTGTAATCAAACAACACTATAACATGACCCCAAGACCCTGGGAGTGCAGCAGATAAGCATATGATGTCACCACTATCAGTTTATATTTTACTGCTATGTTCCCACACAATTTAAGTTCATATACAGGTTTTACTTATAAGCTGGTACGTAAAAGAAATTGGGTGGTGTTTTATAGGAAGTTCATTTTTGTGGAGTGGCCATTACACATTAGTGAACCCTTAAAGACTATCCCGATTTTAGGTACCGTTTTTACGAAAACTCCATGTAGTTTCTGCTTATTTTCCATCATTCACAACGATGCTGGTGTGCCATTCGAAGTATCTTCTCTATAAACGGGAACAGTATACGTTAATGAGTGGACGTTGGAGCTTAAAAGCTTAACGATACCTAAAGCATCGTATGTGAAAGAAAAATAAGTTTGAGACATAAACAAGGAAAGTTTCGTACGTTTTGCCAATTTTTTATTTAATTTGTTTACAGTTTGTTCTAACCATACTTTTGTTATCATTTTTAGGTTACTTTTAACCCTAAATTTGGAGTTTTGTTCAGAAAGATTGATTTAATTTATTAATGGTCTATTTCAACCATTCTTTTGTCATAATTTTAATGGTTACTTTTTGCCATTATTTGGAGTTTTATACAGAATGATTGTCTAAATTTTAATGGTCTGTTACAAGCATTAAAACAAGCTACTGATAAAAAAATTAATGGATCAAAGTCACCCTAAGAGTTATAGGATTTTTAGGGTGACTTTTAACCCTAATATTTTCATAATTTTATGATTGATTTTAACCTTAATTTTCAAGTGAGCCAGAAGGAATATATATATACTACTTGCATTAATTGTCGTACATTTGCAAGAAAATTAAAAAAATTGTCGCGCCGCCGCCGCAGAAGTTCGTCGATTGCAATATTTTTGGAAGCTTTTGAGGTCTGGTGCAACGAATATCTAGTTAGTAACAGAAGAGTGCTTTTTATTGGAGATTTTAATATTCTTCTGACGATTTTTATACTAAGAAAATTAAAAATATTTTATCAATTTACGGATTGCAACAACTAGTTAATAGTTAATAATAATACTAGAATAACTAATAATAGTAAATCAATAGTAGATCTAGTCATAACCAACTGCGATGACTTAAAATGCAATATTAAATCTAGTCCTAAAATAAGTGATCACTTTAGTTTAGTAGTAAATTTAAATAAAGATCGCAGTATTAGCAATAAAAGTATACAGCCAAAACAAGTAAGAAATTTTAACAGTTCTAATTTAGATAGGATATGTCTCACATTGTTAGAATTTGATTGGCCATTAAATGGCGGCTGTGTTGACATGATATATAATATTATTTAAAAAAATTGTGAATGTGTCGTAAATGAAATTTGTCCACTTAAAATAGTTAAAATCCGTGGTAACGATTTACCATGGTATGATTGTGAGGTTCACTTAGCAGCCAGAAACAGAGATATTTCATTTAAAGACTTTTTAAAAAACAAGGATGAAAGTAAAAAAAATTTATATTAGTTTATAAAAGAGAAATTATGTCGTTAATTTGTTAAAAACAAAGAAATCAACATTTTTTGAACAAAAAATTGACGAAAATTTTAATCATAGTAAATTAATGTGGCGAACTTTAAAAAAAATATTAAAATCTAATGATAAAGGCTTTAATTACAGTTCTGTTATTTTTAATGTCAAGGGCATAGAGATCTCTGTTTCTGGTGAGTTAAAAATTGCAAATAGTTTTAATAAATTCTTTGTTAATAGTGCAGTTGACATAGCTAATAGTATTGGTGGTTGGGAAACTTGGTCATCTGAAAGCTATCCCGAAATATCTAGTAGCTTGAAAACGTTTGAAAAGCTATCATTAAGAGATCTTAAATATATTATAGCATCTCTTGATAATAAAAGTAACCCTGCTGATATTTTAAATTCAAAGATGCTTAACAATGTTAGCCAAGTGATAGGTCATGTGTTACTGCACTTAATTAATACTTCATTCGAAACTGGTATATTTCCAAAGTTGCTCAAAACAAGCAGAGTTATTCCAATCCCCAAAGTACCCAATCCAAAAAATGCTAGTGATATTAGGCCTATTAATACATTGCCAGCAATTGAAAAGATAATTGAAGTAGCGGCTTATAATCAATTAATGCACTACTTTTCTTCTAACAATATATTTATCGAAAACCAGTCTGGATTTCGGGCAAAGCACTCATGTGAGACTGCACTGCAGTTAACGCTTACCAATTGGCACCAAGCTATAGAGGATGGTCAATACGTTGTAGTAGTTTTCTTAGACTTTAAGCGAGCTTTGGAGACCATTGATAGGGAGATTTTGTTAAAAAAGTTGGAGTACTATGGGATTGGAGGAAAAGTACTGCAGTGGGTTGGTGAATATTTAAATGATAGATCGCAGGTTACAGTTATTAATAATTCCATATCAACGATAGAGTCTAGTAACTTGGGTGTACCACAGGGAAGTGTATTGGGACCACTGTTTTTTATAACATATGTGAACGATATTGCATTAAAACTTGAATGTGACTATCTTAACTTATTTGCAGATGATACTTATGTAGGAACAAAAGATAAAGATCTAAATTCAGCTATATGTAGAATCAACAATCAACTTAAAATAATTTCTAACTATAATAAGGTAAATAAACTTAAACTTAGTACTTCTAAAGCAATGATTCTGTGTAAGCAGCATTTATATCGAAAAATTGATTTTAATCAAATAAATATATCTATCGATGGAGAAAAAATCGAAATCGTAGATGACACAAAATATTTGGGATTCATGTTGGAAAGAACATTGAACTTAAAGACACATTTTGAATATGTTTATAAAAAAATTGCAAAAAAATTATATTTTCTTTCACGTGTATCGAGACACTTATCAATGAAGTCAACTATTACAGTATATAAAACTATAGTTCAACCGCACTTTGATTACTGTGCCAGTGTTTTATACTTCTTAGACAGTAATTGCAAAGGAGCTCTTCAAAAACTACAAAATCGAGGCATGCGTATAATACTTAAATGCTACAGAAGGACTCCTATAGACACTATGTTAAGCACATTAGATTGGCTAAGTGTGAGCAACCGCCACAGATATTTTTTACTTATTTTTATTTATAAGATTCTTAATAACTTGAATCCTCCATATTTTGATAGATTTTTGAAATTTAATATGGATGTTCATAGGTATCCAACAAGAAGCAGGTACAATTTCTATATTCCTAAAGTAAAAACAAAGAAATATTCAAATTCGCTTTTTGTTAAGGAGCTTCAAGAATACAACAACTTACCATCAGAAATTAAACAATCTCAAAGTCTTGACATTTTTAAACGTTTTATAAGGCAATTTTTAAATGAGCGTTAATCTTAATTTTAAAGTCATCAAGATTTCTAAATGCGTATTGCATAGGAATTTTGTTGATTTTTTATTTTTTTTGAATGTGTTTGGGTTTAATGTTTTTTTCTTTAAAATTTAAGATGTAGTTATTTATTTGACATTTAACCGTAATAAAGATGTTTATTAGTTTATAAGAATCGGTTGAGGATTTGTATTTGTTCAGCTTTGTTGTATTAGGCATTACTAGAGCAACAAATAAAGAGTTATTATTAACATTCGTTAAAATAAGAGGATCAAAAGTGCACTGCACATATGTCACCACCAGTGGGCTTGTAGATTTTTTTTTTAATTTAAACCGTCGATTTTTTTGAATTTCAGTTTCTTGAATGGTGGTACGAGTAGTACTAAGTTAAGTCTTAACTTAAGCATTACCAAACGCATCTACGAAAATGGATAACGCGATATTTTTTTCTTTTCCACAAATTTACAACAGTTATTCCATTGGTCAAATATTTCTTTTTTTTTTTAATGTCGCCAATTTTTGCCAACCCTTCTTTGATTAGTTAGCACGCCACTGGTTTCAGGAGGCGTTTAAACTCTAATAAGTTTTTTTAGGCAAGTGCAGGTTGTGGTCTTCTTTACATCAAAACTTCCGATCCGCGCCCCATGGTACAAGATAAATGAGGTTCATTGAAACCTCCTCATTATAATCTATACCTCGCATTAATCACACTCCATTGTCTTACGTTCATCGACCGTGTTGGGCCTGCTGCATATAGAGAGCGTGTACAAGATTTCAATATGTTAGTTTCGACATATTCTCTGTATACAGTGTGGACGTGTGACATTCTAGTCTCCTGCAAACGATTTTTTATAAATAACAAAATATTTATGTACAGAACTATGAATAAACACTGTTTAGCCGGCCCTTAGACCTACAACCCAACTAACAAGGAAACAGGACAATTTTTTTTTCAATATAACTTTTGAACTGTTCTATCGATTTTAATGGAATAAACTGCACTTGGCAGAGAATTAATCAGGGTTTTGAGTAAATTTATTTTTTTGTCCACTGTCTCAAAATATAAGATGGCGGACGAGTTTAAAATGTACCATTCAAAGATGCTCGTTTATTCTTGTGTTGCGAACATGTCTCAATTATTGTTTTAAATTATTATAAAAGCCTCATTCTTGCAACGTGTTGTACGTAAAAAAAATATTTTTGTTTTGATCATTGTTTTGCATATTATACGATTGCCTTGCCAATCATGTCTGCATTTATTTCCTTATAAAATCATTATTACTGAACCGATTTTAATGAAATAAAAAACATCCTAGTGAGAATTGATTGCTCTTTAAAGATCGTGATCATTTTTAATCGCCATTTTAAAATTTAAGATTGTGGACAGAATCATACTTGATTCAAAAGCTCTGCTTTTTCCCCACACAACGAGGTGCAAATTAGTAAAATCGGTAGTGGTTCTCAAAGAATCTATTTTTGTTTCAGGCATTGTTATACCGATTATACGATTGCATTGCCAATCATGTCTGCATTCATTTCCTTATCAATGCGTCATTACTAAACCAATTTTCGTGAAATAAAAAGAATTATGTTGAGAATTGATTGCTCTTTAAAGGTTATAATCGAAATTTGCCGGCATCTTAGAATTTATGATGTCGGACAGAATCATGCCAATGGCGTGCTTATTCTTATTTTCCGAAAATGTTTTAGGTTTTCACATCACTTTTCTCCCGCAACCAAAACATTTTTTGAAACTAAGAATAAATGCGCTTCTTTGAAGGGTCAAGTATGATTATTTCCGACATCCTACTTCTAAGATGGCGGTAAACTTCGATTATTAGCTTTAAAGAACAATCAATTATCACCATGATTTTTTTTATTTCACTAAGATCGGTTAAGTAGTAATGAAAATGTGAAATGAATTCAGACAGGATTGGCAATGTAATCGTATAATCTGTAAAACAATGGATGAAACAAAAATAGATTGTTGGAGAACCACTAAACCGATTTTACTAATTTATATCTTGTTGTGCGGCGGAAAAGTAGTTCTTTTTTATAAATTAAAAAAAAAACATTTTCAGAAAATAAGACTAAACACGCCATTTTGAAGAATTAATTATGATTCTGTCCACCATCTTAAATCTTAAGATGTTAATAAATTTTGATCATGATCTTGAAAAAGCGACTAATTCTCACTAGGATATTTTTTATTTGATCAATATCGGTTCAGTAGTAATGAATTTATAAGGAAATAAATGCAGACATGATTGGCAAGGCAATCATATAATATTCAAAACAATGGTTAAAATAAAAATATATTTTTTTAGAACCGCTGAACCGACTTTGCTGATTCATACCTTGCTGTACGTGGCAAGGACACTGCTATTTGACTGATTTAAAAAAATTATTAAAACATGTTCGTAACAGAAGAATAAACAAGCATCTTTGAAGGGTATATTTTAATTTCGTCCGTCATCTTGAATTTTGTGATGGCGGATAAAAATATATATTTATTCAAAACTCTGATTAATTCTCTGCCAAGTGCAGTTTGTCCCATTAAAATCGATGGTATAGTTCAAAAGTTATAAATGAAATAAAAATTTTCCGGTTTTTTTTGGCCCACCCGGTATAGTAGCGGCTACACGCTCCAAAGACTTTGCTACTATCTTATGGTAGAAATGTGGTGATACCAACAAAAATTCGGCACTTTTTAGTTGTTGTGTCTAAATTATACGCATTTGTAATAACGTCACCAGGTGAGAAAAAAACGTATGGCGTAGATATTTTTGCCAATCAATATTTGTTATTATGTTTTTGATTGACAGTGACGGATACTTAACATAACCAATTACCTACCTATTTAAAAAATGAATTAATCATAGATACTACTTTTTTTGAAAAGTTTACTGTCACCGCTGTTTATAATATACTAAACAAAGATAAACAAAAATGACGTAATTACAAATGCGTATAATTTGGACTATACGTAAAAACGACCCTCTAAACTACTTCTTAGGAATTTTACTTGATGGTCTATTCTGATAGTCTTTCCTACCACGATCAGACATTGCCAAAGTTTTATTAACTTTTTAGTCGTTATTTCGTAGTCGCCGTGACTTTTGTATGTTACTTAATTA
Organism: Aspidapion aeneum; assembly: GCA_963576565.1. Lineage (NCBI taxonomy): Eukaryota > Metazoa > Arthropoda > Insecta > Coleoptera > Brentidae > Aspidapion > Aspidapion aeneum. The sequence continues at coordinate 7,153,600 of OY755038.1, forward strand.
CCACTAGAAAGTTAAGCTTCATTGAAGTAGTAACAAATGTATCCGACAACTATATTACAACTTTAATTTTTACAACAAAAGTTTGTGTCATCATAGTATCATCAAATAACCTTTTACAACAACCTGAAAGCTGTAAATAATTTGACTTTTTTTTAGTGTCGATCTTTGAAAGTAGACACTACATCCTGTTTCTACTTTGGAAACGTAGACTTTTTGCAGTCGCATCTTGGTCGCGCTCATTCTTAACCCTACTTTTATGGCTCCCTTTAAAAACAAGAAGTAGTTTTTCATGGATTTCCAACCGATTTAGAAATATTCAACCTCTACTATTTTTAGTTATAGTAACAAATATTAAAATCAGGATAAAAAGAAAGAAAACATGAAAAAAAGTGTTCAAATCGGTCTTTTTGTCCCCGCAGAATTTATTTTCAGGTAGACCAATTTCGCAATAAAGCATCATATACGACTTGTGTATTTTTTTATTTTTATCTTAATTGAAATACAACTTCACAAGGAGACCATCCAACATTTAACAAATATTTCGTAATAATATATAGTATGGGAAACAGGATAAACAATAACAAGTGCAATAATGCAAGGTTTTACATAACAATTCCAAACCAGGGGTGAAAATGGTGAAATTAAAGAACAAAAAATCATAAAAACAAAAGTTTTCTGTGCCTCCGATTAGATATGTACGCCAATTGATAGGGCTTTGGCGTACACAGTTAAAGGTTTCGGGTCCAAGTACCGGCCGAGGCAAGTAGTTTTTTTAAATAATGTTTCGTTTTTTAATTTCACCCCAGGTTTGAAACAAAATACTATTTACTTAAATTTATAAAAAAAAATAAGTTGATTTTATGTATATGACTAGGTTCTTTTAGTTGCTTGATAATACTTTCTAAAATAGGGGTCTTGCTTTATCAGTTTCTAGTAAAATAAATCACAATATTTATTTTGGCTTTTAATACAATACTTGTATAAGTTTGCGTAATACAATACTTGCATTGGTTTTTGTAAAGTATTCTATAAACCCTGTCTGAATTCAGTTCTTTATACATTGATTATTACTGAGCGGATTTTAGTGAAATTAAAAACATCACGGCGCAAGCTGATTGGTCTTTAAAGTTTGCGCCATGATGTTTTTATTTCACTAAAATGGGTTCAGTAGTAATTAATTTATAAAGACATGAATGCAGACAGGATTGGCAATACAATCGTATAATTTGTAAAACACTAATTAAAACAAAATCCGATTTTGTGAGAACCACTAGACTGATTTTATTAATTTGTACCTTTTTATGCGGGAGAAAAGTAGGTTTTTCTATAAATAAAAAAAAAACTAAAACATTTTCGCAACATAAGAATAAACACGCCATTTTGAAGAATTAAGTATGATTCTGACCGACATCTTAAATTCCTAGATAGAGGAAAATTTCGAAAACAATCTCTAAGAGCACTCAATTCTCACCACGGTTTTTTTATTTCACTGAAACCGGCTTAGTAATAACGAATTTATAAGGAAATTAATGCAGACAGGATTGGCAACCCAATCTTAGAATCTGTAAAACAATGGTTGAAACAAAAATAGTTTTTTTGAGAACCACCACATCGATTTTACTAATTTGTACGTCGTTGTGTAAGAAAAAAGTAGTAATTTTCTATAAATTAAAAAAAAAAACTAAAACATTTTCGGAAAATAAGAATAAACTCGCTATTTTGAAGAATCAAGTATGATTCTGACCGCCATCTTAAATTTTAAGATGGCGGAAAATTTTGATCTTGATCTTTAAAAAGCAATCAAGTCTCACCAGGATGTTTTTTATTTCATCAAAATCGGTTTAGTAGTAATGAATTTATAAGAAAATAAATGCAGACATGATTGGCACGGCAATCGTATAATATGCAAAACAATGGTTGAAACAAAAATATTTTCTTTAGAACCACTGAACCGGTTTTGCTGATTTATACCTTGTTGTGCGTGGCAAAAATGCAGGGTTTCCACTAATTTTAAAAAATAATTAAAACATGTTCGCAACATAATAATAAACGGGCATCTTTGAAGGATACATTTTAATTTCGTCCGATCTCTTGGATTTTAAGATGGCGGACAAAAAAATATACTTGGTCAAGACTATGATTAATTCTCTATTAAGTGCAGTTTGTCCCATTAAAATCGATTGTATAGTTTAAAAGTTATAATGAAAAAAAATTGTCTGATTCTTTTTGGCCCACCCGGTATATAGGTATGTAACATAAGATTCCGCTTCTCTAGTACATGGATATGCGCAAAATATATTGCTTCCGATACAGTCTTACCACTCCTACAGGACTGGCGCTAATTACGTCAAGTTTTATTAGTGAACTATTAACACTTTATTCAGGGCTCTCAACAGATAAACAGCAAAATAATATGAAAAATATGAACTTTTTTAATAAAATTATGAAAAATATGAAATTAAGAAAACAAAATATAAAGGAAATATGAATAAAAACTTTAGTTTTTTTTGGGTTCTCTACCAAATGGCTTGTTATGTCAAACCCAACTCTTTTTTTTAGGAAACGCATTTACTCAGCAAAAATATATATTTCTTGATTTCATTTATTAAGGAAAGTATTAGCAAACATTTTGAAGTTGAATTAGGCCTGGATCCCCATCCAAACAACTATGGCTCAACAAAAACAAGGCACATTTTTTAAACCATATTTTACAACAAGTTATAAGGTCTTTGTTTGAAACTCGTAGACAATGATTGTGTAGAAATAAAATTTCGGACTTCCATTGTCTTTATTTATTTTAAAACACGACGTTTCGGTTAGTAAGTATCTCTAACCGTTATCAAGTGTAAACGGATGGAAGTCCGAAATTTTATTTCTAAGTTATAAGGTGTTTCCGTATTTTTAATCCCAGGTCTACTGCAATTATTCAAAGAAATAGAAAAAAAATTATAAATGCAAAAGTTATAGACTTTATCCTATACCATCAAAAAAAGTTATAAAAACACAAACATTGTCAATCTCTTACGGAACATCCTACAAATTAACATGTTAATGATTTAACTTAAAAAAATAGATATTTTCTTTCTAAACTCAAAATTATATGATAAACTGCCATTTGATAAAGCCACTGTTAAAATATTAGTATCTACAATTTCTAGCGGTTTGGGATCTACTCTACATTTCTTGAACATAGGTACCCTATTTTCTATTTGTTGAAATAATTGCAGTAGACCTTTGTGGAAATATACCAAAACACTCTGTACATCTAGTAACACAGAAAACTTAAGTATACTCGATGATATAATTTGTATACTTTAAATACCTATTCCGAGCTCCAACATTTAAAAAAAGTCAACATTACAGAGTAAAAGAATAAAATTCATGAAAAAGCCCTGCTCAATTAGACTTTTTCAGAACTAACCACCGATGACCAAAACAACTAATTAACATAAGAAATGCAAAAAACATAAAAATAATAAAACAAAAGGCAAAAAGCTCTACTTTATTCAGACTTTCTCAGAGGCAACAAACTAATAATAAACTAAAAGGAACTCAAAATACAAGACTAGGAAAAATATTGAAAATTTCCACACTTATTCTATGACTGAAGTTTCTTCATTGGGGAAAATATGAAAAATATACCGGTTTTTCTAAAAATATGAAGTTTTATGAAGTCTGAAAAACCTAACCTAAGTCTGAAAAAAATATGAACATTTTCATAAAATATGAAGAGCCCTGTTTATTTTTATTATGTTTGATTTCTTAAGGGAAGCAATGCTTACATGGACTGCACCCCCATGGCTTAGTGTACGATTTATAAATCATGATTAGAATAACTAACTATATGCGAAGGGATGAAAATCCCAATGGTAAAATAAAACCGTCAATTGAATAATAATGGAGTTGGCAATGAACTTATTATAGTCCTTGTAACATTAGAAATAAAGTCTTTAAAACTTTTTAGAAATAAAACAAACTTCTAAAGCGGGGCTTAAATTCTCTCCTCCACTCACTGTTTGTGTTTGCTTACAAAAAGCTTTACGTTTAAGCCTTCTCTAAACAAACAATTTGACCTTAATTTTGTTTTCGATAAAAGCAACCAAACAGTACGATGATGATGGAAAATTAAATCAAAATTTTACAAAATAATTCAGTTATAATCTTAGTAATTTTGGTAAACACGGTTCCTTTTACTTTAGTCTATGGACAAATCGGCCTAAAAGGGGGTTTCGTGTGCAAGTCGTGCCAACTTTTTGTCGATAAGCCAAGTTTGTTAAGGGCACTCCATAGATCAGGGTTTGACTTGTTGTCATTCTGGTAAATGCGTTTTTTTAAAGATATGGCCCCCACCACTTTTTTTTGCACGATACTTTTTAAAACGATGTATCTTTCTTAAAAATAGTCGTAGAGATTTGCAAAAAATGGCAAATGAATCAGTAAACACCCGCAATAAAATAACTTCTTATATTTTTCAAAATTTTGCTTCGTTTTTTTAGAAAAATAGAATAACTGAATTTTTACTTTTTTTTGTATAGCTAGTAAAGGTTAACCTACATTTTTAATAAAACCAAAGCATAATTAAAAAAAAAAGTTTCAATAAAAGTTATAGAATGAATATTTTTCTATACTTTGGTTTATGTAAGTCTTATATAGATGTATATTTTATATTTGTTTCAATAAAAAAACAATTTGTTGTCACCAAAACGACTACCGAAGGTGTATTACCGTACGCGGACGCCTATAAGGCGGCGCGCGGCTTTACGCAGCTGAGGCGCCTAGTAAAACAGGTGATTTCTATTATTATTGTTATCGTTGTTTAATGGACATTATCAAACAACGTTATTATTGTTATTTTTGAAAGTGAATATCAATCGAAGAAAGATTTTACAATATAGTGCAGGTGCTAGAGGTAGTTGAGTATGCAAAATATGAGGACCGCAGTTTGACAATGGATCCTAGCTGATAATAAGTCACAGACTAACGATTTGGATTTTGCCGGGCAAGTTTTTAGTCCAAGTTTTTTTATCCCCCCTCTTTATATAGTCGTGTTCGAATTTCTAAAAATGTAGCTAAGTTGACGCCCTAAACACGCAATGCCATAAAAATGGATCAAAAATGTGTAAAATCTAATTTAAAAATAAAATTATATTAGTTTTTTAAATTTTACAGACTCCCCAAATCCTGAAATCTTTAGATTTTTTTCAAATTTTTTTAAAAACTAAGCTTACAGAAAAATATATCCTAATCTTTATTGTAGACCATAAAATTTCCTTTTCAACAATGTATAATTTAGTGGGGTACGACTAATGACAAACTCTCCAGCGGCGTCCGTTTATTGAGGTAGTGTAAATAAATTTAAAAAAGAAACATGTTTATTACAGGCTTTTCCCGATTTTCTTAAAAACCGAGCTCTATATCAAAAAATCTAATCACACTTTGTTATAGACAATAAAATTAACTTTTAAGTGATGTATAACAAGGCAATGGTTGTTTTATCTATAACAATTTAGGAGGGTCCGTAAATAAAATCAATTTTGAAAAATCACTAAATTTATCAATTTTTTACAAGTTTTATCAAATTTTCTCAAAAATTAAGCTTTTTGGAAGAAAAATTATTTTGCCGTTTATTGTAGAAAATAAAATTTCGTTTTTAACAATGTATTAGTTAGTGGGGTCAGGCTAATGACAAACTCTCCAGCGGCGTCCGATTATTAAGAAAATATAAGAAAATTAAAAAAATCACAGATTTTACCCGATTATCTTAAAAACCAAGCGCTGTATCAAAAATTGTGACCCATAGTCGATTGTAGACAACAAAATTTCGTTTTAAACGTGTATAATAGTGTAAGATTTATCTTCAGATTAAAACTTCACAGGCGTGTGCAACTTAAATCAATTTTTACAAATCACCAAACAAATTAATTCTGTTTTTTCCAATTTTCTCAGAAACTAAGCTCAATTGACAAAAATGTGTTTTATACTTTATTGTAGGAAATAAAATTTTCTTTTTAACAATGTTTAAGTCAGTGGGGTTTAATTAATGACAAACCCTTCAGCGAGGTCCGTATATAGGGATCAATTAAAAAATTAAATAAATAAAATCACATTTTTCACCCAATTTTTTTTTTCGAATATTAAAAAAATACGTTTTTTAAAAAGTATTTTTTTAGTACATTTCAAATGAAGTAATATAAACTTTGTTGTATTAAAGTCGGCTAAAAAATAAAAAAGATAAAATTTATTTTTAAATATGCTTTTCCGCCATATTGAATCCGCCATATTTAAAAAAAGGCGCGATTATCACAATGGCAATACGTTAAAACCTAATCTGCTAGGTATGTTAAACAAATTTAAGTTACTTTCAAAAAGTTCTTATGGTTTTCATTAAAAGCATAATTTTTAAATATACCCCAAATACCCCTATTTTTTTCCAGTTATTGGGAAATAACTTAAAAACTAATTAACGCATTGGAACACTTGAACCAGATTTGAATAAAGAATCAAAATAGCTTTCTTTCTTATATAAACTTTTTTTTTCTAGCTCAAATAGTTTTATAAATAAAATAAAAAAAATTAAAAAAAAAATCATTTTTTTGGAATTTTTTTATTTTTTTGACAAATACAAAAAAATACATATTTTCTGACCAACGCATTTTTAAACAAATTACAAAGCAAGTATTTTAAACTTTGTTCCATGAAAATCGGATAACAAATAAAAAAGTTACAATTTTTTTAAAGATACGCCTTTCCGCCATTTTGAATCCGCTATATCTTTCAAAAAAGCATTTACCAGAATGACAACAAGTCAAAACAAAGTTAGCTTATCGGCAGAAAGTTGGCACGACTTGCACACGAAACTTGATTTGTCCATAGACTACTTGGTCTGTATGGTGTCCAATTATAAAACGAGCACAAGGGTAACCCCTAGACTTGTGATAAGAGATTACTTAAAGGAGCCTCGAACCAAGGTAAATGAGTAATCTGGTAAGGGACGAGCATCGACTTGTATGGTCGAGAGCCTATAAAACCATGCCAATATTGCCACAAGTCAAAAAATATTCAGTTAAACATCCCATATACAGGGTCTCCCAGATAAAAGCAACGACATGGGGATTTCGGAAACGGTAAGAGATACGAGTTTGTTGAAATGAGAAAAAAGTTGCGCTATTCTAAGCCCAATCCCTGTAGATATTTTTAATTGAATTAGTTTTGTATAAGTCACTATGGCCAATTAAATGACGTTAACAATTTTTTTCTAGGCCTTCTAGTTTTGTTGAAAACATAGCCAACTTTGTTATTTCTTATGACCGCCATATTGGATTTATATTTTAATAAATACAGCATAAAAGGAGCTTTTCAACCGTGTATATGCCTATTTTTGGATCACGGAAAATGTGAAATAAATAAGCAAATATCCGAAAATGTTTACGTTTTTATTCATGCAAATCCTGCATCGATGAATTAGAGACATGCTTGCATCTTGAACCATTTGTTTTTTCTATGGCTTGAACAACGGCTGCTTCAAGTTGTTCTATCGTATTAAGAGTAGTAAAATAAACTTTATTCTTTAAGTATCCCCAAATACAAAAATCAAGAGGCGTAAGCTCCGGCGAACGTACAGGCCAGGCAACAGGATCTCGATTTCCGATCCAGTTATTTCCATGTTGCTGATTCAAATGGTCGGTTCTGATTCTTACATTATGTGGAAATGCTCCGTCTTGCTGGAACCACATTTGTTGCATATGGATCCCAAGTAACATTTCTTTATTTATAGCAGAAGCTAAAAGGTTGCCAGCGCCTTTCCTTGAAACCATTAGTTTCAATGGTTGGTCGCTAGCACGTTCCTATTACCCTTATATACCCCTTAGACCTCCTAAATGGGACTCCCCAATTGGTGGTGGCAACCTATGTATTAAACTCACTGTAAAACCATAAGAAATAAACTCCAGCTTCGCCCTCTAGCGGTTCCACCAGTATAGAACCTTTTAGAGCCTAAAGCTATTATGCCAGGTTCTAAAAGCAACTCAGAAACGTCCTCTATCCTATTATAAAACTAGATTTGGTAATTTGGTATCCTGGCGATTCTGTTGAATATCATAATACCTTTAGAGTAAAGAAGTTTTCCTATAAAAGCTATGGCGATATTTTAGATTCACAATGGCTATATAAAATAATTTAGTTCAAAAAATTGCCAAAAATGTCAGAGTCTCAAAATTATTATATCACATAAAAATATACCGAGTTTGTCGTTTTGTTGATGATCAAATTGCCTGCCAGATTTATTTTTCTGATAAAATCGTATCTGAAAAGCTCTCAAAACAAGCGCGCCAGCTCAAGAATGCTTTTTAATAGTTTTTTGATAACAAAATAACATATATTTAAAATTAAAAAAAAATCATTTACACTATTCACCATTAAAAAGTCTGTTTGGTTAACATAAATCAATTTAAAATTATTGTTAAAAAACACTGCTAAAACGACTAGATAAATATTTTCTTTTTACGATATTTTTTAAATAAATTTATATACGCTATTATGGTTTTATAGTGGTCACTTAGTTTTATTTGTTACTGTATCGCAACTAGGATTTTTGAGTGCCCTTATGAAACCAACAAAAAAGAACAATGTAAACATAGTCAACATAACCTCACTTAAATTTTTTGTATTTGTTTTTAAAGTGTTTATAAGCGTATAATTCAACACTTTTAAATGTTTTTTATCGTGCAATTTCGACACAATTCGATGTGCCTGCAGGTTGGAGGGCAACCTCTTATATTGGCCGTCTAAACAGGTCTTACCCAGGCCTGGGTGTCTTACCCAGGAGGACGGAAACTCAACAATTATTAATTATTGGGCTTTAAATAATCAATCTTGCAATAGGTAGGTACCAATCTGTACCTAGGTATATCTATTATTTTTACAAGAAATACCTAAAAAAATAAAACACGAAAGTATTTACTTACTTCTGTTAGAACCCTTAAGGAAACAAGGTTTTATATGGCCGCCTATTTAAATAATATTTAATATACAGCTATGGGTAACTATAAATACAAAATAATTAAGTTTACCTTTAAGCCTTCCTATAAAACCTTTTTAAAATGCCTAAAAGTAATGGCAAGAACCAAAAGTCTAAAGTTTATATTTACCACTCTTAAAAACCTTAAGGAAACTAGGTTCTATATGGCCGCCTATCTAATCATATTTACTTGTAAACTACTGGTAACTATAAAAACAAAAGGATTTAAGATAACCTTTTAGCTCTATTATAAAACACTTTTGTGATGACCTAAAATAATGAAAAAAACTAAATGACCAAAGTTTATATTTATTTCTTTTTAAAAACTTTAGGTAAAATGGTTTTATAATACCATCTTTATAAATCAGTAATCAATAAAACCAAAAGTATCTAAAAGGAACAGAAGGAATATCAGTTTTATTATACTCCCTTTATAAATCACTTTTTGGTTGTATAACACTCCTTTAGGTAATTGGCAATATAAATTACATTTATGTAGCCAAATTGATCCTAAAATCCATAACAGCACCCTCTAAATAACCTAGGAACCAAATTAATAAAACCTTGAGTGGTAATAATGTTACTTGGGATGATACTTAAATTTTTTAAGAATTCTTTGTGCAGTTGATTTGGGTACTTCAACATTATTTTTCAGTTCACGAAGGGAGATGCATTCATTGTCAACGAAACTTTGTAAAACCAGAGCTTCAACATTTTCATCAGGTTGTCGATTACGATTTTGTTTTTTAATGGAATCATATTCAAATAACAAACCTGGTTGTCGTCTTCTTAGGGTGACCATACGTCCGGATAAAGCAGGACATGTCCGGCTTTTTGGGCAAAATGAAAATGTCCGGCCGGCCTTTTTCTTCGTCCGGCTTTTTGCCTTAGGAGGGAGAAATCTAGAGAGGGTTAGAGCTCCAAGCTTAAAATTAGCTCTCTCAAACGAAAAGAGCACAATTTATCAGGAAACTCAGGAACAAACTGTTCAAGTCACTTAAAAATTTTCGGCGCGGTGCTTATGCTTTTGAAACTAACCAATATTTTTGCATTTTAGTAACATTTTTTCCCAAATTTTTGGCACTATTTATTTTTTAAACTATTTTTTTTTTTAATTTTTGCTTGCCGCATCTTTTTTTTTTGTTTAAACCAAAAATTTTCTGCTGCGTCATCATTTTTTTCTAAAGATACTTCATTTTCTGCGGTGTAATTTATTTCGCCCTCGGCGCTTTTTCAAAATTTTCTAGCTATTTTATCTGAAAAGTGTAAAATTTTTCCGCAATTTTTGCCTGCACCTGTGGCGCAATTTTTTTCACTTATTACTAGAAACTGTCTTCTACAACCGCACTTTTTGGTCCTTTTGGGGATTAATTTTTTTAAATTTTCGGCTGCGATGCCATTTTTTTTTCTAAAAACCTTCGGTCTAGCGCAATTTTTCTCAAAAGGTACTTATTTTGATTCGATTTTCTTGTACCTTAATAGATAGATTTTTGTCTAGATCGCAACTTTTTATTTATCTTGTGTGTTACCATGTTTTTCAAGCCTTTTGGTCACAAGATACTTTTTTTTTAGTCATCAAATTTTTTAAGGACGGTTTTTTAAAATGTCTGTTTGGTCCGGCTTTTTTATCGAAAATCCGGCTTTTTTGTCTCTGACGTCCTCCTCTTACGCGAAACCCATATGGTCACCCTATCTTTCTGGATATCTCTGAAAGTACATATAGTCTAAATTATACGCATTTGTAATGACGAAACCAGGTGAGAAAAAGACGTAATGCGTAGATATTTTTGCCACTCAATGTTTTTTGATTGACAGTGACGGATACTTCACATAACCAATTACCTACCTATTTAAATCATAGACGCTACTTTTTTTAAAAAGTTTATTGTCACCGCTGTTTATAATATACTAAACAAAGATAAACAAAAATGACGTCATTACAAATGCGTATAATTTGGACTATATCTCGAGCTGTTCCTGCATTCTTATTACACAAAATATAATATTCATACATATCTAGTTTCTTCCAATTTGGAAACCTTTCCATGTTAAATTTGATTGATAATGTGACTCAAAAAAAATCTTAAGGAATTTAGAAACTTTAAAACTCCAACTACGGCCTTTGTTTCATAGCCAACCAGGTGAAAAACAGTTTTTTAAATAAATTCACATTTTCCGTCATTCTAAGATAGGCTTATTATACATGGTCGAAAAGCTCTTTTAATGCTCTATTCTATATTGACGTATAAATTCAATATGGCGGTCATAAGAAATAACAAAGTTGGCTATAGTTTAAAAAAAACTAGAAGGCCTAGAAAAAAATTGTTAACGTCATTCGATTGGCCGTAGTTGCTTATACAAAACTAGAAAATTTCTTTAAATTTGTTTGCAAGATGGCGGCGATATTTCAGTTTTTAAAAAAACACAATTTTTAGTTTTTGCTCGATATTTTAGTAAGCCCTGTAGATATCTTTCATATTGATACAGCACCTGATTGGGCTTAGAATAGCGCAATTTTTTATTTATTTAAATAAATTCATATATTTTACCGTGTCCGAAATCCCCAGGTAGTTGCTTTTATCTGGGACACCCAGTATACTGCATTTTTGTGGTTGCTTTTAATATACCGATTGAAAAGTCTCTTCTAGCACCTCAAAAGGGAGATTAAAAGTATCCTTTAAATCTGGTAAGCGCATATAACGAATTTTAGTTCTTAGGGTGCAGGAAAAAAAAACGATTGAACGAGATGTTTTTTTTTAATGAGGTGCAGCACTTTTTCCGTTTGCCTACAGCAACCAAAAAGTTAGGCATGCTTCCGTTTACATTCTATATAAAAATAGAACTACAAAGACTACACTCTTTTTGAATCCTATTTGTAATTGTAATAAGACTTATCTCATTGCTCGTAACAATCCCCTCAAGAAACTTTTATGTATCTTTATAATGTAATGCTGAAAAAGGGGTATGAGAGAGTTTGCCGAATCCAAACACCTTATAATGATATAAATATTTAATCTCCGATTCACAAGGGAATCCTTCAAACTCGTGCAAATAATTTAACTTCCTCGAGAGAGTATCGCCGCAGAATTGCAATTTCTAAATCTCAGCAAAATAGAAAAAAGAAATATGTATTAATAAATGAAAAAATATTAGTTTTTCTTGTGAGAGATTTTCAAAGAGAAATGTACTAATTTTTTGTCTATTATTATTGTCTCTAAACATAGCGTTAAATTACGCTGCCATATCCTACGAATAAAATTGATTTTTTACACTACTGTTGCCGTTATTCGTCTTTGGGGTCACAGCAGTCATGTGGAAGACGTCTTCGTAATACAGAAACGAGTATTTAGGGTCATAAACTGCATGAAATCATCTGAATCATGCAGAAATAAATTCAGGGAAAAAGAAATTCTTACCGTGCCAGCAATTTACATTTTCGAATGCCTCCTGTTTATAAAGAAAAATTCTGATGAATTTCTTAAATACAAACCTTCCTCAGCACAAAATACAAGGCAAAAAGAGCTAGTCTACATATATCCAAACCATAGATTAACAGTAACAGAGAAAGGGCCCCACTATGCGGCTGTAAAATTCTTTAATTCTCTGCCAGACAATTAAACAAATAGACAGCATACGATTATTTAAGAAAGCATGTGCCAACTTTTTATGTAAGATAGAGCCCTACACTATCAGCGAATACCTTAATCACAAGCACTAGTTACAAATTCCAGAGTGTGCAACAACGTTCTTAAATTAGCTTTATTTAGTAGTATTAGCGCAGTACAAAATTTGCTTTAAGGAAAACTTACCTATTTATTTTAAATACTTCTAATATATATTTCGTAATTGTTCAAATCTCAAAGTCTTGTCTTATATTTAATGTATAGTGTCACTTTTACAATTCTTTGTTTCAATGTATTTTATTTATTACCTGGATTAATTTTAAATGATTAGAACTAACAATAATCGCAAAGAAAACAATATACATATTAATTGTAACGAATAATATATATAAAACATTTAAGTGTGACGATGTATGACGTAGCTGTGTATAGCAGCGAAATTTTAGAAAACTTGTTGACGATCCAAATTTACTATTGTATATATTAAATTAAGAACATAATAAGAAAATTTTCATCCTGATTTGCACGATCCATCATTTTTTCACAAAACTCCATCCTTAAAGTATTGTCCTTCTTTAACTTGTTGGCTTTGTATCCAATATCCATGTTTTTTTTAAAATGTTTTGAATGGATGACGTTCACAATGTCGAAATACATATAATCGAAATTTAAAATCTTGAACTCATTAAATCGAAAACCAAAATCTCGAACAATCAAAATGTCGAATAATTAAAACATAGAAAATCAAAATGTCGAAAATCAAAATCTCGAAAAATCGAAATGTAGAAAATAATAATATCGAAAATTAAAATGTCGAATTGAAAAATGTCGAATAATTAAAATGTCGAAAATCAAAATATCGAAATAACAAAATATCGAAAAGGATAATATTAAAAATTAAAATGTCGAAAGAATTATATATCAAAACCACAAAATATCGAAAAATTACAATCTCGAATAATTAGGTTCGGTTCGGTTCGGTTCGGTTCGAATTCACACCTTCTAGGATCCCTGGAAAGAAGTCAGGAAATTGTTGGTTTAGTTTGCTTTGGTTCGGTTTGATTCGGTTCGGTTCGGTTCGGTTAGATTTCGCTAGATTTCGTTAGGTTAGGTTTTTGAAACTATCTATTTTCGTGTGGTTATATCAGATTAGGTTACGTTTGATTAGGTCAGGGTCAGGTTAGGTGAAGGTTCCGAAATTTTCTGTTTTTGATTTTCGATATTTTGTTGTTTCGATATATTGTATTTTCGATATTTTGTGTTTTCGATATTTTGTATTTTCGATATTTTGTTGTTTCGATATTTTGTTGTTTCGATATTTTGTATTTTCGATATTTTGCATTTTCGATATTTTGTTATTCGATATTTTGTGTTTTCGATATTTTAATCTTTCGGTAATTTAACTATTCGACATTTTTTATTTCGACATTTTAATTTTCGATATTTTAACTTTCGATATTATTATTTTCTACATTTTGATTTTCGACATTTTGATTATCTATGTTTTAATTATTCGACATTTTGAATATTCGAGATTTTGATTTTCGATATAAAGAGTTCGAGATTTTGATTTTCGATTAAATGTATTTCGACATTGTAAACGTCACTCGTTTTGAATGGTTCTTGGAGAAATATCATCAGGTATCTTTTTAGCAATGGTTGAATTTGAACAACGAGGGAGTAATTCAGCCACAGCAGCCTTCTTTCCGACATGGGTCTTGGACCCTCATCGTTAAATATTCTGTCTATTGTCTATTGTTACATAGCCGATGCAACAGCTTAAAAAAATTAAGAACATAATAAGAAAATTTTCATCCTGATTTGCACGATCCATCCTTTTTTCACAAAACTCCATCCTTAAAGTATTGTCCTTCTTTAACTTGTAGGCTTTGTATCCAATATCCATGTTTTTTTTAAATGTTTTGAATGGATGAAAATCACAATGGCGAAATACATATTATCGAAATTTAAAATCTTGAACTCATTATATCGAAAATCAAAATCTCGAACAATCAAAATGTCGAATAATTAAAACATTGAAAATCAAAATCTCGAAAAATCGAAATGTAGAAAATAATAATATCGAAAATTAAAATCTCAAAAATTAAAATGTCCAATTGAAAAATGTCGAATAATTAAAATATCGAAAACTAAAATATCGAAATTACAAAATATCGAAAATACAAATATCAAAAAATTAAAATCTCGAATAATCAAAATGTCGAATACTAAAAATGTCGAAAATCAAAATATCGAAATAACAAAATATTGAAAAGGATAATATTGAAAAGGATAATATTAAAAATTAAAATGTCGAAAGAATTAAATATCGAAACCACAAAATATCGAAAAATTACAATCTCGAATAATCAAAATGTCGTTTGGTTGGGTAAGATTAGGTTTGGATAGATTCGGTTCGGTTCGGTTCGGTTCGAATTCACACCTTCTAGGATCCCGGGAAAGAAGTCAGGAAAGTTTTTTTTTTTTGAAAAAAATTGTTGGTTTAGTTTGCTTTGGTTCGGTTTGATTCGGTTCGGTTCGGTTCGGTTAGATTTCACTAGGTTTCGTTAGGTTAGGTTTTTGAAACTATCTATTTTCGTGTGGTTATATCAGATTAGGTTACGTTTGATTAGGTCAGGGTCAGGTTAGGTGAAGGTTCCGAAATTTTCTGTTTTTGATTTTCGATATTTTGTTGTTTCGATATATTGTATTTTCGATATTTTGTGTTTTCGATATTTTGTATTTTTGATATTTTGTTGTTTCGATATTTTGTTGTTTCGATATTTTGTATTTTCGATATTTTGCATTTTCGATATTTTGTTATTCGACATTTTGTGTTTTCGATATTTTAATCTTTCGATAATTTAACTATTCGACGTTTTTTATTTCGACATTTTAATTTTCGATATTTTAACTTTCGATATTATTATTTTCTACATTTTGATTTTTCGAGATTTTGATTTTCGACATTTTGATTATCTATGTTTTAATTATTAGACATTTTAAATATTCGAGATTTTGAGTTTCGATATAAAGAGTTCGAGATTTTGATTTTCGATTAAATGTATTTTGACATTGTAAACGTCACTCGTTTTGAATGGTTCTTGGAGAAATATCATCAGGTATCTTTTTAGCAATGGTTGAATTTGAACAAGGAGGGAGTAATTCAGCCACAGCAGCCTTCTTTCCGACATGGGTCTTGGACCCTCATCGCTAAATATTATGCAGAGCTTGACCAATTATATTCAAAATGGTAGATTTGCAAGGAATATTACTGTCCTAATATTTAGCAATAAATACATTTATTACATCCCCAGTGGAGTCCTGCAAAATACAATTTTAACATTTGAACTTTTACTTCGATAGTAAATTTTAAGGCCGGCATAATGCCAGACAAAGAAATTAGCAAGGTTTATAAAAACGCAATCGTTACCTCCTCCTCGCTTCGTAGATTTTAAAGAAAAGAAAATCTTGATCCCGTAACGCAACCTCGTTGGATCTTCCCTGATATCTCTAGTCAGCTCTTGTCTACCTGCCTATAATTTTTCCTCTGGTGTTCTCCCTCTTATTTAACTTTTGATTCAAGGACAATCGCGGTTTGCTGAGATCGGGGTACACCATTACGTTTCTATTTTTATCTTAAAGCCCGGTCTAGACATAACATTTTACCTTACGTCTTGCCTGTCAGTCAAAAGGGTAAAGTATGACGGTTGAAAGACTAGCGTATACACTTTGTAGTATAATTTTAACGTACGTTTTTAGATCGGTTTTTGATACACCATGGAGGAAGCACGGCTTTTGTCAATAATGTTTTTTGTTTTAAATGTCTATGACTTAACCGTTTCAGTAGCTAAACATAGTTTTTTAACCAGTTTTTCAAAATGTTGTGCTGATTTAGTTTGGTAATGTTCCCTGAAGATGTACGTTTCTGCTTACGAAACATGTCGAGACTATTTGTTTAAAACAAATTAAAAATTAGTGGAGGAAGACAATAACCTGTTTGATTTCCTAAAAAATTATCTTATCTAATGTCGGACGTTTCGTATACCAACTTCTAAGTGGCACTCGAAAGGAATTAAAATTGTATGCATTACCACAAGAAATGCCGCTAAAACTGACGTTTTACCGGAAACAAAGCCTCTACCGATCAGTTCAACAGGTCCGACTTCAGTCCTGTTCAGTTCAGGCAAAACGTACGTTTTATTGTCTACACGAAAGGTTTTGCCTGATCCGTTTAACCTGATCAAGTAAAACGTCAGACAAAACGTTATGTGTAGACTCCGCTTAACACTTGCTTTAAACTAATTTAGTTTTTCTCTTTCTAAGCAGAATCTTCATGGTCAATATAGCTATTACCCAAATGGTACAACTGAATCGATGATAAAATACTGTAATAAAATATTTTGTTTGGCCAAGTTTTATTACTTTTTTCTATCACTCGCAAACGGGTTTTTTGACTTATTTTATCTGACCCTGGGCACGGAAATCAAATAATATATTTTAACACAATACACACGATACACTTTAACTGGCTTCCACATGTTTTTATGTAAATTTGTATGTCGAATGTTTATTTTGAAATATTATATTCTGATTCGATTTTATTTTGTAATAATATTTTTGCCAACTGAAAAGTTTTACTTGAAAATATTCCAGTTTTAAAAGCATTTCTCTCTAAATTTATCAATGCTCAGTTTAATAATTTGAAACTGCTAATGGAAACAGATATTCAAGTAAAAAGCAGTTCAAAACTTTAAGTTTCCTTTTCTTTTAGGTCCAAATCAAGAGAGTCCCTTAATTAACAGAGTAAATAAATAAATTAGCAATTTGCAGCTTTTTAAAAACAGAATTCAAATAAAAGTTCCCATAGAAAAGCTTAACTATTGGTTGAATTTTTTTTAAGCTAAATTTTCATATGGGGTCAAAAGTGACGTTGTGCCATGATGCATTTAAATGTCTATATAAAAGTAAGAAACAAATGACATTTTTAAACAAAGAGAGGCATTTTTAAAACGTGAAAAATCAGTCGATGTCACTATTAAGAGGGATCTACTTTACTTTACTTTACTTTCTTTATTGTCCAAAAAGATGATCAATACAATCACACAGACAACGTCTAAAACTAGGATCTAAGCCTAAATCTAATCTAGAAAAAATTGTTACATTTCGCTTATTTATTCTATGTTGACACAAATAAACTGTATGAAATGTCACTATTGTTAAAATATAGACAAATAAATAACAGGTTAAAAAGACAGATACAAAGGTTAAAAGACAGATTAAAATAGTAGATACAAATTAAATAAAATGTGTTTTTTTTTCAATTAAAGTTAAAGTCATAATAACATTTAAGTTTTAGGTACTCAACAGTTTCCCTTCTGAATTTTTGATGGTCTTGTATTTCTTTAATATTTGATGGCAAAGTTTCAAAACCATTTATTGCTCTGTACTGGGGACCCTTTTCAAAGAAAGTGGAGCTCTGAGCTGGAATTCGTAGGTTATCTCTGAATCTTGTGGAAATGTGCATATTATTATATCGACTGGAGTTTTTGACAAATAATTCTGGGTTTTTTTTAACCAATGTTACTAGAGCTAGAAAATACAAAGATGGAGCTGTAAGTACTCCAAGCTTTTTAAAGTAGGGCACGCATGACACTTGGGGATGCAAATTATAGATACATCTTATAATGCGTTTTTGCGCTATAAAAACACGAATTGCAACGGTCGAGGATACCATAGCTTATTGCAGATTGTACAATTGCATTGTAAAAAAGTTTAATTGTTTCATGAGATAATTTATCTCGCAACCTCCTTATAACAGCACAGCTGCTGCTTAATCTTGATACTAGTTTCTCAGTTGTTTCTACACATAACGTTTTGCCTGACGTTTTACTTAATCGGGTAAAACGGATCAGGCAAAACCTTTTGTGTAGACAATAAAACGTACGTTTTGCCTGAACTGAACAGGACTGAAGTCGGACCTGTTGAACTGATCGGTGGAGGCTTTGTTTCCGGTAAAACGTCAGTTTTAGCGGAATTTGTTGTGGTAGTGCATACAATTTTAATTCCTTTCGAGTGCAACTTAGAAGTTGGTATACGAAACGTCCGACATTAGATAAGATAATTTTTTAAGAAATCAAACAAGTTATTGTCTTCCTCCACTAATTTTTAATTTGTTTTAAACGAATAGTCCCGACATGTTTCGTAAGCAGAAACTTACATCTTCAGGGGACATAACCAAACTAAATCAGAACAACATTTTGAAAAACTGGTTAGAAACTATGTTTAGCTACTGAAACGGTTAAGTCATAGACATTTAAAACAAAAAACATTATTGACAAAAGCAGTGCTTCCTCCATGGTGTATCAAAAACTGATCTAAAAACGTACGTTAAAACTATCAAGTGTGTACGCTAGTCTTTCAACCGTGATACTTGACCCTTTTGACTGACAGGCAAGACGTAAGGTAAAATGTTATGTCCAGACCGGGCTTTACAGTTTGGGCAAACAAACAATTTTGAGTCGGCTTGAACACATTTATCGTGAGCCAATTCTCAGCTAAGGTCAGGTCAGCTAATATCAGGTTTAAACATCTAAAAAAGGGATAAAATATCGCTGCCTCTTATAATTCATTTTGGGGTAAAAAAAGTTACATAAAACTTGTGTGGCACGTTTAACCCCAAATAGTTTTTTATTATGGCAAAAACACTTACTTAAATAATTTA
The DNA here is from genome assembly GCA_963576565.1 of Aspidapion aeneum. Taxonomy (NCBI): domain Eukaryota; kingdom Metazoa; phylum Arthropoda; class Insecta; order Coleoptera; family Brentidae; genus Aspidapion; species Aspidapion aeneum. The sequence continues at coordinate 7,172,963 of OY755038.1, forward strand.
AATTTATCAGTACTAAAATACTATTACTGTGTCGGTTTGGAACGTTTTTCTACGTTGTTCAACGCCTATTCTCCACCTCCTGCGATCCGGACAATCATTTTCTGTCAGGTTTTTGTGACTCATTGATCTTTGGATTGACTGTTGCCATTCCAGTTTAGGACGCCCTCTTTTCTGCGCCCTATTAGTTGCCATTCTAGGACCTGCTTTGTTAATCTTTAATCGTGCATCCGTTGTACATGGCCCTACCATGGCAGTTGTCTTTTAGTGATGTCATCTGTTATGCTTCCCTCGATTCCCATTCTTTCTCTTATGATCTCATTTCTTATATTTTGCAAGTCATTTAGAAAAAACATTTCAGCCCCACGAAGCACCAGATGAACACTTTCATTTAAATGAACCCCATCAAATCGAGGACCATATTAAGCTTACATCACCAAAAGAAATATTAACAGAAATCAAAAATTCGAAAAAAGCCCCAGGGTATGATCTTATTAACGGGGTAGTCATAAAACAACTCCCCAGAAAGGCTATCGTAAAACTATGCAACCTAATTAATGCGTCTTTAAGGCTTAGGTATGTACCTAAACTGTGGAAAGTTGCAGCAGTTATCATGATTCCAAAACCGAGAAAACCACTCCATGACGTGTCATCTTACAGGCCAATATCTTTGCTGCCAATTATATCCAAGCTCTATGAAAAATTATTGCTTAAAAGAATAAAACCCATCATAGAAAGACAAGAAATTATTCCATCTCATCAATTTGGTTTTCGAGACAAGCATTCCACGATAGATCAAGTACACAGAATTACTAATATAATAGAAAAAGCACTAGAAGAGGGAAAAGTTTGTTCTGCAGTTTTTCTAGATGTAGCACAAGCATTTGACAAAGTGTGGCATGAAGACCTTAATTTTAAACTAAAACGGTTTCTGCCAAAACAATATTCGGATATTTTGTATCATACATATCTGATAGACATTTTAGAGTAAAATAGGAAGACTCATACTCAAATTTAAGAGAAATTCAAGCAGGCGTGCCCCAGGGTAGCGTACTAGGCCCTTAGCTATACTTATTATTCACTTGTGATATCCCAAAGCCAGAAAATTGTCACTTACCAACATTTGCCGATGATACTGGTTTATTGACGGTAGAAAAATCTATTGAAAAATGCATTGAAAAACTTCAGGATGCAGTCACCCAAGTTCACAGTTGGACCACAAAGTGGCGAATAAAATTAAATGAAACCAAATCAATTCATGTTGATTTTACAAACAAAAATATAAATCACATACAAATAACAATTAACAACATTCCAGTACCATATTCGAATCAGGCAAAATATCTAGGTATGACCCTTGATGCCAAATTGCGCTGGAAAGCACATGTTAAGAAAAAAAAAAGAAGAACTTGAGATAAGGTATAGAAAAAAGAACTGTAAGGAAGTCCAATTTAACAATTCATAATAAGTTACTGCTTTATTGACAAATACTGAAACCAGTATGGACATATGGTATTCAACTATGGGGTTGTGCTAAAGAGTTTTAGTTGTACAGAGATTTCAAAATAAAGTATTAAGAAACATTGTGAATGCACCTTGGTACGTTCGAAATAGTGACCTTCATCGAGATCTAAAAATCGAAACTGTAGCAGAGACTATAAAAAAGTACGCAAAAAGCCATGAAGATAGACTCCATCGGCATGTGAATGTGGAAGCAATTCAGCTTCTAGACAATACTATGCTAGTTCGAAGATTAAAAAGAGTGAAGCCGTTTGAGCTTGTAAACTAAGTGAATTACATATAAAACAAAATAATGCTATAAACACAACACAATTGTGAGTTACAGACTAAACAAAGCGGGGAGAACTGTTGAGTGAACCCTAAGTTTAAATCTGACTTTTCTAGTAAATTAAGTTAAAACAAATTTGCTAATTAGTCTTACTGACTAGATTGTAATACAAAAAACACATAAAAATAAATACAACAAATAAAAAAAAAAATTCTTATATCACTTTTCATTTTTGTTTTATATTTTTTTGTTACTTTATAAGTCTATATTCCATACAACAGCGTGCTTTTCACCATTGTTTTATGTACTAGAATAAAATAGTATTAAAAACGTATTTTAGAAAACTTACCTGGTTCAAATTGAAAACAAATGATTTCAGAACCAAAAATAGTCAACCAAAATTTTACTCAATGGCGTATAAAACGAAAAAAGACGGACTCTTTCACTCACACGCCTACACTACAAAAACAATGATCTTTATATACACAATGTTTCAAGAACATCGAAGCAGAGGCCTTTTTGGTTATGCAAGTGCGAATTTGGAGAAACGCTCGGACACGTCGATTTTGTTTGCGAGGGGGACAGTTTTTGGCTATCTTGAAATTTTTGTTGGACGAACCCGCTTTGAGGGGTATTCTTCACCCCTATATTTTGAATAGGGAAAGTGGGTTTAGTGATACCTTGTTTTGAAGCTCTTTTAAATATCTTTACAACCGTGTATAAGTTTCGAAAATCCATCGAACATGTATCTTTCAAGTAAAGTTTATCAGATTTGTAAATTCAATTCAACATCGCGAGTTCTGTCAAGGTGAAGGCAGTGAAAACACGTTTTTAATCGATCGCTAAGAAAATAATTAGTTTCTGCAAGTTTAATCAACACAACAAAGCCAAATTCACTACCAGTAATTAGCTAGCACAAAGATCTTTCCTACCCGCAATAATTTCTGCTCAGAACGGCGCCCTAAGGGTTAAAAATCAGGCTAAGAACATTTTAGCCATCTTGCGACTTAGGTCGTTTTTGCGAAACGAGTGGTAATGATCGGTGGGTAGTTCTGTTTCATTTTTAACTTTTCGCTCTTCATTTTATATTATACTATTAGAGGCAGGAAAGTTTTGTATTTTTAGCATCTATTTTTGTTTTTATTTTTTAAATTAATGTTGCCGGCATTTTAATGTATTTTTTAGTTGGACTTTGTATTGATAGGCTGTTTTCTTTTTTTTTTTTATTACAAGGTTTTCTTTACATTTATATTAATTTTGTAACTAGAACACTTGTTCATAAGATATGGGAAGAGGAGAAAGGAACAATAAAGTAAATTAAGTAAGTAAAGAAAATCCATCGATTAGTTTTTGAGATATTTGCTTTCAAATTTTCAAATTTAACATTCAAATTAAATTTTTATTTTATCAGTCCATGTTAAATTTGAAAGCTTGAAGGCAATTATCTCAAAAACTAATGAATAGATTTTTGAAATTTACACGGTTTTAAGGACACTCAGAAGGCCTTCAAAACAAGGTATCACTAGGCCCACTTTCCCTATTCAAAATATAGGGGTATACCCCTCGAAGGCGGTTCGTATGCTATTAAAATTTCAAGATAGCCAAAAAGAGTCCCCCTCGCAAACAAAATCGACGTGTCCAAGCGTTTCTCCGAATTCGCCCGTAAAATACCCAAAAACAGCCAAAAAGTATCTCAATGTCAAAAACTGAGTACCAGCAAACCTAGATACGATAACTTTCTAAAGGAGAAATTGCATTTAAAAGAACAGTGTTTTTGACCGAAAAAAAAACAAATATCTTAGAAACTTCTTAACTTTTTTGTTTGTAAAATATTGTAAACATTTAGCACCCAACGGGCTCTACTCTTATCAGGTTTTGTTAATCTGACATTATTTTTGCAAAAATAAAGACAAAAAACAAAGAATTTAAAAAATTACGGTTTTTCAAATTTTCCTCAAACATTTTAAGGTTAGGTAAAAAATGACATTCACAAAAGTTTTAGATATTTTTATGAGCTATGACTTTTAGTACAATGAATAGAGGAGTTTTACCCTACAAAAGGTCCGGTGGTTCTGAATTTTGGATATGTTATTAAGGTCGAAAGGGTAGTTAAAAATCTGAGTTTTCGTCACCCCCACCCCTGTGCTTCCTCCGCCATCTTGAAAAAAACCATAAAAAATTGGCACTTTTTGTAGTTTTTTGCCTTTAATTTCGTTCCAGTATACTAAATCGCAAAAAGAGTTATATGAAATTTTTAAGAGGATATAATTATCTACAATTGGGTGGTACCATGGTTGTTCTGCGAGCAGCAGTAACGGAGCTAGGTAATTTCCAAAAATGACTAAAATCATGTGCTTGGACAAAATTTTCAGATTTTTTCTACTTTAGACGGCATAAACTCCGAAATACTTGGTTTTAGGGTAAAAGTTCAAAAAACATATATTGTAGAGAATTTTATCAGCTACAAAATCCATTCTTTAAATGTATTTTTAAATATTGTAATGGAATGGGAGTAACTTTTAACTTAAAGTAAGTAAGTTAAAAAATAATCATTTTTTTAAATTTAGTGCTTTAAACGGCACGTTTTTTATTTATTTTAATTTTTTTGTGTAAATTTAGTGACGTACAAAAAGGTAAGAGAACTTAGGGGTCAAACACCTCCTTAAACCAACCACCTCTTCAAAAACCCCCCCCCAGACCCCCCAAAATCTAACATATTTAGGTTTTCTCAAATTTTCTGAAAAAATACGCTTCTAAGAGAAAAAGATGAAATTTCCTTTTGAAAAAGTGTCACTTTTTTCTCCGACGTCAACTTTTACCGGAAATCGCAATAACACGATTCCTTGCCCCTTTTTACCCAAACCTAACCCGCAACGCCCCTGCTCACGCATTTATTTTTTTTTAACTTTGTTTTTCGCCGCTCTACAATTTTCAATGCTTCAGGTCCTGTTAATAATTTATTTTCTCCCAAAGTGCAATTTGACAGGTCTATAGAACGCCGATCTTCGAACTTTACGACAATTTTATCCCTGGTCTACCTTAAGTTAATACCTATATTGGCTTTTTTTACAGTCAGTATATTCGTGTGTTTTTGTCGAGTGAAATATTTCTTAACTTAATCCCTCTGCGTGCCGTGCGAAATAAAGGTCATTAGGCGAAGTTTTAGTAAAAACTGGAGGCCGTAAAAAACCAAATAAGCCCTGTCTCGCTTAACAAAAGACCTCAAGAAAGTTTTTATTACCTTTCCCTAGAAAACGGCGAGCCTTAAACGCTGATAACTTAAAAAGGGAATAAAAGGAGGGAACTTAATGGAGTTAAATTTGGTCAATCATTGTACGCCTTTGTTATGGAAAAAGAAAGGATTTCCCTTGGCATTTCCTTAATTTTTAGGAGAAATGTTTACTTTGTCTTTTACCATGATATTGCATTTTCTAGTGACATAGCAGAACGAAATATTAAATCGATAAGTTACGAAAAGGTTGTTTGTTACTGCAGCGAAATGTCTGAAAAATTTAAAAGCTTTTGGAATTGACAGCATACCCACTGAACTCATAAGAAATGGCGGTAAAAATTTATTGCGACGTATATATGACTTTATAACAGAAATCTAGAAAAAAGAGAAAATTCCTAAGGAATGGATCCTCGGTATTAACAGCTAATTCACAAAAACAGGTGATGAGCAAAACTAGCACAACAACCAAGGCATAATACTGCTAAACGTGGTTTATTAGTTATTGTCATATAATTGGGGTATTCTGAGCTGACTATCAGAGAATATTTATACGGATTCCGCCGCAACAGATTTATCTCAGATCCAATATTTGTTATAAGACAAATTCTGGAAAAAGCCTATAAACACACTTGAGTAAAAAGAAAAATAAATTAGAGGGCGCTTGGGTTTTAAGCATTAATTTACCAACTCAAAAAAATTAAATGTTTGAGCGTAAATGCCACGATATAAATACACACGTAGGAGGTAGGTAGAGTTTTGAAGTATTAAAATTCATCTCTACGGTAAAAATCTTAGTAAAAGGAAAAGTAAACATATCTGTCAGCCTTTCCAAGGACAGACATAGAAGTACTTGGAGAGGAAGAAATCATTGAAAAAGAAATGATAAAGAATAGTATTAAAAAGCTTAAATCCGGAAGAGCTAGCGCATCTGGGGCAGTATACGCTAAAATACTTAAATATGGCTCAGAGAAACTACTAGAAAATCTCACATATATTTTATCAATTAATACATAAACGGACATCCAGTACCTGATGATAGGAAAATTGCATTACATAAAAAAGAAAACAAGCTGGATTGCAACAATTACAGAGGAAATTCAGTAACCAGTACACTAAGTAGATTGTACGGTAGGATTCTTACAGATCTAATAGAGAATTATTTTCATGAACAAGAAGAAAAAGTCCAAAGTGGGTTTCGTGCAGGTAGATCTTGTAGAGATAATATTTTTTGTCTCAAAAAAGTAAAATAAGAAAAGTAGTGCCAGAGGCTCGTGTTACCTTTGTGGACCTACAAAAAGCATATGATACTGTTCCATTAGAAAAATTATGGACAGTGTTAGAGCAATCTAATATTAATCATATACATAAAAGCGATAAAATAACTATACAAAGGGTCGAACACTAAAATTAAAATTGGAAATCGACTTTCAAAAGAATTCCTATGAACGAAAGGCTTAAGACAGGGATGTTGTATCTCCCCAACTCTTTTTAAAATATATATCGCAGTAGCTGTAAAAAACACACAAATACACACTACAGTTTGCTGACGACCAAGTAATTGTAGCTAATGATAAAGAAGAAATGGAGTATATGATGAGAAAGTTAACGGAAAAATACCAACACATATACACAGATCATATAAGAAATGAGATCATAAAATAAATAATGGGAATAGAGGGAAGCATAACGGATGACATCACTAAACGGCAACTGATATGGTACCGCCATGTACAACGGATGAATAATGAAAAATTTTCAAAGCAGGTCCTAGAATGGCAACAGTCAATCCAAAGGTCAATACGTCAAAATAATTTGACAGAAGATGATTGTCCGGGTAAAAGGAGGTGGAGAATAGGCGTCGAACAACGTAGAAAAACGTTCTTAACCGACATGGTAGTAGTATTTACCAACCTCACTCCTTACACAATTGAGATACTTCTTTTTTTAATAGATTTTTTTATATTTTGCTTTAATGTGTTACTAATGAAAAAATAAATTAAATACGCGTGCTAGCCCATCCCACAGGAACGAAGCCTTCTAAAACAAATAAATCAAAGGCAATAGCAATCACAATAAAACCGGTTTATTTACCGTAAATTATACTAGAGTTGTAAAAGTAAAACAAACTTTGCAATCACAGAAAAGTCGTTAATTTTTAAGCCGTATAATTACACTACAATTAACAGTTGTTCTTATTACACTGGAAAATTACTCTTTAAACACATTTAATTAAATTTTTTTACAACTACCTCTAAAAATTATGTTTTTTATCTAGACAAGCTTTGAAAATGGCGTTTATCACACAGCGAGTGCAAATAGTTATTTACCTAACAAGTGCGGAAGGTACTTTTCCGCACGTAGTGTTGTATAATTTCCACAAATATATTTTCGGAAACATTTCAGTAATATATTTTCTAAAATATTTCTGGAAATATTAGAAATATATGAAATATTAAAAAAATAAGAAGGGAATATTTATTTATAAAAATCATAACAAAACACCGGAAAACGCAGAAGGCATATACATGAACACAAAACAGGAGTTATTCTTGAAACAAATAAACAGAAATAAGGTCAAATTTGTACAAAAAATCTCATTCTTGACACATTATACTATTCACTAGTCGAGCAAGAGACATATCTTCACCGCTGTCATGACACTCAATAACATCGTCTTGCCAGTCTACTTCAAAATCTTCAGTATCGGAAATAAAAATTGTTCTATAGTAAGTTTAATGCTTATAAGGTTACAAAATATGAAGGACTTATATTTTAAATATTTTCAATATTCCCAATATTTCCAAAATTTCCGAGACACGTTTGGAAATTTCCAATATTTCCATTTCTATGGAAATTTTTCCATTTACATAACTATCAGCACGCGATGGCAGTTGCACAAACGACGCGGAGCGGAGTTCGGACAAACCGTCAAGGGTGGAAAAAATAGTTTCCGCAAGAGTTAGGTATAATGTTTTTCCTATGAGTGTTTTTGTCCATTTTCTTTATAATAATGGTAGAAAATGATACATAAGATAGAATAGTTGCATAAATGATTTAAGTAGGCCTAAATATCATCATTTTTAACAAAACAAAACTCGTGAAGAAAAGTAACTTTTTAGCACTAGTGCGAAAAATTAACTTTTTAGTACTAGCGGAAAGCTACTTTTCCGCACGATTTTTTTTCTTTTCCACACGACTTTTGTATACACGAAAAAATAGTGAAACAGGATTTTTTTATCATGATATATTAATAAGAAACTTTATGTAAAGAACATTTAATTAACAATAACGAAAAAGTTAACGATGGTAAATATTGAAATTGAAAGTGCACTTTGTGTTTGTTGCATGCTGCAATATAGCAGATGCCGCAACATCTTGAAGGATGTCGTCTCTTATTTAAATTTGAATAGTTGGTGTTTGGCCCACTACAGAAATGTCTTGATCAGTTTGCTGCTGAGAATTACTAGTGTAGTAGTAAATGGAGGAAGGTATATTGGTCTGTACAGGCTGTAACAAATTACAGGATTCTTCCTTTGGTGCTTCTGGTAGCATCGGTACAGCAGCACATGTGATATGGCGTTAAGTTGGTAAATAATTTTGGCAAAGGTTCTTAAAAAGTAATCTTTTTATTTATTTAAATTCCTTTTCTAGCTAGGGAAGGAGTTTTTCCATTTTTAATATTTGTTTTCTGAGCGTGTAAAAATATAACAAAAATGACCATCATATTCAGTGTATTCAATCATGGAAAAGAAAAAAAGAAGAAAATCGATACCTACCTTACACAAAAAACATAGGTTGAAAGGTTGAAAGATTGAATAAACAAAAATTTTTGTTTGATGATTCGTTTTTAGTCACGAACAGGCATAAGTAATTTTTTTTCACAGAATTAGTAAAGTATAAAACAATATTTAATATATGCATTTATCGGTTTCACAACGTTCTACGTCTTCCGATACCCAATCTCCACTCGTTTCTGTTTGCCCATAATTCATCATCTAGGCCTCTTATTTTTATTTCGCTGTCTATTCCTTCTCTCCAGCTTCTTCTTGGCCGTCCTCGTTTTCTTCGGCCAGTTGGTTTCCATTGTAGTATTTGTTTAGGTAGTCTTTCATCATTCATTCTTTGTACATGTCCATACCACACCAGTTGTTTTGTTCTTATATTATTATCACACTTTATTAGCAAAATATATTGCTCTTTACAATGTCATTATAAATACAAATAGGTAGATAAGTATTTACATCAAAAAAAAAAAATTTACAAAGTTTTCACATAATGAGCACACTTTGTTTTAAAATTTTTCAATGAAGTGCATTCTTTCATGTCTCTAGGGATGCTATTAAACAATCTTAAACCTACACTGAATACCGTTTCACTTTGAAAATCAGCAATATAGAAATCGTTTACTGATCTTGACCTAGTGTTATGAGTATGAATATCTCGAACATAAACTATCTCACCAGTTAAATATGTGGGCAACATATTATTTTTGAGTTTGAAAACAAAGACTAACATGTTGTATGAGGCTCGTTGTTGAACATTCATAAGGTTTAATCTGTCAAGCATATTTCTAATAGGAGTTCGCTTATTACATAATAAAATTGCCCTCATGCAACGGTTCTGCAGTTTCTGTAACATGTTTTTCTGACCTGCATTTAAAAAATGAAACAATGTTCCACAATAATCAAAATGTGGTGCAATAATTGATTTGTAAATTGTAAGTTTAGTGAATAATGAAACTTTATTATTTAGCCTATACATGTAACCTGCTTTCTTTGCGATTTTCTTTTTTATGTACTCGCAGTGTAGAGAAAGGTTGAGCTCAGGATCTAACATTACGCCTAGATATTTAAAGGATTTAACCTCTTCTATTTGAGAATTTTCAATAACAATGTTGAGTTTGTTTTTATTCTTAAGTTGATTTAAATTATGTTTTGAGGATAAATCATAAATTTTGTTTTGTTTATATTTAATTTAAGTCCATTTTCTATCAACCACACATGCAAGTTATTAAGATCTTCATTTAAATTTTTTTCAATGTTTTGAAATTCGTTGATATCGCAAATGAATACAGTATTGTATCATCTGCAAATAGTTTGATTTTGCAATACTTTATGTGTTTAACTATGTCGTTAATAAAAATAAGAAATAAAATGGGCCCCAGTACTGATCCCTGAGGAACACCATGATCAGTTTCTATTTTTCCTGATACTGAGTTTTAAATTTAACCTTTTGAAATCTTTTTTTCAAATAGCTCTTAAACCATTTCAATACATTACCTGTAATGCCATATTTTTTCATCTTTTGTAATAGTAAATCAATGTTAACAGTTTCAAAGGCTCTGCTAAGATCTAAGAAAACTACCCCAATTACTTTTTTATTATTTATCTGAGATCTCCAAGAGGATGTTAAAAACTGCAAAGCTGTTTCACATGAATGAGCCTGCCTATAGCCTGATTGTTCACTAATTAAAATATTATTTTGATTGATATAATGCATCAACTGATCTTTTACCAGTAATTCCAGAGCTTTTTCATAAACAGGTAACGTATTAATGGGCCTATGTTCTGTACAAAGAATAGTTTTTGGTACTTTTTCTATTGGAATTACGGTTGAGCATATCATCCACTAAAGTACGTTCACCCACTGTCATAATTTCTCTTATTCATTGATTTGTAACTCTTTCTCTTTTGATTTCCCTGCTGCTCTTCTCCAATAGTCCATCTCCGTAGCGGAAACCATTTTTTTCTGTTCTATACTTGATTGGCCATACTTCTGAGCCGTATGTAATAATACTCTTTACAATGGTGTTATATATAAGCTTTTTGTTATGTTTGGATATACTTTGGTCCCAAATTATTCCATTTAATAAAGTTATTGCTTTTCTTCCTTGTACGTTTCGATCTTTTATAGCTTTGTCTAGTGTTCCGTCAGCTGTAAGTATTAGACCTAAGTATTTATACTCATCACAGGACTGAATTTGCTGCCCGGTATTTAAGATTAGATCCTGTTTCGTTCCACCGATACACATATACTCTGTCTTATTGAGGTTAACCTCTAGTCCCCACTTATTGTACTCTTCTATTAGTTTTTTCTTTTTCTAATAGTAACAATATTTTATAATTATTATAAAAAACCGCGACTTATATTGGAATCCTATTTCTCCCCAAAAAACAGTTGGGTCAACGCTAACTTGTCCAAATAGTTAACACATATAATGATTTACTCCGATTTAATTCGATATCCCCAGTGTATTTAAAGACTTAAAAGCGACTAACATTTTTAATTCAAATATTTTTTATTTTAATTAATTTTTGAGTTTTTTTGTAGATATAATATAATTGTAACCCAAGGAAAGATGGCCTATATTGCAAGGTATGTATAAACAATTATATATATATAACATTAAAAACGTTTTATATAAGGCAAAACATGAGGTAAACAATAAACCAAAATTCAGAACGGACGCGACGGGTCTAAGTCTAAACATCATTTATTAAACATAGCTATTAATATTTTAAGTTTAAGGGAAAATACAGTCGAACCTATTTAACTCGAACCTCTATAACTCGAACCTCTCTACAACTCGAACCTTTTAAGTGGTCCCTGCACTTTTTATATGTATTTTAACTTCTTTAATTCGAATTTCTACAATTTGAACTCTCCATAACTTGAACTGTTTTGGTTGTCCCTTTGAGTTCGAGTGATAGAGGTTCAACTGTATGTACAGGCCGAAAACGTGAGGGCTTAGCCGAAGTTCATTCAAGCTCCACGTATTCGTGCGTTTTTCGAAAGAACATACTGCTCTGAATTAAAAAAAAATTAATTGAATTTCACGCGACTTCGAGGTAGGTACAAGAATTTCTTCTGAATTAGACTAAACCTGCGATTTCTCGCCCACACACCCGAAGTAATTTTTCACGGCCGTATTTGACTTGTATATTGCACACTTTTCCATATCTAAAAATCAATCTTATATAATACGAAAAACCGACTTTTACTAACACACATATCGATATAAAATTCACGTCAATCGTTCCCTTTGTTAGAACTGTTATGTCAAAGTGATAGAGGTTCTACTCAACAAAATTTGATTTGATCCATTTCTTTAGGAATGTGATAGGAGGTGGTAAGGAGTAAATTTGACCCTAATATGCATTCAAGGCCGACAAAAAAGTACAGGCCACAACCCTAAAAAAATTAACTGTTCTCCGGGGGCTGACTTTGACATTGGGTCTTATGGGAGGTCAGATGTTTTTTTTATGATATTTTCAACATGGCACTATAGATTTCCCCGAAATTTCAGTGAAATATTCTCAGACACCATCCTCATATTCTACCAAACTTTTGTAAGAATGCAAGATGATTAAAAGGTTAAAAATCTTCAAAATTTAGCATTCCTTATTTTGAATTCAAATTACCCGCCATGTACCGCACGCCAACTGTTATATTTGACATGTATTTGACTTTGTCATATGTGTTTGTCACACTTGATTTCTTTTTCAATATGGGATTGTTGGAGGTTGAGCCTGTTACATTCAGCAGCGGAATAGCAAGTATATGGGACTTCGAGCAAAACCCCAATCAGAGGAAGAGATGCATAAAAGTTTGCAACCATAACGAAAATGCATACCATGTAGTATGCGCATGCCCCAATATCAGCCACAACCAGTTAGGCACGACTTGAAGCAGGAAACAAAATCTTAACAGAAAAAAAAATTATATCACAACAAAATCAGATATAATGATAAAAAATGTCAAACCCCAAAAGTTATTTTATATAATGGAGATAGCTGTGTCACACATACAAAAACTACAGACAACAAGAAGAGTTGAAAAAAAATCAGATACACAAAAAAGTCAACAACTAAAATAACAACAGAAAAATATGAAAGAGACAGAGAGAGATTTTTAACCTGATTGCAATCCTGGAAAGACATCCCAGCACTGCGCTGTTAAGTTTGCAGTGTTTGTTTTGGGATGTTTTTGGTGAGGTCATTGGAATAGAGAGCCATACATAGTTCCGTGACATGCTAAAAGAAATTGGGGTCGAGGCAAGAGAGTAGCAGATATTGGTAAACAAGTGCGCATACTCAGTAGCTGTATCCACCAGCAACCTGTTGCTCAGAAGAATAGGAGAAAGAAAAAATAGTTCCTAAAACGAAGAATAGGAGAAAGAAAAAATAGTTCCTAAAACGAATTTTATTCTCTTTTCATGTGATAGAACTGTGATAAACTTAGTTATATTATTATTAATTAATAATAATTAAATAATTGTGATCATCCTTTTATGTACAAAGGTGCTTTAGAATAAGATATTTTTGTATCATATAAATTAACGATAAATAAAAAACTATACGACTTAGGTGCGGTCAAATTAACTATGAAAACAAGTGTTTAATTCTCTCAAAGAGCCGATGAAACCTCTCAACCTCAAGAATTGCTTATTTGGTATCATTAGCAGCATTACAAAAAATAAACCTACGTGAACGAATCAGAGACGGTGAAATTGAAAACTGACTTCAGGTAGATGATTTTTTGTTATGCGTGTCGATTCTATATTTTTTTTGAAAAACCAAATCGAATTGATTGAATAACTTTTAAGATCGCATTTTATTGCAAACGATGAGAACACCTAGAAATAATCATCACTTCCAGATAAAAGAGTTAAAGGCAAGCACGCCTATGAAAATTATTTATTAATAATAGGGCGTCTAAATCAGGGCTTTAATAACAGTACTCCGTCCCCGCTGGTGCACACAAATTTTAGTACCGATGTTGTAAGCAAACTATAAGCCACAGTTTCCATTTCAAATTTTATAGCTAGGCAGTGGTGGATCCAGGATGTTCGAGAGGGGAGAGAAGGAAGCAGCAAAAACCAAAACGTTAAGCTTTCAAGCTACCTACGGAAAAATATATGAGAGAAACAAAAAAAAACTCCTTTTTGCCCGATTAGCCATGAAACTTGTTTGATTTTTAAATTCACGGGTACGAAATTCCACGTTTGTTAGTATTTGACGGGTAAAAATGCAATATGCGTTGATCCGGCCTGAAAGACAGAAGAGCTGTCGTAGGTCACGCACTATAGTTTGTTTTCTTTTGTTTGTTTGTCGATCTTTTCATTGATCGATATGTATAGCAGTTTTTTGCCTGCTTTTGTTTTTTGTTTCTCTCGTATCTCGGTAGATGGCGCTTCTTGCGATAGTTTTCTCACTATTGACTTATGATTAGAGACAAAACCGTCTAATTAACTTCGCAAGAATTGTTAAACTGACCAAGTATTGTTCTGAGGAGTCCCATAAGGACAAAACAGTTAACTGTCAACACTTATCGGGTGTCCATTAGATCTTGGACCCCCGTCAGGTTAAGCTTTCAAGCTACCTACGGAAAAATATATGAGAGAAACAAAAAAAACTCCTTTTTGCCCGATTAGCCATGAAACTTGTTTGACTATTTTTAACTTAACGCGATTATTCTAAATCTGCGTTGAAAAGTGATTGGTTAAATGTCGTGTTTACCTGACCGATACAGCAAATCAATTTCCGCTGTAAATGGAAATTCTGTATAGGTATAATGTCATGTTCTAAATGTCTAAAACGGGATGAGGGAGCTAGAGTGTGTTGCAATAATATTTGTTAAATTTAAACAATAAAGTACACAAGTGCGTGAATACTCGATAAAATATAATACTTATATTTTATCGCATTTGGGCCTATTAATTCCCCTTATTCGTTTCATCTTTACTTTATGGCCCCGTCCGCTTGTTGCATACTATTTTTCAAATCACTTCGGTGGAACAGAACTATGGACAGAACACTACAAGGGACTGCTGCTGGAGACGAGAACCGAATATCTGGTAGCCTCTCCGAGGAAAGACATAGAAGTACATGGAGAGGAAGAGGAAGAATTATCGAATCATCGAAAAAGAAATGATAAAGAATAGTATTAAAAAGCTTCAATCCGAAAAAGCTAGCGGACCTGGAGGAATATATGCAGAAATACTCACATATGGATCAGAGAAACTACTCGAAAATCTCACATATATTATCAATCAATGCATTAACGGATATCCAGTACCTGATGATTGGAAAATTGCGTTCATATCCTCAATATATAAAAAAGGAAACAAGCTGGATTGCAACAATTACAGATGAATTTCAGTAACCAGTACTCTAAGTAGATTGTACGGTAGGATTCTTAGAGATCTAATAGAGAATGATTTTCATGAACAAGAAGAAGAAGAGCAAAGTGGGTTTCGTGCAGGCAGATCTTGTAGTGATAATATTTTTTCTTAAACAAGTAATTGAGAAAAGAAGCGTCAGTAATTTAGAGACTCATGTTACCTTTGTGGACCTACAAAAAGCAAATGATACCGTTCCAGTAGAAAAATTATGGACAGTGTTAGAGCAGACTAATATCAATCATACATACATAAATGCGATAAAAGAACTATACAAAGGGTCAAAATCTAAAATTAAAATTGAAAATCGACTTTCAAAAGAATTCCTAGTAACAAAAGGCTTAAGCCAGGGATGTTGTATCTCTTCAACTCTTTTTAAAATATATATCGCAGTAGCTCTAAAAAACTGGAAACGTAAAGTGCACGGCATGGGAATACAACTTAACGACCGAATTAGGATATACACACTACAGTTTGCTGACAACCAAGCTAATTGTAGCTAATAATAAAGAAGACATGGAGTATATGATGAGAAAGTTAATGGAAGAATACCAAAAGTAGGGATTAACAGTGAACGTGGACAAGACACCGTACTTATGTATTGAAAATCGATCCAGTGAGTTAGAACTAAAAAATGGACAAGTAATATCTCCATGCAATGAGTATGTATAGTTGGGTGTCACATTTGATAAGACAGGGCAGACTGTAAAGAACTGGAAAAAAAATAGTAAAAGCAAAAAAGATTATTGGATGTCTTAACAGTATTTTATGGAGCAGAGAGATAAAAAAGAATGTAAACTATAACATATAACATATATGAAACAATTTTGAAAACACCCGTTTGTATGGAATAGAGACTTGTCGCGTAATAGAAAAATACAAAACAAAAATGGAAAGTGTCGAAATGGATGCAATAAGAAGATCAATAAGAATATCTAGAACAGATCACATAAGAAATGAGATCATAAAAGAAAGAATGGGAATCGAGAGAAGTATAACGGATGACATCACTAAAAAGCAACTGATATCGTACAGCCATCTACAACGGATGAACGACGAAAAATTACCAAAGCAGGTCCTAGAATGGCAACCAATAGGGCGCAGAAAAAAATGGCGTCCTAAACTAGAATGGCAACAGTCAATGCAAAGATTAATGAGTCAAAAAATCTGAAAGAAGATGATTGTCAGGATCGAAGGAGGTGGAGAATAGGCGTCCGACAACGTAGAAGAACGTTCTAAACCGTCATAATAGTAACTTCGGTGGACACCATGACAATCCGAAGTCACTTGATACTCGAGCAAAAATACAACGCATTTACTGCATATACATAACATTCCAATACCCACGGTAATTTCCAACTCATGATGCAAACATAAGTCCTCGCGTTCTTTAAGAAAAAATGACCTGATTGGTTGCTTTCAAAAACATATGCATGTTATTTCCATATAGTACGTATTATTCCAATACCCACGGTACCTTACGATGCATAATGCAATCATAAGCATAGGTCATAAGTAGGGAATCCAATTCCGCACCAAAATCTCAATCCCGCAAATCCGCGGGATATAGCCATCAATCCCGCGGATCCGCGAAATGGCAGGATTTCAAAAAATAGTAATATTCTTTGTACTCAGCCTACGAAATATGCTAATAAAATTTTTATGCAATAAAAAACAAATCTACGGGTATCTAAGCTCACACTAGGGACTATAGTTATAGTGTACGTGTGAGCTAATATAACTCAAAACTGAAATATATTTTATTCAACTCCAGACTCAACTACCTTTCGTTTAATACCACACAAGCCGTGTTTTGACTTAAACTCTAATTTTTAAAATCTACCCCACCCTTTTCAAAAAAACTAAAATATATTTTGTTTAACTCCAGACTCAACACCCTTTTTTTTAATAAACAAAAATTCATTTTGTTTAACTCCAGACTTAATTACCTTTCGTTTAAAATCACACACGCCATATTTTCACATAAACTCTAATTTTTGAAATCTACCCCTACCCTTTTATTTGGCTTGCGTTCGGTGGATTTTGTTCACTTTTAAATGGGACCATCACGGCCCAAGACCCAGCCTAGGTGCCAAATTTCATTTAAATCGGACAAGCGGTTTTTGAGTTATGTGGGTTGGTCGTTACAGACAGACATACAGACAGACAGACAGACAGACAGACATACAGACAGACAGACAGACGGCGCAACAAAAAAGTTTCAAAATCATCTGAAACGCAAAGATATATAAAAATTTTTGAAATCGGAGCAACTTTTTTTTTTCTAAAAAATTAGAATCACCATAGCTCACACTACTATAGTATAGTAGTAGTGTGAGCTAATACAACAGTCGGAATAGCTTAAAGGTACATTTTACATTGTTTTTAAAAATATTTCCGGAGAAAAGATAACATATCTAATGTGTCGTGTTTTTTTAAACTAATTTTATTGCACATATAACCTGCGACTAAAAACGCACGCTCAGCTGCGACACTTCTCGGAGGAATCGACTTAGGGAACGTCCTTAAATTACGTAAGGCAAAAATTGAGGATTTTTGACCCCCCTCCCCCCTCGTAACGCATTTTTAAGAAAAAACACATTACAAAACATTGAGTGTAACGTAAGGCCAAACCCCCCCTCCCCCCCTACAGCGTTACGTAATTTAAGGACGGGCCCTTAATAAAGTTATTAGCAGCTTCAAAGAATATGCCCTTATTCCATCCGCTTTCAAAAAGGGTTAAGTAAGTCATGTTTAAGTAGCTGGTTGATTGATGCTGGGATCAGGCCGGAACAGCCATAATATTACTGCAGTTGTGGCAGAGCGGCAAAATGGTAGTCTTTTCTGGTATGGTGCGGTATGCTGTTTCTTAAATAAGATGACTTATAATCACAAGTAAGCATAAAAAGGTCGCAGAAAAATTCTTAGTAGATTTAAAAAATGTGCATAAAAAAGATATTCAAATGTCGCTTCAACTACTGCGGGTTGTTTAAAAGCTTTGCAGAAGGATAAAAAATACTATTTTTAATTCTCTTCTAGCAGGATTTTTAATATATGTGGCCTAAATGGGATTTTTTTGATAATAATTGAGTCGAATAGAAACGGACCAAACCGGAATGAATAAGTTACGTGTGTTCAGCATAATCCACATAAATTTAAAGAGACTATTGTATGAACATATTTTACAAAATAATGTTGCAGGTGTAAGCGAGTAAATCCATATAAATTTTGCAAACAATTTCAAAATACTTTATTATTTATATGAAAGTTTATATTTTGGTTTGTTTTGAAATTCTCCTTAGGTAAAATAAAATTAACTAACTTCTTTCTTATAACTTTCTAACTCTTAAATTCTTCGCCCCTTGTTATTTTTATATGTTTGATGTTATCTTCGACATCGTCCGTCCACCTTCTTCATGTTTTATTATTTTTCTTCGTGTTTTTGTATCATCCCTTCTCTGTACATGTCTGATTATTACTATGTCATTTTAGAACGTTTTTCTACATTGTCCTACGCCTATTCTCCACCTCCTTCGATCCTGGCGATCATCTTCTGTCAGGTCTTTTTGACTCATTAATTTGACTGTTCACATTCCAGTTTAGGAAGCCCTCTTTTTATACGTCCTATTGGTTGTCATTCTAGGACCTGCTTTGATAATCTTACGTCGTTCATTCGTTGTACAGTCGGGGACTTTTTAAATGGCCGCCCTCGAAGATAAAAAATATTCTTATTTAAAATTCGGAAAAGTATTTTAAACCAAATCAAAAAAATTGTAAACCTTACCTCTGTCTGTAAACATACATATTTAAAAATTAGTTTTTTTTTATTTCTTTAAATGATTAATTTTGAAAGAAAAAAAATATAACGGCAATTTAAAAAGTCCCCGACTGTACATATCAGTTGTCTTTTAGTGATGTCATCCGTTATGCTTCTTCCCATTCTTTCTGTTGTGATCTCATTTCTTACATGATCTGTCATAGATATTGTTATTGATCTTCTTATTGGATCCATTTGTCTGTCTGTCTTATCAAATCTAACACTCAAGTATACATACTCATTGCATGGAGATATTGTTTGTCCATTGTCTTGTTCTAACTCACTTGATTTGTTTCCAATACATAAGTACTGTGTCTTGTCTACGTTCATTGATAACCTCCATTTTTGGTATTCTTTCTCAGTTTTTTAAATTTCTCTTTAGTTTCCGAGATATGATTTTTTTTCCATAAAATTGTACTATTTCTGATTTTTAGTTTGACGTTTCTACCCGAATTGACCTATAGCCACCACATTTGCTATGAGATAATCCAAATATTGATCATTTCGAACCTTGTACGCCATTGTACCCTAGAAGAACACTGAGCACAATCAAGGGCGTGCAAAAATAATTTTTCATTAATTCTTCATTTTATGACCAAACCTGAGTTTCACCTTCTGTAGGTGATCTGATATCAACTCTAGGTAAGTGCAAAACATATTTTTCATATAGTTATTTCGCAAAGTCCATGAATTTAATTTTTTTTAGTTTTCTCACTCCACTACAGATACTTTTGCTGCTGCCTTAGTAAAATCGTAGAGCACAGCTTATGCCACGTGTGCCATCTGATTTAGGTTGTAATATATCACAAACGAAAATTTTAAAAATTGAAATGTGAACTGCGGAACCAGAAGTATTATGTTTTGGTTGTGCTTGTCGACTTGGGCATTTTAAGGTATCACTCGCAAAAAAAGGTTGAGAATTAAAAAAATTATTGTGTGTGCTTAAGACCACACGGCAGAAGTGTAAACTTAAACCAGGCGAAATTAATAATACTGGCCCATACTATATTTTGCAAAGCGGACCGAACCGAACTCTTCTGTGTACTGGCCTTCATCTCCATCATCATATCGCTCGCTGAATGTTTCTCACAGTAAGCCGACTCGAGCCGATTTCACCCGAATGAGCGTTACATAGCCGAGCCTGACGGCTCAGTTCAATTCACTACCCACAAAAACTGCTAAACGCACCTAAAGAAGTTTACACTTCAAAAAGTAACCACCGATGGTTCCCAAAGTGTCTTCTTCAACTCGAAATTTAGAAATTTTTACTTTTAGTGATAAAACAATAAAATCAGACGCTCTCTATCAATTATCTTACAGTTGTAATGCCTACATAAATTTGATGTTCAAATCAAGAAATTTATATAATAAGAACTTAAAATAAGTCTCAGTTATTTCTTTGAGTTTTCTTTTGTTTACCCAAAATTAAATTTTTTGAGTTGTGTCAGTTTCGTTTTAAGGGTGCGATATATTCTTTTTATTCTCGAAAAAAAAAAATACATTTTCCTTTAGCCTCTCTTCGCACTCAAGCATGAATAATCTAGTTTGGACGACTTTTGTTTAGGACATCCATAAAACGCTTGAAATATTTTTCCTGATATCATTTTTTTTCTGAAGGTCGAAAAATACCTTGCAGCAATTTCTCGAAGGAAACAAACAATTTGCGAAAGGTAAATATAGCATAAATTTTTTAAAATTTTCGTTTAGAGTTTCAGGGTTGTATTTTATTTGTAGCTTAGGGCATATATCAGTAAAAAAATAATATAGGATACCGTCACGAAAATCGAATAAACTTGTGTCAACACATAAAATGGTCAACAGCAAAAAATGTCGAACTCTTGTTTGGCAAAAATAAAACAACCGAACCGTAGAAAACTCGAATCGCAGAAAATTCAAACCGTTAAAAAGTAAAAAAAAAGTTAAGAAATAAAAGAAAATAAAGCAATTCAAGTTTATCGTTGTTTTGACAATATGTAGAAATGTCGAAAATAGAAAATAATATAATCGAAAATTAAAAGCGCGATATGCAATGTAGAAGAGATGCAATATCATCGAAACGCAGAAAGATCGAACCGTAGAAGATACAATTTTTCAATGAATTTTTAATTCAACTTTTCTACGGTTCGAACCAAACGTAACTACGTTTTGATTCGGGTGAAACTCGAACTGCACATGCGAGGTCACTAGATTTTCGTATCTCTATTGGGGATATGTAGATTCTCTTTCTCAGCCGTTTCAAGAATTCATACACTGGTGGACCAGCCGTTCACCACTATTAAAATCTAGAGGATGGATTTTTTTAATGATCTACAAAATTATTGGAGCCGTACCGATTACGCTCTTTTGATTAATGGTCCCAACTAACATTTAAAGTTTTCGTGACGACACCCTTACCAGTAAGAATTTCTCAAAAGTAACCGTACTTCCGCTACGTCAAAGTATACCATTTAGCTACGTGGTAATTCCCTAACTGGGGAACAAATTTCCGGTTATTACTACTTAGCCACGTGTTTAAAGTCACCAGCCAAGAATCTATTACGTCATAGAGGCTGTTTTTTTCCGTAATGGTTAAAAAGTAGCGATGTAGTTCCAAATAATACTAGCGCTTCTTTTTGTAAAATTATTACACAATATGGTGAACACTACAGTAAACAAACTGGCTAGGTTTTTTAGTTTGGTTATGGCTATAATAAGTACTATGTTATCTAAAAGCGCGAGAATTTAATAGCTGAGGACCAATATTTAATTGCGACGTACATTTTTGTGTAAAACATGCATCATTTATTGCAAAAAACCTGCGCGCCTGTGAAAGTGTGCCGTTTTCTGTTAGCTGATGTAATTTTTTGTTGTGGTTATTAAGGTTATAAATCATCAAAACGAATTTTATACTTCACACAAAGGTATGTGTGCCTAACTTGCGAGTGTCAGAAGGAAAGGGATGAATTGATTTTGGTTGTTTTCCTACTTACACAAGGTTGCATCTCCAGACGTACGTTTCTGTGTGTTTTACGTCGTCAGTAGAGAACAGCAAACCCAATTTAAGCCAATTTTAACCAAAACCATCCTATATATGAAATACTCGCGGCGGTGCAATGCGAGTAAACTACAAAGTGTAGCGCCATCTAGCGGACTGGCTCGAGCACTCGAAAGCTTAAGCACACTGGCATCGTCTTGTCTGAGACGCCGAAGCGCCATCTATGACAAGTTTCGTCCATTAATGTGGTCTCATCTTTCTTCTTTGCATATTAAGGTTATGTTTTCATAATCGGCAGTTCCAACATATGGTGTTTAATATGGACATTTGGAAAGCTTCAATTAATTTGTTTATAAAATAGTATATCTCCTTAATATGGGCTCAAAAAACGAAAATAAAAATATCAAATTTTCTACTTACAAAAAAAGTCTACGTTTCCAAAGTAGATCAGAAGATCAGTGGCGGTTTGTGTGCAGGTGCACTCCCAAATTTTAGTTAAAAAATATTAAACTTTGATCATTCCTTAATTTAGTTCATAATTACCCCAAAAGGAATTCACTAAAGACTGAAATAGTATCTAGAAATTAATACCTAGTGTGTATGTGTTTGTATTCGTGTTCCAACCAGCCTGTGGGGAATGGCGGATGCGCTATATAGTTGGTTCGAATCTCATTCTTTACTTTTATCATTGTACTTTTGATCAAACAACGCTTTTATTTACTGGAAGCACCCCCTAAGCTTTTTAAGAGGCGAAGCCACTGAACAGGATGTAGTGTCTACCTTATTATATCAGATGTGTAGCCGCTACTATCAATGTTAGTTAGTTGTTTCTTGGACAACTAAGAAAATATCTGTTGAACAATTAGCTGCTAAAGGATTTTTTTTGGACAGGTTTTTCTATATTTTAATATTTTGTTACAAAAACTGTTACCTACACTCTTTTTTTTTATAAAAAAATTATGTCAATCAAGTCAAAAATAAACTAAGCTTATATACAAATTAAGGGCAAAAACTCATTTAAAAACCTTATTAACGAGCCGGCCAACCATCACAATTATTTTAATTATAGCTTTTCAAGCTTCAAATTGCTCAACAAGCAAAAATGTCAAGCTTAAATGGAGCTTTTTGTGCTAAAAGTAAAATTAAAATTATCGCAGTACTCTTTAGGAGTGTGGCTTCTAGACAAAAATTGCAAAATTGGACGAAATTTTTTGTGTGAATATTGTAGGCAAAGGTTTTTTGCTTTCGTCTATACGACCACGTATAAAAAAACTTATAATAGCTTATAATATTTCCTAATTGTGTACTTTTTTAAGGTTGCTTTACTCTAACCTGAAAAGGCCGTTTTGTTTTTCCTACATATAAATTACGACATTCACACGGGATTTGGTAAATACGTTTCTTATTTTCGGGTTTTGTCTTAGATAGAAAACTCCTTATCGTAGTTCCGGATGAAAATACTGTTTTAACATTGTAGCGTTTGGCTATACGCCTTTCGCTCTCGTAGGCATCTTGAACATATTAAATTAAAAATTAAATATCCACAACATGTTATTATTCTGAGAATTTGTTAAATTTGGTTTCTAATTAATTTTAAGATTGGTGAGTTTGTTAATTCCTCAGGATAATCATTTTGTTTATTCTTCATTTTTGCTAAAAATATTTACAACTCTTAAATTTAGATAGGGAAAGTCGGTATAATATGGCAAACTAGGATAAAATGGCAAACCACCTTTATTCTAAATTACACCCGCTTTTTTAGTCCATCTTTATTATGTTGGATAAATAAGTATCAAAATTATTTTTATAAAACTTTTATTTTAGTGTTTCATAACATAATTGGATATTATACGGTATACTAATATTTAAGTACAAGTACACAGTGATTTGAAAATCCAAAAAAGGTAAGGCTGAACCATTACTGTTTCTACTGGGGAGAAAGCTAAATAATGCAAACTATTGACTTAATAGATAGTAGGGACTTATTGGAATTAAACCTGACTTTATTTTAGAGTCGACTTTATTCTAACAGATTTACATAAAAACCTAACAGCTGACCTCTCAAAATTGACAAAGCAAAGACAAATTTAAAAATAGAGTCGCTGATTTTTGTTTAATACATACAGACATTGGCGTAGCTAGCCTTGCTTTTCAGGGGGGGGGGGCGTGGCCCCGGTCTATCTTGAACAAAAAGCAAACATAGGTTTTAAAGAGTCGTGCAATGTGTGCAATGAATAAAAAAAAATACGCGCATTAAATGTTCTAATATTTTAATATAACAAATTTAATAATACATTTACCAACTTATTTATATGTATACACAGGAAGTATGTGATTCAGCAATTCTACAAAGAAAGTTTTCTACGTCGCTGACTGAAAGCGTCTACCACACTGTCTAAGTCGACCTCAACATCTTTTTCTATGAATAACAATGACAAACCTGAGTGTCTCTCTTGAGTCATAGTTGTTCTAAGCCAATTAAAAACTCTCCTCATGGCAGAGAAAGACCTCTCGCAAGTTGCACTTGAAATTGGAAGAATACTCGCAACTTTAAAAAGTTGGTAGAGGTTTGGATAGGTGTTTTCTGCTATATGTTGTTTGATAGAATCATGACCAACAGTTTGATTTAACCGAAAAATACAATTCTTTAAAACGGTCATTTCTGCTCTTAGAGTAGAAGTATTAATATTAAAAATTTCCCGGTATTGCTCGACGAATTTATTCCATTTAACGACGTGGGAAAACTTAAAATGAAAATGGTTATGAAATTGTCACCAAAATCGGAAAATTTTCATAAGACACTAAACGCTAACCTCAAAAAAACTAAAAAGATAATTATATTTATTTTAGAAAAACAGGTTAAAAAAGTCTTTTATAACCTTACGACATCTAAAACCCGATTTCGGAAACAGAGGGGCAAAGGTCGCTGTCTTTATTAAATGCGAAATTTAACTTACACTTCTATAATATTTTACAAGATGTCGCCAATATATATGAAATATTCAATATGCATAATTATGTTTAAATTTAAAAAATATTTTCGTGAAATTGCATAAGTGCAGAAAAGTTACCGATAATTTAAAGAGAAAAAGCCTAATTCCGCAAGACAAGGGCTTTTTCCTGAAATGTAAACATTATCTGAATGATTTTAAATTTTAATGCACCTATTTTATTTGAATATTTCCCGAATAATAATAGAAAAGTATGTATTTTCAGCGTCATGTTCTTTTACTAGTAGTCGGTAGGGGAGGCCTAAAATATCTTAGGGGGGCCTGAGGGACTTCACACACTAATAAATCCGATTCTTAAATACACAAAGGCCGAACTTTGAAAGAAAGCAGCTGCTTTTTTTATGTAAATCTGTCACAATACAGCTGAGTTTAAAATAAGGTCGGGTTTTATTCCAATAAGTGTTTAGTTATTGGAATAAAACCTGACCTTATTTTAAAATTGACGGTACTGTGACAGATTTACATATAAAAAGCAGCTGCTTTCTTTTAAAATTCGGCCTTTGTGTATTTAAGAACCGGCTTTATTAGTGTCTGTTTTTATTAAATGAAAGTTAACGACTTTATTTTTAAATTTGACTTTGGTATGTCAATTTTGAAAGGTCAGTTGTCAGTTTTCTTTGTAAATCTGTCAAAATAAAGTCGACTCTAAAATAAAGTCAGGTATTATTCCAATAAGTCCCTATTGTTATTATTAGTTTTCTGTAACCTTTGTAGGTCTTTGAATTAAGTAATACAAAGGGATTGAAAGGACTGCCGTTTTGGATAACAAAAATCTTATTATTAGACCAAAACGAGCTACGATACTTGGACAGAAAAAAGTTTTATCTTAGGTCTTACTTACCTTCCTTTTATGCTTTTTGAGTTAGCAAAACTTTAGGTACTGCGCATAGTAACATTTTCTTTGGAACAACTTGTTCTTTTTGCCTCAAGTGGGAAATGAATGGTATAAGAATTTTTTTTACTGATTACGTTAGTCAAGGTAATATTACGAATCCCAGTTATGCCATTCTGGTACCCTTAGGCATTTTGAAAAATCCAAGATGGCGGCCATTTTTAATTGAAAAAATTAGAGAAAAAAAGACCTGAACATAGGTGTGGGGCATATTATTTTAGTCAGATTTTGGTCTCCGGAAATAGAACTCGGTGTTATTTTTTTCTGGGGGATACCCCAACGGAGGGGGCGATGATTTTATAAAAAAATTAACCTGTTAACAAGTTCGCTGAATCCAAATCTGTAGTTAAAAGAAATAGGGTAATTTAAAGGAGCGTATGTGGGGGGGGATATATGGTATACGGACAAAACTGTTTATTTAGAGACTTGACGAACAAACTTTATTTAAGTTTTTTTGTAGATTTTGACAGCTTTGTTCAACCCTGTGACAAAATTTAGCAATGACTTTTGGACGTTTGCCACCGTTTTAAAATATTCGTGATGGCGACCGTGGCCGAAATTCAGAAAAGAAGCAAACTTTGCTCCAAAACACACGCGAGCATACCTGGAAGATTAAATTTGCGATAAAAATTTTTGCATTTCCTGAGCAAGCTATGATTGCTTTACTTCTAGATGGTGTTTGGCTAGAGGTGTCCCCGCTATTAACAAAAAAGGCAGACCCATACTTTTAAATACACATTATTTGCATTTTTACTTAAGGGTATGCAATTTAAATGTCAGCTAAAATGTTTAACAATTACTAAGAATTTTACTTTGGGCTATGCAGCTAAATATAGTATAACTTGTCTTAAATTACTTTGTGGATTGTTACAGCTAGACACACACACCTTTATAATAAAAAACTGACGACTAATAAAATATATAATTATTTTTTCTACTGTGCATAAAATTACCCCTCCACTTTCCTAAAAGCCGCGCGTAGTTAGGGTCACTGCATCCTGGAAGCCTGGCGTCTCCATGGGTAGCGACAAGCCCACGTGACCTGCCTCGGAATTTCCATGGGCGACTCGTCAACTTACCTCGGAATAATTAGAGTACCTACACGCAATTTTTATACAATATGGTAAATTAACCTCGGAAGTTTTAGAGTACCTACAATTTTTGTAGAAGTTTGTAAAGCGATCTCAGAATTTTTAGAGTACCTATAGTATGTAAAATATTTTTAAAAAAATTAAAGACCATACTTATATTTTAAGTTTTTGACCAACTTTTTATTTTTATAATATAAATTAATACAAAAAATACTACAACAATTTAATGCATACACTTTTACTATTAGATATAATACTAGTTATAGTACTTACCTACAATCATAAAAAATATAATTTCTGTGGTTACTCTAAATTTTGCCTCTTTTGTAAATTTTTTATAGTTTCTAAAGTAATTTCTGTGGTTCTGCCGTGCTTCCAATCAAGTAGAATTTGTGCAAAAACATGATTTTTTGAAAAATATATTTTTATTTTTTTATTTTACATCGATCAGTAAGTCTATTTGTTTTTAAAATAACATACAGTGTCTTTAAAGTTCTTTAGATTTGGAATTATGACATTTAACGGCATTGTTAGAGATACATTACTTAAATATTAAATCAAGTAAAAAAAAACTTCAAACCTATCGAGACTTCGAGCCTTAAGGTAAACCTGGACGATCACTCTAAAGTAGGAATGTTCAGGAAGCCAGAATAGTTTTTAATGGTATCTTTAGGTGTAGAAAAAGCGTGAATCTAATGTGATTTTAACGTTGATAAAAATCACTTGAAACTAACGTAAAAACAGTGCTGTTTTAATTTGATAATGGCGTTATTACAACGCAGTTTTGAGCAACGTTATTTTTATAACGTTAATGAATGACCTATTAAGCTTGTTTTCATATATGAAATAAACGTTTTTTTCTAGCAGCTTTTAAAATCAACGTTTTTTTTTCTCACGCCTTTTTTACGTGTTAAACACGTGATTGTGCTATGTGGGACATAGTACATGGCTAAAATTACGTCCCTACGACGTACACATATATGGACGTCCAAAAATGTACGTACTATGTACGTATAGTACATCACAGAGCTACCTACGATGTACGTACATAGTACGTACTTGTGCTGTCTGGGTAGAAATTGTGAAACCAAACCGCACCAACCGAAACATATTTTCGAAAAATGTGTTATTCTAACCTTTCTCAATTGATAGCAAACCTGTGATTTGAAGACAATGTTTTGGAGGAAAAAGGTCAGAGAGTGTCTGTACCGGTTAGAATACGTTGGCGATCAATTGAGAAAGGTTAGGAAAACACCGATTGATCGAAAATTTTTGTTTCAAAGAAATTTCTGTTCGAAAAAACCGAGGAAAATGTTTTCGAACAAAGTTCCGCGACTCGTCGTGTTGCTACACAAAAAAAATACCTAGAGATGGTACAAAAAAAATTTTTAGGCCTTGAATTTTTAGAATGTTGATTTTTTTTTACCTTCCTAGCCCGTGCAATAATGGCTAGAATAGGTATTGCTTTCGAAGAAAAAAAATGTTTTTGAGAGACACCGAAAATGTGTTTATTTGGGTGTATTTTGACTTATCTTCGCAATATCGTCGTGACGCCTGTGTGTGTGTCTGTGTATGTGCGTGTATGTGTTTGTGTGTGTGTGCGTTAGGTGTGTGTGTGTGTGTGTGTGTGTGTGTGTTGTGTGCCTCTGTGTCTATAGTAAAGCCTTTTTTTACAATCATTACAGTATAGCTACTTTCGATTTTGGACCTTTTGATTTCAATCTTTTGTTTTTCGATCTTTTGTTATTTCGACCTTTTTTCGACCTTTTGTACTGTCGACCTTTTCTATTTTCGATCTTTTGTACTTTCGACCTTGTGTGTTTTTGACCTTTTGAAGTTTTGGCCTTTTGTTTTTCGACCTTTTGTAGTTTCGACCTTATGTTTTCGACCTTTTGTACTTTCGACCTTTCGTGTCTTTGACATTTTGTTCTTTCGACGTTTTCTTCGACACCCGCTTTTGTTTGGACACCGTAATAAAATAATAGTAGGTATATGCTGTGTTTACTTTTAATTCCGCGGCAAGATTAAGCCCGACCGGAAGCTATAATTTGTTAAGTGATTAAAAGGGACTTTAATGCCAATGTTTATATACTAAAAATAATAATGATCATAAAATAAATAAATATTAAACCACTTACTCCGGTACTCTAGTTTTAGCATGTCAACCCCCGGTATATAATAATACAGCGGGCAGTGATAGTTTTCATTTTTTTGGTGAGCTTTGGGCGCGTTGCTATGGTAGATACTAAACAAAAGTCAGTTAGACGCTAACAAAATGTGCAAAAAATAATATTTATTTCATAACAAACTAAATAGGAACAAGTTTGAATTAAATTTCTTAAAGATGGAACAAACAAGGGGCCAAAGAATAATTCCTACTTTGAGATGGACATTGAAAAGGCCGCCAAAGAAAGCTTTCAGAGTACCGAAAATGATGCAATAAAAAGAATGTCAAAAATTTAATCGAAAAGGTATTCCTGTTTTTTATCCTGGAGAAGTCTAGAAAGTTAAATGCTTCCTTTATATGAAAGCTATGCCAAAGGACACAATAATAATCGAAACCAACCAAGTCATCAGCAAAGTACAGTAAACTTTTGCCAAGCTGGAAGCAACAGAATAACCGTTATCGTGTATCATGATAGCTTTTTGTTTTTTGTATATTAATAAAATAAAATGATCCAAAAAACCTATAATTTTTCCTTTATAGTTTTAAAGAAATTACTTTTAATCACCTAAGTCCATGAAAAAAGGGATTAAATGTACACTTTTATGCCCTAGAATAAATCCAACAATAGTTTTCTATATTTTTATAAAACATGTCAAATAATTTTTGTTTTTTTTGCGCTGTGTGAAAAAATATTGAAATCATAAAAAACATCGTTTTTATTCGACAATCTGAAAAGCATTATTTAAATGGTTTGTTTATTTGGACAGTCTAAATATATATACCGAGTGTGACGGACAGTTATTTACGTAACATTTGTAAACCATTTTATTTTTTAAATACAAAAAAAGCTACGCTCCTGACAGTGTCAGATTCGTCATATAACCAAAAATATTTAGCTGTCGTGTCGCTACCCAAAGAAGACACTACGTCTTCGTGATGCAGTGACCCTACGCGTAGTTAATAACGTCCAACTAAATTTGAAATCGATAATTAAATTTCATCAAACTTAAACGCCACAGAGGAAAGTAAGTATTTCTTTGTATGTAAGGCATTAGATTTTTAAAACACAGAACAGTTCCTATGTAATTCCTACCTTTATTTTTTTAATTTTAGCCGGCATGTTGAAAATTTCAATTGAGTATTTCCATAATATCAACAACAAAAATATACCTACAAGTAAATGATCTTCGAATTAACGACAGTCCGAGAATTTTGCACTAATTGCATGATTAAATTGAATACGGTTACAGTAATCAAAGTAACGATAGTAGTCGAGTAACGACTAGTAACGAGTAGCTCAATTGGAAGAGCGTCAGCTTCGTTAACGTAAGGTCGCTGGTTAAAATCCAGCCTGAGGTAAAATCTTTTTGTTGTCTTATTTTTCTTATTTATTCCTTGCTCTGATGCCACTAAATTCTCGCAGTCATATAATTTATTATTGTGGTTTATTATTCTTATAAATCATTTGTTTCGATTTAGTAAACATTTAAATCCAATTATGTCTCCTACGCAATGCTTCTGTGTTAAAACACATAAAATGCGACGAAAAGTTTGAAAAGGGAGAATCGCTGTCATTAAGTAGCAAAGTTATCATTATCGGTTGCATAAAAGTTGGTAATACCTACCGTGTCTCAGCTACCGGAAGTTTGAGAGCGCTCACCCATACTAACAAAGAAAAATGAGAGATGACGAAATAGTTTCCGCATGGACGGATTTTCAATCAGTTGGAAGAGCGTCAGCCTGGTTAGCGAAAGGTCACTGGTTCAAATTCAGCCTGATTTAAAATCTTTTTGTTATTTTCTTTTTCTTATTTATTCCTTGCCCTTATGCCATTAAATTCTCGCAGTCATATAATTTATTATTGTTGTTTATTATTCTAATAAATCATTTATTTCGATGTAGTAAACATTTAAATCCAATTATGTCTCCTACGCAATGCTTCTGTGTTAAACCACATAAAATGCGACGGAAAGTTTGAAAAGGGAGAATCGCTGTCATTAAGTAGCAAAGTTATCATTATCGGTTGCATAAAAGTTGGTAATACCTACCGTGTCTCAGCTACCGGAAGTTTGAGAGCGCTCACCCATACTAACAAAGAAAAATGAGAGATGACGAAATAGTTTCCGCATGGACGGATTTTCAATCAGTTGGAAGAGCGTCAGCCTGGTTAGCGAAAGGTCACTGGTTCAAATTCAGCCTGATTTAAAATCTTTTTGTTATTTTCTTTTTCTTATTTATTCCTTGCCCTTATGCCATTAAATTCTCGCAGTCATATAATTTATTATTGTTGTTTATTATTCTAATAAATCATTTATTTCGATGTAGTAAACATTTAAATCCAATTATGTCTCCTACGCAATGCTTCTGTGTTAAACCACATAAAATGCGACGGAAAGTTTGAAAAGGGAGAATCGCTGTCATTAAGTAGCAAAGTTATCATTATCGGTTGCATAAAAGTTGGTAATACCTACCGTGTCTCAGCTACCGGAAGTTTGAGAGCGCTCACCCATACTAACAAAGAAAAATGAGAGATGACGAAATAGTTTCCGCATGGACGGATTTTCAATCAGTTGGAAGAGCGTCAGCCTGGTTAGCGAAAGGTCACTGGTTCAAATTCAGCCTGATTTAAAATCTTTTTGTTATTTTCTTTTTCTTATTTATTCCTTGCCCTTATGCCATTAAATTCTCGCAGTCATATAATTTATTATTGTTGTTTATTATTCTAATAAATCATTTATTTCGATGTAGTAAACATTTAAATCCAATTATGTCTCCTACGCAATGCTTCTGTGTTAAACCACATAAAATGCGACGGAAAGTTTGAAAAGGGAGAATCGCTGTCATTAAGTAGCAAAGTTATCATTATCGGCTGCATAAAAGTTGGTAATACCTACCGTGTCTCAGTTTAGCGGAAGTTTGAGAGTGCTCACCCATACTAACAAAGAAAAATGAGAGATGACGAAATAGTTTCCGCATGGACGGATTTTCAATCAGTTGGAAGAGCGTCCAGCCTGGTTAGCGAAAGGTAGCTGGTTCAAATTCAGCCTGATTTAAAATCTTTTTGTTATTTTATTTTTCTTATTTATTCCTTGCCCTTATGCCATTAAATTCTGGCAGTCATATAATTTATTATTGTTGTTTATTATTCTTATAAATCATTTATTTCGATGTAGTAAACATTTAAATCCAATTATGTCTCCTACGCAATGCTTCTGTGTGAAACCACATAAAATGCGACGGAAAGTTTGAAAACGGAGGAATTGCCGTCATTAAGTAGCAAATAGTGTGTTTTTTACTAGTTCCCTCCACCCTATCTGCTCCTCCACCTTCACTCAATGGAAGGTAACACTGTTTGCGTCCGTAGAAAATCTACATGTACTGTTTGGGTAAGGCTAAATTAATTGTAAATGCATAGTGCTTTTTATAAGGTTGAACAAGAATTAAACCTAAAAGTTGGAAAAAATTTTTTTTATAAAAAAACACCCAACTGCTAAATTTACTTGTAACTACTAGTCGCAGTTGGGTACAATATTACCCAATAACCTGATTCATAAGAATACAAAACTGTATAATTTCGTAAGTGCACTTTGGGCATCAAAACTTAAAGTTGAAGCATGTCGTACATTATAGGTATACCTATCAATTTTGTACTCAACTGCGACCAGTACTTACAAGGAAATTTGGCAGTTGGGTCTTTTTTTATAAAAAAAATTTTTATTCTGATTTATTCCTTGCCTTTATGCCACCAAATTATCTCAGTCATATAATTTATTGTTGTTGTTTATTATTCTTATAAATCATTTGTTTCGATTTAGTAAACATTTAAATCCAATTATGTCTCCTACGCAATGCTTCTGTGTTAAAACACATAAAATGCGACGGAAAGTTTGAAAAGGGGGGAATCGCTGTCATTAAGTAGCAAATAATGTGTTTTTAATGGTGGCTAAAAACCCTGGCCGTCCCCGCCTGACAAACGACTTTCCTTCTTCTTACTTATCGGAAAAGAACCCTTAAAAGGGATTTTCCTTTATAGAAACATAGATAGATAACAACTATAGAAGAGCTGTCCTATAATTTAAAAGCAGTTTACCAAACCTGTAACGCTATTCTTGAATTTCAATGAAATTTTGTTCCTATCCCCCGAACAAACACTCTGGACGTTTGTTCTTGACTAGAATAGGTGTCCAGATCTGATGTACTTTCTCTCACTTTTGACACTAATGACATCATTTTTGATAAAATTGTTTTGTTTTTTATTTTTGTATAAAACAAGGTATAATTAATGTACAGAAATTGATTAAATTAATAATAATAAAATCAATAAATTTTAAAACTAAAAAAAAAACAAAAAAGAGGAAACATCAACAATAAAAAATTTCCTCTAATTTTCTGGTTTTGTTCCAAGAATGAAAGTTGCGTTGCCGCGTTGAATCGCAAGAACTATTTGTTGCTTAATAAAGTAATTTACATTTTTATAGTTTATTAATTTTAATAGTTTGTTAACAAAAGATTTAGCTTCATCACCCCAGGATCCCAATGTTTTGGCGCTGAAAGGTACCAAAAAATACCCTTTGGCTTCCAGCTCTTCGTATTTTTCTAGCATTTGTCTCCGGATTTTTTTGATGTTTTGTCAAGATAAGAAAATGAGAAAATATCCCTGCACGTGGCCTCCCAAATTAAGGATTCTTTTCTGCACCAGGAAAAGAAGGACCATCTACTTGCTTTCCCATCTCCCCTGCACATACCAGAAGGTTTAAAGACTGAGGGTATTCCTGCAGATACGAGAGCCCTCCTGGTAGTGTTGTTGAGCAGCACGAAGCAAGACAAACGGCCGGCACTTTTGTAGCAGCTAAGGACGTGATGCCCATAAATGTCTGCCGTTTTGCCGCAAGTGTAGTCGTGTATTTTGCACAAGTATCTTGCACAAAGGTTGGCCCAAATGTATAAAAGAGACGGAAATACGAAGAGTGGAATCAACCAAACGGTCTAGAGCAGATAAAGGTAGAGCCTGTAGCCAAGCGTTACTTTCTGATTGCAGAGCTGGAAGCCTTGCATGATGTTTGGGATCACTGGATGAATTACAGATTGTTTCGAATTTAGAACAACAAATTATTTTATCAAAATCTTTTGGGCTCTTGACATTATTGAAAGGGATACTATTGATATTAGAAAAAAAAGTAAAAAAATTAAAAGCTTCTTTAAAATCACAGTCAGGATATTTTAAAATTTCAGGTGATAATATAGTTTTAAGAAGAAACTCCTTGGCTCAGAGTGCAAACAAACAAGCATCCGCGTCAAAACCGAGAGAAATTATCTGAGTGAAGCAATCAGATGCATTTTTCGAGGAAGAGGAATAAAATTATCCCGAAATTAAAGAGGGCTGTTTTTTTTTAAGATAACAGCTTTTTCGGGTAATCAAGTATCTTGAAATTTTTGCTGCATGCACTCCCGAGGGGTAAACTTTAAACCTAGTTTGGATAGGGAAAGTGGGTCGAGTGATATTTTTGTTTCAAAGGTCTCTTAGATGTCTTCAACCGGGTTATGAAGAAATCAAGAGACCCTTAAAACGAACTTTTCCTATTCAAATATAGATATAAAGTTACCCCCCGTTTAAAAAAACACCCTAATAATGTTATGAAAACTTGAAGTCATTTTGAAAATGTTAAAAACCTCTGTATTTAATTGGTTATATTTAAAAGTCGACTGTTTCAAACGTTCTATGAAATGTTGTTGTTGCAAAGTCGATGTGTGTTTATGTATTTATATATCTTAGAACGCAAACTAGAAACGAGGAGCTCTATAAGGCCGTAACTATTCGTGGATTGACATGGATAACTTTGCCTGCAGCTATTAAGGAGGTTTCCAAACAAGGATGTAGTGATTGAGGATGGAAAAAGAGAAAACCACATAAGTTCCCAACGAAAGCATTAAACAATTAGTATCATTTAATGTAGGGGTATTCTTCCTTATAGTAGTTGTTGGTTTCAAATAGATCAACCCTTGATTCGTCTTGAAAGGGTATTTAAGACATCGTTGCACTAAGCCATAAGTAATCAGATACAGAAAGAAAATTATCGGAAAAGAAAACTTCCTTTTCAGACATCATCATTTTCATTAATCGAGGAGGTCCAACAAGACCGAAACTAGTATACGAGTTACTAATATCTCCGTTTTGAGGAATTGCCAGCAAGGTTTGTTGTTTTTTCGTTAAGAATGTCCTCACAATATTCCCTTCATATTTTCTCCCGGCTTCAGAGATTTACTGAGACTGATTATATCTGTCTCCGTAGTGACGTCAAATATTGCCTCAAACCTGAGGTTATCCTGACTGATATTGCAATTCGACAGTTGTTGTTGGTCTGCTTTCAGTTAATATCCACATTTCATATTTCCTTTTCAGACATCATCATCCCCATTAATCGTCCCATAACACTTGTTACGCTCGTACCGAAGAGGTCCAACAAGACCGAAACTAGTATACGAGCTACTAATATCCCCGTTTTGAGGAATTGCGGGCAATTCATCAAAACGGAGATTTTGTTGTTTTTTTCGTTAAAAATTTTCTTTTTATGTTTTATATTCTGTGAACCAGGATCAATTCTAAAGGGATGCGAGGAAAGTTTGTTTTAAATTTTATATAACTTAAGGGAATCCTTAGCAAACCTCCATGGGATTAAGGTAGGTATATAAAGATAACGATGTTGTTAGCAAAGTGAAGTTGATATTATTTTTAAGCTAAATAAAATGAGGTTAAAATAAACGAAGTATAAAATAAAATGTGGGTTTCGATTTTGTGTTACAATAAATAACAAAATCATAACTATCAACTGATCATAAAACTTTTTTTAATGATTTCCTAGGTAACTTTATTTTCCATCGGAGTCCATTTAAATACCTTCAACGACCATATTTTTTTAATTTCCTTGTACTTAGTAGTTACCATTTCATTAGCCATTATTCAACTTTTGAGCTTAATGTTAGTTTTTATTTCTAAATTTTTCTTTAACACTGCTGTAAATAGGGACTTATTGGAATAAAACCTGACTTTAATTTAGAATCGACTTTATTCTGACAGATTTACAATGAAAACTGACAGCTGACCTCTCAAAATTGACAAACCAAAAGATTCAAGGAAAGGTCGATCTAGTCTTTTTTCTCTGCTTCATTAAAGAGATTTCGAAGCCAGCATTGATTATTAACAAATCTCACTCTGTTGCTGGTTTAAAATATAATAAGGAGTTTTCACAACTTTTAAATATTTGTTTAGGTATGTAAAAAACTACGTTATTGTTTCTTAAGGCTCACTAGTGAACCCCAATTCTTAATTTTTGCTTATAATATAAAGTCTTGACCTTAAAAATATTGTGTGAAAACTATTTGATTATTGAGAGTAATATTACCACAATTCGTTCATCCGAAAGAAAACTGTCACAACTCAAAAAATTCTAAAATTCATTTTAATTGCAATGAATTCCAAACATTATGATCTATATGTTGTAGAAAAGTGCCACATGTAAACTTTCATTATTACCCGAGAGATAACACTTGTGACACTTTACTACTTAGGGTCACTGCATTCTGAAAGCCTGGCGTCTCCCAGCCTTCCAGGATGAAGTGACATGTACTACTCGCTCCCAAAAAAGCACCACATTTAGTAGAAAAGTGACACATCTATATTTAACAAAAGCAAAAGGTTTCAATTCATTTAGAATAAAATAAGCCAAACTTTTAAATATTTTTTATCGTGCAAACAATCGAGAGGGTCAGTACAATGATGTATATGGTGCCTGCAGGTTGGGTGGAGGACAACCTCTTATGTTGGCCGTCTAAACAGGCCTTATCTAGGCCTGGGTGTCCTACCCAAAACACTTAATAATTATTGTGCTTTAAATAATTATTCTTGCAATAGGTAGGTACCAATCTGTGCCTAAATATATTTATTATTTTTACCAGAAGTACCTAATAAAAAAACTAAAACCTGAAAGTATTTACTTTTGTTAGAACCCTTAAGGAAACAAGGTTTTATATGGCCGCCTATTACTAACTATAAAAACCAAAGAATTAAGTTTGCTTTTAAGCCTTCCTTAAAAACCTTTTTAAAATGCCTAAAGTGCCACTCTTAAAATCCTAAAAGAAACTAGGTTCTATATGGCTGCCTATATAATCATATTTACTATTAAACTACTGGTAACTATAAAAACAAAAGGATATAAGGTAACCCATTAACCCTATTGTAAAACACTTTTGTTAAGACCTAAAGTAATAAAAAAAACTAAATGACTAAAGTTTATATTTATTTCTTTTTAAAAACTTTAGGTTAAAGGGTTTCATAGGATCATCTTTATAAATTAGAAATCAATGGAATGAAAGGTACCTAAAAGGAACAGAAGGAATATCAGTTTTATTATATTCCCTTTATAAATTACTTTTTGGTTGTATAACACCTCTTTAGGTAATTCGCAATATAAATTAACTTTATGTAGCCAAATTGATCCTAAAAGCCATAGCAGTACCCTCTAAATAACCTTGGAACCAAATTAATAAAACTTTGAGTGGTAATAATGTTACTTGGGCACCAAGAACTTTAAGACGGTGGCACATGATAGAGTTGACTAGCGACGCCTGGTCCATAAACAATCACAAAGATTTTAACAGGAGTAATGGAGGCTAGGGATGCAGAAGAAGTACCGCTGAAAGTCAAGAGAAAATCGAGAGATGAATTGTCAAGCTATAGCAAAAAACTGGGTGATCCAGGACTGCAGAGGAGTGTGCGCGTCTAGAGTTGGCTTGTACTGTCATCAAGGACGACACAACAGACTACGGCAATGATGAATCGATAATAATTCTATTATACAGAGGGATTGCCTATGATTATCATCTGCTGGATACCTACACCACGTGAATTGATATGTGTGTTGGGGCGCTATTGCTTTTTATATTTTCTGAAGGTATTAAACTTTACCGCTTTGAAATTCACAAAGCGTATTAATATTAGCTAAATGAAAATAGCTTTATTCAAGTTAAGTTGACTCAAAAAACCTATTAATCTTACTGTTTTCAGCAAACACCAGCAGCACCGTAAGTCAGGTCGAAGTAATTAGTCGCGGCCGCCATTAGTATGATCTATTTGTTTAAGGGCCTTACCTAGCCCCCGTATCGTAATTAACTGACCGAGAAACAAGAAATATGGCCTTTCCAGGTTAAAATACCCGCGCCCGCCCGCTCTAGTCGGGGTGAGAGTGTTCGCGGATGATTTACTCCTTTGTTTATTTAAATGAGACCTATTAGTCGACTTTATAATAAAGTACCTCGGTCAAACATATCCATGAATAAAATATGCGTCCCTTTCGCAACTTTGTTAACGTCACAAGCCAGGGTTTCATTTTTTTTTTCGTTGACACACACACACAAAATAATGTAGTCTTAGCAGTATACCTAATTACAATGCACTATGATATGATTGATAGAGTTATAGAAAATAACAGAACTATTAAATGTCTAAGTAGATATGAAATAATTAAAATAAAGTATATGAACGGCATAGACTAACGTGAAAGGGGATATTATAGATATCACAGAACTATTCTATACAGAATTATACCAAACAAAAAGGAAACCATCACCACCACCACGAAGAAACTCAAAACAAAAATAAATAACATAAACTCAGAGCTACAACCTGAAATAAGGAAAACGGAAATAAAGAGAGCAATCAAGAAAATGAAAAAAAAAAAAACAAATCACCTGGAAAAGACGTAGTAAATGCAGTAATACTCAAATACGGTGGTAAAGCTGTAGTAAGTACCCTACATATTCTCCTGAATAAAATACTAAAAGAAAAAATAATCCCAAACATCTGGAAAGAATCAATGACCATAATTCTACACAAGAAAGGCGATAGAGCAGGCCTAAAAAACTATCGACCTATTACACTGCTGAACGTAATTCATAAGCTATTTATAGGCTAACCAGGTCTTGAGATCATAGAAAATTTGTAGTTTTATTACAATGTTATTAATTATTTTTTTAAAGATAACTTTAGTGATTGCTTAAAATAAAAAATTAATTGTTTACTAAACGTTTTGTAATATATTTTTAGTTTTGAGCTTTAAATTGTCTAATTTTAGTGAAAAATAAATTCACACAAAACTATCGTTTCCTTGCCAAAATATTTTTTTAAACCAAATCCTTCATGTGTCACGATGAGTGATGTAAATGGAAATATTGGAAATATCCGAACGTATCTCGGGAATATTGAAAATATTTAAAAAAATATTATCTTTCATATTTTGTAACCTTAAGCATTAAACTAACTATAGAACAATTTTTATTTCCGATACTATTTAAGATTTTGTGGAAGTAGACTTGCAAGACGATGTTATTGAGGGTCATTCTGATGACAGCGGTGAAGATACGCCTCTGGCTCGACTAGTGAATAGTGTAGTGTGTCAAGAATGAGATTTTTTGTACAAATTTGACATTATTTCTGTTTATTTGTTTGAAGAATAACTTCTGTTTTGTGTTCCAAGGCCAACACAAGAATAGAGGCCACGACCCTGAAAAAAGCAGCTGTTCTCCCGGGGCTGAATTTTACATTGGGTCTAATGGGAGGTCAGACGTTTTTTATGATATTTTCAAAATGGCACTACAGATTTCCTCAAAATTTCAGTGAAATATTCTCAGACACCATCCCGATATTCCACCAAAGGTTTGTAAGGAAGCAACATGATTAAAAGGTTAAAATCTTCAAGATTTAGCATTCTTTATTTTGAATTCAAATTACCCGCCATGTACCACATGCCAACTGTTATATTTGACATGTATTTGACTTTGTCATCTGTGATTGTCACATTCGCTTCTGTTTTAAACTTAATTTTTGTGTGAGCTAATGAAGCGGCTATAAAAAATTAAGGATTACTATACATTTAAAAAAAATTGTTCTGCCAGAATAAAGTAAAAACCATCTCAAAAACGGCTTTATTTAAAAAAAATTTAAATATTCATGAACCGTCATTCCAACTTCAATATTTTAAAGACAATCAGCTGTGTC
Source organism: Aspidapion aeneum (assembly GCA_963576565.1). Lineage (NCBI taxonomy): Eukaryota > Metazoa > Arthropoda > Insecta > Coleoptera > Brentidae > Aspidapion > Aspidapion aeneum. The sequence continues at coordinate 7,213,163 of OY755038.1, forward strand.
GTAAATTGACCATCAAAAAAAAATCAGCCCCGGATGTGACGTCAACAAAGTGGAGGATCATGGTCCGTCCGTTTTGATAGCCCTGTGTGTTCATGAATATGCCTTCCGCGTTTTCCGGTGTTTTGTTATGATTTTTATAAATAAATATTCCCTGTTTTCTTATTTTTTTATCATTTCATATATTACCAAATTTCCAGAAATATTTCAGAAAATATATTACTGAAAATTATACAACACTAGTCACGATATACAGACGCGTTTGAACAGTAATAGCAGGAGCGGAGGGGAAAAGGGGGAAATCCCCCCCCCCCCATCCCCAAATCTCAAACTGACACACACAATGCACGTCCTGGTTACTATGTAAAATAGTGCAATATTTATTATGTTAATTCCTAAATCCACCGCTGGTAATAGTAACCCCGGCCGCGTATTTACGTTTCCGTGCTCATTTCACGTCGGCGCGGTTTTGAAATAGACACGGAAATGTTACAATATATTTGGGTTCAAATACGTGTTGATTTTAAGAGTTTTGATCTCGAAATGAGCACGGATCTGTAAGAGAACATCGCTTATTAAACTATTACAAAAGCGTATTCAACTCTCAGGTTAAAACGCTAACATAACGAAAGCTAATCAATCAAATCTAAGCGAACTGAACCAAAGCAAACTAAACCAATAATTTAAAAAAAAAAAAACTTTCTTGACTTTTTTCCCGGGGTCCTAGAGGGTGTGAATAGTGTTGTAGTTTAGTTTGGTTAGGTTAGGTTTGGTTCGGTTTAGTTAGGATCGGTTCGGTTCGGATTCACATCCTCTAGGATCCCGGGTAAAAACTCAGGAAAGTTTTTTTTTTAAGTTATTGGTTCAGTTTGCTTTGGTTCGGTTCGGTTAGATTTGATTGATTAGCTTTCGTTAGGTTAGGTTTTTGAAACTTTCTATTTTCATGTGGTTAGAAATCAAGTGAAAATCATTTAAATCATTAAAATTTATTAATAACAGAACAACATCTGCCGTCGTAGTTGCCGGTGTAAGACAATGAACACTGAACTTTGCAGGTATAGTTAATGGAAGAGTGTTCTTCAAACTTCAAAGAATTTCAAAATCTTGAGTAATATTAGTACAAATACTTTTAAACTGCTTCATACATTTCATATTAACAAACATATGACCTCAAAATCAAACTAATAAACAACGTGAATCCAATTTAAGTTTCAACTGTGCACTAATAAGTAAACCCCTGCGCTGCGTAATTCAATACAAATCCGTGCCTTGTTCGAGCCTCGGCGCCTTAAAATCAACACGCATTTGTAACCAAATATGTTGCAACATTTCCGTGTCTATTTCAAAACAGCGCTGCCGTAAAATCAGCACGGAAACGTAAATACGCACTCCTAGTACGATTTTCTCATTTCTTTTCCTGTCTGTTTCTATACGCTTTTTTTTGCCCTATATAAGGTTTTGTTCAGGATTCCTCCTGTTTAAGCTACCTACACAATTTTCTGAGAACGAATACTTAAAAAGGACTAGAGGCCTTTTAAAATATTTTATAAATAATTCTGAAAGATATTTTCAATAAAATAGGGAAAAGAGGATTCATAGAAATATAGAGTTTAAATGGTACTTAATTCAGTTATCTAATATTCTCGGAAAATTAATGTTTAATCGTATAAAAATATAATAATTTTATTTATATGAGATAAAATACTTTGAAAATTGTTATGAGATTTGTTTAGAGACAAAAATATTTTTATCTTTACAGAGGACTATGACTTGAAGTGCTAAAGCCTTATAAGTGCCAATGTTAATTTCATGTCAAGAAAATTCAAAACATCCAAACTCTTATGAAATATGTCACTTTTTTTATTTGTTTTGTAATCATATTATTTGATGCAGTGATCATAGGATGGTCAGAACAAAAATCTGCATTGACAGCAATTTCGAAATGAAAAGAAAAATTGATAATAACAATGAACAACTTGACATGAATAAACTTACACAAAATAAAGTTATATACAAAGAAATGCCACAAGAACAGCTAACCGAAAACAGCGAAAATGAAAATATAGATGAAATAAATAAGCTATGACCAAAGTAGGAAAAGATATCGCACAAAAAGATAAAAAGAGAGAAAATTGTATATCAGAAGAAATGACGAAACTGATGAAAAAGAGGCGGAGCCTGGAGAAAGAAGGAAAAAGAACATCGATAGAATACACGCAAGTAAATAAAATGATAAAAGAAAGAGCCAAGAAATAAAAGTTGAGAGAGTTTCAATTTTTTTTTTCAATTTCAATTTCAATTTATTTCTAAGATACATACATTTTTTTTTTTTGGTTTTAGTACAACTTATCATAACATAAATTATGCTCCTAGAAACATCACAATCCTAAAGACAAACGTCGCGCTAGGCATTTTTGTATAGTTACACAAGCAAATCTAATATGATAAATCACACTAACTTTATAATTATTTTTTGAACACTTAACACAAAATTTTAGTTCAGTTTAATACCAATATTTGAATTTTTTTACTAATTATAAATCAGTTAATAGTTTACTTTATTGATACATGCACAAAATATTTTTTGTAAAGATTAATTATAATTATTTATTATATCAAAGATTTATTATTTTATTGATTTCTTCACTAGAAAGCATAAAGAGTCTTGTTTTCACTAATGTTTTAAACGATTTTAAATTAACTGTATTTTGTAGTACAGATTTTTTCAACTCTGTTGGAAAGTGATTAAAGACTTTTGGAAATAAATACATGTGATATCTCTCACCTATATTTTTGGAAGCTTTTTGCTCTTCTATGTTGTACTGAGTGGTAGATCTCGTATTTTTTTCATGCGAGTGTAATTTTAAATTACTCCTATTTTTAAAGCAAAATAAGCTCAAGTGATAGTAATAAATTTGTCTAATATCCAATACTTTTGATTCTTGGAATAATCGATTTGTAGGATATAGAAAATGTCTAAAATACATGGTTTTTAAAATAGCTTTTTGTGTAATATTTAGTTTTTTTAGATGTGAATCATATACGCCCCCCCATGCCAAGATGCCGTACTGTAGTCTACTTTCGACTAAGCCATAGTAGAGTGTTTGAAGATGGTTTATGTTTAAAATTTGCCTAAGATATTTAAATCTAAATAGCATTATTCTTATAGTGTTTGTGACTTGTTTTACGTGGATATTCCATTTTAAATGTTTGTCAATGTGGACTCCTAAGTATTTAACAGAATCTGTAGAATTGATTGTTACATTATTTACCAAAAGACAATCATAATTTGGTAAATTATAGAGTTATAGAAAATAACAGAAATATGAAATGCCTAAGGCCGACTCTAGGTAGATATGAAATAATTAAAATAAAGGATATGAACGGCGTAGAGACAAACGTTAAAAAGGATATTACAAATAGCACACAACTATTCTATACAGAATTATACCAAACAATAAGGGAACCATCACGAGAAACCACGAAGAAGCTGTAAAAAAAAATAAAAAACATAAACTCAGCTACAATTTGAAATAAGCAAAGCGGAAATAAAGAGAGCATTAGAGAAAATGAAAAATAACAAATCACCTTGAAAAACGGAGTAACGGCAGAAATGCTTAAATACAGTGATAAAGCTCTAGTTAGTACCCTACATAGTCTCCTGAATAACATACTAAAAGAAAAAATAATCCCAAACAACTTGAAATAATCAATAACCATTATTCTACACAAGAAAGGCGATAGAGCAATGTAATTTATAACCTTTTCACGAAAATATTAATAGATAGACTAACTACAAATAGACTTTTAAAAAGCTTTCGATAGCAAGTACCAAATTTAAGATGGAAATTTGCCGGTCATAATATCAGACAGAAAGACGATCTATGGAACAAGTGTATTGTAACCTGGAGACCTTGGGATAATAAAAGAAGTAGGGGAAGACCCCAAATGAGATGGGCGGACGATTTGAAGAGACATGCAGGAGCTAGATGGATCAACACGGCGACAGACAGGGAAGAGTGGAAGATATTGGGGAAGGCCTATCTCCAAAGATGAATCGAAGAAGGCTAGATAGATAGACAGATTATTTGAATCCCCCTTAGTATTGGTTGTAAAATTATAGATTATATTATTTTAAAATACTTGTCAAATGCTGATCTGATTATTGTAAAAATATTAAAGAGCGCCAAACTTAAAATGTATACATATTTTCAGAACTTTAATAAAATTAAAAAATTTTCAAATCTTCAAATACCTATTTCAACGTCTTGAAGTTTTTGAGAATGATTTTGCAGTTCCTTCTTTTTTAGCCTTTAAAGTTATTTAATTCAATAGGTCTTTAGCTTGAAACCAATTATAAAATAATATCTAAACATCTTCGTTAGTCTACCATATATATAATTCTTATGTATATGTCTCCCAAGGTTTGTGTCTCCCACGTAACAATGATGAGAAGTTGGTCTTTGGCCGCAACGTTGCCGAGTTTTGCTCAAAGTATTATTTCTTAGCGAAACCGCGCGCTACCTCTATCATTTTCAAATGGAAGCACTGTACAATGGTAAAGCTTTAACATAAATATTGACAAAACACGCAGCATTGCGGATCAATGGCGGTGGCCCCTATATGGTAATTTGTAGGTATAAATCAGCGGCGATACGTAAGAACAACACCGCCAATTTTCCGCCATTAATCATTGGAATATGTTCCGGTGTTTGTTAGTAATTACTTTATGGATGGCGAAATTGGTTTAAAATTTGTTACATTCAAAATTGCTAGAGTATGACAGAAATCTTAAAATATGGGCTATACCAAGGGGAATAGGTTAGGAGGTGAGAAAGGCTAGATAGCTACTACTTTTTAAATTGATCAATGCATTTCGTCGATCTTCTGACGTCTAACCAAGTATTAAGGATTTCGAAAATATAGGTCAACTGGCGATTTACTTACATACGTCACTCACCTATGGCAAAAAGCGATTGAGTTGCGGGGTGAAACAAGAACAATTGCCTTAGATATATCTATCTATCATGAAAATCTACTCAACAAGCTCAAAGCAATGGGATTTTCGCCGAAACTTTGCACTTGGTTTGAAAGTTACCAAAAAGATAGATCCATTTATGTTGCACTGAATGGTCAGAACTCCAACTCTTACAAAATAAATGCTGGTGTGCCACATGGAGCAATCCTTTCGCCAACACTTTTTCTGATTTACATAATAGATAAAACAATAAATCCACTTTATTGCTTTGCAGATGATAGCAATGTAGTCTCCTCAATCATACCACCCACATGTCTCTCCGCACGTGAATTCTATCATCTTAGACTAACTCAAATATCGCAGATAAATAACGACCTGGAGATAATAGAGGACTGGGGCAACAAAAACCTTGTACATTTCAACGCGCAGAAAACCCAAGCAGCCCTGTTTTCAAAAAAGATTAGCACCGGTGAGCTGTGCTGTGGAAGTGCTGTCACATTGCAGAGCTAGTTGAATATTTTAGGAGTCACTGCAAAGACCAACATGTCTTGGCACAGTCACGTGGCAGATATAGCTAAAAGGGCGTCCCAAAAGCTTGGGGTGCTATTTCGTGTCAGACATCTGTATACACCAAGCCAACTGCTGACACTCTACAAAGCCCAGATTCGACCAACTATGGAGTACTGCTCACATATATGGAGTGCGGCATCCAAACATGCCTTAATGCTTTTGAACACCGGGCAAAAACGAGCTATCAAGCTGAACAATGACCCCGCACTTACCCGTAGCTTGGACAGTCTCGAACATCGAAGAACTGTGGGTGATCTATCTCTCTTCTACAGGTATTATCACGGAAAATGCTCTGAAGAGCTGGCACGTATGATCCCCGCGGGAGTAGGACCTACTAGGCGAACACGTCAAACAGACGGTAACCATCAATTTACTGTCAAAATAGAGGCACCAAGAACCTCATTATATCAGAATTTATATCTCTGGAGAACAGCATCGCTGTGGAATGGAATCCCTGCGACAGTTTTCCCTGCAGATTACCACCTGAACCGTTTCAAAACCAACATACAGCAGCAGCTATAAAATATAGCCTTGAGTAGGACCTACATTAAACTAAAATCATATCAAACAGATGAAGATATCACGATCAAAATAAACCATGAAAAAATAGAACAAGTAGAAGAAAATATATATCTGGGACAATTTAATAAACTAAAAACAGAAAACCAAATAGCTGAAATCAAGATTGGCCTGGGGAGCATTCGATAAATTAAGCTGCATATTAAAAAATAATAGATATCCTCAGTACCTGAAAACGAAAGTGTATCACCAATGTATCCTTCTTGTACTGACCTATGGATCCCAGACTTGGATAAGGTAAAAGCAGCCCAAAGATTAATGATAAGACAAATTTTAAATGTAAAGCTAACAGATAGAAGAAGGAATGAATAAAATAAAGCAAAAATAAGGGATGTCAGAGGAGAAGTAGCAAAATTAAAATAGAAATTTGCCGGTCCTAATATTAGACAGATAGACAATCGATGGAACAAATGTTTTGTAAACTGTAAATCTTGAGAAAATAAAAGAAGTGGTGAAAGACCTCGAATAACTTGCGGGCACGAGATGGATACCCACAGTGACAGACAGAGAAGCGTAGAAGATATTGGGGTAGGCCTATGTCCAAAGATGGATCCAAGGTGGCTATACAGATAGATAGGTAGAGAAAGCTGTTCAAGAAGTTACTGTAAAAACTTTCAATGATCCTTGAGACTTCTCTTTTATCAGGGTCGCACTCCAGTTGGCTTCTAATCAATCAATTATACGTTAATGTGCAGGTGTGGGTACCACTATCACGCGCCGCTGTCGTCTTATTCTCATCTCTAATGGGCTATGATAATACAGCCCTTTAGGAAATGACAATATGCACAATGACAGCGGAATCCAACTACGTGATGTAATCACTAGACACTTACACCAGTATTTACTGAAGGGTCTACAGTGCTAAGTGCTACAATCCTAGGTTTAAAAGTCTACATTTTGGTTGAAGGTTTAACTTATTTTTCCCGTGATTGCAAAAGTTTTTAATATTTATATAAATTGTTCATAAATACCTTGGGATATGGGTCTTTCGTTGTAACAAAGACATTATTTCCACACAAAGGTTATAAATAAATAAAAATAATAAAATATTTTGGTTTAACAATGGCAGCCATATTTAAACCTCCAAATGTCACTAGGAAATGTCGAATAAAAACGGTGTAAGTCAGTGTCAGCTGTCCGCTATATTTTACATGTTAATTTTTTAGACAAGTTAGCGACGATTAAACTGATGGTCGATTGTTTTAGTGAATGTGTAATTGAAAAGAGATTCTAATATATCTTGTGCTTTTTACAGTATTTAAATATTGATACGTATTTGATACGGTAATGCATCTACAGATATAGTTTTAAGTTATGTATTATTTAGCTTTGAATACTTTTGTATGTAAGTTTTTTGTCAATCATGGATTTTTTCTATTGTTTTTCGAACTTTAAACCATCCGTCAGGGGTGGTGCTACAATTTAAGACTATTTTTAACGGGAATCCTACGACTGCACGGACTAAGTTTCCAAAAAATGACATTTGGTTACAAAATTTTAATGTGCTTTTTCTTTATTTCTAAAGTTAATTTGAATTTATATGCGATCAAAACTCACTGAGAAATGCTTACTATCATATTGCACATTAGGGTTAACGAAATCTTTGCAGTTATTTGACCTGAGAGTATTAAAAAGATACACTTAAACCGGTCGGTATTAAGTCTATAGACTTGATACTTAAACCCGGTCTACAATGCTAAGTCTTAAGGTCTTAGTAAATACTGGTGTTATAGTTGATAAGAATTTTTTCTATAAGCGTGCGGAAAAGTCCACTTTTCCGCACGCATTTTAGTGTGGAAAGTGCCACTTTTCCGCACTAGTGCGGAAAAATATTTTTTCCGCACTAGTGCGGAAAAGTAAATTTGTTACGATTTTGAGGTGTTCTATAACATTTAGACCGTTCAAAATACATTTGTATCTTTCCTAGCACACGAAATATCCTAAAAATATTCAAATTGACTAAAATTCTGCTATATTTTCAATATTTTCGATAAAATAAAGTTTTCAGTAAAATAGGTTCAAATTATAAGTTTTAAACCTCCCCGGTATAAATATCGTCATTGTCAATGTCAAACAACAATGAACACTAGTGGTTTTAGATTTGGCATCTTAAATCACCATAGCAACAAAGTACAAAACAAAGCCAATTTTGCAGATACAAGCGTCTTTTGAATTTTTCAAACAAAAAAATTAGATTTTCAATGGATTCTTCGGACGAAGATCTACCCCAGTCAGTTCTAGAAGCCGCTAGAATGTGAATAATAATAATTGATTTGATTAAAACGTTTTGAATATAAATAATTTTCTGATTAATTTTTAGTTTTTTCCTCACGCTTATAGAAAAAATAGTGTACCTAACTCGTGCGTAAAGTGTCTTTTCCGCACTTGATTGCTGGCCAAACTCCGCTATCGCGTCGTTTGGCCATCTGCAATCGCGTGCGGAAAAGAGGCACTTTCCGCACTAGTTAGGTAAACTACTATTGCAATGCGGGGTCGTTGGTGTAACTTGAAAATGCTGTAATATTATTGGTCAAGATTTTGACAGCTCACTACGTCACTGCGCTTCGCTGCATGATATACGCACGGGTTCGTAAAGCCACATGTTGTCGCCCGTACGAATGTCAAAAAGCCTAGTAGGCACAAGCTGCGTTTGGTATTTACGTCGCATTATAAATTCCATCTAGATCTAGGGAAGGTAGATCTGAATCGTTCAGTAATTCTGTGCCGACTAGTCGGACGTAAATCTGGTTGCTCGGTACATTTTGATCGACGAAACAGATTAATTTGACATTGTGACGTATGTTGTGTATTTGTCGAGGGGTGATCAGCTGCCCACAGTAGGTGAAGAAATTTTTCTACAGGACCCCACATGACTATACAGGACTTCCACAGGACTCCACAGGACCCCACAGGACTATACAGGACTTCCACCCAAAGGACCCATCAGGACTATACAGGACTTCCACAGGACTCCACAGGACTCTACAGGACTCCACAGGACCGCCACAGGACTATACAGGACATCGAGGGTACTGGCACCTAAGGGGTGCCCTAAGCGCAAAGGCAAATCTACTCTCTCGAAGACAAACGAGAGTTAAGACGTGACAACCTTTTCTTTTTTGGTTGCGAATTTTAGCCACAGGACTATACAGGACCCCACAGGCAGGACTATACAGGACTTGTACAGGACTATACAGGACATGTACAGGACTATACAGGACACTACAGGACCAAAAATTTATTAAAGTCCTGTAGGACGGTGTACAAATTTGGTTCAGCTGATCACCCCTCGGTAATTGTTTTGTTTACAAAAATATTTTTTTTATGTAAAAAGATTGAAATCGAATTATTTGATGTTGAAGACACTTCACAGGAAAATTTTGTCAAAATTATAGCTGGGCGTGAGTTGCAATATGTACATAATATATTTGGTAATACTTTATAACCATTTTTGATCGATTTGATCTGGATCGTCTGTTAATTCCAATTTGCTCAGACTAATCTGTAATCACGTCATCAAAAATCCGTCTCGTCTGAGATACAAATACCGAACGCAGCTACAGTATCGACTGCACGCCTGACCAATCAAATTACGGGATTTACCTCGTCACGACAACGACAACAATTAGAAACTACACAAAAAAATTACTAAAAGATGGAACCGTTAAAATTACTAAAAGAAAATTACTTAAAATTACTAAAAGATACTTCTTAAAATCGATGAACTTAAAAATAAGACAAGCATATTGTAAAAAAGGATCTAGAGTATATACCTAGATGTTTTGTTAAATTATTCAGGGTGATTTCGGATTTGTTAGTCTTGTTATTTATATTGCACTAAACTTTCACATTAAGAGGCAAACAGAACTGATTACTTTTACATTAAGAAGCAAACAAGAGTTGTTTACTTTTTGCAATTATGTTAAATGAGGCACTTATTACTCCGATCATTCGTAATAATATCAATCTTGATATTATCCATAACACAGACAGAGTTGACATTATTAGATACCTAGGACTACTTGTTGACGATAAATTGACCTGGACTTTGCATTTTGAACATATAAAAACCAAAATTGTTCCCATGGTAGGAGCATTATTTAGGCGTCGTCATTATTTAAATAAAACTTCTTTACACAAAATATATAATGCCTATTTCCTATCCAGCTTTAGATATCTAAAACCTGTTTGGGGAACCTGTGGAAAAACTTTGTTTAAGAAAGCCGAATTTCTTCAAAACAAAGTAGTTAAAGTTTTGTTTAATTTGCCTTTTAGAACACCAACTGACGAAGTTTATAATCAGACATCTATAAAACATTTTTAAAAATCTTAAAATTGAACAATGTAAATTTATGTTTAAAATGTTAAAAAAGCAATAAAAAAGCAATATTAAAATTGTTTATAGGAACCAAGTTCATTCTTACCAAACTAGAAACTATAAAAATTTATTTTTAGAATGTACAAGAACAAATATTGCTCTAAACAATCCCATACGTCTTTGCACGAAAAAACTTACCAGATGATGTAAAAAAACACATAATTTTAACACTTTCAAAAATAAATTAATCAAAATTTTCACGTAGCATATCTTATAGATTTGTCAAATCAATGTTTATATCTTAATTTTTAATTGTTAACAAAAAAAAAACAAATTTACTATTTTTGTTATATTAACGTTTAAGTCAAAATTTATTTATAACAATGTTTAAGTTGGATAGTATATTGAAAAAGTTTAGTTAAAAAATGTTTTTCTAAGTCTCCGAGACCAGCTTACAGCAGTTGTCTTTTGTGAGATAATTAAGTATTTAAAATGTTATAAAAATTGTTGTTTAAATAAAGCTAAAAACTAAACACGATATTATTTTTGCGAGTTGAAGAATAAGCCACTTACTTTCTACTCTTTTAGGAATTTTTTAGTTGGCAATAGATTAAATGAAAAGCGACATTTAAAGCCACTAAACGTCAATCTAGCTGAAAAAAAAGGCAGTCGCAAACTTTAAACTTAATTAAAATCGAATCTCGTGTGGGCAAAGTGAGCTGATATTTTAAAATCCCAATGCGAGTTAAAAAGTTGGCCTAGTTCGGATTTTAGTTTTAAACTCTTTTGTACAGTAAATAATGAGAGGTGTTTTCTCCAGTTTGTCCATTATTTAGACCAAAGTGTATTGCGTTAGCCATTACAAATAGAAAGTTTTTTATTGGTAGAGGCAAACTTTAAAATATAAAATCGAACAGCCTGCGAGCTGGAAAGAGATGGACATTAAATAGTAGGTAGTGGAGATAGCCAGCACGTTATGATGTTCATTACACGCAAGGATAGAGCTTGAGAAGCGAGCCACCCCACATAGCACAAAAATCACATCAACGTTAAATTAACGTGAACAAATATAACAAAGTTTTGTTTTTACTTGAAAACAACCTCATACAATGTAATATTTAATTTGTTAAATCTACATGCTTAAAGATAACTTAAAAACAAGAAGAAAACAAGTTATACAAATGTACTTTTTGCTGAAGTTTCTGGTGCTGTGTATAAAACGTGTTTTTTACCCTTGTTATTTTGATGTATTAAATTCACACTTGAAAAGTCCTCCACAACATGTTCTAAAACGCCACTAGATTAAGACTTCAAAAACTTACTAACTTTCTGCGTCTTTTTTGGTCACGTTCTTTTAATAAGATTTTTTTAACTTAAAAGAGACACGAAAGGAAGTGATAAAAGTCCACTAGTTTAAGACTACAACACTTCAAGACAATTTTAAAGATACCTCTCAAGGCAAGACAAAATATCTATATATCTATCTATATACATTATGTTTTTTTTAAAAGCCAAACAAGATTTTTTAAACAGTAAACACTTTCACAGAATATTAAACTCAAACTCAAACTCAAACTCAAACTCAAAACATTTATTGCCGACAAAATCAAAACAATGTTTGACAAAGCAACGTCAAAAATTTGTACAAAATAGTTGGAACAATATGTTATTTCATTTTTAAATTAGTAAGTAAAATACTTAAATAAATACATATAAACATTTTTGGTAAAGATAGTTTTTTGTAGCGTTTTTAAATTTTATTTCATTCTCAATTGATTTGATCTCTGTTGGTAAACTGTTGTAGGCTTTTATAGCTTTATAAAATGGTCCCTTTTCAAAAAATGTTGATCTATGCATAGGAATAGCGAGCTCAGCTCTGGGTCTGGTTTCGACAGTCATATTACTGCCGTATTTGTCACTATTTGTTGGAAAAAGGGCTTTGTGTTTTTTAACAAAAATAACAAGTTGTAGGAAATATATAGATGGCACTGTCAGTATTCTTAGTCTGGTGAAGTGCTGAGCACATGAAGTGCCTGGTTTAAGTTTTAGTAAACACCTTATGATTCTTTTTTGCGTTCGGAAAACATCCATTGCAAAAGAGGAGGACCCCCAAAAAATAATACCATATGACAGTACACTATGTATACTCGCATAATAGTATGTTTTAAGACTGTCAAATGAAACCAGATCTCTAAGGCGTCTTATAACAGCACAAGAGCTATTAAGTTTGTTTTTTAATTTATTTGTTTGTTGTTCCCAACGGAGACATGAATCTATTGTGATTCCTAAGAAATCTGTAAATTCTAAAACTGGTATAGACTTTCCATTGAACTGAACATATAAAGATTCATCAGTTTTGATTTGTTTGCGAAAAGTTAGTAAGCCAGTTTTACCCATGTTAAGCCTAAGAGAATTTTCTGTACACCAGTTTGACATTTCATTGGAAGCTTGAGAGCATTTTTTAGAAAGTTCTTGACTATTACGTCCAGATGCAGTCACTGTTTTATCATCAGCAAACTGGGCTACTTTGCCAACTGTTATTTTTTCTTGAACCTCATCAACATACAACAGGAAGATAAGTGGCCCCAGGATCGATCCCTGAGCCACCCCCTGCTGCATGTCACACCAGTTCGAAAAATACTGTCTGTGTTCTTGTGTTAGTGAAACAATTTGCTTTCTTTCTGTGATAAAAGAAAGTAACAGTTTTAAAGGCAGCCCTCTAATGCCAACACGTGGCAGTTTTTCCAAAAGTAAGTTGTGATTTATCGTGTCAAAGGCCTTTGAGAGGTCAAAGTATATACTTGCGGTTTTTTGTCCTTGTTCTAGGTTATTCTGTATTGTTGTTATGACATTGTAAATTGCTTCCTCTGTGGACTTTTTTGGTCTAAAACCATATTGGCCTTCATATAGTAAATTGTTTCTTTCTATGAAATTAATTAATCGATTGTATATAGACCTTTCAAAGACTTTTGACACTGATGGCAGCAGAGATACTGGCCTGTAATTACCCAGAACCTGTCTATCTCCTTTTTTAAAAATTGGTATAACTTTAGCTCTTTTTAGTTGCACAGGAAATTCACCCTTGACAAAACAACAATTAATAATGTGTGTGAGGGGCTCACATATGTATTCATCAACCTGTTTTAAAATATATGTTGGAACTTCATCCAAACCTGATGAAAATTTATTTGGAAGTTTTTTAATAATTGACAAAATTTCAGTACTGTCTACAGGTGTCAGAAAGAATGAGTTAGGGATTTTACTTTCATATTTAATTTCTCTATTGTTAGGTATTAGATCTAGGGAAAACTGGTTTAAGAACTCTTGTGCTATTATGTTGGGATCTTGAATTATGTTACCATTGTTTTTTATTGTAATGTTGCTTTGAGACTTGGCCCGATTTGTCTCATGTTTAAAAATTTGCCACATTGTTTTAGTTTTATTTTGAGAATTTATTATTTTGTTGTCATTCGAACTTTTTTTAATATCAACCAGGAATTTCCTGTACTCCTTACGTTCCCTTTTGTACTGAGATAAAAGAATTTCACTTTTAGTTGTTTGGTAATTTACATATAGATCCTTGATGTATGAAGAGTACCTTTGAATTTCTTTAGTTACCCATGTGCTTTTATCCTTGACTCGCGCTGTTTGTACAGGACAGCACCAGTCAAAGTAATACTGAAATATATTGCTGAAAGATTCATAGCTTTTATTTGGATCTGAAGTGTCAAAGACTGATTGCCAGTTCTCTTGTTGCAAGGATATTTGGAAGTTAGTAATATTTTGACTGTTGAAAAACCGTTTTTTAGTAAATTTACATACCTTATTTGAAGAACCTTCATAAAAATGCATATATTGCCCGTAGTGATCAGATATGTTTGTTTTATAGATGTAGCCCTCACTTTTTTGTTCATTGCCTACATTGCTATATATGTTATCAAGTTGTGACTCAGAGCTGGGTCTCGTAATACCTAAAATATGTGGAAATAATGAATAGCTTAAAAACAGTTGGTTCACTGCTTGTGAATCTAAACAGTTTTTTTCAAAATGACAATTAAAATCACCAACTAAAATAAGAGTTTTTTCTGGATTGTATATTGTATCCAATACCTCACTGATTCTACTTTGAAAAACATGAATATCACCTAAATTGGGGGACCTGTATATGCAAACAAAAATATATTTTGATTTGTTATTTATCACTTCGCATACTGAATACTCACAGTGAAAGTCCATTGGTTGAAAATCTTTAATCAGTATTGGGTTGGCTTTTGTGCTGTCTTTAACAAAAATTGTGGTCCCACCTTTTTCCCTATTTGTTCTAGAAGAGTATGAAATCAAACTATATCCCTCTATTTTTAAAGATTCTATTTTATTGCCAGTTAAAAAGTGTTCTGTTAAACACAGCACTGTAGGTTTAATTTCATCTAGTATAACTGCTAGTTCAAGGGTTTTTGTGTTGATCCCCTGAATATTCATATGCATGACTGTTATCTTGCAGTCTAGGGTCTTTATGGTTTTTGAAGGCTTTCCAGTGTTTTTTGTAATTTTTGTTTGTTTGGTTTGTTTTGGAGTTTGTAAAATTTTCTTTTCAAGACAGTTGGTTGAGTTCGTTATAAAAAACTACCACCTTGTAAGAAATCCTTGTGTTTCCTAAAATTAAATCTACGGATGCCTACATTGGAAGGCCAGAATGTTGTTTCATACATTTGATCTTTAAATGAGAGAGGAGCAGTTACAACAAAGCATTTAAGTTTATTGGGATCTGTTGGCAGTTCTTTTACTTGCACAGCAGTCGACTCAAAGCCTGGTTTCTTTTTTATAAATCCGTTATAAATAAATGTGTCTTTATCAGGTTAATAACAGATGCGTCGTGATTGTGGATCAGAGATCAGTTTCTTAACAGGCTTTTGGAGTTTAGAGGCCAAAGCACTGCCTGATAGATTTCGTCAGTGAAAATTCCCGACAATAGGTGGCGCTGCTGCTAGTAAAATCTCAAAAATATTTGGTAGAAAAGCCATGCAAGTCGAGTTTTAAAATTCGTGTAGAAAGGCGTGAATCTAATGTGATTTTAATGTTGATAAAAATCACTTGAAACTAACTAAAATTTGATAATGGCGTTATTAAAACTCAGTTTTTAGCAAAGTTATTTTTTATAACGTTAATGAATGACCTATTAAGCTTGTTTTCATATATGAAATAAACGTATTTTCCTAGCAGCTTTTAAAATCAACGTTTTTTTTTCTCACGCGTTTTTTACGTGTTTCTAGGAAAACGGGTGGCGATTTACGACAATTAATGTATATATTGCGAATATCCAATTCTTAAGTGGTAATGCTAAGTTTAAGGAGGTTCTAAAACAGCCCTAAACTTCACAAAACTTATGCCTACACGGAGCTATCTGCTACATTCACCTTAGGATGGCCCAAAAGTCGAAACCGGTCCGGTCGTGGATTGGCATGGATCACTTGTTCCTGATTGTCAGGACGTGTTCCAGATGGGGATCATTCGTATCCTTGTGATCGACGTTGGAGATAGTGAAAACCAAACAGTTTTAACTAGTTCCCAACGAAAGCATCAAGCCATCAGTATAATTCAATGCCGGTAGGGGTCAACGATTATAAACACACAGGATTGCTTATTTCCATTTAACTCTATGTTAGCGTCGCTCAGCGAGACGAACAGTGTCTGCTTACGTCACCAGCGGACCAGTTGCTTTGTTTGTATTGAGAGTTCGTGTGATTTTAAGATGTTTTTAACGTTTTTACCTGCGTGTTTTTGCGTTTTTTCATTTGTTTGACGGTTTGGTTGACTATTTAGGAGGTAAATCTGAGGGCACGGCAGTGCCTCGCCAAGTTCACGCGCCGTACCATCTTTTCTTGAAACATTTCAGTCGATATTTGATCTATCTAAAACTCTACTTCGGAATGAGCTACGAATCTCAAACTTTGCACAGTCGTAGATCTCCATGGAGTTAACAATCCCTTCATGTTTAGTTTCATGGTATTCCCAAAAGTACTGAAGTAGTTACGAAATTTCAAAAAACGTCGAAATTGTCACTCACTCACTCACTCATGTATAGATCATCAAAATTCTACTGTACTTCCAGACATGCGACAAAGCTGAAATTTGGCGGACTGATAAAAATTATGACCAAACACCTAAAAAAAATCAAAAAATCCCAAAATTCTTATTTACTTCTCTCCCCTATACATGTAAGGTTATGTAAAAGTAACATTGCCCACTTCCAGACACGGTAGAGAGCTGAGCTTTGGAAGGCCGATAGTAACTATGATAAAACTATAGAAAAAAATTAAAATACCCCAAAATTCTAATTTACTTCCCTCCCCTATAAATGTAAAGTTGTGTAAAAGTAACATTGTCCACTTCCAGAAACGCCAGCGGCGTGGCGTGGGGGGGCGCGGGGGGTTCGTCGTGTGTCACAAGATTTTTCATCAGTTTTCAGAGGCGCCCTTTTTAGCTGTCGCCCCCCCCCGCCCTTTCGGGCACGCTACGCCGCTGAGAAACGCTCGAGAGCTTAGATACTTTCCTTCCCTGTAAATGTAAAGTTATGTAAAATTATCATTGCCTACTTCCAGAAACACTAGGAAGCTGAGCTTTAGAAGGCTGATAAGAACTATGATAAAACCATAGGAAAATATAAAAAAACCCAACATTTGTAATAAGGCATTGCAAAAGTTTTGAACAATATCCCGTATATTTTACTACTTTAAAACTTAAATATTATCCAAATCCTTTTAAAAAGCAGTGAAATCATAACAAAAATATTTCATGTAAAAAAGCCAAGTACGCGAAAGTGGTATTCCGTAAAAAGAATTGAGATAAAAGTAAAGCCAAGTTCTACAATACAAATTTCAAAATGAATGGTTCTTACTAGTTTGGAAATGTTTTTCTAAACTTGGCTATTACGGCTGCAAATGACTCTTAGGAAATTGAACGTAAAGAAGTTTGGCGGGAATAGCAAAGTTTTAAAAAAAACATTTCCAAACTAGTAAGAACCATTCATTTTAAAATTTGTATTGTAGAACTTGGCTTTACTTTGGTCTCAATTCTTTTTACGGAATACCACTTTCACGTACTTGGCTTTTTTTACATGAAATATTTATGTTATGATAAACCTTTAGAAATGTAAATTAAGTGAATTGATATAAAGAAAGCACATTAATTTATTGTTGAAATAAAAGCTTTGTGTTCCCTCTTTCAGTGTAGAAATATAAATATATATACTTTTATATTATTATATTTATATAAACTTTTTTTTGGATTTTTGGAAACTCCTTGCTCATTAAATAATTCACATTAAAGAAAATTGGTAATTATGCCGCAAACGTACTTCTTTTATTAAACTGATTATTGGAAAGTTTATTTTGTAGTTTTAGTTTTTTTCATAAGTTTTTTTAGTCTCTTTATAGAAGTTTTCAGAAACATGTTACAGGAGAAGGACTGAAGACGGGCGCTGGGTGGGATAAAAACAACTCATAACACAAACAATGTAAATCATTTGAAAAAAAACTTATGAAAATCTAATGATTTAAAGCATAAGAAGTTGAAAAACACATCTTATTTGGCTGTTTTCTCCAAAAACTGACTGGTTTTTAATATAATAATATAATAAATATTGCAATTTTAGATCTGACATATCAAATAAATACCTTTTTGTTACTACATAATATAAGTGTATTTTATTATATCCGCAACCAAAACAATAAATTATACATCTAATGATTTAAATTGATTAAACTTTTAGAAAAAATATTACTTCTATTCTAAAACTTTCAACTATTTAAAAAAGAAACTCCAACATATCGTCTGGTAGGAAAATTCAGCTCTCAGGGCAAACTCTTGATTTATCAAATCATTTGTTTTGAATGAATGAAATTATTAATTATATTTACTATCACGAATAAAAAATTTGTTTGCAAATAAGCAAGAAAAAAGCGGGAAAAACTCACGATTGCAATGTGTATTAAATGAAGCGCGCTGAGCAGAGGTCCACTAGTGACGTAAGCAAGGCGCCGCCTACCGCTGAAAGATTCGAGCTAATAGGCAATCCTGTGTGTTTATAATCGTTGGGTAGGGGTATTTTCCCTCAGAGTAGTTGTTTATCTTGGTTTCACAAAAGTCCTGGGATTATTTTGCCAATTTGTGACAATATTGTCAGGAATGTAAATTACCCTTAACTGTGCCACTGTAAGAAAACAATTTAAAAAAAGGGTAGGGGACAATACGCCGCCGGCCAATTCACCGCTGCGACAATTCGCCGCGAGATTTTTTATTTTATGATGTTATCATTGGCAATTGCTTAAACAGTTTTATTTAGCTTGACTAATGCTTTTACTCAAATGGTTTCGAAAAAAACCCGTGACCCTTTCGTTTGATAGCTCTGCACGAATAAATAAAAACGTTAGGTATTTGAAGTTAGTTTTACGCTAGGTTAAACAGAACTAGCGATTTTGCGAGCATGTGCCGAAAAGTTGATGGCATCAAAAGCGCCGTTTCACCTAATTTTCTTTTTGGCTCTTCTCCGAATTAGTGAGAATAGTTCGAGTGTAAATTACGACGTCGGCGTCGCCTCGGGGGCGCAAAACGATTTTCCCAACTTCGAATTCGGTCATGTGAGACAAACGCGGATGCAAGCTTACTCTCTTTCTGCAACACTTCGTGCCACCGAAGAAAATCAAAGCCATAGATGCAAGGTATATATTTTTTAATTTATTTTCTAATTAGGGGAATGGGTTGTATTTAAGAGCATGCAACTC
The DNA here is from genome assembly GCA_963576565.1 of Aspidapion aeneum. NCBI lineage: Eukaryota > Metazoa > Arthropoda > Insecta > Coleoptera > Brentidae > Aspidapion > Aspidapion aeneum. Next base: position 7,232,385 of record OY755038.1, read on the forward strand.
ATTCAGAAAAAGAGGAAGAGCTGCTTTTATTTTATACGAACTTTCAAATTAATTTTTGTGAAATTATTTTCATCCTAATTTGTACTTTCCGGAGTACATTCATTTTTGGTGCGAAAAGGTGCGACATTCTCCAAATTCGTTATTAAACATGACCGTAAATCTTTTGATAAACACAAAGTACCTATTCTAGTGCATTTTAGTTTGTGTTTCCGTGTGTCTTCTATATAGATAGTAATGAGCAAAGTACCTTTAAAGAAGCAGAATGAATCATAGATATCAAAGCTCCTGTCTTAGCAATGAACTTTAAAAAACAATGTAAAAATTCAAGATAGCCGCTAAAATAGAAAAGTTTTAAACATTGAAAGCAGACACATCGGTTTTGGGGTATTTGGAGCATCTAATTTATTTATGGACGCTGATGCGTACGCAACACAGCAGAAATTTTTTTTTTAATTAAAAATGGGAGACTTCTTGGCTTAAAATATGGGCGATACCATTGAACCAATGTTAAACATGAAGTAGCGGAGGTATTTTTTTTGACGCCACATATGTGTTACTGTAATGTGTTGATATGATGATGATATTTCAAATATAATCTTTAAAAATTTGAAATTTTATTTTTACCCTTGACCGTAAATGAGTTAAAATATAGAATAATTTTATTTGGGGAAGGAAAAGAACTATTTAGCATCCCCCTGGAAGGAGGAGGCGTGGGAGTGGGAGTCTATGAATAAATTTTGTATTGCAATTACTATAGGCACACAAAATTTTTATATTCATTTTTATTTTAGTCTCTACGGCTTCCCCTTTTAGGGAGGAAAGAGGGGTGCTGGGGCAAGGTCATATCCAACCCAAAACAGAAGATCAGTTTTCTGAATTGCATGGCCTTCTTAATTTAGAAGGGAAGGGGGGGGGGGAAGAATTTATAATCTAATTGAATTTCAATGTCCGATTTATAAAAATCTGGTTAAAAAGGGGAATAGCTCAACAACTGTCCATCTTCTACCCTATGGGTTAAGGGTGACATAGAGGATATTTGAGTAAAAGATTTTTTTTTATTGTCTTGGTTGAATTTAGCAAATAGAAATATTTCTTCGATTACTTCGTCGTTGATCTTACAAACTGACGTATCTCAAAAAAATGCAGCTTTGAGATGACCATAATACTACCTTATTTGTGTCGTTCTCTCATCTCACAAAGTGTCGTAACTCATAAAAATCCTTTAAATAGCACCAAAATCATTAGATTCAAGAACATTATATAATATATATATATATATATCCATATAATACTATATATATATATATATAGTATATAAATATATAAATCCAATATAAACTTTCCCTAAAACTTGAAATTGCTCTCTTGTAAAATTATAATAAATGAGTCACGTCAGTTTGTAAGATCAACGACGATATGTGTTACTATAATGTGTTGAATGATAATGATATTTCAAATATAATCTATAAAAATTTTAAGTTTTATTTCTACCCTTGCCCGTAAATGAGTTAAAATATAGAATAATTTTATTTGGGGGAGGAAAAGAACTATTTAGCATCCCCCTCAGAGGAGGAGGCGTGGGAGTGGTAGTCTATAAATAAATTTTGTATGGAAATTACTATAGGCACGAATAAACTTTTATATTAATTTTTATTTTAGTCTCTAAACCTTTTAGGGAGGAAATAGGGGTGCTGGGGCAAGGTCATATTCAACCCAAAACAGAAGAGCAGTTTTCTGAATTCCAGGGCCTTCCGAATCATAATCTAATTGAGAAGTTTGACTGTAATAGCAAAATTTAAAAAACATTTCCAAACTAGTAAGAACCTTTCATTTGAAAATTTGGAAAATACCGAATATCATTTTTGCGTACTTGTTTTTTTTTACATGAAATGTTTTTGTTATGATTAGAAGTAAGGGAACGTCTCACTTGACTGCATATACGAAGTAGTATAAACAGTTGTATGTTGACTATAGGTATATTGTTAGTTTACACTTAAAAACTGCTAAAGATACTTAAAAACCGAAACGTCGCACGGGGGTCAGCTTGTCTAATTTAGACGATCGAAACCTCAATATCGAACTATTTTCTATCATAACCACTAAGTCTTAAAAAAGTGCCCAATTACCTTATTAGTAGACCCCAATGTAGAAAATCGATCAACTAACTCGTTGTTTCTACTGCACTAAGTCTTAGAAAAGTGCCCAATTACCTTATTAGTAGACCCCAACTAACTCGTTGTCACTTGTTACGACGACAAGGCATAGGCCGTTTGATAGCCTGCATAATGATCTGCACTTATTCCGCGCGGAAAGGCGATTTTCAAAAGTGCTCCAAGTTGGTAAACCAGAGATTATATGGTGATTTCTTCACGTATATTTAAGATATGGGTTAGTATCTTTAATTTTTACTATTAAACCATTTGCAAAGTTTCAATTTGCTTATTAAAAAAATTAGATAAAGTTGTGTATTGATTTATTAAAATTTTTTAAATATGTATTATATATATTGGACTGAAAAACTGTGGATCGTTACGTATCAATTGCGTTTGTGACTTTATTATTTCAATCATGTATCAAGGGTTGTATAGGTGCTACATTCAGCTGCCGCTTTTTGTCGCTGTATTAGCTATGATTTATTGTTTCAGCGTTGGCGTATGGGATTGGCCGACGTAATTTATTTAAAATGTGGCACAAAACACCGGTTTCACAGGATAAAAATCAATCTATTTTGAACTATGTATGTGAAAATAGTGAATATAAAGACTGCGATAAAGAATATCAGTCCGTGGTAAAAAATTGATATATATATATATATATATTATAGCAAGATTAATAAATTTAGTTAAATTTTTATAAAAAAGCTATGTTAAATAAAAAAAAGCTATAAGCTAGTTACGTACACACACTCTCTAAGTATCAATTTCTCAAATTTTTTGCTTAAGAGGGAAAAAACGTTATGCAACATTATTTTTGGAGGCGACTGTACCACCTCCAGCACAGTATATTATAATCACATTTTTTAAACGCTAGTTGACATTTCCAAACTTTCAGCATCAATTTGTCAAAATTAAAATCATAAAATAATTTCGATCGTTCAGAACCGACAAGCTGACCAGTGTGCGTCGTGTTGAAAATAAATAACGATAAAATCCAATACAAGATAAATTGCAATAATGCCCAATATTTTACTTAAAACAACAAAAATTAAAAAACGAAAAATTATTTTTAAAAAGTTTTCTGTGCTTTGGCGGCAACTTGAACCCGGTACCTCTGGCTTTGTACGCGAACGTCAACAGCAAAAATCTTGTTTTTAAGTATACTGGGTGTTGGTGCAAGCAAGAAATTTCCTAATTTTCATTTTCTTTTCCTTTTCTGCGCGTTTAAAATAATTTAAATTTTCGCGCTCTAAAATATGCATATGGGGTTTCACGGCACCGGACACGTGGAAGGGAAGCAGCGCCGCGATGTGTGCGCAAAGAACCACCGTCACAACAAGACACTAGCAAAATCACGTTCCCGAAAAAAGTGAATTTGAGGTGAAAAAACTGGACGTTTAAACGTCGACTGGAGCTGCAAGAGAGTCCGAGGTAGGTGCCTTTTCATATAAAATTCCATATGTATCGTAACTTTCCATTTTCAATCGTCAATACCGACAATAAGTTTTAAATGTGCTTGTGAAGCCAATACCGGCGACCTATCGAAGGAAATTCCGTTATTTTTCAGCCCTTGCACGCACATTTAATGGCCCTTCGACCCAAATTAATAGTTTTCCAAACTACCTAGACTCCTGTGGTTCAGCAATTTCCTACAAAAATTCCAAATTTCTATTTTCTATTTCAAATTTCAAAATTTATTTCAATTTCAATTCGAAACAGACCATATTGTTTTACCACCTGTTGGGGATATGTTCCTTCAAAGTTGATCGAAGTGTTTATTACCGTTCAAAAATAGCTAGAAACAATGCACATATTTCGTATAGTTTACTAGTTCATCAAAGAAAGTTGATCGCTTTGTTCATTACATTTTCAGTAAAAGTGGCGTCAATACGCCGAAAGTGAAAATTTTAAGGCGGTTCTTCCACCTATTTTTCTAATTATCGATTTTACAGGTGTCGCGGCGTTAACGCGCAGGTGCAAGTGTTTCGTCGTCACCAAGGTCTCACGTTGCGCGCGTTGTTTCTTCAAATACCGTCGTTTGTTAAAAACTTTCAGACGAGACCGCTAGTCGTGTGCACAGAGTGTGCGACTTGGAATCGAAAGGTGCGGGGTTCAATCCTTGGTGAGACATAAAAGTTTTTTTTTAAGGGATATGTTCAAATAATAACATACAGACAAACTTACAAACATTTCATTTCAAAATTTTCGAAAAAAGTTAATAAAATTAAAATAATAAAATTGTTTAATTTTTGCTAAAATTCGGGTTATATTTTAAGCTATATTTTAAGCATTTTTTTGGGTAATTTTAAAACCAAATTAACTTTCAAAAACAAAAATGTCTACGCAAAAACAGAAAAAACTTTGCGACAAAAGGCTTTTGAGCTTCAACCAAATGGCGGAAGCTCACGAGGTGGCTTTGAAAGCGAAGTCGGATACAGCGTTTCACTTTTTGTTTAAATCCAGATATGAAGACGTCGAAGAGTGTCATGCTCAATTCTATAATTTTCATAACCAAATTATTGGCTCTCTCGAAGAGTTTAAACTTTCATTTGACGAGCAGGATAAAACTAGAAAAGACTTTGACAACCTTTATTATGAATGTAAGGGTATTTACTACGACCTTTTTAGGGCCAACCCTGTCAATTACGTAGGCAACCCTAGCCAACAAAATATTGTTCAGAGGTCAAATACAAGATCATTTCCACAACCACGGTTGCCAATTTTCAATGGTAATTATAAAGACTGGCAACACTGGTTTGACTTATTTAAAGTCATGGTACATCAAAATTCTGAGTTAAGTGATATAGAGAAATTTCAACACTTGCGGAGTTCTGTTCTGAATGAAGCCCTTTCTCTAGTAAAAACCATTCCCCTCGCAGATAGCAATTATCACATTGCGTATGAAACCTTAGTAAAGAGGTATCAAAATAAACGAATTATTGCTACTACCGCTTTGAATGCTATTAACTTTCTTTCAACTAAATCCAGTTCTGGGAAAGAATTACGTTCCATGTTGGATACATTTTCTGAGAATCTAGCCATCTTAAATGAGCTTGGTTTTCCTACAAAAGAATGGGACTTTCTTACTTTTAACATGATGCTCTCAAAACTTGAAGTCAAGATGAGGACTGATTTCGAACTTTACTATAGTAGAGAGAAAAACAATTCAGAAATTCCGTCCTACACTGATCTTTACACGTTTATAGAAAATCATTGCGTTGCGCTCGAATCTGTAGTGCAAATGCCCAGTTTTAGTAGGCAAAATCAAACCCCTAGACAACCTCAAACTACGCGTAATTCTCAACAGAACAGTTTTCAGAGAAACAGTTTTAATAATTTTAATTCACCTTCTGCTTTCAATACAACTATTTCAAATCAAAGTTCAAATTCAAGAAATCAACAAAATACTTTACAAAATAGCAATCAACGCAGCAACCCTCAAATACAAAATAATCAGAACAGAACTTTTAATCCAAAAATAAAATGCTACCTATGTTCTTCGAATCACGCATTATCGAAATGTATCGAATTTCAAAACAAAAGTCCACAGGAAAGGATGGGTTATGTTCGGCAGGTGAATCTATGTCAAAATTGCTTACATTTTGCTCACCAGACCGTGAATTGCCCCTCTTCCTACAACTGCTTTACGTGTGGAGCTAGGCACCACAGTCTTCTTCACGTTCCACAACCAGTAGCGCCCTCTGTGAGTGTTAATTCTTATCCTCCAGAGAACGTTAATATTCCACTTTCCAATTCCAATAGCACCCCTATGTCAGGAAGCCATTCCACAAACTGTCATGCGACAATGATTTCCAAAAATTCCACTTTTCTACTTTCTACCGTTATAGCTGACATGTTAGACTCAAGGGGACATTACCAACCAGTTCGTATCTTACTCGATTCTGCCTCAGAGGCAAACTTTATTTCAGAAAAATGTCTAAATCGTTTAGGTCTTTCGAAAAGCTTCTTTTCTATTTCTATTCAAGGCTTAAATCAAATGACATCTTCCAATACCAAAGGTAAGACGAAATGTCTTATCAAACCTCAAGGTCAAGCGGGACCTACCTTTGATTTTGAGGCTTTAGTACTTCCAAAACTTTGTACAGAGATTCCTTCTTGCGCTGTCGACTCGAGCAAGTGGAATCACATTCGCAATATCAAACTTTCTGATCAAAACTTCCATATACCAAGTTCCATTGATGTCCTAGTAGGTTGTGAACTTTTTCCGCATCTGTTACAAGAGGGAGTTATCCACGGAGAGCGTGGACAACCTAGTGCTTTTAATAGCATCTTTGGCTATGTGCTGATTGGTAAAGTTGAAACTTCAAAGCAACAAAATCCACAATCACTCATAAGCTGTTACACTTCCATCGAACCATCTCTGGATATCTGCCTAGAGCGCTTCTGGGAGATAGAGCAGGTTCCACATAAGGTTCATCACAGTCCTGAGGATATTATGTGCGAAAAATTATTTTCACAATCAGTTTCACGCAACGAATCAGGTAGATTCGTCGTTCCATTACCTTTCATAAACTTAGAACCCCAGTTGGGTGACACCTATCCAATCGCTTTAAAACGTTTCAAGCTTCAGGAAGCTAGACTTCTAAAAGACTCAGCTAATTATCAAGCTTACAAAGATTTTATGCAAGATTATTTAGACACTGGTCACATGATACCTATTCCTACGCCTATATCTAAAGATGTCTTGGATAATTCCTACTTTATCCCTCATCACAGTGTCTGGAACACTGGGAAGATAAGAGTGGTCTTTGATGGGTCTCAACGTAGTCCCAGAGGTGTCTCACTCAACGAGACGTTGTGCGCAGGTCCTAAACTGCAAAATGATGTCCGTGAAATTCTACTTAATTTTCGAATTCATGCTGTAGCCTTTGTTACTGACATAGTAAAAATGTTCCGACAGATTTTAATTATTCCTGAGCACACGCGTTATCAAAATATTCTATGGAGATTTTCTGAGGATGATCCTGTCCAAACCTACTCCTTAAGAACAGTTGTTTATGGACTTAAGTCATCACCTTACTTAGCTATTCGTACTATACAAGAACTAGCTAAACTTGAGTCTGAAAGGTATCCTAATGCTTCCAAGGTGCTTCTTAAAGACATTTACGTCGACGACGTGCTCACTGGGCAGGATTCTGTGGCCTCTGCAAAAGAACTTCAGTCGGAGTTAATCTCCCTGTTGCGCCTAGGAGGGTTTGAACTTAAAAAATGGGCGAGCAACAGTCCGGAACTTCTCTCCTCATTCTCAGAATCAGAAACACAAATGTCCATTCGTTTCGACAAATCCGAACCTAATTTTGTAAAAATATTAGGTCTCCAATGGAATCCTATCTCAGATTCGTTTACCTACTTGGTCGTACCAGAAGATAAACCATGCACCAAGCGAGGTATCTTATCTCAAATCATGAAAATTTTTGATCCCTTAGGTTTCTGTTCTCCCGTTTCTTTACTTGCTAAGCATCTCATGCAAGATCTGTGGAAGGAGAAGCTGGACTGGGATTCTCAGCCTCCTCCGCATATCGTAAATGTTTGGAATCAATTTCGAACCCAACTTCCAAATCTTTCAAATATTCATTTACCTAGACGCCTTTCCATTGATCAACCACGTAGCATTGAACTTCACGGCTTTTCAGACGCCTCTATGATAGGTTGCGCGGCTACGGTCTATTTCAGAATGGAGTCAGTTTCCGGAGAAATCCATACCTTTCTTGTAATGGCCAAATCTAAGGTCGCACCAGTGAAAACAGTCAGTCTTCCGCGACTGGAGCTTCTTGGTGCCACTTTACTTTGCGACCTAATTTCCTTTATTCGAAACACTTATTCAGATATTCTTAACTTCAACCAAATCTGTGCATGGTGTGATTCCCAAGTGGTTCTATGCTGGTTGGCGGCTTCACCTCACAGGTTTAAAACGTTTGTGGCAAACCGTATCTGTCACATTCAAGAAACCATTTCTCCTACGGCCTGGAAATATATTCCATCAGCGCTAAATCCAGCCGACTGTGCTTCGCGCGGTCTTATGCCTAATCAACTTGTCAAACATGACTTGTATTGGGAAGGTCCTTGTTTTCTTAGGCTACCAAAAGAGAGCTGGCCTGATGATTTTCGCTGTCCAGACCCTCCGGAAAACGAGGTTATTCTGGAAGAACGAAAATCAGTATTTCAAACATGCACAGTTGAACCACACATGCTTGATACTTTTCTTTCTCGTTACTCTTCCCTAGAGAAAATTCAACGCATAATTTCCTATATTTTTCGCCTTACCGAAAAGAAATCTAAATATCCTAACGAAAATATTACCGAAGTAGAACTTCAACATTCTCTTATTGTTCTCGTTCGGCATGTTCAACGTTCCATCTTTGCCGATCTCATTTCACGTTTGAATGACGCAAAGCTACTTCCTAAACAATTTCGTAAACTTTCACTTTTTCTAGATACACAAGGCTGCTTAAGAGTGGGGGGTCGATTACCACATTCTTCCGAACTCTCTTATTCAGCAAAACACCCTTTACTTTTACCACGTTCTCACCGTCTTACTCAACTTGTCATTGAGTACACTCACAAAAGGTACTGTCATCCCGGTCAAAAAACGTTGCATTACCTCTTGAGACAACAATTTTGGATCCTTTCCCCTCGCTATGCAATCGAGAGCGTAACTTCTCATTGCATTTTATGCTATCGATTAAATCCTAAACCTTCCGTACAAATCATGGGCAACTTGCCTGCTCAACGCATCTCTCAAGTAAAGGCATTTTCACATGTTGCCATAGATTATTGTGGTCCCTTTCCAATTACAATGGGAAAGTACCGAGGTGCAAAGGTATCCAAAGGTTATATTCTTGTCTTAGTCTGCTCCGCAACAAAGGCAGTTCACCTAGAACTTACCTCCGATATTTCCACCCCTACCTTTCTTGCGGCTTTTAAGAGATTTGTGGCAAGAAGAGGAAGAATCTCTGACATTTACTCAGATTGTGGTAGCGCGTTCTTGGGAGCTGATCGTTTACTCAAACAGTACTCCCAGGAAGCATGTCACAGTCTAAAAATTACCTGGCATTTTTCAAGTCCTGGTAGTCCGCACCTAAACGGACTAGCTGAGGCAGGAGTTAAATCCACCAAGGCAAATTTAAAACGTGTAATAGGTGAGCAACGGTTAACCTATGAAGAGTTTTTTACTTTTTTGTGTCAGGTCGAATCCATACTAAACAGCCGGCCTCTGTATGCCCAAAGTATGGATCCGAATGACTTTCTTCCACTGACCCCTGGTCATTTTCTTACCCTGGAACCGTTGAATTCCGTACCAGAACCCGAATTTTCTGATTCCAAGTTGAACACCCTGTCCCGCTGGCAGCTGGTGCAAAGGCTCCAGTCCGATTTTTGGAAACGCTGGAACTTGGAGTACCTAAACACCTTGCAACAGCGTTCTAAATGGACAGAGGCTTCTAACAATATTAAACTAAATACTTTAGTCGTGGTAAAGAATGAACAAAAACCGCCATTGCAATGGGCTGTTGGGCGAATTGTCGACGTACACCCTGGCTCAGACGGTCATATTCGTGTTGTGACCGTTAAAACAGCTACAGGAACATATCGTCGACCAGTGGTGAAACTATGTCCTTTGCCTATGCCCGACGCATAAGGCAAAATTTTCTTTTCTTTCTTAATTTTTTCTAAGTATTTTTTCATTTCTTTTAATTTTAATTTACATGCATTATCTAATGCATATTTGGGTTAATGTTAAATTGTATCGTTTAATTGCTAATAGGCGAATACTATTTAATTTTTCTTTCCTTTCCTTTTCTTAACTAAGTAAAAACACACGTGTTTTGGCGGCCGGAAAATGTTGGTGCAAGCAAGAAATTTCCTAATTTTCATTTTCTTTTCCTTTTCTGCGCGTTTAAAATAATTTAAATTTTCGCGCTCTAAAATATGCATATGGGGTTTCACGGCACCGGACACGTGGAAGGGAAGCAGCGCCGCGATGTGTGCGCAAAGAACCACCGTCACAACAAGACACTAGCAAAATCACGTTCCCGAAAAAAGTGAATTTGAGGTGAAAAAACTGGACGTTTAAACGTCGACTGGAGCTGCAAGAGAGTCCGAGGTAGGTGCCTTTTCATATAAAATTCCATATGTATCGTAACTTTCCATTTTCAATCGTCAATACCGACAATAAGTTTTAAATGTGCTTGTGAAGCCAATACCGGCGACCTATCGAAGGAAATTCCGTTATTTTTCAGCCCTTGCACGCACACTGGGTTCAGAAAAATGCATTGCATTGAATTTATTCGGTCGCAATATTTTCGTCAGGTTTCGTTTATTTCAACTGCAAAGTTCTCCGGGAAAAACTACGCCCTTGTCACCTAATATTACAGCTCGACAAAAGAAATTTTTATGGCACCAAAAGACGACAAGCTAGACCAGAAAGAATTTCTAAAGGAATCTTTTTAAATTTTATATCCGTACAGGTCAGCGAGATGCATCCAGGCGGAATAATGGCGACATTCTCACCCTACGATATCACAGATATTGCTTCTTACAGGCATCGAGAAAGTCAGCCATGTTCAATGGAAAAAACCATTGAACTTGACCCCAGTGGCGGTTTCTCCATAAGTGCACATGTGCACGTGCACTCCCAAATTTTACTTTAAAAAATACTAAAATTTAATTAATAATTACCCAAAACGGAATTCACTAAAGACTGGAATATTACCTACAAATTAATACCCGGTATGTATGTGTTTGTATTCGTATTCAAACCACCTGCGGTGCATACTGGCGGATGCGCTATATAGTTAGTTCAAATCTAATTATTCACTTTTATTTGCTCCGTAGATGTTGTGTCGCATTCTAATTACGAAATATAGAAAGAGAGGACGACATGTCCCAATAGAATTTTACAGTACATAGAATCTGAACCTTCCTGCGGTAGTGCCGAGGACAAAATCTGTGCAAAAACTAGCCTCGATGCCGCCCGCACCCCTGTGGCGCCCCCCGCGCCCTTGGTTCGTGTTGAATGTTAGAGGAGCTCAAGGGCACTTTTAATTAGTGCACTTAGAAAATTTCGCATAGTGATGTGCAACCATTTTTCCAAGTATTGAGTAGATACTGATACTTCCTATTCGAGTATTAGATTTTATTATTATTTATATTATATTATCGGTAAATCCAATATACAGTGTGTCCACGTAAGTTGGCGGCATATGGGAAACTTTTTTATTATTAGCTTTACGAAAAAAAGTTATTCTTCATAAAAAGTTCTGCATGGTCCAAAACCTAAAATGCAACCATCAGATGTTAAATTTTTTCAGTCATATTACGAGGTTTGTCAAAAAATGTGATTTTTGCTCCAGAGTAAAGTACCTTTTTTTTGACAATATCGAAAATTGTTATAAAGAAAAGATGTTTAGAATTAAAAATAGCTTTCAAATATTCAATATTGTTTATTTACAATAAAAAAATATTTTTTTCTTCATTTTCTCTGCGATTAAGTTTGCACATTAATGCATTGCATTTATTAATTATAAATTTGATTAAACAATTATAAATAAACTTTTAAAAACAATTATCTCTTAATATTTATCGAACACTGATAACCTTTAAGTTGCTTAATCACTAGTTTGTAACAAACAAATACGTCTGTCAAACATAAAACTGTACAATACGGATCTCTAAAAATTTTGAAAAACACTGTTAGACTGCCTAAAAAAGTGTTTATACCGTGGCAATTTTTGAAATACGATTGTTGACGTTTCTTCGAATTTTCGATATTTAGACAGTTTGCCTACTTTAATTATCAGTTTTAAAAAATGCCAGTGCATCCTAGATTAATTATGCATTAATGTGCAAACTTAAATTTCCAACGTAATCGCAGAGAAAATGTAGAAAAAAATATTTTTTTAATGTAAATAAACAATGTTAAATATTTGAAAGCTATTTTTAATTCTAAAAATCGTTTCTTTATAACAATTTTCGATATTGTCAAAAAGAAAGGTTCTTTACTCTGGAGCAAAAATCACATTTTTTGACAAACCTCGTAATATGACTGAAAAAATTTTACATCTGCTGGTTGCATTTTAGGTTTTGGACCATGCAGAACTTTTTATGAAGAATAACTTTTTTTCGTAAAACTAATAATAAAAAAGTTTCCCATATGCCGCCAACTTACGTGGACACACTGTATAAATATCGGTCCAAATGATTACAAGTACTCCAAACTCGTTACTCATACGGCCGATGCCGATACAATTGATACGAAAGTAACACTTCGGCTTCGGTCCCATTCGGGATTCGAGTAACGAGTATTTCTTGTCGAAGGATATCAGATTACTTCGAATCCGCCCATGTATCAGATATTAAAGTATCGAGTAGATAGTATGTGCACACCACTAATTTGGTATTCTCGGTCGGACGCTGGCGGATTGTTTTGTTTTTAACGATTTGGTATTTACGACAATGGCGGAAGTTTTAGAAGAGAAAATATGTAAACTAGGTATGATACAGTTATTATTTATTTATAATTTCAATAATAATAGGTGGGTAACTAATATCTAACTAAATATCTTATTTTTTAATTATTTGCAAAAAAAAAATTCGCCTGCGCCGCAATTTTTTATTTTTTTTTGGTGTGCACTCCAAAAGCTTTTTACCACGCGCCGCCACTGCTTGATCCTCGCCAACTACACATGAGGTATAAACCAGCGTACATGATATGTAACAATTACCTTTCGTTACATTACTGTTGTAAATTGTGTTACGTTAATCACTCATGTGGTTTGAGGTACCATGCAGCGGCGTAGCGTGCCCGAAAGGGCGGGGGGGGGGGGAGGGGCGACAGCTAAAAAGGGCGCCTCTGAAAACTGATGAAAAATCTTGTGACAAAAAAAAAAACAAAAAGGTCCAAAGGGCGCCTCTCACAAATCTTGCGACCAAAAAAAAAAAAAAAGCTCACCATGTGTAAGGGGGCGGCCGGCGCCTCTCACGAATCTTTCGACCAAAAAAAAAAAAAGCAAAAAAAGGTCTTCATGTCGTTAGTTTCCTTTGGCACCCACTCAATTGGCCGTTACCGGCCCGACTTAATAAAGCTGAGCCACCTATGGGGCGCCACTACCCTCGGGGAGGGGAGGGGCGATGAACCCCCCGCGCCCCCCCACGCTACGCCGCTGGTACCATGTAACAAGTGGTATTAAAACCAGTGGCGGCTGGTGACGTTATGAAATGGGGGGGGGGGCGCAGAGATTTAAATTGCATAAAAAATGAGATAAAAAAATTTGCCGAAACAATTATATTTTTGTATTTTCCAAGCAAGCAGCTACTTGGTGAAGTTTTGTTTGTTTATAGGTAAAGTCCAATCGCCTTTCTTTTTTATGGCCCCGTAAAGCAACCTCAAGAATCCCACAGAATTTTAAACAGTCAATTAACCTACTAAGCATATGTCTAATTTTTTAATTTATAGGCACTATTCAATTGGCACCGGATATCAGTCTTGCCTAGCATAGAAAATTCTATGTGGTTATTTAAATGAATGAACCGCTTAATTTGTGTCTTTTTAACTTTTCACTTGCTTGATATGACACATTCCCTTTGCACGCAGGATCACTTCGTGGATTGTTCATAACAAGACAAATAAAGCAAAAAAAGGCATTTTTTTTCACAACTGCACAACCAGTTTTAAGCATCGTATATTTTATAAACAAACGATAACGAAAACAAACAATGACACACGACCGGCAAGGCTTTTACTACTGACAAACCCCAAATCAAAACAAATTCATACGTCTTCACCAAGGATAGAACCGGCAACACTAGAAAGGGCAACGAACGTTTAGGGACGATGATGATGGCCGACGTCAACAAAAACAAACATTCCTTCCGCCCCCGCGCGAGAACAGCCACCCATACACCGCTGAAAAACGGGTAAAATTGAAACCTTGCCCCGCGCGGCGCTGCCTGCTTGTAATTATTTACGTTCAAAAAGTTCACCCAATTAATCGCTCGTTGTTAAACACGGATAATAAAAAGAACTAGACAATCATGTCGCAAGGAAAGAATTAACTTTTTTTAAATAAATCAATTAAAAATACTATTTGTTGTCTAGTTTTGGGAGGGCCTCGTTGCCCTTCCTGCAGAAGCCGACACTGATTAAAACTAACCATTTTAAGGAAAAATGTTAAAAATAACTTTCAGTGGCGCACCCAGGAATATTTCTTGGAGGGGTCACGATGTCGAATATTAAGCTATTTTTTTTTTCTGAAATATGTCGAAAATATGTAAAAAAATCTAAGGCACCGGGCCCCCTCCTGGGTGCGCCCATGTAACTTTTTTAGAGAAAATAAAAAAAATTTAAACGGCATATCACAAGGTTATTATGACACTCCAGGGACGTCCGCATATTGAGGTTATTTTTTTTTTAATTAATTTTTTTATTTATGATAATATCCAAATCCATTAAAAAAGGAGTGAAATTATAACAAAAACATTTCAAGTAAAAAAAAGCAAAAAACTGCGAAAACGGTATTCCGTAAAAAAATCGAGATAAAAGTAAAGCCAAGTTTACCAATACAAATTTCAAAAGCAAAGTTTCTTACTAGTTTGGAAATGTTTTTCCAAAATTGGCTATTATGGCTGCAAATGACTCTTAGGCACAGTGCTAAATTAAACATAAAAAAGTTTGGCTGTAATAGTAAAGTTTTAAAAAAACAATTCCAAACTAGAAAGAACCTTTCATTTTGAAATACAGGGTGTTTCAACTAAAAGGCAACAGGATGTTTTTGGGTATTTTTCGTGCGAATTTGACGAATCGCTCGGACACGTCGATTTTGTTTGCAAGGGGGACACTTTTTGACTATCTTGAAATTTTAGTAGCACGAACCCCCTGCGAGGGGTATACTTTACCCCTATATTTTGAATAGGGAAAGTGGGCCTAGTGATACCTTGTTTTGAAGCTCTCTTGGATATCTTTACAACCGTGTAAAAATTTCGAAAATCCATCGATTAGTTTTTAAGATATTTGCTTTGAAATTTTCAAATTTAACATGGAATGATAAAATAAAAATTAAATCCGAAAAATAATAAAATTCTAATTAAATTTTTATTTTATCAGTCCATGTTAAATTTGAAAGTTTGAAGGCAATTATTTCAAAAACTAATGGATAGATTTTTGAAATTTTTACATAGTTGTAAGAACATTCAAAAAGGCTTCAAAACAAGGTATTACTAGACCCACTTTTCCTATTTAAAATATAGGGATAAAGTCGGATAAAGTAGACCGGTTCGTGCTGCAAAAATTTCAAGATAGCCAAAAAGTGCCCCCCTTGCAAACAAAATCGACGTGTCCGAACGTTTCGTCAAATTCGCACGAAAAATACCCAAAAACACCTCTGTTACCTTTCAGTTGAAACACCCTGTATGTATTGGAGAACTTGGCTTTACTTTTATCTCAATTCTTTTTACGGAATGCCATTATCGCGTACTTGGCTGTTTTTACATCAAATGTTGTTATGATACAATATTCTGTAAAACTCAGTGAAACTTTCATAAAAAGTTTAATGGTTATTGTAAAGATGCGGGCGTTGCCAATATCGTAAAAGAAAATTTTTATATCCTTTAAATTTCCCAGACAAGAGAACGGATGTGCACATTTGGATATATGTAACATTAAAATTGTAAAATAATTTTAAATAAATTCGAACATGTCATTTTTCCACGAACACAAAACTTCCCTGGAAAATTAAAATCATAACAAAAACATTTTATGTGAAAAAAAGACAAGTACGCGAAAGTGGTATTCCGTAAAAAGAATTGAGATAAAAGTAAAGCCATGTTCTCAAATACAAATTTCAAAATGAAAGGTTCTTACTAGTTTGGAAATGTTTTTTTTAACTTTGCTATTCCAGCCAAACTTCTTTAGGTTCAATTTAGCACTGTGCCTAAGAGTCATTTGCAGCCGTAATAGTAAAGTTTAAAAAAACATTTCCAAACTACAGTCGAACCTCTATAACTCGAACTTAAAGGAACAACCAAAACAGTTCGAGTTATGGAGAGTTCGAGTTATAGAAATTCGAGTTAAAGGGGTTAAAATACATATAAATAGTAAAGGGACCACTTAAAAGGTTTGAGTTACAGAGCGGTTCGAGTTATTATTTCATTTTGAAATTTGTATTAGAGAACTTGGCTTTACTTTTATCTCAATTCTTTTTACTGAATACCATTTTCGCGTACGTGGCTATTTTTTACATAAAAAGTTTTTGTTATGATTTGACTTCTTTTTTAAAGGATTTGGATAATATTTAAGTTTTAAAGTAGTAAAATATACGGAATATTGTTCAAAACTTTTGCAATGCCTTATTAAAAATGTTCAGGTATTTTTTACATTTTTCTATGATTTTATCATAGTTCCTATCAACCTTGTAAAGCTTAGCTCTCTAGTGTTCCTGGAAGTAGGCAATGTTAATTTTATAAAACTTTACATATTTCCTATCAGTCTGTCAAAGATCAGCTCTTAAGCACCTTTGGAAGTGGGCAATGTTACGTTTACATAAGTGTACATGTATGGAAGAGGGAAGTGAATAAGAATTTTAATGTTTTTCGATTTTTTCCAAGATTTTGGTCACAATTTCTATCAGTGTGCCAAATTTCAGCTTTGTAGCATGTCTGGAAGTATAGTAGAATTTTGATGATCTATACATGAGTGAGTGAATGAGTGGCAATTTTGACGTTTATTGAATTTTCGGAACTACTTTACTACTTTATAGAAGTTCACGAAACTTGGAGGGATTGTTAACTCTACAAAGGTCTACGACTTTGCAAAGTTTCGTATCTCATTCCGAATTAAAGTTTTAGATAGGTGAAATATGGGCTGAAACGTTTCAAGAAAAGGTGGTACAGCAGTTTCCGCGCGAACTTGGCGAGGCACTGTCCCCAGATTGGTACATTCTTTTTATTTAGCCTCTTAGTAAACACTTAAAAAAGTAAAATTAATGGACTTTTGGACTTAAGTTGGTACTGTATTATTAGAGCTTTAGACTCGGTTATACAGGTTGTTCTAAGTTAAGTGTCCACCATTGCTAAGTTTGTTATTATGAAAGATAGAAAAAAGTTTAAATTGATTAACTAGTAGAATTTTTTACGTTTTTTCCTTTTTTTTTTGAGTTTTCGCGTTTTTTTAAAACATAAAACAAATTATAATTGAACACCCTTTATTTTATAATTTTTTCTGATAGAACTTTCAATTTTAAACAAAAATTATCTGTCGATTTTTTTTCCTAAGGTTAAAAATAACGAAGATATTCAAAATTACGCTTAGACTTTTTTCTACCAAACAAAGTTTCAATACGTAATTTTGAATTTAAAATATCTTCGTTATGTTTAACTTTAGGAAAAAAAATCAAAAGACAATTATTGTTAATAAATAAAAGATTTATTGAAAAAAAGTATAACATATCGGGTATTCAATGTATTTTTTTTAAGGTTTTTTGAAAAATTTGTAGTATTTTATCCGCTGATAGATCTAGTAGCTCTGGGCCTGCCTCCCTTAAGCCTAAGATTTTTTTAGATGTTTTCCACATAGAGTCGAACCTCTCTAACTCGAACCTCTATAACTCGAAACCCTCTATAACTTGAACCTTTTAAGCGGTCCCTGCACTTTTTACATGTATTTTAACCTATGTAACTCGAGTTTCTATAACTCGAACTCTCCATGACTCGAACTGTTTTGGTTGTCCCTTCAGGCTTGAGTTATAGAGGTTCGACTGTATTTCATGATTTAAAAAAATAAGTATCATAAATTAAAACATCATATGGTCTTGTCGCCCCCCCCCCCCCCCCGACATATTCCTGGGCGTGGCACTCTTTATATAGTTTGTTTATAAATACCTTGCGACATAGGCGATCTGTTTTTGTTGTAGGAATGACATTATATCGACACAAACTTAAAAATATATAAAAAAAATATAATATTTTGGATTTAAAATGGCAGCCATATTTAAATCTCTAAACGTCACTAGGAGATGTCCAATAAAAACGAAGTACAGTGAATTCTCCTATGAGCGGTCACTCACGGTCTGGTCGATTTTGTCCGCTTATGAGAGAAAACTGCGAAATTTTAATATATATATATATATATATATATATATATATATATATTTATTAACCATTTCCGCTGCCCGAGTTGTTTCGATTTTTTAGCGATCTTTCGTGTTGATAGATGTTCCTTCTCCGAAATGTTAACAACTTTAATATTTTCTCGTAAGCTCAGAAGTTTTTTACTAGGCGCCATTTCAAAGAGATCTATTACTTCTCAACTGAACAATTCAAATAAAACACAGCACTCCCACCGAATAAAATATGTTGTAAATACGACAGAAGTATTTAGTCTCCGCATTAAAACGGAAAGAGGTAATTTCCCGGCTAAAGAGTGCGTTGTTGCCAACATACTACATAATATTTATGCCCATGTCGTGCAGCGCTCCGTCCCGTTGTCAGAGGTTCGCGTCCGGTTAAGGGAGGTTTCAGAATTTTTTAACCAAAAAAAATTGTCAGCGTCCGGTTATTAGAGTGTCCGGTTATAGGGGTAAATGAATGAACCAAATTTGTCTGCCTAAAGGGAGTGTCCGCTTAATAAAAGCGTCTGCAAGGCGAGGTTTCACTGTATATATAACTACCCAATATTTGCTTAAAACTTTTGCTTAAAAAATTACTTAAATTTCAAAACTTGGGAATGTCCATTGTGGTTAGCGTGGCTAATTAACAAAAACGATAAAGAGGAAATCGTTAAAAGTTTTTTACTGCTTAATGAAAATAGCGGGTAGCCCGTCCATCGTGACCACTTTATTGGAAAACATGGTATCTGCTTTTTCCTAAACTTTAAAAAAAGTTTTCAGCTATAAAATTATTTTATTAAAAAGAAAAGTCTTCTAAACTGTGCCTCAACCGTCCTATTAAGCATCGATACAACTAGTTTGGACCAGTCATAAACGTGTGATTGTCAAAGTCATACAGCCGATTTGGCGTTTGTTTGCTATTCTATTCGTTGGTTTGTCAAAGGTCGAAATTTTAGGGTCAGTACTAAGCTTTATACCAAGTCTTGGACCACGATCCGTAAAGAAACCGGTTGTCTGGTAACGCCCAGCCAATAAGAACTCAGCAGCATATGACGCGGCAATTTGCCTGCGCCACGATCAATAAAGAGAGGCTTGTACGTTATATTATGAGAGAGACAAAGATAGAAGCCGTAACAATACCAAAATTTATTAAAAAATAATAAAATTTAAATGATAAAAATTCCAACAGTTTTATAAATATCAGATTCAGGACACGATTATAAATACTTTTCCTAAGTTAATTCGACTCTCTTGTTCACATTAATTTAACTTTTACCTTCGTGTTAAAAAAAATTAAGGGCACATGAAAAGATAAAATTAAATTAAAGAAAATAATTTGAAAAAAATTACAATAATAACTTTACCTGTTAAAAATATATTTAAAACTTAAAAAAAAAACAATTTTCCAGTTTTATGCTTTTTACCAATGATTTAAATAATGTACTTATTTTTGCTTTGTATTGTCTGTCAAATAAACAAAATTAACAACATAATTATTTTTACCTCAAAGTTTAGAAAATTTTTAAAATATTTTTTTCAAAAGGATTTTTCTTTTTCAAAAAAAGGTATGTGTGTTTTGTAATAGATACATCATTTAAGAACTCTTTTTAGCAGGTACTTTTAAAACAGCCAACAACATTGAGTATTTTTTAAACTATTAGTAATTTTCTATGCGTATGTAAGTTTCGTAATTTTTGTCCTAGCCTATACTGGTTGTGATGATAACTATCAAAAAGTTCTCTTAAAAATTATGTGTTGCTTGCAGGTAACAGATGCAATATAGAGAACAAACCCATACCCCAAGGTCTATGTCCCATCTTCCCCTATAACATTTTATTGGTAGAAAACAACCGACACAGGAAAATTTGTGTTTATTAAAATTTAAAATATATTTAAAGACTCACCAGTTTCTTTAAGTTTTCTAGGTAAGATATTAGTTAATTTTGCATTCTATCCTCAAACTGACTGGAATCAAAATGTCTGCCGCAAACTGCTTTGTTATCAGGTAAAGGAGTCTTTCCTACAGCAAAGTTGAACCCATTGTTTTCTCCACATGGGATATTTTTTGGAAATTTAAAAAATCTAATGATTTCTCCAGCTCGCTTTGCCTTTAGATAATTACTTTTACAAGCATCCCAAGTATCCTATCTAGGTATTCTGTGATTTTACTCAAAACTACAACACATCAAATTTATTAATTTATATGTAAGTATTTGAATTGTGTTTTTTCCTAAATTTTTATCTCACAACTGAAAGAATAACTAAACTTCTACTTTTTCATAGAGTTCACAGTCGACAGATATAATATAAGTTTCATTAAAAATAAGTTTTAAGCTGGATTCATGGTTCCGTAAAGTAAGCAGTAAGACATAAGCTGCAAGGAAAAATTAACTGTTTGGTTTGGTTATACAGTAAAAAGTAAGCAGAAAGAACTAAGAAATCAACCATTTCTTATTGCTTACTTCACACGAACACCTAGTTATTATAACACTTTAACGGAACTCTAAATCCACCTTTAGGCAATTGTTTACGTTTGGTTGTTGACCTGAATCTTGCACAAAATAATAACAGGCGGCTAAAGTTTCTTTTAGTTAGTCTTTAATACATTTATACTAAGCACGGAACAGGTATTTATTATTATTTTTTTCCTTACTTAGCCTTAAGTGTTCCTTATTACGTCATATTATGATTATATTAAGAAACGTTTTAAGCTAAGTAACAAAAAAAAAGTCGGTGAGATGGACCCTGAAACACTTATAAGACCCAAAATGTACAACATTTCCTGGCAAAAGACAAAATTAGGCTATAAGCAGCGTTTGACTGCGGATTCCTACGAAAACTGTGACGTAGCTCTGACGTCACGGTCGTCATGACACCGAGTTACCAGACAATCGGTTTCTTTACGGACCGTGTCTTTAGACCACTGTCTCTATTTAAGCAATGCTTGTACCTATAAGCAGCGTTGCCAATAAAATTCCCGGTTTGAAATTTCCCTAAAATTTAAAACAGGCAGTCGTTACGTAAAGTAATTTTTTTTTCGGCTGCAACATCTTAAATCTTCAATTTTGAACCTCAAAATAATATTTTATTAAATATATTTTATTCAGGCTAAAATTTTGCATTTTATTTTTACAAAAGTTCAATATTTTAAGGCTGTAAAAATCTTGCAAAAATGTTTATGTTAATTATATTTATTCTTTCCAATTTACTTAAATATTTACTTCTGCATTTCATCTCCAAAGAGCTTAGTTTTTTTTTTTAATATTTAGGTCAAAAAGTCTTTAAAAAAGCAAGAAGGATACTGTCATATATATATTGTTGATGATTATTCCATTTATATCGTTTTGTCCCTCTTTAAAAGATTCATGGATTGATTTATCTGGACAGGTTTTAAAAATATATTTCATTAAATATTTTATTTAAGCTTAAATTTTGGCAAATACTGCATTTTATTTTTACAAAAGTCAGTGTTTTATTTTAAGGCCGTAAAAATCTTGGAAAAATGTTTATCGCTGCAGTTTATTTTTAAAACTTTTATTATTTAATTTTAAGAACGTTAGTAGGTGCTTGGCCGGCTTCAGCTTGGAAGTTATTAAACTTGAAAACAGCTAACTTTTATGAGCGATTTACTTTGAAAACAACTAAATATTTTAGTTTCGCAAGGGTTGAAGCGCTGGAATGGAACGATTTGTAGATTTAGCTGAAAATAGGTACCTAATTATTAATATATTTTTCTCGATTTTAGGCAGGATCATTAGAGCCTATGGTTGCTTGCCTCTTTTGCGGTAGGTATTAATATTAAATTAATAGAATACTTTGTCTTGATTTCTATGTTATATTTTAGTTTATTTTGTGCTGTTTTGTACGTACCTAAATTGTTACGTTCACAAATATTTAAAACTAAAAGAAACTCCATGCGACATCTAGCGCAGAGTCAGTGAACTTATAATAAATGCTTGATCAATGAATTTGTCTCATTACAGTATATGTGTAGATGTCGTCTGACGTTTATAAATTCGTTTGGTTTATGAATAGATCGAGTAACTTTTCTTTCTTTTTCTGTAAGTTGAAAAACAGAGATAGCCATTGTGTATACATATTGAGTACAGTACAGAGTGATTATGCAATGTTACATAATCAGCTGTTATTAATACTTGTTGAATTTTGATTTGGTTTTGTATTCGTTTTCTTTTGTTTTTGTTTTTTACGAGAGGAATACCTAATTATTTTAAATTTTAATAAAATATTCTACTAAAAATGAATCTGTCAGTTGTTTTTGCAAAATGTGGCCTGTTTATTGATTTTTCTCCCAGAAATGGATTTTTAATTTTAAAAGATATGATTAGTTAAAGATTTTGTTGCCACGCTACTTTGTAAAATTTTGGAGAAATCTCTCCCCTTTTTTCATTTGGCTGTTGTCGAGAAAGATACCGTAAAATTATGTAAGAACATAACCTCAATAATTTTAAAACCATGTAAGAAATTTTTATATTTTAATATTCTTTTCATAGAAATATGATTAATTAGTTTTTTATTAATAAAAATCTAAAGAAATATGCTGTAGGCAACTCTACATATTTCTTTCTTTCATATTTAAATATGTTATAGCATAATCAGTATTTTTCATACATATATTTTTTAAGGCCGGGAATTGTTATAGGGTTTCCACTTTACTTAAGTATGCTATTTTTTTTCTTTTTTAACAATTTTCTTTGAAAAATTATTTTTTAATACCGAAAGCTGGTATTAGGATATGATTCTTTAATGGCATACCTAAATTCTACTTAATAAATCTAATATAGATTTCTATAATGAATAATATTATGGTTATATTTTATTTGCTTATAGGGTCACTACATCTATGAAATGTGTGCCTATAAATATTTTTATTTTATGGATATTTAAAATCCAGATTATGATAGACTAGTCGTTAGTTTGCTTCTTGTCCGATTTTATTTTAAACAACTGGGTTTCAAAGGTCATTAAGTCAGTTTGACTTGGGCGTAAAGCTTCTTTTCGGACTAGACATCTAACACAGGTACATACATATTATTATATATTATATATTATATATATTTGCTATTATAGATAGCTATTTTTTTTTTAAATTTATTTTAATTTGACCAAAATATAAAAATGTTATTTTTCCTCGGTTTGTATCTAATTTAAATACAGACAAATAAAACTATGTTGATAATACTAAAGTTTCAATTGATAATTAGTAATAATTATAATGCAGAAATGCAAATTTAAAGTGAATTTTAGGTACCTGTCTTGACAGATTTATTTTATTAAAATTTTCACATATATGGCTGCCTATTTAGGAATTCACTCCAAACAACAATTTGTTTATACCTTAGTACTATTAAAAATAATAAGTACACACCTCGACAAACGTTTGTATTAAAAAAATTGTTATAATGTACATTCTTTTGAAATTAACCAAATGTTGTTGAATAACATATTACTTACAATATACAATTTTTGTAACTAAAAATAAAACAAATCTTTTATTTCATTCCTACATAAATGCACTGGGAACCAAGTTGAAGTAGGAAAGATCTTTTTCGTGGTTTTTGAAGTGTGTTTAAGTAAAGAGAAGACTTACAATACATTGAAAAATAAAAGGTGAAAATATTTTCCTCCATATATAAAAACTAACGACCCTTACAATATTTGTAATAAAAATCATGCTCTAATAATAAACAGTTTTATAACAATTTTATGCCCGACGTTGTTTTCATAACAATTTGGCCCACTACGTTATAGTTTATAACAAAATGTACTGAGTAATACACGAGTTAACATTGATTTTAATAGTAGCTAATTACTAAATTAAGTATGAACATAAGTAGGCAAAGTTTTTTTTTTTATTAAATAGAAACAAATTATCTTTATTTATTTTAAACAGCTAAAGCTGTGAATATTTGTACCACAAATTTAGCAGGTGTTTAGATAAAACTACAAACATAAAAGTCAACCCCGATCTCAGCAAAACGCAAAGATCCATGAACTAAAAGTTAAGGAAGAAAGGAAATACCAGAGGGGAAATTATAGGCAGATAGACAAGAGCTGAACAGGGATTTCAGGGGAGATCCAACGAGGTCGCCTTACGGAATTGAGATTGTCTGTTCCTTTAAATCTGCTTAGCGAGAAGGAGGCAAGAACTGCGTTTTTATAAACCTCGCTAATTTTTTTCTTGGGCATTATGCCGGAGTTAAATTAACTATTAAAGAAAGGGTTCAAATGTTAAAATGGTATTTTGCATAAAACTTCGCTTGGGATGTAATAGATTTGTTTATTGCTAAGTATGAGGACCGTGATATTCCTTGCGAAACTACCATTTTGAATCTAATTAACCATTTTGATAAATTTGGGTGCATTAAGCTCTGCAGAAAAGGTAAAGTTAATTGAAGAGGTGGGTAAGGGTCCAAGACCCATGTTGGAACAAAGTCAACAGCGAGAAACTGCTGTTTGTGCATAGGCTGAAGTACTCCCTTGTTCCAGTTCATCCATTGCTAAAGAGATACCTGATGATATTCCCCCGGAACCATTAGAAACATTTTAAAAGACATGTAAACAAAACCTACAAGTCAAAAAAATCTCAGGAACTGTTTCCTGTGGACAATATTTTAATTAATTAATTTTTGTCAGCTGTTGAATCGGTTATGCCATAACAACACCAGTGTAAAAACTCAATTTTATTAATATTTAACATTTGGAAATATTTAGTCCGATAATTTGTTTCTAGGCAAGCTTTAATTTCACAATAAGATATTCGTAAAAATTTAAAATTTTAAACTGCGGTGCTATATTTTGATTTCCCCTGTTTATTATTTATTTTATTTATAAATAAATAAACGATAATACACGCGAAATAATATTGAGTTTATTATGCACGAGGGAATCCTGATTCAGGATTTATGCAGGTATTTATTTTCCACTTACCCGGAGAAATTTATAATTGGCGTGGGACGAATAAATAAATGCCTTAAAACGTTTTCATTACCTACGAGTAAAGTCGTTATATACAGGGTGTTCCAATAAAGATGGCAGACGGATTTATCTCCGAACCTACTATCGCTACGACTTTGGGAAAAAAAATTGTTACAACAAAATCAGTTCTTGCGAATTCACCTAAAATATTTTTGTTTGTGAAGTTTCCCGCTAGGGGGCAGTAATCACTTCTCCCGATTAGAAAAAGTGCAAATCAAGTTTATTATTTTTGAACGGAACACTATGATAATAGAAAAAACTATACCTTATTCATATTCCTTGAAAAATAATTCCGCATAATTTGGATCCTTTGCATGTACCTTTATGTCACTTCCTCATCGAGAGGCAATGAAAATGTCACTTTATTTAAAAATTAATTACTCCTAAGTGGTAACTAAACCTGTTCTAGTTATTTATTTGGCTTATAAAAAAAACCTAAAAACAAACCTAAAAAGATAAATTTCTATAAAAAAAATTTGCAAGTCAACATTTAACTTAGTTTTTACGATATTAAAAATTAACGTTTTATGTATGCATTATGTGGTAAACTTAAGGTCACTCATCGTCAAGCAAGCCTTTACGATGAGTGTCCTTAGGTGAAATGGGGCTTTATTTAATACTATTTTTATATCACACCTGTTATAATTTTTGAGAATTGATGTTTATTGACGTTTTATTTGTAAAAACAAAACAACGAAAGTAATCCAACTTTAAATTATAATATAAAGATACAGAGGTTTATAAGGAAAATGCAATTAAGCAAAATAATGCCGTCAGTTTCAGAAACTTTTTTTACCTTCCTAGGCCACGTAGCAATAGCTAGAGAAGGTATTATTTTCGACAAAAATTTTTTTTTAGATAACGCCAAAAATGTGTTATTTGGATGTATTTTGACCTATCCTAGCAATATCGTCGTGATGTCTGTCTGTATGTGTGTCTATATTATTTATATAGCTCCTAAACCGCTGAACCGATTTTCATAAAATTTTTAAGTAAAATAGTGTTGGACACTCTTACGAGCTGATTAAATTTTAGTCAAAATCGATTAATGGTAATGACAGTTTTTTGACAATCATAAACTTTAAAAAATGCTACATTACCTACACTGTTTTTGGAATATCGTAGACTATATTTTGCTCAATTATACGTGTTATAACCAAAAACTTCGTAGTTTCTGAGATATTTACAAAAAACTGTTTTCAAGGCTAATATATTATCATGGCTTTACTTGAAGTGTGATAACAAGCCAGCTAGGAAGGTGTCAGATCCGTCATGGATACATTTTTCAATATCTTTTAGACAAAGTTAACTCTTAAATTAATTTAAAAAACTTATTAAATAAATATTACTTAACAACGTCAAGTAAAAATATTAATGGGTTTATATCTAGATTTTAAAAAAAATAATTTCTTGAGGTTGGTCCTATTTTAAAATTTATTTTTGGGAAAAGACAGATATGTAGATAAAAAGTCGGTAAGACTTGTAATTTTTAGGCTTTTTTTAATAAGTCCAATAAATAATACAAACAAATTTAGTTAACGCATAGGAAAAAATTTTTTTTTTTAAAAAAGTGACATTTTTATTGCTCCAAGGTGGGGAAGTGACATAGACGTGCAAGTGAGGGGTCCAAATTATGCAAATTCTTTAGAGAACACGAATATGGTATAACTTGTGTATGTTAGTCGATAGATGAACTACTGTCTTCTAACGGAGAGCTACAGAAACAAAGATATTTTAGGTGAATTCGCAAGACCCAATTTTTTTTCCCAAAGTCGTAGCAATAGTAGTTTCTGAGATAAATCCGGATGCAATCCTTAATGGGACATCCTGTATAGTTGGGCCATCTATAATGCTGATATTTTGTATTTTTCTTGAAACTGATAATTAAGTATAAAATTAACTTTAAAAAAAAATCAAAAATATTTTTATTAAAAACAAAATATAAATTTTGGGATGGCTCCTTTTGAATTACCACAGCAGTAGCAGCGGCGGTTCCTGAAGAATAATTTCGTCATAAAGTAGTAATAAACCCCAAAAAGAACTTCAGCACAAAGTTGAATACTAACTAGAGATTAATACCCCAACAAACAATTAAAGTTGTAACGACGAAACCCCAACTAGAAAGAATTTCTTAAAAGTAACCGCAACGTACTCCCGCTACGTCTCAGTATACCATACAGCGACGTTATAATTCCCTAAGTGGGGAACCAATTTCTGGTTATAACTACTTGGCCAAGTGTTTAAAGTCACTGTAGTAACAACTACACTACTACGTCGTAGCCAGGTATCTACTACGTCGTAGAGGCTGTTTTTTTTCGTAATGGCATAAAAGTTGCGATGTAGTTGCAAATAATATAATCGTTTCTTTTTGGTAGAATTGTTACACAATATGGTGGACACAACAGTAAACAGACTCGCTTAGTTTTTTTGTTTGGTTATGGTTATAATATGAACTATGTTATCCAAAAGTGTGAGAATTTACGAGCAGAGGATCAAAATTCGAGTGCGACACAAAGTTTTTTGTATAACATGCATTATATATATATTGCAAAAAACCGGTGCGCCCGTAAAATTGAGCCGTTTTCTGGTAGCTGATGGAATTTTTGTGTTGTGATTTTGGAGGTTATGTTTTCATAATCGACAGTTAACTCCAACAAATGGTGCTTAAGAAGAGCATTTTTGGTAAGCTTCAACTAATTTGTTTATAAAATAGTATGGCTCTTTAATATGAGCTCATAAAACGACAACAAAAATATTAAATTTTCTTTCTTACATAAAAACATGGCGTCCCAAACTATATTCCCTGATAGTCGAAAAGTTTACTTGAAAGTAGTTGCGGCTTTAAAGTTGATCCAAAAAGTTATTTTGTCTACATTGTTACATCAGATGTTACTATGATGACACAAACTTTTGTGGTAAAAATTAAAGTTATAATGTAGTTGTCGGATACACTTGTTTGGGACTCCAATGAAGCTTAACTTTCTAGTGGTAATTAAGTAGGATATAAAAGTCAGGGCGACTACGAAATAACGACTAAAAAGAAAGTAAAACTTGAGCAACGTCCTATTGTGGTAGAGAAGACTATCAGAATCGACTATCAAGAAACAATCCTATGAAGTAGTTTAGAGGGTCGTTTTTACGAAACATCTACTATTTCCTGATACTAAATAGTAGTTAGAACTAAAAAGTAACAAATTTTGGTTGGGATCACCACATTTCTACTATAAGAAAGTAGCAAAGCCTTTAGAACATGTAGCCGCTACTATAAATGTTAGTTGGGACCTGGTGTATGTGTTTGTATTCGTGTTCAAGCGAGAATGCGGTGTATGGTGAATTCTGTGGATTGTAGATGTTATGTCGTATTCTAATTACGAAATATAAAAAGATGCCCTAAGAAATTACTTCGGTTGTGCTCTTGTAGAGAAATTGCGAGGATCAAGACCGCCCGCAACCCCGTGATGCAACCCGCATCAAAGTTTACTGTTAACTGGTAAAGCACCTCATGTGCACTTTAAATTAGTGCACTGAGACAACTTGGCGTTATCGGTCAGGTTATCAATACAAAACGTGTTTGTGAAATATAAAAATTAGTAATGATATAGTTAGGGGATTAAAAAAATTGATTACTGTTTTTACAAATTTTATGTTTTTCAAGGCTAAACAGGTAGTATTTGTGTCATTTTTATTTTTAAGTGGTTTGCGTAACCAATTAGGTCGAAGCTCTGCCTTCCGAACCTCACGTCAACTATTTACAAAAGAAAAAACCCACAATTTAATGCAAAATGGCCAATGAACCCGCCTTGGTGCCAAATCGTTGAAAGTTCGTCAGATCTAGTGAAATTTTTGCTACGTTATTGGTCAAACCGAGTGTACAAGACACTTTTAATTTATATTTTTGCTGGCGTGCTGGGCCAACCTAGCAAACTTGCAATCAAGAGGGCGAAGCAGTATCCTGTTCCCGGCAACCGCAAGTTGCTGCAGCATAAAGCTTTTGGATGTAGTTCGCCACAGTGTGGTCTTAATGCTCTAGTTTCGAAATTTGAGCTTTATCAAGGTACAGTACAAGTTTGCCGAACATAATGTATTGAATAAAAACATAAATCTGTGCCAAACATTGGCTAATTGTTCCTGAAAATTAAAGCTAAAATGCAATATTTTTCCTAATTATTTAACAAGGTGGTTTTGTATTACCGGAGATGGTCAAGGAGAAAAAACGTACATACTTCAAATGGCTTAGTACTAAAGAGAAAAACGAACCTAGAAATCAAGAAACCAGAACATTGGACAGAATATTATAAGCAGGAAGCGAGACCTGAACATCTGTCAGCCTCTCCGAGGAGAGACAGAAGTACATGTAGATGAAGTAATCATCGAAAAAGAAATAAAAAGCTTAAATCCGGAAAAGCTAGCGGGCCTGGAGGAATATACGGTGAAATGCACAAATATGGATCAGAGAGACTACTAGAAAATCTCACATAGATTATCAATCAATGCATGAACGGACATCCAGTGTCTGATAATTGGAAAATTGCGTTCATATCCTCAATACATAAAAAAGGAAACAAGCTGGATTGCAACAATTACAGAGGAATTTCAGTAAGCAGTACTTTAAGTACTGTAGAATTTTTAGAGATCTAATATAGAATGATTTTCATGAAGAAGAAGAAAAAAAGCAAAGTGTATTGCGTACAGGTAGATCTTGTAGTGATAATGTTTTTTGTCTTAATGAGAAAAGAAACATTATCACTACAAAATCTGCCTGCACGAAATACACTTTGCTCTTCTTCATCTTGTTCATGAAAAGAAGAGGGATATTGTATATCTCCAACTGTTTTGAAAACATATCTGACAGTAGCTCTAAAAAACTGGAAACGTAAAGTATATGGAATGGAAATACAGCTTTTAAGTATTTTTACACTTGTATATACAGGGTGTCCCATAACTTAGGGGCCATAGTGCAGCAGGTGATAGTGGAGGTGATTTCCGAGAAAAATGTTTATATAACAAGGGGGTCAACACATATCTGTTTTTAAGATATAAGATTTTTAAAGTTAGAGGAGTGGGGGAAAAGAGTTTTGCCAAAAAAAGAAAATCTGTCACAGCCAGCTAACTACTCAGCTAATTGTGGTTCAAAAATGTAGCACTTCTTTTTTTGCTTGTTTATTCTTTTAAAAAATGTCAATTATATTTTATTATTATGTCTCGCTAGAGACTTGTTTTTATTATCAAAAAATTAAAAAAAAAACATTGCGTTTAATATGGCATTCATAAAAGTTAATACCAAAAAAATTGTCTTTTTTAAAAAAAAATTACCGACTAGTTTTTTTTTAAATTATTTTTTTCATTTTATTGCTCCTATTCTAATACACGAATTTACCTAATTTCATATTTTTACTGCGTTTTTTTAAAAAGTTATTATCAAAAAAAATTAAAAAATCGCCAACTTTGATGCTCTGTATCTCGAGAAAGAAAGAGTTTTGACCCATACATTATAAGAACTTTTTTATCAGATATGACCTCCACTATCACCTATTGGCCTATGGCCCCTAAGTTATGGGACACCCTGTGTAAAGATAGTTTGCAATATTTTTTATTTAACTAAATTTCTCTTACAAAATCCCACGCATTAAAAAACCAAATCTACTGGGAATGTCAATACCAACCAAAAATCGCACTTGAGTTTAGTGTATGGCAGTTATTTTCTTAACTGTACTCAAAAATTTTTAAATTTTTAAAATTGTTTAGTCTATTATAAAAGACAAGTCATGCCATCTCGGGTGTTTTTAAAAAATCGATAAACATCTACCAAGGATATTAAAAAATACGACTGCCAAAGGTACGGTAGCAGGAAAAGCAGGAAAACCTTTGACAGCCATTACATGCGACTTTCCAGCAGTTATCAATGTTGTGCTTTTCCAGGCTTAAAGGCTTAACATGTCGATTTACACTCAATTTCAAATTATCAAGAATTAAATAAATGGATCCATGACGGCAGTGGCGCACCCAGGAATGTGTCTTGGGGGGGGGGGCCCGAGACCTCTCAGGGGCCGACAGCTAAAACGGGCGCCTCGCAAAAATCGTGCAACCAAAAAAATACTCTGCCAATATATGGGCCCCTAAGCTCACACTAGGTATCTACTATAGTTATAGCGTACGTGTGATCTGATATAACTAAAAACTAAAATAAATTTTATTCAACCGCAGACAAAATTACCTTTCGTTTGATACCACACAAGCCATGTTTTGACTTAAACTCAAATTTTTGAAATCTACCCCCACCCTTAAAAAAACAAAAACTAAAATATATTTTGTTTAACTCCGGACTCAATTACCTTTCGTTTGATATCACACACGCCATATTTTTACGTAAACTGTAATTTTTGAAATCTACCCCCACCCTTAAAAAAAACTAAAATATATTTTGTTTAACTCCAAACTCAATTACCTTTCGTTTGATATCACACACGCCAAATTTTCACATAAACTCTAATTTTTAAAATCTACCCCCACCCTTTTATTTGGCTTGTGTTCGGTGGATTTTGTTCATTTTTAAATGGGACCATCTCGACCCAAGACCCAGCCTAGGTACCAAATTTCATTGAAATCGGGTAAGCGGTTTTTGAGTTATGCGCGTTGGTCGTTACAGACAGACATACAGACATACAGACAGACACCTAGACATACAGACAGACATACAGACAGACAGACAGACAGACGGCGCAACAAAAAAGTTTCAAAATCATCTGAAACGCAAAGATATATAAAAATTTTTGAAATCGGAGCAACTTTTTTTTTCTCGAAAAAATTAGGATCACCATATCTCACACTACTATAGTATAGTATATGTATGAGCTTGTTTTTCGCGGGACGCAACGAACTACCGCTGCTTGGGGGGGGGGGGGCGAGTCCTCATTCTGTCCAATTTGAAGCTATTTTTTTCTGTTTTCTCATGAAATATGTAGAAAATATGTAAAATCTAAGGCTTCGGGGGGGCCCGGGCCCCCCCCATTGGTGCGCCCATGCATGACGGATCTCATACGTTCTTAGCTAGCCTATTAGCACACTTCAAGTGAAGCCATGATATTATATCAGCCTTGAAAACAGTTTTATTATTAGTTATAACACAAATTATTGTGCAAAACGCGCTTAACTATATTCCAATTGTTGCAAATTGATGCATATTGATGCAACGCTCCGTTAAAAAGTTACAATTTTTTAAAATCTTGTAATTGTTAAAAAACTGTCCTTAGCACTAATGGATTTTGACCAAAATCTAATCAGCTCCTTGGAGTGTCAAACGCTATTTTTCCTAAAAATTTTATGAAAATCAGTTTAGCGGTTTAGGAGCTATCGTGTTACAGACAGAAAAAAAACACACACACATACAAACCGACATCAAGACGATAATGCTAAGGTCAAAATACACCCAAATAACACATTTTCGGCGTTATCTCAAAAAAAAATTTCGTGGAAAATAAAACCTTTTCTGGCCATTGCTACGCGGGCTAGGAAGGTAAAAATTGTTAAATTAAGAAAATGTGTAAAAGAATTATTGCTCATGCCACCGAGCGACCATTTTTTTTTATTGTAGTAGTAGCAGTAGTAGTATTAGTGGGGGAGGAGTGATTTGAAGTTCGGTATTTGTTGATTCCTTCCCCGTCTTTCTCTTAACCTAGAGACCCTGTATGTATGAGATATTTTTACAAAAGAGAGACGCGACAAACCCCAAACCCTTCAAAGTCACTGAAATTAGCAATTTTGGGTTATGTTATTTTCTTGCCAAGTTCATTGGCGTTTCACTAAAATAATTTAGACTGTCAGCGGTGAGTCACAATCATCCAGGGCTATCAAAACGGAAGGGCCACGATCCTCCATTTTGTTGACGTCACATCGGGCGCTAAATTTTTTTTAAAGGTCACGCCATGACACAGCTGATTGTCTTTAAAATATTGAAGTTGGAATGACGGTTCATGAATATTTGATTTTTATTTAAATAAAGCTGATTTTGAGATTTTTTTTACTATATTCTGGCAGAACAATTTTTTTAAATGTATAGTAATCCTTAATTTTTCTGAGCCGCTTCATTAGCTCACACTAAAATTAAATTCAAAGCAGAAGCGAATGTGACAAACACAGATGACAAAGTCAAATACATGTCAAATCTAACAATTGGCATGCGGTACATGGCGGGTAATTTGAATTTAAAATAAGGAATGCTAAATCTTGAAAATTTCAACCTTTTAATCATCTTGTATTCCTACAAAAGTCTGGTGGAACATCGGAATGGTGTCTGAGAATATTTCCCTGAAATTTCGCGGAAATCTGTAGTGCCATTTTGAAAATATCATAAAAAAAGTCTGACCTCCCATAAGACCCTATGTAAAAGTCAACCCCCCCGAGATTTTTGAGAGAGTTGATATTTTCAGGGCCGTGGTCCGTATTTTTTTGTTGGCCTTTATAGCAAAATGTAATAAAAATTTGAAATATTTTTGATACCAAACAATTATTTTAAGAGCTACCAATGCGGGGTAATCTGCAGACTTAATTTTATGTTAACTATTAAAAATTATTTTTTTATAAATTTTTTTATTTATTTTTTTATTTTTATTATATTTTACACCATTCAACAGATTAAATCCAATTACAGAATAGGGGTACAGATATATATATATATATATATATATATATATATATATATATATATATATATATATATATATATATATATATATATATATATATATATATATATATATATATATATATATAGGTATAAGGCAAATTTTTCAACAAAATTAATTTAAAAAAAAAGAGAATACTTAAACTAAAAAAAAAAACTAAAAAATATAAACACAATACTTTAGCTTAAAGTTAGATTACGCATTTTTTTAATCGAAGCTACACTGCTGTTGAATACATCAAACCGATTTTGATTTCTGTTGTAGGATTCACACGGTATAATGGCGAGTGTTGTAAGATGTTTGTTCTAGCTTGGGGTAGTGCAAATGTACGATTGCTGCTGCCGGCCAATCGAGGTACTTGCAGTGAGATGGATTCAACGAAAAATTTGCAGTCGATAAGTTTATTTAATGCCTTGTATAAGAATACTAACTGCGATTTCGTTCGTCTGAGTTGAAGAGATTCGACATTAAAGCAATTTAGAAGATTTTCTAAAGGAAAACCCTGTGCGGGATAGACCTCGTCCTCTTTGAAACAGAGGTATTTAAGCAGCTTTCTTTGTACTCGCTCAATTAAATCTATATTCACTAAATAAGAAGGCGACCAAATAATTAAGGCGTACTCAAGCTTTGATCGTACAAATGAATTGAAAAGTAATATGATTGTTTTTGATTGTGTAAAGTCTCTGCAATTTCTGAGGACGAAGCCAAGGCATTCGATATGTGGGAAACCACATTCGATATGTGGGAATTGAAGGAGAGATTTTCTTGGAAAGTTACACCCAAGTCCTGGAACTCAGTGGACCTTTTGTTTAGCTGGCCGTCTAATTGATAGTAAAATAGTATTTTGTTAATTTTTCTTGTGTATGATACAACATTGCATTTACTGATATTTAGAGGGTTGCGTTTGCACCAGTCTGATAAGATTTGTAATTTATTTTGAAACATGATACAATCCAGAAGTGAGTTTATTTCGTATTCAAGTTTGAGGTCATCAGCATATGATGCAAATTCAACGTCAAGAGTCAGAGGAAGGTCATACAAATAGGTGTTAAAGATCAATGGGCCTAAAATCAATCCCTGGGGTATACCAGAAGTCGGGACGATTATAGCCGACCTATGACCAAGGCACTCAACATATTGTTTTCTAAAAGTAATTTGACTAGAGAAATATCAAAACCAAGCTTCTGCAATTTTGTTACTAGAATACCGTGATCCAACCTGTCAAATGCCTTGGCCATATCCGTATATATCACGTCCACCTGGCCGCCACAGTCAACGGACTCAGCTAGTCTCTGAGAGGTGCATAGCAAGTTTGTAACTGTAGATCGCTTTTTCATAAAACCATGTTGACGGATTCCGATGGAGTTTTGAGTAAAATTATAGATATGTTTATGTAGGATCATCTCGAACACTTTGGAAAATCCGTTTAGAATGCTGATTGGTCTATAGTTTGAAATTTTATTGCGATCATCTTTTTTGTGTACGGGTGTTATGCGAGAGATCTTCCAACATGTGGGGAAACAGCATTTCGAAAGAGATAAGTTTATTAATATTGACAGTGGATAAGCAAAAATACAAGCACAATCTTTGACAAAAAATGCGGGTAATAAATCAGGTCCGATAGTCGGTTTAGGTTTAATTTTTTGAAGTGATTCATAAGTCATAAATACTTGTAGATATGTGTTGTTTGGCAACAATGTTCACCCAATTAACCAGAAGTCATCAATGTTTTGTGAAGTATGGAAAAAAATGAGAAAAAGAACAGAGTACACAGACCTAATCCGATATTTTTCTGGTGATTTTCTCTGGTATTGGTTTTCAGTTTATCCCTAGTTGTTTTCGGAACCTTTTAATTAATTTTGCCTATAAAACATTAAACAGGCTTTAGTCAGATAAATAAAGCAGTGGTGACTCGTGTCCGTGTTGATTAAGGTCACTCATCGTCAAGAAAGCTTTTGCCTTTACGATGAGTGTCCTTAGTTTTGATAGCTACTCAAAAAAAAAAAAAAAAAATCGGGGTGCCGCGTCAAATTTTTGCCCAAAATTCATTTAAAAAAATGCCTGTATCAATTTTTTTGTGGCGCAAAACCAAGAGAGCATAGTTTTGTATTATAGTATGTTTACTATTTTTAGGGTTTCTAACCCTAATTTTTTAAAGAAACTTATCCAGACCTTCCCAAATTGCACCATGAAATGCCTCAAAATTTATCAAAAATTCTGCTGAATTAATTTAAATAATAACTTCACTTACCCTTAGCTTATTAGATTCATGGGGAATCTTTAGGTATAATAGGTATTTACAAAAAAGTTACAAAAAATTATAGTTTTATTAAATTTACTACAACGCAATTTTTCACCACTTCAAGGTTTGTTTTTCAATTTTTTAATCAGTTAGTGACCGGCCTAATTTCTTAATTTTTATATTTTTCTCTACCGAAAAACCACTAAAAGAGTTTTTTAAGACGCTAATTTTATTCAGTTTCATTTAAAAAATAGAACAATAGTAGTAGTCGCGTAATTTAGAGGTCGTAAATTAAAGCATACATGCTCTAATCACAAAAACAAGACGACTAACTAGCTGAACTACATGGCAACACAATTTTCGTTGATT
The DNA here is from genome assembly GCA_963576565.1 of Aspidapion aeneum. Lineage (NCBI taxonomy): Eukaryota > Metazoa > Arthropoda > Insecta > Coleoptera > Brentidae > Aspidapion > Aspidapion aeneum. Next base: position 7,268,947 of record OY755038.1, read on the forward strand.
CTTTTCATTTCTACAATGTAAAAATTGTCTAACTCTGTCGCTCATATCGGCCACTAGTAAAAGTCTCTCTCTGTTCGGCGGCGCCAGCAGCAATGCGGCACACACCCCACTTCGCATACGCTGCAGCCAGTGGACCAGACAGTGGTCGCTCATTATCGATTTGGAGTGTGATCTACTGCATTGTACAGGGTTTACCATATTTTATATAAATTAAAAAGAAATATATAAAATAACAAAGATTTAAAAATAAAAAATGTGTTTTTGTAGCAAAATAAGGTAGTACCATGGCTATGTGGCAGTACCCCATGAGCCGCCACTGAAATAAAGGATAATAAAAATAACGCAAATAAAAATTCTGTCTGCAAAAGAAAAAAATTCGACTTTGAACTATCACCTGACATCAGTCGTTTAATGTCACGTTAATAAAAGAAAAAGTTCCCTAATGGAGTGCCCTCAAAATGTCCCTATTAAATATGATTGCTATGACATTAGAGTTGGCCAGAATTCCGAATTCTTCATTGGTAAAAAATTCGTTCATATACAATGCAAAAAAAATGTTTAATCACTTGCCAATTGACATAAAAATTCAAAACCAAAACTAAAGAGTTTTTGACGTCTAAAGGTTATTATACAATAGAAGAATTCTTTTCAGGGTAAATGGGCTTGCCGGGCATTGGTATATATATGCTTTGTATCTTTGTTTTAATTTAATATTCATTGTGAAAATTGTTAATGTATCTTTTTAACAGTGTCTAGTGTGTTTTAAATAGTGTTGAGCATAGTTCAAACAGTGGCCAAGGCATTTTAAATAATGTCAAGCATACTTTTGTAATATTATTTCTGGACAAATTGTAATTAATAATGAAATTCTGTTTTTACCTTTGTTAACTAATGTTACCTTCTATAAAATTTAAGCTAGGCTAAGCAAGGCTTTGTCAATGTATACATTGTATCCAGACAATAAAGCTACTTTTGATTCTGATTCTGATTCTGATTAAGTCGAGTTCAATGATATAAAGACCTTGACAAAAAGGTGTAACAAAACGGGATTTGAATATAAATGGTATTTTTGCCATTTATAAGTTTTTAAAGATTTTTAATTAAATATTGTTTTGACATCAATAAGCATTAATTATATGCAAGACTAGGTTAAGATTAAGTAAAATTTATGGCAACTTCGGCGACTTGTTTTTAGGCATATTTTCAGGTTCGCTGTATTTTAATAAAAGTTGCATTCGGCTAATATGTCCTTGGAGCCACTAACATCAAAATAATTCTTATTTTGTAACTGGAAACAAATTTTGAACTATTTTCAATTAAAAAAAAACACACTATGTAATTTTACTTTCTAACGGGTTTTTAAGTTTGGCTTGCATTGCTATTTTGTCTCTTAGTGGAGCGCTTAAAGCGCAGTCTATCTCTTTCTCGCCAAGGCGAAAGGGAGTAGAATTCTAGCCAATCAACGCCAAGATATTTGTCCCTTCAAGCGCAGGGTCGCTTTAACTGAGACGGGAAACTTTCGAAAGTCGTCAGGGAGCTCACTTTTTAGTTACGCTTCGCTTGGTACGTTACGCTTTCATTCACACTTCTTAAGGGGGGAAATTTATCAATTATTTTAACATTGTATAAAACTGTTAACTTTAATATTCATAATTATTTTAGTCTTTTCTTTTAGAGTTTATTAATTTTAAAGCTTTTATTTATTACTGTTTCCAGTGTTTTGAAATAATGTTTTTATCTGTTTTATGGTTTATTTTAACAACAAAATACAAACCATTCGTTGCCCTAAAATCGGCATTTTTAATCAATAACATATCCCAAACCTAAACAGTAATATTAAGTAAATTAAACAGTTGATTGAATAGTTTCACTCATTCAAATGTTGATAAATATATATATATTTACAACAAACATACAAAAGGTTTATAAAGCCTAAAAGTTTAAGAAGTGTAAATATTTGAATACAAAAGTTCAATAGTACAAAAAAAATTGATATTTAAATAATAGATATTAGAAGTGAAAGTGTGAAGCTGCAAGAAGAAAATTGAAAAGGTATGTATGATTATCCTACATTAGTTATACATTTGAGGAAAACATTTATAGCATACTTTTCCTCCAAGAACCGTCAAATTCCCTTTCGAGATCGTGTAAATTTAATAACATATAGTAACATTTATTCTTTTTATAATTTATATAAGTTGTAGCCTAAGTTGGTAGCTTACAACATTTAAGCCTTGGCCACTTGAGGTGACAGTACCACTGTCACACTGGCCGCCTGTTACAAAGGGACCAAAAAAAAACTGGAAGAAAAAGTCTTGCTAGTTCTCATGCACACACAGCACTTCATCCACAAAGCTGATATAAACTAGGATGTGGAAAGAGACGCATGGGGATGCAGCTGCAAAGTAGTGTAGAATTTAATATTTATATGGATGATGGCGTCAAGTAGTATTAACGCGGCTTTCAGTAGCGAAAAGTGAAATAATGCATATGAACATGAAGACGAAATATGTTATGTTTAACAATGTAAAAAACACTATAAAAATAGACAGACAAACAAACAAACAAAAACAAAGTAAAATTTATTTAGGCCAAAATCGAAGTCCTCTATACTCTAACCTTCTTTAGAGACGCACCTTCTGTCCGTGTAAATTAATAAGCGTCGGAGAATAATGAGAAACTATGAAAAAATATATGGTTACTAGTCCTCTCTTTTTCTTACTGCATTTGTATAAGTGAGAAGCAACATACCGCATCATACTAGAAGTTACATGAGAGCGGCTAGTTCACAACTTGCATTCCGTTTGCTATTGGTCGAAATAGTCAGCTGACGTTTTGATGATGAACGTTGCCGTTTAAGAATATTATTATATTATATTAAGAGATGGTGCCACCAGTCAAGCATTTAACAAACATTATGTTTACAGCTTTCGGCCTAAAATACGAATATATACTAGTTGTAAGTGATTAAAAAGTGTAGTGGTTTGTGCAGTACATACCTATTGAATTTAACTAAATCTATGCATATGCCGATGAGTTTTTTTTTATTGTTTTTTAAAAACATATTATATTCTTTTACAGTTCATGTCATTATTTTTGGGAGAACTTTTTATAAGTTTTTTTTGTTGGCCTATGCTTTTTGTTATGGTAAACAACTGATAACTGTCAAAAAGTTATCTCAAAAATTATGATTTATAGTTTAAATTAGCTTCCCTATCCGGTTTTCCTGTCGAAATCGGTGTTAACCTAACCCTGATAAATTATTCGACAACGTATCCTAACCTGTACAGACACGCCCCGGTTAGGATACGTTTCATATCAATTGACCACGGTTAGGTTTTGTTTCAGTTTGGTTTAATACCGATTTCAACCTCCCAAAACGAGGACAGGAGAGTTTTAATTTTAAAAATCCCGCCTGACTATGTCAACCAATAGCAAATGGAATGCAAGTTGTGAACTATCCGCTCGTGAAAATACTGCCCTTTAACTCTCTGCTCCCACTGCAGGTCCGTATTAAAAAAATTTTTGCCGTGTATTAAAAACTACACCATCTGTCAAAAATTTGACAGCGTCATATTAATAAAACCGATTTTTCCATTTAATTCGTTCGAAAGTAGGACACGCTGTGTTGTGCAAATGTTTTGGGAATACTGTGTAAGATATATGTTTTATAATTTCAGTCACATTTTTATCCACCGTTTAATTCCATTTTGAGTTACAGCACCTGTTAAAACAATTTTGTTGTTGTTTTCTTTAACGGAAACATTATTATCAGTATAAAAACAATCATCATGTAAAACATACAGCAAATATTTGTGTTTTTTTTTGGAGAGTTGCCAAACAACGTATCAATATCCCTTTTACTGTATACATTGAAAAAAATAACAAAACATATCTGGTAATAAAAACCAAACCATCATCATCATGTCAATATTTTTAAATATTAACAGTAACGAATACTTTCATTAAACCAAAAAGTCATTAATATAGAATAAAAATCAGTGTTTAACAATAAATATTGATAAATAATGGACTTTCAGCAGTTTTATTGAGAGTGCAATGACAAAAAATCGTTCAGGATCTTAAAGGAAAATGTTATTATAAAAACGGAAATATTAATAACCGGACATTATCAAAAACGTCATTTATTAAAACAATATTGTAGGCAAAAATCTAATTGTAAGAGTTTAAACAAACACTTTTTTGGCTAGTTTTGCCAACTTTTAAAAATATTTCCTAAACTTCTAAGTAGAAGGCTTAAATGTACCGCCCATTTAAAACCCCATTGCGATAAGTGATCAGTGATCAGAAAATGACTAAAAATTAGGTAATCTAGGCACGTTTTTGAGGCTTGACGGTAATTTTTAGCTCACACATATACTATACTATAGTATTGTGAGCTGCTATGGTGATCCTAATTTTTTCGAGAAAAAAAAAGTTGCTCCGATTTTAAAATTTTTTATATATCTTTGCGTTTCAGATGATTATGAACGTTAAACTCCGGACTCAATTACCTTTCGTTTGATATCACACACGCCATATTTTCACTTAAACTCTAATTTTTGAAATATACCCCCACCCTTTTTTTAAAATAAATTAAAATGTATTTTGTTTAACTCCAGACTCAATTACCTTTCGTTTGATATCACACACGCCATATTTTCACATAAACTTTAATTTTTGAAATCTATCCCCACCCTTTTATTTGGTTTGTGTTCGGTGGATTTTGTTCATTTTTAAATGGGACCATATCGACCCAAGACCCAGCCTAGGTATCAAATTTCATTGAAATCGGCCTAGCGGTTTTTGAGTTATGCGCGTTGGTCGTTACAGACAGACATACAGACAGACAGACAGACAGACAGACATACAGACAGACAGACAGACAGACGGCGCAACAAAAAAGTTTCAAAATCATCTGAAACGCAAAGATATAAAAAAAATTTGGAAATCGGAGTAACTTTTTTTTTCTCGAAAACTTATGATCACCATAGCTTACACTACTATAGTATAGTATATGTGTGAGCTAAAATACAGGCCACAACCCTAGAAAAATCAGCTGTTCTCGGGGGGGCTGACTTTTTCATTGCGTCTTATTGGAGGCCAGACGTTTTTTACAAGCTTTTATTTAACTTCACCTGTATGTATGTATTTATGTATGTAATCAAATCTTGCAACTCATTTTTAAAGAACTTCCAAACATCCGATTGACTTCAACTTTCGCATAGCGTCTTAGTTCCGATGAGAACACAATAATATGGTTTCATCGGGTACCTACCTCCCCCTATCGTGGGGGGTGGAGAGGGGGTAAAACTTTAACTTGTCCAATTTTAACCAAAATTGGTATCTGGGGGTTTTTGAGGATGAGAATTACGAATTTTTGATCAGATTACAAAAATTAAATATGGCGGATTCAAAATGCACGATTTAATGTCAAGTTTTTCTGATTACTTTCAACTGACTTCCACGTAGGTATCTGATTGATTTCAAAATTCACTTGCTCTCCCGCTAAAAAAGGGTGGGGGCGTAGAAGAGGTAAGGCTTTAGTTTGTTCGATCTCGACCAAAATTAATTAATTCTTGCGTATAATGATCATAATAACAACGAACAGTTTTAGGGATTGACAGGAAAGACTCCCTGCAATATTGATGCGCTAGCTGAAATGCATAGACAAATCTAAAAATCAAAAAATAAATTTAGAAAAAAAAACTTTTTGAAAACAAGCTTTTATAACATGGACTAAAAAGCATAAAATAATTTTTTTAGTGTTCTGATATCATATTAATAAAAGCGATGGGCGTATTTAATATTAGGTAAATGCCTTTCCATGCGAATTTGGTGGATCGTCCACAACCGATGATGGGCCGACTCTTCTTTTTCAATGTGACAAAATAAATCGACACACTCCGGTCGCGGATGATCTGCCTAATATAAAGCAGGCGTAATAATGTCCATCCATATCAAAAAAATGTAAGGGTAGTTTGAGCAGGGGTTGGTTGGGTTAAATTGTCTACCCTTACATTTCTCTGCTATAATTTAATGAATTTGGATTTTCACTAAACTTCCAATTAACAAGGCTAAAACAAAAACGGTTACATTTCGTTACGCCCATCGCTTTTATTATTATGAAATCAGAACACTCAAAAAATTATTTTATGCTTTTTAGTCCATGTTATAAAAGCTTGTTTTCAAAAAGTTTTTTTTTCTAAATTTTTTATGATATTTTCAAAATAGCACTACAGATTTCCGCGAATTTTCAACGAAATATTCTCAGACACCATCTCGATATTCCACCAACCTTTGGTAAAATTCTTTCGATTTTTTAATGATTTTTTACAATAAAGTTCATTTAGAATCCAAAAATACCAGCGTTATTCTTTTTAAAACAAAACTACAACACAAAAAAATTTTTTTGATGTTGTTATTTTTGTAAACACATGTAAATAACTATATTAAGTTTGAAAAGTCTGCCCAGTGTCGAATATAAACAAATAAATGTGGGTAATCAGATTACTTTCCACGAACACATTCAACTCTGCTTTAATTTTATTTTTGTGTGAGCTAATGAAGCGACTCTGAAAAATTAAGGATTACTATACATTTAAAAAAAAATAATTTTGCAAGAATATAGTAAAAACAACCTCAAAGCCAACTTTATTTTTTTTTAAATCAATTATTTATGAACCGCCATCTCATTTTCAATATTTTAAAGACAATCAGCTGTGTCGTGACGTGACCATCAAAAAAAAATCAGCCCACGATGTGACGTCAACAAAGCAGAGGATCGTGGCCCGCCCGTTTTAATACTCCTAGATGAACCTGTAATGTTCACTTGTTCGGTCTAGTAACGTAAATATACTTATCGTGTGTCCCTTTTGACTTGTCTCTGCATCTTCTTACTAGCTCCTGCTCCTTCTTTGTTCTTTCTGAGCTCAAAATTTTATGAATAAATTATAAGAGGTGCACAAAAAATAAAATACGTGAGAAATTGGTGTAGAGATATGAAACGGGCTGCACCTTGTCTATTTGTGTCAGACACGCAATATTTTAGATTTAAATTAGTGCAGGAATCAAATTTTAAACTTGCAGACCCAGTATCCTCATTTTAAATTGTTTAATTTTATAGAGTATTCCAATAAAAGTGCACAATAAATACAGATCATAGCATTGTTTTTGAGACAATTTTTTACAAATTTTTGTCGGCCTATGCTATTTGTTATGGTAGACAACTGATAACTGTTAAATAGTTATCTCAAAAATTATGATATGATATTATATCTTCTTATATCATATTTAATTATAACTTTTTAAATATTTTTGTAGAATTATGCATTGCTATAAAGATGATAATTGAGTTATAAAATTATTTGAAAACAAAAAAAAATATAACCAAAAATCTGTTTTTCAACAAATAAATCAATGTTTTTTTATTAATTGTAGTGCTAGATTCGGTACCTACTATTTTTTGTCATTATTAAAAGGCCTTTAGGTATGTAAAATTTCTTTGTAAATTTATTAGACCCAATTAATTTTTTTAAAAAAAGGCAAGTTGATACTATTTTGCAAAGGTTATTTGTTCACATCCTACAAAAAAAAGCAATAAAAAATTATATGAAATTGTCAAACTCGGCATTATAAATATAACAAACGTGGAATTTCGTACCCGTGAATTTAAAAATCAAACAAGTTTCGTGGATAATCGGGCAAAAAGGAGTTTTTGTTTCCCTCATATTTTTCCGTGGGTAGCCTAAAAAACTTCACGGGGGTCCAAGATCTAATGGACACATAATAAGTGTTGACAGTTAACTGTTTCGTCCTTATGGGACTCCTCAGAACACTGCTGGTCAATGTGACAAGTCTTGCGAATTTAATTAGACGGTTATGTCTCTAATCAAATATAAATAGTGAGAAAACTATCGCAAGAAGCGCCATCTACCGAGATGTTTTTTGATTCTCTCGTATCTCGTTCTTGCGATAGTTTTCTCACTATTTATATTTGATTAGAGACAAAACCGTCTAATTAACTTCGCAAGATTTGTCACATTGACCAGCAGTGTTCTGAGGAGTTCCATAAGGACGAAACAGTTAACTGTCAACACTTATTAGGTGTCCATTAGATCTTGAACCCCCGTAAGGTTAAGCTTTCAGGCTACCCACGGAAAAATATGAGGAAAACAAAAACTCCTTTCTGCCCGATTAGCCACGAAACTTGTTTGAATTGTAAATATATAAATATACAGCTTTCCCCTACTCCACAAACTTGACAAATGCTATACCTTGAAAACCAAAACCTTTTGACCAGAAGTTTGACCGTTTCCACAATAAGTGCTACAATCCTAGGTCTACAAGTTTAGGTTTTGGTTGAAGGTTTAACTTATTTTTCTCGCAAATGCAAATTTAACAAATGCATTATGTCCGCAAAAAACTTAAAAATAAATAAATAAAAATAATATTTTGGTTTAAAAATGGAAGTCATATTTAAACACCCAAACGTCACTAGGAGATGTCCTATAAAATCGGTGTAAGTCAGTGTTAGATGTCCGCTATATTTCACATGTTAATTATTTAGGCAAATTAACGAAAATAAAACCGACTTCCAATTCGTTTGGTGGATATGTTACTGAAAACAGATTCTAATATATCTTACGCTTTTTACAATATCTAAATATCGATCATGGTTTTTCAAACTTTAAATTACCCTTCAGGGGTGGTACTACAATTTCTAGTTATTTTTGAATTTATATGAAATAAAACTCACTGAGAAATGCTGACTATCTTATTGCACATTATTGTGAACCAAATTTTTGCAGTTATTTAACCTGTGAATATTAAAAAATACACTTAAACCGGTCGGTATCAAATCTATAGACTTGATACTTAAACCCGGTATAAAATGCTTAGTTTTAAGGTTTTAGTAAATACTGGTGTTAAAGTTTGGTGCATCATTTAAATTAGACCCGGTCTAAATATTACTAATCGCAGATAGCGGTAAAATGTTTAACAGAAAACCAGCAGCCTTAACCAAGCAATGGTCCTAATCTAAACTAGGTTCCTGTTGCTTTGCGGTCTTGTGCAAATATCCTGCGGCATCGCCTGCTATCGCTGCGAAGCTCAAATGGTTAAATTTCTCACGCCATTCTATAGGCATAAACTTGCTTTTTTTTTTAAATAAAAAATACAAAATGGAATCAGATCCAGTGTACAGTTTAGAATCTTAATTCAATGGAATTAAATGTTGTGCTGTGCATACATGTTCAGATACAGTTAGCACCTACTGATTTAAATATATATTTATAAAGATATCTTGTTTTAACCAACATTTGTTATTATGTTTTAATTTGCACTTTTAAATAAATCAAATAAGCTGGTCTAGTCCTGGGCCATAGCGTCAAAATTTAACCCTACGTAGGCTCTTTGATGAAGATTTTACAACACCCCTGTTTTAATCAATTACTAATGATCCCACCAACACTGCCTAACCTGTTAACAGACCCTAAATTGTTTAATAATTTAATAATTACAAAACAAAGATGAAAAAAATCAAAAAAATCTGTCTAAAATACCTCTTACAATAAAACAAGCATAAAAAATATAGGCTTTATTTCTTGTATTTTTGTTTTTTTTAAGTATTTTGTTTTCTAGACTCAATAGGAACTTATTGGAATAAAGCCAGGCATTAATAGTCTCAGGCCGTATTTTGACAGATTTACATTGCAAGTTGAAAGTTGATCTTTTAAAATTGACATAAAAAAGTCGAATTTAACAATAAGTCGTTTATTTATCTTTAATTCGAGATAACAGAATCTATTTCCGTTCGTACAGTATAAAAAATCCTTATATTGAAAGACTGGCTGTCATATTCCAATGTAAAACTGTCAAAATACGGCATGACACTATTTAAGCTAGGTTTTATTCTAATAAGTCCCCAATATTTTTGTTTGTTTTTAGTATAATGCAAGTATATTTTTAAAATGAATATTTTGCATTTTCTTTCCTAGGAGAGGAGTTTTAAAATAAATCCAAAAAAAAATTACTTGTGTTTGCATAGCTAAGAATATCAATTTCTGAAAGATTTACTTCAACGCGTTTTCCTTGTATTGCTTTGGAAAATTTAAATTGAAAACAAAATAGCTTAAAGTAAAGACGCTTCGCTATTGTATCATGGATCTTATGAGCAAAGCGTAGAAATTGGTGTTTGAGTTTTCTGATTAAAAATTGATGTAGCGATTGCTTTAAATTTTGGTTATAAATACCTAGTTGTTTTTTAGGTAAAGCTGGGAGGCCGTCTCACAAGAGACGCGAGCACATAGAAATCCAGAAGAATAGAAAAGTGAAGCACTCATAGCTGGCTTTGGAAACAATGACAAATGCGAATTTTCAAGTGCGCATGCGTGTGTGTTGTTATGTAGACACACAGCTGCTATAGATAATAATAATCCGTTAGGTGTTATTAATATTCCATATGTTCAAGGGATTTTGTAAAACATAAGACGAATAGCTAAACACTATAATATAAAAACAGTATTTTCTTCGGGAAATACGATAGGAAGTTTTGTAACTAAAATAAAACCAGACAATCCCTCAAATAATAAGGAATGTATTTACCAAATCCCGTGTGAGTGTGGTAAATCATATGTAGGTGAAACGAAACGTCCTCTTCAGGTTAGAGTAAATGAACATCTAAAAAGTACCCAATTAGGGGATATTGAAAAATCCGGTTTAGCAGATCATGCATGGTCAAATGATCACAGGATTCAGTGGTCAGAAGCTAAAGTTTTACATAAGAAGTTGCATTGGCGAAAACGAAAGTTTATTGAAGCTGCGTTTATAATGCAGAATAAAGAAGTTTTCAGTCAACCAAGCACGGACATACCAAACATATGGAAACCACTACTTAAGGAAAACAGGCGTCTTAGGATTAAAAAAGGGGGCGGGCCGTCACACCTGACTGCACACCAAGTAGTATAAGTAGTAGCCTAAAGACTAGATTGTTTAGTTTACACTTGATAACGGTTAGAGATACTTGCTAACCGAAACGTCGTTTTTTAAAATAAATAAAGTCAATGGAAGTCCAAAATTTTATTTCTAATAAATTTTTAAGCAGGATTTATCCAATTTTCTTAAGAACTAAGTCTCTTACGATAATACAAGTTATTTATTTGTTTGAAACTCGTAGACAATGATTGTGTAGAAATAAAATTTCGGACTTCCATTGTCTTTATTTATTTTAAAAACACGACGTTTCGGTTAGTAAGTATCTCTAACCGTTATCAAGTGTGAACTAAACAATCTAGTCTCTAGGCTACTATTTATACTACTTGGTGTGCAGTCAGGTGTGACGGCCCGCCCCCTTTTTTAATCCTAAGACGCCTGTTTTCCTTAAGGAGTGGTTTCCATATGTTTGGTATGTCCGTGCTTGGTTGACTGAAAACTTCTTTATTCTGCATTATATACGCAGCTTCAATAAACTTTCGTTTTCGCCAATGCGACTCCTTATGTAAAACTTTAGCTTCTGACCACTGAATCCTGTGATCATTTGACCAAGCATGATCTGCTAAACCGGATTTTTCAATATCCCCTAATTGGGTACTTTTTAGATGTTCATTTACTCTAACCTGAAGAGGGCGTTTCGTTTCACCTACATATGATTTACCACACTCACACGGGATTTGGTAAATACATTCCTTATTATTTGAGGGATTGTCTGGTTTTGTTTTAGTTACAAAACTTCTTATCATATTTCCCGAAGAAAATACTGTTTTTATATTATAGTGTTTAGCTATTCGTCTTATGTTTTCTGAAATCCCTTGAACATATGGAATGTTAATAACACCTAACGGATTATTATTTTGAGAATTTGGTACATTTAGTTTGTTTTTAATTTTAAATATCGTTGAGTTTATTAATTTCTCGGAATAACCATTCTGTTGTAAGTCCTTTTTAATGTTGTTAATTTCTGTGGTTAATTCTTCATTATTACTACAAATATTTACGGCTCTTAAATACAAACTTCTTATAACTCCTTGTTTTGTTGCAACAGAATGATTAGACTTAAAATTTAGGTACTGTCCCGTGTGTGTAGGTTTCCTATATACAGTGGTTTGAATGTTTCTGTCTAATCGTTTGACAAGAACATCCAAAAAAGGTAAGGCCGAATCTTTTTCAATTTCCATGGTGCACTTGATTGTTGGTCGAATACCGTTTAAATGGTGTAGAAAATTTTGTAGTTCGTCATCATTTTCCGGCCATATAATAAATGTGTCATCCATGTATCGTAGCCATAGTTTTGGTTTGACTCTTGCTGTGTTGATCGCATGGCCCTCGAACCACTCCATGTAGATGTTTGCTACCACTGGTGAAAGAGATGAACCCATTGGGAGTCCATCATTTTGCGCGTCCTGCTAGATCCCGCCTGACTCCACACCACAGTAAGGCACCACATTTTTATGGATTACCAAAGATCCATAAGAAGGATATACCACTGCGACCAATTACCAACTCCAGGGACTCACCGACCAGCACTTTGTCGAGGTTTTTGTTGGACATAATTCAACCACTACAGGGTAAGTCCGAATCTTCTGTCAAAAACTCGGAATATTTTGTCGAGGTTTTAAAAGGTATCGAATTAGATCCAGGCGATAGATTTGTAAGTTTTGATGTAGAAAGTCTCTATACCAACGTGCCAATAAATGAGTCATTCAGTATCATTAAAAACAAATTACAAACTGATGATACACTTCACGAGAGAACAACGCTATCGGTGAAGGGGGTGATGGATCTTTTGGAGCTCGGTCTCCGTAACTCTTACTTTCAAGTGAAAGATAAGTTTTACGCACAAAATGATGGACTCCCAATGGGTTCATCTCTTTCGCCAGTGGTAGCAAACATCTACATGAAGTGGTTCGAGGACCATGCGATCAACACAGCAAGAGTCAAACCAAAACTATAGTACGATACATGGATGACACATTTATTATATGGCCGGAAAATGAAGACGAACTACAGAATTTTCTACACCATTTAAACGGTATTCGACTAACAATCAAATGCACCATGGAAATTGAAAAAGATTCGGCCTTACCTTTTTTGGATGTTCTTGTCAAACGATCAGATAGAAACATTCAAACCACTGTATATAGGAAACCTACACACACGGGACAGTACCTAAATTTTAAGTCTAATCATTCTGTTGCTACAAAACAAGGAGTTATAAGAAGTTTGTATTTAAGAGCCATAAATATTTGTAGTAATAATGAAGAATTAACCACAGAAATTAACAACATTAAAAAGGACAAGAGAATGAAATTCTCAAAATAATAATCCGTTAGGTGTTATTAATATTCCATATGTTCAAGGGATTTCAGAAAATATAAGACGAATAGTTAAACACTATAATATAAAAACAGTATTTTCTTCGGGAAATACGATAAGAAGTTTTGTTACTAAAACAAAACCAGACAATCCCTCAAATAATAAGGAATGTATTAACCAAATCCCGTGTGAGTGTGGTAAATCATATGTAGGTGAAATGAAACGCCCTCTTCAGGTTAGAGTAAATGAACATCTAAAAAGTACCCAATTAGGGGATATTGAAAAATCCGGTTTAGCAGATCATGCATGGTCAAATGATCACAGGATTCAGTTGTCAGAAGCTAAAGTTTTACATAAGGAGTCGCATTGGCGAAAACGAAAGTTTATTGAAGCTGCGTTTATAATGCAGAATAAAGAAGTTTTCAGTCAACCAAGCACGGACATACCAAACATATGGAAACCACTACTTAAGGAAAACCGGCGTCTTAGGATTAAAAAAGGGGGCGGGCCGGGCCGTCACACCTGACTGCACACCAAGTAGTATAAGTAGTAGCCTAAAGACTAGATTGTTTAGTTTACACTTGATAACGGTTAGAGATACTTACTAACCGAAACGTCGTGTTTTAAAATAAATAAAGTCAATGGAAGTCCGAAATTTTATTTCTAATAAATTTTTAAGCAAGATTTATCCAATTTTCTTAAGAACTAAGTCTCTTACGATAATACAAGTTATTACTCCAGAGGCGTCCCTTTCAAAGATTACCAAAAAAAAAACATTTTTGTTAAATTTTCCTAAAAACCGACATCAGTAGGATAGAATAAAATAAAAAGTAATTTTTTTCCTAAAAAGTAGATAAATCATGTAAGAAAAATTGATTATTTTGGTTATTTTTAAAAATTTATTTATATAAGTTTATACCAAGAAAGGCTTAAAAAAACTCCGGCATCGGGCATCCTTGAGGTTCTAACTCCACTCAGCCTCAGCCTTGGCTATCTCTACTTATGGGGAAGGATAGAAACATAATCAAAAAAATAGTGTTATCTCGGGAAAAAAATAAAGTATGGTAGCACATCTGCACACAAACAAAGGACTGTAATCCAGCGTTTAGGCAGATGTGATGCCAAAGATACTTAAATTTAGGATAGAAATTTAAAAAGTTAAAAATAGGTAACTAAGATAAGCTAAGTATTGTTAATATATTAAGTTTTTCTATAACAAATAAAACCATATTTGAATTGAATTGAATAAGTACACCCCTGGAGACTTATATGTGACATAAACCTCACATTATATTACAGCGTTGGAAAGAAAATTTTAATGTGTACGATAATGTATAAAACACATTTTTTTCCCAAGAAGTGTGGTTTTTAAGAAAATTTATAAAACCAACAATAAACATGTTTTTTTTTTAATTAACCCGAATTTACGGACGCCACTGAAGATCTACTTCCTTCATCTAACCTTCTCAACCAACACATTGCTGGAAAGGGAATTTTATTCTCCACAAAAAACTGTTCTTTAAGTTTTTCGATAAAATGTTAGTTTTTGAGAAAATTGAATAAATCTGAAAAAAAAACTTTTTGGGATTTGGAGGGATTTTCTACGTCCCTGTCAATATTTCGAGTTGGCAACCGGGATATTCGGATTCAGCGGGGTCAAATTAAGTGGAAATGGTCGGTTGACAAAATATAATATGACATGCTTCTACACCTTTTCAGATTTTTGCTCTGACTATCAATATGACGAATTTTTTAAATATTTTTAAAGGTTTTGTCCGTTTTACAGTCAAAAAACCTTATTTTTCTAAAAAGATCCATCAAATACCAAGTCAAATACTAACAATACAATCTTTTTTAGTATGCACATTTTAAAAACTCCTTTACAATATACTGTTGAACTTTCTTTGAGTACCTTTCAGAAAAACCAACTTTTTACTCTTGCGACAATAAGAAACGAAAGTTTTAATTTCATGCACCCTTTTGTAGGTTTAGGCTCGACAAAAAAAAGGAAATGAAAAAAAAAAAGAACCTTTTGTAGGTCAAAAATTACAAAAGTAAAACTATATGAAAGATTCATGAGGAAAATTTTTTAAAGTATCATACTGAAAGCGGCAGCGCTGTCGACGCGCCGTTTTACACACCAACTTATTCGGGATGTTCTTTTTTGTTCAAAACCAAAAGTAGGTGAGGTCAACTGGCCATAGCTTTCTAAAGAAAAAAAAAGAGAGTAAAAGTAGGTATACCCAATAAAAAAAATTTTAAACTCTCTAGTGATAGGAGTTTTTATAATTATTATAAACAATAAAAATCAATCAAGTTTCGTGACTAATCGGGTAAAAACGAGTTTTTGTTTCTCTCATATTTTTCCGTGGGTAGGTTGGAAGCTTAACCTTACGGGGGTCCAAGATCTAATGGACACCTAATAAGTGTTGACAGTTAACTGTTTCGTCCCTTTGGGACTCCTCAGAACACTGTTTGGTCAATGTAGATAAAACAGTAAATCCACTTTATTGCTTTGCAGATGATGGCAATGTAGTCTCCTCAGTCATACCACACACATGTCTCTCCGCACGTGAATTCCATTACCTTAGACTAACTGAAATATCAAAGATAAATAACGACTTGGAGATAATAGAGGACTGGGGCAACAAAAACCTTGTACAGTTCAACGCGCAGAAAACCCAAGCAGCCCTATTTTCAAAAAATACCAGCACCGGTGAGCCAAACATCATGCTATCTGGAAGTGCTGTCGCATTGCAGAGCCAGTTGAACATCTTAGGAGTCACTGCAGAGACCAACATGTCTTGGCAGTCACGTGGCAGATATAGCTAAAAGGGCGTCCCAAAAGCTTGGAGTGCTATTTCGTACAAGACATCTGTATACACCAAGGCGACTGCTGACACTCTACAAAGCCCAGATTCGACCAACTATGGAGTATTGCTCACATATATGGAGTGCGGCACCCAAACATACCTTAATGCTTTTGAACACCGTGCAAAAACGAGCTATCAAGCTGATCAATGACCCCGCACTTACCCGTAGCTTGGATAGTCTCGAACATCGAAGAACTGTGGGCGATCTATCTCTCTTCTACAGGTATTATCACGGAAAATGCTCTGAAGAGTTGGCACGTATGATCCCCCCGGGAGTAGCACCTACTAGGCGAACACGTCAAACAGACGGCAACCATCAATTTATTGTCAAAATAGAGGCACCAAGAACCTCATTATATCAGAATTCATATCTCTGGAGAACAGCATCGCTGTGGAATAAACTCCCTGCGACAGTTTTCCCTGCAGGTTACAACCTGAACCGTTTCAAAACCAACACACACCAACATTTCCGCGCACTTGCCGCTTCTCGAGCGTGATAGGGATCTCCTTGCGAGTGCGCATACCCGTAAAAAAAAAACACAAGTTGATTAGACGGTTTTGTAAAAAGTGAGAAAACTCTCTCAAGAAGTGCCATCTACCGAGATACGAGAGAAACCAGAACAAGAGCAGGCGAAAATAAACTCCTATACATATCGATCATTGCCTCTATCACGCCAGATCAACGCTGATTGCGTTATTACCAGCCATCAGACACGTGAGCGTCAATCAGCGGAATTATTAAGCCAAATAGTACTTTCAAAAAATCAAAATTGTCCAAATGTTGGATAACGGCATTATAGCTTATGCACGGCAGTATAGTGAACATCTCAAACATGAATCTGAGCACCAACGAAGGATTGACATTGTTTACGAGTTTTATACAAAGGGTTGGTTATTGTTCTAGGAATATTAATAATGCCGTTATTGTTAAAGTCAACAGGAATTGATTTTGATTTGTTTAGTCTGTTCCGCCAACTTCTTGTCCAAGTGTGGATATAAATGGTGTTTTGTGATTTTTTCAGATTCTTCGTTAGATTTTCCCACTGTCATCACGCCTATGATGACAGCTGCAAATGGAGCTCGGTAGCAGTTTTCACCTTATTGTCAATTTGGTTACCGTCTTGGAGTGAACCTGCTTTGGCTGATTAGCAGCCTTATTGTCAAGTTAAATACCGCTTGGCTACATCTGTTTTTACTGGTCGATCGGCTGGCTTATTACCTTGTATATTCAAGTAAGCTGGAAGTCAATAAAGAATATGCAGACATCCAGAATTTGAATTTAGAAAAAACATCGAAATATTTACAGAAAATTTGGCCAATTGGATTAAATCTACAAGCTAACGAATGAAAAATAACCACTTTAATCACAAAGGTATTCCAGCTAGCAATATTAAAATTATCATAAAAGGTATCAAACCAATATTTTTGGATACCTATTCCGCACGGAGGTCAGCTTGTCTAATTTAGACGATCGAAACCTCAATATCGAACTATTTTCTATCATAACCACTAAGTCTTATAAAAGTGCTCAATTACCTTATTAGTAGACCACAATGCAGAAAATCGATCAACTAACTGGTTGGCACTTGTTACGACGACAAGTTATAGGCCGTTTGATAGCCTGCATAATGATCCGCACTTATTCCGCGCGGAAAGGCGATTTTCAAAAGTACTCCAAGTAGGTAAACCAGAGATTATATGGTGATTTTTTCACGTATATTTAAAATATGGGTTAGTATCTTTAATTTTTACTATTAAACCATTTGCAAAGTTTCAATTTGCTTATTAAAAAAATTAGATAAAAGTTGTGTATTGATTTATTATAATTTTTCAAATATGTATTATATATATTGGACTGAAAAAGTCTGAATCGTTACGTATCAATTGCGTTGTGACTTTATTATTTCAATCATGTATCAAGGGTTGTATAGATGCTACATTCAGCTGCCGCTTCTTGCCGCTGTATTAGCTATGATTTATTGTTTCAGCGCTGGCGCATGGGATTGACCGACGTAATTTATTTAAAATGTGGCACAAAACACTGGTTTCACAGGATAAAAAATCAATCCGTTTTGAACTATGTATGTGAAAATAGTGAATATAAAAACTATGATAAAGAATATCCGTGCATGGTAAAAAATTGATATAGTATAGCAAGATTAATAAATTTAGTTACATTTTTATCAAAAAGTTATGTTCAATAAAAAAAGCTATAAGCTAATTAAAAACACACACTCTTAAAGTATCAATTTTTCAAGTTTTTTGCTTAAGAGCAAAAAAACGATATTGACCACCGTGTACCGGTGGCGTATTTAGAAGGTGGAAGGTAGAGTCTCTGTATGTTGACATGTTTGGATGTATTATATCCAAATATGTCAACATACAGGGACTCTAGTGGAAGGCAGTCCCCCTCGAGACCTTACAATCACTACAAACAGTTTAAAAGTCTACCAATATTTTAAAATTTTTGGCAGGAAAAAGTTTGAGACTTCCCCAAAACTCTTTTCTAAACTAATAATAAAACAAACTTTTGACCATTACTTTTTAGTGTTTAATTAATCTCTTTTGAAATCGTAAGCAGCTAAAGCTTCTAAATCACATAGGATGTCAAGACTGCTGATCATAACAGTATTTTTTACCCAATTTCAGAAAATGTGTGTTTTTATTGGTTTATCGCAAAAAGAATATTGCTCAAAACGTTTCATCAAATATTGATGACATTACTTTGTTTTAGACCTTTTTCAAAATCACGAAATATAATGACGTGAAATTCACGTCCATCGGGTTTAATTCTCACACAATTTAAAAACCTTAAATTAATTTGAAGCACCGAAATACTAAAGTAATCCTTATTTTGGCTGTCAACAAAACAATGTTTAAATATTTTACTGAGAAGTACAAGAGTGTGTTGTAAAACTGCTCGAAATCAACCTCGTTTTCTTTATTTTGTGGTATCAAAAGGTCAACAAAAATTCACAGGCCTCAACATTCAAAAATCAGGTAATATATCGGGGCCCATTTTTATAATGGGGTTAATGAGAGGATAGAGGTTTTTTTCCGATATTTTCAAAGTTAATGACAGACTTTATGTTAGTCCACGGTTAGAAAAACGTTAAATGCAATGGACTGTAAATATTTTAATTAATGAAAGCGCGAACCAACATAAATATTGATATGAATTACGAAATAATCAAACGTCCATAGGTAAAATATTGGTGTCACACAACGGTAATCAGACAAATGCACTCACCACTTTTGCAGCCACTTTCTCCTCGTTCCAAGGGGCCCCTGAATGGATCTAATGATGTCACCACGTAGCTGAAGGGCTGAAGTTTCTAGTTCTATGCTTCAGTACACAAAAATCGAGCACTTTCAGGTGTAGATATTTGAAATAGTTGGAGAACGAAATTAACACGCCATTTTCTCTAGGCGATTGACAAGGAACTTTCAGGGAGATATTCTTTCATGACATTCCGATATTAGCTTTTTCGTTGATGAAAAATGATTTAAAAATTTTAAATGTTTAAAATTTAGCGTTGTTTACTTTTAACCGCTTTGCGCCCCATTATTTTATATGTTTTTATACTACTATTTTTTGGATTTTTTGCAAGAAAATTTATTGAAAATTCAAAAAATGCAATGTTAATATTTTCAAAACAAAATTGTACCATAAAAGGTTTTGATGTTTTGTGCAGATGTAAATAATTAATAAGGTTCACAAACCGTTAAGAATCTGAGGTGACTGCGTGGCCAACCAAAAAAAGTCACTTACATGACGTCAACAGACTAATGGCCAATGTCTTTATGCTTTTACATGGGTTACCCATAGAATTTGAAAGGTCATTAAACCTGACTAGTCAACTGCAATGAGATTAAAAAATCTACGTCACCGGGTTGGCCTATACCATTTGTTTTATGGAAACCCGATGACGCACCTACAGTCGTCCAGTTAAGTTCACATGACTGGGCACATTCTATAGACAACTTGTGTAAAAGTGTAAAGATCTTGGTTCATGGCTATATGAATAGGCGGCGTTGTCACTTGTATGAAACTGTTCAAGATAAACCTCGAAGGTTGAATTTCTTTTTGATGGTCACATCACGCCACGGCTGATTATCTTTAAAATATTGTTAAAAAGCCAGTTTTACGATTGTTTTTCCCATAATCATTATTTTGTTTTAAAGATATCCTTATTTTTCAGAGTCATTTCATTAGCTCACACAAAAATTAAAATTAAAGCAAAAGCGATTCATTTCTGCGTGGAAAGTAATCGCCTCACCTACACCTATTTGGTTATATTCGGCACACTTTTAGTACTTAATATCGTTATTTGCATGTCTTTACATAAATCACAACATGAAAAAAAATATATTTTTTTGTTTTAAAAATATTAACGCAGGTTTTTTTGGATTTTAAATGAACTTTATTGTAAAAAATCATGAAAAAATCGAAAAAGTTTTACAATACAAACAAATAAACAAATGCCATGACAAAGTCTAACAGCCTAACAGCTTGGCGGAAAATTTTAATTAAAAATAAGGAATGCTGATTCTTGAAGATTTTACCATTTTAATCATATTTCATTTTTGCAAAATTTTGGTGAAATATGGGGACACTGTCTGCAAATATTTCTCTGAAATTTGGCGAAAATCTGTAGTGTCATTTTGAATATACCACATGGTCCGCCAAACCTCCATTTTTACCTTCCTAGCCCGCGCAGAGGCTACAGAAGGTATTGTTTTCGACATAATTTTTTTTTTCAGATAACCCGAACATGTCTTATTTGGGTGTATTTCGAACTATTGTTAAGCCCGCATTTAGGCTGATTAAGTCGAGCCGAAAAATTAATCTTTTGCCTATCTGCGGTTACAATTTACTTATTTTGAAGTAGGCGTTCTAGAGTGCTTAGCTTATTACTTAACTGATATTAAAAGGCTATTTAAATTCTGTTACAAATACCTATGTTTTCATTCCAAAACTTTAGTACAGAATCTGCCAAAACAAAGCAAGGTTAATAAAATATTTTCAATAATAATATCGATCCACAATTTTAAACATTTAAACACAATTTTTCCTAGAGTCTAACTACAATATACTTTTTAATTTGGGTCTAGCACATAGTTGTTCGATTTAAGTTTAAAATGCATATTATTTCCTTCTAAACACCAAAAACATTAGGTTTTACAAGTTCCTATAAAAATTATCTCACCAAATAATGTTCAGGAGCCACCATAAAAGTTACTGTTTTTTATATCTAAAGCACAAATTTACCTTTCAACACCAATTTTCTTGCTCGAAAAAAATGTCTCGTTTCATTTATGATTTATATATTCACTACTAAAAGTTTTTATGCAGTTCTACAAACCTGCATCTTGTTACGTAAAATACTATCTTTTAACTTTTTACTTGAACAATTTATTAACTAGGTGTTTTAATTGAACGCGGTTTTGATACTCATTTTTTTATGTTAATAGTTTCACTGCGTTTTGATACTCATCTTTTTTGTTATATTAATAGTTGCACTGCGTTTTTGATACTGATTCTAATAATCGCGACTCGCCCTTTTATATCCCAAAATCTGTTGTTTTTTAATGCAGATGTTCAGAACTAATTTAAACTAAAATTTGAATAACATGGTAATAAATAATTTTATTTTAATTTTTGTTTGACATATTCACCATTAATTATTAATATCTATTTGTCTTATATCAAACAAACCAGCGGATGTGTTTATTCTTATTAATAAATTGTTTTTTATATATAAATCAAAAAGGTTATAAAATAGGTAATAAAGATTAATCTGGTTACAGGTGACTAATGGGTTTAACCTATTTACCCAGAATTGTGCTCAATTAATTTGTTATTTTTTATATTTTTGATTCCGAGAAAAAGCAATAAATCCGAACCTGTATTAACGGTCGCTGGTCTCAAAGAAAATAAATCAACAATTAAAAATGATTTAATATTTAATTTTTCGGCGAAATGACAATAAATAACTTTAATTCCAGTGCCGACTAAATGTTTTGGTAACCTACTTTTCTAATTTATAATGAATTATTATTTTGTTTTTTAAAAACATCTTTGATCTATTAAGTTCACAGGTGCTTTGCTAAGTTTAAACACCTATTTGGTCATTTAGTCTAAAACTTACGCGCGCTTCGAATTGGTCGGTCGTCTAAAGTGTGCGTCAGGCAAATAGTGACTTGTTCCTTATTGATGAACAATACTTAGTAGTTTTTATTTTTTAAAGATTTTATTTATTCGTTGCTTACTTTTAAAACAATTTATGCCCTATTCTCCATAAGATCAAGACCCCAATGTTAAATTTATCCCACAAAAGCAGCTGATTTTTTTAGGGCCGTGGCCTTTTTTTTTGCTTGCCTTGGGCTATTATATAATATATCCAAAGAGATTCTATTATCTTGGTGGTAATTTTATTATAAAGTTAAATGTTGCGTAAAATATAAAGGCCGTAAACTTTATCTTTACAAAATGGCGCCCGTCGATATCTACCGTTTAAAGTAAACCTTGCAAATCCTGGGGAAATAAAAAGAGGCCGCACGAACCGAGCTGCATGAATAAAATAATAATGCTTATTAAAATTTAAATAAAATGGCAGTGAACAAACGTCTTGATTTTTTGTGCCATGTTTCTTTTAATAATATTCATAAGTTGATGTTTTGATACCACTTGATTCTTTTTTTTAATTAGAATAAAAATAGACATTTTGCTTGTTATTTTTGGATAAGTATTATTATACAGTATGTATAATTTGGAATCATATCGAAAACTTTTTTAATTTTAGGAAAAAAGTTATTCCTCATAAAAAGTTCTGCATTATCTAAAACCTAGAATACAGTCATCAAATATCAATTTTTTTCAGTGGTATACGAGGTTTTTCAAAAAATAAAAATACCTTTAAATTTGACAAAATCGAAAAATGTTATTAAAAAAAGTTTATCAGAATTAAAAATTACGTTTAAATATGCAAGTAAATTAAAACTGCTGATTATTTTATTTTTTACTAATATTTCTATTTTGAATGAACATGTATCTCTTGTGATTACGAAACACATGTTAACCTTTTAGTTAAAAACGCGCAATAAGTGCATATTCATTTATTTTGCAAATTTAAAGGTACTTTACACTTTAGTAAAACTCATATTTTTTGACAAACCTCGCATACCACTGAAAAATTTGATATTTGATGACTGTATTCTAGGTTTTAGAGCACTTTTTATGAAGAATATCTTTTTTTTTTCTAAAATTATTAATAAAAAATTTTCCATATGATTTCAACTTAGGAGGGCATACTGTATAAACATGGAGTATAAGCAGTAGCCTATAGACTAGTTTGTTTAGTTTACACTTGAAAACGGCTAGAGATACTAACCGAAACGTGTTTAAAATAAATAGAGACAATGGAAGTCATAAATTTTGCTTCTATTTAAAAAGTATTTTTTAGTTCTAAGTTAAGAATTTCTATGTTTTTATCTAAAAGTACGCCCCTGGATTTTCCTGTTTAAAAATATTTAGTCAAATATTTTTTATTTTTTTTATTTTCTTATGTATTATCTTTGAAATAAAATAAAAATTTAGGTTCTAAATTACTTCTAGCATTTTTTACGCTATTTTAAAACAAATATATTTTTAATTTTTAGAAAAATACCCTTGTTACCTTAAAAAATGCATTTTATTATCTAACCCTACATGACTAATGTTATATTTTTGTTTTTTTCAACGTCAAAAACGTTGTACCGGGTGTACCATCCATGTTAGGAAAAATAGGTGTACCAACGCTGGCTTAAGATCAACGACTACATGCGCCTATGTGCCAAGGACGGATGGTACGGACGGTCTGACTGAATTGGCGTATTGTTCTGTTTACGTGGCTTTTGTTGATTTTTATATCGCACAATTTTTCGTTCTCGGAAAGTTAAAAATTCAATTTTACGGCTGAATGCGCCTTTGTTCTTTGACGTGCTAATTTAGAAAAAATTGCAGAGTGGAGCTCGAGGCCATATACTTGCTGTTTGCAAAATGTTACAGGATTTATTTTACATTATTTTTATTAAAATAACATTTTATTATTATTAATAATGACAATACATAAAAAGGAATAAAAAATAAAAATACACCGCACACTAAGCCCGAGTCACGGTACATAACCACATCAAAATATTTTTAACAGGTATAAGGATCAAATAGTAGGTATTGTTATTGTGTCAGAAAAGAGATATTTAATTATTTATTATTGAATTATGTCAGTTTATTAATTGTTTTAAGATAATTTTTACCTGTCTTCTTTTTAGAATGATTACTTTTTATTTTTTATTAAACAAGTTTTAAAATAAGTTTTCTATTCAGTTAAAAACACTAGATTTAAAAAAACAGTTTTTTAGTTTTGAAACTTTGACACTAGTATTTACTAAAGGGTCTACAGTGCTAAGTGCTACAATCCTAGGTTTAAAAGTTTACATTTTGGTTGAAGGTTTAACTTAGTTTTCCCGTAAATGCAATAGTTTTTAATATTTATATAAATTGTTCATAAATACCAAAATGGATCATCTTTTTTCGTTGTAACAAAGACATTATTTCCACACAAAGGTTATAAATAAATAAAAATAATAAAATATTTTGGTTTAACAATGGTAGCCATATTTAAACCTCCAAACGTCACTAGGAAATGTCGAATAAAAACGGTGTAAGTCAGTGTCAGCTGTCCGCTATATTTTACATGTTAATTTCTAGACAAGTTAGCGACGATTAAACCGTTGGTCGATTGTTTTGGTGAATGTGTAATTGAAAAGGGATTATAGTATATCTTGTGCTTTTTACAGTATTTAAATATTGATACATATTTAATACAGTAATGCATCTACAGATACACAGAAAAAAACGTTTTTCAGTAAAAGAAAGTAGTTTTCTTAAAAAAATTATCTTGACTCAAAACCAAAAGTCTCTGAACAAAATGTTTTATTTTCATCTAAGCAAACCGCTTGTTTTGGAAAAAACAATAATTGTCTTGGTAAATTGTTTTTGTTTAAAACAAACTGCCTTTAGCAAAGAGAAAGTGGTTTTGAAGCAAGATATAAAATGTATTACTAATATTTTTTTAACGCAAATAAAGCCTTACTTTGCCTAAAGACTTCTAATTTTTTACTCAAAATATCCGGTATCTCAAAACAAAAATGGCGATTTATTCCAATGGAAAGTTAATTTATTTTAACTTAAGAAAATGCAAATAGAAAATTCTCAAAACAAAAAGAAAATCTGGGACTTATTCTCGAATTAAGATATGAAAATAAATATTATCTTGAACGCATTAAATAATATGGAAACAATGTGCTTTAAATCAAAATAACTATAATAATAATTTCTTGCACTAAATAATACAGGCGCATTAACTTTATGAGCATGAAGTTAGCGAAGCACCCATCGCAGATCGAATCGTGACTAGGTGGATAATTTGCCGTTAATTAGTCGTGAATTAGTTGTGGAAAAATTAATTTTGTCGCTCTTATTTTTGACTGTTTTTGAGGGTGTTTCGCTAACTTCATTTGAAGTTAGCGAAAATCGAATAAGGTGAATAATTTGCCGCTAATTAGTCGTGAATTAGTTGTGGAAAAATTAATTTTGTCGCTCTTATTTTTTACCCTTTTTTCGGGTGCTTCGCTAACTTCATATTTTGGCACCCATCGCAAATCGAATTGCTACTAGGTGGATAATTTGCCGTTAATTAGTTGTGGAAAAATTAATTTTGTCGTTCTTATTTTTGACCGCTTTTGAGGGTGCTTCGCTAACTTCATATGAAGTTAGCGAAGCACCTTCGTAAAAATGGCTTTTATCAAAATCGAATATGGTGGATAATTTGCCGCTAATTAGTCGTGAATTAGTTGTGGAAAAAATTATTTTGTCGCTCTTAT
This sequence comes from Aspidapion aeneum, assembly GCA_963576565.1. Classification (NCBI taxonomy): domain Eukaryota; kingdom Metazoa; phylum Arthropoda; class Insecta; order Coleoptera; family Brentidae; genus Aspidapion; species Aspidapion aeneum. Next base: position 7,295,058 of record OY755038.1, read on the forward strand.
TTTTGACCGTTTTTTGGGTGCTTCGCTAACTTCATATGAAGTTAGCGAAGCACCTTCGTAAAAATGGCTTTATACATGACGTATCGAAATAAACTAATTCACGACTAATTAACGGCAAATTATCCACCTAGTCACGATTCGATCTGCGATGGGTGCTTCGCTAACTTCATGCTCATATTAACTTTTTAAAACAAGACAAGGGTATCAATATTTTCTTCAGTGGAAGCAATAAATTATATAATCTCTTAAATGAAAATGGACAAGTTCAGACCTTTCGGCATTTCGTATTTTGAGCAAAGATTATAGATTATAATTGATTTTGAGCTTGCGGCGAACGCGTGTCAATGTCGGCTATTTTTTTAATACGTACTTTTCCTAAAGATAATTTCTTTAACAAAGCGGTATCGTCATGTCATATTTACATTCCCTACGTTATGGGAACATAAATATGTCAAAATATCTTGACTTCATCGCCTTGCTAAAAAAGAGTGAGTACATGTTTAAAAAAAAAAATTATGGTTACATAATAGATAATTATTGAAATAAAGCCAGGCTATAATAGTGACAGGCACAATTTTGACACCTTCACATTGTAATATCAGCTGTGGTCTTTTAACACACGGCCTTTGTTTACTATATGAACCGGAATAAATAGTACCTTTTTTATTAATTGAAAATAAACGACAAAAGTTTTAAATTCGACTTTGGTATGTCAATTTTAAAGGATTAACTGTCAGTTTTCAATGTGAATGTGTCAAAATAGTGCCTGGTACAATTATAGCCTGGCTGTATTTCAATAATTCTCTAATAAATTATATGAAGTTATTAAATTTTATTAGTATAATGTTAGTTTATACCTATTTATTTATTTGTTTTGTAAATATGAATAAGTGTAATTTTAAGTTAATTTAAGAAAACATTGTAGCAAAAATGATAAATAAAAGCTTAAAACAAAAAAAAATAATGGAAAATCTTGTTGACCTATTGCATTTAGTTAGAAAAATGAGTTTTCTTGATTGAATTATAGTTTTTTTTGTTTTGGATAATCTTTTTTTTTTAAGAAAACAATTAAATGCATCGAGTCAAATTAGTCAAAAGGATTTTAACGTCTCAGGTCAAGATGAAATTTAAGAAAGAATCTTATGATTTAAAAAAACTTTTAGATACATTTTTTTTTATTTTAAAATAATTATTTGAAAAATCATTTTCGGACTTCCATTGTCATTATTTTATTTTATAAACTACGTTTCGGTCCAGTCAAAACAAGACACTTTCGGTAAACCTCAGATTGATTCAGAACATCTAAAAAGTGTCTCACCCAAACTGATAGCCTTTTTGAAGGATTAGGTATACAGTGGTGGTCGCAGTGGAGGGGCTGCAGGGCCCACTCATATATCCCACCATCAAGGGATAAAGTTTAAAGCAGGTAAATGCAAAATAAATGTGTTTTGTATTAAACAAGTGATTGAGAAAAGGAGCGCTAGAAATATAGAGACTCATGTTACCTTTGTGGCCCTACAAAAAGCATATGATACCGTTCCAGTAGAAAAATTATGGACAGTGTTAGAGCAGACTAATATCAATCATACATACATAAAAGCGTCAAAATCTAAAATTAAAGTTGAAAATCGACTTTCAAAAGAATTCCTGGTAACGAAAGGCGTAAGACAGGGATGTTGTATCTCTCCAACTCTTTTTAAAATATATATCGCAGTAGCTCTAAAAAACTGGAAACGCAAAGTACACGGCATGGGAATACAACTTAACGACCGATTTAACATATACACACTACAATTTGCTGACGACCAAGTAATTGTAGCTAATGATAAAGAAGACATGGAGTATATGATGAGAAAGTTAACGGAAGAATACCAAAAGTGGGGGTTAACAGTGAACGTGGACAAGACACAGTACCTATTTATTGGAAACGAATCAAGTGAATTAGAACTAGAAAATGGACAAACAATATCTCCATGTAATGAGTATGTATACTTGGGTGTCACAATTGATAAGACGGGAACAGATTGTAAAGAACTGGAAAAAAGAATAGTAAAAGCAAAAAAGGTTATTTAACAGTATTTTATGGAGCAGAGAGATAAAAAAGAATGTAAAATTTAACATATATGAAACAATGGTGAAAAGCACGCTGTTGTATGGAATAGAGACTTGTCGCGTAACAGAAAAATTCAAAGCAAAAATGGAAAGTGTCGAAATGGATGCAATAAGAAGATCAATGAGAATATTCAGAACAGATCATATAAGAAATGAGATCATAAAAGAAAGAATGGGAATCGAGGGAAGCATAACTGATGACATTACTAAAAGGCAACTGATATGATACAGCCATGTACAACGGATGAGCGACGAAAGATTACCAAAGCAGGTCCTAGAATGGCAACCAATAGGGCGCAGAAAAAGAGGGCGTCCTAAACTGGAATGGCAACAGTCAATCCAAAGATCAATGAGTCAAAAAAACCTGACGGAAGATGACTGTCAGGATCGAAGGAGGTGAAGAATAGGCGTCGGACAACGTAGAAAAACGTTCTAAACCGACATAGTAGTAACTGCGCTTGCCTCAAATAAAGGATAAGTGAAAAATGGGACATGCAAATGGTCCCTATTTTCGACAAAATACGTTTTCTAGATTTGATTAAAAAAAAAATCTGTGTGGTGAAATTAGAATGTACATATTTAATTTTAAGATAAAATAAATTTTTACACCACTTTACAGCTAACTATATGATTTCGACCCGGTACGAAAATTGCTTTGGTGGCCCTTAAAAGTTTTTAATTTATTTTACGCGCTACATAAAAAGCGGAGTCTGTATCTGATTACTAAATAACAGAATTACCTGTCCCTTTTTTTGCGTGCAATCACGGGCGTACGCAGCATCAAATCCAGGGAGGGGTAAATGTAAAAAGTTAAAAATAAAATAGGTATTTATTGAAACTAACAAGTATAAAAGGCAACTTTATAGGGGTAAAATCAACCACGGACACCGGTGTTTCGGAAAAAGGCATCCTTGCTCAGCGTGGCTTGCCTGACACAAGGTAGAACAAACTACAAGATACAACGTAAATCAAAAAGAATGAAAAAAACAAGGTAAATCAAAAAGAATGAAAACATTAAAACATTTTTATTCTTTTTGATTTACCTTGTATCTTTTAGTCAGTTTGTTCTACCTGGTGTTACGCAAGCCACGCTGAGGAAGGAAATGCCTTTTTCCGAAACACCGGTGTCCGTGGTTGACTATACCCCTATAAAGTTGCCTTTTATACTTTGTTAACTCATTGTTTTCGGTTCCGAATGGATACCGTGGAGACGGTGATAGCATGGTCTGGTTGAACTGTAACGAAATGTCTTTCTTCCTTATAGACCGGTAGACGTTTTCGTCCCGTCATGGACTTAGATTCCTTGGTTCGCTTTCGTTTCACTCGTAAAATGAAAAATAGGTTTTACCAATTTTTTCATTGTTTTTGATTTACCTTTATTTATACTCTGACAATATATGAGCACCTAAGCTCACACTAGGTACTATAGTTATAGTGTACGTGTAAGCTAATATAACTACACATTGAAATATATTTTTTTCAACTACAGACTCAATTACCTTTCGTTTGATACCACACAAGTAATATTATGACTCTAATTTTTAAAATCTACCCCCACCCTTAAAAAAAAACTAAAATGTATTTTGTTAAACTTTAGAATCAATTACCTTTCGTTTGATATCACACATGCCATATTTTCACTTAAACTCTAATCTTGGAAATGTACCCCTTCCTTTTTTTTAACTAAAATGTATTTTGTTTAACTCCAGACTCAACTACCTTTCGTTTGATATCACACACGTCATATTTTCACATAAACTCTAATTTTTGAAATCTACCCCCATCCTTTTATTTGGCTTGTGTCCGGTGGATTTTGTTCATTTCCAAATGGGACCATCTCGACCCAAGACCCAGCCTAGGTACCAACTTTTATTAAAATCGGGCAAAAGGTTTTTAAGTTATGCGCGTTGGTCACACATACAGACAGACATACAAACAGACAGACGGCGGGACAAAAAAGTTTCAAAATCATCTGAAACGCAAAGATGTTAAAAAATTTAATAATTCAAGAAATATATTGCGGCAAAAATGACAAATGTAAATAGAAGAAAAAAGAAGCGCCGCAGGCGAAAACCTTAAAAATACTCTGCCAATATATGGGCCCCTAAGCTCACACTAGGTACTATAGTTATAGTGTACGTGTGAGCTAATATAAATAAAAACTGAAATATATTTTATTCAAATCCACACTAAATTACCTTTTGTTTGATACCACACAAGCCATGTTTTGACTTAAACTCAAACTTTTAAAATCCACCCCCACCCTTAAAAAAACAAAAACTAAAATGTATTTTGTTAAACTCCGGACTCAATTACCTTTCGTTTGATATCACACACGCCATATTTTCACATAAACTCTAATTTTTTAAATCTATCCCCACCCTTTTATTTGGTTTGTGTTTGGTGGATTTTGTTTATTTTTAAATGGGACCATCTCGACCCAAGACCCAGCCTAGGTACCAAATTTCATTAGAATCGGCCAAGTGGTTTTTGAGCTATGCGCGTTGGTCGTTACAGACAGACATACAGACATACAGACAGACTTAGATAGGTACTTTTCGGTAAAAATTGCGCTGCAGAAAATAAATTCTAGTTAAAAACAAAAAAAAATGAAGTTTAACGGATTAAATGACGCCAGAGAAAAAAAAAATGAAAAATAAATTACTCAAGGAATGAATAACCAAAAATTTTCTGGAAAAATGGCACAAACTGTAAGCTTTTTTAGTTAGTTTCACAAGTATAAGCGCCGTTGCCGCAGTTGGAAGTTTTCACGTCCTGATTTCGTTTGAAAAAGGTAATTTAAGCTAAGCCCCCCTAGCCCTTCTCCAATTGCGCCCCTAGATGTAGTTTTGCACTTCTCACTGAATGCATTATGAGATCATAAAAAGTCATATATAGTAAGGGCTTGTTTTTAAATTACGTAATAAACTAAGCGAACGAGCTTTATGGTACTTTTAATGAGCTATAGAAAAAAGGCTAGTGGTTTTTGCATTACGTAATTTAAGGACGGACCTTTAGGAATAAGTGTATCTCAAATGTACTGGCTGTACATAACAGTCATTAGACCAATGATTGAGTACGGCTGGTTTGAGAAGGGACATCAATTAACCTCAAAGGCCCGCTTACAACGACAGGCCAGTCTTGCCATATGTGGTGCAATGAGCTCTAGCCCATTGAATTTGCGTAAATGCTTATTAAACTTACCTCCGCTTCACATTTTCTTAGAGGCCGAGGCACGTAGAGCAACTTATAGAATAAGGGCCAAGTGATAGGGAACGAGTTGGATAAAACTCTAGGAATGATATCCGACGTCATGCCCAACACGGTGTACAGCAGAACGCTATACAACATTACACTTCCAGAGAGGAAGGAATGGTTAAAGAACAGGACCAATGTTTCAAATAACGATAGCTTTAGGTATACCGACGGATCCAAAATGTCATCAGGCGTTGAATCTGGAGTTGTTAGTGTCCAAGAATCTCGAGATTCAACATAGTCTCGGCCAACAGGCTACTATATTTCAGGCCGAACTCGTAGCCATTGAACTTAAGGTCACTGTCTAACGTTATACAGTGACCTTAATTGAACTGTGTACCCGGTTGATTACTGACCACGAATGGACCAACAGGACAATAAAAATCTACTCCGACAGTCAAGCAGCCTTAAGAGCGCTTGATTCCTATGCGACCTCATTAAGGGAAATGAGACCGCAGACCGAAACAGCCCTAAGGATATCATACAATGCTGCTAAATTAACCATATTGAGATGGATGGACAAGAGCTTCCAACAATACTGGATGAATATACCAGAACTGGTTCACTCTAAAGAGTTCATTCAAGGACCTTGTCAAAGGAGAGCCAGGAATATCTTTGGACTTGCCAGACAGGAGATCCGTTTAGTGACTGGACTTTTTACGGGTCATTGTGGACTAAGAGTACCCATGCACAGAATGGGAATAACAGAAGAGACCGAATTTAGACTCTGTATGGAGGATGACGAGACAGTTAGGCATATACTGTGCGAATGTCCGGCTATTGCACGTTTACGTCAAAACAGTTTCGGTAAACCTCAGATTGATTCAGAAGATCTATCAGATTCAGAACAGTGTCTCACCCAAGCTGATAACTAACCTTTTTGGAGGATTAGGCATACAGTGGTGAGAAACCACTCAAAACTGAGCCACAATAGACCCACTAGTGGTCGCAGTGGAAGCGCTGCGAGGCCCACTTACATATGAATCATCAATCATCATCAAGTGTATCTCGAGGTGTATCTATCCTATAATATTATAGGTAGAAATAAGTTTAAAGTTTAAGCAAGGCCGATACAAAAATAGAGGCCACGACCCTGAAAAAATCAGCTGTTCTCGGGGGGCTGAATTTTACATTGGTCTTATGGGAGGTCAGATGCTTTTTTATGATATTTTCAAAATGGCACTACAGATTTCGGCGACATTTAAGTAAAATATTCTCAGACACCATCCCGAAATTCCACCAAACTTTTGTAAGGATGCAATATGATTAAAAGGTTAAAATCTTCAAGATTTAGCATTCCTTATTTTGAATTGAAATTACCCGCCATGTACCGCATGCCAACTGTTATATTTGACATGTATTTGACTTTGTAATCTGTGTTTGTCGCATTCGCTTCTGCTTTAAATTTAATTTTTGTGTGAGCTAATGAAGCGGCTTGAAGGATTACTATCGAATTAAAAAAAAATTGTTCTGCAAGAATAATGTAAAAACAATCTTAAAACCGGCTTTATTTAAAAAAAAAACAAATATTCATGTACCGTCATTCCAACTTCAATATTTTAAAGACAGTAAGCTGTGTCGTGACGCGACTGTCAAAAAAAGATCAGCTCCCGATGTGACGTCAACAGTGGAGGATCGTGGCCCGTCCGTTTTGATAGACCTGGTTCAAGTTCATGATTGATTGTTTCGTTTAAAAATTAGGATGCTAATCAATAATTTTCAACATTTGGGTGATTCCACCGTTACGTGTGTGACATTCAGACTTATTTTTTTTAGAATTGTTGCTTTTAAACCCAACAAAAACACATCATAATTATTAAATATAATTTTGCTGGGTTAAGTTGTTAGTTTTGCTTACGTTAACGCCAAAAAAAGCACTAATTGAAAAATATTAAATTACTTATAAGATTATAAAAATTTGTTACGTGTGTGACATTTATTTTTTTAATGTATTTTGTTATTTTACAAATTTTCTGCAAACTGCCAAATACTTAATTCAACTTTTATTTTTTAATTAATACTTGGTAATATTTTGTACAATAAGATTTATATTTAAATGCCCCTTTATGCATTTTATTATTTTATTTATAAACTTAAAAGTGAGTTACGTGTGTAACAACAACGTGTTACGTGTGTGACTAATGAAAAAATACAGAAAGTAACAGCTAATAGTATTTTATTTTTAAAAAGAACTGTAACTAGACAACTAAAAAGGATATTTTTTTAAAAACTTATAATTACTTGACCAAATAACTTCTTACTTAAATTTTTTGGGTTAGGCCTATTTAGTTTTATAAATGGTAATCTGCTCTTGTTGTCTTGATAAAGAAGTTGCTTTTAAACACTTGATGCAGCTTTATAAAAGTCGAGCAAATTTTGGACTACCAATTTTTCATCTTTAGATTGAGATAGTTGCCAAACCAAAGATTCTACGCGTCCTCCTACGACCGTCTACTACACCTTTGCCGTGGTTTGTGGAAAAATACTTCTGTGTAAAATTAACATAAAATTTGTCTTTTAAAAATGGAAGTAAGTATTTATTTTTGAATTCCGATGATGGTCCATCACTAAAAATTCTCAAACAACTTATTAACAAATATAAATATGGTATTTTTAGTCTTTTCTTTTGTGTCCGAGCATATCAAAAAGTTTTCTCTTATAAGAGAGGTTCTTATAGACATAAGTCTAAAAATGTATAGATTTCAAAACACATCAAACCTTTTTGTAAATATAATTTTTTCATAAGAATGTTACCATGTACTAAGTAAATTTTACACAACTTTGTTGAAATTCGACAGTGTTATTTGTAGAAGTAAGGGGCCAATTTAGGCCTAACTGGAATAACATTATTAGGTCTAGTAGCATTCCGCAGATGAACACAACGAATAATATAATTATTTTGTTTTTTAATTACGCCAATGACTATACAAACTATTCCTTTTAGAATTACTCAAAGAATAGACATTTAAGGCGAACACTGAATAAACAAAAATATTACTTAGAAAATATTGCATTTTATTGCAAAAAATAAAATATTCGTTACGTGTGTGACAGATTTATTTCTATTGATAAAAAAAACTTATAACATGCAATTTTTTTAAATTTTGTTTCTTGTATCTCATAAATGTGTTGGCTTTCGACAAGAAAAATTTCGGTTCGGTTCATGCCTATTTTCCGAGTTATATATTTTTATTTCTGTTTTCGTTACGTGTGTGACAACAGTTTATCATGCCATGTATTTTTAGACTAAACCAAGTACAAAAAAGCGAACTTTGGCATGAAAATTTGTACACTTGTTGTATATGGTACTACGGTATGGTTAATTTATTGTTTAATATCAACAGCTTAAGGAAAAACAGTTTTTTAAGATGTTTATCTTTAAGCTAAAATAATGGATATTTTTATATAAATTAGTTTAATGCTTTTTCTTCGGATTTTTTGGGAAAATAGAAAAACTATATGAAATCCTTACTCAAGATTGTAAGCTAAGAAGTGTTGGCTATAATTTAAGACTAATTTTGATAACCAATAAAAATCTTTAAAACATATCCGCTTAGGACCACTTTCTGTGGAATCGCCCATTTAGGGGTGGGCAAATCCCTCCTGCCCCTCTTTGTGTACGCATATGCATGCAATATTGTTTGAAATTGAAGTTTAATGATGTTACTTGACTCAAAGAGCTTTCCACTTACTTTTTTTAATAAAAAAAATATTACGTATTTTGAAATCATTTTACCGCATCAATAAATTCGTACAAAAAATAAATAATAAAAAAATTAAATTTCTCAACGCCAGAGGCACAATATCTTCAATGTAGCAAAAGTAAAATATTACGGATAAAGCAAAAAACCCAATATAACTAAATGAAAATGAAATAACATTTAAAAAGGCATATTTTAAAAAGCCTGTATTGATTTGAAGCTTTTCTTTATAATAATAGGGACATTTTGGGTGGCGTATTTTACAGTTTGTTACCGTTATTATTGAGTCTGCGCATTCGCAGCTTCTTGCACCTTTTTTTTATTTACGGTAACGGCGCCCGGTACTTACGGTGGCCGGCCTTTAATCTTACTGTTATTTTTTAAGGTTAGTTTTGTAATGTATTTTTTAATACAGTTGAATTTTGACTAAAATTTGGTAGTTTGGTTTGTAAAAAGCCATAAATCTAACAAAAATAAATAAAGAAATAGAAATAACCAAAAAATTGAAGGAGTGTAAAACTACTAAATTGACGTTTGTGTAATACTTATCTTTAGTGTTCCAAAATTTATCTTTTTTGTCCTGAATATTACCGTTATCCTTAGTAACAATAACGGTAACAGCTATCAAATTTTATGTTATTTTAACTGACCCAAAATATCCCTAATAATATGGCCTATGAAATGCTTTAAATGCTATGTTTTAACTAACCTCTTTTATTCATTTGCGACAATTAATTATAATATAGTATAATAAAATGTTGGAAGATTAAATAAAAATGTTAAAAAACTATTTTTAGTTTATTTCCTCATGTTCCTAGAAAACCAATTGTTCCTAAAACTTTCAGAAAATATTCCGCACGTTAGTGCCATTGATTGTGCAATGCGTGGCGGTATTCTGTCAAGCTTATAGTATAGTAAATTTGTAAAAGAAAAGTGCAAAAAGGGTATATTTTTTATATTTAGCATAGTAGTACCTATGACCCAAAGCTAAATTTTCATTCGAGGAACCCTATTCTCCGGCTTCAGAATAAAAAATGGTGGCTACCAAAGCTAAGAAAAAAAATTAATTCCCTGTTTTGGGAGAAATAAAATTAATTTGGTAGATTCACTTTACGCGGGATCTCTCAATTTAAAACTGTAAAAAATTTTGACACATATCACTTCAAAACAAACTGCTGGCTATATTTAAAAAAAAAATAGTTTTTTTGTTTATATTTCCTTTAATTTTTATTCGATATTTATTTTTGACATTTTGTATTAAAGCTACTGATCATTTCTTTTAACCTACAGAAAAAAAAATTGTTTTCCAACCGAAACAAAGAAGGCGCTTAATTTTTAGATATTGTTATGAAGTATGATCAATTAAATCATAATTTGCAAGCTTGTAAAAACAGTAATTGTTTGAATTAATAAAATTAAATCGAGGACAGTGTAAATGGGAGCCTCAAACATAGAGTTTTTTGGGTGTGGTGAAAGTGCCCTGTGATGGGAGCCGAAAGGGCTCCCGCCGAGTTTTCTTATGTAAGTAGAATTTCGATGGCCTAACTGCAATTATATAATAATATTTTGATAATTTTTAGATTATTTGTGATTTAGGCAAAATGAGCTGGCTACTTTCATGGTGTATAATAATATAAGACATATATGCGTGGGAAATCACAAATATAGCAAATATATTTTTTTATACCCAATAACCCTATATGCATTGGCGTAGCTAGCCTTGCTTTTCAGGGGGGGCCGTGGCTCCGGTCTATCTTGAACAAAAAGCAAACATAGGTTTTAAAGAGTGCAAAGTGTGCAATGAACAAAAAAAAAATACGCGCATTAAATGTTCTAATATTTTAATATAACAAATTTAATAATACATTTACCAACTTATTTATATGTATATACAGGAAGTATGTAATTCAGCAATTCTACAAAGAAAGTTTTCTACGTCGCTGACTGAAAGCGTCTACCACACTGTCTAAGTCGACCTCAACATCTTTTTCTATGAATAACAATGACAAACCTGAGTGTTTCTCTTGAGTCATAGTTGTTCTAAGCCAATTAAAAACTCTCCTCATGGCAGAGAAAGACCTCTCGCAAGTTACACTTGAAATTGGAAGAATACTCGCAACTTTAAAAAGTTGGTAGAGGTTTGGATAGTTGTTTTCTGCTATATGTTGTTTGATAGAATCATGACCAACAGTTTGATTTAACCGAAAAATACAATTCTTTAAAATGGTCATTTCTGCTCTTAGAGTAAAAGTATTAATATTAAAAATTTCCCGGTATTGCTCGACGAATTTATTCCATTTAACGACGTGGGAAAACTTAATATGAAAATGGTTATGAAATTGTCACCAAAATCGGAAAATTTTCATAAGACACTAAACGCTAACCTCAAAAAAAACTAAAAAGATTATTTTATTTATTTTAGAAAAACAGTTTAAAAAGGTCTTTTATAACCTTATGACATCTACAACCCGATTTCGGAAACAGAGGGGCAAAGGTCGCTGTCTTTATTAAATGCGAAATTTAACTTACACTTCTATAATATTTTACAAGATGTCGCCAATATGTATGAAATATTCAATATGCATAATTATGTTTAAATTTAAAAAATATTTTCGGGAAATTGCATAAGTGCAGAAAAGTTACCGATAATTTAAAGAGAAAAAGCCTAATTCCGCAAAACAAGGGCTTTTTCCTGAAATGTAAACATTATCTGAATGATTTTAAATTTTAATGCACCTATTTTATTTGAATATTTCCCGAATAATAATAGAAAAGTATGTATTTTCAGCGTCATGTTCTTTTACTAGTAGTCGGTAGGGGAGGCCTAAAATATCTTAGGGGGGCCTGAGGGACTTCAGGGGGGGGGGGGGCAGGCCCCCCTGCCCCCCCCCCCCTAGCTACGCCAATGCCTATATGTGTTACCTAAACTGTTTTTCACGCCCCCTGTAAAGTTGCATTTTTTCAGATACGGGATATTGCAGTAAGGCCATAGATTTATAAAAATTAGTACAGACAACTTGGGTGGGTACGTCGAAAGTCCGTACAGTTTGGGTTAGCGTAAGGGTTAGGTTGGGTTAGACTGAATTAGACTGAATTAGTTATAAAAATGATTAAGAAGGGAAACCAGTTTTCCGGGTTACTTACGCAATTAGAATTGATTGCAGTTCCCTTGTTATAACAATCGCTTGCGGGAGTAATCATTAAAGAAGAATGGTCCGACATTTTATTGGCTTACCTTCCATCTGAGTTTACCCCCTCATACATAAATAGTTGTTGATTTGTTTTATCGGGCATAAAATCTATTTTTTAGTCCTTTTAGAAACAAAAATTAGGTTTTAAGCCTGTGGATAAAATAAATCACGACAATAATATAGTTTCTTTTTCATGCTTGTTTCACAGGACTAGTGTTGGCGTGTAGTATATCAATTAATACTAAATAGGGGTGATTTTAAAAATTCCATAATAAGTGGCATACGTCATTTATAATCCAGGATGGCAGCGCTTAAAATATAAAAACAACACTATTATTTATTTTGGTTTGGTAATTTTGTTTATCAAAACATATAATTTTATATTACTCTAAGCTAGTTTTAGATCATAATGTACAAAAAAAAATTTTTCGTTACCCTCCGAAAAAAAAAAACAAAAATGCTTTTTCTTTACTTTCTCCTCCGCCATCTTTAAAAAATAAATGATGATTTTTTGTACATTATAATTTAAAACTAGCTTAGATTAATATAAAATTATATGTTTTGACAGTGGCGCACCCAGGAATGTGTCTTGGGGGGAGGGGCCCGAGGCCTCTTGGGGGGGAGGTGGCCGAAGCCTCATGATGTTAAATTTTAAGCTATTTTTTGTGTTTTATCATGCAATATGTAGAAAATATGTAAAAAAAATTAAGGTTTGGGGGGGGGGGGTTTCCGAACCCCCCTGGGTGCGCCCATGGTTTTGATAAAATAATTATAGATTACCAAATTAAAAAAAATACTGTTGTTTTAGATTTTGAAAGCCCCATTTTAAATTTTCTTAGATATGTATATACAGGGTGTCCAAACTAAAAGGAAACAGAGGTGTTTTTGGTTATTTTTCGTGCGATTTTGGAGAAACGCTCGGAAATTTTGTAAAGTATACCCTTATACCCGCTAAGATGGCGCATGCTACAAAAATTTCAAGATAGCCAACTCTTTCAAAATTAATAGAAAAACTTATCAAATCGCATTTAGAATTATATTTTTGTGAAAATAATATGATTAATATTAATCAATTTGGTTTTTAGAGAAATAAAAATACAAATGTTGCAATATTCTTTTTTATGAAACAATTATTAAACAGTATTAATGATAATAAACATGCGGCTGCAATTTTTTGTGATATTTCTAAAGCTTTTGATTGTGTTAATCATGAAATTCTTCTTAAAAAATTATATATTTATGGAATAAGAAACAACGCTTTAAGTTTGTTTAAATCGTACTTATCTAATTGCCTTCAATTCGTGTCAATAAAAAATTTAAATTCAAATATAAATATTATTTAATGTGGTGTTCCTCAAGGTTCAGTAATAGGACCAATAGTTTTTTTAATTTACATTAATGATTTACTAAATATTAAAATTTCTGGTTATTTTACAATATTTGTAGATGATTTTTCCAAACTACTATTCTTTGGAAAAATAAAAATATAGATGTTCTTTGGAATAATATAAAAAATGATGTTATTTGTATAAAAACTTGGTTTGAATCAAACCAACTACCCCTTAATTTTTCAAAAACATATGTAATTGGTTTTAAAGAAATATCTCAACAAATTATAAATATAAATAATAATAAAATAAATACTACAGATAATATTACATTTTTAGGACTTAACATAGACGAATATTTAAAATTTCAAAACCATATTCATAATTTAAATAAAAAATTAAGTTCAGGTTATTGTGTAAAAATTATTACAAATGAATTAGGTAAATCAATAGGCAGAAATGTATACTTTTCTATAATTCAATCAAACTTACGATATGGCATTCTTTTCTGGGGTACATGTTCAATGTATTTATTTAGATCAATGTTTATTCTTCAAAAAAGAGCAATTAGGTATTTATGCAATGTAAATTCTAGATATCACTGCAAAGACTTGTTCATCAAAAAAAATATTTTGACTCTTCCTTGTTTATATATTCTTAAAACAATTTGTCTGATAAATAAACATCTAAATTACTTTGAAATAAACCAAAATACTTATTCAACGAGACATGCTAATAATCTTACATTACCTATACCACATTCATTTTTATTTAAAAAATCCATAATTTATAACGGTATAAAATTGTATAATAATTTGCCAAACAATATGAAACTTAATAATAACTATAACATATTTAGAAATAAGTGCAAGGATTTTCTTATCACTAAAGCTTTTTATTCAATTAACGAATTTCTTGATCAGAGTTACAATTAAGGAATAATTTTAAACCTTAAATTCTCAATTAATATTAAAAAAAACAAGTACATTAAAAAAAATATATATATGTATAATCAAACAATATAATTAAACCACTTATTGGATGGATTTATATATTTTATATTTTTTAAATGATTTTTTCTATTATTATTATCAGTTATTTATTTGCTTTGTCTACAAAGTTTTATACTTTAGGACAATAAAGCTTGATTTGATTTGATTTGATTGAAGTGGCTCTCCCGCAAACAAAATCAAGGACTCCGAGCGTTTCTCCAAATTCACACGAAAAATTCCCAAAAACACCTTTGTTACCTTTTAGTTGGGCCACCCTGTATATATTTAATATGGAATTTTTAAAATCAGTGACTCTTATTTAGTATAAATTGATATAGTACTACACGGCAACACTAGTTTTGTAAAACAAAAATGAAGTAATAACTTTTTTATGTAAATTTCGGCCGCCATCTTGAAAGTTAAATGTCAAATTTTAACTTTTTATAAGTACATAAAGCCTTTTTTAACTACAAGTTACCAGGTAACCTGGTTACTCGTTTTCTGTTTTTCTTCGCTGAGTAACACTAACTATGCCGTCACGAGTAACCACACAGTGTAACCAGCCTAGCAGACGTGGTTGCTAAAATATTTTGAGGTTAAGATCGTTTTTTTTTAATTTTTTTTTTCAAAATGTTTGATTTTAATATATATATATATATATTAACAACGAATTATGTTTGGTAACGGTAGAAAATGAAGCACATCCCTTGAAGTTAGTACTATATTAATTCAATTGCAACTAGTCCTAAAATGTACTGCCTTTGGTGTTCTGTGGTACTGCAGCCTTACCACAGAATACCAAAGGAGCACCCTGTTTCCACCCCGATTAAAAAAACGCATCAGGTAACGCTGCATTTAAAACTGGTGCAAATCATGGCCCTTGATACGTTTTTTGAATCAGGGTGGGCATGCATTGGTGGAAACAATGAATTATTTTCTGCATTTCGGAAATTGCTGGTAAAAACAAAAACAAATAATTGGAAATGTTATCCACAGCTGACTGTCTGACGTCATACAGCGGTTACTCCGAGTAACCGTGACGTCATTTCGAGTAACTTAAATGGGTGACTAGTAACCTCGAGGAAAAATGCTTTTACTTACTTACTTTGACATATCAAGCGCCATCTATGTGTCGGCTGGCCAATATTATTTGTAAAACCGTCTGTATAATATCCTGACGGTAAAGCGGCGCGGCGGCGTAATCTATTTTGAAATGTCTAACATTTTATGGTTAAAAAATAATATGTTTGCGACGTTGAGTCGAATATTAAAAACGTTTTCTCCCGACTTTATACAACTTTCTATATATACTTGTACTTACGCGATAACGCTTAGAAAATTTCGCAAAAGATTTCCTCCTATTGTTGGCGTTTTTCATTTAACATTTTAAAGATTTATGTTTTTCCAAACAAACTTGCTTTTGATTTCCATATACCTTTTATAAAACCAGGAATAAAATTACAGAACGAAAAATTATTTTAAAAAAAAGTTTCTTGTGCTGCAGCCGAGATTCGAGCCCGGAACCTCTGACTTTAAATGCCAACGCCCCACCAACTGGGCCACCAAAACATAGTCATGTTTAATGCCACAGTATAAGAACGCTAGTTCTCAGGGTATTCAACCGCCGAAGTCACTCAATCGATTTTACAATATTTTGCGTTCCTATATAATATATAATATATTATGGGCCTTTTGCTTTTCGATTTTTAATAAAAGTGTCAATTTTATTGCAGTCCAACGCTGCTTCACCTCTTCTCAGCCATTTACGTAATATTCCAATACTCCTTGTTACCCATTTACACAATGACTGGCGTTTGATGCATACAATCGATACGAAAAATGCATAGATACCAAATTCACAGAGTTTTTGTCAGCTGTGAGTCGATGATTTGACGTGAGAAATACATGAATAAAATAATATGCATGTGTAAAAGTATAATTTATCTTAAGGACCGCAAAAAGTATAGACTTATGTCCATTGATCTTGCTATTTCAAATATGTTTGCATCATAAATTGTAAGGTACCGTAGGTTTTGGAATAATACCTACTATATGGAAATAATATGCATATGTGTTTAAAAGCAACCAAACAGGACATTTTTTCTTAAGGACCGCGAGGACTTATGTTATCATCATGGATTGGCAATTACCGTGGGTATTGGTATAAGATATGTTCTCAGCATGCAGTCATCCAAGTCATTCAAGTTCACAATTGGACCACAAAGTGTCGAATAAAATTAAATGAATATAAATCAATTCATGTTGATTTTACAAACAAAAATAAAAATCACATACAAATCACAATTTGAATTCATAACAAGTTCAAGATTAAGCTTCATAGAGAAATACTGAAACCAGTATGGACTTTTGTTATTCAACTATGAGGTTGTACTAGAGAATAACATTCTAGTTCTACAGAGATATCAAAATTAAGTATTAAGAAAAATTTGAATGCACCTTGGTAGTGACTTTCATCTGGACCTTAAAATCGAAACTGTAGCAGAAACTATAAAAAAGTAAGCAAAAAGCCATGAAAATAGACTCTATCGACATGTGAATGTAGAAGCAATTCGGCTTCTAGCTAGAAGACTAAAAAGAGTGAAGCCTCTTTTGCAAGTGAACTAAATAAAATACATAAAGCAAAATAATACTATAAATAAAACAAAATTGTGAGTTACAATTGAAGCAAGGCGGGGAGAACAGGTGAGTTAACCTTACGTTTAAATCTATAACTAATCTAGGAAATTAAGTTAAGACAAAATTCCTAATGTGCTAATCTATTCGGCTATTAATTAAATATGCTTTTACTGCCCCTTTTTCAAAGTCTATAAACGCAATATATAGAATTTTTATGGTTAATAGGTGGTCAACAGCGCTGAAACCTCTTCTAAAGCCTGCTTGTTTTTTTGATTGATATCCATCAAATTTTGTGGTTAGTCTATCTGTTAATATTTTCATGAAAAGCTTATAAACTACATTGAGGAGTTTTATAGGTCGATAGTTTTTGTGTAGAATAATGGTTACTGATTCTTTCCGGTTGTTTAGGATAAAAATTTTTTTAGCATTTTATTGAGGAGGATATGAAGGGTATTAACTACAGTTTTATCACCGTACTTTAGCATATCTGCCGTTACTCCGTCTTTTCCAGGTGATTTGTTATTTTTCATTTTCTTTAAGGCTCTCTTTATTTCCGCTTTGCTTATTTGGGGTTGTAGTTCTGAGTTTATATTCTTTATTTTTGTTTGGAGTTCAAGCAAATACACAAGGCAAATCTAAAAGCTATCGGATCAATTAGGTCAAAAAATAGGGTTGAGAGCATCGGAGTTAATATTTTAGCTTAAAAATCGCAAAGGTTTCAGAGAGATTCGCCCATATATATGGGTATATATGTTCGTGCTTTGCCAACCGAACATTCCTTTATTCTCAACAACAATGGAGTCTTATAAACTACGACAAAATAAGAAAATACTTCTTTTCTCAGGTTGAGAGGGCAGGCATAATGGGCCTTTTACACGGCTGAAAAATTCCGATTCAGTTATTAAAAAGTAAAGGGAATCAAAACAAAGTAGGTCGGGCCATGTTAAGATCGGGAAAAGAAGGACGTAAAAGCAAAATAAATAGGTATCAACAAAAAATATAATTAAAACCAAACATGGAGACAACTACTGGATGTAGACAATGAAAATTATGGCGAAACAAAAAGTTTTTTGCGTTGGACGCAAGATTAGGGCTAGGAACGAAAGAAAGTGACCTGCCAAATTTAGAATGGTTAAATCACTAATCCTTCAAACGAGGACTTCAGGGATCAGAGACCGTGGCTAGATTATACGACGAGACTATAGCCTGAAAAATCTAAAAGCTGGCTAGCAGTATTGTTTAATTCTGCGTTGATGTAAGGAGTATAATGTCATCAAGAAATACCTACAGTCTATGTAATTGGAACCGAAAACAGTAGAGTATATAATATGCCAATGCAAGGTCCTGTATCACAAAAGGCACTTGGGGGAAGCTTGACTGGACCCAATAGCAACTGGAGACTTCTCCACTAAGGACCTGTACAAACTTATACAGGGGACGAAATTAATTAAGTGGTTCGACTAGAAATCAAGAGGTTACACAATGAGCCAGATGTGGCTGCAGTGCAGTTTAAGTTTACAATCGAAGGGTTTTTGTGACACTACCCAGCCTGTCTTGGTAGAAAAGAAATGACTCTGGTAGAAAAGTAGGCCAAGATTCATCAATAACACATCGAAAGGCGTGCGTGCTACCAAAATTTCAAGAGAGCCCAAAAGTTTCCACTTCATAAGCAACATCCATGTGTTCAAGCATTTTTCCAAAAGTATACGATAAATACCCGAAAAAGCCTCTGTTGTCTTTAAAAAAACAGTCTGTGCATTAGGTTTGACTATGAGTGGTGCGAATGTCGCCCCTCCACTGCGACTCAAGTGGTCTATTGTGACTCATCCCAACTTAAATATCACCAATACCTATCTCCTTTATGAAGCAGATTAGTTTGTTTGGTGATATTTCCTCAAGATCTTGAGGCTCTATCTGCCAGGTCCGAATATTTTCACCCTAGTTCTTTGTCTTGCTACGCAGTAGCAGATTAGATGAAGTGGCGTTTCCTCCTCAACACCACAGAACCTACACGCTGGTGTGTTGCTTACTCCCAGTCTGTTCATGTGTTTGTTGAGTCAGCATTGGCCTGTGTATAGCCCTGTGATTATTCTTAGGCTATTCCTATTTAATTCCAGAAGTTGGTTCGTTCTGTGTTTGTCTGGCTCGCTTAGAAAGGTTTTAAAGTGTTGTTGTCTCGGGGTTGCTCGCCAGTTTTGAGTCCCCTTTCTAACAACCCACTCTCCTATTTCTTTTGTGACTGTGGCCTTAGGTAAGCCCAAGTAAGGCTCCGGTCCAACCAGCGCGAATTGTCTGTGCATTAGGTTAACAGTAGATTAATCAGCAGCTTTAACAGAAATAGCTTTTAGATCAAGCAATACTTTAAGAAAATACAAAGTTTTAACATCGCGGGAGAATGCAACTTCTGAAGATGTTGCTTAGCCTATAACCGACCAAGAAGATGACATTTACTCACGATATGGTAAATGTCTAGAACTACTTTACAACGACAAGGCGATGATGACCGTCGGAAAGCCCGATAGACCACTCACCACTTTAAGAAATGTCTTGGTTAATACCAAATCAAAAAACAATTAGAACAATTAGTTTGAAAATACGAGCGTGGTACATTTTATACCAGTAAAATTAAAGGATCCTCCCTAGTAGGCTTAAGAAACACTTACAAAAACTCAAAGTACTAAATCAGGAATGTCAAACCAAGCTTGTCCAAAGCAAAAGTTTCGTTCAACTGCAACTGGTCACACCGAAGAAAAGCAGAAGTTCATTCAGTCTGCTTTGTTTGAGTAGGACTTAAGGAATTTTTAGTTATTAATGTATAGATACCTTAAATTTTTGGAAATTCATTCAGTCTGCTTTGATTGAGTAGGACTTAAGGAATTTTTAGTTATTCATGTATGGAAATCTTAACTATTTAGAAATACAACGTAAGAAAATTGCTAACAGAATTTTTGGAGTAATCAAACAGAGTGTGTAATTTAGTTATTGCTTGCTTGTAGCCTTTAGCCTTAACATAAGGCCACGTTTCACAAATAAAGACGATGAAAATAAAAAAGTGTATTCCTATTCCACAATATGTCGATCGAGAAGCTGTTATTTGACACGTTCAACTTTCTAATTGCCTTCATTGTAAATGTTAGTCAGTATCAGTATGTGGACCTGTTAGTTGACGTACATCGCCGATATGTGAATTGGTTTTGTTAAACTAACATTTTATATAATGAGTGAAACAGAAGATACAGCAGTGGCAGCTGCTATTGAAAACTTTTTGAATACATCAATAGCAGGAAAAGATATCGTAAACAGGAACAATTAAATAACTCCTGATCAACAGACACTGAAATTATTATTGGAGTTGTTGGAAACAAGCAACAGCGTCTTCTTCGCATTTAAATGTTTTGGGTAGAATCACTCCGGGAAAAACAGGCAAAATTTTAAATATTTTGTTCTTCGATTTAATAAATTGGATGTAGTTTAAATTAAGACGATGTAGCGTTGACAAATAGGAATTCTTCGACACTTTGTTTAGTAGGTTTTTATTGAATTTTATTGTTTTTGAGGTCTCACCAATTTGTTTTTTATTATAGAGCCCTTACGATTATGGTCGCAAAGACCGAAACGAGTCAGGTGTAAGAAATAAAAACTTCATTTTTGTTAAAAACGTAATTTTATTTCTCTGTTAAGAATTTAGTGTGGAGCAAAAGACCTTAACTCACTACACATCTAGTAAAAAATGCTCTATCTAGAAGAGTACCACAATTCAGTCCATTTTGAAGCTATGATTGACAATGCTGTGCCACACTAGATGTACATTGTCCATCGACCATCTAGTTAGTTTCTCTCGTATCTCGGTAGATGGCGCTTCTTGCGAGAGTTTTTTCACTATTTACGTAGGATTAGACACAAAACCGTCTAATTAACTTTGCAAGAGTGTCACATTGACCAAGCAGTGAACTGTCAACACTTATTAGGTGTCCATTAGATATTGGACCCTCGTGAGGTTAGGCTTTCAAGCTACAAACGGAAAATTATGAGAGAAACAAAAACTTTTTTTTACCCGATTAGCCACAAAACTTGTTTGATTATCTAGTTCGACACCATCCGGTATAATGTGTTCTTTATTTTAATAGACTTTTTATACCAATAAAAACATTTAATTGATTAGTTTCTTCATGAAGTCTAAAATGATATTGAAATAAAACTCCAGTAAAACTCAGTATTAAGTGTCACTGTAAACGAAACAGCAGGATTTTCTAGATTAATTGACTGTAATCTGCGAATCGTAGGACTCTTCTCTATTTCAAGTAACTTAATTAACACGATTTCGAGAATAGTAAACAAGATTAAAGAGACTTTTCGGTGCATTTTAGCGCTTCGCTCAGTCGTTTATTTTGGAATTTTAGTTTATCGTTTCAGGCTATATCAAGCAGGATCTCTTGAAACTGCGGGGGCGAAAATCCTGAATTTATTTCTTACGTAATTAACAAAGTTGCTTTTTCCACACCAATATGCATGTCAGAATTTTAAACAAACCTGTATAGATTTGAAGTTTCTGTTCATCATCCTAAGGTCACTCATCGTCAAGTAAGGTAAAGCTTGCTTGACGATGAGTGACCTTACATCATCCCACATAGCACAAATCAAAATAATGTTAAAAACACAAACTTTTTAAAGTTTAATAGGTCGCTTTTTAACGTAATTTTCAAAACCACGTTATTACGGTGTGATTTTAACGTGGTTTTAAAAATAACGTTAAGAAGCGACCTACTAAACTTAAAAAAGTGTGTATTTTTAATGTTGTTTTGATTTGTGCCAGGATAATGCTTATGAACCTTGATTGCTATGATGTAGGGGAAAGGGGGGCAAAATGGGATACGGGGGTAAAACGGGATACTGTAGGTTTAGCTAAACTGAGCAAGAATTAAATCTCTTAATATATATAAATTAGAAATAAAATTTCGGACTTCCATTGTTAGTAAGTATCTCTAACCATTATCAAGTGTAAACTAAACAGTCTAGTCTCTAGGCTACTACTTATACTACTTGGTGTGCAGTCAGGTGTGACGGTCCGCCCCCTTTTTAATCCTAAGACGCCTGTTTTCCTTAAGCAGTGGTTGTCACTTCTTTATTCTGTATTATAAACACAGCTTCAATAAACTTTCGTTTTCGCCAATGCGACTCCTTTATTGAAGCTGCGTTTATAATGCAGAATAAAGAAGTTTTCAGTCAACCAAGCACGGACATACCAAACATATGGAAACCACTCCTTAAGGAAAAAAGGCGTCTTAGAATTGAAAAAAGTGTGACGGTCCACACCTGACTGCACACCAAGTAGTATAAGTAGTAGCCTAGAGACTAGATTGTTTAGTTTACACTTGATAATGGTTAGAGATACTTACTTACTACTCAATCATTGTCTACGAGTTTCAAACAAAGATATATAAATTAGACGTCTAATTTGAGTTGTCATACCTTTGACGGTGGGAAAGAAGAATTAAAGAGATCAGTTGGTCGAGTTAATACCCTGAGAATTTCTCGTTCTGGTATTGAGACACCGCAGCCTGCATAGATGAAAGTTTTCCGAAAATTTATGTATGGCTTCGGTAGTTCAATGTTTAGAATGTTTGCCTACAGAGCAAGAGATCACGGGTTCGAGTCCCGGCCGAAGCAAACTTTTTTCTTATTTTTCTTTCTTTAATTTCACTTGTAGTTTATAGTTTTAGGTCCTTGCATTATTTGCAATTTGGTATTTGCAAATTTTTATTATCTTGGTTTTTTGTTTGTGGACATTTACAAAAATAAGTTTTATAAATTTGGGTAGGGGACGATTCGCCGCAGCCGATTCGCCGCGGCCAATTCGCTGCAGGCCGATTTGCCGAGAGAATTTTTGTTCAATTTTGATTTAAATATAACTCATTTTTTCTTAAATCATGTCTTCATGTTGGGAGATCAAAATCTGTGTTGTTTTTAAAAAACTCATTTACAAAAAAAAAACAAAAAAAAACAAATTATTACAATAATTATTTTTGAAAATAATACTTGTATAAACAGTAGTTTTTTTAGATTTTTCGAAAACTAATATTATATAAAAAAACTAACAAACTTAACTTTTTTATAATTTTTAAAATGTGTTTATTACATACGAAACATTAAAATAAAAATTAAACAAAAATTCTCGAGGCGAAATGTCACGCGGCGAATCGGGTACGGCGAATTGTCCCATTCTCATAAATTTAGCCAAAAAAGATTTAATGGAGGAGTTTATCAAGGCAAGTTCTGAAAT
Organism: Aspidapion aeneum; assembly: GCA_963576565.1. Lineage (NCBI taxonomy): Eukaryota > Metazoa > Arthropoda > Insecta > Coleoptera > Brentidae > Aspidapion > Aspidapion aeneum. Next base: position 7,318,554 of record OY755038.1, read on the forward strand.
GGACGCCATAAAATATACTTCAGTATTTACGAAACAAACAGGGAAAAAGACTTTTAAAAAAACAAAACGCACACGTAACCAAAACAAAATTTTTAAGATATCTCATAGTTTTTGACAAAAGTCATCACCTTGTCGGCACCTATTGAGATCTCCCTATGTTTTTTGGGTGAGAGTTTTAGGAATACGATTGGGGGATAATCGCCCACTTTCGCTCGGGGAGATTTCAAGAATAACGACACTGGAGTTCTACTAAAACAAAATTAAGAGTAAAAAGTGGTGGTGGTAATTGTTCAAATTATATGCTGTTTTAAAAATTACTGTAGATGCACTGTTTCAGACCTCTTAAATTAGTAAAACACACCGCAGGCGATAGCAGTTAAAGTACCAGTACTAGTGGGAGAACAGTTTTGGTCTAGCAACTAGGCACAAACCCCGATTTGTCCGTACATTATATTATATTATATTATATTGCCCCTTAGGATGCAAGTTTTCTTTCTCTAAGAGGACTTAATTTTGCCTGACACCTCTTTGTCGAGGGCAGGGATCTTTATACTGCGTAGCAAGTATACACAGTGGAGCCAGGCTTTTACACCCCTTCCGAAAGGTAATCCTGCTACATATGAGACTTGCATCTATCTAACACCACTATCGTCCCAGCAAAACTTGGTTATAGACGATAGACTTCTTTCCTTTTCAGCGCAACAGTCATGGTCGTCGTGAGTTGACTGTAGAAGATTTATGCTGGCGCCATCCTTGTTCCGACTATATAGCACCTATAGCAGGCCCCTGGGTTATTATCTCTGGTTCCTCGGGTGGCTGTGTGTCGGCTCCTGGACTACACCTGCGTATATTCTCGATGTTTAAGGTCAACTTATATTTTTGCGGGCATCGCATCGCATGCTTATTCGATAACGGCTGTTAAACGCTGAAAGGGAAGTGGGCGACAAGGTGACGAATTTTTTTTTTGTTTTTATGTAACAAAACGGGATTTGAGCATAAATGGTATTTTTGCCATTTATAAGTTTTTAAAGATTTTTAATTAAATATTGTTTTAACATCAACAAGCATTAATTATATGCAAGACTAGGTTTGGGCATATTTATTTTTATTTATATATTTGGGCGACTTGTTTTTGGGCATATTTTCAGGTTCGCTGTATTTTAATAAAAGTTGTATTCGGCTAATATGTCCTTTGAGCCACTAACATCAAAATAATTCATACTTTGTAACAGGGGCCTTGTATGACCGTGGTACTGTCACCTCAAGTGGCCAAGGCTTAAATGTTGTAAGCTACCAACTTAGGCTACAACTTATATAAATTATATATAAATGTAACTATATGTTATTAAATTTACACGATCTCGAAAGGGAATTTGACGGTTCTTGGAGGAAAAGTATGCTATAAACGTTTTTCTCAAATGTATAACTAATGTAGGATAATCATACATACCTTTTCAATTTTCTTCTTGTAGCTTCACACTTTCACTTCTTATATTTATTAGTTGAATATCGACTTTTTACTACTATTAAACTTTTGTTTTCAAATATTTACACTTCTTAAACTTTTAGGTTTTATAAACCTTTTATATATTTGTTGTAAATATATATATTTATCAACATCTTAAACGTTGATTGAATGAGTGAAACTATTCAATCAACTGTTTAATTTACTTAATATTACTTTTTAGGTTTGGGATATATTGTTGAAGAAAAATGCCGATTTTAGGGCAACTAATGGTTTGTATTTTGATGTTAAAAAAAAAACATAAAACAGATAAAAACATTATTTCAAAACACTGAAAACAGTAATAATTAAAAGTTTTAAAATTAATAAACTCCAAAAGAAAAGACTAAAATAATTATGAATAATAAAGATAATAGCTTATACAATGTTAAAATGATTGATAAATTTCCCCAGTTGAGATAAAACCCCCCTTAAGAAGCGTGAACGGAAGCGTAACGATACAAGCGAAGCGTAACTAAAAAAAGTGACCACCCTCCAGACTTTCGAAAGTTTCAGTACTCTGCTCTCTAGACACTCTTAGCTTGCCGCTAGCTGATTGGTGTAAATCTAACCTTTCTTTAACGGATTTCTTCCACCACTCTGCTTTACAGACATTCTTGGTTGCCGTGGTCTGAAACTTAACCTCTCTCGCATTGGCGAGAAAGACAAAGAGACAAAATACCACCGCAATTCAAAGATGTGTGGACTGAGAAAATCGATAAAGTTAGAATCATACAGTGTGTTTCTTAAAAGTCGAAAATAGTTTATCTAATTTGTTTCCAGTTACAAAATATGAATTATTTTGATGTTAGTGGCTCAAAGGACATATTAGCCGAATACAACTTTTATTAAAATACAGCGAACCTGAAAATACGCCCAAAAACAAGTCGCCGAGTTGCCATAAATTTTACTTAATCTTAACCTAGTCTTGCATATAATTAATGCTTGTTGATGTCAAAACAATATTTAATTAAAAATATTTAAAAACTTATAAATGGCAAAAATACCATTTATGCTCAAATCCCGTTTTGTTACATTTGCATCGTTCGAGACGCGAGCCTGGTACCTTCTGCATGTGAAGCCGACGACCATACCACGGCACTACGCTGCCCCCTCCCCTAAAACCTTGTTATGTAAATAAATCAATCAAACAATTATTATTTTTAACTATGTTTTTTTAAATTTAAAATAACAAAGCAAACATTTATTAATAATAATTTTTTAAACTTTTACAATTTGCTGCATCAAAGGTTTTTAATTATCCATAAATCAGTTTAAAACCAACAACTCTGATCTGCTATTAATTTATATTTTATATTTTAATTTTGGAATTTAATTTTAAAAGCCAGGAATTATTGAAAAATAATAATGTTTGATTTGAAAAGCGTTTTTAAGCACAATTTAGTTCTTTGTTAAAAAAAAATAAGCAGTTGAATTTCCAAAGCGATTTGTTTAAATACATTTTTAACAGATTGGTCGAATTTGATAATTGCCACATATTTTTATTTTATTTGACAAGCAAGTTTTTTTTTGTTCCCGTTCGAATTGCACTGATTTTACGAAAAAAAATTATTCCTTATAATATTCTGTATATTCTAAAGTCGAAAAAGAAAAGTGTTAAACATTGTTTTTTTTGTTTCTATTGTCAAAAAAAACAAAACATTTTTCAGAACAGTAAGTAAAAAAAAATTTCCGGAACAAAAACTTAGAAATATAACTTACATGGTCCTTAAAGATGAATCATGACATACCTAAAAAAAATAAAGCAAAAATTAATGTCGCACTTTTTGTTTACTTTAAAAATTAAATTAACAAACGGCTATTGACGTACTCAACACCTGATCAACTATAAATAAAAGACGTTGCTTTAAAAAATAGTAATACCTAGATTGTGCATTTTTATCTCAGAGTAATAACATTATTATTACTCTAAGATTTTTATATATTATTAAACTAACTATAACATTTTTTAGACAGAAAATATGCTTTATCGGTTTTCTAATCATTTTTTTTATGGGGCAATGCAACAAGCCAAGTTTATTCGTATGCCCATTTAAGAGCTGCCACTTTGGATAAAACCCACGTAGGTGATGGGCAGAGTTCTGAAGTATGGAAATTTATTTCTACAGTAAAAAACCCAACAAAAGAAAAACGAAACATCCAGATAATCAAACCAGAACAATGGACACAGAACGCTACAAGGGACTGCTGCAGGAGGCAAGACCCGAATATTTGGCAGTCTCTTTGACCTGGAGGAATATATGCTAAAATGCTCAAATATGGATCAGAGAAACTACTCGAAAATCTCGCATATATTATCAATCAATGCATAAACGGACATCCAGTTCATGTTGATTGGAAAATTGCATTCATATCCTGAATACATAAATAAGGAAACAAGCGGGATTGCAACAATTACAGAGGATTTTCAGTAACCAGTACTCTAAGTAGATTGTACGGTAGGATTCTTAGAGATCTAATAGAGAATGATTTTCATGAACAAGAAGAAGAAGAGCAAAGTGGGTCTTGTGCAGGCAGATCTTGTAGTGATAATGTTTTTTGTCTGAAACAAGTAATTGAGAAGAGGAGCAACTTAACGACCGAGTTACCATATACACACCACAATTTGCTGACGACCAAGTAATTGTAGCTAATGATAAAAAAGACATGGAGTATATGATGAGAAAGTTAATGGAAGAATACCAAAAGTGGGGATTAACAGTGAACGTGGACAAGACACAGTACTAATGATAAAAAAGACATGGAGTATATGATGAGTAAATTAATGGAAGAATACCAAAAGTGGGGATTAACAGTGAACGTGGACAAGACACAGTGCTTATGTATTGGAAACGAATCCAGTGAGTTAGAACTAGACAATGGACAAGTAATATCTCCATGCAATGAGTATATATGCTTGGGTTTCACATGTGATAAGACAGAAACAGACTGTAAAGAACTGGAAAAAAGAATAGTAAAAGCAAAAAAGGTTATTAGATGTCTTAACAGTATTTTATGGAGCAGAGGGATAAAAAAAAATGTAAAATTTACCATATATGAAACAATGGTGAAAAGCACGTTGTTGTAAGGAATAGGGACTTGTCGCGTAACAGAAAAATACAAAACAAAAATGAATAGTGTGAATTGATGCAATAAGAAGATCACATAAGAAATGAGATCATAAAAGAAAGAATGGGAATCAAGGGAAGCATAACGGATGATATCACTAAAAGGCAACTGATATGGTACGGCCATGTACAACGGATGAACGGCGAAAGATTACCAAAACAGGTCCTAGAATGGCAACTAATAGGGTACAGAAAAAAAGAGCGTCCTAAACTAGAATACCAACAGTCAATCCAAAGATCAATGTGTCAAAAAAATCTGACAGAAGATGATTGTCAGGATCGAAGGAGGTGGAGAATAGGTGTCGGACAACGTAGAAAAACGTTCTAAACCGACATAATAGTATTTAAGAAGTTCGCAGTTAGGGGTCATTTACGAATTTGGGACAACCTATAACTTGTATTTCAACTAAAATCTACGCGCAATGGCGGCTTCAGGTTTCACAGGAGAATCAAAATATTATTTTTTGCAGTTTTCGACAGGCCTTAGCTGTAAAATTTAGCACCAAAACAGATTAATTGCATAAAAAATGTTTAATATTGGTATCGATATTTAATGTCTAAAAGGGGGGGCTGGCCCCTCTGCGCCTCTCCTTCTGGATCGCCCACTGCCTACACGCCGCAATGCAAGCCTGTAAAATATTACAAATATCAGAACCTTATTATATATTTTATAATTTACATATTATCCGAATAAATTGACATGCAACATGCGATTCGACTGTGCATTATATAAATAACCACTTTAAATAATTCAAAAGTGCACTTTCCTAAAAATTATGACTTTTCTGTTGGATTTAAACTTTTACAATAGGGACAAAAATAATTCGAATTTAATAGTTATTGATTTAGTCGTTTATTGTGGCAAATCTATTTTTGTCTTTTTAAATTGTGCTGCCCCGTGAAAGTAGAAAAATAAATGGCTAAAATTTGCATCGGCCACACAGTTTAGCCTTTAGGGGGTCATGGAACGTTGAAGGCCATTTTTTCATAGATTTATAGTACAAGTCACTATCCCTAGGGGTCCCTGTGGTGAACATACATAGTACAACCCACTTCCGCTACCCCTAGAGGCGCCGTGGTGAATTGGATATAAAGACTGACGTTCTGTTAATTGTATGCTGTCATTAAACAACTGGCCCAGGGGTATGAAACTTGAATACGGGATTCCGCGACACGCAATGCCTTTCCCCACGCTTCTTGAGTGGCCAAGCCGTTGCCTAACAAACACAATATACACTGCAGCACGACGAAAGGAAGGATTTTTTGGATTGTTGTGTGTATGTAAGTATGTTTGTGTCACGCTAGAGGCTAAACGGCTGATCCGATTTGACAAAAAAGGTCGTTGAATTGCTACTGATCCCAAAGGTGCTGTAGGCTATATTTTTTTAAAGAAGAATCAACAGACGCCATTTTGGCACATGATGTAGGCTTTAAGGCATACAAATTATCTAAATTTCAATCGATTTTAATGAAATTTCTTTGATCACCCATTGCAAAAGTCCTCTAATTTGCCGTAGTTACTTTGTAGTCCTTCCTGCTACCACCCATCTTCACTTCTGTTATTCCCCCCGCCCTATTCAAAAAACATATTCGCATAATTTTATCAAATATATGGCGATTTCAAAAATTCTTTCTGCATAGGCTTTCAGATTTTTTTTCCCACAACATTTAACAGTTCCAGCCCCTCCGGCATCTTCCTCTCTCCTCCCCGCCATCCTAATTAGTAATTGTTATCGCTATAACTTTCACAAATATAAAGCGATTTCAAAAATTCTTTCTGCACACGCTTTAAGACTTTTGTTTCAACATCATTCCCTTCCTCTCTTCTCCACACCCTTCTTATTAGTAATAGTTGTAGCTATACCTTTCACAAGTATAGGGCGATTTCAAAAATTCTTTCGACACACGCTTTAAAATTTTTTTCGACATTATTTTACTAGTTCTCTCCTCCTCCTTCTCTCCTCCCACACCTTCACTTAATGGAAGGTAACACTGTTCGCATCCGTAGAAAATCTACACGTACTTTTTGGGTAAAGCCAAATGAATTGTAAATACATAGTGCTTTTTGTAAGACTTAATAAGAATTAAACCTAAAAGTTCGAAATAAAAAAAAAATTAAATAAAAAAAAACACCACCCAACTGCTAAATTGCCCAATAACCTGATTCCTTCCTTAAAAGGTAAGTTGTTCAATGACACAGTATAAAAGAAGTAAATGCAATATGATTGGTGCCGGTCGGCTGAGCTTAAGTTGGTTTTGCTAAACACGTGATGTCAGCTGTGTATTGTAAAAACAGCTTTCGCATTTTGTGACGGTAAGTACATTTTTTACAGCCTTTTTAAAATTTTGTCTACATTGAATAATTAAAGGAGTTGCCCGTAAAATTAGCCTTTTACTGTGTATGATTTTTATTTGAATTTAACTGGTGGTTTGGGGTAAAACGGGGTACATGGCTATACGTAGTAAGCTATTCTCCATTTTGCCCCAAAAAATTCACTAAAAGTTGAATTTTATGTTCTCTTTCCAAAAATGGGCACAAAATTCGTGTAAATGGCTGTAATTCTTTATAAATTTTGTAAATACTAAGTTTAATTAATATAGATGTATTTTGTATTATAACTTTTTATTTTTTAAATAAGTATTTTAATCTTGTTAGTATCTTTACCTACTCACGTGCGGTAAAGTAATTACTTTACCGCACACTGTGCGGTAAAGTTACTTTCCCGCATGCGCACCACTTAGAAACCTTAACAACGCGTCAATAAGACAGCTTCAATATTTGTTTACATTTGAATTCCATCCAATTTGACATGTTTATTTATAAATTACATTCAATTTTTTGAAAAAAAAATGTACTCATAGGTAAAATATTGTACCTAACACATGCGGAAAGCGTCTTTACAGCCCTTGACGGATCTTGACTGCCGTCGCGTGTGGTAAAGTATTACTTTCCGCACTTGTTAGGTAAATAACTATAACAAATAAAACTTGTCTTCCAAAAATATTGATTCTAAATTACACAACCGCGTCGTCCGTTTTACCCAGTATGCGGAACAAAATGGGGCAAATCAACTTTTTACAAAAATAAAAATAAAAGTATGATGGAGTTCTCAATCGCTTAAATTAAAAACTAAAACATAAATATAACATATTATTTATCCAACATAATTCCAAATCACGAAAGCAATGGTAATCATTTAATAGAAGAAATAAGCCTATAAATTTAAGTATCCCATATTGCCCCACCTTTCTCCAACAGACACCAGTTTGAGGAGGACATTATCCCCTTGTCCTCCCCCTTATCAATACTGTTGACTGTCACAGTCTCTGCCTTTAAGGCCTTGTTCGTGGTTCATTTCATTGGTATGTTTTCTCGAGGATCGTTAATATGTATGTTTATTTTCCAAGTACAATTTGAATATTATTTTGTTTTCAATTCTAAGTCTAGACATTATAATGTTATGCCAATGTGTTTTTAACACACAAAAAAGGTGTTCGTCAAGGTGAGAATTTTAGCTCACAAGCCAAGGCCAGAAATTACAGCGAGCGTCAAGAACTGCTAAAGAAAAATAAACGTTTACACCAGTATTTACTAAGGCGTAAGTTTTAGTCTAGGTTTTGGTTTAAGTTTAGGGTTTAGGTTTAAAATTTAAATGTGCATTGGTTTGGAAAAATTGATTTTTTGCCGAAACAGGCCGCAACTGATTTGGTATTTTTACCTGTATGGACTATAAAATGTCCTTAAAATTGAAATTGAAGACGATTTGTTCTTGAAATGGACCATATAGAAAAAAAAAGAAAACATGGAAAACTGATTTTTCTACAACGGTCTAATTTATGCTACTACGTCACTTTAAACCCCTAGGTCATGGGATTCCGACTAAAAATCGTCCTAAATTTTAAACTACCTCCGGGGGGTGGTTTATCTCATTGTAACTTGAAAACAATCACGTTTTTGTTAATTTATTTGTTAAAAATTTAAAACTTGATCATATTTAGGAACGATATGACATAATTTTATACAATTTTTAGCTTCAATTAACTATTTGAGCGAGTTTTTTAGGGCAATGTACACAAGGCTGGATAAACCGTTTAGTACTAAATTCTCATATCTCTTTTATATTTTAGCATGTAGCTTTTAAACGATATTTGCCTTGACGAGGAAAGTAAAAAAACCGATCTTCAGATTAAAATCCAAATAAACTCACACGCGATTTGTTTATTTGCAAATAATCTTTAAATTAATATAATAAAAAATATTTTTATTTATTTATTTATTGTAGCAGTCATTTTCCATTAATGGTTTTAATACCCTCTAGCCATACAGATATATTTAAGATGTACGTGCACCGAGATGACAGCAGATGACAATCCCAGTACTTAGTCCAGCAAGTGTCAGTCAAGTCACTTTTACGTCATTTTAATAAATTTAAAAATGTATTTTTCAGTTTCGCTTTTTTGTGCAAGTTATATAATAAAAATTACGAAATTAGAACACATTTTTCGACAATGTCAAGTTTGGGAAGTAAGTGTAAATTGAAAAATGTAAGTAATTCAGTTAAATATCGCTGCATTTTCACTTAAACCTCGTTCCCTACAAACTTAAACCTATAGTTTAAACCATTTCTTTTCCGTTTTTTCAATTTTTTTTTACGAAATCCTTGCAGATTCTTATTTAAACCGATTTTTATTCTAAAATTCCATTAACTTTTATTAATTTTGAAAAAAATTCAGTTAAAACGTTTCACAAAAGATAAACTAAAAGTTAAACCTAAACCTAAACTTTAAACTTAAACCTAAACCTAAACTTTAAACTTAAACCCTAAACCATCTTAGTAAATACTGGTGTTAAAGTCTTATTCACGCGACGTCGCCTTTCCACATAAAATTTCTTTGGATTCTTTAAGTGCAGAAAAATAAGAGGACATTAAAAAAGAGGGCTAAAGGATCAGAAACAAAAAAGTGCTAGGATTTTAATTTGTTTTGTATAATGTTTTTTTGTGTTTCAGCTTAATTCTGTTATAATACCTTTTTTGTTACACCGTCTGTTTACACAATATTTTAATACAAGTTACTATCTCTACTGAGCTTGGTTTTGTCCTATAAAAAGATGTCTTAAATGAAAATAAACCCCGCGTATGCCAGGACAAGGAGTAGGGGTACTTTTCAAAAATTACCTATAATTTTGGTCAAAATATCGTTTATTTATAATGCAATATTCATTGCATTCATATCCTCAATCCATAAAAAGGAAACAAGCTGGATTGCAACAATTACAGAGGAATTTTAGTAATTAGTACTCAAGTAGATTGTACGGTAGGACTCTTAGAGATCTAATACAGAACGATTTTCATGAATAAGAAGAAGAGCAAAGTAGGTTTCGTGCATGCATATCTTGTAGTGATAATGTTTTTTGTCTTAAACAAGTAATTGAGAAAATAATTGCCAGAAATATTGAGACTAATGTTATCTTTATGGATCTACAAAAAGCATATGATACCATTCCAGTAAAAAAAATATAACAGTGTTAGAGCAAACAAAACAAAAATGGAAAGTATAGAAATGGATGAAAAATAAGGACATCAATGAGTATACAGGCTTCTAATTTTTGATAAAACTCTGGAATACTCCTTGATGAATTTTCCTTGATAAATTTTCATTAGTAAGAACGCCCAGAAATTCTACCCAGTCCTCTCGCTGCAACTGCTCATTTTGGCAATGTACATCTAAGTCAAATTTCACTTGAATGTGACCAGTATGAAAAATCATTGAATGAGTTTTTGATATATTTAAAAATAATTTATTTTTTGTAAACCAATCACTTAATTCTTTGATGGCGTTGTTTGCTGTTACTTGAAGTAGACCATTTTTCACCTTCTTTATAACAGCGGAGTTATCAGCAGCAAATGACACGACGTTACTCCAGGATATCTGCGATGGTAGAGGATTCATGAACAGAAGAAACAGCACAGGACCCAGCACCGAGCTCTGGAGACACCAACGTTAACCTCCAGGCTTCCCGAATCCTGAGTTCTTCCCGTCCTATCGGCCACTTGTACAAATTGTCGGCGACACCTCAAGTAGGAGTTAAACCAATCCAGATCAGTTTTATCACTAACATAAGAGCTCAGTCTGTTTAGAACCATTTCATGATCCACGTAGTCGAACGCCCTACTAAGATCACAAAAACACTCAATAGGACGCTCGCCCGCGTCTAGACCACTAAAAACCTCTTCCAGAAACTTTAAAATTGCTGATGATGTTGACCTCCCAGCAACGTGCAGTTTTACGTGTAAATAGAAAGCACAACTTAAGCTTTCTATGTTTGAAACTCGTAGACAATGATTGTGTAGAAATAAAATTTCGGACTTCCATTGTCTTTATTTATTTTAAAACACGACGTTTCGGTTAGTGTCAGTGGTCAGAAGCTAAAGTTTTACATAAGGAGTCGCATTGGCGAAAACGAAAGTTTATTGAAGCTGCGTATATAATGCAGAATAAAGAAGTTTTCAGCCAACCAAGCACGGACATACCAAACATATGGAAACCACTCCTTAAGGAAAACAGGCGTCTTAGGATTAAAAAAAGGGGGCGGGCCGTCACACCTGACTGCACACCAAGTAGTATAAGTAGTAGCCTAGAGACTAGATTGTTTAGTTCACACTTGATAACGGTTAGAGATACTTACTAACCGAAACGTCGTGTTTTAAAATAAATAAAGACAATGGATGTCCGAAATTTTATTTCTACACAATCATTGTCTACGAGTTTCAAACAAAGAGTTGAAGAACGGTACGGACCCGGAATCAACAATCTATTCAGAGGCTACGAGAAGACCAAACTTAAAGTGATAAAGGAAGAAGAACACATTTCATTCTTGTGCGAGGCGCGCGACAGTGGTGTCATTCCGGTTGGTTTCCGCCTAAAAGCCAACTTTCCGGGAGTGAGAACGAAGAAGATCTTAGAGAGGACAAGCCAAGCACTAATCCGATCCCAAATCAGTTACCATCGATGGAGAAAAGCTTCAACGCCGACATGGAGGAGCGATTTGACGAAATTAGACGACACACATGGGAGGAAGACTACGAACCGATACTGAGTAAAATTGACAGTACATGCAACAGAGAACGACAGAAGATACGATCAACTCACCGAGAAAAACTCAAGAAACTACAGACACGTACTCAAGATAGAACAGACTCAACAACACCAAGCACTATAGTGAACATCTCCAAAAGGACTCTGAGCACCAACGAAGAATTGGTACTCAGTAAGGGACTTAAGTTCGCCATTGCACCGGCACAGACACCGACACTGGAAATTATTGCAGCAATAGAGACCGTTAGTCTACCTCAACCCGAAGCTGATGAGTTTCGCCATAAAGTAAGAACAACGTTGGACAGAAAGAAGCAACAAAAGACAAACATCACCAGTCAAGAACAACGGGCAATCAAGAACCTGCAGGCTGACAAATCAATCAAGATTCTACCGGCCGACAAAGGAAACGCAACGGTGATCATGGATGTCGAGACTTACGACAAAAAGATCCAAGAAGTTCTGGAGAAAGGAGACTACAAGCAACTACCCAAAGACCCAACCACCACCATAGAAGGACGCATCTACAGGACTTTGAAGAAGTATGCTGAAAATATCCCGGACGCTGCTAGATCCCGCCTGACTCCACACCACAGTAAGGCACCACATTTTTATGGATTACCAAAGATCCATAAGAAGGATATACCACTGCGACCAATTACCAGCTCCAGGGACTCACCGACCAGCACTTTGTCGAGGTTTTTGTTGGACATAATTCAACCACTAAAGGGTAAGTCCGAATCTTTTGTCAAAAACTCGGAACATTTTGTGGAGGTTTTAAAAAGGTATCGAATTAGATCCCGGCGATAGATTTGTAAGTTTTGATGTAGAAAGTCTCTACACCAACGTGCCAATAAATGAGTCACTCAGTATCATTAAAAACAAATTACAAACTGATGATACACTTCACGAGAGAACAACGCTATCGGTGGAGGGGGTGATGGATCTTTTGGAGCTCTGTCTCCGTAACTCTTACTTTCAAGTGAAAGATAAGTTTTACGCGCAAAATGATGGACTCCCAATGGGTTCATCTCTTTCGCCAGTGGTAGCAAATATCTACATGGAGTGGTTCGAGGGCCATGCGATCAACACAGCAAGAGTCAAACCAAAACTATGGCTACGATACATGGATGACACATTTATTATATGGCCGGAAAATGATGACGAACTACAAAATTTTCTACACCATTTAAACGGTATTCGACCAACAATCAAGTGCACCATGGAAATTGAAAAAGATTCGGCCTTACCTTTTTTGGATGTTCTTGTCAAACGATTAGACAGAAACATTCAAACCACTGTATATAGGAAACCTACACACACGGGACAGTACCTAAATTTTAAGTCTAATCATTCTGTTGCAACAAAACAAGGTGTTATAAGAAGTTTGTATTTAAGAGCCGTAAATATTTGTAGTAATAATGAAGAATTAACCACATAAATTAACAACATTAAAAAGGACTTACAACAGAATGGTTATTCCGAGAAATTAATAAACTCAACGATATTTAAAATTAAAAACAAACTAAATGTACCAAATTCTCAAAATAATAATCTGTTAGGTGTTATTAACATTCCATATGTTCAAGGGATTTCAGAAAACATAAGACGAATAGCTAAACATTATAATATAAAAACAGTATTTTCTTCGGGAAATACGATAAGAAGTTTTGTAACTAAAACAAAACCAGACAATCCCTCAAATAATAAGGAATGTATTTACCAAATCCCGTGTGAGTGTGGTAAATCATATGTAGGTGAAACGAAACGCCCTCTTCAGGTTAGAGTAAATGAAAGTACCCAATTAGGGGATATTGAAAAATCCGGTTTAGCAGATCATGCTTGGTCAAATGATCACAGGATTCAGTGGTCAGAAGCTAAAGTTTTACATAAAGAGTCGCATTGGCGAAAACGAAAGTTTATTGAAGCTGCGTATATAATGCAGAATAAAGAAGTTTTCAGTCAACCAAGCACGGACATACCAAACATATGGAAACCACTCCTTAAGGAAAACAGGCGTCTTAGGATTAAAAAAAGGGGGCGGGCCGTCACACCTGACTGCACACCAAGTAGTATAAGTAGTAGCCTAGAGACTAGATTGTTTAGTTCACACTTGATAACGGTTAGAGATACTTACTAACCGAAACGTCGTGTTTTAAAATAAATAAAGACAATGGAAGTCCGAAATTTTATTTTTAAGCTTTCTATTGTAAAATAGCTACGTTAAATGAGTGCGCTTTTAATTATTATGCAAGCGTTGAAACATTAAACTTAACACGGTTCGTGTCACATAGGTCACCCTTTAGTCAAGATGGCGTACACTCACTTAAGGAGATGAAAAAACGTGCGAATGCCCTTCAATGGAGCGACCGAACCTGATTTAACACGCTAAAAGATCTGCTGTAAAAAGCCTGTCTGGCTCCTGCAACATTGAAGTTGACATATTTTTAATAAACAAGGGCTATAGTGTCTAGGGCGGCATAAATAAATATCTAAAATAACGCATTCAAATTATTTGGTTGAATGGATACTTATCCTGGGAGATTGATGTGCGCTCAGGTGCCTTGAGCTCTCACCTGGCTCCTCTTCTTTTTAATCTATCAATTTTCAATATTGCATAATGCTTTAAAAACAGCGACTTTCTAGATTCCGCAGATGACTTAAAATACTTTAAACCAAATTATAAACAACTTTAATGACTGTGTTGCACTGCGGGAGGACCTAAACAAGTTTTTTGACTGGAGCCAAAGTAATGGAATGCATATCAATATTTCTGAGTGTTATGTAATTAGATTTTCGCGTTGACAAATAACTACTTTTATTTTAACATTAAAGGCACATCACTTTCCAGAGTGGACACTATAAGGGATCTTGGAGTGGCTCTTGACAGCAAAGTTTACTTTCCATGTCTTAGGAGCGAGTTCTGCGTATGGCATACAACGAGCGTGTAAGTGTTTTGAAATAACACTTTTATGGGAAAAGTATTTTATATTTTTTGATAAAACTTATGACAATTAGTAAAGGAAAGAATTCCTTAATGCGCATTTAGATCCTCAATACAAAAAATAAACCTCAACCCTCAAAAAACGTGCCTAGATTAGCTAATTTTAAGGATTTTTTTATTGCGCCGTGCATTTAAGTCTCTCTCTTAATCCCCATCATAAGACCGAGGATCCAATACGGATCAGTGGTCTGGTGGCCGGGGGCAATGAAAACCACTAACGCCAAAAAGCTCGAAGCAATGCAGAGGCTGGCGACCTTGAGCATCACCGGAGCTTTAAGGTCTACTCCTAACAGAGCCCTGAATACGATCCTGGGTCTCTCATCGCTGTCCACCTGGATAAAGAAGGAAGCGATGGCAGCATACCTTAGGATAAGGGACGCGGGCGTGTGGAGAAGGAGTGGTGGACAAAAAGGACATTCGGAGATCGCGACTGAGACGGAAAAGGAGATTCCTTTATCGACGTACGGGCTAGCGATGCCAGAGAAGCGGTTAAGGGAGAAAAGGAGATACCGTGTAACCATACCGCCAAGGGATGCATGGTAAGAGGACGGAGTTGAATTCCTTAGCGACGCCACGGTCTGCTATACAGACGGATCAAGGCTGACACACCGGAATTCGACCAATGCAGGAGTGTACGTGGAAAGCAAGGGCACTGAAAAAAGCTACTCGCTGGGATCCAACGCAACAGTCTTCCAGGCAGAGGTTTACGCTATACTGGCGGTAACATGGGAGGAAGAAATTAGGAACGAAACAGGAAAACGCCTCTGCATCTGTTCAGAGAGTCAAGCTGCGCTGAAACCATGTCCGCGGGTTTGGTGCAGGAGTGTGCGGATGCACTTCAGGAGTTGGCCGGCGTAAGAGAGGTAGAGCTCGTATGGGTCCCAGGCCACATGGGAGTTCCCGGAAACGAGAAAGCGGACGGACTCGCCAGGGGAGGGTCCCGCCAGAAATGCGTCGGGTCAGAGCCTTTCCTGGGGCTCACAAGAGGGCAAATGAAGTCGGCCCTAATAGAGTGGACCCAAAAAGAGATACAAAGGGAATGGACCAACACAGGAAACGCCAGACAGGCGAAGGAGTATGTGACTGGCTGCTCCCTAGAACACGAAGAGAGGTGGGAGCCATAGTGGGAGTCCTAACCGGACACTGCATCCTACAAGGACACCTGGCATAGATGAGAGTGAAGGAGGACGCGACGTGCGAGCGGTGTTGGGCCGAGGACGAGACCTCGGCGCATTTCCTCTCATTGAGACGGAAGACCTTCTGAATCTGAGGTGGCCCGATATTCTGGCCTTTGTACAGAAGACGGGCAAATTCCTTAGCGAAGGAAGGACGCAGTAGGGGGATGCCCGGGGGTTGGCTACCCCACACGACTACAACTACTAGTAAAGAAAAGAATTCCTTAATGCGCATTTAGATCCTCAATAAAAAAAATAAACCTCAACCCTCAAAAAACGTGCCTAGATTATCTAATTTTTAGGAATTTTTTATTGCGCCGTGCATTTAAGTCTCTCGCTTAAGTGAATCTAACTTGATTCAACAAACTGGTTGAAAAATAAATTATTTTCTTGGCTGAGGTCGATTTTTTTGTATGTCCGTAAAAGAACTAAGTCTAAAATTAAAAAAAAAATGGTGGAGCTGGAGAGAACTAATTAAAAATAAGGATACAAACAAGTTAAAATCCTAGGATACACAAAAACTTGGCACAAAAATGCCACAGGATCGATATATGTCACCATCATTAAAACACAATAGTGGAATAAGGACGAGCTGAATGTTAATGGATGGCATGGAAAAGACGTTGCAAGTCCTGGAAATGGAAAGGGGAGAGCGCTTTTGAAGTGTCCAGAATGGGACTAGAGAAAAAAAGGGACAATTTTGGTGTAAGAAACGACACTGGGGTCGCTACGTCCAACCAGATCACATATATGAAGTTTGTATTTTTGAAAAGCATATATTTAGTAATTAAAATCTATAGTCGGTTTTTTTTAAAATGGCGGTTTGTCATTGGCATTTTATCTAAATTCAATGTTTAAACTAATGTAAATATGTCATGACGTAACCGCCAAAATTAAAAAAAATAAACTATATGATTTTTTCGTCACATTTTTTGATGGTCACGTCACGACACAGCTAATTGTCTTTAACCCTTTCAGGATGGGACCTGTCAGCTATTTATTTGCCACCTGGGCGGCAGCTTTTGTAGTGCCAGCTGGACGGGTGTCAAACAGTTATGGTATTTTGTATTTTGTCACACCAGTAAGACAGTCGGCCGTCTGACAAGCAAACTTTATCTTAAGCGGTGTGACGCTTGTCTGGCTGGCAAAAAATAATATAACACTTGTCTTTTACGATATGAAACCCGCTTAGCACGCGAATAAACAAGTGTCATAAATATGTGACACCAGTCCGTGTTTCTGTGCTGTCACATAAGCTGTGACATGCGTCCTAAAAGGGTTAAAATATTGAAGTTGGAATGACGCTCCAAGAACATTTCATTGTTTTAAAAATAGAGCCGGTTTTGAGATTGATTTTACTATATTCTTGCAGAACAATTTTTTTGAAATGTATAGTAATCCTTAATTTTTCAAAGCCGCTATGCAAATTTAATTTTAGCTCACACTAAAATTAAATTTAAAGCAGAAGCGAATGTGACAAACACAGATGATAAAGTCAAATACATGTCAAATATAACAGTTGGCATGCTGTTCATGGCGGGTAATTTGAATTCAAACTAAGGAATGCTAAATCTTGAAGATTTTAACCTTTTGGTCATCTAGCATCCTTACAAAAGTTTGGTGGAATATCAGGATGGTGTCT
Source organism: Aspidapion aeneum (assembly GCA_963576565.1). Classification (NCBI taxonomy): domain Eukaryota; kingdom Metazoa; phylum Arthropoda; class Insecta; order Coleoptera; family Brentidae; genus Aspidapion; species Aspidapion aeneum. The sequence goes on from OY755038.1 coordinate 7,336,102, forward strand.
GAGAATATTTCACTGAAATTTCACGGAAATCTGTAGTGTCGTTTTGAAAATATCATAAAAAAACGTCGGAACTCCCATAAGACCCAATGTAAAAGTCAGAACAACTCATTTTTGTTGGCCCTCTCTAAGCATTATAAAGGAACTGTAAACCTTTGTTATTATAAAGCAGGCAGTCCCAAGCCCGTGAATCGCATCTAGTAGCAAGATCCCTCAAAACTTTGTTCTAACAGTGTTCTGAGGAATCCCGTAAGGACGAAACAGACACTTGTTAGGTGTCAATTAGATCTTGGACACCCGTGAGGATAAGATTTCGAGCTCTCCACGAAAAAATATGAGAGAAACAAAAACCTTTTTACCCGATTAGCCATGAATACTTGTTTATTGTATGTATTTTTTTGGCACAAAATTCCGCTGAATGACGCTGACGTCTTGAAGGTGGGAAAAAACGCAAATCGGCGTTGATCTGACCTAAAAGACAATGTGCCGTCTAAGGTCATGGATGGATTCCTTGTTTTAGTCGATCTGTTCATCGATCGATGTATAGCGTTGGTCTAATTATTTTCGCAAAAGTGTCGCATTGACCAAGCAGTGTTGTGAGGAGACCCATTATAACGAAAGAGTTAACTTTCAACACTTACTAGGTATCCACTAGATCTTCGACCCCCGGGAAGATAAGCTATCGACCTATTCACGAAAAAATATTTCAAAAATACGAGGGAAGCAAAAACCTTTTTATCCGATTAGGCACGAAAACTTGTTTAATAATCTTTATTATTTTAAAGGATTATCAACTTCTTATCAGAAACAGAAGTAAAATTTTTACCACTGTAACAAGGGCCTATGTATGACAGTGGTACTGTCACCTCAAGTGGCCAAGGCTTAAATGTTGTAAGCTACCAACTTAGGCTACAACTTATATAAATTTTTCCAAATCGGATAACGGGAAGTGTGTCTAAAACACATTTTTCTATAGAAGGGGTGGGGGTAGGGGTGGGAGGATTCTTAATGTTGTATTGTCATGGGACCACTATGTGTGTACCAAATTTCATCCAAATCGGATAATGGGAAGTGTGTCAAAAACGTTTTACAAGATTTGATAGTTAGTTAGATAGTTAGAAAAAACATCTGAAGTTAAATAAAAAGCTTGTAAAAAAAGCTTGTAAAAAAAGCTTGTAAAAAAACGTTCTGTTCACTCTAAAATAAGAGCGTTATAAAGCACAAAATCGCAGATGGTTAACGAACATGGATCTTTAAACTTTAAAACCCTACTAAACATGTAAATACACGGCGAGTTAACAGGATTCTGCCTGAGCTTAACCTAATTTGTTTAAAGTTAAAACAATCTAATTTTAAGTGCGAAATGCAGCAGAGCAGCCTTTTAACGTTAAACTGACGCAGCGCGCTTTAAAACTTATAAAATTATAAATTTTTAAAATGTAAAGTTTAGTACCCGGAAATAAAAAAAAAACAACAATTTTTCGTGGCTAAGCGGGCATAGGAAGATTTTGTTTCTCTTGTATTTTTCCGTGGGCAGCTCGAAAGATGTAGTTTCTTTTGTATTGGGTAGATGTTGCCAGTTGTGTAAAACGCATACGGTATCGCAGACATTATTTTTTATTTTTCATACCAATATCGTTAGCAGTGGCGGCTGGTGATGTTATAAATTGGGACGGGGGGGGGGGGGGCGAAATTTATATTGCATGGAATAGGAGATAAAAAAACTGACCTAAACAATTTTATTTTAGCATATTAGAACTAAGCAGCTACTTAGTGTAGTTTTTAGTTTATTTCTTAATAGATAAAGTCTATTCGCCCTACTTTTACATACGCAAAGTGCTCGGATTAGCACCAGTTTCAGACTCATCATGGCCCCCTTAGAGCAAACTCAGAAATCCCAAAGAATTTTAAACAGTCTATTAACAAACTAAGTATATGTCTAATTTTTGTCACATTTTCATTATGTTCGGTAATGTTTTGCCTATAGGCACTATTCAATTGGCACCTATATCAGTCTTGACTAGCACAGAAAATTCAATGTGGTTATTTAAATTAATACCACTTACTTTGTGTCTTTTCAACTTTTCACTAAAGTGCTTTATATCACACATTCCCTTTGAACGTACGATTACTTCGTGGATTGTTCATAACAAGACAAATAAAGCAAAAAAAAACATTTCTTTTTTTACAACCGCACAACTAGTTTTCAGCGTCGTATAACTAAAATTTTGGTTAATTTTTAGGTCCGGTCTATGTGGCCCCAAAGATTTTATTTTTAATCGAAGTTCATTGCACAGTTAATTATGTAATCGACGGTATTTATTTCGATTTTATAAACAAACGATAACGAAAACAAATAATGACATGCGACCAGCAAGGCTTACTACTGACAAACCTCAAATCAAAACAAATTCATACGTCTTTACTAAGGATAGAACTGGCAACACTAGAAAGGGCAACGTACGTTTCTGCACGATGATGATGGCCGACGCCAACTAAACCAAACATTCACCCCTCACCAGCGCGAGAACAGCCAACCATACAACGCTGAAAAACGGGTGAAATTGAAATCTCAACCCGCGCGACGCTGCCGGCTTGTAATTATTTACGTTAAAAAAGTTCACCCAATTAATCGCTCGTTGTTAACCACATATAATAAAACGAAGTAGACAATCATTTCGTAAGGAAAGATTTAATATTTTTAAAATAAATCAATATAATAAACTGCATGTGGCCACAAATATGGTATCCAGTACCGGAACCTGGTCCCGGGACGGCCCCGGGATTTTTCCTAAAAAAGTGGTCCCGGGACTCAGTGACCGCTAAATTATACCAGACACATGCATAATAAGCGTGACGCAGCGCCTATTGCATGAACACGAAAGGATCGCAAAAAATTTAGACGGATTTATTGAAAATGCAATATTTGCTACTGCCTCAACAAGTACAAGAGCAATCATACATACGTCATCAAGTGCAAAACCAGATCGATTTTCAAAAATAATAAAACGAGAAATGGTCCTTTTTGAGGATGGCGGTTGTCGAGGACAATATTTGCAACTATGCTACGAGCATTTACTGACTATACCACCTATCAGCGTCCAATCGGAGAGAGCTTTATCAGTGGCCGGCGGTTTTTGTTAACAAGCTTCGTTTAAAATTAAATGATGAGTCCTTAAATGCACTCGTGGCACTTTTGGACAAAAGTAATGCTTCCCTATACTTACCTTTTTATTTGCTACGTTTGTCAATTTGTTTTTATGTTAATGTAACAAAACGGGATTTGAGCATAAATGGTATTTTTGCCATTCATAACTTTTTAAAGATTTTTAATTAAATATTGTTTTGACATCAACAAGCATTAATTATATGCAAGACTAGGTTAAGATTAAGTAAAATTTATGGCAACTCAGCGACTTGTTTTTAGGCATATTTTCAGGTTCGCTGTATTTTAATAAAAGTTGTATTCGGCTAATATGTCCTTTGAGCCACTAACATCAAAATAATTCATATTTTGTAACTTGAAACAAATTAGCTAAACTATTTTCAATTAAAAAAAAAACACACTGTGTAATTTTACTTTCTAACGGGTTTTTAAGTCTGGCTTGCATTGCTGTTTTGTCTCCTGGTGGGGCGCTTAAAGCGCAGTCTATCTCTTTCTCGCCAAGGCGAAAGGGAGTAGAATTCTAGCCAATCAACGCCAAGATATTTGTCCCTTCAAGCGCAGGGTCGCTTTGACTAAAACGGGAAACTTTCGAAAGTCGTCAGGGAGCTTACTTTTTAGATACGCTTCGCTTGGTACGCTTGCATTCACACTTCTTAAGGGGGGTTTTATTTCAACTGGGGAAATTTATCAATTATTTTAATATTGTATAAAACTGTTAACTTTAATATTCATAATTATTTTGGTCTTTTCTTTTAGAGTTTATTAATTTTAAAGCTTTTATTTATTACTGTTTCCAGTGTTTTAAAATAATGTTTTTATCTGTTTTATGGTTTATTTTAACAACAAAATACAAACCATTCGTTGCCCTAAAATCGGCATTTTTAATCAATAACATATCCCAAACCTAAATAGTAATATTAAGAAAATTAAACAGTTGATTGAATAGTTTCACTCATTCAATCAACGTTTAAAATGTTGATAAATATATATATTTACAACAAATATATAAAAGGTTTATAAAACCTAAAAGTTTAAGAAGTGTAAATATTTGAATACAAAAGTTTAATAGTAGTAAAAAGTCGATATTCAACTAATAAATATAAGAAGTGAAAGTGTGAAGCTACAAGAAGAAAATTGAAAAGGTATGTATGTATGATTATCCTACATTGCTTATACAGTTGAGAAAAACGTTTATAGCATACTTTTCCTCCAAGAACCGCCAAATTCCCTTTCGAGATCGTGTAAATTTAATAACATATAGTAACATTTAATCTTTTTATAATTTATATAAGTTGGTAGCTTACAACATTTAAGCCTTGGCCACTTGAGGTGACAGTACCACTGTCACACACAGGCCCCTGTTACATTAACCATTTACCAATATCAATAAACCTGTGTTCTGTTCTCTGCTAAATTAATTTAATTACTTTTATTTTAGTTTCGAGATCAGTTCCGGGACTAGCCCCGGGACCTGATATTTGGTCCCGAAGTCCCGAAAACATATTTGGTCCCGGGACTTGGATATCCTAGCCACAAATAGATAAGGATAAAATATTTTTGGCCACTTTATATAATAAGTGACAAAAACAAAGTTTTTAATGTGTGGCGTTTAAATGTACGAGCGTCTAAACTCTATCCCTTATTCACTCTTTAATAAACATTTACTTATATATTCCGAAAAAGGTTTTTAATCGCTTAATTAAATAATCAGCTTTGGAAGACTGATAGGAACTATAATAAAACTATAGGAAAAAATAAGACCAAAATTTTAATTTACCACTCTTTCCTATAAATGTAAAGTTATGTAAAAGTAACATTGCCCACTTCCAGAAACGCTAGAGAGCTCAGGTTTAGAAGCTAATAGTATTTGAAAAAACCATGGGAAAAAATTAAAAAACCTCAACATTTTAAATAAGGCATTGCAAAAGCATTGAACAATATTTTGCATATTTTACTACTTTAAAAATTAAATATTACCCAAATCCTTTAAAAAAATGAGTAAAGTCATAACAAAGACTTTTAATGTACAAAAAGCCAAGTACGAAAAATGGTATATAAACGTAAAAGAATTGAGATGAAAGTAAAGCCAAGTACTCCAATACAAATTTCAAAATGAAAGGTTCTTACTAGTTTGGAAATGTTTTTCTAAACCTGGCTATTATGGCTGCAAGTGTCTCTTAGGCACAGTGCTAAATTGAATATAAAGACGTTTGCCTGTAAAAGCAAAGTTAAAAAAAACACTTACAAATTTTGAAATTTGTATCGGAAACTTGGCTTTACATTTGTCTCAATTCTTTTTACGAAATACCACTTACCCGTACTTGGCTTTTTTTACATGAAATATTTTTGGTATGATTCTATTTTACTTTACTAATGCACCAAAAAAGTCCTTTTTTTACCAACGCAAGGCAACAATTTCATTGAGTGAATGTCTTTATCCAAACGTACGGAAAAATACAGCAGGTAAAAATCCAATATATCTGCGATGCTGCGATGAACAAACCTAAAACAATTTGACTTGTTTACGCTGTTGGATAAATAGTTGGGACCAACTAATTAGTTTAAAGTTGGAATCGTTAATTTTCATTCTCTCCCTACTGCACGTGCATACATGTATGTATAAGAGTGGATGGCCTGTGTTGCGCAGAGCAACCTAAACTTTCTACACTCTGTTAGGGGTCCTGATAGAACTGTAACAAAACGGGATTATATGGTATTTTTGCCATTTATAAATTTTTAAATATTTTTAAATAAATATTGTTTTTGACATCAACAAGCATTAATTACACGCAAGACTAGGTAAAGACTAACAGAATATATGGCGACGCAGCGACTTGTTTTTAGGCATATTTTCAGGATCGCTCTATTTTAATAAAAGTTTTATTCGGCTAATCTATCGTTTGAGCCACTAATATCAAAATAATTCATATTTTGAAACTTGAAATAAATTTACCAAACTATTTTCAATTTTTAAAAAACACGATGTGCACTCTTGATTCGTAACGATTTTCTAAGTCGACGCATCTCTGGCTTAAACTGGCGTTTTACCACCTTGTCTGAAGCGTTTAAAGCACAGTCTATCTCGTTCTCTGATAAACGAATCAAAGGCAAGCTATGAGTGCCTACAAAGCAGGGTGGATATCACTGAGACAAGAAAATCGTTAGGAAGTATTCTTGAGTATGTTTCCGTACGCTTTACTTTGCTTGGTTTAAGGGGGGTTTTTTTTCAATTGGGAAAATATTAAATGTATCAATTATTTTAACTTTGAATAACATTAATCTTTTTGTTATTTTGGTCTTTACTTTTCGAGTTTATTTTAACTTACTGTGTCCAGTGTTTTAATAGTTATTTACCTAACTAGTGCGGAAAGTGATACTTTTACGCACGCGACGGCAGTTGCCTGAACGACGCTTTGCGGAGTTCGGGCACGCCGTCAAGGGCGGAAAAGGCACTTTCCGCAAGAGTTAGGTACAAAATTTTTCCTAGTTGCATAAAAAGCTTGGTTTTACATGTTAATATATTTGGTATTTTTTACATTAAAACAGCAAAAAATAAATTCTGTTTTCATTTTTAATTTAATTGAGTTTATAAATGGGTCAATAAGTCTAATTAGGCCTAAAATTCACGGCGTGCGGAAAGTTCAACTTTCCGCACGCAAATGCGTGCGTAAAAGTGCACTTTTACGCACGCAAGAGGGACTCCTCCATAAGGACGAAACGGTTAACTGTTAACACTTATTAGGTGTCCATTAGATCTTGGACCCCCGTGAGGTTTTGGCTTTCAGGCTACCCACGGAAAAATATAAGGGAAACAAAAAAACTCCTTTTTGCCCAATTAGCCACGAAACTTGTTTGATTTTTAAATTCACGGGTACGAAATTCCACGTTTGTTAGTATTATTTGGCTTAAAAATTCCGTTGATTGACGCTCACTGTCTTGAAGACGGGTAAAAATGCAATCTGTGTTGATCCGGCCTGAAAGACAAAGAGCTGTCGTAGGTCACGGACTATAGTTGTTTTCTTTTATTTGCATTCGATCTTTTCATTGATCGATATTGTATAGCAGTGTTTTCTTTCGCCTGCTTTTGGTTTTTTTGTTTCTCTCGTATCTCGGTAGATGGCACCTCTTGCTATAGTTCGCTCACTAATTATATTTAATTAGAGACAAAACCGTCTGATTAACTTCGCAAGATTTGTCACATCGACCAGCAGTGTTCTGAGGAGTCCCATAAGGACGAAACGGTTAACTGTCAACACTTATTAGGTGTCCATTAGATCTTGGACCCCCGTGAGGTTTAACTTTCAAGCTACCCACGGAAAAATATAAGGGAAACAAAAAAACTCCTTTTTGCCCGATTAGCCACGAAACTTGTTTGATTTTTAAATTCACGGGTACGAAATTCCACGTTTGTTAATAAATTTAATAATGATATGTTGCACAAATTGGTAGCTTGTAACGTTCAAGCCTTGGCCACTGGATGTGACAGTATCACTGTCAAAGCGCCACTTACTACAGAACAACTAGATAGAAAGGCCTAACAAAAGTTTGTCTACTACACGAAAACTAACATAATGAGTTCACCTTGATTTTTACAATGAACGAGAAAAAATATTTTTAACCGCCGTGTTACCATCTAAAATAAAAAAACAGATTTTGGTAGAAAGAACGAAGAACTACTCAAAAAACAACGTGATAAAAAATATTTCGAGTTTTGTAATACGTTTTACACTAACAACTAATCAAAGACCATTTTTTTGATGCTGCAGGGTAGTACAGCTCCCGACTCTTTCGCCGACACTAAGGCCGCCATTTCGGAACGCCTAATTGCACTGGTCATCGGCCACCTTTGGAACCCCAGACCGGGTATTTTTTTTATCCGGTCCTTTTGTCTCTTAGAATGGCCTACCGACTAAAGGAGTGTGTAACAAAGTCCACCTTCACGAGATATCCGACCTCATCATGCCTGGTTACCGGCGTGAATGAAGGGGTAGGACAATATTACATTTTACACCCCCCTGGAATCCTATAAATGTCTGCCGCACCACAGCCTTCGTAAACTAACGAGCCACGAACCAGAAGAAACGGCAACACAGCGTGGAGGCCAGTCATTTTCGTCCACGTGCGTCGCCCACCACGCTAGTTACTGGCCGTTTCCGCGCAGATAATGTTTTTTTTTTAACTTTTAGTATATTTCAAATCGCGTTACCAAATAAAACAACTGTTCTGGTTTTAGTGAGATGTGTGGTGAACTTAAAATTATATTACCTACTTAATAAAAGCTGTGTAAAAAAGACCTTTTGTACACCGGTAATAAGTGAGGTTAGATGTTTGTTTTTGTTTGGAATTTTTGGTCTGTTTTTCTTTTTAAATTTTAAACATGCCGCGAAAGGGTTGGGCACCCGGTTGCAAAAGTAACGATGCATCTATGATTAATGAAGAGGGTCACAAAACAACCTTTGGCAAAGAAAATGACCTAAAAAATAAAATGCGTGGCTTCAGGCCATACACAGAGAAGATTATGTTGTGACTGCATCTTCAGTGGTTTGTTGGAAACATTTTGACATAAGTGATGTTGTTAGAACCGAGATAATTAGGGGTAAAGAGGGAGTACAAAAGGAGGTGCCACTAACATTCCCTAAGTTAAACAATGCGGCAATACCTCGGCTATTTGAATCTTAACCCGAGTATATGTCAAACCCCAAACCTCCAGTAAGAGAAAATCCTGACGACAGGCGAAAAAAAATTGAAGAAAGGGAGGGTATGGAAATATATATAAATATATATTGCGTTTATAGACTTCGAAAAAGCTTTCGATAGCATTGAGCACTGGGCAGTAAAAGATCTTTAATTAATAGCCGAATAGATCACAGATATACAGACTTAATAGACAATATATATAGTGAAGCAACAACATTAATCAAAATCCACAGAGGAACCAAGCCAATCCGCATAAGAAGAGGTGTCAGCGTGACACAATATTCCCTAAATTATTTAACCAGGCCCCAGAAGATGTTTTTAAAAGCTTAGATTGGGAAGAAATAGGCATCAAAGTAAACGGACAATTCTGAACCACCAAGATATGCTGATAATATCAATCAATCTAAAAGAAAATAGAACAAGAAGAGGAATATATAGGACCTGGGACAAATTATTAAACTGAAAAAAGAAAAGCAAACAGCTGAAATCAAGAGACGAGTAAGATTGGCCTGGGCAGCATTCGGTAAATTAAGCAACATATTAAGAAATAAAAAATATCCTCAGTACCTCAAAAGGGAAGTGTATAACCAATGTATCCTTCCTGTACTTACCTATGAATCCCAGACCTGGACACTTACAAAATCAAACATGGATAAGGCAAGAAAAGCCCAAAGATCAATGGAAAGACAAATGTTACATGTAAAGCTAACAGGTAGAAAAAAGAATGAATTGATAAGAAATAAAACAAAAGTAAGGGATGTCAGAGCAGAAGTAGCAAAATTAAAATGGAAATTTGCCGGTCATATTATCAGACAGAAAGACGATTGATGGAACAAATGTATTGTAAACTGGAGAACTTGGCCAAAGATGGATTGACGAAGGCTAAGTAGAATAGATAGAAAAAAAGGTAAGTTCATTTAAATTTTAAATTAACATGTTACCACTTAAACTAGATTCATAGTTCTGTAAAGTAAGCAGTCAGACATAAGAAACTATCCCACAAACATCCTGTTGTTCAAACTTGACAGTAATAACTTAGCAGTAAGAAAGGAACCATTTTTATTTCTTACTGCTCACTTCATACAGCTTACTTCACGGTACTATGAATCGAACTTTAGGGTTGTTCTCACAAATTGTTTAAAAGTAATTTCTCTTCTGTTTATTCTAGGTTTTGTTACATATTTTTTAACATGATTAATGGCCACTGATATTTATTTCCAAATGTTCTGTTTGTTTTAAAAATTAAATGTAACACGCCTAAACACAGTTTATAAGTTTTTACAAAAAAAAAATACAAAATTGCCAAACTACAATCAAAACAAATAGCAGATGTTTATATCTCCCATGTATATATCGGCCCACCAGCCGGTCAATTTGCGATGTTGCCTTTTCTGGTTCGTGGCTCGTTAGTTTACGAAGGCTGCGGCCGCACCCGACCTCGGCAACCGACGGGGATCGAGCCCGCCACTGTAGCAAGCGAGTCTGTGAATTTTTATCAGAAGACAGTTGATTTGTTTATGTTTACTTCATTGTTACTAACAGTAGTTTGTGTGGAACTTCTCATAAATTAAAATTTAGATGTTCTGTGATAAAACTATTAGTCAAAATAAACCAAAACCCATATGAGGAACGACTGACCAAAATGCATTAAATCCAAAATATGTTGTTTTGAGAAAAACTTAAAAAAAGAGCAAAGCGAGGGGTGATCAGCTGCCCACAGTAGGTGTACAAATTTTGTCTACAGGACAATATACAGGACCCTAAAATACACAACAGGATCAAGACTTTATTTTAAAGTCCTGTAGGATGGTGTACAAATTTGGCCTAGCTGATCACCCCTTGGAGCAAAGTAAGTTAGAACAAAAATTAAGATGTTGATGTTGATGTTTGCCTATGGCTATTCTTAATAAATTTAATGCGCTTTGTTTGAATTGGGTTGTTTTTATTATAGATTGACAAAAAAGCAAAACATTTTTATATTTAGCCCGAAAATCACAAAAAGTGGACTTAATGCACTTTGGTCAGTTGCTCCTCATATGTAGTTTTGCTAGTTCTGTGTAAATTTCAACCTGGATAACAATTAGAGCATTCTAATTGCTTAAATAAATCCATGAAAAAATTCGTAAAATCTGGTAAAATTTTGTAAAATTTATATAAATATTTTTAACTACTCTGTTAAAATCAAAATTAAAAGAAGAAAATCAATATATGGTTGAAAGAACCAAGAACCAGAAAAAAAATAATGTGATTAATTAATATATTCCGAATTTGTTAAAACAGGAATTGTTTACCAACAAAATTGCTATTATATTTATTACAAAAAGTAATTTTTAATAAATTATTAATAAAGCTCGTGAAAATTATTCTGACCAGGATCTTAATGAATCGCCACATTCTTTCATATTAATAAAATAATCGTGATATTTATACGGGCGAATATACAGGATCTCTAACATAACTTCAACTTTAGCTATACCTACATTCAGTGTTAGATGTTTCGGCTGGTAGATTGTTTATTCTGAAATTTAAATGACCAGAGTTTTCCAAAGTTTCTTACTCAAAGGGCATTTACCTGGTTTGATGTATATTACATGGCTCTAGTTACAATATTGACTTAATTAAAACAAATTGGAATTTGTACTAGCATAGATATTTGTATAGCTTTGCATTCGTCACTGTCATTAACAAAATTCTCTATATCAGGGAAATATAAAGCACAATATCGAGAGAAGAAAAGCAAAGTCCTCTTACTTTAGTTTCTATTTTTTAAAACATCCCCTCCAGGCTCAATAAATCAGGATGATATAGATCATGCCGTGAGTATATCAAAATAACAAATACAGCATATTTTTTGCGAATGTTAGGTTTGATACCATTAGGGTAATAGCTATAGTGGCCATAAAGATTCTGCTTAGAAAGAGAAAAACTAACTTAGCAGATGTTTAGATAAAAATAGAAACATAAGGGTAAAACCCAATCTCAGCAAAACGCGGAGGTCCGTGAACTAAAAGTTAAAGAAGGGGCGGATCACCAGAGGAGGAATTATAGGCAGGTAGACAAGAGATGACTCGAAATATACGCTTGTCAACATATTACTGGCCAGTCTAATTAATATAACATGATTCGGCGGGGATTTTCAAATTTAAGACTAATTTACAGTAACAGGGGGTTTTTAAATAAGCGTACTAAAATTATCCTCTGTAACTCATTGGTTCTGTCACATTTGAACTACGGAGATGTCATATATGACCGAAACATCCGCCAGTCGGAAGCAAGAAGGCTCCAACTCCTTCAAAACTCTTGTGTAAAGCGGGGTCTACACATAACGTTTTGCCTGACGTTTTACTTGATCAGGTAAAACGGATCAGGCAAAACCTTTCGTGTAGACAATAAAACGTCCGTTTTGCCTGAACTGAACAGGACTGAAGTCGGACCTGTTGAACTGATCGGTAGAGGCTTTGTTTCCGGTAAAACGGCAGTTTTAGCGGCATTTCTTGTGGTAGTGCATACAATTATAATTCCTTTCGAGTGCAACTTAGAAGTTGGTATACGAAACGTCCGACATTAGATAAGATAATTTTTTAGGAAATCAAACAGGTTATTGTCTTCCTCCACTAATTTTTAATTTGTTTTAAAGAAATAGTCCCAACATGTTTCGTAAGCAGAAACTTACATCTTCAGGGGACATTACCAATTTAAATCAGCACAACATTTTGAAAAACTGGTTAAAAAACTATGTTTAGCTACTGAAACGGTTAAGTCATAGATTTTTAAAACAAAAAACATTATTGACAAAAGCAGTGCTTCCTTCATGGTGTATCAAAAACTGATCTAAAAACATACGTTAAAACTATCAAGTGTGTACGCTAGTCTTTCAACCGTCATACTTGGCCCTTTTGACTAACAGGCAAGACGTAAGGTAAAATGTTATGTCTAGACCGGGCTTAAGAATGATATGTGGTCTTAAGAGAAGGGATCACATCTCTGAACCACTTTATGACTTGGCCTGGCTAAACATGAAACAGAGACGCTTTCTTCATTCTGCAGTATTTTTTCACAAAATAATTTACTTCAAATTAATTTAGGTGACATAACTTGTCTGTATGACTGCTAGTAAAGTCTAGCTCAATTACTAGGGACTCATTGAAATAAAACTTGACTTTATTTTAACGTCGGCTTTATTCTGACAGATTTACAAAGAAAACTGACAGCTCTTAAAATTGACATACCGAAGTAATAAAAATAAAGCCGCTAACTTTTATTTAATAAAAAAGGCATATATTAATTCGATAGGATAGTACGGTAGGATTCTTAGAGATCTAATAGAGAATGATTTTCATAATCAAAAAGAAGAAGAACAAAGTGGGTTTCGTGCAGGCCGATCTTGTAGTGATAATGTTTTTTGTCTTAAACAAGTAATTGAGAAAAGAAGCGGCAGAAATATAGAGACTCATGTTACCTTTGTGGACATACAAAAAGCATATGATACCGTTCCAGTAGAAAAATTATGGACAGCTTTAGAGCAAACTAATATCAATCATACATACATAAAAGCGATAAAAGAACTATACAAAGGGTCAAAATCTAAAATTAAAATTGGAAATCGACTTTCAAAAGAATTCCTGGTAACAAAAGGCTTAAGACAGGGATGTTGTATCTCTCCAACTCTTTTTAAAATATATATCGCAGTAGCTCTAAAAAACTGGAAACGTAAAGTACACGGCATGGGAATACAACTTAACGACCGATTTACCATATACATACTACAGTTTGCTGACGACCAAATAATTGTGGCTTATGATAAAGAAGACATGGAGTATATGATGAGAAAGTTAACAGAATAATACCAAAAGTGGGGATTAACAGTGAACGTGGACAAGACACAGTACTTATGTATTGGAAACGAATCCAGTGAGTAACGAAATACTTGGGTGTCACATTTGATAAGACAGGAACAGACTGTGAAGAATTGGAAAAAAGAATAGTAAAAACAAAAAAAGTTATTGGATGTCTTAACAGTATTTTATGGAGCAGAGAGATAAAAAAGAATGTATAATTTAACATATATGAAACAATGGTCAAAAGCACGCTGTTGTATAGAATAGAGACTTGTCGCGTAACAGAAAAATACAAAACAAAAATGGAAAGTGTCGAAATGGATGCAATAAGAAGATCAATGAGAATATCTAGAATAGATCACATAAGAAATGAGATCATAAAAGACAGAATGGGAATCGAGGGAAGCATAACGGATGACATCACTAAAAGGCAACTGATATGGTACGGCCATGTACAACGGATGAACGACGAAAGATTACCAAAACAGGTCGTAGAATGGCAACCAATAGGGCGCAGAAAAAGGGGGCGTCCTAGACTAGAATGGCAACAGTCAATCCAAAGATCAATGAGTCAAAAGAATCTGACAGAGGATGACTGTCAGGATCGAAGGAGGTGGAGAATAGGCGTCGGACAACGTAGAAAAACATTCTAAACCGACATAGTAGTAGTATATATTAATTCGGTTCTTAAATACACAAAGGCTGCTTTTTATATGTAAATCTATCACAATACTTCCAATTTTAAAATAAGGTCAGGTTTTTTTCCAATAAGTCCCTATTATTAAAGTCTGTTTTATTTTATTGTGCAACTGCACAAGCGTAGTTTTTAAAATATTGCTAGACCTCCTTTCACTTGTGTGTAAGGTTTGAAATTTTTATATCTATGTCAATATTATTTATTTTTTAACATTTACCTAAATTGTTAAGTGTTATTGATAGAGAGCAACAATTTTAGTAATCGACAAAAGTTTAATTTCCTTTGTGTTAAATCGATTAAACTCTATAAAAGCTGATGATTTTTTTCAAATCAAACTAATCGATGGCCCAGAAACATTAAATAGGCCTCCAACTTAATTGAACAGCTTCGACAAAGTCGTAAAGCTAAATTAGACACTGCCTATTCATCGGGTTTTCGATAAAACCTCAACTTTCATTATCTTCGAAGCTATAAGGTGGGGTAATCACATTATCATCGCCCAAAAGGCTGCAATTCTCTAGGCGACGATGGGCCTAACTTTATATTTAAAAGTAGGGACAAACTAGCTAAGTGTTGGACAACAAACTTACCTTACGAGAAAGAACTCTTAAAATGACTGGAGTAAAGTAAGGAATATTTTTTGTACAAGTAAAACGTGACAATTTTTTTTAATGGTTTGAAAAATTAGCCATTTGAAGAAATAAGATGGTCTAGCTGCTAAACAAAGGGAAGAATTTGACCTATAATGTACAGGGTGGGCCAAATTCGATGTTTTTTGCTGGTTTTAGGTATTTCTAGCCGAGATACACAAAAACGAGTAGTTTTTTAGCTATAAGGGGATTTTGAAAATCTGCATTTATGGAGGTAGCCTATAACTTTTTTATTTATGAAAATTTCATTTTGGTGTAAAACGCTTTTTTACATTTTTTTTTATGGAGAATCCAACTGTCAAACTAAATTTTATCTGTCACTGTTAGTTTTTGAGATATTACAAAAAGTTTAAATTTTCTTACGGAATGACTTATTTTTTGTTTTTGTTTCGATATCTACGGTAAATTTTCTGTTTAACGATATGTCATAAATATCTTAAAAACTGCGTAACAAACTGTCAATTATGACATATCGTTAAACAGAAAGGTTGACGTAGATTTCAAAACAAAAACAAAAAATGAGTCATTCCATAAGAAAATTTAAACTTTTTGTAATATCTCAAAAACTAATAGTGACAGATAAAAATTAGTTTGACAGTTGGATTCTCCATAAAAAAACCTGTGAAAAAGCATCTTACACCAAAATGAAATTTTCATAAATAAAAAAGTTGTAGGCCAACTCCATAAATGCAGGCTTTTTAAAATCCCCTTGTAGCTAAAAAACTACAAGGTTTATCAAAAAGCGGTTTTGATATTTGAAGACGTCTCGAAAATCGAGCCCAGGACATGTCCACTCGTTTTTGTGTATCTCGGCTAGAAATACCTAAAACCAGCAAAAAACATCGAATTTGGCCCACCCTGTACATATGAAATTATTTTATTTACAACCCACACTATTCAGACCTTACTGCATATTTAATTTTAGCATAGCAATAACATTTTTGGAACCCACCTTTCTACGTCTTTTAAACACAACGTTTCGGTTAGTAAATACTTCCACCAGTTTGCAAGTGTAAACTAAACAATCTAGTGTCCAGGCAACTACTTTTACTACTTGGTGAGCTGTCAATTATGACGTAGTGCTTTCTATATGTGTTCTATATGTTTGGCATATCCGTGCTTTCTTGGCTAAAAACTTCTTTATTCATTATTTAAAATGCAGCTTTCATGAACTTTTGTTTTCGCTAGTGCAACTCTTATGCAAAATTTAGCTTCATACTGTAGAATCATGTGATCATTTAATCAACATAAATCACATACAAATAACAATTAACAACATTCCCGTACCATATTTAAATCAGGCAAAATATCTTGGTATAACACTTGATGCCAAATTGCGCTGGAAAGCACATGTTAAGAAAAAAAAAGAAGAACTAGAGATAAGGTATAGAAAAATAAACTGGCTAATTGGAAGGAAGTCCAATTTAATAATTCATAATAAGTTACTGCTTTATAGACAAATACTGAAACCAGTATGGACATATGGTATTCAACTATGGGGTTGTGCAAAAGAGAGTAACATTCTAGTTTTACAGAGATTTCAAAATAAAGTATTAAGAAACATTGTGAATGCACCTTGGTACGTTCGAAATAGTGACCCTCATCGAGATCTAAAAATCGAAACTGTAGCAGAGACTATAAAAAAGTACGCAAAAAGCCATGAAGATAGACTCCATCGGCATGTGAATGTGGAAGCAATTCAGCTTCTAGACAATACTATACTAGTTCGAAGACTAACAAGAGTGAAGCCGTTTGAACTAGTAAACTAAGTGAATTACACATGAAACAAAATAATGCTATAAACACAACACAATTGTGAGTTACAGACTAAACAATGCGGGGAGAACTGTTGAGTGAACCCTAAGCTTAAATCTGACTTTTCTAGTAAATTAAGTTAAAACGAAATTGCTAATTAGTCTTACTGACTAGATTGTAATACAATAAACACAGTGTGTTTGACAAATAAAAAAAAATAAAAAATGTGATCATTTGACCAAGCATGATTCGCTAAGACAAATTTTTCAATATCTCCTAATTGGATACTTTTCATATGTTCCCTTTACTCTCAGAGGTGGTTGCGTTTCTCCCATATATGATTTAAAACACTCACATGGGATTTGGTAAATATATTCCTTATTATCTTTGTTTGTGTTTTAACTACATAACCCCTTAATGTATTTTCAGATAAAAATACTGTTTTAATATTATCGTGTTTAATATTCTATTGTTTGGCTATTCGTCTTACGTTTTCAGAAATTCCTTAAACATATGGAATATCATGACCACTAACAAATTGTTATTCTGAGAATTAGCTACATTTGGTTTGTATGTAATTTTAGAGATCGTTGAGTTTCATAATTTCTCGCAAAAGTCATTCGGTTGTAGGTAATTTTTATTGTTGTCAACTTCTGTTGTAAATTCTTTATTTTTACTACCAAACTTCTTATAACACCTTGTTTCGTAACAACAGAATTATAAGACTTAAAATTTGACAAATGTCCAGTTTTTGTGCGTCTTCGACCAAAAAAGGTAAGGCCAAAATAATATTTTTCAAATTACATGGTGCACGTTATTGTTGGTCAAATACCGTTAAGTTAAGGTGTGGAAAATTCCATTCCATCCATGTATCGTAACCATACTTTTGGCTTGACCTTTGCTCTGTAGATTAAAAGGTTCTCGAACCAATCCATGTAGATGTTTGCTACCACTGGCAAAAGAGACAAACCCATTGGCATTTTACCATTTTGCGCATAAAATTTATTTTTTACTGAAAAAAAACTACGGTGACAACTCCACCAGATGCATCATACCCTACATCGATAGCGTCGTGGAGTGTATCATTAGTTTGTAATTTGTTTTTGAAGTTACTGGGTGACTCATTTATTCCCACATTGGTGTAAAGAGTTTCTGCATCAACACTTACCACAAACTTGACGTCGGGATCTAATTCGAACCTTCTTAAAATCTCGACAAGATGTTCCAAGTTTTTGACAAAAGCTTCGGATTTACCCACAGTTAAATTATATCCAACAAAATCAAACATCAATTAAGATTCTACCTGCTGACAAAAAACATCGAGACATACGGTAAAAAGATCGAGGAAGTTCTGGAGAAAAAAGATACACGTGTTTTTGTTTTTTTTTTGAAAAAGCAAAAGTAAAAAAATTGAAAAAAATATTTTTTTTTACATTTTAATTGACAAACACGACATATTTGTTTGTGTTTTCCTTTTTCATAAGCTTTTGGTACCACATGCGAAAAATGTTTTAAATAATTTCTTTACAGTTTTATAGGCATATTATATCATAAAAAAGTTATTCATATACCGTTTTTTTATAAGCTTTCGAATAAAGTAATACAAGTAAATACAAGTAAAGTTGTTTCCTTTTTCTATTTGGAAGAGAACTTAGTTGAACTGGTTTTGTTTTTTTTCCAAGAATCGTAAAGGCAGCGTCACCCTCTATGTAATCTTTCCCGGTCCTTTCTCTTCCCTGTATCTAAATATACTATGCACCATTTTTTATTTTATTGCCGTCACTCTTGACTTAAAGTTACAACTCTATCTTTTTCTTTTTACCCCAAATAGCCTCCAGGGTCGTTATATGAGTTCGAGTATGTTTCCGGTCTTCTTGCCCTTCTTTAAAAAACTTCCGTCGGTGTGTTTTTTTCGTGAAGAGAAAACAAGCAGCCTCATTAAATAACCGATTGTGGTTGTCGTCTCTTGGGATATCCACGTGTGCCCGGGAACATTGGAAAATATGTGCACTTGAAACTACCTATTGTTGTAAGTTTACAAATTTAAGATGTTCTTTTCTCCCGGAAATAGTTTTCTAAAATAGTAGCGAGAGTCGATCTTTTTCACCTTCTTTCTACTTTGCCCATCCATCCCCTGAAGTCACGAGAAATTGTCCACCTTGCAAACAAAATTGATGTAAGCATCTGTGCTTTGGAGGCCAAATGTAGGTCAGCAGTTTGTGATGCAATAAGATATACTCCGACACAGGAAAAAGCAAAGATCAGAGTCTTGCGTCTTCAGAACATTAGGCACATACCATTAAGAATGCATAAAGTACCTATATAGAGCAACTCTCAATTAGTTAGACAGGAAAGAGTAGCATAATCTGGAGAAAACAAACTTCTGCTACAGGAAGGACTAATCGGTTAAACAGATGGAACAAAAATGAAGGTAGTGAGTATTCGAAAAAAAGCCTAGGAGAGGTCTGAGCTTTTCTCTGAAATATTACCCGCTTGTCTTCCAAACAAAAATCTTTAACATCCTAAAATGCGCAAGAGAATAGAATGGGACTCTTTGGTCAAACGATGTTTATATACTCAAATACCCAAGCGGCTCTCAAGATACTTATGCGTCCGCAGGTTATCTCAAAGTTAGTCTGGAAATGCCTTGCTGAACTAGTGGAACTGGCGGAATATAATAGAATAAAATTAGTATTGGTGCAAGCACACCTTATAGAGACGTCCCTAAATTGTCCTGGCTGGTATTCAAGGCAGTGAAAAAGCAGGAGAAGAATCGTCAGAAAAGTATATTGGAACAGAGCCAGCCGAAGTGTACTATAAGGCTCAAGGTCAAACTCTACGAAATAAATGGAGTTGTTAGCCTAGAAACCAAGAAGGTGCACAATAAGCTAGCACTGAGTGCAATACAGTGACTGAGGCTTGCAGATTGGATTCATAATTAAGTGGTTCTAGTCGATAGGGTAGATCTGTTTAATACTATATATTTAAGTGGCAGAATTCCACTTTAATGGCTTCAATCCACATTTATAACACTACCTAAAAGGCCACATGCTAAAGATTGCTTTGATCACCGCACAATAGCCCTTATGAGTTACATCCTGAAAGTTTTTTTAAAGATTGTTCACAACCGAATTTTTGCAAAATTAGACGCCGAAATAAGTGACAATCAAGACGGATTTCGAAACGGTATGGGCACGAGAGAAGCTTTGTTGGGCGTAAATGTTCTAATTCAGAGGTGTCTTGATATAAATCAAGATGGTTATATCTGTTTCACTGATTTCGAAAAAGCATTTAGTAAGGTTCAACACGACAAACTTGGAACATTCTTAAAGAAAAGAACACAGATAGCGGAGACCTCAATGTTATAGCGAATCTTTGTTGGAATCAAATAGCTAAAGTCCAAATTGAAGAACAAGTATCAGAGGAAATAAATATTTTAAGAGGTATCCGAGAGGGCTGCATACTTTCTTCACTTCTTTTTAATATCTACAGTAAAGCAGTTTTTACTGAGGCTTTGAGAGACGCTAAAGAGGGCATAAAAGTTAATGGTTAGGCCGATGATACCTTTGTTGCAGCTGACAGTCCACAGAATCTCCCAGTGTTATTAGAGAGACTAAACAGAGCCAAAAGTATGATCTGAAGATGAATCTTAGAAAAACCAAATATATGATAAAATCCGAACATTGACGGCAAGCTGATAATCGATAACACACCAATAGAAAAAGTTTCACAGTACAAATATCTAGGTACGTGAATAACCGAAAATGTAGATCAATCTCAAGAAATTAGATCAAGAATTAAAATTGCAAAAAATGCTTTTCTAACTAAACTTTAAAAAATTTTTTGAAGCAGAGACAGACACTAAGAAGAAGAATGCTGCGCTGCTACATTTTCTCAACCCTTCTTTATGGATGTGAAGCGTGGCATGTGAAATAGAATGAAATAAACAGACTTGATGGTGCTATCTTCGAAGGCTGAGAATTTCCTGGGTTGATTGAGTAACTAAATATAGAGATTCAAAAAGATTAAGAAATTGGTCTCACTCTGAATAAGAAAAAGTTGGAATATTTTGAGCACGTAGTGATAGGACCTAAATATAAGCTTCTACAAATTATAATGGAAGGAAAAATTTAAGGGAAGAGAAGCCAAGGTAGAAGAAGAACATCCTGGCTTAAAAACGTTAAAAAGATTCGAATGGTCATGATTATCTCCAACATCCGCTGGGAGATGGAACTTCAAGAAGAAGAAGTCGATAGGAATCAGACACAATTCAACCGATTCTGGTAGAGGAGAAATAATTTTGGCAGGAAAGTAGGCCGGGTGCAAGATTTTTCATTGAGATGTTTAAAAAAAAACAAAATTGACGTGTCCAAGGATGTTTTCAAAAGCTTACTTTAAATACTCGAAATGACCTCTGATCCATATTTGGATTAAATTAAAAAACAACTAAGCAAAACGGTAACAAAAATTAAATAAAATAAAATAAATATAATATGTATAAAGACGGCGATAATAAAAAGTACATTAATCAAACTAATTACATGACAAATAGACCTTTAATTTAGGTAAGATTCTTAAAGGTTTTAAAACATAGTAAAGAGTTAAAAAGTTATATTGTCAAAAAAAGATTTGGAACTTCGAGGTGGGATTACTTATAAATAACTTTTAAACCCATTAGTTTCGTGGAAGAGACGACAGAGCGACAGCAGGCATTACGTGACTGCCGAGAAACCGGCTAATTCAAACACAGACATTCTCTGCAAACTAACCCAATATTGACCTATTCCGACGCGTACGTCGTTCGTGTCCACTCCGGGACAATTGTCACTGCTAAACGGGCTCAATTTTGATAATTGGACAATCACTGACTAGCGCATTCAGTCGATAAAAAGATTGGCTTTGGCTTATTATAAATAAACGTGAAAAGGAGTTGAGAAATAAAAAAAAACATTTTTAAATGATACAAAGAGAATTAGATATAACTTTATAGACACGTCTTTAAATATTCCAGTTATTAGTATTAAAGTTAGTGTGCGATCTCTAGTCTTACCCTCAGATGCAACGAAAGCCCTTAACCGCTAATATGGGTTTAATCTCGATTAAGTCCTTGTTGCTCACATAAAAAACAACAAAGAGGAAGAATGGATTAGCTTAGCCTTCCTACAGTGTATCGGAGGATTACAAACTGGTTATTATTATTTGCAAACTAATCCAATATTGACCTATTCCGACGCGTACGTCGTTCGTGTCCACTCCGAGACAATTGTCACTGCTAAACGGGCTCAATTTTGATAATTGGACAATCACTGACTAGCGCATTCAGTCGATAAAAAGATTGGCTTTGGCTTATTATATATAAACGTAAAAAAGGGTTGAGGAATACAAAAAAATATTTTTAACGATGTAAATAGATTTAAATTTGACATTGTAGACTTAAGCATTCCTGTTATTGGTATTAAAGTTAGTTTGCGAGCTCTAGTCTTAAGCGCAGTTAGGGTTTAATCGCGATTAGGTAACAAAGAGGAAGAATGGATTAGCTTAGACTTATTACTGTGCATCTGAAAGTTAAAAACTGGTTATTATTCTCTGCAAACTAAACCAATATTGACCTATCCCGACGCGTACGTCGATCGTGTTCACTCCGGGTAAATTGTCACTGCTAAACGGGCTCAATTTTGATAATCGAACAATCACTGACTAGCGCATTCAGTCGATAAGAAGATTGGCTTTAAATTATTATATATAAACGTAAAAAAGAGTTGAGGAATACAAAAAATATTTTTAACGATGTAAAGAGAATTAAATTTGACTTTGTATACTTAAACATTCCTGTTATTGGTATTAAACTTAGTTTGCGAGCTCTAGTCTTAAGCGCAGTTAGGGTTTAATCGCGATTAAGTAACAAAGAGAAAGAATGGATTAGCTTAGACTTGTTACTGTGCATCTGAAAGTTAAAAACTGGTTATTAAGCTCTGCAAACTAAACCAATATTGACGTATTCCGACGCGTACGTCGTTCGTGTCCACTCCGGGATAATTGTCACTGCTAAACGGGCTCAATTTTGTTAACTGGACAATCACTGACTAGCGCATTCAGTCGATAAAAAGATTGACTCTGGCTTATTATAAATAAACTTAAAAGAAAGTTGATGGATACAAAAAAATATTTTTTATCGATATAAAGATAATTAGATTTTACTTTATAGACACGTCTTTAAATATTCCAGTTATTAGTATTAAAGTTACTTTACGACTTCTAATCTTATTCTCAGATGCAACGAAATCACTGAACCGCTATTATGGGTTTAATCGCGATTAAAACTTGTTGCGCCCATACAAAACAACAAAGAGGAATAATGGATTAGCTTAACCTTGTTACGGTGCATCTGATGGTTAAAAACTGGTTATTATTCTCAGCAAACTAACCCAATAAGTCTTAAAAATTGGCCATTATTCTTTGCAAACTAACTCAATATTGACCTATTCCGAAGCGTACGTTCGTGTCCACTCCGGGACAATTGTCACTGCTAAACGGGCTCAATTTTGATAATTGGACAATCACTGACTAGCGCATTCAGTCGATAAAAAGATTGGCTCTGGCGTATTAAAAATAATAGTAAAAGAAAGTTGATGGATACAAAAAAATATTTTTTAACGATGTAAAAATAATTAGTTTTACTTTAAGGCACCTCTTTAAATATTCCAGTTATTAGTATTAAAGTTAGTTTACGACTTCTATTCTTACCATCAGATGCGACGAAATCACTTAACCGCTATTATGGGTTTAATCGCGATTAAGTCCTTGTTGCGCAGATACAAAACAACAAAGAGGAATAATGAATTAGCTTAGCCTTGTTACCGTGCATCTGGTGGTTAAAAACTGGTTATTATTCTCAGAAAACTAACCCAATAAATCTTAAAAATTGGCCATTAGTCTTTGCAAACTAACTCAATATTGACCTATTCCGACGCGTACGTCGTTCGTGTCCACTCCGGGACAATTGTCACTGCTAAACGGGCTCAATTTTGATAATTGGACAATCACTGACTAGCGCATTCAGTCGATAAAAAGATTGGCTCTGCCGTATTAAAAATAATAGTAAAAGAAAGTTGATGGATACAAAAAAATATTTTTTAACGATGTAAAAATAATTAGTTTTACTTTAAGGCACCTCTTTAAATATTCCAGTTATTAGTATTAAAGTTAGTTTACGACTTCTATTCTTACCCTCAGATGCGACGAAATCACTTAACCGCTATTATGGGTTTAATCGCGATTAAGTCCTTGTTGCGCAGATACAAAACAACAAAGAGGAATAATGAATTAGCTTAGCCTTGTTACCGTGCATCTGGTGGTTAAAAACTGGTTATTATTCTCAGAAAACTAACCCAATAAATCTTAAAAATTGGCCATTAGTCTTTGCAAACTAACTCAATATTGACCTATTCCGACGCGTACGTCGTTCGTGTCCACTCCGGGATAATTGTCACTGCTAAACGGGCTCAATTTTGATAATTGGACAATCACTGACTAGCGCATTCAGTCGATAAAAAGATTGGCTCTGGCGTATTAAAAATAATAGTAAAAGAAAGTTGATGGATACAAAAAAATATTTTTTAACGATGTAAAAATAATTAGTTTTACTTTAAGGCACCTCTTTAAATATTCCAGTTATTAGTATTAAAGTTAGTTTACGACTTCTATTCTTACCCTCAGATGCGACGAAATCACTTAACCGCTATTATGGGTTTAATCGCGATTAAGTCCTTGTTGCGCAGATACAAAACAACAAAGAGGAATAATGAATTAGCTTAGCCTTGTTACCGTGCATCTGGTGGTTAAAAACTGGTTATTATTCTCAGAAAACTAACCCAATAAATCTTAAAAATTGGCCATTAGTCTTTGCAAACTAACTCAATATTGACCTATTCCGACGCGTACGTCGTTCGTGTCCACTCCGGGACAATTGTCACTGCTAAACGGGCTCAATTTTGATAATTGGACAATCACTGACTAGCGCATTCAGTCGATAAAAAGATTGGCTCTGGCTTATTATAAATAAACTTAAAAGAAAATTGATGGATACAAAAAAATATTTTTTAACGATGTAACGATAATTAGATTTTACTTTATAGGCACCTCTTTAAATATTCCAGTTATTAGTATTAAAGTTAGTTGACGGCTTCTATTCTTACCCTCAGATGAGACGAAATCACTTAAGCGCTATTATGGGTTTAATCGCGATTAAGTCCTTGTTGCGCATATACAAATCAACAAAGAGGAATAATGAGTTAGCTTGGCCTTGTTACCGTGCATCTGATGGTTAAAAACTCGTTAATATTCTCAGCAAACTAACTCAATAAGTCTTAAACATTGGCCACTATTCTTTGCAACCTAACTCAATATTGACCTATTCCGACGCGTACGTCGTTCATGTCCACTCCGGGACAATTGTCACTGCCAAACGGGCTTAATTTTGATAATTGGACAATCACTGACTAGCGCATTCAGTCGATAAAAAGATTGGCTTTGGCTTATTATAAATAAACGTAAAAAAGGGTTGAGGAATACAAAAAATATTTTTAACGATGAAAAGAGAATTAAATTTGACTTTGTAGACTTAAACATTCCTGTTATTGGTATTAAAGTTAGTTTGCGAGCTCTAGTC
This sequence comes from Aspidapion aeneum, assembly GCA_963576565.1. Lineage (NCBI taxonomy): Eukaryota > Metazoa > Arthropoda > Insecta > Coleoptera > Brentidae > Aspidapion > Aspidapion aeneum. The sequence goes on from OY755038.1 coordinate 7,361,570, forward strand.
TTAAGCGCAGTTAGGGTTTAATCGCGATTAAGTAACAAAGAGGAAGAATGGATTAGCTTAGACTTGTTACTGTGCATCTGAAAGTTAAAAACTGGTTATTAAGCTCTGCAAACTAAACCAATATTGACCTATTCCGACGCGTACGTCGTTCGTGTCCACTCCGGGACAATTGTTACTGCTAAACGGGCTCAATTTTGATAATTGGACAATCACTGACTAGCATATTCAGTCGATAAAAAGATTGGCTCTGGCCTATTATATATAAACGTAAAAAAGAGTTGAGGAATACAAAAATATATTTTTAACGATGTAAAAATAATTAGATTTTTATTTATAGACACGTCTTTAAATATTCCAGTTATTAGTATTGAAGTTAGTTTACGACTTCTAATCTTAACCTCAGATGCGACGAAATCACTTAACCGCTATTATGGCTTTAATCGCGATTAAGTCCTTGTTGCGCAAATACAAAACAACAAAGAGGAATAATGGATTAGCTTAACCTTGTTACCGTGCATCTGATGGTTAAAAACTGGTTATTATTATCAGCAAACTAACCCAATAAGCCTTAAATATTGACCTATCCCGACGCGTACGTCGTTCATGTCCACTCCGGCACAATTGTCTGTGCTAAACGGGCTCAATTTTGATAATTGACCAATCCCCGACTAGCGCATCCAGTCGATAAAAAGATTGGCTCTGGTTTATTATATATAAACGTAAAAAAGAGTTGAGGAATACAAAAAAATATTTTTACCGATGTAAAGAGAATTAAATTTGACTTTGTAGACTTAAACATTCCTGTTATTAATATTAAAGTTAGTTTGCGAGCTCTAGTCTTAAGCGCGGTTAGGGTTTAATCGCGATTAAGTAACAAAGAGGAAGAATGGATTAGCTTAGACTTGTTAATGTGCATCCGAAGGTTAAAAACTGGTTATTATTCTCTGCAAACTAAACCAATATTGACCTATTCCGACGCGTACGTCGTTCGTGTATACTCCGGGACAATTGTCACTGCTAAATGGGCTCAATTTTGATAACTGGACAATCACTGACTAGCGCTTCAGTCGATAAAAAGATTGGCTTTGGCTTATTATAAATAAACGTAAAAAAGGGTTGAGGAATACAAAAAATATTTTTAACGATGAAAAGAGAATTAAATTTGACTTTGTAGACTTAAACATTCCTGTTATTGGTATTAAAGTTAGTTTGCGAGCTCTAGTCTTAAGCCTTAAGCGCAGTTAGGGTTTAATCGCGATTAAGTAACAAAGAGGAAGAATGGATTAGCTTAGACTTGTTACTGTGCATCTGAAAGTTAAAAACTGGTTATTAAGCTCTGCAAACTAAACCAATATTGACGTATTCCGACGCGTACGTCGTTCGTGTCCACTCCGGGATAATTGTCACTGCTAAACGGGCTCAGTTTTGATAATTGGACAATCACTGACTAGCGCATTCAGTCGATAAAAAGATTGGCTCTGGCTTATTATAAATAAACGTAAAAGAAAGTTGATGGATACAAAAAAATATTTTTTATTGATATAAAGATAATTAGATTTTACTTTATAGACACGTCTTTAAATATTCTAGTTATTAGTATTAAAGTTAGTTTACAAGTTCTAGTCTTACCCTCAGATGCTACGTATTCATTTAACCGCTGTTATGGGTTTAATCGCGATTAAGTCCTAGTTGCGCATATACAAATCAACAAAGAGGAACAATGGATTAGATTAATTTTGTTACGGTGCATCTGATGGTTAAAAACTGGTTATTATTCTCAGCAAACTAACCCAATAAGTCTTAAAAATTGGCCATTATTCTTTGCAAACTGACTCAATATTGACCTATTCCGACGCGTACGTCATTCGTGTCCACTCCGGGACAATTGTCACTGCTAAACGGGCTCAATTTTGATAATTGGACAATCACTGACTAGCGCATTCAGTCAATAAAAAGACTGGCTCTGGCTTATTATAAATAAACTTTGAAAAATTGAGGAAAAAAAAAATTAACGACGTACAAAGAATTATATTTCACCGTATAGACATGTCCCTAAATAGTCCAGTTATTATATATATTTTAGGATGCAAAAAGTCATATAGTTGGAAAACTTGCCAGAATTCTAGATTGTTGGGTTGATGGTCCTAATGACTAAAGTATGTTTCTGACTTCAAATCTTAAAAACTGGAAGAGCGGCATATTATGTTACATTTCTATTTTTTGTATATAATAGTAGGGCGTATAAGAAAAAGAACATGTAAGCAGTTGTCTTTGTCCAACGCGTAGAAAACGAATAAGAAATCATTGACTGTCGGTCTTGATTTGACCTGAAAGCAGCGTCGTTTTCACGACAACCGCCGTCTCCTTGCGCGGCAGATAAGAATTGCTTCTCTCGTTATTTAAAACATAGTAGGGGGGGGGGTCAATGCATTGCAAGAATTCAGTTCTCGCCTTTTAGCCTTCATTCTGTTTGATTACGTACATACGAATTATAGAATGGCGTGCCAGCAAGAGTCTTCGGTTTTGGTAAAGGATATTGCAATGCCCGTTAAAACTATACAGTTGTGTGATTGTATATAGTGTGTTTTCATTAACAAAAAGTTTTATTGAAAAGATAAATAACGGCAGGCTAAGCAAGAAATTTTTTCTGAAAACTAAAAAGGATAGAAAAATAAAAATAAGCAATTTACAAAAAATGCTTTCTTCGAACCCACAAGCTCGTGATATTCCGTGATTAAGGCAGTCCGGTTAAATATATGCTACTAGCCTAGCATTTAAGGTAATTCTAAAACACCTATCTTAAAATCCTCTAATTTACTCTGACACCGACCCGTTGCTTTAATTAACAAAAAACAATACGATCATATTTCTTAAACGCGTAATACAAAAGGTATTAAAAGCGAAGCGATAAAATGGGCCACAAAAAGGCTTCTTTATCTAAAAGTTTCCGATAAAGCTTCAATTCTCATCATCTGCGAAGGCGAAAGACAGTGTCGGCTCGTGAAGTATAAGAGTGGGTGTGCGCTGTCAAAATGTCGTATATTTATTGACGTGGAAAAATAAAACTATATTTAGGGACGTATAGGTAGAGACCCAAGTATATAAGATATGCCTTAAAGAAATAGAGACGCGACACACTCTTTAAAGTCAAATATATTAAAGTCAAAATGAAAGAATAAAAATATGGGTCTTCTATATTCTAGCGATGTTTAGAGAGAGATGCACCTTCCGTGTCTGTGTTAACTCATAAGCGTCGGAAATCAAAAGTAAACAATTTTTCTCACAGCTGACAATTTAAATGATTTTATTGAAACGCCAACGAACTTGGTAAGAAAATAACATAACCAAAAAATGTTAATATCTATCAAATTGATGCACGTGCCCCTTAGGAAGTAAGTTTTCTTTCTCTAGGATGACTTAATTTTGCCTGACTCCTCTTTGTCGTCGAGGGCAGCTATCTTTATACTGCGTAGCAAGTATACACAGTGGACCCACATTTTTAAACCCCTTCCAAGAGGTGGTCCTGCTACATGTTAAACTTGCATCTGTCTAACATCGCTATCGTCCCAACAGCACATGATAATAAACGATAGACTTCTTTCCATTATAGCACGACAGTTGTGGTCCTCGTGGTCGTGGTCCTCGTGCGTTGACTTTAGGAGATTTTTGCTGGCGCATTAATAAACAGAATGCCGAAAATGCGTAAATAATTTAGTGCGAGAATACAACCAGATACTGCTGATAAACAAGCTTAAAACTATAATAATAATAAGAATAATAAACTATCTTTATTAAATGAAATGCCATGTACATTATTGCTGAAAATTAAGCGTTTACTAATTAAAAAAACACTTTTTAAAGGTCGAAGTCTAGCTGATAGTCCAACAACTCAACTTTCACCCTTAGCTACTTAACAATAACAATAAACTAAACTTCACTAAAAAGAACTGATGAAAGGGTCAATGGGTCAATGAGTGTATGCAAAAAGCGCACGGCCTCACACGTTTATCGTTTGATATTCCAAATAATTCCGATCAATTTCCGTAAGAAAAAATGCATTTTTCTGGCGCGCCGAATGAAAGCGCATTGCAACAGCCAGCTGAAATTTTGTCAATTTTAACAATGTAATACCACAAACTATTCTTTGTGGCAATACTTGAGTACTATATGAACTTTTGTACTAGAACTATCTTAGCAATCTCGTCATGACGTCTGCCCATGAGTGTGTATGTGTCTGTATATTTGTACGGCTTACGATAGCTACGAAACCGCTGGATCAACTTGCATGAGATTTTCAGGAAAAATAGTTTTTGACACTAACAAGCTGATTAGATTTTGGTCAAAATGATAATTAAAGTTTTTAGTTAAAATTTAGTTAATGCTAACTTTTTAACAGAGCATTGCAACACTTTATTAAATAATTTGTGTTATAACGAGAAACTTTTAGGCAACTTTAGTTTCTGTGTGGAGTTCACTTTTTTTTTCAAACACTGTGTTTATTGTATTACAATCTAGTCAGCAAGACTAATTAGCAATTTTGTTTTAACCTAATTTACTAGAAAAGTTAGATTTAAACTTAGGGTTCACTCAACAATTCTTTCCACTTTGTTTCGTCTGTAACACACAATTATTGTGTTGTGTTTATAGCATTATTTTGTTTTATACAATTCACTTAGATTACTAGCTCAAACGGCTTCACTCTTTTTAGTCTTTGAACTAGCAAAGTATTGTCTAGAAGCTGAATTGCTTCTACATTCACATTTTGACGGAGTCTATCTTCATGACTTTTTGCGTACTTTTTATAGTCTTTGCTACAGTTTTGATTTTTAGATCACAATGAAGGATGAAAGTCGCTATTTTCAACGTACCAAGGTGCATTCACAATGTTTCCTAATACTTTATTTTGAAATCTCTGTAAAACTAGAATGTTACTCTTTTTAGCACAACCCCATAGTTGAATACCATATGTTCATACTGGTTTCAGTATTTGTCTATAAAGCAGTAACTTATTATGAATTGTTAAATTAAACTTCCTTCCAATTAGCAAACCTTATCTTAAGTTTTTCTTTTTTTTTCTTAACATGTGCTTTCCAGCGCAATTCGGCATCAAGTGTCGAGATATTTTGCCTGATTTGAATATGGTACGGGAATGTTGTTAACTGTTATTTGTATGTGATTTATATTATTTTTGTTTGTAAAATCAACATGAATTGATTTGGTTTCATTTAATTTTATTCGCCACTTTATGGTCCAACTGTGAATTCGGTTACTGTTTCCTGAAGTTTTTCTATGCATTCTTCAATAGATTTTTTACCGTCAATAAACCAGTATCATCGGCAAATGTTGCTAAGTGACAATTTCCTGGCTTTGGGATATTGCAAGTGAATAATAAGTATAGATAAGGGCCTAGTACGCTACCCTGGGGCATGCCTGCTTGAATTTCTCTTAAATTTGTGTATGAGTCTTCCTGTTTTACTCTCAAATATCTACCGGATTTGTATGATTCCAAAATATCCGAATATTATTTTGGCAGAAACTGTTTTAGTTTAAAATTAAGGCCTTTATGCCACACTTTGTCAAGTGCTTGTGCTACATCTAGAAAGACTGCGTGTAGTTGAAATGTGCTAATGGGCTAGGAAGGTATCAGATCCGTTATGGATTCGTTAACTTTTTTACATATTAAAATGTAATTTTACTAAATTATTAAACCAAGCTATCTTAAACCTGGTTCCCACCTACGACCTTCTCGAGCGTGTCCGCGCACGACATAACATTTCATATTGAGATCATGTGACGCGTCAGCGGGCACCCACGAGAAAGTCGTAGGTGGGAACCGGGTGTAATTGATGAGACGCCCCTGGTGAAAGATAACAACAACAATCTCGACACAGAAAGAGAGCGAGCGGTCGCTAAGGAAGCGCTAATCTTTTAGAAAACTTTTTGCCCGGTCCCGAAATTGCCCTCAAAAGGTCAATAAATAATAAATTCTCGCCTTAGGGACAATTTAGTGGAACTAATAGCTTGGGAAAAAAGCTGACAATTTATCGCATTTGATAGGCACGGCGCAACAGCCCATTTTGTTTAAATTGCTTTCTTTTTATCTGGTAATTCTGTTTCTGTACATGTATTTGGTTTATTTAGTATATTCAGTTTCTTTTTGATTACTTCTTGCCACTCGCTGTCTTTAATTGCTTCCTTATGATCTGTAGTATCCTCTTCATTTTCTAATATCAAGCAATAAGCCATATGTGTTTTATAGTAACTTAAATATTTTGTTTTTTTAAGTATTCCTCCTTGACTTGTCGTTCCTGTTTTCTCATCTGTTTTCTATGTATTTTTATAACTGCTTTCTAAACTTGTACTTTCTTCTCTTTTAATTTGAATTATAATTATTTCTTTTCCTTCATCCTCAGTAATCTTTTTTTTGATTTCTTCATAATTAGTTTGTTTTTTATTAAATTTTACATCTTCTAAACAAATAATCTTCTTACATTCATAATCCCACAGTCTATATCCCGATCCAGTATATCCTGCATTAATACTTGGTTGTGCTCTCCGTTTTAATTTATTTTGTCTTGGCAATATTACTGCCCAAGCTTGGCTTCTAAAAATCCTTAATTTTGATAAATCATTCTTATCAAACCATCTTGTAGCTAGTGTTTCTCCCTTGTTTGCTTGAACATTTGTTAATTTCAAAAGCCGAACATAAAACAGCCTCAACCCATAATTTTTTTGCTAAGTTCTTTTTTGCAAATTTGACTCTCACTTTGTCCATAATAGTCCTTTTCATTCCTTCTGACACACCATTTTCTTGTGAAGTATGTGGCATTTCAATACCTTTATTCCTACAATTTTTTTTAAAATTAATGAAAATTAATTCGTCACCATTATCTACCCTGATTCTTTGTGTTTTTGATCCATGTTGTGTTTTTATTAATTTAATAAAATCAATTATATTTTGTTCTGCCTCGCTTTTATTCTTTAATAAATTAACAATCAAAAAATGAGAACAATCGTCAATCAAAACTTGAAAATAACAATAACATTCTTTAGTTGGTGTTTTTGAAGGATCCATAATATCAAAATGACCAATTTTTGTAGTTCGTTTTTCTTGTCTTAAAAATGTTTTCCTAGTACTTTTACCCTCACCACATGTACCACAAATTTCCCCATCAAAAGACAAAACTAACTGATTTAAGCTTTTCCTATTGTTTTCTTATAAGACCTAACCTTCTGTGCCATACATTTTTATCAACAATTTTCTCTATATACAAGTATTCATTTTGACAGCTCTAATTTTTAAAATCAAGTCTTAATAAAAATAAGCCATTTACTGAGTTACAATAGAAATTTGACCCATTTTTGGATAAAATCGCCTGATTTTTACCTCTTTATTATTATTAAAAGTAATTATGCGTCATACCTGATACAATTAAAGCATCTATTTTGATATTTTTACGGTATCGGTGGCTATCCTATTGATGAGACGCCCCTGGCGAAAGATAACAACAACAATCTCGACACAGAAAGAGAGCGAGCGGTCGCTAAGGAAGCGCTAGTCTTTTAGAAAAGTTTTTGCCCGGTCCCGAAATTGCCCCCAAAAGGTCAATAAATAATAAATTCTCGCCTTAGGGACAATTTAGTGGAACTAATAGCTTGGGAAAAAAGCTGACAATTTATCGCATTCGATGGGCACAGCGCGGCGGCGGCGGAGGCGGCGGGAAAATTTAAATTCTCTATAGCGAACTGGCAAAATGCAATTTCCAGTTCAATCGCATGGAAATGAATAGGAATAAGAAAGTAGCAACTATGGAGTATAGAGTTTGCCTATTTTAGATTCGTTATGAGCAACGCTATAAAAGGCTGGACGCTGTTCGGTCGCGCTTACAATTTAAATTCGATAACGTTTACAATCAAATCCCGACACTTCTTTCTCGATTTATCCATTAAATTCATTGCAGCCTTTCGATATAGACAAAAAAAGTAACAAAATTAATTTCTTACATCACTAGTGCAATAATTTAACTTATTACGTAACTCAAACAAGCTAAAATGGAACAGTATATTATATTTGTATGGTTTACCAAAGATCCATAAGAAGGATAATATACCACTGCGAACAATTACCAGCTCCAGGAACTCACCGACCAGCACTTGTCGAGGTTTTTGTTGATATATTTACCCATTGCAAGGTAAGTTCGAATCTTTTCTCAAAAACTCGGAACAGATCGAATTAGATCCTGACGATAGATTTTTAAGTTTTGATGTAGAAAGTTTTTACACTAACGTGCCAAAAAGTGAGTCACTCAGTATCATTACAAACAGATTACAAACTGATGATACACTTCAGGAGAGAACAACGCTATCGGTGGAGGGGGTGATGGACTTCTTGGAGCTCTGTCTCCGTAACTCTTACTTTCAAGTGAAAGATAAGTTTTACGTGCAAAATGATGGACTTCCAATGGGTTCGTCTCTTTCGTCAGTGGCAGCAAACATCTACAAGAAGTGGTTCGAGGACCATGCGGTCAACACAGCAAGAGTCAAACCAAAATTATGGCTACGATACATGGATGACACATTTATTATATGGCCAGAAAATGATGACGAACTACAGAATTTTTTACACCATCTAAACGGTAGTCGACCAACAATCAAATGCACAATCAAAATTAAAAAAATTCGGCTTTACCTTTTTTGGATGTTTTTGTCAAACTATAGACAGAAACATTCAAACCACTGTATATAGGAAACCAGCACACACGGGACAGTGCCTACATTTTAAGTCTAATCATTCTGTTGTTATAAAACAAGGAGTTATAAGAAGTTTGTTTTTAAGAGCCGTAAAAATTTTAAAAAAATAATTTTACACATCACTAGTGCAATAACACAACTTATAACGCAACTTAAACAAGCTAAAATGAAACAGTTTATTACATAACAAGAGAAGAAAGTGACAAATTTCACACAAGCGTGAATGTTGTGAACGAGGAGTGACAAAACACGCGAGTGTAAGAAAGTTACGTTTCATCGAGTTGTGTACACTATTTTTCCTATGACCACTGTTGAACTATACTAATTTTTGTAAAAATTGGTTTTTTATTTTACACAAATTAAATGAAAATTTCTGCACACGGGTGAAATTTAACAAGCAAATCGTGTGAAATCCACCATTTTCATATGTTGAGGATTGTAGAAAAGTACCGCCCTTTTTTCTTCACTCGTTGCATGCTTAGTTTAGATAAATACCTTAATCTATGTATAGACAATAGACAATAGACAATAGACAACTTTATTAATCTTTTCAGCTACAATAATGTAGATAAGATACGTCAAATACAAAAAATATAACATTAAGTGTAAATAATAATAGTGTAAATATTTAAAAAAAATAAAAACGAAAACATATTTACAAAATTGTATATATATATATGTATATAAATATTGAGAACAAAATTTTACCTTCTGCCCAACATGTAGTTTTCAAATTCAATTAAACTATAAAAAGTTTCTTTTAATAAAAGATTTTTGATTTCTTTTTTGAATCTTGGCAGCGACGTAGTTTGTTTGATTTTGTTTGGCAAAAAGTTAAAGAATTTGCATCCAAGATAATGAGTACTTTTTTTATGTACTCATGGTTGTGTTTATGGATGCTGAAGTGGTTACGCCTTCTAGTTGGATAGTTGTGATAAGAACTATTTAATGTAAAAATATTTTGGTGTTGAAAAATGAAAATGAGTAGTTTATATATGTAAATACTTGTTATTGTCATAATTTTATTATCCTTAAATGCAGAGCGACAAGTACCGTTGTAAGGTATATTGAAAATTAATCTTATAAGTCTCTTTTGACCTACCAATACTCTTTCCACATTCTGAGCACTACCCCATACTGCCACACCATAAGCTAGAGCCGAGTATGCATTAGCATAACACACAGTAATGAGATTTTTTATACTGAGAGAGTTTTTAAGTGACTTAATCATGAAGTAGCATGTATTAAGTTTTGAGCATACACTACTTATGTGTAAACTCCACCCGAAATGAGTATCGACAATAGTTCCCAAAAATTTTGAGCTATCGCTAACTGGCAAAGGGATGTCATTAAAGATTATATTGAGGTCGGTAGGTTTACGGGACTTTGTTTTAAATTCCATAAAGACAGTTTTAGAGACATTTATGATCAGATTGTTTTGCTTGCACCAGTTCGAAAATTCATTTAGGGTTAAGTTGATTTTTTCATGAAGAAAATTTGTGTCTTTTGCGGATACAACGATGGACGTGTCATCGGCGAACATAAACACAAGACCCCACGTGATATATTCGGGAAGATCGTTAATAAACAGCAAAAATATTAAAGGTGCAAGCACACTGCCTTGGGGCGTGCCTATGTTTGATTCTGTAGATTCTGAATATGTGCTTCCTATTTTGATTTTAAATTTTCTATCTGTAAGAAAAGATTTAATGCAGTTATTAAGGGGGTTTTGGATACCTAGTTTTTAGAGTTTTTTATATACAAAGTTAGGGTCTATGGTATCAAAAGTACGGGTTAGATCAAACAATAGTGCAACAACTCTATCGCCTCTATATGTTTATTAAATTATTTTATTTATCACCCACAGGATAACGCCTTATTACAAAACTCATTTTAGCTTTTTTACCTTCCTAACCCGCGTAGCAATGACTACAGAAGTTATTACTTTCGACGAAATTTTTTTTAAAGATAATGGCTAAAATGTGTTATTTGTGTTCATTTCGATCTATCTTAGCAATATCGTCATGATGTCTCTGTGTGTGTATGTGTGTAGGTGTACGTGTGTGTGTTTATTATTTTTGTCCGTAACACGATAGCTCCTAAACCGCTGAACCGATTTTCATAAAATGTTCAGGTGTGTGTCATAGACCGATTAATTTTTAACTTACATGATTAAGTAGAAACACAATTTCCGATCTGCATATCGTCTTTATTCATTTAAAATAAAACGTTTCGGTTAGTAAGTTTCCCTAATGGTTTTCAACCTTAAACTGAACAATGCAGTTCACGGGTTTCTACCAATGCAATTAGAAAGGAAGAGACCTTCATTGTAACCACAGTAAGCTTGCAATACAGCGCTTAACGGCCTATCGAATGTTTAAGCTAGGACGTGCGTCCCTTGCATTTATACAAATGCAGTAAGGAAAGGACAATCATTCATTGTAACCGTGATAAGCTCGCAAAAGAGCCTATTGAATTTGTAAGCTACGACGTGCGTCCCTTTTTGTGACGTGAAAATAAAACCTGTGAAGCTACGATATGCTCTATACAAGCTGAACAAAGATAAATGTATTAATAAAAAAACGGTAACCAGACTACCCGATACATAAAGACAGTTGAGTTAAAGTTTCTAAAAGAAACACTTCTTATTTTTTGAATTTCTAAAAGAAAAAAATAATAAATTATCGGCTGAAAGCCAAACTATTCTATCCCTAAAAAGTTTATTTTTAAGTAGAGGGGTTTTGCACTAAAGTTATAAGTACTTTTTTCCATGGGGAATTATTTTTCAACGATGGTTTGTTACTTTGTTTTTGACAGTTTGACGCCCGTTATTGTTGGAAACATTCCCTCTTTTTTAACTATTTTATCCTTCAAACACCAAAGCAGTCCAAAATATTAGTTAACTAGAGGTTCAAAATGTATGCGATTTGGCAATATTCGTTTATGATTTGGCATTCCAAATTCCGTGGGAATTTGAATTTTGGTTCTGATTGTTCTGATTCTTTATTAAAAACAACTTATAACTATCGTAAAATAATAAATCATATTTTATATTTCTTTTGCCGGTTGAACGGAATGCGATTTGCTATTATTTCTCTAATGTTTCTGTTTGTAAAATTGTTCATACGATCTGCTTCGGTTTGCAGCAAACAAGTTTGTGTTTGTAATTTTGGCAAGAAAACGTAATCAGAACCAAACTTTAAATGCCCATTCAATATAATATTCCAAATCATAAACGAAGGTTGGCAAATCGCATAGAGTTGAACTGCAACTTAACCGACATTTTGGCTGTTTTGGTTTTCGGAGGATAAAATAGTTAATAAAAAGAGATTGTTTCCAGCAATAACTGGACTCAAACTGTCAAAAACAACGTAACGGCCCATCATTGAAACAAAAATCCCAGTAAAAAAAAGTGTTTTAGCAAAAAAACCCTCTCTACTTAAAAATTCACTCTTTTGAGAGGAGAGTTCTGCTCTCAGCCGACAATTTATTTATTTTTTCTTTTAGAAATTTAAACAAAAACAAAGTTTCCTTTTAGAAAATTTAACGACAGCCAATCCATTGTCTTTAGATATCGGGTAGTAGGGTCACCGTTTGTTTATTAATAGACTACATTTATCTTTGTCCAGCCTGTATAAAGCATATCGTAGCTACACAGGTGTTATTTTCACATCACAGCATGAGACGCACGTCGTAGCTTACAAATTCGACAGGCCGTTAAGCGTTCTTTTGCGAGCTTATAATACTTACAATGAATGCCTCTCCTTTTCTTTTTGCATTTGTATAAGTGAGTACGCTAGTCATACCGCACATACCGTGCGCAGGGTTGTAAGATTTATCGATTTTTTAGTAGATCTACGGATGTTAGAGTGTACAGATTTAAGGATTTTGTTGAGAATTCTGCTAGTTTTTGTAAAAAATTGATAAAATGGTTTAACCGATCCCATTGAAAAGTAAAAACACAAGGATTAAAAGGCCAACCAAATACATTTTTTGAAATGACCGAAGTATCTTACTACCTTTTTTACCTTTCTGGCCCGCGCAGCAATCGCTAGAAAAGGTATTATTTTTGACAAAATGTTTTTTTTTCAGATAACGATGAAAATGTGTTATTTTTACCTATTCTAGCAATATTGTCGTGTTTTATAAACGTAATTTATGAATGTTCTCTTAAGGTTAGTCGATGAAGTAAAAATAATCAACATACAGTCGAACTTCGATTACTTGAACTTCGATAACTCAAAATCTTTGATAAGTCGAACCAAACTGTTGGCAATGGCGTCAAGGGTAAGAAATAGTACTACTCGAATATCTTGATAACTCAAACATTGTATGTGGCGCCAACTTTGATAAGTCGAATTGTCTGGGGGAATCCCCTAATCATGAATCGTTCTAACTTGTTTGATTGCATTGAAATGTGTTAAAGACGCAATTCAGTGCAACTTGTATTCGATTTGCTATACGTTTTAGGGGTTGTGTGTATGTTACTTTGTCACAAAAACCGACTTTTTTCCGGTAAAATATATATGTAGATTCATACATATCGCACCCTCGCTTAAAAATAGTCACAACTCAAAAAAACATTGTTTTGAGAAAATCGCTGTTAAAGAATTTAGTTCATTAGAGAGATTTATTTTTCACTTACATGACAAATTACGAGTTAACATGTTATTTTATATCAACAGGAACCTATTAACTTAATGTAATTGGTGCAGTACGTTTCTCAGAAAAAATGATTTTTGTCGTCTTTAGTAAAAAAAAGACAAAAACCAGATATTGTGACACTTTTTTAGAACAAGGCATCATAACGGTTTAAATCAATATGTCACGCAGGATGGTAAATAATATAAAAAAAAAACAAATAAAGAAGAAACTTCGTATTTATTTTTACAAGTTCTAAAATGCTGAATAACAACTGGGAATGGGATTATTCTCTAATAAATTCAAAAGATTTTTTTCTTATAATCCTTAATTCTAAGTACACTTAACAATTCGAAAAAACTGTCACAACACAAAAAAGAACAGTAATTTACTTGTTATATGGGTCAGATTTAACCAATAGTCCACACGAAAACTTTCACAACTCGAAATGTGACTCTTTCAGGATGAAACTTCACGTTCACGCTGTTATAGTCAGAAGTGACACTGTAAAGGAACACATCCTAAGCTAAACTGGACAAAATAAAAGAGTCACATCGCCATCTCGCGGTAAATTGTGGAAACATAAATGTGGCGCTTGCCAATTTTTCTTTAAAAAAAACCTAAAATACGAAAAGGCCGCAAAAATTTTTGTTTATTATTTGATAAGTCGAAGTCTCGATAAGTCGAAATTTTTATGTGACACATGGTTATTCGAGTTATCGAAGTTCGACTGTAATATATTTGGAAACATTGTCGAAGTAAAGGGCCTCTTTGTTCTTGCAGGAAATGTCCAAACAGCAAAATTAAATGTTTGCACTTTATTTGATTAATGGTTTTGTTCCAGTTTCTAGGTTATGTGAGACAAGGATTTTCTCGTCCTTCCCTCGAGACAAACTGTATGTATAGCAGCATTTCGGACGTATGCATTGCTAGAAGAATGTGTTCAAAAAGATAAAAGTATTTTAAAAATAAAAAGTTATTAAGTTGATGTTTTTTATTTAAAACGTTTTTGTTGCTTTTATTTAATTTTTAATTTGGTAAAACCAAATACGTTATAATATAAATACATGTTCAAAGAATCGAAAAGTGAAGCCCTCATAGCTGGCTTTGAAAACAATGGCAAATTTAAATTCGCGGACGCAAATTTTCAAGTGCGCATGCGTGTGTCTTGTCTTGTAGACACACACAGCTGCCGTGTGGGTGGCCATCTTTGTTGCTTATTGACAATTTGCGGTATTTTGCATTTGTCGTGTAAAACTATGTTTTTTTCCTTTTAGTTTAGTTTTAGCTCAATTCTTTTTACGGAATACCATTTTCGCGTATAGTTTTTGCAAAGTCGCCTGAAATGCTCCTAATACGGGGTTCTATTGATTTCATGAAATTTTGCTTCAATCTGCCCTTCAAAAGTTATCCAAATTCATATAAAATCTTCCTGGTATAATTTCAACCCTACCGACAGAGAAAAGGCGCGACTCTTTGCGATCCGAGCACAAAGTATTTGTTTTCTGACCGACCCCGTACGGGTGGATAGACGGCACCTGATTCTCAAATTTTTTTGAGATGCACTTTTAGTTGCTTTCGGGTGTGCTTTTCGGTACCCCTTTAGTCGGCAGTATGCAGAGTTAAAAAAAAATCAGTGTCGTTTCTGTAGGTGTAGGAATATAAAGTTTTATTATATATTTTTATTTCTTTAGTTTACGCCATAATTAAATGAAATAATTTTCATGAGTATATCTACTGCCGCCCATGTCACTTTCTTTAAAGGATATGCCGATGGTCGGCTTTAACCTTTGTTGAACTGACTTTGCAAAAACTATACTTGGCTTTTTTTTTACATGAAATGTTTTTGTTATGATAAGTATTAAGTCAAACTTTTCTATTTTTAAGGGGTTATAGATCTACAAATACATAACAATCGCATTTAAAAAATCAATCAAAAACAATCAAACTAAAAGTAATAATAAGTATATCTGACATTTTTGGACTACATATTGCAGCTAAAAATCATTAGCTTAATGGATTAAGTGCTTGCTTTTTAGAAATTACCTGTAACTACCCGCATAATTATTATGTATTTTTTTTTAAATCACGCAACCACAAAGAATTAAAATTATGGGTAGTTAGTACCATTTTATGATATGTTGAGATTAAAAACATGTGTCAATTTAAATAATAACATAATAATAGATACTTATAGTCTAAATTATACACATTTGTAATGACGTCACCAGGTAAGAAGAAAACGTATAGCGTAGATATTTTTGCCAATCAATGTTTTTTAATTGACAGTGACGAATACTTCACATAACCAATTACCTACCTATTTAAATCATAGACACTACTTCTTTAAAAAGTTTATTGTCACCGCTGTTTATAATATACTAAACAAAGATAAACAAAAATGACGTCATTACAAATGGATATAATTTAAACTATAGGTATGTCGCGTCGCAAACTTTTTTATTATAACTACATAGAAAAAAGAGATATTGGATTAAAGGAATATAGGAAATTTAAACTAAATCAATACGGGTTTAATAATGGAAAAATTACTATTTGTTTAAAAAAATTATATTTAAAATAAATAAATCTTTTATAATTTATTACGTTGTTTATTGATTTCGATTGCACTTAAGAAAATATTATGTTCAAAATCAATTTTCCTTTTTTATTCCTTTGGTCTCCCGTGGAACGAAAATTGAAAATTGAAAATAGTCATGTGTGTACTATGCCTGCCACAATTAAAACAAATTAGCTGACATTTTAAGGATATGGTGAAAGGAATGACAGGGGTACATCCTTAATGAATTATTTAGAGGAAAAACACCTTTATGCAATGAACTTGTTCTATAGAAAGAAACCGCAACAAAAGTGGAATGGAATAACGAAAAACGAAATTGATTTCTTATTGACTACTGATAAAAACGTTGTTAGAAATGTAACAGTCCTAAACAGCTTTACAACAGGCAGTGATCACAGGTTGGTCATAAAAAAATCTGTATTGATAGCAATTTCGAAACAAAAACAAAAAATAATAATAACAATAAACAACTTGACATGAATAAACTTACACAAAATAAAGCTATATACAAAGAAAGGCTAAAGGAACAGCTAACCCAAAACTTAGGATGCGAAAATGAAAATATAGATGAAATAAATGCTAACAAGAGCTATAACCAAAGTAGGAAAAGATATCGCACAAAAAGATAAAAAGAGAGAAAATTGTATATCAGAAGAAATAAAGAGACTAATGGACAGAAGGCGGAACTTCGAGGGGGAAGGAAAAAGAATATCTATAGAATACACAGAAATAAATAAAACTATAAGGAAAATAATAACAGAAAATAAAAGAAAGAGCCAAGAAATTAAAGTTGAGAGAGTTATAGAAATTAGCAGAAATACGACATGTCTAAGGCTGACTCTAGGTAGTTATGAAATAATTAAAATAAAGGATATTAACGGCATAGAAACTAACGTTAAAGAGGATATCATAAAAATCAAACAACTATTCTATAGAGAATAATACCAAACAAAAACGGAACCATCACGAGAGATCATGAAGAAACTCCAAACAAAAATAAAGAACATAAACTCAGAGCTACACCTTAAATAAGCAAAGCGGGAATAAAGAGAGCATTAAAGAAAATGAAAAATAACAAATCACCTAGAAAAGACGGAGTAACGGCAGAAATGCTCAAGTACGGTAGTAAAGCTGTAGTTAATACCAGTGGCGTATATAGAAAAAAGTTTCGGGGTGGGCCCGAGGCAGTTGGGGGGGGGGGGGGGGCGAGACC